>JAEDXJ010000035.1:0-1208158 GCA_023014345.1 Galerina sulciceps
GAACGCGGTCAATTCCGAAATGGCAGATCAACTCTGATCGTGCGGTCCATTTGGCCACAAATGAGCAGCTCACCTACGTGTGGCCGTCGGAGTACTAACATAACTTTATAACTTACTTGCGCAGACGCTCTTCCTCGTCTACGTGTATGTTGGAATAAATCGGGCAAACCCCGACTCCGAGCTGGGCGCCTAGTCAGGGATACCGCCGCCACGACTTTGCAAGCTGTACGTCCTGTCTATTTTGCTTTACTTCACTTTGTGTAGATATTATCCCTTTGTTCTTGTCTCGATCCCCTCGCTATCCCGCTCGGTATCGTCGATACACATCCTTAGAATTATCCTAGCTACTTACAGTTGAGTACGGACTGACTAGCTACACGTATATAAAGTCTACGTACTCCTTACAATACAAACAAGTCCGTTATTCGTTCGCACCCCCGCCTATCTACGTTCAACAGTGTAATCTCTCCTTATCCACATTCCTTGTACGGTAGTACCCTTTCGATACCATGCCGACTCAGAAGCAGATTTTACAGGACCGCCTGCATGAGACGGAACAGAGGGATTAGTGTACCGTCGACCGTAAGCCAGCCATTACGCCAGGCTGGACATGAATGCTCTTCTACGGTTCTACCCAATCCTTTGCCTCGGCCTTCATCCTGTCGTCCGCCCACTGGATTGATGATGATCGGAAGCGTTCAGAGCAACATGCTTTGAGGACTCGTGTTGTAACAAGATGTACCGTGCCAAAACCAACTCCGAATTGAAGGGCAACCTTCATGATACTAGCCGCGTTTCCGTAGTGACCAAAACGATACAGTACGATGACTACTTGCTCCTCGACGGGCATCTAGGAATTGTGTCATCCGAGTCGTCGCCCTCCGAGTCAGAGGAGTAATCAAGCCCCTGACTCTCCAAATCCGCAATAAAATTTACAAGAAATGCTCGGTGAAGAGCGTCAACAGCTAGTTAACAATTTGTACGGGTGGGCATAGTGCGCAATGTGCGTGATGAGTGGAAGATGCAAAGAAGACGGTCGTTCTCTATTATATCGTACGTTGGAACCTCGACGGCTGCAGAGGCTGAGGTTTTCATTTGTGGCCAAATGGACCGCACGATCAGAGTTGATCTGCCATTTCGGAATTGACCGCGTTCCTGCCGAGGCTGCCGACTTCGAAATCAAATCAAAACGAGACTCAAATGGCGTCAAATGCCGGCCAAATGGCCTACTCTGAATAGCCCTAAGAAATCGAGAAGCGTAGAGTTTTGTGGATTGATTACTACCTTTAAGAGTCAGACATCCGAGAGCTGATGATCATGAGTGGTAGCTCTCATAGGAGATATGACCTACAAACATGACCAGACATTCTTAGTAAATAGCGTGAACAAAACATCAAGTGAACAGGCGTCTTACCTAATTTTTGGAGGAATTAAAAGACGTCCCAGCACCGCTCTGAGGTGCAAGAAATTTTTCACAGGAGGAAACCAAGCGACTCCTCGACGATCACGTTGAGTGGGAAGTCGAAAGATAAATCACCTAGACGCGCCGAGGGATCGAGAGTTCGAAAAAAATTGCATAGTTCCCAGTAAGACGACTCGTATACGCCGCAAAGTCCAAGGAAACCAAATGTATCTGTCATACACGTAATTGGACGAGAAGAATTGAAGCAGGCACGAGAAGTTCACATTCAACGACAATGTGCTGAGCTAGAGTTCGAGTCCAATATTGGGCAAGAAACCCCAGGTTCAACCACATGAATGTGATAGAAAAAGATAAGCTGCCGGGCAGGACCACTAGCAAGCACTTCTCGTTACAAACCGTTTCATCACTAGCACCTCGCTACGGCTATCAGATCGACAGCCGATGTTTGAACTCGAGATTGCCCCTGTGTAAAAAAACTTCAGCGACAGAACGGCCATATAGAGGCAAGCAGCGAGGTGGGAGAAGGGGGGGCGGTTATAATATTCTTACCTGAACACTTTCCTCCTCATGATCAGGCCCAGCAACCGTCACCGCGTTCATTGTCGCTCCATGTTCATCTCTCCGTCAATGCTGCAAGAACCAAGTTCTGCCCAGACCTTCTTTGTGGTCGTCACACCGTCCCATCTCAATCCGCCTCCCGCTGCACGAAAAGACAACCCTCGAACCCATCGCTCACCCACGGTTCTTCGTCGCCCTCGTCAGAAGAAAACCACCCGTCTACAATGCTCTTCCCGTCCCGCCTCGCCCCACCGCGTCCCACCGCGTCCTTTTCCATGCCCTCCCGCCCCACATCCGCTCCTGCTCCTCTATATGTCAAACACAGCAGGTCCCGCCCTAGCATTGGCAAAAGACCGAAGCGGCGACGTCAACGCGAGGTGCGAGTGCGGTTGCGGGAACGGTTCCTAGTCGGACGCCCCTCTCCGCGTAAGCTGCTCACACAGTCCGACCCCGCCCAACTGCACTGCAGCACCTTACATCTCGCCTTCACCCTCCCATATCCTAAACCCACTCCCGCGCCCACGCCGCCTCTGATAACACAAGTACTAACCCGAACACCGCCCCCGTCCCTCTTTCGAATCGACCTGCATGATCCTCACGGAAGTGCGAGCGCAGTCGCTGAACCGTCGAACGCCCATTCAAAACGCCACATCCGCGCTATTCTTCCAGTGGGTAGGGCGGGGCGGGGCGGAGTGGGCTGACACGCCAGCATGGGCAGTTCGCGGACGAGGATGGGTGGGTATACGGTGGGCAACGGGCGAGCGTGCCGATGAAGAACAAGAGCAACCGTGGAGGGATAGAGCGCTATCTCCTCATTCTCCTCCTGCTCGTGCTCGTGCAGAACCCTACTTCTTCTTCCGCACCCTGTCTCCTCCCTCTGATCGAACAACACCCGCCCCTTCGCCGTCGACGTTGGAATTTGGCCTGCATCACCATTCGTACCCGAGACAACGAAGGTTATAGGGCTGGCCTGGTTATGTGCCGGGGCACGGTGGTAGAGACTACGCGCTCGTCATCGTCTTCGCTTGCTCGCTGGGCCGGAGTGGGTGTGACGGCGGGTGCTCGCAGACGACGAGGAAAACTTTCTAAGGGAGCCGTCGCACATCCGCGGTTCCACAATGTCGTCGTCGTCGTCGTCCCGAACAGAAACTCCCACTCAAGTCCTCTCCGGCACCTCCCTGCCCGCCTCTCCCCGTCCCTGTCCCCATGCAGATATAAAGTTTTCGCCTGCATATATCCACCTCAAAATAGAGCAGGTCCATTTCGTACTCGAGGAAGATAGTTGAGAGGAGTGCCACAGTGATTCAACTTCCAAGGGAGGGAGGGAGGCGGTATACGGGCGGAAGGTGGCGGGTTATGGGGGAGAAAGGACAACGAGGAAGCGGTAAAGTTGGAACTTGGTAAGGGTCGGTGGATACGACGGCGCGAGGGGGGAGGCGGGGCTCATTAGTCATCATCGTATTGGAGAAACCAAACTGCAGCATCGTAAACAAAGGGTCAAGAACAAGATACATCGAGGTTGGTCTACGAGAAACGGTTTTCAGCCAGTGAAAACTTCGCCCATAGACCTCCCACGTACCTCTGGAAAAGCGGGGCATCTCGACCGTCGAGGATAGAAAACGCCTGCGGTGGCGCTGACAACATGCAACTTCAACCAGCAACACCACCCTCGTATGGCGAAATCTGAGAGAAACGGGGTCAGAAAGAGACGGAAGCAGTCAGAGAAAGTATCTCACCGCGACTTTATTCACATTGGACAGGGCAAGCGGGGATACGGACGCCAAATTCGATGTGTATTAGGTGTCAGAGAGCTACTGAGAGCGTTTGAAAGGGAAAGGGCCAGACAGCAGCGGAGAGGGGGAAAAGAAATTGATGGCGACGCATAGATGTTCCCACGCGTAATCCTGCCCCAACGTCCCCTCATCCAATCGAATCAGTTCTTTCCTTGATTCTAGGTCTCAGCAATAGCGAGAATAGTCTCTTTTTTGGAATCAGAATCTGAAGTGGACGGGACATTACACTTGCTTCTACGATACCTTCGCAAACGAAGAAAGTACTCCCTACAAAGTCTGAATCTAGACTCGACTCTCTTGAGCTCATCACCCACTCTGTCCTTTCCACCCACAATTATTCTCCACCCCACCCGCAACCCTCTCCGTATGAAACGCGACCTGCCCCACGCAATCCCCATACTCATACGCCAAGCCCTGCGTGCCAACCGACCCAGCGTGCGTCGTAGTCGGGTTCCCAAAGATCGTCTTCTGATACGGCAGACGCGCACAGTGGTTCGGCGGCTCGCCGCCGTTCCAGGGGTACCACTCCACGAACCCCGCCTGACTCCCCAAAATCCCCAGCGACCCCACGGGGAGCACGAAGCTCCCGATGTGGATCTGTTTCCCCGTAACCGTATCGATCGCAGTCCCCACCCAAAGCCTGTTCCCCGGCGTCCTCACTTGGAAATCGTACGTCCTCCCATACACGCCGTTCCACTCAACGCTGCACGATACACCCGGCCCGCCGTCCGCGCCGGGGGTGCAGTTCGGGTCAGATGTAGTGGTACCAACTGCGAAGCTGGCAAAGACACCGTGCAGGACGGCGCGTCCGCCGCTGTCGGGGCGGGGCTGGATGCCGGTGTATCCTATGGAAGGGAGCCCGACGAAGCTGAATTGCTGGGCGAAATAGTACCCCGAGATGTGGTCCGCCTCGAAGATGGTAAGGGGGAATGTGATGTCGGTGAGCCCTGTTACGGGCACATTGGTGACGCTCCAGCTGAGGCCGACTAGAGCGCGCGCGCTGGGAAAAGCACTGAGGAGTAACGCGAGAAGTGTCTTGGTAGGAGAGATTTTCATGGTGCGCTGATTGATTTTAGATAATGAAAGTGCGACTGTGGGTGGATCCCGTTTGCGACTGGCTTTTGTAGAAAAATCCAAAGGTGAGAAATTCTTTGAAGAAGTCTCCGAAGAGAAGTGTAATTATGTCGATCGAAAGATAGCTTGCACTACCGCCACGACTTCAAATTTCGGGTCGGGAACAATATAATTCCTCATGGATACACATCTCCGAACTACATTTTCTCCTCGCACCCCTGCTATTCGGTCGTTCTGCTCAGTTTGAGACTACCTCCTGGCAGAATACGTTAAACTCTATGACATAACTGATCGACCTCCGTGCGTTGATTGCCCGCCTTTCATGCTGCACGAGCTAAAACGCCACGGTACTATGCCCACCAATCGAACGACGTCGCCTCGTCGAACTTGAAGTTGAGATCGGGCCAGCTCCGCCGTTCGTATCCAACTCAGTGAGGACAGCAAGCTGCGCGCGTCATGGGGCGGGGCGGGACCAACGAAAGTACGCGCTCGCCATCGTGTTCGCTTGCTCGCCGAGTCGGAGTGAACGTAATGACGGCTTCTAGCAGGCTTCAAAGGTGTTTTCCAAGTAAGCGAGATAGACACAGTCGTCGTAGATCGCACGAACAAACGTCCCGCGAAGCCGGCGCGCATATGGGGCTCCCAACGTCGTTGCGGTCCTGAACAAAGACTCCCGCTCAAGTCCTCCCTGTATCCTTCCCGCTCGCCCCCGCCCACCGTCCCCCGCCCTCTTCCCTGCGTCCCCGCCTCGCTATCGCCCTTCTTCCCTCCCCTCCCCTCCCTCCTCACCTCGTCTCGACCTCGACCTCGCCTACGCCGCCCCGCCACCCACAGCAATCACCTGCACCTCTATATCCATACACAACCGCCGCCAACAGCACCGTGTCTTCCTCAAGCATCAGCCCAGCCCAGCCTAGCCCAAACGCCGCGCCCCTTCCCTCCCTCTCACAGATCCATTGAGTCCGTATAGCCGCGAGCGCAGCGCCACGTAAACATCCAGCTGGGCGGGGTGTGCTGACACGTCGACGGCGGTGTTTTACAAAATAAGGGCATAGGCGATGCAGGTCTTCGTCATCGTCCGACAGGCGGCGACGCTGGTGACACCTAGTGCATGGGGCAGCGCTAGAGATGGCATGGGGGAGGGCTGGAATACGACGTCTCCCGACGTTATTGCCCGCATATATCCAACTCAGGATAGAGCGCGTCCACTTCTAAGTTCGACGTCCGAGGGATGAGTATCATAGCCGAGAGGGTGTCGATAAGGTCCAAGGTGTGATATGCCAATGACGAAAAGGAAGCGAAGTAAGACTGGGGTTACGCCAATGTCGAATATAGAGATATCGAGGCGCATAATACAGGCTGAACTTCTGACGTAGATTACGCTGGCGAATGCGGGTACATGTGGGTGGAAGCTGACGAGTGAGGGGCTTTGCGCTGCGAATTTACCGTCGGTCGGGTAAAAACCAGAAAGTTGAAACTCCAAGACTGTCGTCGACCAACAAGAAGAAAGTCGAAGAGGACGAACTGCAGTTCGCGTGCAGCCATACAATGCCGAAGAGTGAATAAAGCTTGACGAGGGCCAGAATAAGCGTGTGCCAGGTGGCAATGATGCAAGAAGGAAGAACGTACCATGGAGCATCGACAACGCCACCCTTCTCTTCGATGCTTACGACCACTCATAGGCGCATGTTCACTTCCACACGGCTTTTAAGCTATGACGACCAGGAGTTGTTTGCTGTAGGCGTTTACAGAGACACTATAAGCAGAAAAATAACGCGAATGAGCACCCTCGTTGATTATAACTTGCGTTGGATACGTACTTTTCCTTCGTTGTAAACCAGAAAAGAAATTTCGAACTCCCACTAACTGGCATTTACACTTTTCATGGCGAAGGAAAGCACATTGAGTACAGAGATTCGTCGTGGATGTTGTAGGAGAAGGAAGGAAAGCAGATTTTTGCGAGGACGAAGACTGAATGAAGAGGAGCTTATGTAATTTACATTAGATAAGACAATTGCTGCCCAAGCTTCGGGTTTGCTTCGGGTCTCCCTCTTTCTCCCAATCACATCGACAGACCACCGCTTCTCCCCATTCTCAGTCTCTATAGTGCCAAATCGGTAACTCTAATCTACCTCGCCCAGCTGAAGTTTAGTTGAGCTGGAGTTTGTTACCTGGAGTACAAA
This sequence comes from Galerina sulciceps, assembly GCA_023014345.1. Classification (NCBI taxonomy): domain Eukaryota; kingdom Fungi; phylum Basidiomycota; class Agaricomycetes; order Agaricales; family Galerinaceae; genus Galerina; species Galerina sulciceps. The sequence continues at coordinate 7,032 of JAEDXJ010000035.1, forward strand.
TTTCAACCCAGTTACATATTATGATGTTACACTCCGAGCAGACTTTCCTTTCACAACTCACGAGACCCGTCCTCCTCATCTACCGATATACTGTCACTACATTGGCACCTGCTCCACGAATTCGAACGTTTCAGCGCCTACTACTCCAGTCTGGCCTTTCCACCCGCAATTATTCTCCACACCTCCTGGAACTCTTTCCGTTTGAAACGCGACCTGCCCCACACAATCCCCATACTCAAACGCCAAACTCTGCGTCCCCACCGACCCCGCATGCGTTGTAGTCGGGTTCCCAAAGATCGTTTTCTGATACGGCAGACGTGCGCAGTGGTTTGGCGGCTCGCCACCGTTCCACGGATACCACTCCACGAACCCCGCTTGACTCCCCAGAATCCCCTGCGACCCACGGGGAGCACGAAACTCCCTATATGGATTGGCTGCCCCGTAATCGTATCGATCGCGGTCCCTACCCACAGCCTGTTCCCCGTCGTCCGCACCAAGAAATTGTACGTCCTTCCATACACGCCGTTCCACTCAAAGCTGCACGACACCCCCGGGCCGCCGTCCGCGCCGGGGGTGCAGTTCGGGTCAGACGTAGTGGTGCCCGCTTTCTCAATTTATATTGACGTCCTGAAGATTCTGCTCGACTGTAAGTACTCACCTGATCCTGTTCGCAAATTCGTGAACGTCGACCTGTCGAACGTAGAGGTTACCCTCCTCATATAAAATTCCACCCCCCTCGTGTTCATTGCACATGGCATTCGGCGGCCCAGAATCCCACCTTTTCTTCGCTTCAAACTCCTCCGTATCTGGGACATCGTACGCAGAGTCTTTACAAATATTACGAGTCGAGCAGTCGACGAGGATCCAAGTTGCGTCAATTCTTCTTCCTCTGAGTCGAAGGTCTATTCAAAATTAAAATGGTACAGCTACTCCCTTGTTCACCGCTCATGATTTGAACCTTTGTCTATGGTGTATGCGTCTCTAGCGAATCGTGCAAGTTCAACTATATGGGTTTAAAGCTCCTTTATTGACCAGGAGATATCAATGTCCACGTAAATCAGGCAAACATTTACTCAAGACGAATTTCGTAGAAGTCAATATGTAATATCTATTCAACCGTTCTTAACATCTCTCATCGCATTTTTTTTCCCCTTTCACTAGCAGCAAAAAATGTGAATTAGCTCAGAACACGGTATGGTTGCAAGTCCAGAATGTACATAAATATAAACCGTGACTATGAACCTTGATCGAAGCTTGATCAATCAGAAATACTGAACTATGGTCTCCCTGGCCCGATGGGACCGATTGATGACTCATGAGTATGAATCATTCATCGTCGGACGAGCTATCCAAAGACGACGAATCAGAGTCGTCTAAAGAAGACGAGTCAGAATCCTGACGGGGGATGAGAAGCTCCTCAGTGTGTCCATTCCCGCATATATGTTCGTAGTCTTTGTCCCTGTATCGAAGGATAACTTTGAGACCAGTGAACTCTTCCAGAAATCGTAGATCCAAGTCGGTATTAGAATCCTGCCCAGCTCGGATCGAAAGAACAACGATTGGCTGGTCAATCGAAATTCGCCATGAAAGAATTCCTCGGAGAATGCGAACATCATTGCTGTGTGGAAAATCTTTGTAGGGTAGAGAATCAAACATGACCGTGTGGAGGGCAGGGAAAGCATGGGCTAGAGTCTCATTGTGGAGAACAAGCAGAAAGTGCAGTGTCCATACACTCGTGGTCAAGGTTTTGACGGCAGGGAGTGATGACATAAACCGAAGAATTATGGAGTCGTCAATCACGTGAGTGGTCGGTGTGACTGGGATGTCGAGCGAAATGAATTTGACCTTATGAAATTTGTCGGCTGGTAAGGCCATGAGGAGGCCTTCAATGTCCCAAGATTCGAATTCCTCGTCGGGTTTGAGTTTGAAACAAAATTTCCCTTGCTGAGTGACTTGGGCTTCGAAGTTGAATTTATGTTCACTGAATTCGAGGGAAATGTTTTTCGCGCTCGTGAAATCCCAATAACTGGAGTAAGTATTCAGAACTTGATTCGCCAATTTCAACGTTTCGGCACTTGGTAGTTGACCAGCATGAACGAAATTCAAGTAGCACCTGGCACTTGGTTTGACTCGAGTGAGGAAGTGCATATATGGACCCATGTTCTGATGTGATTTGAGTTTGATTTCCTTCAAGGAAGGAACGGCCGTGATTTGTGGTAACGAAGAGAACGCACTTCCAACAGAGGTGATGGCAGACTCGTCTGTCAGGCATTCGAGAAGTGTCATGTGCGGGATTGCCTGAATGACATCGTAGGCAGATACTGGACCACTAATATTGAGATGTCGAATGGTTGCTAGCCATGGAGCATTCAGGTTGACCTTGATGGTGGGGGCGGAAAATACACGCACTTCATTGGCGCGGTCACTGAAGAGTACGAAGTCCTGAGGAGGAATCTGAAATGATCCTCGATCCTCGCGGTTAAAAATAACCAGAAAGGTCTCAAGAACCTCTGATGGGCGCTTGAAAATGTTCCACAATGGATGAATCCTGATCATGCCCATAAACTCGAAATCGAGTTGGAGCCGTCGAATTCTATCCCAATGTCGCTCAAGAATGTCGGTGACGAATTCATCAAAGAGGGTTACTTGAATTAAAAACGGAGCCCAAAATACGCATAGCAGTGACCTGCCTGTTCTTCGTAGGACTTCTGCCCTCCATTCAGGGCCCTCGAGATAGGAAAGGTTGACAACCCGTCCCCAGAGCGATGAGAAAGAGAGGATGAGTTGTCGCCACCTTGAACAAACTTGAGAACTATGTAGGAGGGTGTCGATTGCTGATATTGCATCTCTGTCTTTGGTTTCATCCTCCATATCAGCATTTAGCCTGAAAATCCACCAAAGGATGTCGTCGTGGAGGTTGCTAATTGGCGGGTTGAGGTTGGGGATTTTGTTGCACTTCTGGCTATTTGTCTTAGAAAGAGCCCGAGAAGGGGATAATAGGCGTAGAGACTTCGTCTTTTGCAGTTTTTCCATAGACAATACAATGACGAATCGTCTATGAACGTGGTTTTGTTAGAGAAATATGAACCAAGAAATGCTATAACAAACTTTTACACAGCCACCTGTCCCTTTTAGGACACGCATCACTGCACAGTTTCAGAAGATTTTACATGCAGAGTGAAGTTTACCCTAAGACGCACCAAAATTTAGAATTCGAATAAGCTACAGGAGCGGCACGATTCCTGACAGGATGAGACAAACAGATACGGCTCAAAGTGCAAGGGAAGACGGTAACATATTCAAATGACTCAAACGAGTCAGCGGTTGGTCAGCGGGTGTCCATCTGGCGGCTCGATCGTCGAGTTCCAGCCCTAGCGCCGCCGTCGAAGACGAGTGTTTCCGTAGATTTTTCTGTAAAGCAACCCTTTCTGGATGTTGACTTATGGCCAAACCGATTTGACCGATGTCATTCAAGCCGGAACGGGATCACTTTAGGTGATCTGAGAAATGTTCGTTGATCCGGTGCTTGTTTGCGACGTAAGTAATTATAAACAAATTTTCTGGGACGCGTTAGACTCGATTCCAGTCTCCCTGGGTGCGGGAAAAAAAAATCGTGTGTTATGAATTAGCACCCAGGGAGACTGGTACAACTTAACCATGAGGCAGTACATGAGAATTTTAAAGTCCGAATATCCTTTTTAGGGCACGCATCAATGTACGCATCACAGTGCGCGTGCATGCAGCTGTTGCACATTATTGTCATATCCTGCCTCTTAGTTCCACTGTAGTATACCATAGAATAATTTGTGTCTTGATGCCTTGTAATATTTTCTAATAACGTTGGATAGCCTGCAGCAATGCGAGCCTCTTCCATTTTCTTCAAGCGCTCTGTAGATACCCTCTCCTTCTCTTCTTCGGCATGTTTCAACCGAATTTCCTCGTCTTCAGCCCTCTCCGATTGCTTCGCAGCCCATGCCTGCCGTGCTTCGTTGAGTTGGGCAGGAGTGACATCCTTGAGAACCGTACGGCGGATGCGTTTGACAGCTATTGAGGGTGGTGCCGTATACGGAATGAAGGGTTTAGGAGTGGAGTTCTTGTCGGGAGCGGGTCTCTTGCGAGGTGTAGACGTAAAATAAATAGATTTAATGGTGAGCGAGTGGTAAATTTACATAGATAAAAGGTGATCAACAAAGATCAGTGGTGGACTCGACGAGCACGCGTCGTCCAAAAACGGATATTCGGACTTTTAAATTCTCATGTACTCCATCACGGTTAAGTTGGACCAGCCGTTCTGGTGGCTAATTCCGTCCACATACATTTTTTTTTCCCGCCACCAGAACGGCTGGTCTCGAGCCTAGGGACGCGTTTCATACTCCGCAACGCTGTCTCCTCCATCCCTGCCTCTCAGTCAGTGCCAGTAGCTCTCCAATACCCGTGGGGCACAACTCCCGACATTTCGATAATAAGTTCTCGCAATCTTATCCTCCTTCCCGTCCAGGTTGGCTGACCATGGGCACTATGTTGGAAGTTGCGCGATGGCCAGAAGTTAAAAAAACCGCGTTCTTGCTTTTGGTGATTCAGGTACACTTACCAGGATAATTTCTAACCCAATGCATATATTAGACAGGTATTTGCATTTTGAAACCCACTCGCACCGGAGTTGCCAGCTGATTCATGTTATACCTCAGTGTCGTCCGCAGCGTCGCCAACACGCCTTTTTGAACCGCATATAGCAGGTTCGTTTCGATATGATCTATGGTCTGCGGCATTCAAGGCATTTGGCGGCTCAGCACGCCGCCCTTGACTTCGCTAGCTGGTGTTGGGTTCAAGCGCACTTACTCGAGAGAAAAGAAAGACCTGGAATCTCCACGAGTGTGTTTTGCACGAAGGCTCCCGTGATTTCTATGAGGTCATACTGACGTTCGCTCAATAGATCGATTTGCGTTCTAATCTTTCTACTCGCACAAAGGAGCACTTGACCATATTTTATCGAATATAGCTGACCAGGAGCAATGGGCACCAAGTCCACTATGAAAGTGCAGGTCGGCTTTGGGCTTTAGGTACGCTTCGGTTTTCAAATCTTCCATTTATACTTGTATTCATTCTTCGAACCTATAGTGTCGAACTTAAGATCTTCAAATTCACTTTTGCAATGCTTCCACGACGTGTCGCCAACATGACACTAACCCCTCCCTCCCATTTCACCCTCCCTTCCGAGTCTAAAAACACTTCAAGCTAGACTCACCGAAGTCCTGAACTCTGTTCATTTACCCATTTCGAAGCCGCTCTCCTTCCAGTGTATTCTCTTCGCAATTCAGCTTTTTCCGGGTTCGTCCTTTCTCATTTTAATGACATTTCCAATTAATCCGTCGCAACACTGAATGACCGACCTGGTCATATTAGGCCATTTGCATCACTGAGAGAAGCTTTCAAAACGCACCATTGTTGAAGTCCACATCGCTGATTGGCACTCTTTTCGTGGCGCCTGGTCGTCAGCGCCTTGAAGAGGCGATTGACGGCCAATCTGGAATAATCGGTAAGGAAGGCAAGGAAACCTATCTGGACTTCTCTAATTAATCTATGATCGCTAGGGTAAAGCACAGTGCCTCCGCAGAGGAGTCGTATTACGGAAGGTCGGCCACCTGATACGATTCAAGATCTGGTGTCGAAACTGACATTAAGCTCTCTCACACAGATCGCTTTTTCGATAAGCATGACTGCTTAAATCAGTTCAATGACCGTCCTGTTTACTATATATATATATACGTGATTCTAGGATGGGTACGTGTGAACGAAACGAACAGCATGCCTCCTCCTGGACTATACCTCATACACAACGCAGCTGTGTCGACCTTCCTCGGTCTCGCAGACAATGGTTGGACGGTGGTTGGTTATGCTACAGCCGACAAGGCACAAATTGTGAGCCCGAAATTCTATTTTCAGTGATGTTGCGAGCTTAAAGTATGTTCGCATCTTTGCAGTGGGAGGTTCACTCGAACGACACGATCTCCACAGTCCTCATGAATGGTGAAACTAGATATATAACTATAATGGCTGTCGACCAAGATGCCGGTGTCATTGTCACTGAATCGGGTCAAATCTGGCATTTTCCGTCAATGGGGGGGCATGTGTGGAGGTAGGCTTGCGTTCTTCCACCGGTGGGTCCGACTGACCTACTCTGATCTTCCTAGGATCGCCTACTCCTCCGTCTTTCCGTTCAACGTACTGACAGCTTACAGCCTTGGTGGGACGGGTCAGAATGCCACGGTTCGTGATATTTCATTGCACCATTCAATTTGGTGCAGTTATCATTGTCGAACAGGTCACCTACGGATCCTACGGATCCCCAGGTTCCGGCGCCAATTGGTGGTTCATTCCAATTCCGATGGGCGGTCTTCAGAAGGCGGTCCGGAATCAAGGATTTATCCCCAAAGAGCTATTTTCTGTCTCTTCTGAGACGCTAAAGAAAATCGTAGCAGACATGCTAGTCGTCTTTAAAGATGATCTTAAAGTGGAAAATCCACCTTCTATGATGCAAGTTAAACATCTTATTCACGTCAGGTAGTACGAAAAACTGATCGCTTTTTCTCTAGACCGACATATGTTACCCGTATCCCTGACGGTACTGAAAAAGGCTCGTTCCTAGCATTAACTGTAGGAAATAAATTGTAAGTTTCTCGTTCGGATACTCGACGAGGGGTCATAGAATGGCATTGATTTGCTTTTGCAAAGGACTGTATCGTATTTCGAATTAAAGGGTCGAGAGGTTACACGCCAGAATCAACCCTTCGGTCTTCCATCAGATCGACTTGGTGGGCCAGCCAATGAGCTCTTCGGTTCGTCTTTCCCGTTGCTGTCAGAAATTCTCTTATATAGTATCTCAGCGTACATTGCACAACGTGTTAAAGAGGCTGTCGTCGAAAAGTGGCGCCTCTCTTCCGCAAAGGAGAAGCCTCTACTCATGGGGATTACTTTTGCCTTCCCCGTTGCAAAGACGAGCCTACGTTCCGCAAAACTACTGCGATGGACCAAGGAGATCGTAGGCAATTCTTCTTCTAGTGGAACTGTAGGCAAGGACGTCGTGGAACTTCTCCAAGTCGCTTTGGGTAAAATAGAAGGGCTTCATATTAAGTGCAGTGCGCTGATCAACGATGTAAGTGAGCTATATACATCATTGTCGAAGACGTTGTTCACTGACAAAATACACACTAGGCGACCGCGACACTTCTGGCCCAAGCTTACGAATCCAGGGGGTGCGAGATAGGTAAGTAAATATAATGGTTCCTATTTTAGTGTCTAATATTGGACAGGTGCAATATTTGACAACGGTACAAACGGCGCCTATGTCGAAGCAGCGGAGAATGTCGAATCATTAAGATGCAATGGTGTAGCTGGCCAGATGGTGCTCAACACAGAATGGGGCAGTTTTGGAAATATCACGGTATGCACATTCCAGAAACACGGAAATTTATGAGTTATCTCTAATATCTGATTACAACAGAACCTCCAACGCACACAATTTGACCATCAAATCGATCGCGAGTCCGCCCATCCAAGTAAACAAATATTCGAAAAACTGGTTTCTTCTGCGTCTGTCGGCGAGCTTGTCCGACTCGTACTCCTTCATTACATCGACACTACCATCCCACCATTGCTTACTAAAAACCGGCCGCTTTTTAACCGTATCTCTAACGACAAACTTAACGCTAAAGGGGGTATTGATCTCGAATTGGTATGGGATATTGACGAAGCAGACGACGACAGTGCCGTCAAGGATTTCTTGGTGAGAAGGCTCGGTCTATCCCCGAATAATGTCACGGAAGAAGATGCAAATACCGTAAAAGAAATATGTAGAGCAATCCTGCTCCGCACTGCGCGTTTGGATGCATGTGCAATCGCCGCCGTCCTGGTTTTGATGGATCGCGCACAAGTTGGTGGAGGAATAGTAAAGCGTGGAAGGGTTGGTATTAGTGGGAGGTCAGTGTTTACAGTAATTTTCCTAACCCGCGTCTGATGTCTCAATAGCTTAACCAACATCCCTGCCTTCCAACGTGATCTGAAAGAGGCATTGGGCGAGATTATTGGTGCGGAGTCAACGAAAAACATTCTGATTTCTCATGTGAATGAGGACCGTATTGACCTCGGAGGTACGCAGTTCTAGGTTCAATGTTCAATAAATACGATTGCTGATACATACATATGTCATTTCCTAGCTGCTGTGTGCGCTTATCTGGCGAGTGCGCCAGAATAATGGGCGAAACAAGACGCATCTGTTATGAAAATACTTCCAGACTGTAACCAGTCTCTCTTCTGACTAGTCTACAACTGGAATAATAAGTTTCTCCCTCTTGCTTCCCTCTCGCAAGAAAATTGCATCGAAAATAAGAGATACCTCTTGGCTAACCTTATTATTATTTAATAGGGTTCCTCACGGTAGCGTTTTTGGGCTGTTTTTGGGCTGTTTTTCGTTTTGTTTTTTGTTTGTTTTTACCGCCAAGTTGAAAATTTTGGCAGTAAAAACAAACAAAAAACAAAACGAAAAACAGGCCAAAAACAGCTACTGTGAGTCTGCCCTCTCCGTAAAACGCCAAAAACGAACAAAAAACGAGACCTAGTCCGCCCCCGGCACGCCGGCTGACTTATAGCTCCGCTCAGACTTCCTCCTGCCATTGATCGCGAAGGTGCCGCTTGTCTCCCATTCCCTCTATAAGTCCCACAGCGCTCTGTCAACCTCATGCCCGCTATTTCCAAGGTATGAGCTGCACTGTGGTCTGTACGAAACTAGATACAAAGAGCTCAGTCTTGTGAGGGCAAAAAGATGTATTATTGTTAAGTACATAGGTACAACAAGCTGGATACAACGACGCTATACGTGAACGTGAAGAATAAGCAGCGAAGCTCGTCTGCAGTGGTCAAAGGATGGCTAAGGGTGTCGAGGAGGAGCCACGTCGACGGCGGGAATGTTGAGAAATAAGTGAGCTACGAAAATCGGAAGAATAAGCGGCGGGGATCATCCGCAGTGGTCATGGGATAGCTAAGCGTGTCGACGAAGCGTCTCGTTGATGGCGCGAATGTAGAGAAACAATGACAGGAGTAAAATTACTCACCGTAGAAGGAAAACGTCCTCGAATCACGCCGCCGTGCTCTCATCTCCATTTGCCTCGTCGCAGTCGAAGACCGCCTTGGCCATTGCCTCGTGGTACCGGGATTTCCTGCCATTTGCCATGACCTACGTGCGGCCTTCTTCCTTTGCACTGGCAGTGGAGTCGAAGATAGGGAGGGTGCGGTCATCAGGGTGGTCGTGAAGAAGCGTTTCAGTCCTCTACAACGTCCACTTGATGGAAAACAGCTTCGTAGTGGTCGCAGTTTCCTGTTGGACATCCGACGTGGCAGCGACAGCCTTCGAAGTAGGCTTCCTCGGGGCCTTACCACCCTTAACCTGAGACTGCCTAGACCGGATGGCGGTTGGTTTATCTTTCGGCGTCGTTTGAGCAACGCCGAACAGTCAGAAAGGAAGGGAGGGTGCGCACCGGTGAGTGACGTGGTCGGAGGAAGGAGGGAGAAGCGGTGAGAAGACTAAAAAGCGGAGTTTCAAAGGAGGATGGAAAAACGGGAACGAAAAAACAAGGAAAAAACGGGACTTTTGAAAAAAACACCTACGCGAGGTGTTTTTTTCAAAAACCCGTTTTTTCGGCCGTTTTTGACGTTGTTTTTCGTTTTGTTTTTCTGAAAAAAACGGGAAAAAAACGGATCAAAAAACAAACAAAAAACGACACCGTGAGCAACCCTATTGTAGGCGGCGCGCACAGTTTTTTGCCCACGGAACATCCGGTGTAACAATAAGGCTAATACTTCTGGCGTTCTATGCCTGATATCCTTATTTTCAGGTGAGTTCGTTCATGCCGTTCGTCCTCTAATGGATCAGTTGATTCGAGGACATTGTCCGCACTGATTTCAAGCGGACGGACCAGATTGTCTCCATTAAGCTGCCAGCACTGAGCACGCCGAAGCCGTCACTTCTCCATCAAGTGAGGAGCTACTCATTGGCATTTTGAACGCACTGGCAGTTGATGACTTACCTCCAATGCTTCGTCTTGGGGCTTCACCTGGGGAGATGCGAGACCTAGATCGGCTGTCAATTTGCGGAGTCGCCGAACGTATGATGATACATATCTGCTGAACTTTTTGAAATTGATCGGTGTTGAATGCAGTCTCCCCGGTGAAGTATGTACGTTCAAAATCTTGCGCCGACGACGCATGAAATCGATGGAATATTTTTGGTTAATAACCATGCAAAAAAGGCGCAAGATTGGATTGAGACAACGATTATCAAGTCCCGAAAGCGAATCTATCATTGGACGTCTTCAGTAAGAGCAATCGTAAGGATTCGAAAAGTGAATTTCAACTACTATACACAAAGCGGAAAGAAATCTCCGAGCAATGAATAACTTGGGTTTCTCTGCGGATTCTCTACAGAGAACCCTTCTCGTCCAGATTCTCGACATGGCCATCGTCAGAAGTCTTCATTTCGGAATGGTTCACGGCATGCTTTTCAATCAAAGCGACTTGGTCGTCTCCATCAAAAATTCTACGATAGATAGGTTAACCCATGAAATCTGGAGTAGAATTGAGGCAAACACTTACGCAGCGGTTTCTTCTAGTGTGCGCTACAGCGCAGATTTGGGCTGTTAACTGAAATGAACTCGAGGAACGCCAAGAAGACTTACGTTCTTTGTCTCCACCAGATACATCCAGATAAATATAAGTTCAAAAGTTAACCAAGCGATATATACGGTCTAAGAAATAATGAGGTTCTTTCCCACCAATAGTAAGGGTGGAAGGATTACGCACATAGTATTTCCACCCAATACTTCGCAATCAAAATTTCAGTATGCTGACTACATCTGCAAGTGTTACTCACTTTTGAAGGGCAATCGGATTGACATATCTTTATCGTGTAAGCGAAATTCCACGTATCAAGGACCATGTGCTTACTGGTTGAAGACTAAGGAAGCGAAAATAGTGAAATTGAAGACCGTAAAGCCCTTTGAACGCAGGTTATACGGTAGGATTTCGATCGTGTAGCTGACGTTATAATTAAATCATGCGTGTGGTTTGATATTGTCATGAAACTCACGTAACAATCAGAGGAGAATAGGCCAACTGGAAAGTCTGAGTCCAAAGCCTAAATATATAATATGATCAGAAGAACGCACGGCATAGAATGTCGAAAATAGGTCTGGAATACGATCAGATCTTGTCAATAGGGTGAAGGGTGGGGACCTTACAAATCATGGCGATGAATGTGTGAGCTGCAGCTGTCGTCCCTCTCTCCGAGTAGAGGGCAAAGCATACAGTTTCGAGGATCCAACAAACAAGCATACCTGTTTCATATCTTTAGCTAGCTTTACGAGAAGCAGAGATGAGAAGTACCTGCAGTTGAGGCGATGAAGAGCTTTCTTCGACCAATTTTATCGCACCAAAGAGATCCAAAGACACAAATGGCAAAGTTATAAATTTGAAGGACTCCATTCTACGATACGACATCAACCAAGTTAGCCAACAAGTTCACGGATGTGGAGTAAAGAAAACATACGATGAGAAGCTGAATTGTTGGGCTAGTAACTGTCAAGGAGTAGCGGCGTCAGTTCTCTAACGTATAAGGGAAGGAAGGACGACGAACTCCCAATGGCGTCGAGAACCTTATTGAGGTCTTGAAACAGAATTTATTAGTGGGAAAATGGTTTCAATATTTCACATCGCCTACAATACGATCTAAGCCGATTTTAAATCAGCATTTTGACCCGTTAGATAATTCTGAAGGACTTACGCTAGTCCATTGCCGGACCACTGCGAGAAGAATGCGATGGCGATAATGATCCTCATACGTTTCCGGTTTCCAGGAGTCTTAAAAAGTGTCGTCCACCCCACTGTGCTTTCTACTTCTTTGTTTAGTTGAATAGTCGTCAAGACTTCTTGGTACTCGTATTGCACCAGCGGATCCTTTCTAAGTACAGACAGTTATTAAGAGATTGGAAAATAGTTAGCGAAATAAATTGAGACTCACTCGTTTCCATTAGCATGGTAATATGCTAAAGTGCGAAGTGCTTCTTCCTCCCTTTTTTCGGAGTGATTCTTGAGTTATAGAAAGGACATACGGAATGTGACGAACCTTCCTTTACTTACTAACCACCTCGGCGACTCAGGAACGAACCATATTAAGGACAACTGGATGACGGAAGGGAATCCCTGGATGGCAGACGGAATCCTCCACGACCAGCTCGTACCAATGTGGAACGTTCCAAAAGTCTGGGAAGTCGAGATTATTTGGTGCAGCAAAATTCAGAAGAGAGGTGCCTACTGTCCAAGCAGCGATAAAACTCCCGAAGATCCTATGGAAAGCGTTTTAAACCAACGTCAAACTGATGCTTTTCGCGACGTACCAAAGACTGTTATAAAGTGATGTGATTTGACCTCTCTGGCCTGAAGAAATTATACCGTCAATGCGAGTAACATCGAAAGTCACTTGAACTTACTTGGGTACGCGAGCTCCGAGATCAGCATAGGTGCGCCAGTTGCCGCAAAATTGAGGCCAAAACCAATAAGCCAGCTGCAATCGCGTACGTTATAGTCATTCTTGTTTGAGGTACGGCGGAGGACTTACCGAGCGCCAATAAACATATGGACAGTCTGCGACGCCGTTTGAAGGATGGTTCCAACGACCATCAGAGAAGCACCCCAGATGATGCAGGATTTTCGACCTAGAATATCGGCCATATAAGGGGCAAACGGGAGTGCGGAAAGAGACCCAATGTTCTGGGACCAACGTTAAGAAACTGATCAAATCTACAGGTGGTAGAACATACCTGAATAGCGCCCAACAACCCAAGCTAAAATTACGTATACGTTTTCCGTAAGCTCGCATGAGAGACGTCGGAACTTACAGATCCGCCATGAGGATTATTGAACGCCTTTTGCCACTGTGGCAAAGACTGTAAACCGTCTGTGAATCGTTCAGGACAACGCCGCCTGCGTTGATTTCGAAGAATTAATAGTTGAACTTACTCATCATACTGCCTGGATAGATTGTCAGACATGAACCCAAGAAAGTGAGATGGGCGCTTTACCATCGTATCCGTTGGTAGAAGACGTGACAAGTCTAAGTTCCATGATAAGAGTGCGAATTAAAACACCATCAAATTAAAAATACGCACAGGATGGTGATCCAGAAGTTAAGCAAAATTATTCCTACAGAGCGATGAAAGTTCTGTATTCATCCGAATACCGAAGACGTACGGCGATTTTTGTACCAGGGTCTGTGATCAAGGAGATGCTCATAGCTGCGGACTTCAACAGCGGCACCGGACACTGCAGGCCCTGCACCCATTTCGATCGATCTTGTATAGAGAAACGAGGAAAGAAGACTCGGGATCCTCTTCGAACTGCAACCAGGTATTTAAGTCATTAGGAAGGGTTCTTGGGGGATAGGTTGGCCCAGTGTTCGGACCGTCTTAACGCAAATTCTTGGGCTTCATATTCGAAAGGTTGGAGATTATGTCTTACCGGTATCCAAAGACGGAGTGGAATGGCGTCAAGTGATACGTTCCAGGTTATTATTGCCTCGAGAACTGAGAAAAATAAATCAAATGTGGTCATGTCAGTGTGGAGACTAAGCAATTATAGGCACGGCTGAGGCTGCATAGGATAAACACTTAAGCGCTAGTCCCGAACAAGAAAATGAGCCAAGCGGATTTATACCGGAATTCAGTTTTGATAGGCTGAGAAGATGGAACTGATTACGAAGGTCGAACCCAGTGCGATCAGGGAATACAACATCCATCCATTCGAGATCCCGGAAGCAAGCCCTTGCCAAGGTGTATAGGTTGAGAGAAGTGCTCGACATAGAGACGAAGAACAAGTGGGAAACACAAGACGCGACCATTGAAGTGATGCGAACAAGACCCATAAAATCCAATGAAGGAGGACGAGGATACTGCATCGCCATTAAACGCAATGGCCTTTCGTCGTCGGAAATGAGCCCGGTTCATTTTATAGACTCCAATACACGCCGATCGGTTAGAATTCTGTCGGAGGGCCGTGTAGCGGCTCATTGGCGGAGGTCCGCGTGGACGTGTAGGAGTGAAAGCGAACCTTCTCAAGTAAGCCTGAGCCACAGATTTGACACCTAGCAGGAATAAATTCGAATGGCTTAGCCAAGGTAAAAATGAACAGAGAACAAGGATAGTTACATACGGACTGCCCGGACAGCTAGAAAATGCAAACTCGATCCCCCGGTGCTCGAAGCCAAAGTCCCAAAACATTCGATGAAAGCCACAAAGGTACGATAAGCGCAGAAAGAGCGAGATCCACAGATTTCCGGTTTCAATTCCAGGTTGTTCTACGACGTTTGTACCGGATGCGATGTAAAATTTGCTCATAAACAATGCTCATGGGCCTAGTGATGAATGCCCGGAAAAGTCTAGCAGAGAAGTCCTTTGCTGGACCATGGGCTGATGGTCGCAGAAGGCTAGTAAACGGAAAAATCAAAATGATCTCGAGACCGCGCCTTTACGGCAGTCAACATATTCCGAGTCGAAGTTCTTGCAACAGCAGCGCGTCCACAATATCGGAGCGGCTCTAGGCACTATCCGGTTAGAAAAGCGTCAGAAACCCGAGTGTTGTTTGGTAAAGCAAAGAGAGGCTCTAGAGCTGTGGGCATCAGTTTTCGACGCACTTGTGATTCACCCATCACGTGACAATCTGATGCAGTGTGAATGCACGTGTATAATTCGACTAACTGAAAAAATAGCACTGTCAGGCTAGTGCCGTTGGCGCTTCCACAGGCAAACAATCATACGACAAAGGTTTTCTAGTAGCCAGCGAAAGGTTAGGGCTTTGGGATTTTCATCACTGTGAAGGCCGTAAGACAGTGACCAGGCACGCCGAATTGAATTCAGCGCAGAGTACGGCGAGAATTAGAAGACGAGGTGCAAGAGAGATTAGCCGTGCAGTTATTTCATTGTCGGCGTCATCGAAAGTTAAGGTTAAGCGAAGAACTGACATATCGAAATTCTGCGACGCCGTTTGAAGGACCAAATCGAGCAACTTGAAGAGACAAGAAATTCAAGGAAAGTCGTGCATTCTATCCGATGTGATACAACATTGATCGTACTTAATTTTTATTCGCTGCATTTTTCAACGCCGCCATGATATCCGTCGAATTCGCCCTCCAGCCGTCGAGGCCGGCGTTGAAGTCGGCCATCTGAGTCGCACTTAACGGCGATGTCGTCGCCGAAATGTCGTCCATGAGGATCACATCGTATCCTTTATAGTACGAACTACCCACCCGTCAGGCGTTGTGAAATTCAATGTCTGGATGTTTTTACTTACTCGAGTAAGGTACCCCAGACGCACTGGTCGATGTTTACCCCTCCAAAGAAGAGGGTTGTCATGCTGTTGTCTTGGAGCCAAGTTTGCATCGGAGTCCCTGTTCCCCACATCCCAGAGAGGCGGTCTACAAAGAGAAGTTAGATCACGAGGACATAAAATACGAGGAACTCGAAACTTACTCTTATTGAAGTAGAAATCAGTCCCTTTCGCGACACCGTCAACCTGTTCCTTGAACAGCGCGCCCCATCTAAAGACCAAGGGTTGAGCGCGTGTCGTGCGATGGCAATGGAAAATGGTCCGACTTACGGCTGAGCGTTCCAACTACCACGCACCAGCTTTCTCCCCACCTCAACGGTCATATTTCCTCCAGAAGTCTTCGAGGTTGCCGGAATTGACGGATCAGACTTGGGCACTACGATCGTTCCCATATCGCTTCCAAACGATGATTGGGAAGTACCATCTGAAGAGAATCCCCTGATGAAGGAAGGAGGCATGTTCATGACTGCTATTAGATTAGCGAACTTCGATTTTTTCATACTACATCACAGAACACGTACGATCAAACTCGGTCAATCCCCAATTTGTCCAGAGGACTGGCATGCCCGCGGCACGGAAGGCATGAATCATGTTCACCGTCGTTGCTATTAGAAAAAAATTCAACGTTAGATTTTCACATCGAAGTCGCAGCTGCCTGGACGTACGAACTATCGCCCTTCCCAAAGGGTCTCCGCCGAGGCTTTCGTGCAAGAAGAAGTTTTGCATATCGATAATCACCAAAGCCGACTTGTTAGGCTGGATTACGATCGGGCCGTCCTGAGGCATTGGGAGCGTTATCGCCCCAGCGCTTACACCGCGCGTTAACTGATATGGCGGTTAGCGATTGATATTTTATTTCGAAGAGGAAGGATGAAAGGCGACGTACGTCCCATCCGGCTTTGAGTTTCGTCCAGGAATTGAACACATTTCCAAAGATCTGAGGGCTATTGGATACACCCGGGAGTGATTGAGAATGTACACCAGGAGAGAAAGATATAGCCAAGGGGGCAAGAGCGAGCAGATGGGACGGCGTTCGCATGGTAAAATATGGCGGAAAAGAACGTAGGCTGAAGAAAGATGCCAGGGATTCGCAGGCATCTTATAGTACCACATTGAATTTCAAATTTGTCGGACAATTCAAATCCTCAGAGAAGCTCTCCGTATGGGCAGCACAATAAAGGAGGGCATCATTTGACAATTACTGAATGAATGGGCCGCAGCTGCGAAGAGGCTTTAGGGAGCGAAATGGAAATGAAAAATACACACTTATCGGATACGCACTTCTTTGAAAAACTTCTCTTCATTACCATTGTCTTCCTGCGTGCGATATCTTGCCAGCGTTTAGTCTAATGAAATGCCAGCTGTACGGAGAAGGTGGAGTCCACATGCAAATTCCAGAGTCAAGGGAAATTGCAAAGACTAGATAGGGAGGTAGTTGGCAAAAATATCTTCAGACCACTTATCAGAACGTCGAAGAAAGTGGACATGAGGTTCCCTGACTTTCTCACACCACGAAAACATGCACAGCCGTCCGACGTTCCAGGAAAGAGATGATTGATTATCTTTAGAGACAAGGAAGTTAGTTGAAACGAGAGCCTGAGAATTAGAGTAAAGCAAGAGGAATATGTGACGGGGCGGAGAAAAAGTTACAGAAATGCCAAGTTCGAAGCCTCACCATGCGAGCGTGGAAGTGGCAGCCCCACTCATCAACGTGTATTCCGGGCCGATTTCTCTATATATTTTTCTGGGCTTCATCGTTGAAAAGCTACGTTCAACACTGCCAAACCTCTTCCTAGCCTAAGGCATGAACCGACAGAAACAACGGTAAACGAATGGAGAGGGAATTGGTTAATAATAGTTATGAGACGTTTCATTAACAGAACAATTACCAAGATATGTATGGCCAACCATCACACTGTCTGCTTTTCCGGCAGCGTCGGCTTATCTCGGACGAGAGAGATGGAGGGTATCAAACTAGACTTCAACTTGAAAGCTTCAAGTACGCATAGGACGACTTGGCTCCAGACTTCAACGCGAATAGTAGAGGAAAGCAGACTCTGACTATCATTCTAGTAGAAATAGAAGAGCTGGGAGGCATGTTTGAACCCTGGAAGTTGTATCAACGTTAGGGGGAAAGCAACCTCAAGGTCGCCGTCGTCACTGTCTGAGATGCGGCAAAACTGGCGTGGGAAAATGTTGATAAAATATTGATCCCGTTTGTCTCCCCGTCTCGCACTCTGAATCTCCATCTTCTCTAATAGATCTCATCATCTGACCCCCTGAAGCGTCTTCTAAACACAACCGGCCACACCTGTATTGTCGGTAGCCCATATTTTTGGTTGAATCTCTTCAAAGAGACTGTCGTCAGAGACTAAGATGAGTTTCTGGAACTGCACAGCCGACGCCCAACTAAGAGAGGATCGATGTCGCTGCGGACAGGTAAAAATTGGTCAGGCTTTTGTACGGCGTTGTGTTGCATATAGAAGCGCTTTCAAGAAAGTAGAACGTCAAGTACGGACCAACAAACCATGGTGGGCATTTCTTCAAAACGGCATTGCTTTGACAGAGATATTTCCACAAATCGAGGGCAAAGAGCACGGAGCCATCAACGCCCGTCCAGGATTCTTCTACCTAAATGGAGAGCTCGTCTCGGGTCACCAAGCGCCTGAGTACATCGCGGTATCCTACGTCTGGGACGAGGTCAAAGTGTGGAAAGAGTGGTGTGGGCGAGAAGTCACCGAGCAGGCATTGAAAATAGCCGAACGTCTTTCGAAATATACGCCCCTCCCTCTCTGGATCGACGCACTCTGCATCCCTCAAAACGATAACTTATCATTGAAGATGGCTGAATTGGCCAAGATGTCCGACATTTACAGGGGAGCTACGCTCGTTTTGTGTCTAGTGCCTGAGGTCTCGCTGGCGACCTCCACCACCATTGCGCTATGCAATGCCCTCATGGATGACGAATGCTACACCAGCCTTCAAGGCGTCGACATCTACGGAAGCTTCATGTATGCGACCTTGGGTGAGCACACCTCTCTCCAAGCCCTATTTGGCGGAAGATGGTGGGAGCGTGCTTGGACTTTTCAAGAGGCCGTGCTGAATGTGCAAACATTCTTAGTAGGGAACGACGAAGAGAGCATCCCTATCCACAGCGTATTCCGTATCGCAGATCCCATTCAGCGACGCGCCGCTACGGTTGGTCCTTTGGTTCCTACGATGGGCAAACCCGCGAGCTTCTGGGATTCAGTGTCCAAGATGACGGACGCACCCATGCCGGTGGGCGATGCTATGTCGTGTGTCTGGCGCCGCCACGCTAGCATCGAGCACGACATGGTATATTCACTACTTGGCGTTTGTAGCATCAATTTAGTTAAGCCAGATTACGACCATCCAGTGAGGGAAGTTTTTATGCAGCTCTTTGAGAGCGCAAGCTCCCAGGGAGATTACTCCTGGAGTATCTGGTGCCACGGGATAGACCACGACGAGGGTAAGGAGGGTTCGTCAATAGTGCCGACGCCTGACAAGGTGCGCGCTATCCCCTACATGAGCATTACGAAGTGGGAGAGCAGCAAAGTAGGCCAGATCGCTGCCAAATCAGGTGCAAACAGGGGAATCCTTCTCTCATACAGATCAACAGGCGTGGTTAGATGGGAATCGCCTCGACAAAGACTGCCAGAGATGGTGAAGCTCCTTTGTACGCGCGGTTTTAAGAACTCCGAGATCTGGGATCTGGTCTTCGGGATGCGAATCGGGCTCTGCGTCGACATCAACCGCAATGTTAACAAAAAGACTCTAGCGGCCGACGACGAGGGTATCGCGGGACCTCTGTTAAACTTGGCGATGATGATGATGAACGGTACCTGCTCGACCTCACAAGATATTCTAGATCTCGCGGGAGAGAAACCGCAGTCGGAGACCTTAGGGTTCAGTAATTTCTCCGCGATGGCAGCTTACATATGGAAGAAAGAGCAGCAGTTGGTAGCTTTAACCTCACAGGGCGGGACCATCGTCATCCCTGTCGGTAATGGCGCTGAGAAGAAGTACGTCGGCTCCCGCATCCATTTATTGCCATTTGAGTATGGCGGAATGAAGACCCAGGGGCTTATTAGCCCGCTTGTGGCCTTTGTTGCCCGTGCCGACGCTCCATTCAAGGCAAGTACGGTTGGTGTTTTCATTCAAAAACGAGGCGCATCTTTTGGAAGTTGGCAGGCGAGGAGGATGGACTTCGAAGATTAAGTTCTGCGATTTCATTTCGTTTCAAGAGGCGAATACCAGAATCAAATGTTCGGGGTCGGGTGAACAATTTTTTCTTTATTTGAAATATAAGCATCACAGAGTACTCGAGTAGCTTTCGTGTAGGCGCTTTCTAAACCACATTCAATAAAAATTTTGTCTTCCCGTTCAGGTTATTCGTCAGGCATCATGCGCTAAATTATTCGGAGTACCAGAGGCTGGTATGGTCCTGTAATTCTAGCGAAGAGACTATTGACTATCTTTAGGAAAAAGGACGACCGTTGAACAAGAACCTGAGAATCAGAATGAGAAAATAACGGAAGAGCCAGATGCGAAGTTCCACCATGCGAGTACATTTTAAAGAAGGGCCAAGTGGCAGCCCAACTCACCAGTTATTCCGGACAGTTTTTTGTATCCTTATCTTCTGCCCGCCGGTTCAATTCGACAAACAGAATAGTGGCTGAATGTCTTGTTTAGCTGCGCGAGGAAGAGGGCAAAGCAGGGATGGAAACAGACACGGAGATCGTGGTACTGGGGCAGGTGGGGGGAATCGGGTACGGGTCGAGGGTCCGCCCACGACGACGCGTCTACAAGATTCCCCGCCTACCCTGGACCTCACTCACCGTCCCTGTCTCTCTACATCTCCCTGCGCACTCGCTTCCGTCTTCCCCGCGTCAGCCTACTTTACTTGATGAACGATGGAGAAAGCCTTGAAGGAGACGGCGGTTGAAGTGGTCCCAGCGCTGAAAAAGTATGAAAGCATGAACTTACCATGAATCAAGACGCTTCACATCACGCAGATGCCTGGAATCCTGCATCGAGAGCATCACATCAGTCACCAACTATAAGATTCTAACCCTAGAGGACATCACGTACAGAAACAGCAAACGAATTGACGCATAGCTCGCGACCACTAGGATTGGAGTACGTAGGAACGCAAACCATAGACAAGACGCATGTGCAGCCTCCGTCCTCGAAAACAATCATTGGATCACACTAAAGAAACAGAATGATGCGCACCAAAAAAAAGCAGGCGATCAATCGCTGGAGGAGGTCACGCGAAAGTGGTACCGAAAACAAGCAAAAAAGCCAGAGTCAACGACTAAGGCCTTTTACAGCAGCAGCAGGCGTCATAGACTTGGATCTACAAGGCTGTTCACTTCACTGGCTTCTGCGATATTGGCGTGGTTCCTAACCCACCCGAGCATCAGGGTACCGAATTTGTAGAAGGGATTTCTTCTTTAACAATCGGGCTTGTAAAATTAGCCAGAAGCCGCTTCAAATTCTTGCTATACCAGGCATCGCAAAATGCATTGAGTTAAGTACTACCGCTGGGTCCAGAAAAACGCGACGAGACAACTGCCATGGAAATCAAAATCTGATGTTGAAAATGTTGTTCAACCAGTCCTTGATTGGAAAATTGAATACCAATAGCCGTTGAGTAAGTTACGAACGTCAAATACGGTCAACAGAGATACGGAAAGCCAAGGACTTAGAGGAGAAGAGGAGGTCGATACATGATTATGACGGCGCTGCGAAGAGAGGAGGTTGATAGCGGAGATCAAACCGGGGATTAAAACTCGAGAGAGGACATTCCCACAATCTATTTTTATCTCTCTACTTAACACCACCGCTTCCTCAGTTCCTCGAGCCTGTCTTGCTTCCTCTTCCACGTCCCCCGAGGCTCGAGCTCAAGGACCACAGATCGTTCAACATTATGCTCGTGCCTTTTTACCGCCTTGTTTTAACCGTCATCTATCCCCGATCCGCATGACAGTGATCGAATAGGGACTAGTGGACCGATGTCGTTGCGGGGTGCACAGTGGTCGGAGCGTTAGCCAGAATATCCATTCACTGAGGATGGATCAGGCTGAGAGCTCCTGGGCCTTGTGCATGCTTCTTTCGACATCTCGCTCGCCATATCTTTTTCGTACACTTGCAAAATGGCTCGAATAGTGTCGAGACTTCGGATTCAGATGGAGACATTGGATGTGCTGCTATCTTTCATCACACTGTTGGGGTTGCAAGTAATCCGTCATCTATCTCCAATCTGCCAGATGGCGGTCGACAAGAGACAAGCCGTGCGATCTCGTCATCATATCACCTGCATTCTACCGTAGTCGCAGCCTTAGCCAGCATCTCCATTCACGAAAAATGAGTGAGGCTAAAAGCTCCTACTCCTAGGTAAAATGCATAAACCAATCTCGGCATTTCGCCCGGCTTGTCCTTCTCGTACACTCGCGAAAAGCCTCGAATGGTGTTGAGACATCCGATAGCTAGGCTGGACGTGCTGTCATTTTTCATCACACTGCTGATGTTGCGAGATTGTGTAACGGTCTGGACTCTGCAAGTAATCTCGAAGAGGGCACTCTTTGAACGAACTTCGGCCGTTTGCCACAGTGTTTTGATGTGGGCGGTGTTTTTGAAACCCCCCAACGAGGATCTTAGGAATGCTGGTTTTGCTTTTACCGTCTTTTGCGTATCGATCGCCTCTTGGTTAGGACGATCTCAGCTCGCATTTGGGTACGCTCTCTAGGCAGCCACTAGGCCTATCTCCGTACTGTCTGTGATGTGCATACAGGATGGCCCGTACACTTCGAATCAATAGTCGGCATTAATATTGACGTTTGAGTCTAACCCGCCCAAATACTACTTGTTCCAGCTCCCTCAACATCGCTTCAACGTAAGCTCCATTCAAACCTCTTACAAACAAGTTGAAACTGTTCATACAGGTCAACCACCGAGAATTCTAGTTCATCACACTTCGTCGTTTGGAGGTCTGAGCGCGTCTGGTTACCAATTTGGATGTCCTCTCGCGATCGGAATTTTATGTACGAAGTACAAGCATCAAGCGCTGAGCGCTGAACCCTTGTATTTCAATGATACTCACTGCTCTGGACCCACGACGTCGAAGAACCCTTCCATCTGCGGTTCAATGCCCCGCTCCTCATTTTTTTACCCAAAGGTCCCTTGCAGGATAAAGGGGTCTCTGAACTCTCGTCACCCCTTCACTCTTCCTACGTGAATCGCGGACGCCGACTACGGTTTCCTGCGGGCTCCACAATCTAGGGGATCACACGGTTTTTGCGGATGTGTGCCAGTCTGGACAGTGGACAGTTACAGTGAGTCCCATCCTCAGTTCTAAAAATAGATCCGTGAATAAAGATTCAGGGAATGACGAGCAGCAGCCTGATAATCCGTGCGTATTCCGGCTTCGTCAGGTTCATGGGTCTATTACGATGTTACAGAGCACCGACGGCACTGGTTTGAGGGGTTCTTCTTCGTAGAGAATTGTGCTTTCTGGAAGCGTTCGCCGTTCATAATAATCGGTCAGGCGTCCACCCTGCAAAAACGATATTTGATTTGGATTTGTTCCGAATTCGCATTACATTCTTCCATTTTCAGAGTACCATCTACACGGAACTTACTCCTGCTAACAACCTTTCTCGCTCTCTGTAAAGCCTCGTCTTTAGGCGCCTGACAGATTTTACACCAATCTTGACATCTCTTACCATTGGAAATTTCGAATGAATAACTACGCCGTCGTCCGCTACGGGCACATTCGGCTTCCAAACACTTCTTCCAAGGGCGGGACTTGCTCCAAAATGGTTAAATCCTGTCAATGAAAGCCCTGGCTATGCTATTTTCGACGCTGGATAGAGTTTAATGCGCTTTTTTAAGGGACCGCCAAATCAAAGATACCTGGCATCAGCGGCGTATTCGCGATGTGAGTCCCACAAAATATCTTGATGCAATGTCTGCTGGGCATAAGACGGAACAGTTTTATGCAACTAACAGATCAATGTGAAGCACCAGGAGCATCTGGAGACTGAGGTCGTTTGACCAGCGAACCATTTTTAGTTCACCTTGTAGCTATTTTTAGATTCGACACACAACTCAACGGTGCGATTGAATTTTAATTTGCAGGGAGAAAATTCCATGTATCACGCCGCCCTGGCCCTTTGCTCGCTTTGGAATGGGCGCTCAAAGGGACGAAGGAAAATCGTTTTAAAATTGAGACACCGACCGAGTTTTCGCATATAAACCCCACCGCCTTCCCAGCGTCGCCTTTCTCTCGCTTCCCTCCCGTCTGTCTGTCCAACAACCCGAAAGAACCTGCTATCCAGCATTTAACCCACTCACTCTTTTGCACCCCACACTCTTTTACTGAAAACAATATGTCATACGTCGAACGAGGTATTCCGCTCACTTCTACCTCTCAGCACGACTTAGTGGACAGCAAAGAATCATACCGCCGCGCCCCGCGCGAACGCACGGAGCTCGCGAACCCTGCTACTCTGTTCGTCTTTTCGTCGTTCTTTTTGCTTTTCCTTGTCGCTCACCTGACGGTATTACAGCGGCCTCTTCTCCTTCGCCTCTACCACATTCATGCTCTCTCTCTTCAACCTCCAAACGCGCGCCATCCACACCCCGAATGTTGTCGTCGGCATGGCCATTTTCTGCGGTGGCCTTGCACAGCTCCTCGCTGGGATGTGGGAGTTCCCCAAGGGCAACATGTTCGGCGCTTCGGGTTAGCCTTTGACATCACATCTTCCGTCGCTCTCATTTACGTATTCCGGACGTTCGTCTTGCTTTCATCTAGCTTTCACTTCGTACGGTGCATTCTGGATGTCCTACGCTACAATCTTACTTCCCGGATCCGGAATTGTCGAAGCCTACAAGGAAGTCGACGAGCTCACAAGCGCACTTGGAATCTTCCTGACCGCCTGGACTCTGGTCACCTTTTTCTTCCTGTGAGTCGAACCCACCCGCTATTAGCTCGTCCATGTCAACCCTGTTGACCTTGTCACCACCAGCCTCGTCGCCTTCAGCAAGAGCGTCGCATTCATCTCGCTGTTCGGCTCCTTGACACTTACGTTTGCCTTGTTGACCGCCGGCATGTTCTTGGGCAGCACTGGGTAGGATATTATATTCTCTTTCGCTTCGATGAATCTAATTTTGACGTCACGCACTAGAATCACTAAAGCCGGTGGAACCATTGGAGTGATCACCGCCTTCATCGCGTACTATATCGGAGTAGCCGAGTTGATGGCTGCAGAGCCCTCGCCTTTCCTCCGCCTTCCTCTGGGAGCCTTCCGTCGTTAAAATGCCATTTCTGAGTTCTCTACGTCGTGTTGTCCTGAAATGTCCGTACCATAGGTGTTGCGTGTAGTCCTGTTTATCCTCTAGCGGCGTAATTAATTGTTGTAGCTCTTCCTATCAGTCTGCTAGAGTTTCGAGAACAGTGTTACTCAAGATAAATCATCTCCATCGTTTTCTAAATAACTGCGCGTTCGATGTGGGAGGAACTGAAGTGGAGACTCATTCTGGGTTGTCCCGTTTTGGGTGGAGACTCCAGTTCCTCTGACATATCTAATCTAATCTGACCCGGCCCGTGAATTCGTGACGTCACTCCACCCAAAATGGGACAATCCAGAAAACGAGTTATTTTCACTCTCAAGGTGTGATGAAGAACCACTATCACACCATCGGCTTACATCGACAAGTCCCGGAGCCTTATATACTTGCAATGGTGTGAGTATTCACGGAGGTTGTTCTTAACTCATTTATTCTGCTGCTAGATATGAGTTCACCGTCTGACGCAGCGCTGACACCAATTGCCGAAACCAACTTGAAGCCTTCGTCCTCGTCAACGCCCTTCGCTGGCCCCTGGAGCTGGAAGCAGCCTGATATCTCCTACCACCCGGATCGTGAGAAGTGGGCTGAACGCACAGCACGTCGACTGGAGGAGGACCCGTCATTGCCACTGACGCCGCTTCCAGAGGGGTTCCCGAAAAAGGTCAATTCGCCGCTCGTATGGGAGGGTAGCGACTGGAAAAACGAAGCGCAGTGGGTTTTCAACCTCACGAGCGAGCATGTCAAAGAGATCGATGATGCAGTGGCTCACTTTCGCGGTAATTCAGCAACGTATTACATCTCGAAATAAGAACCTAATTTTCCTCGTCTCCTCTTTGTTCTTTCGTAGGTTTGGGGCTTCACTTCGGACACATCTCACCCACCACCTTCCCACTCCCAACCCTCGGCCCCTCGCTAACCTCGCTCGCCCACGAACTGCACCACGGACGCGGCTTCTTCGTCCTACGTACCCTCCCCGTCTCCTCCTACTCCAAAGAAGACAACGTGCTCATCTACGCCGGCGTCTCCTCCTACGTTGCCCCAACCCGCGGGCTGCAAGACGCCAACGGCGGCGTCCTCTCGCACATCAAGGACCTATCGCGCTCCTTCCGGCCAGGGGCGATCGGGGGCCCGGCGTATACGACGGACAAGCAGGTGTTCCATACGGACCAGGGCGCGGATGTGGTGTCGCTCTTTGCGCTGGAGGTCGCGGCGGAGGGGGGCGTGTCGAGGATTAGTAGTAGTTGGAGAGTGTACAATGAGTTGGCGGAGAGGAGGCCGGATCTGGTGAGGACGTTGGCTGAGCCTTGGGTTGTCGATGAGTAAGAGATTTAACAAGTACAGTCTCCCCAATTCATTTACTAAATAATCGTTTTCTGGGCAGGTTTGGCAGGGATCCGCCCTTCACCGCAAGACCGATATTATATTATCTCGACAACAAAATTATCATCCAATACGCACGACGCTATTTCACCGGTTTCCAAGGCCTCCCCAGGTCGAGCAACATCGCGCCAATTACAGAAGCCCAAGCGGAAGCACTAGACGCGCTTCATTTCCTGGCGGAGAAGTATTCGCTGGGCCTAAATTTTCAGAAAGGCGATATCCAGTTTATCAACAACCTCAGCATCTTCCACGCCAGAGACGGGTTTAAAGACGACGAGAAACAGACGTGAGTTCAATTCATGTTTGGCTCGGATTGGAGGGATGATTCTGAGGACTGTTTATTTATTGATTCTAGGCGCCACCTCCTCCGCTTATGGCAGCGGAACGAAGAGCTCGCGTGGAAATTACCAGAGCCCCTCAAGCCGCTGTGGAAGAAGACGTTCGATGTCACACCTGACGAGCAGACGTTTGCTGTTGAGCCGGTTATTAGGGATGCTGTTAAAGGGAAGGCTTGATATTTTCTATGACTGGTTATTAGGGATGCTGTTTTTCTTACAGTGCCTTTATCTGTGCATTTCTTGAATTTTCGAGCCAGAATTTAAATATATTCTGTTTGGGCTGTGGTCCAGGGCCACCACCAAAGTTATGAGGTGCCGTGGTCGATTCAGTCAAGAATCGAGCGGATAATATGTCCTGGGGGTCATAAGGTTGGACTACGGGTCCTGGGTCATCGATCACCACTTCCAGGTTTACAAATCCAACCTACACATACATATTTACACTGATACTTCTGCGCGATCGCACTTCGGATTTTTTTAACTTCACGCGTTAGGCGCGCGTCCCACATTTGACGCGTTTTGTACTGGCTTCGGCGGATCGCATATACTACCAGACGCCTCTTCAAAACCGACTCAGCTAAGCCGGCGACCGATATATCCATCCCCCCATTCATCGCACGCCATTGTTCGGCTCATCCGATTTTTTATTCCGCCCCGTCGACGACATCTCGTCAATCAACTGTAATTTTTTTTACTGGCTCAAAACGACGTTTCTCCTATGGCTGGCATCCTGTGGAATAAATCCGCCTACATCTTACTTGGTCTTCGTAAATATATTTGACCTCCGCGTAAATATCTCGGCGTCCCCGTAAAAATACTTGACCTGCGCATAAACATTTTCGCAGCCTCGTAAATATATTTGACATCCAAAATTTTTTGAAATGAGTCAAAAATGAGTGCGCGGAAAGATTCTTGCTGCGCGAACATTTTATTGGCAGCCCGAAGAAATACTTAACGTGCGCGGAATTGGATTCAGTGTGCGCAGAAATACTTTCAGTGTTGCAGAAATATATTTACAGTGCGCGGAAATATAATCAATGCGCGAATTTTTATTTGAAATGCAGAGCCCTTCTGAAGATTTAAGCATTGCCGGCCTGCCGTGATTACATAAATGATCCGCTGATGGCTAACCTCGGCAAAGCCGTCAACGTGTGACCAGTCAACTTCTGTTTTGGTCAGTTCAACCACCACCACCACATCCTCTTCCACCTCCCCATTGCGCTCGTTTTGAGGCCGAAACGACGCTGTGCACGTCTCCGAGTGCCCCATCCCTTCAACGAGGCGTTATGGCTGGAAATCTGACCTTAATCTCGGGTACTTGGCAGATGGGAAGTTGAAACCACCTCGGGTACGTCGCAAGATCAATCCCTCCAGTGCAGCTAACTTACATTCCACATCCCAGTGCTCACCATCATGCCGCCACCCCATTCCTGCGTCTTCCGCCACGTCACGCTAACCGCCTCTACTTGCGTTGGCTGTTGGATAATGGCTTCTGCCAGGCAACTGACACGCCTGTTGGTAATCAGCACGAGCTCATATGAGGCTTGTGTTGTGTCGGTGCCCTCATATGAGGGGCTCCGGCTGCCAGCGGTCGTGTTTTTTTGCCTCCTGCGTGCCTCGCAGGAATCAGGTACCCGCTGGAAAGCAGCACGAGCTCATATGAGGCTCGTGTTGTGCCAGAGCCCTCATGTGAGGGGCTCTGGCTTCCAGTGGGTATCTTCTGAACCTCATGCGGTCCTTTTCGACGTCAGCGCATCCGAAGGCGAGCAATGCAAGCTCATATGAGGCTTGTACTGTGCTGGAGCTCTCATGTGAGGGGTTCTAGCAGCCTGTGGATGCGTTTTGATGTCGCCGCATCCTTCGTAGGCAGTCGACGTGGTGACAAGACGACAATGAAGAAGCGTTGTAGAGTCAGAAACGAGGCCGGGGACCAGAAAGGGGGCAAATAGGGAGGGAACGAGGGTGAAACGCGACACGGGACGGTAAGCCATCACATTGTTGCGCCGCTCCGCCCTGCTAACCCATTTGAAAAGGATTACAGACCTCAAGCGGGTCTCGCGACTCTTGGTTTGCCTCCTGCACCCTCACTTGGTGCTCGTTGCAACCAGCCGCCGCCTTCGCTCTTGCATCGCCTCCGGTGCTTTCGCCAGCCTGAGGGGTGCACCCACCACGATGTCAGCGTGGCAGCGCGAGCACAGGCAGGACAACACCGTCGTAAGCACCGCCGTCGAGCATCTATGCCCGGTATGTCCCTGTCCTCCCCGTCCTCCTGTTTTTTAAAAGACTTAGCATTATTTTTTTTTCAGCTGCGAGAACTTGCTCGCACCGCCTTCTCTTCCTCTCCACTCTTCGCACCATGGCACGCCGCAGAGGCAGGCGACCTCCGCTGCCTGAATCCCATCGCCTAATACCACAAATCTAGTTTCGTGAAACGCAGACATGATGGTGCCGGATGGGACAAAAGAGAACCAGCCACGTCAAGCCCGAGCGCCTTCCACGCAAAGGCATCGAGGGCATACCCCAATAACGGGTTGGTGCGACGGTGGTGCGGTGTCCCGCAAAGCGACAGCCGCGACGCTGACAGCAGTAGCAGGGACGGGGACGAGAGCTAGCCCCTGCGAGAACGGCATCAGACTACCACCCAGCACCGACCAGTCGCAGATCGAATCCCAGCCACGAGCGAGAGGTAGCCAGGGCCTCAAGCACCGCGAAGAAGTGACGACACCACAGCGGCTTCGAGCAGATAACCATGTCACACCGACAAGAAGGATGACAAGCAGACCAATCTGAGGCAATCGCACCGACCACTACACCAACGAGGAAACAGCTGCGACGAGGAGGGAATATGCACGCCGATGAGAATTCCACTAGGTGGATAGGGAAGCGACCGGAATGAGGGGACCATCGTAATGAGGAGATCGCGATGAACGACAGCCAGTGAGGCGCCGACAACGACGCATGTTGAATGCGGGGCCTCTGCATGGACTCCACCCGATATACCTGGGAGGAGTTAAAGTACAGTGCATGTATTTAGATATTTTTATATGTAGTAGCTCTTTGTCGAGCCCTCAGTAATTCAAGAAAATTTCAAATAGATTCGGTTGGCTCTCGTTCACAAGGCCACCCTGTCCTTACAGTTTGGACTGGCATCTTTGCAGGCTTAGCCAATGCCGAAATTACCATCAACGGATCATTTACATAAGCACGGCAGATCGGCAAAGCCTGAAGAAAAGGAATTCTAAGTGCAGAGAGAATGAATGTGCGCGCCGAGCATATTTTTCCGCGCACTAAATATCTTTCCGCGCGACTTAAATATGTATCCGCGCACTGTAAATATTTTTCCGCGGACTAATAATTTGTTCCGGAACAAGGTGATGTCTTCTCGGGAGAGTCAGTATTATATCTGCACAGCGAAAATGTTTGCGCGCACTCGCTTTAAGGTTTTTGGGTTGAGAAATATATTTTCTGCGCCATCGGAATGTTTACGCGCCGGTCAAATATATTTACGGAGACCAAATAAAGGTTGGGCGGATTTATTCCCCAGGATGCCAGCCATATTCTCCCTCCCACCCTCGCTCATTTTTTTCTAATTTTATATCCCTCATTCCTCGCTCTCTTTCACCTCTCCCCATTCTGACTCGCTCATTTATCGCCCTCTTCTTTGTCGTGCGTTCGAATACACACACGAAATTAGAAAAGACACTAATCAACATAATGACCCTAGACTTCCATGTCTTGTCATTGCTGTACGGAGGCTCTCGATCGAGGTAAACGATCACTATCTCTCCTTCTGTAAATGACTGTGTGTTCGTTGTGGGAGGAACTAAAAGAGAATGTTCATATCTAATTGTGAGGGAAGCGAGCAATCATTGACTAAGGGTGAGAGGCGGGTGTAAACAAAGACAAACTTTAAGCGCGCAAATTCTATCAGTAACTTTCTTGAGTGGCCAATATCTCTCCACATCTTTCATATTCCCACTTCAAATTGTAGTATTGAGTAGAGAACTTTACTTTGCACGACATTCTGCAAAAAAAAGGGAAATTTTGCTCTCGTATGCTGCCAGGAGGACCTTAAAACGATTCCGACATCACCCGCGCGCGGGTGACCTCGGTCGGGCTTGTCCTGCCTATATGGTGCATGTAAGTATTTTCGTACACAAAGTATCATGGTATATATTGACTTTTCAAACCGTAATGTACAATTGCCAGGCGACTAGCATGGCGAATATGGCTGGCATGTTGTGGAATAAATAAACCGAGAACTTATTTACGAAATTTGCCTCCCCGTAAATATACTTCTAGTGCCCGTAAATATATTCCCACCCCCGCAAACATTTGACATGCCTCCGCGGAAATTTAGCAGTGCGCGAATATTTTATATGAGGTGCGCGAGTGTTTTATGACTGCCCGATTATTTTATTGAGGGTCCCGCAGGTATTAACTTGCATCCCGCGCGAGTTTTTGCCGCCCGCGAAGAAACATTTGGTGCGCGGAAAAACATCTTGAGTGCGCGGATTTTAATTGACTGCGCGGATTTATTACGCTGTCCCCCAAATTTATGATATATCCTGCATGAATTTTTTTGTTTGAAGGCTTTCCGAGATGCCGTGATTACGTAATTGATCCGTTGATGGTCAATTCGGCACCAGGGTCTGGCTCTGCTGATGCTCACTAAGGCTCGTCTGCTGACGCCATGGGTGAAAACCGCCGTGTATCAGCTTGAATCCAGCGGTGAATATTGAAAGCGCCTCATAGCGGCTGTGAAACCTCAGACAATGTATCGATAGTCTACCAAGTATCCTACATTTGCGTTTTCAATCCATTGGGCTTGCGAGAGCCGCCTTGAAGTTACTTTTTCAACGGGTTGAACGACACTCTTGCAACACGACGAGAAGTCACGTGATAGAATTACGACGGGAAATAGCCGGCGTCTGCGTCTGGTCTAAGCTTCTTGCTGGTTCTAAGCTGGTACGGCTCAGGCATTCGCACATGGTTTAGCTTAGTTAGGAAAATAAAAGCATGGATTGCCATAACTGGCTTAGCCTTTGCAGGTTTAGCCAGTTGTTACCTTCAAAATTAGCCGTAGTGAGCAATGCCGACAGTGGTTTTCCCCATGGCCACAGGAGGCAAGCCTCAGCGAGGATTGAGCAGAGCCAGACCCTGGTGCCGAATTGACCATCAACGGATCAGTTACGTAATCACGGCATCTCGGAAAGGCTTCAAACAAAAAAATTCATGCAGAACATATCATAAATTCGGGGGACAACATAATAATTCCGTGCAGTCAATTAAAATTCGCGCACTCAAAGTGTTTTTTCGCGCACCGAATGTTTCTTCGCGGGCTGCAAAAATTCGCGCGGGATGCGAGTTAATATCCGCGGGACCCTCAATAGAATACTCGGACGGTCATAAAACATTTGCGCACCTCGTATAAAATATTCGCGCCCTAGTAGATTTCCGCGGACTCATGTTAAATGTTTGCGGGGATGGGAATATACTTACGGGCACGCAAAGTCTATTTACGGGGATGCAAATTTCAAAAATATGTTTTCGGTTTATTTATTCCACAACATGCCAGCCATAGGCGAAGCGAGCCCCCCCGCAGATTGCGGGTACTTAATCTAATCTGTGAGTCCGTGACGTCACTCCACCCTAAATGGGACAACCTTTAATATTTGCACCAAAAAATTGGTTCTGTTTCGCGGGTTCCACCATCATCATGGCTGCGGCTACTGACGCTGCGATCCAAGTATATGCATCGTTCCCCCGCATCGTGGAGATTGGCGTCGACCTTAATCTCGAACCCAGCAACTGGAAATGGGTTCTTTGCCTGACCTTCCCACTCGAGAGGCTCGAAAAACTCCAGTTCTCGCCTTATCCGCATAAATGGATCCGCTACGCCGTCGGTGTTGTCGTCGGAGCAGAGGGTGACCTTTCGTCCAGTTCCAACTCGCTCAATATCGTAGACTACAACTCTGGTCTTCCAACTGGATCCACCACGTTGTTCTATTACACCAGCGACGACGAGAAGCGAAGAATGTTCCCAATCTATCCCGACATCGCAAGCACAAACATCACTTCTAGTGTTACCACCCCTCGAAGGGATCAATTCCGCTCCGACATTGCGAATCGGGATGGGAACCGATGCGTTTTGACAAGGATGGGCGCATCGGGCTGCGATGCCGTGCACCTCCTGGCACACAGCAAAGGCGATACAGTATGTTAGTCCGACAACCCGATTCTATTCGCGCTGACTATTGCAGTGGTGGTAGTACATTTCTACTTTTACTCAACGTCGTAGTCGAGACCCCGCCCTTGCCGACCTGATACGGGAGATTGACAGTGTCCGAAATGGCCTCTTTCTGAACAAGATAACCCATGCCGTAGTCGGAAAAGATATTGCATTCTTACCGGTGCGTGGCAATTGTGTGATACCTAATTAAAGTTTGACGGCGTGGATAAGCAGACGCCCAACTTTGCTATCGAATCGACTGACATCGACAACACTGCACCACCAGGAGAAGAAAGGTTTACAGCACATCTGTTCGAGCCAAGCGAATCATATCTTCTTGGCGGCATGGGTGCACCTCCTTCTGGTAGTCCGATCCGTATCTCTGGTAACATGGACTGGCCACCTGCAATTCTCTTCGATGCCGTCTACGCTAGCGCTGTTCTTCATCATTTCGGAACCCCGACACTGAAAGAGGAGATCACCAATTGGATGAAGACCTTCTACCCTGGCCTGGTCATGACTCGGGCGGATGCGGAGCACAAAGAAATCACTGATACACAGGACATCACAGCAAAGAGGACACGGGAACAAGCGTTGGAGCGTGAACAGCGTCATCAAGCTTGTTATGGCCCTGATACATTCGACATGCTCTTGGCTCTGCCATATATCTTGGTGCCACCAGACAAACTACAATCTTCGTTCAGAAAAGCCAAGGAGAAGGCGGCATCCGCGGAGCAGAAGCGTGTGCAGGAGAAAGTTGAAAATTGGAAGAGGCAAATTATAACCTCATAGCTGGCAAGCCATATCACTAGCCTGGTAGGATACGAATTCTGTATTTTATTTTTCGAAAGCCGAGACAGGTCAAACGACAAACAAGGACACTGAAAAAAGCATTGAGTCCGTTCCCAACAACGAGTTTACAAGCAATAGGGCGTCCCGGCCCGCAGTTGAAATTGAAACCAGACTTCAGTAGAGTCGGCAGATTTGCTGGATCTGCTCTGTAACCTAATCTAATCTGATTACCCGATCCTTCCACCAGTTGACATCAAGCATGCATCAGGAAAATAGCGGGCCAATAGAACAGATAGGATCTTGGGGGTATAGGTACCTACTCGGGGTGTACAAAAGTAACCGGACAGCACGTGATTTAGCGATCTCAATTCGTCTTTCCCGGTGGACGCTCTCGTCATGCAGCAGTGATTTAACAAAACTAAGTTGATAGTCCAAGTTATAGGTGTACTCGTATAATATATCTGCAGTTTCAAAAAAATCTAACCCGTCTTTCAAGATATAGATCGCAATGACTACTTGGATTATTTTGCGAGCATTGACGAAATTAGAGTGCCTGTCTGTCTTCTTCTGCTGAGTTTCGGCCTGAATTCTTCCGCCACATTAAGCTATATGGTGTCAAATTTCGGCTGTTCAAATCTTATAGAAGAAAAATATTTGTGTCCAAATATTTTAACCACCGAAGCCTTCCTGTCAAATGGAATGATAATGGTTGACGAGAACACAAATATATCTCTGGCTCAAACCGTGATATGAGTTTCAAATAACTTGGTGGATTACGTCTATAGACTTACTTGATTCTATCCATGTTATCTGTGCCATTTTTATTCTGGAAATTGAAACCCAATCCGCATATTTCAAAATTTGATGAACCAGAAAACGTAGTAGGGCAACTTTATCATCAAATATTCTCAGAACGAGATAAAGATGAGCTCTGAATTTTTTTCAGTGTCAATTATAAGCGAATATCTACCTCCTCCTAAAATTTAGTGAAGCTATGTTAATCAGGCGAAGCTACAAAGGCTCTGCAAGTCGCTCAGCCATCAGAAATACACTAACAAATTTAGTCAGTGTCTGTGATTCAGGGGATGCACCAATCTCCCTTATATTTCTATTATATATTAGGAGTATGCATGGAATCTAAACTACCGACTTACATTTGTTGAACACCCTCTGTATATTGAGAGCGTCGACCATCCGTTACCGAGAGACGCGACTTGAGATTGTTAGATCACGTGCTGTCCGGTTACTTTTGTTGACCCCGAGTATTCCTTGCTACGAATAATAGAATACGCACGAATCTGCAGTTCCATCGAAGCACAATACAAGAGTTCTGGCGCGTCCACTGGCAGGAAACGCGGGAGGTATAGTTTCAATTTGAGTAGCCGGCTGGGTCGTCGCATTTTCAGAAGTCAATGCTTTGTAGGAGCTGGAGCACGAATAGTGATGTGCCGGCTACGGCTTCAGGCCAAAAGCCAGGCCAAGCCAGGCCAAAAAAAGCCGGGCCCAGGGGTTGGCCTGAGGGGCTTTTGGCGTGGCTCAGCATTTTGGAAAGCCCAAGCCGGGGCCTTGATCACGTTCAGTTTCTTGCATTCGAACATCATGTACTGAATCTTTTGATTGTTAGATTACATTACCGTTGATAACCTCAAGCTCGTTCTGCGGGTAGAATTTACAGCTAAATGCAAAACCCTAGGCGTATTTTGAAAACCTGAGTGTTCCGCCTGGGTTGTAAGCATGCTGATACTTTCTATGTCTATCTGGACTTTCGTTTACGTATCCGTAAATCCACTTATACAAGTTCACAGATCAGTTCTACCTCAATCTAGTTTATAGCTGGCATTCAATTACGACGAACTCTGGCTTTGACGTTGTCAAAAATTGCCGGTAAGCCGTCGGCTATTAGCCCTTTGGTCCTAACCAAGCCCCTTGAACATCAGTCCTCGGGCACTAGGAGAGCCGAAATATCCAGCTTTCACATGTCGACGCGATTGACTGTGAGAATTTGGGGGGGGTAGGAGCTCAGAAAATCAGTCGCGAATGTCACTCGTTTCTGCGGAGACCGCACGTTTGGTGCGTCGGTGCTACCAATCTGAGCAACTAGTCTACTAACCCCATGTGCAGCTCAACGTTGGTCTGGATCTACCGTTTCGCGCCTTTCACGTCGGACGGCTCTCCTTCTAGAGGTACATTTCGGGTACATTTTTTTTTGGTTTCATTCTTTTATCTGCTCGCAGCGTTGCTCGGAAAATTCGTAATAAGCCAGTCACAGCCTCAGATCTCCCCATCGATTCGTCATTCTGGGCTGTTTTTTTTTCCTCTCTCTCTTTTCTTTTTATTGTCTCATACGTGTTCTGAAGTTCCGGCAAGTTCCCATTTCGTTTTCGAATGTATTTATATTCACGCATGCCACACGTTGTTCAGTTGTAAAGTTGTGTACTTCAACTATATATTCTGATTTGTTTCCCTCGCGCGGTGCATATTGATCCTAACGACTCGGACCTAAATTTCGTCAAACCAAAGTGATAGGTTCATATCAAAAAAAAACTGCTGAAACGGGGAGGTCGCTAGAGGGTTTCCGTGTTAAGCGCTGGTACAGCGCTAACTGCATAATCCGTGAACCCAAGTGTGGAACACACATGGAAAACTCTCTCATTCTTGTCCATAAAATTAAGCGATGCCAGTACGCACGGCGTTACTTCACCGGTTTCCAAGGCATCCCCAGGTCGAGCAACATCGCGCCAATTACAGAAGCACAAGCCGAAGCACTCGACGCACTGCATTTCATCGCGGAGAAGTATTCCCTCGGCCTGAATTTCCAGAAAAGCGACATCTAATTCATCAATAACCTGAGCATCTTCCATGCCAGAGATGGGTTTATAAAGACGACGAAAAATAGACGTAAGTTCGATTCATGTTGGATTTTTAGATTGGAGGGATGATTCTGAGGACTGTTTATTTATTCTAGGCGTCACCTCCTCCGCTTGTGGCAGCGGAACGAAGAGCTCGCGTGGAAATTACCAGAGCCCCTCAAGCCGCTGTGGAAGAAGACGTTCGACGTTACGCCGGAAGAGCAGACGTTTGCTGTTGAGCCGGTTATTAGGGACGCGGTTAAAGGGAAGGCATGATACTTTTTTACGGTCGTTTTGTTTGCGCGTTGGTGGATATTTGGAGGGTCGATGATGGCAGAATGTATTCCGTTTGGGGCATTGGCCATCACCAAAAATACGAGCTGCATTGACAGTGGTCGATTCAATCACGGATCGACCAGATAGTCCATATGTTCAGTGGGCGAATAGTGACCAAGGTTTGCAAAGGAGCTTTATCAATATCCTACTGACGTTGTACTATTTCTTATCCAATTCAGTTTCAATAAGCGAATCTCGATGGCGTTAGATTTCTCTAAGACTCAGGTGAAAATAACATTTTTGAAATTGCGTTAATTTTTTTCGGTAGTGTGGAAAGAATCCTAGCGACCTGATGAACGGCTTAGAGAAGATATTTCAAAACTCGTTTACTCCTCTAAGAACCTAACAAATTCCTTCAACAGATGGACAAATGCGTTGACCAAGACGCTTTTGAAGACCATTTCCGAGAGCGACGACATCAGGTAAGGTCACTTTCCTGCGCCTGGTTAAAATGCCTCGACAGCATCAAAGGGTGGTGGTGGGCAGAAGAAAAACTCTTAGAACTGGAAGCTGGCCGTCTGGTTTTTCTAGGATCCTCCCGAGTACTGTCAAGCAGGCTTTGAATTCAATCTCTGCCACTGGCGGGCCGCCAAAACCGGACCGCTAATTTTACGTAAAACCTATCCGTTTTTCAATCACATCGTCGTCTTGACCTTCACGTCGTGGAAACTCATTTTTGCGGTAGGTCACAGAGAACGTATTTCAATCAAAAAATCTGAACAGCTTGAAAATTAGATGGCAACCGATTGGATTCAGCTTCACCTCGCAAGAAGTTCAAGTTCGTACCGGTGTTCACGCATCTCAGGCCTCTAAGACCGTGACCCACTTTTCCCATTCGCAAACCAACGGGCCTCCTCCATCCACCCTAGATAACAACCTTCTTTGGCGCATATTCAATCTCAATACTTTCACTGATACACAAATCACACAGAACCTTTTTGATCGCAAAAAATCATGGTCTGGGTATTCACTTACTACTGCACGATACACGTCCCAGGTTTGTGCTTCCTGGCGCTCTCTCATGCTTTCCTCTTCATCATTTGGGCAGTATTAGAAATTTTTGGCCGGTTGTGTAGAAGGAAACCTATCAGCTTGATGAACGGTCTAAAAAAAGGCACTGGCGGGATGCCAGGACCGGTCTGCTATTTTTAAATAAACCCCCTATCCGATTGTCAATCTCATCGTCGATCACCCCGTCGTCTTGACCTTCGCGCCGTTAAAGCTCATTTTTGCGGTAGGTGACCGGCGTCTATTTAATTTAAAAAATCTGAGCAGCTTTAAAACTAGATGGAAACCAAGGTTTCGCCTAACGAGTTGGAACCGTCGTTCACGAGACTCGTGCCTCCGACGCCCAATTTTTGCATTCGCAACCTCAGCGGGTCACCTCCAGTGTCCACCCTAGATGACGACCTCCTTTGGCGTATATTCAACCTCAACACTCTCACTAATACACACATTACAGAACACGTTTTTGCTCGTACTCGTAAAGATCCAAGACCTGACTCGGAGTTTTCACTTATCACTGCACGATATACGTCCCAGGTTTGCGCTGCCTGGCGATCTCTCATGCTTTCCTCTTCATCTATTTGGGCCAATACTATGAACCTCCAGCATTTAGATCAGAAGAACGACAACTGGAGAGACGAGATCTTGAAAAGAACAGGCACTGCGCTTATATCAATCATCGGTGATCTGAAAGTGGGCAGGCCTGCCGCTCAATTCTTCTTGACTCTCCTGGGCGACCATTGGAAACGACTTCGGAGGATATCAGTCTATGTAAACGACCCGAGGGTCACAAAAGATAAGCGGTGGATTTCAATGCAGCAACCAGCTCCGAACCTCGAAATGTTCTGCGTCTGGTTCCCATCGCCCTCAACGTTCTCAACCATAGACGATGTTTTGTTTTCAAACGACGCTCCATTTATTCACACCTTCACCACCCAACACATCGATTTCACGGTTTCTGGGAGGTGGTTGTCGAACCTGACTTGTCTCAGTCTCCTCGAATGCTCCGTTAGGCAGACAGTCCTCTTCGCCCTGGCAGAAATGAAGGCCCTACAAGTCCTCGTCATCATCGATGTCGACATCGTCAGAGATATGGTCAATCATTCGTGGCCAATGGTTACGCTCCCTAAGCTCAGATTCCTCTCCCTTGTATGACGGGTTGTACTGGACAAAAATACATTAACATTGACTTTGTCTGCTCGATCGTGAACTATTTTGCAAGCTCTTGTTAGACTGTACATGATCCAGCGCTAACACTCACAATCTAGGTCTATCGAGCAAGATCTAGTGCATACATCAACTTTGTAAATGTCGTTGACTAACAATGCACAAAAAATTGATTTTTAAGGAATTTCCTGAATTACAAAAGCAAAGTCTCGATGAAGTCCCGATTTACCAGGATCGTGCAAGATCGAGCGGTAAGTGTGACAATAAAATTGCAAGGTCAAAAGACATGAAATGTTATATATTGTTCAAGATTGTGCTCGATCCTGCTCGATCCTGGACACATTTTAACCTCTTTAAATATCCCAAAGCAGAGCAAATGGTCACTCGAAGGGGTCCATATGCACCCCAAGGCACGTATTTATTTTAAGGATCAGCTCATTTCGTGAAAATCAGCGAAATTGAGTCCATCTCCATCATTTCTCCGCCGATTTCGACGTTCTTGGAGCCGTTTTGACGGGTAAACCCGCGCGGGTCACGGGTACGGGTACTGGCGGGTACGGGTACGGGTAGGCGCCCAGACACCCGCGGGTTACCCGTGCATTTCCCTATTTGTAATCCGAGTCAAGTACTTTAGCTAAATAGTCTTTTGACTAATCCCAATCACTTTTGGTAGTTGCACTGACTCCAGGTATCTACGGGACGGCGTAGACACTCCGTCAGTAGAACATACTAGAATATATGAGTGCGCAGTGTTCTTACACCGGCGCTTAATGACTCATTGACTCACATGCCCGATTTGGTTATCCGACGTGATGCGCGTCAAATGGCAGTGAGCGTTTGAGGGTGCCGAAGACTACTGTACGTACATAACTGTAGGTAATACACTGCTCTTTCAGATACTGCTTAAACTTTTGGAGGCAGTGTATGGCGGTTCAACAGAAGTAACGTCGAAAAAACAAAACTTGTTCATCTACTCACGACTGAGGAAGGCGCAGAGGCCGCATATATTGAGATCTGAAAAGAACATATAGCGCTCAGCTGTGCGGAAACAGGCCACTTTGGCCATATGGCACTTACCCGAGGCTTTCGTCTTTATTTTATTGAGAACGGTGTGAGGGTGCCCCTCGGTCTAG
Organism: Galerina sulciceps; assembly: GCA_023014345.1. Taxonomy (NCBI): domain Eukaryota; kingdom Fungi; phylum Basidiomycota; class Agaricomycetes; order Agaricales; family Galerinaceae; genus Galerina; species Galerina sulciceps. The sequence goes on from JAEDXJ010000035.1 coordinate 47,065, forward strand.
GCACAAAATACACGATATTTCCCCCGGTTCCGAATTCCACGTTTGGTAAATTTTATTTTATATAGCTTTCCGTTTTCGTATGTATCTCCGACGCGCCACATTGTCGATCACATACGAAATACATTCTTTTGGTTAGTTGTTTAATTTATTCACTAGTTCTGAAAGAAGGTTCTTCTCATCCCCTCTCCTCCTGTTTCACAAATTTTCATTTACCCATTTCGGTCTCTACATAGTCCTTAAATACAGGCTCTCATGTAGTAGACCAGCAGTTGAATCCGAGTATTCCTCTCCCCCCATCGTCGTTAGCGCCTCGCGGCTTGGTTTCTACGATAGAAACGTCGCCTGGCATCGTTCTGGATCGCTCCCCGTCGTCTCGCTCTCGTTTCACTAGTTGGAACAAATTTATTACCATTTATCTACTAACTACCACCCACTTTCCTTAGGATCCCCTCGAACCCTCGCGTAAACGGAGTTTACGCACCCGCTTTCCTTTCTAGGAAGCACCCGAACTCACCCGCCCTCAAGCATCTTCAACGGGACGATGCTGCAACAGATGCCAACAAAGCTAAAAACACGGTTTGCGGAGGATCGTGCTCGATCGTGTACGCTTGCGCAAGATCTTCCGAAATTAAGTCAATTGTAAATGTAAATGAAAAATCCATTTATACGAGTGCCAATCTTGCGCGATCGTCCTGGAACGTGCTGTATTTCCCGAGATTGTGCATATTCTCACGAGATCCTGCACAATTGTAAACTATCCAGAGCAATCTATTACAATATTGACTATTCTTACATCTGGCTAGACATTGTCAATGTTAATTTATTTTTGTCCAGTAGCGCCCTTCATACCCTTGCCGTCAACTTTAGGACTCTTGTCGTATTGATCGGACATATTGCTCCCACTCCCGGATGCGATTTCAAATGCGGAAATAAAAATGAAGACAGGATTTCCCAACAGTCCCTGGAGGATCTAGCCCTCCTCGGACGAGGACTCACTGCCTACTCAAAAAACTTTTCCGACTCTTGGCCTTCCGACACGATGCGGTTTATGTTGACAGAAAGCTGCTTGACGGTTCAACTCGAGTTGAAACATAATTTGAAAGCAGTTATTCCAATATTCGACTTTCACATCCTGATCGATCTCGACCGTCCGTGGTATGGAATACCCGACGTTGTCATCCATTCTCTACTTTCCTTAGATCTCAAATCTATCTTAACACTGAACCTCCGACTCTCTCGAAATGCCTTGGTCCCTTCCAAGCAGAATTTTGTCAGGCTCTGCCGATCTCTAGTGTCCGTGGAGGAAATGGACACCGGTTCTGAATCGTTGGAAATATTGATACGGCTTCACCACCCAAGCGAAGAAATCCTATTTCCTTCTCTCAAATCCATCTTATTTGCGGGGATGTTTATATTTGAAGGGCACATAGTCATGGAATTTCTCAATCAACGTCATGACGCAGGCGTTCCTATTGCTAGTGTCTCACGACATAGCTTAATTGCGATTTAATAAAACGGTCTTGACGTGGAATGGGCCAAGGTGGTTATCAACGAAATATTCTAGTCGGATATAATGATCCTCCCGTGTAAAAGCGGTCTTATACCGCATGACTTTGGAAAATGATATATATCGTAAGTTCCTAACCAGTTTTATGAGAATCGTTTTGTTATGGACGCCACATCTTCCCCTTTTGGCAACGGAATGAAGAGCTTGCATGGAAATTACCAACCCCTTCAAACCGCTGGAGAAAAAAGTTGGTCAACTATCGAGCCGATTATTAGGGACGTTGTTAAATGGAAGGCTTGGTGTTTATTACAGGGCCATTATCTGCAAATTATCTGTGCATTTCTTAAGTTTTCGAGCATTGATGACGCCAGAAAATATTCCGTTTGGGTTGAGGTCCGGTGGACAAATAGTGACTGAGGTTGAACCAACGATCAGTACTAGTCTAGGTTTACAAATCAAATCAACACATATTTACACAGTCATTCCTGGTAAAAAAATACTGCAAGTTGGTCCAACATAGAATTGCTATTGCTGAGAAACCTATTTTCTCTGGAGCTTGGATATTCGATTCACAACGCACCATTTCTTAGCACTTTCAGTTTCAATGAAAAAATCTCGGCGAAGTCAGATATCTGGACCGCTATTACTCAAGTACATACGGGAGAGTCATGCTATTTTATTAAGGATCTCGTCTATGTCCACCTTGGTCCAATCCACGTCAACATCATTCCGGAAAATCGCCGGTTTTGAGACTCTAGCGATAGGTACACCTGCATCACGACGTTGACGGAGAAATTCAATGATTACGCGCCTTTCAAATAAATCATATCTAAATATGATGGACTTTAGAGAGGGAAACAGGATTGCTCCGTCAGGGTTGTGAAGCCGTATCAACACTTCCAATGATTCCGAGCCGGTTCTCATGTATTCCGTAGAGACTAGAGAGCAGCAGAGCTTGGAAAAATTTGAGTTGGAAGGGTCCACGGCATTTCGCGAGAGCCGGAGGAATAGTGTTGTGATAGATTCGAGGTTGAAGGAAAGTAGAGATTGGAAAACAACGTCGGGGATTCCATGCCATGGACTGTAGCGATCGATCCGGACATTAAAGTTGCATGCCGGAATTTTCACTTTCAAATTATAGTACAACTCGAATCGGACAAGCAATTCATCTTCTGTCAACGTAAACAACAACGAGTCGGTAGGCCAAGAGTTAGAAAAGTTTTGAAGGTGAGCAGCTAGTCCTCGTCCGAGGAGGGCTAAATCCTCCACGGACGGTTGGGCAATTTTTTCTGCATTTTTATTTCCGCATTTAAAATCGCATCCAGGAATGGGAGCTATATGTCCCATCAATACGACAAGAGTCCTGAAATTGACGGCAAGGGTGAGGAATCTAAGCTTAGAGAGCGTAATCATTGGCCACGAGCGATCGTCCGTATCTTCGACGATATCGACATTGATGATGACGAGAACTTGTAGAGCCCTCATTTCTGCCAGGGAAAAGAGGAGTGTCGGCCTGACGGAACATTCAAGGAGATTGAGACAAGTCAAACTTGATAACCACCTCCCAGAAAACGTAAAATCGATGTGTTTGGTGGTGAAGGTATGAATGGGCGAGGCATCCTTTGACAGCAAAACATCGTCGATGGTTGAGAATGTTGTTGGCTTTGAGAACCAGACGCAGAACATTTCGAGGTTCGGAGCTGGTCGCTGTATTGAAAGCCACCGCTTATCTTTTGTGACTTTCCGATCATTTACGAGGACCGATATCCTCTGCAATCGCGTCCAATGATCGCCGAGAAGAGTCAAAAAGAATTGAACAACAGGCCTGCCCACTTTCAGGTCACCGATGATCGAAATAAGCGCAGTATCCGTTCTTTTCAAGATCTCGTCTCTCCAGGTGTCGGTCTTCTGGTCTAAATGCTTGAGGTTTATAGTATTGGCCCAAATAGATGAAGAGGAAAGCATGAGAGATCGCCAGGCAGCGCAAACCTGGGATGTGTATCGCGCAGTGATCAGTGAAAACTCAGGTCTTGGATCTTTACGACCAAAAAGGTGATCTGTGATCTGTGTATCGGTGAGAGTGTTGAGATTGAATATGCGCCAAAGGAGGTCGTCATCTAGGGTGGATATTGGAGGTGACCCGTTGAGATTTAGATTGCCAATGCAAAGTGTGGATGTCGGAGGCATGAACGAACGCCTGAATCTGTGAGATGAAAACTTCGTTGCTATTTAGTTTTAAGGCTGTTCAGATACTATAGATCAAATAGTCGCCAATTACCTACCGCGAAAACGAGCTTCAACGTCGTGAAGGTCAAGACGACGAGGTGATCGACGATGAGATTGATGGATAGGGAGGGATTCGTGTAAAATTAGGTCCGGACCTGGCGTCCCGCCAGTGGCAAACTTTTGCATTTCGACTACATATTGAGTGTTCGGTTTTTCCAGGGTAAAAGGCTTCTGAAGTACCTTTTTCTAAGCCGTTCATCGAACTGCTAAGATTCTTCTGCTAAGATTCTTTCCACACTGGCAGTGCTAGCGAAAATTCATGCAATTTCAAGCATTTTATTTCTTGCTGAATCCTACATTTTATACCACTCTGGCATGGCTTTGAAAAATAATAATTCGTGAATTCCTAACCAGTTCACCGCAGCACTTAGAACTGGGCTGTAGCCGCCTCATCCACGCGAATTGAAGCCCGAGTTAATTCGGAGATGAGTTTTTGGGTGACGCGGAGGTGGCGGACCGGGGAATATGCTAACCATTCAGCAAAGGGATACTCTTCGTTTCGTTCCTCCACCCCGAACAGCTGCTGGCCCAGCAAGAACACCCCCAGCCATGGCAGTACCCCCATACATTCAGCCCACCACATCCAAGCCCGGTTCTTGGACCTCGAAACTATACACCACCCTCCGCCCCGCCCCGCACCCACTCATGGTCGAGTTCTCGAACAGCCCTAGTCGACTCAGGCACTCGCCTGGGCTGATTTGGAGGCACGCCTTGTGTAGTTCCGTGTATCGTCATTTGGCGGGGAGCCTTGAAGGCTTTGGTGGTGGTGGTGGTGGTGGTGTAGTGGAGTCGTCTGTTGAATGGCAGGGTGGGACAGCCGAGTCGGGGTCGTCTCGTGAAGGACAAATGGCTGTAGTTGGGGCTCGTACTTGGCGACGATTTGTGAGGGTGGAGCATTTCGGCCTCAGCGGGTTGCTTTTCTACGAGATAGGACTGCCGAGCCCTGGTCTAGAAGTCATCGAGCCCACGGAACACAGCAACAGCATCGACGTCGAGAAACAGCTGACTCTGGAAAACGTATTCGGCGACCCAGACGACCCTGCAGATCCCGGCATGGACGTTGACGACCTCCTCGATGCAGTGCACGCGAAGCTGGTGTATTTCCCCGCGTATGCGTGTACTTCGTTCCTCGTGAGTCGATTTCTTCGTCCTCCTTATGCTCGTGGTGGCAGGTGGTGACACAGATTGTCGTGCATTCGTAGATGGGTCAGGCGGTGCTGGCTTCTTTCCAAGATCGTCCTATGCTCCAACCTTGGCCTGACCGTGACGGGTTCTCGGTCTTGTCTCCAGACGACGACGTGTGGTCGTCTTCGTATCCTGGTACAGCTGGTCTCGTGCTTATCAAAACGCTGCCCTCAGCCCAAGTGGATATCTCAGAGCTCGACGACGAACATTCGTCCTTGTCCTCGTGTTCTTCAGGTTCTGGTGATACGAGCATTACGGACGTCTTCTCTTTGGACCCGAATGACCCTCATGAGTCTCTGCGTGTTCGGACCTCAGAGCTGTCCTCGCCTATCCCGAAACTTCCCGAACACAAGAGCGAAGAGAAAGAAGACGAGGACCCAAACACGAGCAACTCGACCATCGACTCCATAGGCCCTCTGACCCCTCCACGGAGCCGTCCGCTCGAACTGGATGCTCAATTGTGCCTGTCTGCGGGGTTCGGGTGTAAACCAGTATCACCGCCTGCTTTCGTCTCGGTTGGAACGTTCTGTTTGTCCGTGTACGACGACCTCGCCTCGTTTCTCGACCTCTCTGCTTCGGAGCTCGAGGATGATAGCTTCGACTGGGCTGCCATCAACGGAGACGGAGAGAATGATGATGACGACTTCTGAGTGGGCGAGAGGGTGTTCGTGAGATTGGGCACAATTTTGTTAAGCAATCACATTCTTTATCGTTTGATAAGCATGCCAATCATAAGAGGACGAGGAAAATTTTACAATGTATATTGGGGTATGGTGTTACGTTAGATAACAATAATGATAGCTTCAAGCCGAGGTCAAAGTTATGCCTGCTGCCTTGGCCAAGTCCGCAACTTCGACATCTGGTGACGATGGCTCAGAGTTAACATCATTTACAGTGAGATAAAAATGATAAGTACGGTCCTCTGTATGTTCCATCCGTGAGGCAAAGGAACAAGTATTTCCTTAACGAAGGTTTAGTATCGGCTTTGAATGTTTGAAGAACACCTCAACGTACCTGGCCCAAATATAAACTCGCCTCCATTCTGAGAGATGTTGCCGTTCTTTCCTATGAGAGAAGGATGCTTGATGGGTCCACGCTGTAATATTGACAAGTTAGTAAACGAGGGAGTCGTCGAACCAAAGTGACCAAGACGGGTAATGGGAAAAACATACCCAAAGGCTCATGGCAAGGTTTGAGAGGCCGCCCATAGTCAAGTAGCTTCTCTTCTCCTCATTAGCTGGGGTCACCTTGAGAGTTTCGCTGTCCATTCCTAGAGCATGATAGAGTTTCCGGGTTGGGTCGGCATAGAAGGGGCCAGTAAAGTTTGTCGTTTCTATTTGCACAGTCAGAGATGAACAGTATGATCAATCATTCAAGTTGATTCAGAAATCGGACTGACCTGCGTACGACGCTATAGGTTGATAGTCTCCGCATCCAACGACGACAATCTTGACTCCTGCCTCTTCTAAAGCTGCTTGGGGTATAGCTGCGAGACTCTCAACGTAGAGCTAGCAAAACAAAGCCGTGTTCAATTACCGTTCCCAGCACACAATCGAGAATGAAATACTCACTTGACATTTCTAGCGTCCCAGAAAACAAAACGAGGTACTGTCAAAAGAGAACGGCCTGTTGAGAGGCAAGATAAGGCCTTACACCACAGAAAAAATGTCCTGGACAATAATTATCAGCTATGCCGCCAAAACGTGAGCCTTGAGAAATTTGTTTAACCTACTGATAAACACGACTATGGCTTTCTGATCCTGGAAGACAGAACCGAATTTGAGATTCTGGCCATTGACGTCTAGCACTTCTAGTTGCGCAGCGTCCTCGATAGTCTTCTCGTCAGGAATGGCTCTAAAGTCCTTCATGGTGGTTCGAGTCCAAGAATCAAATGTCGACAGAGATCACGCGGCTGGCGGAGAGAGGCTGCACAGCCACAGAGCCCACCTCCACTCCGTCGAAGTCAACTTTAGATCTAGACCAGAACCACATCCACCGCCAGCACTCTCGTTCTTTTCTTTTGCCTACGATTCAAAGGGTGCTCAGGGAGCCATGTCTCTAACGAACTCTGGTCCAGAGGCTCAGGACGCCCTTTTCGATAATGATCATGCGGAACACGTTCCCGCTGCGCTGAAACGAGCCACCTTGCGGATGGAATTTCCACCTTCGTACGCGCTGGTCGGGGTATACAGACTCTTCACCGACAAGCTGCTATACAAGCCTGCTTGGGACAAGTGTAGACACGCAACACGACGCGGTTTGATCGTAGGAGGGATATGGGTAAGTTGTGCTGCAGACTTATGAGACATGAGGAGCTCACTTTTGTCTTGCAGGCGTTGTTGACGTTCTCGGTCCAGAGGAAGTTCATAGAGCTTTTCTTGTCCAAGTTAGTGTCCTTTTGTATCGAAAGTGGGATTTCATCTTACAATTTGAATGGCTAGCTCGCCGAGGATTACTGGATTGTCGAGTGATGACACGGTTTTCGGGTACAAGGTTCCATTCAGCCTCTACACATGTAAGTGTCAGTCATACAGACTTCTCTCGGAGGCTGATATTGTTCAACATAAGACGCAACGATTATGATTCTGGGTTCTCAAGTCACGTACATCCTCAGATTCTTCCTCAGTCGCAACATCCGCATCGCTCGTGACAGAGCTTGGGATCAAACCGTAGCATCTCGTGGAAAGGGGCCCGATTTTTGGCAGCCATACGTGGAGGAATGGCAAAACCCGCCTCGAGTCGATGCCGAGACGAAGTTAGAGAGATGGCTCGGGGGCTGGTTCACCCTTTTCTTTGTGAAGAGAGGTAAGCAATCACGGAGCTCCTCCTTCCACTTTTATTCACGATGTTGTTCCTTCAAGTATTGCTATCGCCGTTTCAGATTTATCCTTTTGTCGGTATGGTGGTTTCTGCGTGGTTTAAAGCTCTTGGAACGTCTCGTACTCTCCATCGAAGAGTAAGCTTCTTTCTCGTTCTGAGGACACGAGTTTTTGATTGTGAAATTCCAGTACTTTGAGGCGAAGAAGATGACGCCGCAGCAAGTTGGAGTTTTTATGGAAGAACGGAAATGGGACTATCGAGGTAAATAATTATTTTGCCATTCATGTTCACTACACTAAATTTGTCTTGCACGAAGCTTTCGGATTCACGGCAGCTCTCCTTGAAGGCATCCCTATCATCGGCCTCCTCTTCACCGTTTCTAACCGCGTCGGCGCCGCCATGTGGGCTCACGGTACGTGTCCCATCACTCAGGCCCAAACGTCGGAACCAAAACTCCTGATTCTAGATCTCGAGAAAAGGCAACACTACGTTGCAGAGGAACGGCAGCACGGTCACGAGCCCGCGATCTACTCCAAGAAAGACTGATTCTGCATTTTTCTGTCTTTTTGCCACATTGTAACAAATCATCACGGGCGATAACGATGTGTGTTGCCTGCCAACTCGTGTAATTCTTTTACTCTACATTACAGGCGTATTTGCATTCTAGACCCGTTCATTTGCTTTCCAGCGCTCTCATTGGCTGCTGACGTGAAATGTTCTTTTTGCACAGCCACGGGTCCATTCCTGGCCAGAACGTCGATTGGAGCACGAACAACCCATCGGGTGCCGTCCAGGCTCAACGGCGCAGCCAATTACATTTTTTGTTCTAGGTGCTCGGTGGTCGATAATAAGCTGCTGCACCTATTCCTGGAGGTCTGCCCACCTGGTTGTGTTTGTCCGTCAATCTGAGACCCCCCAGCCTGCGACATTTGAAGTATGACCCAATTTCACGGCTCTGACTTGACCTTGGATCTCGACTGTCCCTCTGGTGTTGCTGAGGGAAAGGCAAAGCATCCAATTGGCCAGAAGATGAAGCAAGTCCCAGACCATGCAACGTTGGGTGTCGCTATTCGAGGTCTGGTCTTCTATGTTTGTTCGTATCAGTCTGGTTACTGTACTGATCCTTCCTTCGATGCATAGGTTGTGAGGACGACGACGACGGCATGAAACACCGTGAACCTTACTCGATGGACCATGGGGAAAAGGGGATGAAAACAAGTGCACCTCCTGCCGATGCTGTCTGCGCTATTGCGCTATTTGGTGGTTCACACGAACCAGACGGTGAACTGAGACAAACCCCAACGTCGAACTCGACCTTGACGCCAATGAGCTCGTATTCCCGCCCACTCGACCATGGTGATACTCGTCGGAGAACGTTACCCAGGTCTCTCCTCCCTCAGACCCGTCAGTGATTCCTAAATTAGTCATTTTTTCGATCAGCGCTGATATCGTCTGTCTTTAGAAAACGACAACTGTTCTCTCTCCTCGTCCTCGTCTAAAGTATACGACCCTCCGTCTTTCTCTTTTGACAATATCGCGTTTAAGATGGACCTCGAGGACCTCAAGCGTCGAATGGAAATCACGAAGAGTGCCAACGCAGAGTCGTCCTCCACCTCTGATTCGGGACGACGTGCCCATGACCATTTTGGTCCTGTCCCATCACCTGCGAGAACTAACAGACGACGACCCACTCCCTATTCAAGAACTCTTGTAAGCGACGAATCGCATCAAGACCACGCCGCCCGGGCTTCTCGGAACCATTTGTCATCCTCGAGGACCCCTCGACGCGGAATACCCGTAATGAATATTAGACGCCGACATCAAGCTCCTTGTGGCTAGGGACTTTCCTTTGAACCTTGCTTGCCCGTGCTGTTAGCGGACGAAGCTGTTCTCGACTCGCAACCGTCTTTGGATTCCGTTTTGGAATAAGGGCACTGGTACTTAGTCATATCCAGATATATGTCTTTGTCTCGACTCCTTGTAAATGGCTTCACCCGTTTCTCAATGGACGTATTAGTATTTACATGGTTATTTACAGCACCAAATACACGTTTTCACACCAGCACTGACAGCTATTTTCTTAACGATAGATCCCTTGAGCTTTTTCGCGCTTAGGGTCCTTTTTGATGGTATCACCGCAAAACAGGGCAACGAACACCAGCCGCTGTTGCCGCCGACGTTTTCAAGTTAGCCGACCTCAAATGTATTGTCAGATTTGAAGATACGAACAAACAAATCATAAACACAGGAAAGTCGGAGGGATCTATCGTTATGAAAATAGCTGGAAGCCAGCTGGCAACACGTCCTTTGCTGGTGTGTTGATGGGACCCTGATCTCTCACGACAATCAAGCGTGCTCACGAAATCTGTGCTAAATTAACCCTGCCTCATTCCTCCCGCAATGTCAGAATCTCGTGATGACAACCCTGTTCTGAACCGTGAAGGCGATGATGGAGGCGTTTACACACCCTTTCTTATCACCCTCATCGTCGCCCGCCTCTCCAGGCCGACACTCCTAGTCGGCGACCATGACTTTCTTTGCAGGTGCCTCGGGCGTCAATATCACGGGGGGAGAGTTCAACGTGATTCAAGGGAATTACAATGTCTTCGACCAGAGCCGCCACCACTCGAATGTGAACTCGTTTAACACAAGAAACAACACCACACTCGATTCTTATAATAATAATTCCAGGCGTTACTGTGAGTTTCTTTGCTCATTCCGCTTGGGATGCTTTGGCTAAGGCTGTGTGTGCCCAATAGATGGAGGTGATCACAAACAAGCACCCCAGCTTCCGCCACCTGGTCCACGCAATCCGGCGCCATCGTCGCCGTATGGTATGGCTTCTGCGTCACGAATGAACAACCTGCGGCCTTACCTTTTGAACATTCAGGGTATTTCCCTCCACCGATGATCCATCCGGCGATGATGCCACCAGCCAATATGCCGCCCAACAGTGTGACGACGAACTACGACTCTTTTAACGTCAACAACGACAATGCGCACAACGTTCACAACGACTACTCTCAGGAGTATGGTACGAAGATACCACCTCAATCACTGGCGTTGGTGCTGATTTGGTTTAGGTGCTCCTTTACCTCGCAAACGCCGTCGACCAAGACGACGTCCGAATGGCCAACCTGTGTCCAGTGAGGGTGAGTATCTTGGTTTGTTTTCGAGGACCCTCTGTCGCTGATAGTATCTCAGCTATGGAGGAAGACGACGAGGGCGATTACGATGAAGAAGAAGAAAGGCCGAACACGATACAATCTCCACAAACACAAACTGGTTGGTCCAGTTCTCGTGGTCCGCCCTATGGAAACTTCCGTCCCAACGCAGGCATCAGAGGATCGGTCATTCCTCAGAACCAGCTAGTACAGGGTGGTTCCTTCTTCATGCACGGCCCCCGTCCAGGTCAGCACTTCAGAGCCGACCTCCGGCCTGGCGAGATGCAAACCATGGCACCCGGCCTTCAGCGGTCATTCAACGATGTGATGCAACAGGTGCAGCTGCAAACCGGCTTCCAACCGCAACCACAGCAAGCCAGTGAGCCTGAAGAAGAAGAAAGCGAGCAGTATACGAGGACGACTGATCCTCTTACCCACAACATGGCGGAATTGTCATTGAACGACGAACTGCGACCAGCGTTTTCTCACGTCAAGTCTGATCCACAGCTAGCAGCAACGGCAGCGTCTACCCAGCCCGACGAAACGTCGACAAGACCGGAACCGCGTCAAGCGGCGAGTGCCCAGAACATCCCAGATCGACTACGAGAGCCATACGTCAGGTCAACGCCGGACGAAACCCCACCACCTCCATATCTTCAACCGCCCAACGCACAGCTGCCGAGAGCAGCCACGTCGGTTCCTCCAGTTTTTGGCATTCACCCCGGTATGGTGGGGGGCACGCCTATCTTCAACGACATCGTTGGCAATGTCACCAAGGTTGATCTTTCCTACAAAACTACAAATATAGCCTCTGGAAACACGCACAACACTTTGATCATGGATTCATACAACGATGGCTCCATCAAGCAGTACGCTCTTCCGGAAGGTCAGTCGTGTTTCCTCAAGTGCAATGAAGACAGCTGATCTCCTCTTTTGCAACACGCAATATTATACAGGGAGAAGATTAGGTCGTGGATGACGTGAGACGGGTACTTGATTAGTCTGAACATGGATCGATTCTTGTATTCTGCTATATTGTTTACCTTGATATGTATCATCGAAACATTGTTTTCTGTTGGCCACATCGCACACAACCGGGATCTGAGCCAACTGTAACCCTTTTATTTGAGGCTTTCACATACCAGCTGCCAAAACCGGCCCGCAACACTGCTTGCATCACTGCATCGTCCTTGGCTGTGCCGGCGATTGTCCTGATATGACTTCGATTATCATGTCCTTGAATCCGAAAACGGGCAGTGTACCGTGCATGTCCTTGCTTCCTGTCTGCCAACTATACTGCCCGCTTACTTGTTATTGCTTGGAAACCCATCATTAACCTGGTCAATATAACCCAAATCCATTTCGGAGAACATACCCCCCCCACATCTGACCGTCTGCTACATAGCTCAAATTAAACTTGGAACACTGCGACTGTACTGCGACTTCGTCTGAGTTCTTTTCAGTCATACTCATGTGCGTATTGAGCTGGCCAGCTGGAAACGTGTTCATGACCCCAATCGCTTCAGACTATGTCAGACAACAAGGAAACCAAACGTCATAGCAAGAAGGTTGCACCTGGAATCTTAGCGACGGCGAATAGGCTAGAAACATCTAAGGCTGTCTTGAACTCGTTGAAGAATACCGCAAACGGGACTGAGGAATCGTTGTTATTTCTTAAGGAGGCAGCAGGCTTTACCATTGGAATCCTTGCTTGCATCCAGGTACGTAAAATCTTCTCATACCCAAGACTGGCTGGCGTTCAGACGTCGGACCGAAGGCAATCGAAGATGGAGAAATCGATGAACATTTCGTGGCCTTAGGTCTGGATTCATGTGCCCTTGTTTACATCGTGACCAGCAAATGCAAGGATGAGTCTGTTGACGATGATGGGGCTTTTGACCAGTTGAAGGTGGCAAGTGGCGAGCTTACAAGGTCCGTTTTCGCGTTCGAGTTTAGTGTTCGATACCTTCAATAATTCATTCAAAGTGTTTTACATGAAATTCATGACTTTGTCAATAAGAAAGTGCATCGGAAATTTTATAAGCGAATTCTGAAGCACGACGCCGACGAAAAGAAGATATCTACCTATAGCGATCAACTCAAAAAATTCGTTGGGAAGTTCTCGGTATGTCCTGTTTTTTTTATCGATTAAACTTCAGTAACAATGAACCCTAACAGAAGGGAACCGATAGCTCTATTCACGACGTGCTGGAGGAAATTATCGACGAGAAAATCCAGAGAAATGAATTGAGAGAACGCAACTCAAGGAGCCCAATACCGCAACTTGTTCCTGAGGTCGTTCCTGTCATTGAAACTCTAGCTCCTCCTCCACCTCCAGTCCCACCGAAGACGCCCCTTGCGTCTCCGAGAACGTCTGTCGAAGAACCTGTAAAAAGACCCCTTCCATCAATTGTAGTCTCGTCCCAGGCTACTGACGAGCCGCTTGTAACGCCAGCACTCCCGAATTTACGCATCCAAAGGCCAACAATTGAACAGCCTCAGCCCGCTGTCGAGTCCGACGTGGAAAAAGAGAGGAAAAATTTTGAAGCCGAAGCCAAACGGAAGAAACGTCTAGAGGACGAGCTCGCACGCAAGCGGGCTGAGAAGGAAAGGTGGCGCAGGTCAGAGCAGTCGTTCATCCAACTTCCCGATTCGTCGGCTAGGCCAGAAAACTATAGACCATCTATCGCACCTCATGATCCGGTTCCTCCTTTGAAGGAAAAGCCGCATGTTGTCGAGATACTATCTGACTCTGAGCCAGAAAACGACATGCCTGTAATTCGGAGCTCCACGAAGACGGCCCAGAAGGTCCCTTCTCAGCTCGAGGACGAAAGGGTCGCTATTGCTCTAAATGCCCAATATCAGAAAGAGTTCGAAGAAGAGGACAAAAAGGCCGCCTTACTTGAGGCTGCTAAACTACAGCGCGAATGGGAGGCAGAGGAGAAGAAGAACAGTCGAGCGGCGCGACCGAAAAAGAAGAGAACGAAACACAGCCCTACCAACAGCTCTAGTTTTCGAGAAAGTCCCCCTCCGGAGATATATCCTCCTGGTCTACCCCAAGGCGTCCTCGAAGGCCTTCGGAACGAAGCCCGTCGCGGCAGCTCCGAGAGCTCTGCGCGGTACCACTCCCAGTCTCCGACACCTGAAGCGGCGGCACGTCGTGCCCATACTCCTGATCCTCCAGTGCCGCCTTACGGAAACGACATTCAATATAATGCCTATCCCCCCCTTCCCAACCCTCATGACCCCAATTATTATCCCGGCCCCATTTCGCCTCCGCCCGCCATGGCTATGCAGCAGGTGGCGGGGAGCGCCATATCCCTGGGAGGCGGACCTGTGTCGAATATGCATTCGGGAAACACGACCACGACGACTATCATCAACAGCATGAACGACAACTCGGTTAGATACATCGTCGCCGACAGCGATGAGGAGTAGTTTACAATAATGTCAGGTTTCTTTCGTAAGTAGCAGAATTGATTTTGGGGACATTTTCGTGGAACACAGCACTTCGCCCAACTTGGCTCGAATAATTAAATTATAAGTGCCTCATTGCTTTTTGTTGGCTTGTAAGTTGTTGGGTCCGACTTTCTAAATTTGTGCCCGAGCGCCGTGTATGTATCCCAGGCATGTCAACGCAAAAGCGCAGGTGTCGTTAGGGCAGTGCGACAACAGCTTTCACCTTTCCTTCTCTTCGAGAAAGTTGCATCCTACCATAATCCCCTTCCATTGAAGCCCCATAGTACCACACCAATTTTTTTGCCCAGCCTCAAGCTAGAATCCTGCGAGCCTGTGTCAAGAGCGAATAGAGACAAACTCGTGACGGCAACTATTGTCGTGATCAGTTGTTGACGGACCTGTCAGCAAGGTCAGTTGTACGGAAATTGATTGAGAAACCAGCCATATTTACAATATTTCAGCGCCCGCGACGCGCCTTGTAATTGAAGTCGAGGGTATTGAGCGCGAAAAAGTTATCGAAACAGCCCAGATAAGTCACTCGAAACGTAGCCTTAGTCAAGATGGGTAAGCACCTGTTGAATTAGCGACGTTGTACCGTTGGCTGAGTTTGTCTGTTAGACCAACCTTTAGTTGAGGCACTGGCCTTTCAGGAAAAGACGAACGCCTTCCCATATCTCAGCAAAGCGGCAAACCAGATAAGATCCCTGGCAGAAGTACTACAAGTAAGTAATCCAAAAGCCGACAGTATTGTGAGTTCCATTTCGCGCTATTGACGCACCGAGGATAGCATAATCCAGAACCTTTTGACGGGGAAGACAACGACGCCGGCGCGTTAGTCGAAGATGCTTGCAGAGTCGTCTACCTGGCTTGGATTACGCCATGAATGGGCTGGAGACAGCAACCAACTACATCACATGCGGGAGCCTTCAGAGGAGCTCGGAAAGTGAGACACTTTCTCGACCACGTTAACTTTGATACTGATGAAAACGTTCGAAGTGACCTCGTCAAAATCCTGAGCATCACCAAGAAAATATCTGAGAAAAAAGCCAGCCAGGCAGAGAGTTTCGAGTTGATCTTTGAGTATCGCGCCAGCCTTCTGGCAAGGTTGAAGGCTTTCGGGGTACGATATCAGCCATCGCCAGACCAGGATTGTTAATTTATTGTTCGTTATCCACAGATCGCAAGGCATCGCGATGATTTGATCGACGATGTATACCACCGATGGATTAAGGATAAAGAAAGCGCAATGTTCAGCAAAAGAGTGAAGTCTCGATCTCTGCCCGTGGAGGCACAGACAGCGTCGACAAAGCACAAGGGATACGACAGGAAAATGAACTCCAGCTTTGGAGAGAAAACCTTCCCATCGGGGGCACGGGCGCCGATCGAAAAGTCGCCATACTATACCCAACAATGCGCAATATCGCGGAGCCAGTCGGGAGAAGTTGTAGACGTGAGCGATTTTGAGGATGGAAAATCCGAGGGCGGGGATTCGACAGGTCCAAGCGAGGTCAACGAAGACACACCTAAACGAGTAAAGGTTTATCAGAGCCATACATATGATAAGAATAGAAGAACGTGGATCTGGACATGGGCTACCAACTCCGAAGAGCTCTCCCAAGGAAGAAAAGTGGAAAGGGAAGCAAAACCTTGAACGAAAATCGGCCACTGTCGACAGTTCACCCATGCCAAGGTTGCAAACCAGCCTAACGAGGGTCGACGACGAAGACAAGTTCGACAACAAGAATAGGAAACCAACGAAGAGTTTAAAAGCAGCAACTCTCCGCACCTCGTACAGCGGACTCGGTGAGGGCTCGAGACAAGGAATGGAAGAACCCGAGTCCTACCTGGACCGCGATGAAGTTGAGGAGCCGGGGTCGTACACCAATCGTTCAGGTACAATGCCAGCAAACCAGCCTCCACCATACTCGCCCCGCACACCAGTGAGGTCCGACACTGGTTTGCCAGAAAATTTTCCTCCATTTAACGCCTACAATTATGGATATCTTCCACCTGGCTGGCACCCTATTTCTCCAGTGAGCCCCACCGGCCCTGGGCTGGCGAACGGAATTGCATCACCACCAACGTCAACGCCAACTAATGTGACGACAAATATTACGGATTCGTTCAACTACTATGGTGATGCTAGAGGAGGTCTGTGGATGACTTGATTTTTCTGGGCAAATGCTGACACCTTCTGAGTAGATCGTCCGAACCGTCGTCAAACCACTGGCAGGAGGTAGTTGTGCATGTTCATTGAAGGACGACGCTCGAACTTCATTCATTTCCAGTATATAACCCAAGGATACTTTTCGTTGTATTTCACGGTCACTGATACGTTTTCAAGAACTCGGGACTCATTATTATAGACACTTCAAGAATCAAAAGACGCTCGTACCCTGAAGCCGGGATGATGTAGAGTTACGGAGTTCGAGTTTGCACTCAATATGCACAAGTAGCGCACCTGGGTGAGTCCAAAGCAGTGATCCTGCGACAAAGTGTTCGGCGTTTGGTTGTAAATTGCAAAATTACACGGAGTATTGAGCGCTGAGCGGCTGTCCTAGCAAGCAGAGCTGGAGCTGAGAGGAGATGGTTGTTAAATTTGCTAAATTTGCAGTGCGATGTTGCTTCCAAATTAGGCTCCGCCGCCGGATCAAAAATTCCGGTTGCACGGGTACGCCTATATTGATATTATTATTCGTGCACCGCTTTTCCGAATAAACTGGTGTGGCACAGTGCCACAGTAGCACAGCTTAGCAGCGCTCTTTCATTCCTTCTCTGAAGAAGGACCTGCAAAGCGGCTTCAAATATCAGCTACCTCTTCAAGTTGCTCAAAACTCTTCAATAGATCAATGACTTCGACCTCATCTTTCCGCCGCCCCAACGTTAACCAAGGCAATCTAGCCTGGTCACCGACAGAGACTCCAAACGGGATAGCTCAAGTCGACTACGCTATCGAGGCATCACGTCTTGTGGTTGAGACTCTTCAAAACTTTGGATCGATGTCTGGATTGCCATTTCTCAGCGAAGCAGCTGGCATTGCACTTCGCATTTTTACCATAGTGCAGGTACGTCAATGAAAGTTCTGCTAAAAGTTCTGGCATTCAGCCACAGATGTTATTATAGGAAGTTCGAAGTCGTAATCAGGACTTTACCGATCTTGCAAATGACGCTTGTGGCCTTGTGTACACGATTGTAATTGAATGCCAAGCGATGATGAAAGACGGACAACCGATTCCGAGTCAGATTCAAACTCACATCGCTAAACTTGCTGGGTGAGGCCCTCACATTTTTTATCTATAGCTCGATAAATTAATGCCGAGTGATAGAAATTTATCTGAGATTGAGAAGTTCGCTAAACGCAAGTTAAAGCGGGGAGCTGTTAAGAAATTGATCTACCATTCGAAAGACCTCGATGAAATCGCTCGCTTTCGAGCAATGCTGAGGCAATCTTTGGATATCTTTGGAGTATGCCCCCTGTTCCTGACTTATCTTACAGCCAAACCTGATTCCTGTCACTTAGATTCAGTCAAGCCTGTCTATTCAACAGAACCTGCAACTCGTTATAAAGAAGCTCGAAATGCAGAGCAAAGAGTTAAGCACTGCCCAAGAAAAACAAAGACTGGCAGAGGAAGACATTGCGAGTCGTCTAGAAATTATCCGAATCCAAGAGGAAGACCGAGAGGCTGCGAGGGAGGCTGCGAGGCTCGAGGCCTTGCGAAGGTCAGAGCGCGAACGGCTCGAGAGACTCGAACAAGAAGAAAAGAGGAGAAAGAGCGCGGAGCGAGCTGAGCGCCAGAGAAAGGAGGAAGAAGAGTCCTTGCGACGGCTGAAGGCGGATTTCTCTGAAGACTCCGACAGTTCGCCCCCACCTCGCAGAAAACGAACCCCGAGTCCACAACCAATTACTTACAGCCATTCATACCCCCCGCACGGCTTTCTACCACCAACCTCTCCTTACGCATACGCTGGGTATCCTGTTTACGGAGGCTCTGCGTACCATCTCGCACCTCCTGTATCACATCCCAGTGGCATCAGCATCAGCAATGTTTCCGGGAGCGCCATATCACTCGGGATGGGCCCCGTGAATAACTGGCACTCGGGAAACGTTAGCAACACGCATTTTGAAAATGTTGGCAACAATTACTCTGGTCGGAAATCACGTAGGCGCTGTTGGTTTTCTCTTTTTGAATTTTTGTTGATGTGTTTTATTTAGCTCGACGACCGGCTAGTCGTAATGACTCAGAGAGTGACAGGGAGTGAGCTTGAGGCTGATGTCTGCCTCTGAAGGAGGTTTGCGAGTATAACCCACAAAACTCTGATACCCGTAAATCGTTTCTATAATCGGACATCATAAGAGCACAAACATTAATATTGGTCGTTGGTCTCCCGGTATGTATCGGATAGTGTATATTATGTACGTAGTATAAACTTTGAAATTATCAAATAAATACAGGAATTGATACTTTACTTAGCGCCTTCTTTGCTTCCATATCAAAACGAGTCATATTTGACCGCCTTCTCGAAAATAGCGTGCATCTGGCTCCGCCTATAAGCCCCGTGCAGCACGTACCAATCCTCAATCCTATTGTTTACCAACCCTTTGACTACGATGTTGACGTGAAGAATCCAAGGCCCTTGTAGTCGACCTACGACAAGCTTTTTTGTGGGCGCATTTCAAGACACATCAAGCACAATAACGGCATCGCGATCATTCACGACGAAATTGGAAATCGCTTGTACAAAGGGGCCAGCCAGGGGCCATCGCCGGTGCGTGTAAATAAGTATACTGGCAGCAGTTCTGGCGCTTCATCTCTCTTTCTCTATCCTCATCCATCGATTTTCTTTTCAATCGCCTTTTTCAACCAGGTCGACTCTCGAGGAATAAAGGAAAAAGAGTCCCGACCGGCTTTGTCTCACTTATCTCGTGACGCTTTCTCGACTCTCGAATCACAACGCCACAAATCGCCCATCGTCTCTAATATGTGTACGCCCACGGGCTGTTGTGGAGATCCATGCTGCAACGGCAGTCCCACTCCACCGTCGCCTCCAGCTCCAGGTGATTATAGTCACAACGACGTCGGGAGTGTGCCAGACAGCGTTAGTCCAGTCGTAAATGGACCTAGCGCCAATGGGCCAAGCGTCAGTGGGCCGAGCGTCAATGGCACTCCTTCGACCCAGCCGCCGCCACCGGAAAACGCCACTCTAGGTCTCCTCCCCATCGTCCATGGCTTTGATTCTGGCGACGATGGCTCTCTTCTGGGTGCGCTCTCCGGTCAGGTTTCTACGATGGTTAAACTCTGGCAGGTAAGAATGATAGCACTCCTCGGATTTAGACTTCAGGCTGAGACTGAGATTTCGTCGTCCAATAACAGCAACATAAGCGCGGTCAACAAGAAATGGAAGACCTCCTTAATTTTATTCAACATGTGGTGGAATCTATTGAGATACAGTGCCAGATGCACCCTGAACGATTGAAAGGACTGAATCGCAGGATCGGGGAACTTTCGCGGTGAGTCACTTCCATCGACGACTAACGGCGTACTTGATAATATATATGAAATACAGGGATATCAAGCGAGTCGAGGAATTCGTAACCGAGTTGATGAAGCGAAATAAAGCCAACAAATTAAAGTTTCTTCTCTCTGGGGCAGACAAACCAAAAATCAAAAGATTTCAGGTGGAAATAAGAATGTCACTGGACCGATTCAACGTCAGTGCCACTTTTACTACTTAACTCGGTCACTGCCATATATTTTATCATTTTAAGGTTGCGAGCACAATAGCGATCCGGACTGCGATACAAAGCATTGACGAAGAGACCCAGCGTCTTCACCGACTGGAAAAAGAAGGCATAGAACGGCACACTCGGAATATGTTAGAGGTTGACATGAAGATTGCGCAAAACTACGAGGCGTCGGAGAGAAGACGTCTGCGAAGAGAGGAAGAACTGGCATCGACTACGGCTTCTATGACGTCAATCACTCTCGAGGACGAAGTCGATTCAGACGAAGGTGGAGATAATTATTACGCAGAGACAGCTGAGAGTTTGCAATTCGAGCAAGAATACCGACGGGCTAAAAAGAAAAGGAGGAACGGTAAGAAAGCTGAGAAGAAGAGCAACAAATTTTATGGGTCTCCAGACAACGGGGACGTCCGTTTATCGCACGAGCACTATAGCGCCTGGCCACACGGTCCTTACGTTCAATTTTCATCGGCCGGTCTTCCACAGACTGGCTCCCCCTATGCCTATGCTTATTCTGGATATTCGGCGTACCCAGCTCCTCCGTACAGTGCCTCTATGTCTACCGCGTCGCACTTTGGGGGCATACCAATATCTGGGATTTCAGGGAGCTCTGTATCGTTTGGCGGCGAACCTCATGTTCTTAATTGGAACTCTGGGAATGTCACAAACGTTCATATGGAAAACGTAGGTAACGACTATAGTGTGCGCAAGTTCAAATCGAGTTAGTCCATTCGTAATTATCCTCGCCCCGGCCTGCGCTAACACTGCCGCTTGCCTTTTCCTCAGAAAACAGACCTTTAAGTTGAACAACATTCCTGGGGTGTAACTGTTTGCTGATGATCTTGGACTTGTATTTGGAACTCCAGGTTTTCCTGATCCTTCTGAATGATCTCGAGCCGTGTTTGGACGTGTCTGTACATGAGCCATTACATCACTCAACTTGAAGCCACTGGCGTTTATGTTCTTGAACCACATGTATATAGAGCACTTACTTGCGTGCTGTGTTCGATGATCTCTTATTCCTGTCGTGCAATAAAACAAGTCACTTGAATGCTGAGAAAGTGAGGGTAAGTCCTGACAGTCATTGGCAGAGATTAGATTAGATCAAATCACATGACAAGGAATTGCTTTCGCTGCGGCTTCGGCGTCGCTCTCACCTCTTACCTCTTTGCTTCAGCCTGCGAGGACCAGTCTAATTTCTCATTCGCTGTCAGAAGGATCCTATATTCAATATGAGAGGAAACATCTACAACCTCAGGCGAGGTAATAAGCATTAAATGTGAGTTCTATTTTAATACAGTGACAGAGATATTAATGACCTGTCATCGCCTTACAGTTTTGGACGGTGGGTAAGTTCCCAACATGTGGTCGGGGGCGGTGTTCTAGGATGCAAGGTGCCGTGCTTCCAGCTTCACTATCGATTCCCCGCTGATCGCTGCGCCTTCACCGAACATGCCTCCTAAGGCTTCAGGAAAAGCCGGAAAGGACAAGAGTTCGACAGATTGGAAGGATGCTAGCATCGAAGGCTCGATTGTACTGCTGTCACTCGTACAAGAAGCAGCCAACCTTTCCCCCGTACCATGGCTGAGGCAAGCGGCTGGAACGACGCTATTGATCGTCCAGACTATCCAGGTGTGTTTGCGTTGGTGAGAGAAGTCGTACGTGTTAACGTTCTGCGAAGTCAGTCAAAGAAAACAAAGCGTCATACCAACGCCTGGCGGATAACGCTACGACCATTATCGCAGCAGTCTTAGGCGCTTACGAACGATCCATGGACAAGAAAAATTGGCCGCCTCATGAACTAAGTGCTGTCATTGGGGATCTTGTGCGGTATGCGAAATATTTCATTGAGAAACACCATATTTAACGACTGGATCTTCATTGGCAGAACCCTAGAAGACATTAGAATCTTTGTCGAAGAGAAAGTAGCGAGAAAGAGGGCAATCCGTGTCATCTACAGCATGGCAGACTCTGCTAAGATAAAGGAATACGGGGAAAGACTAAGTGCCGCTGTCGCGAAATTCGAGGTATTTACCGCTAGGTTCGTATACCGCATGCCCATCTGAACTGACACAGAAAATCGACGAGGTTTCATCACATCTGAACATCAACGATGTTTTGTATCAAGTGCTGAAGAATCAGAAGGAGTTCAAGGATGCGCTCGACGCCATTGGGCCGCCCAAAAGCGACGCGGAGCGGGTATTGGAAAAGGTCAAGGAGGACGAAGAGCGGGCACGTAAGAAGGAGGAGGAGAAACTACTGGAGGCCAAGAGGCAGAAGGAGATCGAAGAAGCCCAAGCACTCGAAAAAGCTCGGCTGGAAGAGGAGGCTCTGGAGGAGTTGAGAAGGCTTCGAGCAGAGGACGAAGCTAGAAAACGGGAGGAGAAATCTCGAATGGAAGAGGAGATTCTCATCGAGCTACGGCGACTGCGAGCGGAAGACGAGGCTAGAAAGCGCGCAGAAAAGGAACGAGCAGAGGAGGAAGCTAGGAAGCGGATCGAGGAGGAGGCTCTCATCGAGCTACGTCGACTGAAAGCGGAGGACGAGGCTAGAAGGCGCGCAGAAAGGGAGCGGGCAGAGGACGAAGCCAGGAAACGGGAAGAAAAGGCTCGAATGGAAGAGGAAGCTCTCAGTGAGCTGCGGCGGCTGAAGGAAGACGAGGCAAAAATGCGTGCATTAAAGGCTCGAAAAGAACAGATGGAACTGGACGAATTACGGAAACGGAAAGTCCAAGACGAAGCCAGGATACGCCTAGAGGCAGAACTCAGAGCCAAGGAACAAACCGAACTCGAGAGCGAAGAATCCTCCGTCGGGCATTCCAGTGTAATGGTCGAGTTGGAGAAGTACCGGGCAAGAGAAAGGGAGTATTTCGAGAAGAAACTACGTTTACAATCGAAGCGACCATCGAGACGGAAGGAGGAGGTTGAAAGCGGGGATGACGAGGGTACGGTGGTGGATGAGGACGAATTGGAAGAAGAAGAGGAAGAAGAAGAGGACGAGGAAGAGCTCGCGCGTCTCGCCGAACTGGAGCAAGCCAGGAAAAAAAGTAAGAAGAAGGTAAATAGCCCACCATCGCAGGGGAGGCACTCGCCAGCTATGTTGGACAACACAACACAAGAGCAGTTCGCTCGAATGGGCTTCCACCCCGCAGCAGCGCCAGCCTTCCAATCCACACCCCAACCCATGTTGCAGCCCAGCTACTCACCGCCCTGGGGATCATATTTCGGATCACCCATGTACGGGTCGCCTTCGCCTCCTATTCCGAATGGCGTAGGCATGGGATACAACCCCATGATGGTCCAACCTTACAGTCCTCCTTCAGTCAATAACTTTCACAGCGGTAACGTTACGAATACCAATATGTCTAATATGAACAACGATTATAGTATCAAATATCCAGGTAAGCGCCGTACTTCGTTGCAGTAGATAAGATAATGTATATTACTTTTTTCGTAGCTGCTCGTCGAGGGCGACGGAAACCGAACGGTGGCTAGCTGGACGACGTCAAGGTGCGGAAGTGATCTACACATCCTCTCAAGAGAAAGAGAGGGCATGTTTTTGGTTCAAACTATGTAATAGGATTAACGCGTTCATTGCCTTTCATTTCGGTCAAACTTCGGTAGCGACGATGGCAATGAAACATCGCTGCTGGGCTGAACAAAACTTGCTCCACTCTCATGAACATCATTTCAGAAATCACATCATGATCTAATTCTCAAGGTATAATAGGGTACAGGTGATTGTCTACCATGGGCGAATAACTGTAAGAAACTCCAGCACTAGGCTGACGGTACTTAGGGTTTAGTGTACACCGACAAGCGGCTAGCAGCGCCGCAGAGCTCAGTATGATCAGCATTGCAAGCTTGAGAGCAGTCACCAGCGGGGGCAGTGGTGTTCGCAACAAGGAAGGAGTTACCGCACCCTGTGTATTAAAGCAATTAGTTATGATGACCAGTACTAGTAATCGGTCTCGGATCACGCACAGCATTCCCGTCCGAACTCGAGACCAGCGATGCTGAAGCCAGTAGCAGCGCATTGAGCAGTGCAGCTCTCGATCGTGACACCAGCAGCAATGTCGAAGCGCTCGAGAAGAGTGCGTCCATGGCCGTTAATAGCATCGCTAGTAGATACATTAAACATCAACAGCTAGTTAGAATGAAGAACTGCAGACAGGACTCACGTATGGCATGCCTCGAACGACCAGTTGCCGACCTTGGCCTTGTTCTTGGGAAGCACACCCGCATGCCCGAGATCTTGGTATACGCTGACGAGACCAGATCCACCGCAGGTGAACGTAGAGTCTCCCCCACATGGGAAATTGCACAGGGTGTCGTTTACTTTCGTCGCGGTTCCTTCAATGTTGAAGTCACAATCTATAGGGTTACATATATAGGTAAGAACCCTTTCGAGGAATACGAGGTAAGCAACTACGCACAGCACTCTGAGGTGAATTCTACGCCAGCAAAGTTCAGACCAGTCAGAGGGACGCCAGTCGTCCCGCCTTGGCAGAACGACGTGCAAAGAGCGGGGGTCATCCCTGGGTTGACGGTGCTTTTCTGCAAGAGAGTGCGCGACGAGGGTACGTTATCACTGGATGGCAGATTTCAGCTTCCTTGTATCAACATCGGAACAACAGAACGAACGTGAAGCAACCAACGAAAGACCATCCGACGAGGGGTCCGTTGGTGGCATTACGACGAGCTAGGTCGGAAGCAGGGATGGCGAGTCCAGCCTATAAATATGCGTCTATCAATACGCGGTGCTGAATGAGGAAATAATCGTCGTACTGGGAGAAGGGCGGCAAGAATAGCTACTCTGGCGATCATTTTGGTTTTGGGGTTATGTAAATCCTTTAACTTTGTGGGTTGAGAGGATGCAGTCTTCATCGCAAACCGCAGGCTTTTATAGTCCTCCCACTACAAAGGGATGGAGGAGCCGCTGAATTGAATTTGATTATGGAGGTATGCCGAAGTCAGATCGGGAAGAGAATAAGCTGAAGAAAGCGTGGCGGGACAGCGTGAGATGTCCGATGCGGGTAGTTGGTAAATGAGACCGTTCGCCCATCAACAATTCGTCCACCAGATCCTATTCACTCCTATCGCAAATTAAACGGATAAAATTGAGTTCTATGACGGAAAATATAGAATAAAAACTCAACAAATAGAGCACCCCGAGATCTGAACATACAAAATATTGACAGAGCTTCGTCAATTGTAAGGCAAATAATCCGTGTATTCCGTACCTAACCAATGGTTTTATCGTTTTACATCGGCTAGAATGGCGTCCACGGAAGGCACAGAAGCAAGGATGATAGATATCTGAAAGTAATCTGATGGACAAGGATAGAAGCAAGGATTTGACGCCTTTAATGGCGAGGAGTACTGAATATTTGCGGAATAATGAGCCGCACCGACTCCATGGGTGGCACTGGCTGGCAGGACGTGAGATGTATAGAGAAAGCGAAGGCTGAGAAAAGCGGAATCAAGAGAGCCGAAATGAATGAGTGTTCTTTACATTTTCGCGTATTGATGGAAACTGCGAAGATAAAATGCGTTGAGCGTCTGTGTAGTGTCAAATCAGATGGATTTGAAAACAGAGAGATATTCACGACCCATACCTCTAATGTCGACTTCGAAGTTCAAAACATCTTCCGCGGCTACGAGCTGTATACTGCTGACTGACATTTCTTGTATGACTGGATCATGATACGTGGCAGGCTTTGATCCTGGCTGCCAGAAAGGCGATTGAGGGTGTATACTTCGCGGCTTGACAGGAGACCATCGAGGAACAAGAAAAGTAGATGATGGTCACGGCAAGAAAGCGGAAAAGCCACGAGCTGACAGTATAACAGCGAGCAATGAGAGAATCATGAGTGGACCAGGCTTTCATTTGACAGTTTGACACTGAAGAATACACCAAAAAAAGATCAAAAAAATGGGACCTCGCCTTGCGAACGGACAAGAACTGAACATGTCATTGAGGACGTCGTGGTCGAGTTCCAACCGAGTTCGGAGAAAACATTTATTTGATGTTGGGAAAAAATGTCAGCGGAGTTCAAAAACCTGCGCCCGATTGGACTTGCCGCTGCATGCCGTGAGTTGTGATCCCGAAGAAACAAACTCAAACAGAGAATTTACAACGACTGATGGGTGCACTAGAAGGTCCTAAGCAGGAACATCGACGCTCGTACTTGAGTCGCACTTCTAGTGGGTCTAGCTACTTTTTATTTAAATATCAATATCATTTTGACTTGATTTTGACTGCCTTTGACAGACGTGAACTGAATGAATCAATCGTGTACCGATACAAATTCGCTGATTATCGTCGATCCGTATATCCTAGCTAGCCCCTAACATTCCGCCTTGTTCAAGTTCATCATGGGACACCCACGCAGTAGTACTGGCCACAAGGTTTCCGACAGGCGGCGGCGGCGACAGCCAAAAGTTACCGGCTACATATCCGCGGACCAGGTTTTGACATGGTGAAAAAACGTGAGTACAAAAGCTCAGGAAGTGCCTGCCCACTTTCAGCCTACCGAAATTCTCTCAAGGAAGTTACAGGAGGGAGCGAAGTCTTACTTGGAAGTACGCGTCGCCTATTGCTGCTGACACTAGTCAGGAACCTCTGGAAACGATGGTTAAATCACGCTTCATGAAACCGACCAACTTTAACAAGTAAGCTTTCAAACAATAAATTTCATTTCCCACTTTTGCTCAAGGAGTTTCAAGACCATATTTATGGTGAGGCTGCCAACCATTACGTTAATACAGTTTGACGATTGTCGTACTTGACGAGCACTTTTGTCACAATTTTCATTTCAGCCCATCGCCTCATAATGGCCAAGGAATCGATTAAACACGAGCCGAAGTAGGCTTTGGTTCCCGACTTGGACCTCTCTTTCACTCTCTCAAGTCCATCTAGGATGCCATGAAACACTAGAGGAACGACTCAGGGTTCTTGTTAGATCTGTGGTTCAGCCTTTCGGGAAGAGGCCGCATCCGAGATGTTGTCTGCCTTCGAAGCTCTGTTGCCCATATCCTCTTGAGACATGAAACTGAATATTCATATGGGCTAGTCTAATGTACAAGACCGCTTGTGACCGGTGAACCCGGAGCATTTCTCGGTTTGTGCCCTTCCTACTCTGGCGAACTTGATCTTTCTATCAGATATTATTCTACGAGGCTCGAGAAGGCAAGGCCGATGGATTCTAAACTTCAGGTGAACTTCTGTTTTCTGACCGCTTGCTTGGCACCTTCCGAAAGGACGAATGCTTAGAAGATATGCCCAAAGACAGAGCCCCAATTTGAGCAGTTACCGATCGTATTTTGGTGGAGATCACCTCCGTGTCTGAATCACTGTCAACTGGCGTATTTGACTGTGAACTCTGGCTTTCGGTGACCGTTACGCTAGGAATTATCTTGTCCGAGCCACTCTGAGCGAGAGGTCTGCCATTAACGTTACGACGATCGCGCTGGAGAGCTAGTTGACGGACACATTCATGGGTCAGAACCAGTCATATATAGGAAAGAAGCAAAGTTAAAACCTGTGGCGTCTCCTGCCTGGCGGTTCCTCGCGGTAGTAGTCTGTTGCGATCGCTGTTCTCCTTTCTCACTTTGGTATTCCATATGAGGATATGGGTCCGACTCAAAATCCTGCCCTGGGTTAAAATTAAGGTCAGGCATTGCTTAGAATCCCAATTCTGTGTAATAGAAACATGCCTTGTTCGTAACCTATGATAAAAGTTAGAAAGAAAAAATATCAGAGTAGGAACCACAATAATACCATCTGACGCATGCTCATGCCCTGGTGCAGCCCTTGAAGCATTCCGAGGTCGAGGTTGCGTACTCTGGGTCGGAGGGAGGGTGTAGTCGTATAAATTGCCGCTGACTGCTATAAAATTCCCCGAAATAATGCGGAAGTTTGAACTGTTTCTGAAATACGATATGGTCCGTGATTGCGGCGGATTCTGTGCCTCATAGGTGTGGGCGCTAGCTTGAACTCCTTGGGAATGGCTGTAGCCGTAGTAGTTTCCGCCAACGCACGAAAAATTTCCTCCGTCCAGTACGAAAGAGGAAGCGCTATCGAAGAGAGAAATACTGGTGTCGTACTTGCCGTTAGTGTCTTGGTACTCTGCATCATATTGATCGGTTTCTTCGGGGTAGTAGTCTTCCTCGCCATCGTACCATTGCTGCCCATCATCCGCTGAATAATTTTCAACTCCATTGTCGTAGTAGTCAGCCTTTTTCCCGTGATCAAGCGCATAGCGGTTGTCGTTCATTGGATACGGACGTGCTGAGGCTAAGGCTCCAACCATATAGTATACGTATAGGGCCGGGGGTCTATATATACGGATACAGTATATTATATGGTATATACTCTATAAATACGGTTATATGATTTTTCCTATATGGTATTGTAGATTGTCCATCCAAGTCTGCCATTCTCGCTCTCAAATGTCATTAGGGTTGCTCAAAGTTGAGCCTATTCGGTTTCCTACTCAACTTCATTTTCGGGTCATTTTGGCGGACAGCCCCGCCAAATTTTGTCAAGTAGGAAACCGAATAGGAAGCAAATAGGAGGCAAAAATGGGCAACTTTGAACCCCCCCTCACGGTTTTTTCGGAAAATGAACCGAGTAGGAAAACTATTCCCTTCGTTTTTCGGCTCGCGTTCGGCGGTCATCCCAATTCACCAAGTCCGCTTCCCACGTCGGTCAGCGTCAGGGAACAAGCTTGGCACTCCGAACGGAGCCGAATATTCAACCTTCACCCGTTCTCCTCCTGCCGCTTCCCTCCTATAATCACTATAACGCTCTAGAATATTCAATAAATTATATTTTTTTTACAATAGTGGCTGGGTACGTATAAGGTATTATTTAAAGGACAAAATGGACTTATTGAGGCAGAAAAACCCGCGGTGAGGTAGAGATACAAGCCAATTGATGGGAAGGACGGAGAATGAATGCTGCCGGAGGAATAGGAAAGTGAGTAGGAAGTCGAAAATGGCCATTTTTGCAAATAGCGACCCCATGAGCTCATTTTCGTAAAAACGTCCATTTTTCGGTTCCTAGTCGAGTTCCTACTTGGCTCATTTTTCAAATAGGAAACCGAATAGGAGATCAAAAATGAACCGAAAATGAGCCAAATAGGTGAACTTTGAGCGACCCTATTCTATACCATTATTTATTTACCTGTCTTGCCTCAGAGGCTAGAATGAACTGAAAGTCCCTCTGGGTTAGCCCTTCTACTTTGGCAGTAAGAGCCGTCCATGTGATGTCTGTTCTGCTCCCACTGATCCGAATTTGGAATACTTCCGAAGCTACGAAAAAGCTTCGGATTTGCACCGAAATTCCAAGCTTGAGTTTAGCCACTCGGTCAATGGACTTTGAGGAAAAAATATTGGGTCTGACGAAGAAATAGTAGAGGGGTAAAATTGATATTTCAGTCAACCATATACATCAACCGTATACCTATAGTTACCGTACAGTATAAAAATTCTCTTGAGGCCTATACCTATACGTATATTGATAGGGTATATACCGTATATATACGGTATACTATATGGTACGGTTGGAGCCTTAGCTGAGGCAACTAGTAGACGATCAAGAAGAGAGGCCTGACTCTAAGTGAGATGGATGCGACTGACAACCTTCTAGACGCCAGCAAGCGTCCTCGTTTTATTAGCCTGTTCTAAAGCTGTGTTCTAAACTCGCATCGCCTCTCTATTAATGAGGCAATGCCAAGTATCATAGCATGCAGCTGGTGTGCAATGCGCATTTGCCATGAGGTGCTGTATATGAAAGGCACGACGACGTGGGTCTAGATATCGATGCCTTGCTTCGGTGTTAGTTCCATTTGAACGGGATTTGACGCTTGATCGCTGCACGATTGGTTATTTCAATTTATCCAGGTATATATTGTAGAGCCAAGATACGCAGTAACTTGTGAGTAGAGTACTTACTGGAAATCGAGCCTGTCAGAGTTGTCAAAGAGCCTGCAGCGGTCGGTCCAAGTTCTGGTTCGAACCCACGACCAGCCCGGCATTGATATAAATGAAACACGTGACCAGGAATGTCTGACCAATGTTGTTCAGCTTCGAATTTTGATTTTTCAACTATATCCACCCAATACCAGATTCCCTTCATACCTTCATAAAAGCTTCAATTGCGCAGCTGTAAGTGATGGAGACAAATTTACTTCGAAAAAGTAAATAACTTAGCCTCACAGGTCCGGAAACATTATGGATCATCCAGGCCGAGGGTTTTATCATCTATGCGATGAAAAAAATGCCTGCACCATCTGTGAAGACATTCGACAACTTGAGTTTGAAATCCAGCTCATGGAAGAGCGTCTCTCCTCTTTAAAGGCTAAGCACCGTGGTCTTGGAACCAGATTCAACGCAGCACACGACCCGATCGTTAAAAAACTCTTTCCTGAGGTTATTTCCCAGGTTTTCGTGTCCTTCGCCAGAGACTTAACGTCGAGCAATACCAAAAGGATCTTGACGCTCGGTTCTGTCTGCCGTACCTGGAGAGAGATTGCCTGGTCGACACCTTCCCTTTGGACCACCATCTTTATAGACGTCCTTAGCACAAGAAAGTCTGTGCGTCAGAACGCATTTGTCGTAGTAACCAATTGGCTGGGGAGATCGGGAGAGCTCCCGCTGACAGTCTTTCTTCACAACTCAGAACGGCTCAGGCGGGATTCAGACCTTGCTGACGCGCACAATCTATTGGACATCGTTAATCAATATTCCAATCGCTGGCACGGCCTATACGTTACAATGAATCAGGAGTTCTTTTCCCATCTCAAAGGCGCTGGCCATGCTCTGTCGACGCTACATACCCTAGTGCTCGATGCTCGCCAAAACATTTTTTCAACCGAGCTGTTCCAACTACACATCAAACCAAGTCCTGGGGTCGTTCACTTATTCCAATTCAATCTGAAATACGTGGATATTTCATGGGACGTCGTGAATGAAGTCATATTAAGTCAATCTACGCTTGACGAATGCATCGAAGTGGTGCGTCGAGCTACAGGCGTCACTTCGTGTAGGATTGTAAACCTTCTCATGGGCGGTGGTGACTATCCGTCCTCACATATCATAAACGTGAATCCGTCCATCCAAGAGTTGTACATATCCCCTTCTTCAGAAATGCGGGTATTTCAATTCCTCGATCAAATGTCGTTTCCCGCTTTGAAGAGCCTGCACCTTTGTAATGACCATGACGTAAATCTTGCCAACCCGCTCAAATCCTTCATTGTCCGCTCCTCTTGTCAACTATCTAAATTAATTCTAGCAGACATTCGATTCGAAATCGACGGTATTATTCAAGTCCTTCTTCAAACACCGACCCTCAAAGAGCTTCGTTTGCAATCTTCATCGCATTTCAATTACAGGACAAATTACCTCAATCAATTTTTCGATTTTATAGGCACGAGTGCAACAATCCGACCAGGAGAAGCTGGCTCTTTTCTTCCCAACCTCGAGTTATTGGCCGTCATTGCACCACGTGCTTTTACTTGGACCTCAATTCTTTCAATGATGGGCCAACATCACAATGAAAATATCCATTCTGAAGGACAAGATACGACATTATGCCGACGGCCATTGAAGACTTTGCGCCTTGTATTCAGGCACCCAAAATTGAAAAGACAGTCACAGACTCCAGATTACATCGACAAGGATGTCATCCTTGGAATGTCGGACCTTACACAAAAAGGAATACTGTTTCGAATATTTGAAAAATTTGAAGGCAATCCACCGAAGCAGAGAGATTTACTAAAGGCTTCCACCGCTTTCCATGGTTTACCAGTTGTACCTTCCTCCTAATTCTTAAGTAATTTGGATTATGTGGTCAATTTAATCGTTTCGGTAGGCTTCTTGAGAATAACAATCTTCCTCTTCATCGCACCATAGTGCTCATTATAATGCGAACATTTTTCAAACGCACTATCGTAGCAGTCAGCGTTCTTCCGGTGGCACTGCGTATAACAGTTGTTGGGACCTAGTGGTAGACACGAGCTCAGTATCAGGGAAGAGGTATGGACAGGAATGGTCTATAGCTCAGGCGCCACCAATGGTGACCAACCACTGTCCTCCTTTGTTTTAGCTATAGCCTATAGGCTTGAGCCTCAGCCTCAGCCTTGTCCTAAAGCTGGGTCCTAAGCATCGCCTCTAATATTGATTTTGGGAGCTGCCAAGTGTCATAGCATGCAGCTGATGTACACTGCGCTTTTGCGATAAGTCACTTAGAAGGCAATGGTTTGGACAGCACGGCAACGGCTGTCCAAACACGTGATCAACAATCCTTCTCGAGCTTCGAAATTAGATTTTTCAACCATCGACACAACATCTACAGTTACACCCAGTACAAGGGACCCTTCATACCGTCATAAGGGCTCCAATCGTGCAGTTGTAAGTGATGGAAACAAATTTACATCGAAAAAGTAAATAACTTAGCGTCACAGGTCTAGAAACGATATGGGTCGACCAGGCCGTGGGCGTTATCATCTCTGCGATAACACCAATGAAAAAAATGTCTGCGCCGTCTGCAAAGATATTCGACTACTCGAGGCCGAAATTCAAGCTACGGAGAAGCATCTCTTCTCTTTGAAAGCCAGGCACCGTGGTTTTAGAACCGAATTTAACGTGGCGCACGATCCAATCGTTCAAAAGCTCTTTCCCGAGATTATTTCCCAGATTTTTATATCCTATGCTGGAGATTTGACGCTAAACACTATCAAAAAACTCTTGAGGCTCGGCTCCGTTTGCCGGGCCTGGAGAGAGATCGCGTGGTCGACACCTTCCCTTTGGACGACAATCCTCATAGACGTTTTTAGTGCAAGCTGGTCAGTCCGTCGGAACTCAAGCAACGTAGTGACCAAATGGCTAGCGAGATCGGGAGAACTCCCGCTGACAATTTTCCTTCGAAGCTCTCAACGCCCCGAGTCGGATTCGTACCTTACTAACGCGCACAATCTGATGAACATCGTTAATCAATATTCCAATCGCTGGCGCAACCTCGACATCGACATAGATCAGGAGTTCTTCTCCCAGCTCAAAGGCTCTCGCCATGGTTTGTCAATGCTACGTACCCTATCGCTTACCCACGCTCGCCGAAACAATTTCTCAACCCCGCTGTTCCAACTGCACACCAAACCAAGTCCTGCGGTAGTTCGCTTATTCCAAATCCGTCTGAAGGACGTTGATATTTCATGGAATTTCGTCAATGAAGTCATCTTAAGTCGATCTACGCTTGACGAATGCGTCGAAGTAATGCGTCGCGCTACAGGTGCCACATCGTGCAGGATTGTACAGTTTTTCAGGAGCGGCGGGGACTATCCGTCGTCACAGACCATCAACGTGAATCCGTCCATCGAAGAATTATACCTATTGCCTTCTCCAGAGGTTCGGGCATTTCAATTCCTGGATCGGATGTCACTTCCCGCATTGAAGAGCCTGCACTTCCACAATAACAACAAAATTATTCTTGCCGACTCGCTTATATTATTCATCTCCCGTTCTTCTTGTAATCTATCTAAACTGATTCTGGCAGACATTCGCTTTGAAATCGACGGTATTCGCCAAGTTCTTCTCCAAACACCGGCTCTCAAAGAGTTTCGTTTGCAATCCACGTCGCCTTTCAGTTCCGACACAAATTGCCTC
This sequence comes from Galerina sulciceps, assembly GCA_023014345.1. Taxonomy (NCBI): domain Eukaryota; kingdom Fungi; phylum Basidiomycota; class Agaricomycetes; order Agaricales; family Galerinaceae; genus Galerina; species Galerina sulciceps. The sequence goes on from JAEDXJ010000035.1 coordinate 80,896, forward strand.
AATCCATTTTTCGATTTTATTGGCGCGAGTGCTACGATCCGACCTGGAGAAGCTGGCTCTTTTCTTCCTAACCTGGAGTTATTGGCCATCATTGGACCACGCGCTTTTTCTTGGACCTCTATTCCTTCACTTATGGGTCAGCACCAAAACAACAATCTTCAACCTGAATTGCAGGATATAGCATCTTACGGTTCTTACCGACGCCCATTGAAGATCTTGCGGCTTTTATTCCCAATCCCAAGACTAGAAGAACAGATTCCGGATTATATTGACAAGGATGCAATTCCTGGCCTGTTGGATCTTATTCAAAAAGGAGTAGCACTGCAAGTATTCGAGTCATTCCGGGGCTATCCACCAGAGCAGAGAAATTTACTAGAAGTTTCCACCGCTTTCCACAGTCTACCAGTAGTACCGTCCTCCTAATCCTTCAGTAATTTAGGTTATGTTGTCAATTCCATCGACGTGGTAGGCTCCTCCAGAATAACGACCTTCCTGTTTATTATACCATGGCTGCTCATCATACTGCAAATATTTTTCAAACCTGCTATCGTAGTGTCGGCTTTCTTCCGGTGGTAGTGCGTATATCTGTGGTTGTTTTTCTGATACGGACTGCTGAGGTGACTACTAGATGACTAAGAAGAGTGGTCTGGTCCGAAGTGAGATGGCTGCAACTGACAACCTCACAGGCGCCAACCGTCCTCTTTTTATCGTAAGCCTGTTCTCATGCAGAGCTTCTAGTATTGATGTGGTGTTAGTACCATTTAGATAGGATCCGACCTATCATCGTTTCACCCTCGATTATATTGGAAGTCGACAGTCAAGCAACAGTCAAGAGCCTGCTTGGTTCGGCCCGAGTCCTGGTCCGGGAATGCCGAAAGTTGACTAATTTAGTCAGTCGTCAATTAGATAAGCTTGCTGCCAGTGAAGGTGGTTTTCCGAACTGACTCGCTCCAGCTCTATCCCGTGTCTGGTGCGTTAGGAATTACCTGGCCTGCGTATTAACCTCCCATTCGTGCTCTTCATTTTACGCGTTTTCGAACTTTCTATGCAACCCCATCCCCCTGGTAGTCTGGCTGGCCTTCGCCGACATTCCTGATGGCATTGACAAACCAATCAACGCACATTACTTTGTCAACTCTGTACATGTTAGTGTTCCCTCTTACGTCTCTCTTACTGGTGGAAAAATAGCCAGCGTGCACAGGACACGGCAAGAAATCTACGCCAGAAGCGGTATACCTGGAAGAAACACTTTCTCTATCGGTGGCACAATTTTCCGAGGAATACGTCAATTTTGTGGCTTCATTTGAAGTATGGCTTTCTTGAAATTTTGAATTTATGGAGGAGCGACTTGTCGTGACCTGGGATCGAATCCTTTTATCTTCGAACTTGACCGCGCTCTTCGGCCAGCTGTCCCACCCTTCCAAGTTCTTCGAAGTTCGTTTGAAGTTCATGGCTTTAAATATTCTGCTTACATCCCGGCCATTATCCCGAACAAATAGGCTGTACTCACAGCCCATGGGACCGGATTCGTTGTCACATCGAGAATGGTGAGCTTCCTACATCTTCAAAGAGGTGCAGTCATCCAGGTCGACGTAACCATCTCAAGCCGTTCCAGTAATACCACTGGATTGCATTGGCATTGTAATAGGCGGTGACATTTTTTCGGCCCTCATCCCGCTGGAGTCGCCTCATACATAGGCTTCTCGAACCCTACAACTTGAAAGCTTCGGAACTCCAGGGAACACTCCGACGTCTTTCGAAGGTTAAAGATGGTTTTCTCCGGTACTAGTAGTGTAACGGCTTTTATTGTCGTTGGAGTTCATTGAATAACTGATGACTTCTTAGACTGCTGATCAAGTTTTATACATACGACCAAGTGTCATCTGACTCTCCATCTTTTAAGCACAGGATTCACCAGGTGACGCTGCCTAGCTGACCTAAACTTTTTATCCATGTGCCGCTGCACCCTACCTTCGGTTATGTTAACGAAAGACGGTCAGAATCAGCAGAATCAGATCTTTATTTCAACAATTTGGACTCTTCTCAGACGGCAACTCCTCACCTGTATTTCTTGTCATTCTTCGTTGTATTTCTCACGTGCTCGCCGCCTCGCCGACAATATTCCTTAGTTCCAATGCTTGCAGAGGGTGCATGGTCTTGCTAGTCACCTGCCAAATTCGACATCCTACATATACCCAGGATCCAGTTAACTGAACAGAACAAACAAATCCAATATCATGTTCAAGGCCTCTTTTCTCGCGTTCGTGCTTGCTGCGGTGGTTCCCACTCACTCTCTTCCAAGCATCACCGGACCGACAAAAACACCGTCGACTGCGACGGGTAGGTTGCCAGCTTTGGGGTATGTTTTATTTTATTACGGCCCCATATAGCTATGCTGAATTTCTTCGGCTAGGTGGAATTCTTGGAACGCCTATGGATGCAGTAATTAAACTCAATCGTTTTGTTCTCGTATATCTGATCCTAGCGTCGTAGACATCAATGAGGCCAAAGTCATTGCGGCAGCCAATCAGTTCATTTCTCTCGGACTCAAATCCGCAGGCTACCAATATGTCAACATCGACGTTAGTACTCGCCATTCTCCCACTTCTTTTTTTAACTCTCCGAACTACAATTTTAGGATTGCTGGCCACTGAAAGCGCGTGATACAAAGACCAAGAGAATAGTTCCTGATCCCAGCAAGTTCCCAGACGGGATTAGCGGAGTCGCTACCCAGATTCACAATCTAGGTTTGAAAGTTGGCATCTACAGGTTTGTAGTCCTTTTGGTCTTTCCGATATAACATATATGACTGACCTGTATTTTTCAGTGATGCTGGTACGAACACCTGTGCTGGGTACCCTGGGTCTTTGGGCAACGAAGCTATCGACGCCGCCACTTTCAACGACTGGGGCATTGATTATCTGAAATATGGTACTTCGTCTCAATAATTATACTCCAACCTCTAATCGTGTTCTTTCTTAGATAATTGCAACGTTCCCTCGAACTGGACTGACGCAGCAGTAAGTGACTAGCATTTTTCCTAGAAAATAAAGATCTTATAGTGCGTCAGACTCCTCCAGGAGGCGATTGGTAGTGAGTGCTACATGAAACGATGGTTTATGTCAAGCTTATAATTTTTTTGGATAGTAACTCGAATTCCGCCATTCGTTACCGCCAGATGACGTGAGTATCGAGACCAGTTTCGACCTCTATCTTGAGTAAATAATCGCTCTTTACACAGCGCTGCCTTGGATGGTATCTCACGTCCCATCCAGTTCGAACTATGTATTTGGGGTCAAGCCAATGTTTGGCAGTGGGGTTCTCGCGTCGTAATTAACTCCTCCTATACCGGAACGATTATGGTACTCAGCTACGGTCAATCTAGGGACATTCTTGGAGAATGGGAGGCGATGCTAGGTATGTTTCTCTTTGCAAATTATCTCTCTTTTTTTCATCAAGTTGGTAGTGCTACTTGGTCCTACATCACCAGTATCATCAACACGAATTCGCAGCACTTGTCGTCGGTTAACTTCTTCTCCCATAACGACATGGACATGATGGAAATTGGTGGGTTGTGTTTATTGGTCCATTTGACGCCTTGTCACTTAATTTCATGATCAAAGGAAATGGTGCCTTGACCACCCAAGAACAGCGAACGCACTTCGCGGCTTGGGCCTTCATGAAGAGCCCAATCTTGTTGTAAGTACATTTACTCGAAAATATCCTGAAGTCGGTCTCTGATTCTCTATTTCACAGAGGAACAGACGTAAGCGCACCTTCGCACTCCCGTGGAAGTCATTTTTCTGAACGCCGTGTATATTACAGCTGAGCAAGTTGACCTCCACGCAACTCGCCATCATCAAAAACGCCGAGCTTCTTGCGTTCCACCAAGACGCCAACGTTGGTACGCCCGCGAAGCCTTTCACTGCCTTCTCTGGCATGCCTACAACCTCGCCTCCGGAATATTACTCTGGAACCTCGAGCAAAGGAGTCCACGTGTTCATTATCAACACCTCAAGTAACACTGCGACCAAGCAATTTACGTTCTCCAGCGTTCCTGGACTTGGCACTTCAGGAAACTTCAAAGTCCACGATATGTGGGCTGGAACCGACCTTTCTGGTACGCATGTGGCTTCTTCGACCTTTTCAGTCAGCGTTGCTCCGCACGACACCGTTGCGTACTTTATTTCGAAAGCGTAGGACAATTTAGTTCAGTAAATGTATCATACGTCGATACAAAAATCGTTCTTGACGTCCCGTCAGACATATGTTGATTTTGGCCTCGCTTTCTGAGCAATTTTCTCAATTCCAAACTTCCAACAGTTACAGAAAGCAAATATCTCAAATTTAATATTGGTAGAAAGAAGTATATCAAATAATAGCTCGACTATACCCGAAAAGCACGAGGTATTTGACGAATCCAAAATTTTCTCAAGCTTCAAAACGACGCTATTCCATGCGATATGTTGAATGAAAGTTGAGGGTTCGCGACTATCGGAAGCTGGTTCGGGAAGCTTGCGGTGAACAAGTCAGCCAGCATTCTGAAAAAAAAAAAAACGGATTCGTGAGCTTCAAGCTGCCAGCCGATAAGCGTTCGTAAGTACCTTCCAAAGACTGTAGCGCCGTTTGGGTTCAGGTCTAGAAAATATGGAATAAAGTAAGTAGCTCGGAAGAAAAGCGAATTCCCTCACGAGTATCATCGCTAGGCGACAGGTTTAATCGGTGGGCAGCTGCAGCTCCAATAGCTTCGACCTACGGACAAAGACAATTTAGCGTGCAGAAGGCAACAGACAACCCGACTGACATATTTTATAGATGAGGCATGCAAGTCCAGAAGATGAGTCTTCTGCTGCTGAGAAATAAGAATAGCCTCTAAACAAAAAAAAGAACATTAGCTCAAAGCGTTCCATGGAATTCGTATTAAACATACAAACCTGCCGCGAAAGGGGCCAACAAATCCTGTACCGTCCCGTTCGAATTAAACGTCCGCCTCGTCAAACTGGTGACCATGACAGGCTCGCCGCCAGCAGAGCGCACCTGCTGAATGATCGAGGTCAAATTGACGCCCATGCCCGCGGGCGTGGTGACCTTCATGTCGTTGTGCCCGAACTGGATGGTGACGAGTGTCCGCCTGCCGTTGGCTACTTCGCTTTTGATGGCGGTCAGAGCGATTTTGAGCCATCTGTATGTAAAATTTGTGTGTGGACTATGCAGAAGGAACGAAAAGGACTATTCGTACCCTCCAGTGATAAATGAAGCTGCGGTGGTTCCATGTCGGGCAGTGTTGCTGCAGGGGGTACCGTTCGCCACGTCTGGGGTGTTGCCTGTCGTTGTGGACCCACAGAAGCCGTCTCCCCAACCGCCGCTGTTCAGCACAAGAAAAGACAGCATTAAGCGACTTGTGTAGAAATTTAAAGAGACGAAACTTTTACTCGACCGCGGTGGTACTGTCCCCAATCAGGACGAACGAAGTCGGCGTCGTAGCCGCGAATACAGAAGCAATCGCCGACGCGAGGATAAAAATCGAAGTGGACCGCATGATAGATGACAGAAAATAATGCTAAGCTTTTTCGAAAAGCCATAGGTTATATTGTGGTTTATATATCATTTCAAAGCACCCTTAGCTCGCGAGAACGAAGGAGCAACGACTCGGACCGTAGTGCGATACTGTGAAGTATGAATATAAATCGTATTCTCAGGTGAACATGAAGGAAGGTCACGTACGGAAGCAGTAAGTCTAAGTACAGGCTAATCCTCGCTAGAACGAGAGGGCCTGTGAGACTTGGCAAGAATTAAAAAACCCATGAGACGGGAGAAAGCGAGGTCATCCTAATTTAAACCCGTCATTCTTTCTGCTGGCAGGTCATACCTCGAATCGGGGTCAGTAAGGACCAGTAGGTACCATTCGGCGTGAAGTATTCTAGCAGCCGCCCATGTTTCTCGTGTTCTGCATTTCGTATTCTGTGTACAGACTGCTCGACTGGGATCCGAAAAAGCCATCCCGATGCTGATGCTGGCGAGGAATCGACGATTTTTGGATCGGCACTATGTCTTGTCTTTGCTTGGCGACTTTCAAGTTTCAACCGCACCCGTCCTTCACGAATCACTGGCTTAAGCTGGGCTGCGAACCTGAGGCTGCGGTGAGGACTGACGATATAAAATTACAGATGGGTCACAGTAGGCTTCGGATAATTGGCACGAGCACAAGTTCGAAAGTACAGTTCATGTATTCGTGAGAGGAATGGGGAGGTGGACCCACCCTCTGTGGGTTTCGGAATCGAAGGGATAGGGGAACATCGCTGGTGGCGTACGTCGAGCTCAGAGGGAAAATAAAAGTGGCGGCGAGCTCGACGAGCTGGATGCCCGGCAATTTAAAATCCCGAACGCCATAGTTACATAATCTGGTGGCATGTGACTTTAATTAGATTAGATTAGATTGAATACGACCGTCGGCATAATAAACTATGGATCCTCCTCCTTCCACGCAGACGGCAGGCTCAGAGCCTGGAACAATTAGATATGTAGATGAAGCACAACAACAAAGAAAAAAAAATTAGTACAAGACCTGAAAGCTAAACCGAAAAACTGATGAGAACAAAATACGAAGCGAGCCAAAAAAAAAAAAAAACGCCTCCCCACCAAAATACCGCTAACGCAAAGACACTACTTCCCAATTACAGCAACAATCGTATATCGTACAAGACTGGCAAGAAGGTGAGAGTTGGGTGTACTTATGTAGTCGTGAATAGAACGAAGCGCAGTCCAATGTCAGTAAGTAAGTAGACAAGGTCTGAGTATAACTACAGATGCGTATGCGTGTGCCGGTGAAATTACGGGGTAAGAGGCGAAGAGGAGCAAAGATGGGGTAGGTTAGATAACGTAGATGGTGTTGCCCGAAGCGGTGCAATGGCGGGACGGGGTTTGGTAGACGCGATGATTTGTCAGGTTGAAATTCGGGCTTAGGCTTCGACGAGACCGCCGCTCATGCCATCGCCACGTCTTGCGGACATGATACCACGGACAAGCACGAATATCAACATGAGTGTTAGGAGAACCCTAGACGACAATATCAGAGTCAGAGTCATTGTCAACAGGACAAAAAGGAGAAGACGCACCAAATCAACCATGCAAATCCTTCCAGTGCGTTAAGCTGCCCGCAGTAGACGAAGACGTCTTGGGTGCTGCAGTTCAGCGTACCCCCGACGGCGGCGGTGATGGCTGCTGATGCTGCTAACCATAGAATCCATGTAAGACTGAGGCTAAATAGGAAGAGAAATCAGCGTAAGCTCAGCCGGTCAAACAGGAAACAAATGTTGAGTTTTAAATGAATTGAGACATCACACCGGACAGCTGACGCAAGTAACCAGGGCTTCGTGAAAGGAAGGGAGGAAATGAGAAACTCACAAGATAAAATGCGAAGCCACGCTGGCAATAAAGCTGTTCGAAGCCACTAAAAAGGCAACGAGATACACCGAACTAACAAGGATCGTCCAGATGGAAACGAAGAGCAGGTACCGAACTCGAGCTTTCACGCTTGAGCTCGGGTAGTTGTGGTGTGCGTTGTATTTGGCTGTTAGCCATGCGGATATACACATCTGTAGTGAGGAATGTGAGGATCTGTGGCGCAAATAATTTTGGGAGTAACGAACCTCAATAATGGAGAAAACGAGCAGGGCACCGAATGTGACTGGCAGTAGGTTTCAGTACCCTACGACACACGAAAATAAGACAGGAACTCACTGGGGTGGCCAATTCGAATAATGGAGTCTACGCCCATGGTTGGTTCGTGTGGTTATCGTCAGACTTTCGTTTGTCGTCTAGAATGCCAAAGCAAGACGGTTAGAAGTAAAAAGCAGCAGAAAAAGGAACAACTTTGTCAGATCATAGCGTCGAAGAAAGGAGTTTCATTTGTCTTACAATGCAGAGGTCTTTATTTCGTCAATCAGATTCGAGAAAGGAGATCTTCGTGAAGGTGTGATATGAGTGTACGTGGGGCGAACTTGTAGAACAGGAGAAGTCTGAAACTCGACGTAAGCCCGTTGTATGAGATGGTCGTCCCGGAACAAGAAATCCAAATACGCCAAATGGGCAGCAATCCTCACCTCGAGTGATAGCAAAGTTGGCGTTAATTTCGTGAACTGGAGCTCTGAAGGTACAAAGCTGTACTTTGTAAGGCCTTTTGTAGGATTTCGAGGACTGCGGATGGGTCTCGATGACAGAGCCTTTGCTGTGGTTCGACTCGAGGATTTACTTACCTAATTGAAATTCAACCAGAATGATGTCATGACCACGTGCAAATATTTTCGGAAACATTCTTGCGTGATTCATGATCACGGAACCAGATCTGTATTTATAGATATCTTATCAGATACAACAGCGAGCAGTCGATGGAAGTACAAGTAAACGACTGTCTAGAATTGATGAAATCGACTGAGAAAAAAATCAATGACTAGCATGAAGGCAAGATAGAACCTGGGACACTCCCTAAGGCCCTGTCCGGAATTTTTGCGGGGTAGAGGCCGAAAAGTCGCAAAATTCTTGTCCGTTTAGTGCGGGGGAGAGAGCGCGGAGTGCTGGATCTGGTCCGGGATTGCGTGGTTGGGACACCAGACGGCCGTGAGGCCGAATTTTTTTGCTGATGCGGTGATCCCCTGCGAGTCAACACTGCCAAGTTGAGTGCGCTTTCAGGTTTCACTACGCGTTTGGTATGTGCGGAGAAAATAAGCTACAGCGACAGCGACAGTGACAAAGAAATTGATCATGACCAAGGTAACACAGACATCTCGAGCACGGTATCTGAAGCGCAATTTGATCGACATAACACTTAGAAACGAGTACGATGGGGCCGCAGACCACGCCGCGGGCCTCGAAAATTTTGTAGCTATTGTAATATTAGTATAGGTCTAGTCCGAATTTGCGGTTGAAAGACCCAAATGGCGACGGCGGAGAGAGCGAAGTTTGGGGTTTGCCTTGGACAGGGTCTTAGGGAATGTCACTGTATTTTAAGTCTTGAATATCCTATCAGATACATCAACGTGCAGTAGATCGAAGTACAAGTAAACGACGTCAAGAATTGATCAAGGAATTGATGAAATCGACTGAGAAAAATCCAAATTAATGACTAGCAGGAGTTAAGATAAACCATGGAAAGCGGCGGAGACTTTTAGTAAATCTCTCTGCTCGGATGGATTGTCTTGGATTCCCTCAAATATTTGCAGCGATATTCCTTGCTGAATAAGATCCAACAGTCCAGGAATGGCATCCTCGTCAATGTAATCCGGAATCTGTCCTTCTAGTTTCGGGATTGTGAATGAAAGGCGCAAGGTCTTCAAGGGCCGTCGATAAGGGGCTATATATTGCAATTCAGATTGATGACGGTTGTCGTTTTGGTGTCGGCCCATCATAGAAAGAATAGAGGTCCAAGTAAAAGTGCGTGGTGCAGTAATAGCCAATAACTCGAGGTTAGGAAGAAAAGAACCTGCTTCTCCAGGCCGAATCTTAGCACTCGCGCCAATAAAATCGAAAAATGAATTGAGGTGACTTGTGTCGTAACTGTAAAACGATGAAGATAGCAAATGAAGCTCTTTAAGGTCCGGTGTTTGAGAAAGGACTTGACGAATATCGTTGATTTCAAAGCGAATGTCTTCTAAAGTCAATTTTGATAGATTGCATGAAGAATCGTAGATGAATGATATAAGCGGATAGGCGAGGATCATTTCGTTGCCGTTGCAAAGATGTAGCCTTTTCAAAGCAGGAAATGACATTCGATTCAGGAAATCGAATACCCGAGTTTCTGAAGAAGGGGATATGTACAACTCTTGGATCGACTGATTCACGTTGAGGAGCTGTGAGGACGGATAGACCCCATTGTGACTGAGAAAGTGCTCAATCCTGCACGAAATGACACCAGTCGCAGAACACATTACTTCGACGCATTCGTCCACCGTAAGTTGCGTCAAGGTGACTTCAGTGACAAAGCCCCATGAAATGACCACATCTTTCAGACGGATATATGCCAAGTCAACGACCGCGGGACTTGGTTTGGTGTGTAGTTCAAACAGTGCAGTTGAACCATAGTCTCGGCGATGGTGTTGGAGCACTAGCGTATGCAGCGCTGACAGAGCATGCGGAGCGCCTTTGAGGTGAGATAAGAATATCTCATTCATGTTGACATCTAGGGCGTGCCAGCGATTGGAGTATTGATTGATGATCGCCATCAGTTTGTTACGGTGATCAAGTTCTGAACTTGTCAAGGGACGCCGAGAGGCTCGAAGGAAGATTTTCAGAGGGAGTTCTCCCGATCTTGCTAGCCATTCCGTTACTAGGTCGCCTGTGTTCTGACGCACAGACTTTTTTGCGCTAAAAACATCTATGACGATTGTCGTCCAAAGAGAAGGCGTCGACCATGCGATATCTCTCCAGGTCCTGCAGATAGAGCCGAGACCCAAGAGATTCTTTATGGTGTTTGGCGTTAAATTTCCGACGAAGGACATGAAAATCTGGGATATAACGTCTGGAAAGAGCCTTTGAAGGATCAGGTCGTGCGCCGCGTTAAATTTGGTTCTAAGACGACTGTGTCTAGCTTTTAAAGAAGAGAGGTGCTCTTCTGCAGCTTGGATTTCGGACTCAAGCAGCCGGATATCATCACAGATGGCGCAGACATTCCCGGTGTTATCGCAAAGATGATAAGTGTAATCTGCCTGACGCATATCGTTTCTGGATCTGTGAAGCCAAATTATTTATATTTTCGATGTAAATTTGACTCCACCACTTACAAGTGCACGATCGAAGCTCTTATGCCGGTATGAATGGCCAATGGTACTGGGTGTAAAGAGTTTTAATAATAATATTCAAAGCTCGTCCGAGTCAGATCGGATATTGTTGGTCACGTGTCTCATCACACCAATGTCGACGAGCACCGACCTGACCAACTTGTTTCCTCTTTGTACTGTTATCTGACACTTGTACGTTTCTTCCAGAACCAGAGGAGTAAATGCAATACCAAAATTGGGCCAATCGTCTTCTCATGAGCCGGCAGATCGCCGCGAATCCCTACAAACTCCCTTACGACCCATGTACTCTTCAAGACGGTGGACCTTGTACCGCTTGCCGAGATGCAGCCGAAGTTGAGCTTCAGATTTCTCAAGCAGAAAAATTTCTTGCCGCCATGAAAAAAAGGCGTCTCCCGCTCCGGTCACAGATGAACCACATCCATTCTTCGATCATCCTCAAGATTCCACCAGAAATATTCTCTAACATTTTCATTCACTGTCTGACCACATTCCCCATCGATCAACCTGTTTATCCTGGAAAGTTGAAGGAAGGTTTCTCCCCACTACTCTTAGGCGCCGTGTGCAAATTATGGCGCAGGATCGCGTGGTCAACACCGCAGCTCTGGCAGTCGATATCGGTGAATTTAAGCTGGCAACAAATCTCGACGGTTGCTGAATTAGCAAAGCAATGGTTGCTTAGATCTGGCAATCTGCCCCTCTCGATCCGCATTATATGCAACCCCCAACCCATGACGGATCTAGACAGATTCATACCCAAAGAAGACATTCATACTCTCTTGAAAGCCCTCAGTGATTTCTCTGGCCGCTGGCGTGAACTTGCCTTTTCTATTCCACCCAGTCTAATAAGATATATAAACAATCTCCCCGGAACTGTCCATCACATTGAAAACCTATTTCTCGACTTTTACCTGTTTCGCCGTCAACTCGACGGTTCGAGGTTTCATTTAGTGCGGACTGACACCGACTACAGTAATCTAACACGCGTCAATCTTCGCTCCCTACACGTCCGTGATTGCGTTCAAATCATTCACGGCGCTCCACGACTAATCCACTGCAATTTGTTCAATATTTGTGACCTCGGAGATCTTCCTTTTCCCATTGAACATGCAAATCTTCGGTCACTTTCCTTTCAACGAAACTCCTACATCACCGACATCTCGGGTGACTCTATCATGGCTTTGATCATTCCTACGTCACTAGAAGTGCTCGATTACCAGATAACTCTAGGGCGCAACCCCACTCCCGTCCTTACAAATTTTCTCGTGCACTCCTTCCATTCTCTCAAATGTCTGACTCTCAAGAATCTTCGACCATCCTCTTGGGATCCAGAACAGCTAGTGCAAGCAGGCTCATTGAGGTATCTTCGATTAGAAATTGAAAAATTTAGCCCATTACAGCTTCCAGGAGGTTTGGACAACCTATTTTACAAGTTATCTTCTGTCAAAGACTGGTCACAAACGCCAGTATTTCTCCCCTATCTCGAGGTTATAGAGATTGTCGCTTCCCACAATCAATTTACTTGGAGCAGTGTTTACGCTATCTTCGACAGGAATAGCCCAGCCCCAGCACCGATACATCCCGCCTCAAAACTCACCCTCTGGAGTCGTAATCAGACCCAAGAGGAGCTGAAAACACAAGATGTTCCAGCTCGGCGGGCTTTGCGGCGCCTCAGTGTCGAGCTTTATCGAACATTCAATAATGCTAATAACTAGTACATCGACCTTGACCACGTCCAGAAATTTAAGGCGCTCATAGCCAGAGGGTATGACATACAGCTTCTCTGTCCCGTTCTGGAAAATGGGAATGAAGTGCCAAAAGATTTGCTATTTCCATCTGCCAGTGGAAGGTGCGAGGGTCTATTTTAATTAGATGTTTTTTGATGAAATTGATTATTGGTCTGATCAAGCCACTGAGTAATTTCTCTGTCTTTTATTCCCTGGTTGTTTGCGAGGACGACCAACTAGGAACCGGATAGGCAGCAAGTGACCAGGCGTTCTTGACGGGTACGACAAATCGATGAAAACAGGGACAGCCCGCCGTTTTCTGCAGAGTGGCGGGCTGTCTTTCTCACAGTCAGTCGGTTATATAATGCTCCAGATTGCCGGGCAAGCGCGGTAGATATACTAGTACGGGTCGCAAACGGTGGTCTCTGACCATTCAATATTAAGAATTAGTGAACTGCTACCATTTCCAGCTCTCGGAAATGGTATTTCCGACGGTTTATTATGAAAATTTAGTTGACCTTTACTAAATAACAAGGTGTTTTTGGGCCATTGACCGCTGAATTAGGCTGGAATTACCATTTCAAGTGGTTAGGATGGTAATTTTGGAGCGCTTTACATTGAATTTAGGTGAGTTCTACCATATCTGGTGCTCGGATATGGTATTCCCAGACTATTCCCAGATAGAATTTGATTTCTTTTGCCATTTACCAGGAGAATAGTTGGAGTTTACCATTCCTGAGCCTCAGGAATGGTTTTATTCAACCATTTACCCGAAGAAAGTTGGATTTTACCTTTCCTGAGGTTCAGGAACAGTTTTATCCAACCATTTAACAGGAGAATAGTTGGATTTTACCTTTTCTGAGCCTCAGGAACGGTTTTATTCAACCGTTTACCCAAAGAATGGTTAGATCCTTTCCTGAGGTTCAGGGACGGTTTTATTCAACCATTTAACAGGAGAATAGTTGGATTTCACCATTCCTGAGGTTCAGGAACGGTTTTATTCAACCATTTACTAGGAGAATAGTTGTATTTTACCATTCCTGAGCCTCAGGAACGGTTTTATTCAACCGTTTACCCAAAGAATGGTTAGATTTTACCTTTCCTGAGGTTCAGGGACGGTTTTATTCAACCATTTAACAGGAGAATAGTTGGATTTCACCATTCCTGAGGTTCAGGAACGGTTTTGTTCAACCATTCACCAGAAGATTGGGTGAATATCACCATTCCTGGGTCTCAGAATTGGTGGAATTCAACCATTTTCTAGAAGGCCAGTTAAATTTTACCATCTCAAGCCTCGGGAATAGTAAAATTCAGTCGTTTACCAGTGGAGCTTGGTTGAGTTCAACCATTTCAGAGCATCATGAATGGAATTATTCAACCGTTCTCTCGAAAATTTCATTTAATTTACCATTCTGTCAGATGAGTTGGAAATAATCCAACCGTAAAGCTCAGAGGCGGTTGGGATTAACCATTGCGTCCGGAATGTATTAATTCGTTTCGAGGCGCTTGATGGCGATGCTATTTTTAGACGCTTTACCCGTAGTGGTCGCATCCGGGTCGCATCCCCGGTCAAACCTGCACCAGACGAATGTAACAGTACTGCATCATCCAATTTCGTCTTTGAAGCTGTAATATTGTTCTAAATACTTGTAGATTATATATTCTCACTTTTCCGATCAAAATTGTCGCAATGTGACACATATTTTGGATAAATGCCATCAATATGCAAAAATCTACGTTGTCAGGCTTGAACTTTGTTTTGACATAAAGTTCATTCAAGCTCACATATTCAATTATCGATTTATTGGAAAGATAGTAGCACTAAGGAAAACCGCTCTAGAAACCAAAATGTGATTCACCGACTGTTCGGTTCCATTTTGCCAAGTCACAAACACACACCCACACACCTACCTTGCTGATTAATCCATTACGAACCACCCCAGCTATTTTTAGAGCCAGCGCTTACTCGTTCGTTAGCGCTTAGCAGTTTGCGACACTAAATTTAGCTCAAAACGCTAATTCAAGCAAGAAGACCTTGGCGTTTGCTCCACTCAGACTCTAAAAATAGTCCAGCGCTTACTGAAACTTGCAAAATCCTTACCAATCCACTCCAAATGCTTACCAATCTACCTAAAAAGCTTACCGATCATCCAACTTCACTTATAAATCAAGCTCGGCGCTTATTGATTCAGTTATAAATGGCTTACTAAGTAGGAAAATGATTAGTGATCAGGCTTAGTCAGTAGGTAGAAGTAGTTACATAATCTAGTTAGCAGTAGAGTATAAAAGGAGGCAGCCAAAACTTGAACGGGGATAGACAATTATCTCTACTTCCAGAACTTACGCCAGTCTTCACCACTTCAAGTTTCAGGTTTGCCTCTTGTTCCTTGCTTGTACAGTTACTTGCAATACAAGATTATTACAGCTTCGACATCGACTTCAGTATTCGCCAGCCAGTTATTCAAGAAAGCTCATACCGTTGAGCTTAGCTATTCCAACGATTGGAATAGATATTCAGTGCGTCATCAGTTATTCTCTGTCTTACTAACCTTGTCTTTTAGGAATCGCTTGACCAACGTTGAGCCCCATACTACTGACAACTTTAGCCCCATTTTCTTCTAGGTACATCACATCAAACAGCCCGCAAGTCACTTCAAACTCAAGATCGCCAGCACCGAACTTCAGTAGCTTCACATTATCCACCGTAGTCCACAAGTAGTATTAGACACATCATCTTCTACTACCCATTCATCTCTTCAAATCAATTTTGGTTCTTTAGTTTTAAAGCCCGAATTGATAGTGCTAGTCTTGGTTGTTGAATCCATCGCACAAATTGGAATAGGCCAAAGCGTAACCTTTCGCCGAAACCCAAGTGAAGAATAATTTCACGTTGACATAAGTGGAGCCCACCGCGAGGGGTTTCAACACCAATTCTGGTAGTAAAAGTGGTTTATGAGCAGTAGTGAACCACAAAGTCCAACCACATTTCAGCCCGATTCACCTTCCAATCCAAACTTCCCAAGCAGCCCTTCCGAACACACCGACTCAGCCTCACAGCACATCTCTTCTTCATCCTCAGAAGCCCCTCCTTCTCCATCCATCCGAAACTCAGGAGTACCTCAATCTTTAACAACTACCAAGAAGCCCGAATATCGGTCAGAACCCACGGATCCACCCAGAACTCAACTTCCAACCCATTCCGACTCATTTAAGCCACCCACAAAATCATCTAGCAGCTCAAACACATCAAAAGACATGCCTCCAGTTAATACTGCTAGAGGTATGGAGCCTGAACCCACAGATGAAGGACAATCACTACCCTACTACCCACCAGGCATCACATTTGGTCCGTCCGGGATGCCAATCAGAGGTTCTGGAAAAGCACCACGGACTTTTGATGGACATTATGCAGATATTGGCCAGTTCCTGACCCATTTGGAACGTTTATTTGTCCAGCATCGCATCAAAGAAGATACAGACAAAGTAAAGCTAATTCTGGATTATTGTTCACACAAAGTACGCTCCTTCATCAAGACCACTGAAGGATACAGAACCGAAGATTGGAAAAAGCTTAGGACCAAATTATTGGATGCATATGATGCAGAAAGGAATGAACCAATTTACACCCTCTCGGATGTACTTCGCTTGGTGGCTAAGAACAGCAAGAAACCCATGGATCGGTTGGAGAAGTGGAAGAAGTATGTTCTGGCATTTGAAACCATTGCGGGAAGCATCTACAACAACAACAAAATGTCGCAATTTGATTACCACAGCTATTTTTGGAGTGGAATCCATCCTAGTGTTAAAGCAGCATTTGCACCCTTGTTGCTAATTAAACACGCAGACCACAATGCCAGTGAACCTTACAGTATTGCCGAATTGGATAAAATTGCCAGCATGTTATTCAAGCGCGACAGGTTCCATGACTTGATGCCAAGCATTAACAGTTGGGCAGGCATTTCCGAATCATCCGATTCTGACTCTGATTCTGACTCAGACACTGAGGAATCCGATTCGGAAGAGGATTATGGACGTTCCAGAAGGAAGGAGCAGAATTGGAGGAAGAAGGAAAAGGCTGCTAGAAGGAGGAGAAAGGAGAAAAGGAAGGAAAGAGAGAGAGAGCAGAAGCAGAAGCAGACCATTAATGTGCCCAAGAGTGAAGTAGATGGTTTAATTGACCGGATCAATAAGATTACACTTTTGAATATGGAACAACATAATCAGAGGCATGATCATTCTCAAGGTTATGTGGACCGTTGTGCTCACTGCAACTTACCCCAGCAAGACAATTTTGTTGGAAATGTTGCGATACCACCTTCTGCATCTCAAAGACCTCCAATTCCAACCTTAGCGCAAGACACTCATCCTCAGTATAACATGCCGAATCCAATCGGAACTCGCCAACTCTACAATCCACCCCCTTCTGGAATGCGGCGGCCCTTCCCCTCCTATCCAAACAACATCCGCTTGCCTGTTAATCAAGTCCCAGGACAGTTGACACTCCAACAACCACCATTTGAGTGCTTCGGATGCTTCAGCCAGGATCATATGCTGGCAGAATGCCCTCACATGCATAAACTCATGCAGGATGGAATATTGGAGTATGAGCCAGCTTCTAGAAAATTCTGCATGAAGAACAGTAGGATGCCAATTAGAAGGAAGCCTGGGGAAAGTCTGTATAAAGCTGCATTACGGATGATTGACCTCATTCCACCTCAAAATCGGGCACACAACACCCATTTTGTCATTTCGGGTCAAGAAGTGGACCAATCCGAAACACTTGCATTGCAGAACAGTGTCAATGAATTTTATGCCAACCAAGCGGTGTATGATGAAAGCGACACTGACTCTGATAGTGAAGATGACGGTCCATACTGGAAGTATGCTCTGCATACAAAGCGCCAATTACGCTACCCAGAAGCACGCTACCGGTATTTTGAGTCTGAAGATGATGAGGATAATTATGCATCTGCATATCCTGCTACTCGTTCCTCAAAGAAAACTACTGAGGCTCGAGAACGGATAAGCAAAGTCCCCAGCAAACCTCCCAAGATGGTCTTTGATGGAGTCTATCCACCTCGTCGCAACCGACATGCGCCAAGTCAAGTTCCAGAACAAGTAAATTCCACTCCGCAAGCACCCCAGAACGAGCCAACGGCACACTTTCCAGCTCAACCAGAAGTTCCACCTCCATCAGTCCCACGTCCGCCAAGACAAGCTCCAATGCGCCCAATAGATACACGCAAATTAAGGCCCAATCAAGACCTACCAATGGATGTGGACCTTGATGAACCGATTCCAGCAAGGACAGCTCGGACAATTCCTAAAGATCCCACTCCGCATGCATCCGCCAACAAGGAAAATGTAGGAAGAGGAGCTACCCGACAGTCTGAAATCTCACGCCAAATTGACACTCGCGAAGTTGTCAAAGAGATTTTAGATACAGAAATTACTATTCCAATTAGGAAGATAATTGGATCATCCAGGGAAATTGCTACGGACCTGCAGGATGTCATCAAGCTCAAGAACACCAAGCCTCTTCCACCTGTTGGAGCAAGTCTCATAGGGCAGACGTTTACGCAAACCGCATTAGCACGAAGTCATACTCAAGGCGCGCTAATCAAAATAACATTGCATCATGATGGAATGCCCGTTATGGCAATAGTTGACACCGGATCAGAATTAAACATTGTCCGAACGGACATAGCAAATAGACTTAAGCTTCCGGTTGACGTAACCAGGTCGATCACTATGAATGATGCGAATGGAGGAGAAGGCCAACTTAACGGATTTGTTGAAGGAGTACAACTTAGTTGCGGAAAGGTTGTAACCACTGCAGATTTATGGGTCGGAGGGAATACATTACCCTTTGATTTACTTCTCGGACGCACTTGGCAGCAAGATAACTTGGTATCAACCGAAGAACGACTCGACGGCACCTATGTTGTATTCCGAGACCCGAAAACAGGCAAAGGGAAATATGAAATATTTATTAATGAGGGTGCTCATAGCAATCAATCCTCGTTAAAATATTCACCCCGAAAACGCGCTCCACAAACTTACACGCTATTATTAACGCGCACCCCGAGAAGCGCCAAGACAGAGCCACTTGATTTTCTTAACCCGAGTGCAGTTACCAAAGTGAACAAATTTGGAGCCCTTCAAGCGAAGCTACAGTTCATTTCCGACCCTAAAAGAAGCAAGTTGACATCCTATCATTTGGAAGAAGAAGCAACCGCGCTTCCATCAATTGATAGTATTGTTAAGCTCGACGAGCAGAGGCCCGTTCCGTTATTCAATAATGGAAACTCCGAGAGCACAAAAACAGATAGTGACACCGATCAAAATCGTCCTAAATTGGAAAATCACAACAAGAATCCCCGACAAGTGATTCCATTTGATGGAAAAAGCGGACAGAACAATAGCCGCGCAAATTTAGAAACATCAAATCTATTTTTGCCCGTTATGGAAGCACTCCGAGAGGCTGCGAAAGCACTCCAAATTATCACAAGTAACGAGCAAAGTCGATTTAATGAGGATTTTCAAAGGTATAAAAGCTCACTTTACAAGTTGAATCACTTCGGACTGGAAAACACACTCAATTTCACATCTAACACGATGCCTCTAACCTCTCTGCACAATCACATCGCGCCGCTTAGGCCTGAATTTGTTAATAATCCGGCGGCATTCTCGGTGTCATCTCCGCACGGTTACTTTCTTCACCTTAGCCGTGACCCGGAGCGCCCAAATGTCCACCTGGCGCATATCCAGCTCCCGGAGCCACCTTAGTTTATCACCGTAACGGTCATATGATGAGTTCGAATGGCTTTGCGCATCTTTGCTTCCATTTCCAAGCAACTAACGCCCTTGTTCCGCAAATGGCATCGCGTCAAGTCTCCGGCCGCGACCCCGACTCCGACGATCACATGGGCGGTCCGGAAGCGCCTAATCACGCGATCCAAGCGCACCCACCTGAATTCCGAACGGGACTGGACTCACGCGGAATGCCAACTTATCCCCCACGCTTTCTCTCTCCTCCCCCAACCACTGTCAATCCGCCGCACCATGCACCTCCGCACCCGTTCGAAATACCGCAAAATCGCGAGCACGAACCGCCGCAGGTTCCTCAGATACCGACTGCCTTTGCCAACAAAGGTCCCTGGAGGCTCGTAGACCCGAACGACCCGAATTTCCTGGCCATGACGTGGCCACCTGGGAAAATCTGCATACCTCGACCCCTCCGATCCCTCAGATGTCGATTGCGGATTGGATTCACGGCCACGAAATCGACTTTTCGAACCCGACGGACCGCGGACCCGACTTCCTGCATGCCCCCGAATTTGCAGACTTCGCCGTCGACGAGCGCTCCACCTTAATTGCCGCATTACAGGTCATCTATGCGAAATCCCGCCCCTCGGTACTCGTTCCGCGAAGCTTGATGGTAGGGGGACATATTGAGGCGATGTACAAGAACGACGAGGACCAATCTACGCTGGTATGTGTCCGCTTACCTCGCATGGACCGCTTGTTCGCTCGGGCTTCCAGGTACTGGCCTGCTTCACTTTTAGGACGTTTCCCCGTGCACCCTTTTCCGGGTTCGCCTCGAGTGCCGAAGCAGGTGCTCGAGGCTTCGCAAATCGTCCAGGAAGCCGAGGAAATTGCCAGGGACCGCAGCAGCACCCCCGACGACGTCCCCATGCCCGAATACCCCCAGGAATTGAGCGTCGCGGGAGCGCCGGCTTCGAACGAACCTCCACCCCGACTCTCCAGCGTACCGACGAGCGTCCACTTCGCCAACGACCCCGTCGCGGAAGGCAGGGATGGATGGAGCGCTTCAAATCGTTCCTCCAAACCCACCAAGTCACTCGCCCAACCCTCGTCCGCACCAACAACGCCGCCAGCATCTCCCGCGAACCTTTCCGAACCAACCTTTCGCGAAACCAGGCCGCTTTCGACGTCCCCGGACACCGAAATGGAGGAGAACGGCAACGCCAGTCCTATCGACGAGGACGACCTACCGAAGCGCCCATCCGAACCTCTCCACTTCGGTCACCACGATCTTCGCAACCTCACGATCAACGACCGCCCCCGTACTCCGCCACCTTCGAGACCGCACCCAATCGTCGCCTTCACCCCTCGACCTCCCACGCCAATGCCAACGCCCGAAATGGCAACGACATTCGACCGCCTCCGCACTCTCCTCACCATAATGCGAAATGGCCGAAACGACACGCAAAGGACTCCACCATCGAGTCCCGCGGCTCTTTCAACTAGCGACGACGAGGACGACATCTACGTACCTTCGGTCAGCAGTGTGGTTCACTTCGACGACGGGACGACGACAAACCAAGGCGGAGACGAGAGCGACGGATCCATGCCTGGACTTGAGAGCGCCTCCGACGCCGACTCAGCCGACGAGACAGACAATACCGAGGCCTCAAAGCAAGCGGTGACTCATGTAGCACCTTCGGACACGATCTCAGTCCCGACTGCACCACCGCTGGACCGTATCTGGGACTTCAACCTGTACAACACTAACCGCATAAAATTTTATCTTCCAGATTTCGAGCCTCCGCAGCTTACAGGGCAACACGACGAGTCTCGATGGACGTTTTCGGCCGAAGAAGGATACAAGCCGCTCGTCGTCATGCGCCACCCCTACCACGTTCGCCTTCAAGCTCGCTTTAATCGTAACTTTTCCATGACCTTACGGCTCTTTGCTCATTTTTCGCGCATCCAGTTCGGAAGTCGACGCAGTCATCGCCGCCCCTCAACTCTCCACGACGTCATCACACCCACGCGATTCAAAGAGTTGTTTCGCGAATATTCCGACTTCGACAAGCTCGAAACCGCCATCGCTAACCGAGAAACCAAGGAGCCCAATAGGTGGACAGGCTACGCCGCTCAACTCCTTCACCTTCGCCGCCTCATCACCCTCACTCTTCAATGCGCGCAAGAGCTCATCAGCGAGTTCGGCTATCGAGATGGTCTCCGTACGTATGTCAAGTACCACGGTATCAATATCTGGCAGACCCCCTACTACCCTCACCCTATCCTGCACACGTTTGAGGTTTTATATTTTATTTCGCTCCGAAGGTTTTTGTTTGATTATGACTGCCTTGCTGACTCTATACGCATCGGAGATTTACTCTCCAAGAAGTTTCGTAAGGCAGACGATCTCCGCACCCTTACTCGAGAGGTTCTTCAACGCCTCACCGTTCCAGACCGCTCTCTCGAACTTGAGATGGTGGATCGCCCACCTGAGGCTTAAGCCTTGTATACCCCCATGTACGTTGACTGAGTTCTCGTCGAACTCAACTCTGATTGAGCTTAGGTTCCGACAACATTTCCTTTTACATCTCCGTGTCGTAGTCTTCATTTCCCTTTTTGGATATGACATTTCGTGTGTACCTTGCCTTTATTTTCTCTTCGTATTTCTGACTTTTCCTTCAGTCTCTTCTCTTTACTTGTCCCCTTCCCTGCTGTTCCCTTTTCCCTCTGTGACTATCTTCTCTTGCCTCCCTGTATTTACTTGTCTCTTTTCTTTCTGTGTTCCCCTCTATGATTCCCCGGTTTCCTCTCTTCTTTACTGGACTATTGATCTTCCTAGTTACCTTTGTGCTTTCTTCCTTGACTGCTATCCTCCTATGCCTTTCATTTCTTATCTTTGAACCCTGGACCTTGCTATATAGTCTTTGACAGACACCCTTTACCCCCTTGCTCTGGAGCTAATGACGTATCTAGTATATTGTCATTTGTATTTTATAATTTATCTTTTTGCTGGTCATTTTGGTTGGAGTTAGGTCAGCTACAGGACTTGTCAGCTTTAGAAGAAGATGATCGGAAGGACTTAGGATGGAAACAAGCTGACCGAGACTTACTGACTTACACTTGGCCTGGACTTGACTTAAAGATAAATTCGGACAACATATTTTCAGTCAGTCTTGACTTCAAATCTATCAAGTTCCCCGCGCTACGCACTGGGAATCACCTCATTACCAAGACCCTTCAAGGAACTCAACCCAATGTCAAATCCTCACGGTGCTATGTCAGAAGAATAGCTGCGCGACGACCTTGCTCACTGTCCCACGAAATTAATCTCGCTAAATCAATGCACTCACACTATCTTGACACGTTTCAAAGCCTTTTAACTCAACAAATTTCACACCAAATCATCAATATGCCCACATCCGACTCAGCTCCAAGTTGCGACGAAGAGGTACTTTGGGATAGTCCGTTCCAACCGCAAGATGATGACGAGTATATCTTTTACCCATCCGAGACTGACCATTCAAGAAGCGTCAAGTCAGTTTTCACACTCACAGCTTACAAACGCGTAGATAAGAAGATTCACCCGGTTTCTACAAGCTTTCCAGAAGAATGCCGAGTAACCCGCCGGATACCTGAAGACCCACTTCTTACGTTGCCTCCCTTGCCCAAACGACCCCCAGAATTCATGCCAACCAAGAAGATAACAGAAGCCCGGATGGCTGAATTGAATGTAAATTCCCAGGGTTTTCTTTGGCCAGAGGAGGAGAAATTATTCAAGCACATAATGATATTGAATGAAGAGGGTATTGCCTTTGAAGACGCCGAAAGAGGAACCTTGAAGGAATCATACTTTTCACCTTACATCATTCCGACTGTACCTCACCGACCTTGGGAAGAACGCAATATACCCATACCGCCAGGACTAAAGGACAAAGTTATAGCCGTACTAAAGCTCAAAATGGATGCAGATGTTTATGAACACAGTCAGTCATCCTATCGCTCCAAGTGGTTTGTGGTCTTAAAGAAGAATGGGAAGTTACGAATTGTCCACGATTTACAGCCGCTCAACTCGGTCACTATACGGGATGCAGGAATGCTACCAATTGTAGATGATTTTATTGAAGGATTTGCAGGACATCAATGCTACACGGTCTTTGACTTGTTTTGGGGTTTCGATGCTAGAAAGATTCACCCAAAGAGCCGCGAGCTTACCGCATTCATGACGCCACTTGGATTACTTCAGATTACTTCGCTACCTACCGGATTTACCAATTCGCCTGCCGAATTCCAGAAGTGTATGGTCATCGTACTTCAAGATGAAATCCCGACCGTCGCAAACATCTTCATTGACGACCTCCCAATAAAAGGACCGAAATCGCAATATCTCCGAGCTGATGGAACACCTGAAATAATTGCAGGAAGCCAAGGAATTCGACGCTTCATTTGGGAGCATGCCCAAGATGTTCATCGCATTATGCATCGCATCAAGTTAGCTGGAGCCACATTTGCCTCAAACAAGACCCAAATATGCCTTCCAGAAGTTCTAATTGTAGGACAACGATGCAATATCAAAGGAAGAGAGCCAGACAGAGCCAAAATCAGCAAGGTCTTAGACTGGCCTGTCCTAACAGACCCAACAGAGGTTCGCCGCTTCCTTGGACTGTGTGGAACCATGCGCGTATGGATTCCAAATTACTCTACCTTAGTACGGCCACTGTCTGAACTATACCATAAGGACCAAGAATTCATTTGGGATGGCCGCCGACAAGCTGCATTCGATCAGATCAAGCATTTAATCACTACAGCTCCCGCCCTTATGCCAATTGACTACCAATCTGACCGACCAGTTGTTCTCTCAGTCGATTCAAGCTATATAGCAGTGGGAATGATCTTGTCCCAAATAGATGAACAGGGAAGAAAGCGTCCAGCCCGATTCGGTTCTATTCCCATGAGCGAACGGGAATCACGTTATTCTCAACCTAAGTTGGAATTATTTGGACTTTACCGTGCACTTCGACATTGGAGACTTTATATCATTGGAGTCAACAAGCTTATAATAGAAGTGGATGCCAAATACATTAAAGGCATGCTGAATGACCCTGACCTTCAACCTAACGCTGCTATCAACCGATGGATCCAAGGAATCATACTTTTCCCACATGAACTTATTCATGTTCCAGCAAAGAATCATAAAGGCCCAGATGCACTTTCACGCCGAGCATTAGCAGAAGGAGAAACTGCGGAATCTGACGATGACAGTTGGCTTGATGGGATAGCATTACTAAACTTTTTCCCAGAACTCCGGACTACGGTAAATCCAATACAAATCAATAAACCTCTTGAAAATCCTAACAATGACCCGATCACACTTCCGTCATGCCTTACCGCAAGTCGCGCCACACAAGACGAAATGCTACGAAACATAGAGCATTTCCTCAAGACCTTGGAGACCCCTATAATACCCAATATTCAGAAGAAGCGCCGCTTTCTTGCCAAAGCAACTGAGTTCATTGTTAAGGACGACCGACTCTTCAAGAGGAATGGAGACCGACCCCCACTTCTGGTCATCTTCGAACCTGAACGGAAGCTGTCAATCCTTCGCCAGGCACATGAAGAATTGGGGCACCGTGGAGTCCAAGCTGTTTACGAAATCATCCGTCACCGCTTCTTCTGGCCTCATATCCGCGCTGACGTACACCATCATGTCAAATCCTGTCATGAGTGTCAAGTCCGAAGCCTAAAGAGGACAGAGATTCCCCTGACCATTTCGACACCCTCGAAACTGTTCTCGAAAATCTATGTCGACATCATGCACATGCCCAAGTCAACTGATAATAAAGTGTGCATAGTAGTTGCTCGCGACGACTTGTCTGGAGTGTGCGAGGCAAGGGCATTACCTGACAAGACCTCTGGAGAGTTACGTAAATTTTTCTGGGAAGAAATATTTTGCCGATATGGAGCTCCCGATCATGTCATTACCGATAACGGACCCGAAATCAAAGGAGCATTTGCCGAATTGTTAAAACGACTCAAAATCCCTCATATTCGCATTACGCCGTATAACCATCATGCCAATGGAGTGGTGGAACGAGGACACTTTACACTTCGTGAATCTCTGGTAAAAGCATGCCAAACCACAGGCACACCAATAACTCGATGGCCAGAAAAGTTAGCAGAAGCCGTGTTCGCCGATCGCATCACCATAAGCCGAGTTACCGGATTCTCGCCATACCAACTTCTCCATGGCACTGATCCAATGCTTCCCTTAGATCTTGCCGAAGCGACCTTTATGGTGGAAGGATTCCACGCCAACATGAAGACCAGTGACCTTATCGCCCTCAGGATGCAGCAATTGAATAAGCACCCAGATGATGTAGCCAGGGCAGCTCGACGACTCAAGAAGGCCCGATTTGAGTCCAAGGAACAGTTTGAGAAGCGATTCATTCACCATCTTTCACGCGATACATACAAGAAGGGCGAACTAGTGTTAGTGCGCAATTCGCAAATTGAAATGAGCCACAATCGCAAGCACAAAGTACGCTACCTTGGACCATACATAGTTTCAATGCAAAGCGAGAATGGATACTATTGGTTAAAAGAATTGGATGCGACGCCTTACAAGCATAGGATATCAGCCACCCGACTCCTCCCTTACATCAGCAGAGACCACCCATTCATGAAAAAGAACGCACGGGGAGACTATGATCAGCAGTCGGATTGACAGGCAATCTTAGATCTTACAGATTGCTTCAAGCCGGAATCTCACATTTATAGGATCAGAACGCCCCAAAAGCAGAAAATCAACTCGACGCTATTATTAAACACCCCCTAAAAACTTTTCACAGTACTTCTCCACAAACTACACACCAAATGTCGCTGAGGCCTGCTCATCCTCTCATGGCGCGTCCCAAGCCAAAGGCCAACAGATCCGAGCCTGTCGCCTTCTCTAAACCACTTCCTAAGACGCCACCACCAACACCTGCTAATTCTCCAGATGTACCTACAACGTTACCCGCACCACCTCATGCACTCTCCAAAGGGCCACATGGGCAAGTCGAACATCATTCAGAACACCCGCTATGGGTTCCAACACCAAAAGCAACCATACGACGGCAAGCGCCACGACCCTTTGCAGACTTCCTTGCACCCTCACCGACTTGCAGTCTCGGCTTCTCTATTACCGAAGGACGCAAGAGGTTTCCAACCTATCATCCACCCACATTTGAACATGCCATGACCTTTGATGGCCCCTACAAGGAGATCCATCCGACATTCTTCAGCGACATGGAGTTCAAAAGGATTTGGCCATCTGCGCCATTGGTTTTAGGACCTGAAGATGCAATCATCGTACAGGAGACAGCCTTTCGTGGCGTACGCTGGCGCCTTAACATAGAACGACACGCGCTCACGACACCCATCTATCGTGGAACTGTAATCGCGGTCAGCCAACAAGACGAACCTGCAATCAAGTACATCGCAACGCTCAGCCGCAAAATCAGTCCTGACCATTCTCTCATCCAAGTCAATGCATTCGTCAACCCCCAGCAACTCTTACAAGCAAACAACGACGATTGGCCTTGTCTTCTTCTGTCTGTACCCACCCAATACTGTAAGGTACCACTTGCCCCGGAATTGGAACGATATTATGATCTAGGCTTCACCCATGCAGCCATCGAAGGGTTAAGGAGGTTAGTCCGTTGGTTTGTACATTGCTCGACGTCATCCGACTCAACGACATTTCCAATTGCGCACATGGTCTAATACTAGTCCATATCCAACGGCGTTTGCATTGCGGCGATCTTACAATTTAGGCAGAGAAGGAATAAATAACGTGAATTAGGCAAAATGTACGATATTGTAAATACGAACCTCGGCGTAACCTGGACGTAGTTCAAAGGAATGCAGGAAGCACCGGAAAGACGGAGCGAAAATGTCATACCGAATCAAAGAATGCAGGTCCGCTTAATTAAGGTTTCCTGGGAACCATCAGGCACTAGCAACCGCCAATCCGACATAGCCGATCACCGTGATCCCTGTAGTAAACAAGCAACAACACTGTCAAGAAAGTCGTGTTCGACAAGGCTCGACTTTCCTCCCATTTCTTTCCCCCCCATTGCGCTTCACTTTCACTTCAATGAAGCTCACCACACATTTTCACGAACTCGGACGGAAGCTCTGGTTACCAGCAATTACCGAGCAGGAGGATCAATCTGATGGCTCTCTTACCTTGGCCTCTGGAAGGTCAACGACATCGCTGGCGTAACTATTTTTAATATCCTGACTTCACCACATTGATCGCAAGTCATTTAGAGGATCCCTAGAGGAGCCCCTGCTTGACCTCGTAGCGCTGGCTGAGACCGACGGTAGAACACGATTCCCCCCCTTTATTCGCCCCGCCTATGAAACGCTGCCCACATATGGAGGGAAGTTCCAGGCTATCCGGCCAAAACCCTTCTCCTCGAAGGAGTTCCACGAATTTTGGACTGCAAAACCTTTAATATTTGAGAAGTTGGACACTGTCATCACTATGGAAGACACCTATCCGGGATTGCGGTACCGTGTGACCGTAAAGGCTGACTTTGACTGGATCGTCGTACGAACAGGGCAAAAGATAGTCATTAGCGACATGGACGACCCCTGCGTCAAGTACTTTGCAACTGTTCGCCGAGGTCTGACGAAGTCGCTCTCAATTGTCCAGCTCAATGCCTATGACAGTAACGGCCACCTAATCCACCCAGACAACGAAGATTGGCCTGCTCTCGCCCTCACCATTCCAACATATACGTGTCGTGTACGCCTTCCGACCCCACTGCTTCAACACTATGCCCATCACCTCAAACGCAGTGGGCTCGAGCTCCTTCAAAACAGGACGATGGAACAATTGGAGCGGTTCGAGGGATTCATCAAAAGGGCACCGTAGTCTGACAGCTGTCGTGATGTATTTAGAGTCGGAATGATATCGGTCGGTCGCGGATACGAGTGGAATGTGAGCTTGAAGCCTTAGGAAGTCCATACATGCAACCGGGGTCGGTTGGTATCAGTTCCCCGCGGATGTCAGGCTTGAACTTTGTTTTGACATAAAGTTCATTCAAGCTCACATATTCAATTATCGATTTATTGGAAAGATAGTAGCACTAAGGAAAACCGCTCTAGAAACCAAAATGTGATTCACCGACTGTTCGGTTCCATTTTGCCAAGTCACAAACACACACCCACACACCTACCTTGCTGATTAATCCATTACGAACCACCCCAGCTATTTTTAGAGCCAGCGCTTACTCGTTCGTTAGCGCTTAGCAGTTTGCGACACTAAATTTAGCTCAAAACGCTAATTCAAGCAAGAAGACCTTGGCGTTTGCTCCACTCAGACTCTAAAAATAGTCCAGCGCTTACTGAAACTTGCAAAATCCTTACCAATCCACTCCAAATGCTTACCAATCTACCTAAAAAGCTTACCGATCATCCAACTTCACTTATAAATCAAGCTCGGCGCTTATTGATTCAGTTATAAATGGCTTACTAAGTAGGAAAATGATTAGTGATCAGGCTTAGTCAGTAGGTAGAAGTAGTTACATAATCTAGTTAGCAGTAGAGTATAAAAGGAGGCAGCCAAAACTTGAACGGGGATAGACAATTATCTCTACTTCCAGAACTTACGCCAGTCTTCACCACTTCAAGTTTCAGGTTTGCCTCTTGTTCCTTGCTTGTACAGTTACTTGCAATACAAGATTATTACAGCTTCGACATCGACTTCAGTATTCGCCAGCCAGTTATTCAAGAAAGCTCATACCGTTGAGCTTAGCTATTCCAACGATTGGAATAGATATTCAGTGCGTCATCAGTTATTCTCTGTCTTACTAACCTTGTCTTTTAGGAATCGCTTGACCAACGTTGAGCCCCATACTACTGACAACTTTAGCCCCATTTTCTTCTAGGTACATCACATCAAACAGCCCGCAAGTCACTTCAAACTCAAGATCGCCAGCACCGAACTTCAGTAGCTTCACATTATCCACCGTAGTCCACAAGTAGTATTAGACATCATCTTTACTACCCATTCATCTCTTCAAATCAATTTTGGTTCTTTAGTTTTAAAGCCCGAATTGATAGTGCTAGTCTTGGTTGTTGAATCCATCGCACAAATTGGAATAGGCCAAAGCGTAACCTTTCGCCGAAACCCAAGTGAAGAATAATTTCACGTTGACAACGTATTCTGTATCTTGCGCAACGACAAATAGTCCCAAAATTTATTTAACGGCAACGTTGACAAAGAATTTCCATTTAGAAGATATCACAAAAGGTTTCATATGATTTGAATCATCTTGTGGAAAGTTATAGCAAAATTTGTGTCCGAACACGAGCTTGATTTAAAGTCAATCTCGCCTGTGAACAACTCCATCAATTCCGCGTCTTTTGCACGTAACTTCCGCATATCTTTCCACAAAGTTCTCCAAATCTCAATCGGTTTTCTGATTCATGTTTCTAATAAAAATACCTCTCTATCCATGTCTTTATACTATTTTTAAAGTGATTATTTGCTGAAAGTTTGGCAAAATACAGTGATTGTTGGTTTCCTCCGTCACTTCTCTAATTATGCTATATAATCTCGGAGTACATGCCTATAAACTGAGCAGAGTAGATTAATAAAACATATTTAACAGATTTATGCCCTAAAGCAACGAATTCCAATGCCCATTACTTCAGTTTTGGGTACATGAGAGGAGGTAACAACCCATGCCTGTTTTTCCATATTACCATGATGATGACGATAGTTTAGCGTGCCAGGCACTTATATATGTACAGGGAATACCTATTTACCGACAAATTTCGGGGTTCAAAGCCTGAAATACAGTATAATGCAAACATCTGCCCTCAGATTCATGAGCCTCCACCAGATCATTGCCAGCATATATCAGACATAAAGTAAGGTATATTAAATACTAGTGGCTCAGAGTGCAATATATGATAGTTAAAGTAGCGAGAAAATTGCTAGAAGACAGGTTTTTATCTGGTGCAGTGTTTAACTGGGGATGCGACCCGGATGCGACCACTATGGGTAAAGCGTCTAAAAATAGCATCGCCATCAAGCGCCTCGAAACGAATTAATACATTCCGGACGCAATGGTTAATCCCAACCGCCTCTGAGCTTTACGGTTGGATTATTTCCAACTCATCTGACAGAATGGTAAATTAAATGAAATTTTCGAGAGAACGGTTGAATAATTCCATTCATGATGCTCTGAAATGGTTGAACTCAACCAAGCTCCACTGGTAAACGACTGAATTTTACTATTCCCGAGGCTTGAGATGGTAAAATTTAACTGGCCTTCTAGAAAATGGTTGAATTCCACCAATTCTGAGACCCAGGAATGGTGATATTCACCCAATCTTCTGGTGAATGGTTGAACAAAACCGTTCCTGAACCTCAGGAATGGTGAAATCCAACTATTCTCCTGTTAAATGGTTGAATAAAACCGTCCCTGAACCTCAGGAAAGGTAAAATCTAACCATTCTTTGGGTAAACGGTTGAATAAAACCGTTCCTGAGGCTCAGGAATGGTAAAATACAACTATTCTCCTAGTAAATGGTTGAATAAAACCGTTCCTGAACCTCAGGAATGGTGAAATCCAACTATTCTCCTGTTAAATGGTTGAATAAAACCGTCCCTGAACCTCAGGAAAGGATCTAACCATTCTTTGGGTAAACGGTTGAATAAAACCGTTCCTGAGGCT
This sequence comes from Galerina sulciceps, assembly GCA_023014345.1. Lineage (NCBI taxonomy): Eukaryota > Fungi > Basidiomycota > Agaricomycetes > Agaricales > Galerinaceae > Galerina > Galerina sulciceps. Next base: position 111,916 of record JAEDXJ010000035.1, read on the forward strand.
CAGAAAAGGTAAAATCCAACTATTCTCCTGTTAAATGGTTGGATAAAACTGTTCCTGAACCTCAGGAAAGGTAAAATCCAACTATTCTTCGGGTAAATGGTTGAATAAAACCATTCCTGAGGCTCAGGAATGGTAAACTCCAACTATTCTCCTGGTAAATGGCAAAAGAAATCAAATTCTATCTGGGAATAGTCTGGGAATACCATATCCGAGCACCAGATATGGTAGAACTCACCTAAATTCAATGTAAAGCGCTCCAAAATTACCATCCTAACCACTTGAAATGGTAATTCCAGCCTAATTCAGCGGTCAATGGCCCAAAAACACCTTGTTATTTAGTAAAGGTCAACTAAATTTTCATAATAAACCGTCGGAAATACCATTTCCGAGAGCTGGAAATGGTAGCAGTTCACTAATTCTTAATATTGAATGGTCAGAGACCACCGTTTGCGACCCGTACTAGTATATCTACCGCGCTTGCCCGGCAATCTGGAGCATTATATAACCGACTGACTGTGAGAAAGACAGCCCGCCACTCTGCAGAAAACGGCGGGCTGTCCCTGTTTTCATCGATTTGTCGTACCCGTCAAGAACGCCCGGAGAACGGACTGCTGTCCCCTAGGAACAGTACGAGAATCCAATTTTTGTTCGTAACTTTCTCAGTCAATTAGGTACAAATCTGCTCTGTCAAGAAATTCTCTTCTATTTTCACAATCTTATAGCCCTCATCCTCTGAGCAAGCATACATATTTACAAAAAAGTTCTCTGTTCCATTATTCACTTCGTCAATTTTGTCTCTCCGTAGTTCAAGAAAAAGTAATTGCAATCCAATGACCTAGACCATCAAGGCTGAGTAAGATCAATGTCAGCACTAATCGCCAACGGAAAAGGCATAACATACCCCGCAGATGTTACGGCAATTAAGAGAGTTCGCGGCAGCACAACAACACACTTCTGGCGAGACAGCCTTCCCCTCCTTATTGACGAGCTCGACCGATGGATCAGCGAGCAGCGCAACGCTCGAAGCTGGGGCTGGGCTGATAATTCGAGCACAAGATCCTCCTCCAGTTTCGATGCAGCAAATGCTGGCTGCGGAGAGTGCGGGAGACGCGAGGAGGAGAGGGACGGCGAAAGATGCGAGTTGGAGCAGCTTCATTGCGTTGGGCACTGATACGGATTGTTCGTAGCTAATTCGATGGAAAGCCGAGCTTCGAAGCGATATTGCTGGGCCTTATTATATACCTAGCCGGTCATCGCAGAAAATTATATTTAGCTAGGGTACATATGGCAGCCATCCAATTTCAAAATAGAATTGTCGTCACTTGCAATAGATAAAAATCTACCTGACACTGATAGATGGACCATCAAAAGAACCAGAACCATGAGACGAACTCGTTCTTGCAGGTATGTATTTATTTTCATCACCATGGACTACGTCGCACCCGAGGTGAAGGACGAGTTGGGCTGTGCCTAATCCTTGAACTCTCGATAAAATTTTACCGAGAAAAATTGTTGTCAACAGAGAAATGGGACTCGATCGCTTAAAGTCTCCCCGGAGGTAGACAACAGAGATTTTATCGAGCGCCCGAGCACTGAAAACTATAATCGTTTCTCAGCGTTCTTCACGGAAACCACAAAAAATCGAAGGCTTTACACCGCAATGGGCTCATCTTATCACCCCAGCTCCTCACACCAATACTCTACGTGCTAATTCCTAATAAAAGGAAGCAGAGCCGACCCCATTTATCGCGAGCGCGACAACACAAGATGGTCGTGCTTGCATCATATATTGTAATCCCCGTCGTACCCGGTCGTGTCGAGCTCCTCCTACACTGCCAACATCTTGCCGAAACTGGAACAGCTATTCTGTAAAACCTCTGGTCTCGGTTACTATACCCCATGGAGCATCAAAAATCTAGCAAAACGTGGACGGTGGGCATGTGGGTTGGTGCAGCCTCACATTTCACCGCCTCGCAGTCATGCATTGGCCATTAGATCATGACGACATAGCAGTAGTCGACGGTCCCATTTCCGTAGCTATAATAGTGGTCCTTAATTCAAAAATCTCTCGCTGAGCTTCCCCGACCAAGGAAAATAAATTAACGGGACAAAGACGTTGTGCGTTTGCGCTAATCGACTCCGAATGCAATCAAGGAAGACTTAGAGAGGAAAATGATTCTTTTATAAAATCGATCGGCGGGAACGAGAAGAGAGTTCGACAAAAATCGGAATTGATGCGCCGAAGGTCGTGTCATAATAAACCCGCAAAACGACAGTGTGCCTTGATTCACCTCTCGCACTGATGTTCCAGGTTGATGCCCGTAACCCGACATATTCATCGTGCGTCATCTAATAGGCAAGGTTGAGAAGATAATGGGTAGCCAGGGTACCTAGAAGTTCGTTTAGCGCTCGGAAAAGAGGGTGCGAGAAAACGGGCGCTTCACAATTTCGAGTCTAAGAGAACGCCGCGATATATAGCGATAGTCGGAATATGATTTGAATATGATTCGAAACACGTAGCCAAGAGACTGGGAAAATGTCAAGAGGAGACATTTAATCAAAGAAAATGGACTTTTCGATTAGGCTAGACCGGCGCTAGAGTAAACTATCCTTCGAATCCGATTTATTGAGGTAAATCTGCTCAAAAATTGATTGTCTCGCAACTGGACGAAAGTAACCTCTATGATCGATTTTACTCCTCCTTGCTTCAATTTAGTCGTTTAGTTTATAGATCAGCCTAAACCATCAGCCTTGCCCGGAGCGTTGGCATGGGCCGCGGAGATTGAAAGCAATGCATTTGCGTTTTGCCGAGCTGCCGTGGTCCGCTTTATTGACCATGAAGGGTTCGAAGACCAGACTTCCTTCAGAGTTTGTGATGCGCCCTTGCCTGTGAACCGACAACGCTTCTCCACTGGCGGAACTTACTTGTCAATTTGGATTATTTCAGTGCGTGACCAGCTGCGGCCTCGATCGCAAACGGCTCACTGGCAACGAGGTCTGAAAATTCATCCCATACTTTCAACTTCCGTCTCCTCGAGTCAAGCAGAATGTCGAACGGACCTGCAATGCGGTATGTCTTGGTCGACGACACTGACCCTGGCATTCAGTATAGCATGAACTGGACGAGCAAAGGCGCCTCTGACTCGGTTTGGACACCCAACGGATACCCTCTTAACTCCACAACACACGAAAGTGATAACCCTGCCCAGTTTTCATATTCCTTCACTGGTGCGGTCAATTGACCATCCACGTCATCCTTGTATGATACACTGAACAATTTCCTATAGGCACAGGAATTCAAGTATTCGGAGCAAATTCAGCTCAAAACACCCAGCCAACCTGGAACTTTACTTTATTCCAGACGGGACAATCAATTGGCTTCCAGTCTTCTGGAGCCTTTAGTGGCACGCTGGACACCAACCAGCTTCTCATATACGAGGTGAACTCTCTTCCAAACGCAGACTACACTTTAGTCGCTACTGTGCTGAGCACGAACAACGGATCTCAACCCGCGATCCTCGACTACATCCTCTTCACCCCAGCTCCAGTTGAGAATGGACCACGCTCGGCGTCTCTTAAAATTCTCGCAAACGATTCAAGTATTCAATATGGAACTGGTTGGACAAACTCGGGAACTTCGATGATCGCAACGGAAAAGAATCTTAACTTGACTTACAGCTTCATCGGTCAGTCTAATTGTGCAGTTATTCTATGCATGATGAATGCTGAATAGGAGCGCAGGCTCGTCGATAACCTGGGTAGGAAGCTATCCTCAAAACTCCTCAAATTTCGGAGCGCAAGCAATTTATTCAATCGACTCGGCTCAAAATATCTCGTTCCTATTTCCAAGTGGCCAAAGCGCCATTCAGAATACGATTGAGCAGCAAAACCAAGTTCTTTTCAAAGCACCCGCGAGTCCTCTAGGAAACCATACAATCAGTGCTTGGTATTTGGGTGACAGCGGTACGACTCCACTCATTCTGGACTATTTCATCGTGGAGGACCCTTGGGTTCCTCTCCCATCACCATCGAGTTCCAACACGATTAAAACTTCAAAATCCAAGACGCCTATCATTGCTGCGCTTGCTGCGATTATTGGGTTATTATTCATTGTTTTGCTGATTTTCTTTTGTCTTTGGAGGCGATCAAAGAACCTCGCTATTCAAGCCAACCGGGCGTCAACTTTGAATAACGCGACACCCGCATCGCACGTTCGCCACACAACCATGGAGTCAGAGGGGGACGGAAAAGCGGATATTGAAGATGGTCCACCTACACTTTTGGCCACTTTGAGGAATTCGGATGGCTTAGCACATGCTTGAGTCAAACGAGAGTTGGGAGGAGAGACACTATTTTCCCTTCATTTTCTTGGAGCACGCGCAGAAAACTACAACGCACCTCATCACACCCTCTTGTACTTTATTAGGTTTGAGGTAAGGTCGTCTCAGCGACACTCGACTAAATTGTCCATAGCCACAACTATAGTTATTATAATTATGTTGGGTCATTAGGCTTGCATCGGGACCATGCATGGGACCGAGCGACTACATAATAAGACAGAGCGTCAGATATAACAGTTTCAATACAAGATAAAGCAGGCCAATAGCAAGACAGCATGACGACAAAAGTCTCCCAAGGATACCACATTCCTGAAAACCCAAACGTTGTCCGAAGAACCGTCAGACAGTGGGTGTTCTTTCACCGACGCCGACCTTTCTACAATCGTGGCAACCGCCTCTACAGTCGTGGACAAGCAAAGTCCACCAATCGGGTATCTAGGTGGGAACCCATTGGATCGACGAGATTTTTTCAGATTCTTGTTCCAAATCTCGAAAGACGTTTAAAAAGCCATCTCCGAAGTTTTTCCCACGAGTAATTAGAAAGTGCCAAATTTTTGGGCCAAAAAATCGCAATATATAGGTAGCTGAGTCACTTTTTCATGGCCAAGGTGACGAAATTCAATTAAGAACCGCATCCAAATGCATCATCGCTGCTCTCGAAACACTGCGATGACCTTTCTGCTTTCGCACTGCCCACTGCGCCGCCTCACCTGTCAACCCCATACGATAGGCTGACATCCACCGCCACGAACGGTTAATGAACCGCCGTATCACCTCGACAGGACACCCATCAAGAGCCATCAAGGCGGCATCCTTTGCTTGTTGGAAGGTGTTTTTATCTACCTGTCGGTATCGGTATTTAGCCCATCCCCAATACTATAATATTTATGTAACGTAGAGATAAGAAAAATGTTAAGCCGCGAGGAAATTTAGGACTCACCATTTCAATGGGATTGAGTTCGCAATGAAACTTGGGCAGAAAAATGCATTCATGACCGGCCTCTCGAATCACGGTTTCGAGCACAGAAATTTGATTGGCAAAGTCGTCCTGCTTACTGAGAATGCGGGCCATGCAGCAGTCTTCATTTTCGAAAGGACAGACTGGCGCGCACTTTGCACGAAGGCGGCTGACATTGAAGCCACGCTCTTCGAGGGTTTGCTGCAAACCCTTTTGCTCCCCGGATTCCGTCGTCATTTTTTGAACCCTGCCGCGGTATTCTGGAAATGGGTTGGATTCCGGGATGATGGTGTCTTTCTGCCATCGTTGAGCTCCCCCGTTTGATTTATTCATTTCGAATGCTTTGAGAGCGTCGGGCGCTAATGCGGCATGAGCCGATGATTGGTCATAAATAAATAAGGCCTGGCATCCGGGGTGCGCTTCTTCAAAAACGGGGATTGCCTTCTTGATCACCTGGTCAATCAGCTGTTTAGAATCCCACCACGCATCACCATTTGAACCTGGATAAATAATTTGTCGGGCTTCCTTAAGGACTTCGCCATCTGGACCTTTCACAACTAAGCGCCCATTCTCTGGCTCAATATATTCCGAGTCATGGATCAGGCGCCCTCGGTCCTTCTTTGGGATAATTTGCTCCGTTGATTGTAACCTGCATAATAAGATACAGCCAGGTAAGACAGCGCATGAACTTGACGCTCACCAAACCGAAGTAGTGTGCTCAAAAGCATGGAAAGATGACTCGTCGTGAAACTCCGGAATCAGTTCTGTTTCTCCAGGTTGAAGCGTGGGTGGAATGCGCTGTAGGTCATCGCCAACCTTTTCATACTTTGCCATCCGACGTTCGTACTCTGCCATTTTTGGGAGAAAGTCAGTTTGGCGATATGAAACAACATCCGCACGTTCATGTCCATCAACATAGACTCCTTTTTTAATTTTTGTGCGCTGCCAACCTAACTTGACGAGCCAACGACGAGCTGTTCGCTCGCAAAGTGGTTTGCTAGGGAAAATGCTAAGGGATGGAAGGATGATGTCGTTGAGACCTTTTTGGAATTTCACCGGCGTAACTTTTCCTATTGGTTGCTGGAGGAGCCAAGCGCGGCTGGCACGGCGAACTGCTTCATTCTTTAAAATAGAGCGTGCATTTTTGGTCCCGCCTCGACGTTCCCGTGGAAGTTGCTCAAAGATCTGGTAGTGACGCGCAAGCGCCCGAATTCTACGAGCGAAGTGGTCTGATGATCCTTCAAGCTTCTGATGGAATTGTCTTGCAATTTCTCTGCTTGCTTCAATTCTTCCAAGTCCTTTAATGCGAAGCATAGCAAAGTTTCGAAGAATCATGAGCTGATTAATTTGTGATAGCGGAAGGGACTTATATTTTTTTTCCAAATCCTTTTTGATTTGCGCGTGGAGGGTTTTCCAATCCCGTATGTCGGTCAGATTTGGAACAAGACATTCGTCAAGCTCTTCCTCCCACACCTCGTCCTCTTCAATGCCTAAGTCTCCCTCTGTTCTGTCTTTTCTTTTTCCAAGTTGCGAGATTTCATCATCAAATAATAACCGCGGCGGGGTCATTGATTCTTGCCGAACTTGAACATGATCAGGTGAGCTCTGCGGATGCGATTCCTCGCCCATTTCATCGTCAAATATTAGTCGAGGTGGGGTGGCTGATTCAATGCGGATTTGAACACCGTCGCGGCCACTATCAGATTGGATATCCATCTCGAAAGGATAACCGGAGATTGGTGATTCAGGCTCCTCGCTTTCTTCTTTTATTGCGACATCCTAATGAAATATCATTTAGAGCGGTCTCCACCAGTCTTTTTTTTTGTTAGCAATGCTTGACGAACCTCAAAGGTGTCTTCACCAAATCCGCTTGATTCTGTCCCCATACTATCCAACTCGGAGTCGTTATCTGAACTGCCTTGCTCAATTTTGCTGAACCCAAGTTCCTCGAGAGTCGTCTGGCCTTTAAGCAGAGACTTGTAACGAAATTTGGTCCGCCTTGATTTGCTCCCAACATCTGGGCCTTTCTTGTATTCTTTGGGACGGTTTGCAACTATCAATCTACAAATGAGAACGTCATACAGGCAACTCGAAGATAAATTACTTGCCTTTCCTCTCTTTTCGGAATTTCTTTCTCATCTTTTTAGGAACCCAATCCTCGTCCATTGGATCATCTCCGACATCGATGGCCATCCGCATGAGGGCCGCATACAAGCCCTTATTCCTGTACTTCCTTGCATTAACTCCCGGTTTCTCCCCTTCTAACTTGTCAAGAAAGTCCTCTTCATCCTCACTATCAATGTCGTCTTGTGACTCCTCACCGTCCCATATCGGTTTGTTGCTGTCTAATTGCACGTTCGGAATCCACTCCTCATCGACATCTTCGGCATCGTTATCAATCCGCGGATCAGGCAGCACCGTGGGTGCAGCATTCACGGCACATGTCACTGGTTCATTTGTGTGAGAAGAAGTTGTCGTGCTCTTGGCCTGATTACGGAGACCAGAGATATTGCGCCTGGGTTTCTTTTTCGGGGGCATGGTGGGTAAGAGGATGTCAAGAACTCAAATTTGTTAATTTTTTTGTGAGCCCACCGCTCGATAAAAATCTTTGCAACGTGGTGAACACGCCCTACCAGTTGAAAGGAAGCGATTGCGCACTTTTTCAGATTTTTCCTATGTTTTTTCGAGATTTTGGCCAAAATTTCAGGGTATATTTCCTTATATGTACATTTCCTCAAGAACGGCTCGATGAATCGAGTTGAAATTTGGCCACGAGCTTCGCCTAACTAATACGCATCAATTCCGGTAATAAAAAAAGGCGGTCTATGATGACCGAAATTATTGGTGGACTTTGCTTGTCCACGACTGTAGGCTCTCGGAGTCCTCACAACGTCAGCCGCGACCCTGGATCTCCTCCAGCAATTTTACTCCCTGCATCGTTGGACGCCACGCCATCGAGGAGCAGATCCCAACAAGGGTTGGAAGGTGATCTTCCTAAGTGACATCTCTCATGGAAGAAGAGGTCAATGTCCTCAAGTAAAAAGGACCTGGGTCGGTAGGAGGCCGTAAAGAGCTCCACTGACACGTCGGACGTCGACCACGTCGACATTCCTGGAGGGAGCGGCATCATTTGGACGAGCCGTATCCCGAATCTGAGTCCGAGTCCGAGTCCAACTTTGAAGTAAGTTTTGAGTTGGGCGCAGATACAGACGGAGAGCCGGAGACAGATGGCGAAGGCGTAGATTCACCATCTACGTTGAGGATAGCGGCCCTGTGCGAGAAATCCGGAAACGAATCTTGAGTGAACGACGAAGACCGGACTGGTAGATCCTATGCTCGGCACGCCTTCTGCGTGAGTAGTTCGGAAGTTGTTCGCGGGGCTGTGGGTGCCCTGGAATTGCTGGAAAGCCGGGTGAGGCTGGTGTGGCTGGGTAACGCCGCTGGTACGGATTCCGTTGATTCTGGGACTGATGGAAAAGAGGCGGCGAAGATGGTGGCGAAGAAACTGAAATGCCCTCATTCACGTTAACGACCAGATAGAGAGAAAGCAGGATGTGACTCACCCGTAGTGTTGAACGTTGCTTGAGAAGGACAGTCCGGTTTCGAAAGCTGAGCCACCTCGGACGTGGGAGGAGATGGATTTCGTCTAGGTATGGCCTGCGCATGCATGTCGTGTGCTGAGTCCGCCATCTCCTCCTCGTCGTCGTCAGACTCCTCATCGACTTGCTGTCGTGGTATTTCCATGTTAAGCGACGTGAAAAGGTTCCGGAAGTGAACACTCGACTCCGGGTTTGCGAATTGGATCTCCCGAGTATTGGCGTTCACGTACTCGTCTTTGAACTGAGGTTGAAAGACAGGAGGAGTGACACGTTGTGAAAACGACGAGAGGCTCCTTGGATCGGTTCGAGACCTGTCATGAAGTGCTGGACGTGGAGATGTTCCAGGATATGGCTCGGAAACCCAGTGAGGCCAACCTAGAGCAAAAGTCAGCCAGGCAAATGAAAATAGACCGTTGACTTTACCTGGTTTTGGAACGTAAGGAGCAGGACGACCGGCGGTGTACTGCTCCTGATAGTTTCCACGTTGCCTCCGTATCCCACCACCTAGCCAAAGCTGAACTTGAGCTTTTTCTCAAAGTGAAGCCAAGAAGCGAACTCACGGTCGGAGCGGGAATAATTTCGACCAGCGTCTTGATAAAAGTTTCGAAGAACGTTGTTGGAGCCGACGTTGTGTTGATACGTGGTGTATTGATTGTGATAGTAGGGACCGTTTATCACTTTGAAGCTACCGCCGCTGATGTTGATATCTTCCGCACCAGTAAACATTCCATCGGCCATCTTAGGTGGGTAGAAAGCAACGAAGCTACTGTGGCCAACGGAGGTCAGGAAACGAGATGGAGGGAAAGGGAAGGATTCAGAGACGTTGTCAAGAGGTATTTGAATGGTGCTGTGTGGTTTTGGTTACTGTTTGTGGCTGAACCTGCCAGTGGCTTCCTCCGTAGAACCGAGCTGCTGTGCACGTCTTTGTCAGTAAAACCAGAAAGAATTCAAACCCAGAGACGTACTTATGTCATGAAAAGGCGGTGCACATCGTACATGGCTGGCGACAGGTGTACTGAAGAGGTACTTGACCGACACAGCATATCATGGTTTACCTGCTGTGCAGGATATCGTCAGGTCACTCCTGGAGAATTCTTTAGGCATTGGTAGTACTCCTGAGCAAATTCTAGGAATATAAGGCTTCTGAATGAATGATGACAGTTAGAACATACCTTACCGTCGAAGGGATGCGATATTGAGAAACCCATGACGACCAGAGAGATATTCAATTTGCAAAAAAAAACCTCGTAAGCAGCTGTCTGAATTCCTCCCAGGATCACGTATTTGGAAAATATTACCCATTTTGGGGTATGAACTATTTTCTCATCTCAAATCTCACCTCGCACAATGTTTTTTGTTCACTGTCACCATTCTGACAACCAACCACCGCGGAAGAAAGTTCATTTTCTGCGAGATACCGTCATCTAAATCTTCGAAGAGCCACTTGCCGCTTACTCGCGTTTAGGTCTCGCTCGTCGCGAGAAGATCGAATGTTCAAATTAACTTAACCTGGAACTTGCCTGGAGCCATACTGAGCCTGAGTCCCTCCAGAGATTCGCCTCACAATCTTCCGCACCCGTTTTACTGCTTATTTTTGTTGTCTCCATTGTCAATAACACGTGTCAAAGACGAAGCTTTGGATTTTCAAGTTGGCCAACTACTCGTTGGAAAGGGTGTTGTTCGCGCTGCAGACAATTCTTGGCGACGAGCTAAAACAGCCGGACGATGGCTCTTTCATCTTTCTGGAATTTCGTCAACAGCCAACCAACCAATGTATAGTCAAGCTCATCGGCGGATGAAAAATCTATTACTCGAGTAGTGACATTCTTCGGGTACACGAAGTTGCCCTATCCTCTTATTTTAATACCGCTCACAGACCTTGACAATTACGTCCTCTTCTGGGCGAATTTTAAGAGTGTTGTCTTTACTTTGGATCTCAGGACCTTGGATCTCAGGAGCGATTGAGCGTTTCCTGCTCTCCGAGCATCGAATTTGACGCGACAGACGACAATTTCCAAAAAGCGATTTTCTCTGATAAGAACTGTGGATTTTTTTCTCTTTGAAACTCATCTCTCTGGGCAACAAATCTAACCACGAGTCAGTCTCGTGCTTCTAGTCGGCATGTAATGATGATGTCACTCCATGTCTCATTAGAAATCGAGTGCAGTGAGGCTTTCTTTCTTGCTCCATTCACAGCCGAAACGGTCTGCAATGGGAAAACTACGGTGCATTATGATTTCTCTCAACTCTATCCGAAAGCTGATCCTGTTCAATTTCAGACGCTCAACTATATCTCATAGGCCGATGACACGGTCTTGTACGACCCGAAGTCATGTCAAACCCGTTTTCAAACTGCATCCTGAACTCATATGGTACATCTTCTCGTTCACCATAATCGATGATGACGCTTTCGTTGAAAGACTGTATGAATTTCCTCCCCCTTCATCATCTGCTTTAGCCACCGCGAAGGATCTGTCTCAGGTTTGCAGGAGCTGGCGTCAATTACTTCTAACATCTCCGTCATTATGGGCCGCCTCGATTGAACTCAAATCCTTGAATCAGATGAATTCCAATTGGCGAGACGAGGTGCTGAGGCGCACTGGAAAAGCGCTCTTTCCATTATCGGCAAAATTGAAGAAGGACGGAACTCCACTGAATTCTTCTTCGATATCTTGTCAAAAGAATGGTCGCGCATTCGAAGAATGAATATTTTCGTCTCCGATAATTTCTGTGATCGAAGGTGGTCGGTGGTAGAGAGTCCAGCTCGCGACTTGGAGTTATTTTACGTCTCGTTTTTCGAGGCCCCTGTGACAGACTTCTTAGCAACAGATTCTGTTCTCTTCGCAAATGATGCCCCACAACTTCGCTTTTTGCGCTTCCAGGACGCGGAGTTCGACCTTGCTGGTCCTTGGATTTCCCAGCTCCGGGAATTGTGTATACGCCAGAACATGACGGGGGATGCGTTGCTCTGTGCACTTCCCGGTATGCTTGCACTGGAAGTTCTTCAAATCGAAAAACTGGGCGTTCACGACTCCAACGAAGGCCACTGCAATTGGCCCGCCGTCACCCTCCCCAACCTCAAAAGTCTGTCATTAGCGGACTGTTTTCGAGTTTCTAATCTAGTCCTGCAGCATATCATTCCCCCACCAGGATGTGACGTCCTCGTGGAAAGCACGGATAATAGTCTCCTCAATTTGACTTCCAGCGAGTTGGCGATCTTCTACCAGTCTTTCGTTCGATATTTCAAGAGTTTTTCGACTTATGGAGAGCCCTCGCTAACCGTTGCGGCGTGGAGTACACATGTCGAAGTCGACAACAATCGAGACTATATTTCGAAGACACGTCGAGCACCACCTCTTCATCCTCATTTTCGTTTTGATATCGACATGTCCTTTGTCGAGGTGTCGTATGCATTCCCTTGCGCCATTTTCCGGGCTCTCCCTCTGTGATCTTACTACGATCACAACCTTGAACCTTGAGATTGACCTGCGTGAAAAGGAGTCCTGTCTCGGCGACCTACAATCTCTTCTGAAAGCGCTAACGCGCGTTGAAGTGTTACAAACTCATTCTGAAACTCTCACTTTACTCAATGACATTCATAACACTTTCCCGCCAATACTTCCTCGTCTGCATACCCTTACTTTCGACACCTGGGACGAAATTCGAAGTGATGTCGTTATGCGGTTTATAATTCGGCGGCGAGACATGAAACTTCCCATCAAGGTGTTCGATTTGAAGGATTCTAAACCTTCCTATCAGAACCTGCTCCAGTTCCTTGATGGCATAGATGGCTTGAAAGTTTTGTGGAAATAAACTCAAGTAACCAACTGCGTGATTAAGGAGGGATGGATTCAAATTTCAGTTGGAGCTCGGTGACCGAGCCAATTTAGGTGTTTCTCCCTCTTTATTTCTTGGCCTCCTCAAAAATTTTGTTCGCATTTACATAACTTCCTATCTGTTCTTTTTAAAAAGACCACGACAAAGTTAAACGAAGATCCAGTTTGTTTCTCCTTGAGTAGTATGGAAAGTAATCATAATTAAACGACCTTGGCAATCAAGGCTGAGAGTTATCTTGTACTGTACATTCCAAATCTCCGTTCTGAAGACCACGCAGCTCGGAAGAAAATTTATTGTCCCGCTAATCTATTGTAACCAAAGAGTCGCAGTCACTCGCGTTTCGATCTAGCTTGACGATCGAGATTCGAAGGTATTAAGTCCATATTAACGATTCTCAGGAGGGTAAGATAAACCATGGAAAGCGGTGGAGACTTTTAGTAAATCTCTCTGCTCTAATGGATTGCCTTGGAGTTTCTCAGATATTTGCAGCGACATTCCTTGTTGAAGAAGACCTAACAGTCCAGGGATGACATCCTTGTCAATGTAGTCAGGGACCCGTTCTTCCAGTTTTGGGAGTTTGAATGAAAGGCGCAGGGTCTTCAAGGGTCGTCGGTAAGGTGCTATATCTTGGAATTCAGATTGAATATTGTCGTTTAGGCGTTGACCCGTAAGTGAAAGAAGAGAGGTCCAAGAAAAAGCGCGGGATCCAACGATGGCCAATAACTCCAGGTTTGGAAGAAAAGAGCCAACTTCTCCAGGTCGGATTGTAGCACTCGCGCCAATAGAATTGAAAAATGGATCGAGACAATTTGTGTCGGAACTGAAAGGAAATGAAGATAGCAAACGAAACTCCTTGAGAGTCGGTGTTTGACGGAGGACTTGGATAAGGCTGTTGACTTCAAAGCAAATGTTATCTAGAGTCAATTTAGATAGATTGCAGGAAGAACGGGAGACGAATGATATAATCGAGTTCTCAAGGATCACATCTGAGTTGCGAAGATGTAGGCTCTTCAAAGCGGGACATGACATTTCATCCAGGAAGTCGAACAGCCGAAATTCATGAGAAGGGGATATGTACAACTCTTGGATGGACGAATTCACGTTAATGATCTGTGAGGACGGATACTCGCCGTTGCTCCTGAGCAACTGTTCAATCCTGCACGAAGTGACACCGGTAGCACGACGCATTATTTCGACGCATTCATCAAGCCTACATCGATGTAAGACAACTTCATTGACGAAGTCCCATGAAATGTCTACGTCTTTCAGACGGATATGTGATAAGTGAACGACCGCAGGACTTGGTTTGGTGTGTAGTTGGAACAACGCTGTTGAATAATCACCTTGGCGATGGGAGTTAAGCACAAGGGTATGGAGCGTCGACGGACCATGGAGAGCGCCTTTGAGGTTGGAGAAGAACCTGTGATTCATGAAAATGTATAGGTCATGCCAGCGATTGGAATGTTGATTGATGATTTCCATCAGATTGTGCGCATTTTTGAAGTGTATATCCCAAGGGCGTTGTAAAGTGTTCCGAAGAAAGATGGTCAGCGGGAGCTTTCCCGATCTCGCTAGCCAATCGGCCACTACGTCGATTGCGTTATCACGCACAGGCTGTTCTGCACTGCAGACGTCTATGAGAATTGTTGTCCAAAGGGAAGGCGTAGACCACGCGATCTCTCTCCAGGCTCGGCTAACAGAGCCGAGCCTTAAAAGTTTTTTGATCGTGTCTGGCGTTAAATTTCTAGCGGAGGATAGGAAAATCTGGGAAATAATCTCGGGGAAGAGCTTTCGAACGATAGGATCGTGCGCCACGTTAAATTCGGTTCTAAACCCACGGTGCCTGGCTTTCAAAGAGAAGAGATGCTTCTCCGTGGCTTTAATTTCGTACTCGACTAGTCGAATATCTTCACAGATGGCGCAGACATTTTTTTCATCGCAAAGATGATAAAGCCCAAGCCCTGGACGACCCATATCGTCACTGGATCTGTGAAGCTAAGTTATCTACTTTTTCGATGCAAATTCGTCTCCACCACTTACAACTGCACGATTGAAGGTTTCATGCCGGTATGAAGGGTCTCTTGCAGTGGATGTAGATAGTTGCAAAAACAAAATCCGTAGCTCAAGTGAGCTCAAGATGATCAAACACTGTTGGTCACGTGTTTTATTTATTGATGTTGCCCTGGTCCGAGTCGCTACAGCCAGCAACTTCGGCCAGTGTATTCGTCCAACTTACATGTTCGAGCACTGAGACGTCCAGGCCATCTTTTTCCTCTTTATATCGTTATCTGGCACTCTCTGTGTGTCTTCCAGATCCTCGAGGAGGAGTAAATCCAGCAGCAATCAATTATCAGTCATTTTCCATGAGCTGGCAGGTCACCGCGAATTCCAGCACGCTCCCTCACGATCCATGTACTCTTCTAGACGGGGGACCTTGTACCGCTTGCAGAGATGCAGTCGAAGTCGAGCTTCAGATTGCTGAAGCAGAAAAAGCCCTTGCTGCTGTAAAAAGCAAGCGTTTCTCACTCCGGTCACAGATGAACTACGTCCACTCTTCAATCATCCTCAAGATTCCACCAGAAATATTCTCTAATATTTTCATTCACTGCCTGAATACATCCGCCATCGATCGATCTGTTCATCCTTCGAACTTGAAGAAAGGTTTCTCCCCACTACTCTTAGGCGCCGTATGCAAATTATGGCGCAGGATCGCGTGGTCGACACCGCAACTCTGGCGGTCGATATCAGTGGATTTAAGCTGGCCACATATCTCGACGGTTGCTGAATTAGCAAAGCAATGGTTGCTTAGATCTGGCAATCTGCCCCTATCGACACGCATTCTATGCAACCCTGAAACCGTGATGAAACTAAAGGGATTCATAGATAAAGAAGGCGTTTATACTCTCCTGAACGCTCTCAGTGGTTTCTCTGGCCGCTGGCGCGAACTTGGCCTTTCCATTCCACCCAGTCTAATGAGATATATAAGCAATCCCCCCGGAAGTCTCTATCCTCTGGAAAACCTCTTTCTCGACTTTGACCCGTCTCTCGGAGTACTCGACAATTTGGTGTTCGATTTAGCGAGGACTGACATCAACTACCGTAATCTCACACAGGTTAATCTTCGCTTCCTGCAGATCCGTGATTGTGTTCAAATCATCCAGGGCGCTCCTCGATTGATCCATGGCAAGTTTTTCAATATTTATCAGGTCGGAGATCTTCCTTTGCCCATTGAACATGCAAATCTTCGGTCGCTTTCCTTTCAACGAGAATCCTACCTGACCATCACCTCAGGTGACTCTATCCTGGCCTTGATCATTCCATCGTCACTAGAAGAGCTCGATTACCAGATAACTCATGGTTACGACGCCACTCCCACTCTTACAAACTTTCTCGCGCATTCCTTCCATTCCCTCAAATGCCTGACTCTCAAGAGTCTTCGAACAGCTTCTTGGGATCCAGAACAGCTAGTGCAAGCAGGGTCATTGAAATACCTTCGATTAGAAATTGACAGATTTGGCGGATCACGAATGCTTCCAGGAGGATTAGACAACCTACTTGACAAATTATCTTCTTCCGTCAAAGACCCGACACGAGCACCAACATTCCTCCCCCATCTCGAGGTTTTAGAGATCGTCGCTTCTCATGATCAATTTACCTGGAGCAGTGCCTACGCTATCTTCGACGGGAATAGTCCACCTCCATCACCGATCCATCCTGCCTCAGAACTCACTCTCTCAAGTTGTAATCAGCCCCAAGAAGAACTGCAAACACAAGATGTTCCGACTCGGCGGCCGTTGCGGCGCCTGAGTATCGAGGTTTACCGACCACTCAATTGTGTTAACTTCGAGTACATCGACCATGACCACGTCAAGAAATTTAAGTCGCTCAAAGCCTCTGGCTATGATATACAGCTCATCTATTCTGATCTTGAAAACAGTACGGAAGTGCCGAAAGATTTGCTATTTCCATCCGCCACTGGTGGGTGCGAGGGTGTATTTGAATTAAATAATTTTTGATGCAGTTGTACAGCTTACAATATGTCGTAATATCATTCCTTTATGATTGTCGTCGACTCTGGCAAACAAGGGGCGAAGGCTCAACTAGATGATTCGCGATCGAATAGGGACCAAATCAGGTGCACCATGTCACGCGGTGACGGAACGCGTTTTGGACCGCAACGTGACACGATTTTTTCCTTCCTTTGTTCCCCTCATATTTTACACCGAATTTTAATTCGCTAGGCTTCCTCCGCAATACTCGGTATGGAGGGACCAGCGACACCTCCGGAGCCCACACCTGGGAACGACCTCACGACCACCGACCAACCTCAAAATCCGACAACGCGTCGGCGTGGTGCGCGTACAAAAATCGAAGATTATTTTGCCACTGGGTCTTCAGTTACGCGTCCTTGCGACGCGGATTCTGCAGCCGACACCACATCCTCGCCATTGCAGCATATTAACCAAAACAGTGTTCCGCCGAAGAAGTTCAAGATCACCGCCGGGAACGGACGCGATGTGATCACTAGACAGCCTGAGAGAAAGAGAGTAAAGAGGGAGGTTACGTTAGAAGATGTGGGTGAAGATGCGGCTCTGCCTGTTGTAGCTTCCGTTCGTCGGCATAACGGTCGCGCAAAGCTCAGGATGCTGCCCACTTTTTCGTTGGACGTGGTTTTCGAGGTATGACAGTTTTTTCAGCCTTTCCGACACGGATATGGTAGTTTATGCTGCAATCATCTTCATTTAGATCTTTTCCCATTTGCATCCGACCGACTTGCTTCATTTGACGAGGACGACGAAAGATATGCGAACGCTTCTACTTCACCGATCAGCGTCGTATGTCTGGAAAGCTGTTCTCTCGAACGTACCTGCACTACCCGCTTGTCCCGAGGATGTCTCCCTGCCCTACTGGGCAAGCTTGATGTTTGATTACTATTGTCAAGTGCGTGTTTTTTGCGTCTGTCGTCCATATGCTTATACGTCTTTGAGAGTAGAATTGCCTTGCGCAAAACGTACGAACTGTCAACTTTCGTTTACGAGTCCGATATTGCAGTAAATGCATGAAGACAAAGTGAGTCGTACTTTTCTCCAAATTTCGTCTTACATGCTAAAACAGTACCGCCACTAGATCAATGTCGGAAAAAACTCTGACCCCAGCAACGAATAAAATACATGCGATTATTCTTGAAACTGTTCCATTTTGTCCCTATAATGACCGTAAGACCTTATGCATGGGCAATCGCGACGAAGTACTCACTGTCACCCAAACAGGTGACGATAGATTTTGTTTAATCAAAGACAAAAACTTGTT
Source organism: Galerina sulciceps (assembly GCA_023014345.1). Taxonomy (NCBI): domain Eukaryota; kingdom Fungi; phylum Basidiomycota; class Agaricomycetes; order Agaricales; family Galerinaceae; genus Galerina; species Galerina sulciceps. The sequence goes on from JAEDXJ010000035.1 coordinate 129,960, forward strand.
TGTGAAAGAATTAGAAGCCATTGAAGGCGACCGAACTGCCTTTATCAGCGAAAGAAAGGCAGCCCTAAAAATCCGTCTCGAGGTATTTTCATTTCCTCGGATTCAGCTTAACTGTTCGACTGACACGTCGCTCTCTCAGCACGAAATTGAATGTAAAAAATGGGCCTATGATGTGTCGACTTCCAGGGAAGCAGAATTAGACCTTATACGATCAACGAGGAAGTTAATGTAGTCACTCATATCCATCCCCCAACGACTTCATTTCGCTAATACCCTGACAGGATCCGTCAAAAGCTCAGTGACTTAGGTTATCAGGAGGAACTCGAATTCCTCGACAGATTAGAAAATTACGTCTGCGCTATTCGTCCCTGGCCAACCATTTGCAAGTTTTCTCACCATGGGCAAGTCAAAGTCTCAAAACCTCTTACAGACAAATGTATGTCACTGTTTTTGCTCGTGTTCGTGTTCCTGTTTAACTCCTTCTATTTAGCTTGGTCTAGGATCGAGGACGAAATGGTGCTATATATGAAAGAAGCAAGAACTTTGGTCGCAAAGAACAAGCAAAGCCTCTTGGAACGTCGTCGCCGCATCGCCTTCCATGCGGCGTATGTGAACTGGCGCTACAGGCCAGCCAACCTCGAAACTTATCCCGCCGACATGCTCATGCCCGGCCCAGCCGACGTTTTGGAGTGGTCCTCCATTCGGTCCTTCATTAAGGAAGAAGACGACGAAGAATACGACGCTGAGGCAGCCATGCTCGTCATGACGACCCTGATGCCTGTGTTCATCAAAAGCTGGCGTTACAACGTTCTTCGTGACCTATGGTTCAAGGCAAACTTTAGCAACTCCTTGTTCACACCCGTTCTCAATCGGGATTATCTTGACTCCGAGGGTCGCCTAATACAACTTCAGCTCGCGGTTGTTGTCTTCCGGTGTACAAGCAGTACCCACTGGCGATACGACGAGAGGCGGATGGAAGACGACGGAATCTGGATTCCCGGCTCTGGCGTTAACAGATATGAAATCAAAGACAATGCCCACCCTTGCTTGTGGTACCCTCACTTCTTTTTCCATCCATGCCAGACGATGGAAAGGTATACTTACGACGAAGAGCGTACTCGCGATAACAAGAACCTCAGCATCGAGAAGCAGTACAGCCACTGCAGGCGCGCTAAGTTCAAGCACGATGAGTTGGAGTTCGACGATAAGGCCTCGAGAATTGTGAAGAACCTTCTCGACGCCGCCAAGTTGAGCCATGAGTCCACGACCGTGCAAGAGATGGACCGTCTCGACCATCGATTTGTCTGCTTGAAGTGTTCCTTCGGCGCGAAGTGCGATGGGTCGAGGAGGGTTCGTGTCTGGTCTTGGAGGGTTGCGGTAAGCTTTTGCGTTATATGACAGCGCCGTGCCGCTGACTTAAGTGAATTTCTTCTGCGACGTCTAGGTCCAGCACTGCTTCAAATCACATCTGGGCGATTGGCAGATCTCCTGGGAGTGTATTCTTCCGGAGGACGCCGAAGAAGTAAGACGCGTCGAGGGAGTCGAGCACTCGAAGCGAGGATATCTGCGCACCCAAGACTGCAAGGTCTGGAAATGCATGCGATGCCGGGATACGTCCTCCGATCTGGGACGTATGAAATGGACGCGGCTGAAAGGCCACTTTAGGAACAATCCGTAAGTGCACACGAAATAGTTTGTAGACGAGAACTGACTGGTATCTTCAGGAAACACGGCGATCCCGATAAAATGGACGACAAAGAAGGAGTGTTGTATTATAAAGCTCTTGATTATTCGCCGAGAGAGCTTCCGCCAGTCAAGATGATTCCGGCTTCAACGACGGCTGCGTAGTATAATTTACGATACTACAATATTGTTATTATATTTAATAGTTTACCTTCTTCGCGGTAATACGACCACCAATGTATCCAAGAATACGAGCTGGGGGAAAAGAACCTTCCACAGCCATGGTTGTGTTTTGCTCTTCGTCATCAACAACTGGGTGACAGTCAAAGTGTCACCGAGCTCTGGGGATCGATCCTAACAAGCTCCTGGGCAAGAGGTCGGTGTGAGTAAGATTGTCTTGCAAGGCAGCACTGAGCTTGACATTCTCTGCTCCAGAGCCGACGTTAAGAAATTCGATTCGCCCTTGCTCGGCGATGTGAAGAGGGATGACTGTGGCCGTTTCTGTGCCACGGATCCATCGATAGCAGATCTTTTCGACTCCGGGGTGATGACTGCCAACGTCGACACGCTGCAGTAAAGGGCATCCAGAGAAGAGACTGACAACAAAGTCAAGTTCGTTGACGAGACTTATAATTTTATCCGGGCTCAGGATAAGGAGGGCACGAAGCTGGGGCAACTTGGCCATGGAGACAAAGTCCTGGAGAGTATAAGAGATTGCCTGGTGTAAGCTGCGAAAAGATATAAAAAGCGAATACGAACCTGAGAATAGAAACACTGAATTTCCAAAAACCGAAGAGAATGCAAGTGTGAAATGGGTAGGGTGGAGACGGGATGAGAAAGCCCAATCGTCACAGCGCTTCGATAAGAAAGCGAGCGGAGCCTGCCAAAAGGTTCGACGATTTCAGGGAATAACGTAGCTGTAACCAGAGGCTCGTTCCGTAAGTATTCCCACTCGAAACGTATGACGTTCCGTCCAGGAAGAAAAGCTTTCGCAGTATATATACTGCCCCGTAGGATCTTTAGTTTGCGGCAAGCCTGTGGGGTGGGGTCGCCTACAACAGGGCGAGAAACTGGGGAGCTGAGAAACACCAAGTCATTCTGATCTTCAAAAATGCGTGTATTTGGGGATAAGCTGTGGCCACTTATTTCGAGGGATTCAAGGCTGAAGTTGTACTTCGGAAAGGGCGTTTTTATGTCATGCCAGACGAGAAGGTGCAGCACCTTAAGATTGACGAGGTTTTGCACCCAATTTACGAGATGTTTGAACGACGGGTCGTCCTGTCCTGACAGAGAGGGGTAAAAGGGACCGTGATAACTTAGTACAAGCTTCGCAAGTTCGGGCTTGCCCTTCACGGTTTCGGCGAAGCGGAAAAGTTTTCTGTGACCTGGGATATACACCCTGGAATAGAGAAGTGGAGTGGCCTGGACGTGTAGAAAGTGACAGGTTCGACACAACGAACGCAGATGTTGCGGTCCGTTGCTGCTAATAAAATTGAGGGTAATATCAATGAGTTCGGGTGGCAGATCCAGCAAAGACATAGAGTCGAGAAAGGAAGAGTATGATATAGGCAGGCAGATGCAGCTTCACTGGTCCTGAATATATCGTTTGTGGTACGAATTGTTAGATCGCGGTCGATGGATGTATTCTGACGTCTGCTGTGGCCTTTCAACTTCAGCTCTTTCAGTAATAAATACGTGATTCGGATTAGAACCCAGGTCGTAGGCTCTGACTTACTATAATTCTTGGTGCTTCCCTTTACACTTGAATTCGAAAGATATGTTGAAGTTCCAATGTTGGCAATGGTGTCATCGTGGTCGCGAACCCTCGGAGTTTGAATATAATTATTTTCTCCTTGCTCTATTCTCTGACACCGTGGCTGCAAAGCTTGGACGGTTTCCTTGGAGGTATGATTTTGCGTGGATTCCTTGATAGCTTGAGGCTCTCTCATCTAAGTTCATGAATAGGGACACTTCTAAACGCACTCATGACTTGCGATACTTGTGACGATACTGAAACCATATCCCTCCGTCATATCTTCTGCGATGTGCCATGTCGGGGCTTGGATGGAAAATTGTGCGAGACTTGTCAAAAGCTCGAAGTTTTAACGTCGCAGATATCAGAGACGGCCAACCTTCTTCGGCAGTTGACCTTGGAACACCGAAAATTGCGGACGAAAAGTAACGACGTCCATTGCCCAATTATCAACCGGATGCCCCTCGAAATCAATTCTTCCATATTCCACCATTGCATCGCAGACCCTTATCCGCCCGAAGAATGGCATATCTCTTACTGCGAAATCGAAGAAGATCCTGATTACTGTCCCACACCATTTATACTCGGAGCCGTATGTAGAACTTGGCGAAATATTGTTATAGCCACACCTCAGCTCTGGAGTTCGATCTCCATTTCCCTTGATTCTTACAAGCTCCAAGCGAGGGTTGAACTAGCTCAGAAATGGCTTCACCTGTCAGGAAACTGGCCCTTATCGATCCATATACACGGCCATATTGATTACGATGATTCTAATTCGGGAGAAGAGGCAACCTATCCAGAGGACCAAATTATAGCGACATATCTACCGCTAATCGACGTCATAAACTGCTACTCCAAGCGATGGGATCATCTCCATCTCGACATACCCCATTTCATGGTTTCATACTTCTGTGGTAGCGCAGACGGCGCACCAATACTCCGAAAATTGTACATTGAACCTTACCGCTACGGTAATTTAACACACTGTCAATTCAAGCTTCAAGGTGAAAGACCGCGACCGCTGGAAATTTCTATACGGCATCAGAAGTTTGAGGCGGTCAACATCGTCTGGGACAATCTCACCTGGGCAGAAGTAAGTGGGTTCGATGTTTCTCAAGGCCTCGAACTCCTACGACGAGCCCCCAAACTCATATGCTGCAAGTTAATCAGTGTCTTTGACTTCCAAAGCCGCATCGAATTCCCCTTGCCTAGCAGTCCTCTCTCTCACAAACTACGCCGACTTCACTTTAATGCCTTGGATTGGGTATCTAGTAAATTTTTTAATCACGTCACCTTGCCTGCCCTGACGCATCTTAACTGCCACCTGCGGAAAGGAGGATCGAAATATGCAGATCTCCCTTCGTTTTTTTCCCGCTCTTCCCACTCCTCTTTCTCTTTGCGAGAGCTTTCTATTACTGACCCAGAAATTAATGATAGTGAACTGATCCAATTATTGAAGACGTCCCCTTCAATCACCTATTTGGAACTCGATCCACACAAAGAGACCGGCTCATTCACTCCCTTACCCCTTTTCGAACTTCTAGCGAGGACATCAATCCCTCTCTGTAATGACAGTGAGAGCCTAGAGACCTTCCTCCCGGAACTGGAACATCTCAATATTTTTGTGCCGCATGATATACTGAGGAAATGTCTTGTAGATGTCTTTGGCTCCAGATCTTTGGATAACATGCAAATTTTCACTCGACGACCATTGAAATTCCTGAAAGTTACTTTCTATCGACTTCCCGTTGATGTGGAGAGGCGCCGTCAAGCTCACGAGTCGGCCTATATTGACCGCGACGTTTTTGATCTCATCCTTCGGCTCAAGAAAGCCGGTATTCAAGTCGAAGTATTTGGCGATGGAATTGATATCATCGAAGACTGCATGGCGTTTTATGGCCTGGATGAATAAGGAGCAATTCTACCCACCAGCTTTTAATGTATAACCGCCATCATCCATGTGAGTAAACTTGTTCTCAATTCATGAGCGCTCACTGAGGTGATGCTTAAAAGCAAACAGGCCTTTAATTTTTTGAAAATGCGGGCATGCCAAACGGTGCTCATCTTGTTCCAATTTTTTTTCTGGAAGTTGGAAGGTGTGAATGTTATATATTGCGTTGCTCACCAGCCAGCCCAGCTGCCCAGGGTATCATAAAATATTTAAAAACAGAGATGAAAAATCATCGCAACAATAAATAACTCGTCCGAAATCTGAGCCACTGACAGATGTGGCCACTGATTTCGAGGGATTTGATGCCAGAGAACAGGGTGCAGCGCCTTAATATTGACGAGGCTCTGCATCAATTTACAAGATGTTTGAACGAGGGGGCTTGGAGGGGCTGTTCTGCCAGTCACGCGTGGTGTCCAAGACGCGAAGCGTCACAAACGCATGACTCCTGAAAAAGTCACACACTGTCCAATTTGCTGGTTTTTCCGCCACCATCATCATCATGTCTGCCTCAGACGTAGACAATAGGCCATTCAAAAGGCAAAAACTCGAGCCTCCAGTGCTCAAACCATTACCGACAGATATCCTTCTTCTGTCCTTGCCTCACCTCTTGGCGCACCCACCAACTCATAAGAATCATGTCCGCGCAAATTTCTTGTCACTTTTTGCATTGCGAAAGTATCTTGCTTCGCCTAATCTCGAGCCCAATCTGGAGTGTCAAGCGTGGACGCGGTTGGGAGAAATCGGTCTTAGCATTGGCTTGGAGACCGTTGGGATTGAGGACGAAGTCGAAAAAGCGATTACCAAAGCAGTACGGTTTTCATTTTCCTACCTGAAGCATTGAACCTAAGTTTATCTCTCTATAAGTTAATTATTGCCCATAAGGTACGAAATTTTCTTGCTATAGTTTCCAGAAGTCGTCATTTATCACAGAATTAGCATCCCTCTCTTCGATGTCACAAACCACAGATTACACGTCTCTCTGCTCGTCTGGCTATTCATCAAGAAACCGAAAGCTAGCGCAAAATACGCTCAAGAAAGTGCTCACGAGTTTTATTGTGCCCTCGGACCCTCTTCACGTTCAATATGCCGCACATCTGGCTTATATCGACAGTCATTCCAATGCCACCCACAGTGACGAGCCCAGCCCTTATTCGCCTTCCACCTCTAGTTTGAAGTCGTTGGGCGCCATCCGGGACCTTCGCGAGCTGGCTTCGCTCAATAATCACCATGAAGTAGTGCTTTTCGCGATGGTTCTTGAACTACGGGATCTAGTCCACCATGGCATATGGAACAGGGTCGAAGAATCCTTGAACGCCGCAGAGAAGGGCCTCAACATCTTGTTCGAGCCTGCCGAGGAATCCAAGAGTCCCTCAAATGCTCCTCCAGCTGTTCCAGGCAAAACCAACATCGAGAAAGTCCTCATCGTCCACGTACTGGTTATCGGTGTTCTTTACTATACCTACATCGGCAACAGCAAGGATTCGCAATGTCGGATCAAGAAGCTGCATGAAATGTTAGATGGAGGGGCGTTGCGGGCATTCGGGACCAGCGGCATCGTTGACATTGACTTGCCAGACCTACCGCCACTTCAGGTCCAAGTCACCCACCCTAGGCACATTTTCGCTCTCGGGTTTCTGATTAGCAGCATCTCGAAGCGGGACCCGGTTGGACGCAAACCTAAACGCAAAGTTTTCGCCAGTGAAGGCATCCTCGTCGTAGACCAGGAGTTGAAGAAGGATGCGCCACGTATGTCTTGTTTGTTTCGTATTTTTGAACCCTCCTTTAATCGACTCCTCTAGTGCCAATATGGTCCTCCGTTGCGGACGCCAACGAGTTCTATGGAAGGATGTCGAAGCTGAAAGCGGATATGATGTGCGAAATTATTGGGGTTCGTATCAAGCGATACACTTTTCTAAGGCTTACATTGTACTAACTATCGGTCTTTGTGTAGGTTTGTATCTCCAGGAGTGAATTCGACGAGGCTGAACAAGTATGTTATTCTAGTGTAATTTACGAACTTTCCATTTACCCATGACTTTTAGAACATCTGGCAGCTCATAGCTGATACACGGAACAACGGGCTCTTCTCAACGTACAGTGCGCGGATCACACTACACCAGGCCCACCTCGCCCATGGACTCGGCCGAACCAAAAGGGCCCTCAAATGTTATCAAGTAGCCGCATACCTTTCGCGAAAGCGGTCGTCGAACGAGCCTGCCTACACCGACGACGACGGCTGTGAAGACTACTGGGTCAACGTCTCTGCCCGCGCTGGCGAACTGTGGCTTCTCATTGGTACTGCTAGCGAGATCAGCGACGACAGGCAGCGCGAGCACAAGATGGAGGCCCTCCGCAAGACAGGTGCAGGTGTTGTGAAAGAGTGTGAAGGTCTTGGCGGTACACTGAAGGCCATCGGTGCCGTTCTGGCTGCCTCGCTGTCCAAGGAGTTCTTGGTGACCAAGTACGTTGCCATGCGCTTTCTGTCACCGTCTTGTTCCTTTTTTTTCTTATTCTGTTTTTCCGTTTCGTTATCCTCTCGCCACTCGCTGATGCTGACATTTTACCAGGACCCATCTACGCACCGCGCTGAACCTCTCCACCGCTGCTCAGGACAACCACCTTCGTGCCCTTGTCCTCTCGCTCGTGGCGGCGCAGTACGTACATACCTCGAATGAGCATGCAGAGTCGATGTTGGGCACCGCGGAGCAGCTAGCTGCCGGTCTTGGCGCCCAGCCAAAAGCCGTCAAGACCGCCGACGTCAAGAAAGGTCCCACACCGAAGTCGGCTGCTGGTCCTACAGCTGGGGGTGACGGAATTGGGAACGCCCATCTGCGACTGTGGATCGGAGAGCGATCTTTAGGTCGGTTCGCTTTTTTCTTGCTCTCGTTCCAACTTCCGGTGCTGATTTTGTTCTCTACCTCCTTCTAGAACTCAAAAAGAGAGCAGCGGACGAGAACGGGGCATCGAAGCAGGCCGTGGTCATTGAGAAATTCAAGGATGCGGTGGCGAGGGTGCAGAAGAGAAAGTTTAACGACATGGACTAGTTTTAGACGTGTTACTCTGGTTTTTGTTTTGTTTTATTTTATTTTTCCACTCAAACAATGTGATCCTTGTGCTCAATGCCCACATTTGCTATCAACGTAGGATCATTACGGGTGAACAAAGAAGTATGGAAGCAGGTAAGCTGTTGTAGGACACGCCACACGACATAAAGGACCAATCGACCGGTGCATAGAAGACATCCCAAGTTGGTGACTCACCCTACAGCGACTGAAGACAACCCCTCCTCCACCCCCTCCCCGTAACTCAGGCAGCCTCAAACCTTGGCGGTTAACTTCAGGAGACAATGCTCTTGTCTTACGCCCAATTTCGTGGCTACAGACCCCAGCTCTCGAGGCTGAGACCACTGGCGAGAGCCCAGCTTCAGCTGTGTGGATTTCTTCTCGGCTTTGCCTCCCGGAATCCGTAAGCTGGACAGGAGGACGATCTTACCGCATACGAATGGGATCTAGATCCATATTATGGGGCACAAATACCCACCTCATGACTGGAAAGAGCCGTAAAGTGAGCAGCTCTCGTCTTCCTGCGGGCCTGCGCATTTCCGTGGCGTTTCACGACCAGCCAGGCTGTTGAGGGAAGTTGTACGAAAGATTCCATTGAAATTCGCTCAACAAAGCCTGCAAGCATGAATTTCGAGAGGACCTCGAGCAGTCTCCCTATCGGCGTCTACGAGAGCAAGGGTAAGAGGCTTGTTGACCTGTTGGCCAAGGCGAATTTATGGTGGCTGTTGATCAGGCTCGTCGATTTCGGGCACAAGAGACCAAAAATGTCATGCATGAGATTCCACGACACTGGGCCCTCGGGATGGTTTTGATTGGCCGATGTTAGGGAAGATTTCTACGAACATTTGCATCGCCTTGGGAAGTCAGTTAGGTGGTGCAGGCAGAAACGATCATTGGTTGGCGATAGGGCACATGTAAACCCGTCCGTTGGGCAAAACATCTTGTAGTTCTGCCGGAGAATTTTTGGTGACTCTAGAGTCGTCAGTCAGTATTTAGCTATGGACCAGAAGAGAACGTAGACTGAGGGCAGCCGCTCCCATTTTCCAAGTACTCGAACTCCAAAGCGCCAAATCCACCACCCCTCCAGGACCGTACATACCGCGTAAAAATAAAATTGGCTACAATAAATGTCTAATATTACAACAAAGAACCTAGCCTAAAACCAACCAAAGCGACCCAACCCAATGGCATTACATGTACATATTTATCACCCAAGCCACCCAGGCCCCAGAGTCCCAGAGACACCAAAACCAAAGAACGCAATTCCCATCGATCGCGCACAGCCTGCTTGACCAAACAAGGGGGTATTTTTGGGACAAGGACAAACGGCTGACTATGTACGATACGACACGCACGTAAGGGTTGGCGATTAGAAAAACGCCTTTGCGAAGAACATATTCGACCGAGGAAAAGCGATATCGCAATTTAATATCCGCAATAACCCCGCTCTAAGGGTGTGGCTTTGCACAGAGATATTGATATTGATTTGGGGCGGAAGGGGAATGAAGGGGCTACCGAACGTCTTCGTACGCAGGAGGCAGATCCCCTTCGAGTTGAGGCATGTTAATATTATTAGCATTACTCGGTGGCGGTCGACCAGGACCAGGACCAGGACCAGGGCCGGCGTTCGAGGTGGATGATGGGTGTTCCGGCATCCTCGTCAGCGATGGCGATGGGTGGTGTGACGGCGGCGGCAGAAAGATGCGAGGCGGCGGGTACGCGTCGTGGAAGTGGGACTCCGTCTTGGCGTCTGTTTCAGCGCTTGTGCTGGCCCTAGGGTTTGGCGGCGTGTTGTTGAATCTAGGCACGGTGCTCCCCTGCGACGGACTAGGCGGTAGGGGACTGCTAGTCCTGTCGAGCCGCGAAGAGGGCGGCGAGGGCGGTGATGGGCTGGTCCTCCAGTTCAGCTCGACGTCGTCCGAACGCCTGTGATTCCTATTGGGTGGTTTCCTCTGGCTCGAATGATGTCTAGATCTGCTTTTCTTCGTCGTTGTAGAAGTGTTGGCGCTTCTCCCAGACTCGTGAAGCGTCGTCCCCGCTCCGGACGACGACCGCGCGGATGGTAGTATGTGACCTATAGAATGAATGAATGAGGCCCGAGTCAGGAACCCGGTGTATTTGATAGTGAAATAAAATGTTAAAAATAAATTGAAACGGGGAAGCAAAACACCAAACACCCCACTAACCGCCTCCGCCTCCAATTTAAAAAAAGGAGAGACCAGAGTCGAGTCGACGAAAATCAAACAACGAAACAACATACCCGAAAACGACCCCGACTCGGAGCCGCCAGAGTCAACGTCAACATCGACATCGCCGTCGTCCCCATGCGCACGAGCATGAGCTCGAGCAGGAGAAGAGCCCAGCCGTCCATTACCAACGAACGACCCCGGATGCTGCGCCTCGAGCGCCCTAATAATGGACGTCCGCCGACGGCTTCTCTTTCCGCTTTTCCGGCGGCGCACGACAATAACGACGATGACAGCAGCGAATATCGCGATGAAGCCGGACAGGGAGCCCGCGACCATCGCCACGGGGGACTTGACGTGGGGCGACTCTAGGACGGTGCTGGATGCGCTTGGTGTGCTGGAGGACGAGGGGGTGGTAGCGTTTGTTGGGAGGGTGAGGCCGGACAAGGTCGTGCTAAAGTGGAGAGAAGGAAATTTGGGATATTAGATAATGTGGTAACTTTTTAGGATGTTACTCCGCAGCAGCAGCAGCAGAGCAGCCGCGAAGATGTCGAGAAAGAATATGAATATTCACGCACATCGTGGTGAGGGTCGCTGGGCCGCCATTCGACGAGGTGAACACGACGACCACGGCGGGTCCGCTAGAGCGATAAGGGTAATTTATTAACACTTTGCGGAGTTAGAAGATAATTTTTTAAGGGAAAAGCGAACTTTGATTTTGTCTCCGTGACTGTCTGTGCTTGAGCTGGTGCGATCCAGGAGAGGAAGAGGCTTAGGAGAGCGAGGATGTACGACCGTTGCATGAAATGACGGAAGGAGCGAAAATCCATGGAGCAGTTTGATGGAAGGTCCAGGAGAGGAGGCTGCGCAAGCGGGAGGGTGGATGGTATATAAAGACGGGAATCTCGACAAGCAAAACAGGAATTCATCGAAAGAAGGGACCACGCGAGCGCAGGAAGCGCACGCGTTGAAAGAGGACACGATCGGCAGGCAGACGGCAAGGTGGGCTGCAAAGACAGACAAAAAAAGTGGATGGAGCAACCCCGTTATGGTTGAGGGCAAAGGTAACCTATACTCGTCGCAAGATGCTATATGATGGTGTCAATCTTGCAGACCATTCCTATCGAAAGAAACCCCCACGGCCGTCAGTCGTCCACAGTCAGATGGGCAGCAACTGAAACCCCAAATTTACTTTATTCTCGTGGGTGATGTTGTGCCTTGCTTCCAAGTCGTCGTGACTTCCTAGTCTCAATTGAAGGTTGAATGAAGTATTTTAGGTCCGTCTGAGAGGGAAGATTGCGAGAGAAGCACTGGTTCTGCGAATATTGCGAAAAAATGTCAGTCCACGATGCGCTGCGAGGGGCGTTCCGAACGATGAGACCCACCAAGGAGCTGGCTCGACGTCGATCCCTTTCCCGGGGATTTGGGTAGTGCAGGATGGTATGGGGTGGAAGACGAGGATGCCCCGCTGGCTATCGAAGATGGCTATCGTCAAGATGTATATTTCGAATTGCGTGCGAGCATGACAAGGGCCATACATATCCATCAGGCATATTGTACCACCCTCTGGTTTATAAATAACCTGAAGGGGGGAAAGCACGGACGAATCACAGCGTCCACCGCTCCGGTAGTCCTGGCGGCCTCCGAAAACGTGCTATTAATAAATCCTACACCTCCACGCCCGTCCCAACATATATCAAAAAAACCAAAAATAACTCACCGGGGCGCATCTTCCATCACGTTGGCTATGGTTATTTTGAGAGCTCTTAAAATAAATATGTCTTGTCATAAAAGACTCTCCAGTCGGCCGAGGTTAAATCGAGCTCTTGTCTCACCGGGGTTGGCCACCACCACGGCCAAAGAGGAGTGACTCGGAGAGAGTTTGCAGGAATGAAAGACGCTTTAATCCGAGAATGTGCGTGCACTGGAACCCATACAGCCGGGGTGAATATCGTGAGTCCGCGTGAGTGACGGGGGAAGTCGTCCAATCGATACTGAGCCAGAGCTAATGAAGCAGAATGGAAAACACCGAGAATGAGGAATTCCCGCTGAGCAAGCTGAAAGCATGGAGCAAGAGATGTACCGCTAAACCCCTCCGCGCCAGACAGATGATCAGATAACGTTAATGTTGCCCTCTCCCCTCCCATAGTCTTCATGTCATTGGTGAATCATTAGCCTGACGCGCACGCCAACGGTCGTGGATAAGAGAGAAAGACAAAGGAGAGAAACACTTGGCACCTGCGCCAGGTTATATACTCAATCTAAGCTTACCCTTCAAATCAGCCTTGGCTTTCCTTCTTCAAAAGTTCTTGGCAACAACAAGCAATTGAGCATTTCCCAAAGCGCTGGGTTTTATGCGTCCAGCGCACTCACGCTGACGTTGGCTGGCAGCCGTATTAGCCTTTGGTTAGCGATAAGAGAAACGTTTGCTCAATTTCCTCAATGACCCAATCACGCATATGCATTTATTGACAACCTCTCGTGCACGACCGGTCAGAAGAATGGGCTCTGGCAGAGCTCGGCTTGATCGGCAGATATATGCATCAGATGCGAGCATCATTGGGGTTTGTGGGCGTTCTCACTCATCTCCACACCAAAGTCCCGTATGTGGAACTCGCGGAGGGAGGCATGCGCTACCGCTGCCTCGGGACTTGCACAAAAATAATTCTTGGTGGTACAGAAATGGATTATGGGCCTGGCGGTTGCTGGAGTTTATTTTGATTATTGATATGATAGACAGACCGTCCAGAACTGGACCTGAAATCAAATTTCGAATGCGACCTAGACTTTCTTGAGAACTTGAGGCTATTAAAAAACCGTACAGCCTCGCCGCAATGAGCGTGAAGTGTGAAATGAGGGTGCATACCTTAAAATAAGCACTTCACTTCTGGTGATACTTGGATATGATACGCTCAGACGAGACTTAGCACTTAACCCAAAATATAGTGACTGACCAGGTCCGAAATGCCTCGGAATATCGGCCTCTTGAAATGTACCGTACGCTCTTTAAATTTATGCACCCAGTCCGTTCTCATTCTGAAAAAGGGTTCGTATTTACCAGTTTTGGAAAATGGACACACTGGGCAAACAAATGCCATCCAATTGTTTCTTCTGGGACGACATACATATCTACTGAAGATATCTACGACCTCGTCAACGAGCACCACCTCTGTTGGAGGACTCGTCGCAAAGAGAGGCATTTTACAAAAATAGCCCTGAAACTCTGCCTGAATATAGATTACTCGCTATAAGAACGAAGTGACAGATCATCATTATTATAAGTCTATAATAATAGGAATCCAAGTATGCACACCACGTTCGTGATCATAAAATAGCATTCATGGCATTCATGAGGTCCTCCATCAAAAGGGTATGGAGGTCCGTCATTTACAGTATGTATACTGCTTGACACGGGCAATTACAATCACGATCAGCAGTCATTCTCAGAAAATAGCACCTCCGAAAAGGGGTATAAAACTCTGTCATTGATTTATATCGGTGATCGTGTACACTAGTAAGTAAGTATATACTAAGGCTTGGGGCCTTAGGTACGGAAGAACAAAACTAATTTTAAGCAAAAACAATTACACAGGTGCAAATCGTTCGGTCATATGCCAGTGCATACATGCTGTCATGCTCGAGCTCGCAGTGACGCAAGTCTATAGTCACTTCTCATCAAAAAATAAGTTAGATCATAACGCATCATCATGAATTCTCTCCACCCCCACCACCCCACCGTGATCGTGATCGATCAACCTCCCCAACATACAAGATACAACCTTCACTCGACACAAACACAATGCTCGCAGCACCAACAAGCAACCCGCAGGCCATGTTCACGACTGCTTCATATTCGGCCTCGCATCGTGCCAATGGCCCTGCGCGTCCTTCTTGCGCACAGTGAAGCACGCGATGCCCAGATAATTAGTGATATCCTTAATAACGAGCGTCACGAACCGCGCGTACGTGAACAGAGACACGGCGAGCGTGAGCCAGACGAGGATCGTCGTGTTTTTAGGTGTGCGTTGGATGATGGGTGACCTAGAGCAGCATACATGAGTAAGAAAGAAATAGAAGAAAGGACACAAAAAAAAAAAAAACACCCACATCCCAAACACCGGCAAATTCGCATCCACCGCCCCCATCAAACTCCACACCCACACCCAGTCCCACACCGGAAAGCGCTCCTTCGTCACATGCGCCAGGATCATCCGTCCGACCATATGCGCGAACTGCAGCCCCCACGCGCAGAGGAACGGCACGAACGCGGCGCTGTCTAGGATGTACGAGTTGTTGAACCGCGGGTGAGAGAGCCACGCGACTTGGAGGGCGGCGCTGAAGAGGAAGGGGAGGAGGAGGGCTAAGGGGCGGAGGGAGTTGGTGTTTTGCAGGCGGGTGGCGAGCCGGACGTTCCTGTAGGATGAGAGGATGTTGTATGCGAGCCCGAAGGCGCCGAAAACCATGAAGGACTCGTTGAGTGGGAGGTTGGGGAGTTTTGAGATGAGAGGTAGACGTTCTAGGTGCGTGAATGTCCATATTTTTTGGTCCCAAAACGAGGGTCCTGGAGATGAGATGAGATGAGATGAGATGTTGAGTGGGTGAGGAGAGCAAGACGAACCGTAGTACCCGCTGATGAGGAAGATGGACACGATCATGAGGATGCCCTCGACGGGTCCGGAGAAGTATCCGAGGTATAATTGGCCTGCGGAAACCAGTGATCAAAGACTGGGCAGATAAAGCGTAAGGAGAAACACACACCAGTATGGTATTCCTCCCAAGTAGTCAGGTAAAAGTTGGCCAGGGTCGCGATCTGCGAGGCAACCGTCCACCAGGACCGCCCGAGTCCGAGGGCGCGTGAGGCGAGGATGACCTCTAGCTGTGATAATTGGTGTCAGGAGATTTATGGAGATGGGCAGCGATTGTGGAAACGAACTGTTGTATTGAGGGCGTCACATCCTACAGACAAAAGTTAGCAAAGACAAAAAATCTGGCAGGCAAAGGTAACGTACCATGGTCGAACATTTCACCTAGAGGCCCAGCCATTCCCGTCCGTCTAGCCTGCTTCCTACAAGAACGAAGAAAAGACGTTAAATACGCTAATCGTAAACCAGCAGTCCAAACAGCATCATACCCATCGATAGCGTCCAAGCTCTGATAGGCAAACAGCCCAATCCCCCATCTAAAACACACCACAACATGAGAAAAAATACCAAAAACCAATGACATCACAACTCACGTATAATACACCCAATGCGGAGGCCCCTCCGCGCCGTTCTTCTCCGTGAGATACATGGGGTCGTAGTACAGCAGCGTGAAGAAGTTGAAGAAGACGATGCTCAGGCCCGTGAGCGTGATCTGAAAAGGGGTTCATTTAGCATCGTGTTTGAAAAAAAAAAGAGAAGCAAACGCACGGTATTTGGCGCGACGGATAAAGGCCATAGTGTGACGAACCACGTCCAGAATGGGTTGAGGACGTAGCGCGAGATGAAGGACCTAGGAAGTAGAGTGAGTTGGTGATATCCAATTAGCCCAGCGAAATGGAGAGGTAAAAGGCGATAAGAGAAAGGACGCACTTGTCAACACCTTTGTATGCGTATTTTTTGAGGTTCTCAAGCGAGTGTTGAGGGATGTAGCCCATTATTGCGGATGTAGGGGTCTAATAAGACGTCCTATATCCCATAAAAAACTGAAAATGAGAAATGATGCTCCAGCTCCAACTCAACTTTTCCTCACGCACCTGGGTATCTCAATGCTCGCTATCTTTTTCCCTTCTCTATTCTTCTAAGCAGCCTCAGCAATCTATGTAAGCCCGAATCCTCGTTGGGCACAGGACGAGAACGACAACGAGAAAGAGAAAGAGGGAATGGGCGACGGCCACGTCGACGACGCACGAAGAGTGAAGGGTTCGCAAAAGAAAAGACGAACGTTGCTTGGAAGGAATTCTTTTTTTGCGTGCCTGCCAAGAATGGAACTTGCACGTGATTTTTTGGGTGAAGTGCGTCATTGGACGGATTTGGGTGAGGCGGGCGGGGAGGCGGGCCGCTGTTTGATCTCGTCGCGACCATCACAACTTTGGCATCGCTGATCCTCCAGGTAGAGTTCGTAGATAGATTTCATGGAAGGGTTTTTATACGAAATCTCGATATAATTTACAAATATCTTGAAAGACTCATGCACGTTAAGCAAGCAAAGTAAGGGTCGGAATTCTTGCAAGCCCGGAGTGCTCTGTCTTACTCAGATAGTAGCCCCCTCACCCATCCTCCTCGCAGAATCCGGGCTCAAACTCGATATACATAGATGGGAGAGAGTAGTAGTCATATGGTCGTCTTTGGGTCCCAAATAGATGAAAACGTGGGGTAAACGCGTACGCAACGATGTGGCGTACATTGGGATGGCATTTAGAATAACTAACCTCGAGGCGAAAGAGGGTGCAAAGGGAGCGAGAGGCAAACTACATTGCTACTTATGCACGAAAAGATTGGCGCTAAGATACCCTAGTGAATGCTTTGCTGTAAATGTTGACCTTTAGAGAGATTGGCGCTGACGGTACGGGTACTCGTATTTGCAGGGTCAGAGAGTTAAGCGCGCGATATTTTGAGTAAGTATGACAGTTATGAACCACCACGTTTCGGGGGAGGTTAATCGCCTTCCCAGTGATTCCCTAACATGAAAATCCCAGAGCGGCTGATATAAACCCCGCCAGACAAAGTTCCGAGTCATAAGCGGTAGAGGGTACCAGAGCACCCGTGACAATTTGAGAGAATATCCTCCGAGTTCAGATGACGGCGAGACTACGTGAGACGAGATCTGCTGACACAGACGACCATAACCAAGCTGCGCATGCCGAGAATTTAGGAATGGGAGCTCAGACTTGCAGCTGCTGCGGACGAAAGGTTGAAAGAAAATCCAGTCTTTAGACCTCCGCTGGGTAGACTAGCACAATCCAAATTCTGCCCCGAACAAGTCAGATTTATAACAAAATTACCTTTGTCAAAACCTGTGCATGCTAGAACACTTGTTGCCGACAGGAATGATGACAGAAATCAGGACAAACGAGAGATGGCGTTGTGTGGTGTGGTTGTGTGGTGCGGCATTTCCCGAAATAGAACACAAAGAGGGCCCATCAGCCAATCCTCCACCCTCTTCCTCCAACAAGTTATCCCACTTCCCGAGCTCCAAAACCCTCCAAACAAAAATCACCGTACTCTCATCGAAAATGCGAGAGCAGTGCCACTCGAACGGCGAAAAATGGAGCCCAGGGAGGGGAGATAAAAAATAAACGAATATCCAGGCAATCTTCCAAGCTGAAAATCGCTCAGAATCCGGTGGCTCGTGCGCCTTCCACAA
Organism: Galerina sulciceps; assembly: GCA_023014345.1. Taxonomy (NCBI): domain Eukaryota; kingdom Fungi; phylum Basidiomycota; class Agaricomycetes; order Agaricales; family Galerinaceae; genus Galerina; species Galerina sulciceps. Next base: position 147,942 of record JAEDXJ010000035.1, read on the forward strand.
GGCGTGAGAACTTGAAACGTTTTGTTTGGGTGGCAAAAGAGGGTCGAACTTTTCCATTCCTTCCTTCCCTCCGCCCCCTCCTCAAACACACACCACCACCACAACTTCAAGCACTTCCTCAAATCCTCGCCTTATCGACCTCAAATGGCCCGTACCAAGGTATGTAACTTCTTCCTCTTTCCACATCTCGAAATTAGCGCTTATTTGAGCTGAAAATGCGCTCGCCGCTGCTGTCGTCGTCATCTAGCAAACCGCCCGCAAATCGACCGGAGGTCAGTTTCCTTTCGTGCCACCCTGCCCCGCCCGACTGTGACTTATCGTCTCTCCTCTTTTCTTCTTCTTATCCAGGCAAAGCCCCCCGCAAGCAGCTCGCCACCAAGGCCGCTAGGAAGACCGCCCAGGTATGTCCGTCGTCGTCGGCAACGGCGTCGCCACCGTCGGTGACGTCGGGCTCCGAACTTTTTTCTAATTCTTTTTGCAGACTGCCACTGGAGGCGTCAAGAAGCCCCACAGGTTCCGCCCTGGTACCGTCGCTCTCCGTGAGATCAGGCGTTACCAAAAGTCCACCGAGCTGCTTATCCGCAAGCTCCCCTTCCAGAGGCTCGTCCGTGAAATCGCTCAGGACTTCAAGGTATGTGCTACTAACACCTTCTGTGTAGTTGTCATGATCCGAGCTGACTCACTCTCCGTCATTGTGCAGACCGATCTCCGCTTCCAGTCTTCCGCCGTCATGGCTCTCCAGGAAGCGGCTGAGGCTTATCTCGTCTCTCTCTTCGAAGACACCAACTTGGCTGCCATCCACGCCAAACGTACGTGCAGCTCCTCCATCATTATATCTCACCTTTACTCACAACCTCCCTTATCCAGGTGTTACCATGTAAGCACCCCTTCCCTCCCTCTCAGTGCGGTGCCGCATACGCGCAACCGCATCGCTCCACCGCATGACTCACGAACACCACGCTGACTCGTTTTTCTCATAGTCAACCCAAGGACCTCGCCCTCGCCAGGCGTCTCCGTGGCGAACGCTCTTAAGCGGCCCGCCCCTCCGACGTTCTCGCACCACCGCTGGATTATTGATCAAGACGGATAATCATCACCTCAGTTCTTCCCCGCCACCACGACGCCTCGACGGCAAGGACCTCGACCAAACCTGGTCCATGTCTTCGTCGCGTTGTCTGTGGTGCCGTCACCGTCATTCGTTCTGTCTAGTCTAGTCGTCCATCCCTACTGTACACCCCCGTCCGCCGTCTTGCTCGCTAATACACGCCCCCTCCCCTTCCCATCTGGAATCGTTTCTTGCCCTTATAAACATGACCCTGATCGTAGTATACAGGTTCTGTTCTGGTCGTGTACTATTATTTGCGTTCGCTTTTTTGTACATTGTATGAAGTGGCCTTATATTATTGGTCTTGGTTTCTTGTCTTGTCGGGTTTGGTTTCGTGCTGATGTGGATGAAGGCTTGTGTTGACTTGCAGTGGATATTCTGAATACCTTATCTGGCTTGATTGCTGGCAGTTTTGAGATATCGAAGGTCTAAATATAGCACCGGGGCTTACGTTTGAATCGGTTTGATGCGCTCTTGGTTTAGAAAGGAAAGTGCTTTCCTTATTTCAGGCTTCCTTTCGATCGCAGAAGTGGGCTGTAGAATCAAGTGCATCGCGTTATAAGGTCTGGAATATTAGTACCCAAAACAGATGGACGCTATATATTTACGTGACCATAATTGTCGTCTTTATTTCCAACCTCCCTAGCTTGTGACTACGCGTTCGAACGTTAACAGAATATTGGTCCACAAGACAAGAGACAAGGACTAGTACGTATCTCTCCGTCCTTCACTTTGAAAAAATCTTCCGACTTTCGTCGGCCCCTAAGTAGAACAACAGTCGAATGGCTGCAGATATTACGTATCCGCAACCTCCGGGGACAAGGCTCGCTTCGCCATCCCAGTGGCGTGGATTGCACATCATCGTCCTAGCACAATGTGTGCGTCGGCCTCGACAAAGTACCTTTATTTCGACATCTGAAGAACTTTAAGTCTAAGGTGTAGTATACAAGTCAACTGTAAGCGCAGTACACCTTCAAATACCATGAAAATCCGCCTTTGGAAGACAGTTATCACTGTTAACAAGATCAAAAATATATACCGGCACAGGACAAGCAAGACTACATAAAACAACCATTTTTTTGCAAAATATTGTAGAGTACAACATACCACTACCGCAAGTTTGAAAACTCCAGACGAAGGAACGGTGAGGTTATAACAGCAGGAGCACACGATGCCAAATCCGCCCATTTTGCGGGAAAAGATTTGTTGCAGTTGCTCAAGGATCTTACAGGAAGATGTCGGTTATACAATCAAGATCATATTACTTAGCGTCGATAGATAAATGTTGGTTGCCTTCAAGTGTCATTTCAGCAAAAATAATGAACCGAGGATGATTTTACTCACTGGCACATAGAGGTTATACATTAAAATGCATCTGGATAACGTTCATTTTCCTCGATGACATCAATTTTGCCCATATCATCGAATACTTCGAGCTCAATTCCCGCCTTCTTGAGCCGAAGGAAGTGATGAAGAAAATATTTCAATATAACAAGGAATGAAATCGTGAAAAGGTTGCATCCAAGCCTGATGATCTTGGAAACAATTAAATTTCACAAAGGTCAATGGCCGAGAGCTGGAGTTTTGAAATTGCATGTCATCCAGAGGACCGAAAATATCCGTAAAACGATGCCACGAATAGTTATACGGTACATAGAGTTCGAGGTGTTCCAGTTTCGGGAGGAAGATTTCTCGATCCGAATTGTCGTCGCTGGGAAGGATTGATGTCCTGGCGAGAGTATTGAAGAGTAGAGTGGGATGGTTTCTCTCAAAATAACAGGATGGCGAAAGATACAAATGTGTGATTGAAGGGATTGCTTTCAGTACAAGGATCAGATCGTCTTGTTTAAATTTTGTGTAGGTGACGGAAAGCTCTTGCAAAGGACATATCGACCGAGAGAAGAACGACACGAGGTCTGTGTAGTTCTTCGTTTCTTTCAAGGCGCAGTTAAGATGTGTCAGACGAGGCAGAGTGACATGAGTGAAAAAAACACCAGCTTCATAATCACTCGTTTGAAAGTGAAGTTGCTGGATTTTGTGTGTGAGAGGACTATCGGGAAAAGGAAAGCTGGAGCGACTCTGTGAGACCTCGATATTGACCAGCTTGCAGTATGTGATATGGGGTGCCAGTCGCAACATTTCAAGGCAGTCTGAAACGCGGAAGTCAGCCGCTGCTACCCAAGTGACGTTGGCCCAAGTGATGTCGACCGCCTTGAACTGCCGATTTCTTACATGAACCTCTCTAGGTTGTGGTCTCTTTCCCCGAACCTGGAATGCGAATTTTGAATACTCAGAAGTACAGGGTTCAATGTACAACTTCCTGAGTCTCGGTGCGCCGTGTTCATCTCCATAGAAGTGCGAAATCATACGATGAGGTATTTTGAGATGGAGATGACCCCATCGCCTGGAGCAGTTGTTTATGGTTTCGATCAATGGGGATATCGTTTTTGAATCTCGATAGCCGTCCACATAAATGAACCTATTTGCACTGTGTAAACAGATCGACAAGAGCAAATCTCCTGATCGGTGAATCCATTCCTGAGCAAGTTCAACCTTCGCTTGGAGGTTGGGAGGGTCGAGGGGAATGGAAATTGCGGTCCAGAGCTGAGGCGTGGCCCAAGCAATACTTCGCCATGTCCGACAGACGGCTCCTAATACAAACGGAGTAGGTGCAGGACCAGCCGTTCCGATTTCGCAGACAGCGCCATCCGACTCTGTAGGCGGATTAAAGTCGGGAACGAAATGTTGGAATATGGAAGCAATGATTTCGGGGGGTACCCTATTGAGAATCGGGCTGTGGTTGAGGTTCCGCTTCGTCCGTAATTTTTGATGCTTAGAGACTAATCGTCGGAGAGAATATGCGGTTTCTGAGATTTGAGAAGCCAACGATTTGAGCCGTTGACATGTACGGCACAATCTTTCATCTAAGCCACAGCGTATGGTGGAAATGACAGGGGGTAGAGACACGGTTTTAGTACTGCCACAAGAGCCGCAAAACATGAACGGACTTAGAAGTGTTCTTGTTTCTAAACATAGAGTAATTCAGTGAAAGCTATCAAACAACCCACAAAAAGTGTACCTCCAAGGAATCCGTCCAAGCTTTGCAGCCACGCTGTCGGAGGACGAGAGGAAAAATATTCAAATTCGAACTCCGAACAATGGTGCCTACAGCAGCCCACGACGACGACGACCACATTCGATTTCGAAGCCTAACACGATTTTTTTTCGAATTCAAGTGCTCCAAGAACTACAATCAATCAGGGCTTACAGGTATACACCACCTGGAAAGTTCTAAACCAATTCAAACCTCGTTCACCATAGGAGTTAAAGTCGAAGGGATCACATCGGACAATGTTACAAGGCATTCAAAAACCTGTCGTGGTGAATAAAACGTATAGAGTATATATGTTTGGATAGGAGGGTAGTAGAGCGCGATTCTATCTATTGTTGCAATGATTTTGGTCTCTATCCTTGGCATTTAACAACTTGAGACCGGGTTGATGCACGATATAATACATTCGCATGTAATGTCGACTACTTCCAATTTCCAGGGGGGGAATGGAACAAGATCAGCACTGCCAGGCATGCGCATGTCTTCGGATAATGGGAGGCCTGTTTTTTTAAAAATGTCATCTCAGTAAAGCTCATGATTCGAGAACAAGTTTACACACATGGCGGTTATAGGGGTAGAATTGGTTCTTATTCGTCCAGGCCATAAAATGCCATGCAGTCTTTGATAATATCAATTGCTCCGCCAAATACTTGGACTTGAATTCCGGCTTTCTTGAGCCCAAGGATGCGATCAAAAACCTCGCGGTCAATATAGGCCGACTCGCGAGCTTGAGGGCGCCTCTGCACGTCAATGTCAAGTCCATCTAAAGTAACTTTCAGGGATTTCAATGGTCGTCGAAAGGAAACTTGCATGTCATTTAAAGATCCGGAGCCAAAGACATCTACAAGACATTTCTTCGGTAGATCCTGCGATACTTGAATATCGAGATGTTCCAGTTCCGGGAGGAAGGTCTCTAGGCCCTCAATGTCACTACAGAGAGGGATTGATGTCCTGGCTAGAAGTTCAAAAAGGGGTAGACGGGTGAATGAGACGACCTCATTGCGTGACACAAGGTCCAAATGGGTGATTGAAGGGGCCAACTTCAATGATTGGATCAGTTTTCTATCATCAATTTCTGAGTCAGTAATAGAAAGTTCTCGCAAAGGGAAAGAAGAGCTGGAAGATCGGGAAAAAAACGAAGGGAGATCTGCAAATTTCGATCCTCCTTTCCGCAGGTGGCAGTTAAGATGCGTCAGGGCAGGCAAGGTGACGTGATCAAAAAATTTACTAGATATCCAATCCGAGGCATCAAAGTAAAGTCGGTGTAGTTTATGAGAGAGAGGACTGCCAGGCAAGGGGAATTCGATGCCGCTTCGGTAGTCATAGACACTGATTAACTTGCAGCATATGAGTTTGGGTGCTCGTCGTAAGAGTTCGAGGCCTTCAGAAACATTGAACCCAATTACTTCTACCGAGGTGAGATTGTCCCAGACGATGTCGACCGCCTCAAACCCCTGATACCGTAACAAAATTTCCTGCGGTCGTGGTATTTCGCCTCGAAGCTGGAATTGACAGTTTGTTTCATGACCGCACCAGTAAGGTTCAATGCCCAATTTTCGGAGTATTGGTGCGCCGTCTGCGCTACCACAAAAGTATGAAAACATAAAATGGGGTATGTTGAGGTGGACATGATCCCATCGCTTGGAGTAGCAGTTTACGACGTCGATTAGAGGCCGATATGTTGCTATAATTTGGTCCTCTGGAAAGGCTTCCTCTTCTTCCGAATCAGATTTATCGTAATCAATGGCGCCGTGTATATGGATCGATAAAGGCCGATTTCCTGACAGGTGAAGCCACTTCTGAGCGAGTTCAACCCTCGCTTGGAGGTTGTAAGAAACAAGGGAAATGGAGATCGAACTCCAGAGCTGAGGTGTGGCCGTAACAATATTTCGCCAGGTCCTACATACGGCTCCCAGTATAAATGGTGTGGCATTGTCGTCAAAATCTTCTTCGAATAGGCTGTGAGAGCTATTCCATTCTTCAGGCGGATAAGGGTCTGAGATGTAATGGTGGAATATGGAAGAAATGATTTCTAGAGGCATCCGGTTGATAATTGGGCAATGGACGTCGTTACTTGTCGTTCGCAATTTTCGATGTTTCAAGGTCAACTGCCGAAGAAGGTCGGCCGTCTCTGATATCTGCGACGTTAAAACTTTGAGCTGCTGACAAGTCCCGCACATTTTTTCATCCAAGCCCTGACATGGCACGTCGCAGAAGATATTACGTAGCGATATAGTTTCAGTATCGTCACAAGTATCGCAAGCCATGAGTGCGTTTAGAAGTGTCCCTGTTCATAAACGTAGATGAGAGAGCCTAAAGCTATCGAGGAATCCACAAAAATTCATACCTCCAAGGAAACTGTCCAAGCTTTGCAGCCACGGTGTCAGAGAACAGACCAAGCAGAAAATAATTATATTCAAACTCCGAACATTCGCGACGACGACGACACCGTTGCCCACATTAGAACTTGAACACATATCTTTCGAATTCAAGTGTAAAAGGGGAGCACCAAGAATTATAGTAAGTCAGAGCTTACGACTTCGGTTCTATTCTGAATCACATATTTATTATTGAAAGAGCTGACGTTGAACGGCCACAGCAGACCTCAGAATACTTACATCTATCGATCTTGATCTAACAATTCCTACGTACCAACAATATATTAACGCCACCGCTGAAGCTGCATCTACCTGTTTCTATCAGAGTCCACCTTTCTCATCTCTATGTCTTTGCTGGATCTGCCACCCGAACTCATTGATGTTATCCTCAAATTTATCAGCAGCAACGGAGCGCAACATCTGCGTTCGTTGTGTCGATCCTGTCACCTTCTACATGCCCAGGCCACTCCATTTCTCTATTCCAAGGTATATATTCCAGGCCACAAAGGACTTTTCCGTTTCGCCAAAACCGTGAAGCGCAAGCCCGAACTTGCGAGGCTTGTACTAAGCTATCACGGTCCCTTTTACCCCTCACTATCAGGACAGGATGATCCGTCGTTCAAACCTCTCGTAAATTGGATGCAAAATCTTGTCAATCTTAAGGTTTTGCACCTTGTCGTCTGGCATGACATAAACAGATCCCCCTTGCCGAAATGCAACTTCAGCCTCGAATCCCTCGAGATAAGCGGCCACAGCCTATCCCCAAATACACGCATTTTTGAAGATCAGAACGAATTGGTGTTTCTCAGCTCCTCAGTTTCTCGCCATGTTGTAGGCGACCCGAGCCCACAGGCTTGCCGCAATCTAAAGATCCTACGGGGCAGTATATATACTGCGAAAGCTTTTCTTCTTGGACGAAGCGTTATACGTTTTGAGTGGGAATACCTGCTGAACGAGCCTCTGGTTACAGCTGCGCTACTCTCCGAAATCGCTGAACCCTTTGGCAGGCTTCGCTCGCTTTCTTATCGAAGCGCAGCGAGGATAGGACCATCTCATCCCGTGTCTACTCTACCCATCTCATACTTGCAGTCTCTTCGGTTTTTGGAGATTCAGAGTTTCTATCCCGAGGTTCGTATCCGCTTTTTATTTATTTTTCGTAGCTTATGCCTGGTAATCTCTTAAATTTTTCAGGACTTCGTGTCTATCGTCAAGTTTCCCCAGCTTCGCGCTGTCTTTATCCTGAGTCCGGTTAAAACTATAAGTGTCATCAAAGAACCCGACCGTATTATTGGTCTCTTCTCCGGATGTCCATTGCTGCAGCGTGTCGACGTTGGAAGTCATCACCCTGGAGTCGAAAAGATCTGCTATCGATGGGTACGTGGCACAGAAACGGCCACAGTCATCCCTCTTCACATCGCCGAGCGAGGGCGAATCGAATTTCTCAACGAGGAGGAAGGCCCTGGAGCAGAGTATATTGGACTCAGCACTGCCTTCCAAGACAACCTTACTCGCACCAACCCTTTGTCGTCGACGAGTTGGTTAGGATCCGTCCCTGGAACTTGGTGACACTTTGACGTTCCGTGGCTCAGATTTCGGACGAGTTCACGCTTTCGAGAGAAGGGCATTATTGGGTCAATATACGAGACATTTATTAGTAGAGAACTTTTCGTGAGGAAATGAAACCTATGGATTTGTTTGAAAAGGAATTTGGTAGTTGACTGAAGTGATATTCTATGAATGCGATGGTTTGGGTCTCGATCCTCGTCTGATTTAGCAATTTGGCTGGCTGGTAGACGACACTAGCTGGCATGCTACATTTTCAAATAATTGGAGGACCGGAGGTCTACATCTTTTTGCTCTTCAATGTCATCTCATTGGGGCTCATGAATCGAGGACAATTACGCTCACATGGAAATTATATATTAAATGCAAGTGGGTAAAAACCTTTCTTATTCCTCCAATTCATGATATTCTATACCTTCTTCAATGAGATCAACACCCGAGGCATCGAATACTTCTACTTGAATTCCTGCTTCCTTGAGCTCGAGGATGCGAAGAAGAATATCTTCATCAATATACCAGTATTCACCAGTCTCAGAACGGTGCATTACATCCTCGGGATCTTGGGTATGAGTGAATTTCAGAAAAGTCAATGGTCGAGACCTGGAGTTTTGTATGTCGTCCAGAGAACCGAAGATGTCTGTAAGACGCTTGCATGGACAGTCCTCCCAGACATAGAATTCAAGGTGTTCCAGATTCGGGAGGAAGTCTCGGTGCGAATCGTCGTTTTTGGGAAGGATTGATGTCCTGGCTAGTGTTTCGAAAAGGAGTGTCGGAGTAATTGCATTAGAGTGACCGCGCGGCTTAAGGTTCAAATGGGTAATTGATGGGGATGCGTCGAGTATTTGAATTAGATCGTCATCATTAAATTTTGTGTCGGTGATGAAAAGTTCTTTTAAAGAACAAGTGGACCGAGAGAAGAATGAACGAAGGTCTGCGTAGTTCTTCGGTGATTTCAAGTCGCAGTTGAGATGTGTAAGACAGGGCAAGGTGATACGAGCGAAAAATGTTCCCGCTGTAGATTCAGCTGTTTGAATGTGAAGTCGCTGAAGTTTGTGTGTGAGAGGAATGTCCGGTATATCAAACCTGGAGCGACTCTCGAAAATGTCAACATCGACTTGAACTAACTTGCAGTATAGGACTTGAGGTGCCAATCGTAGCAACTCGAGGCAGTCAGAAACTTGGAACCTAGCCGCTTCCACCCGTGTGATATTGTTCCAAGCGATTTTGATGGCTTTGAACCGCCGATGTTTTATAACAACCTCCTTAGGACATGGTTTCTGGTCTTGCAGTTGGAATCCGAATTTTCCTGAATAGCCAAAAGCATTAGGATTAATGCACAACTTTTGGAGTCTTGGTGCGCCATTTGCATCTCCACAAAATTGTGAAAGCAAGAAAAAGGGCACGTCAAGATGGAGATGACCCCATCGCTTGGAGCAGCGATTGATTGTGTCAATCAATGGGCGAAGACACGATATCATGTACGGGTCCTCTTGACCGCAAACATAGTCAGTGTATAAATGGATCAACAGGGGCAAGTCTCCTGATCGGAGAAGCCATTGCTGAGCGATTTGAAGCCTCTCGGGAGACTTGTCAACACGAGTAAGGGAGACAGAGAATGACCTCCATAGCTGAGGTGTAGCCCAAGCAATGCTTCGCCAGGTCCTACAGACGGCTCCCAACGTAAGCAGTGTGAGAGCATTGTTCTTCCCTTTGATTTGGCAGACAGCGCTATCCGATTCTGTGGATGGATCCAAGTCGGGAATGAAATGTTGGAATATGGAAGAAATGATCTCTGGGGATAAACGGTTGAGAATCGGGCTGTGGTCGAGGTTCCTCTTCGTTCGCAATTTTCGATGCTTAGAGACATATAGCTGGAGAGTTTCCGTAGTATCTGATATTTTAGATGCCAAAGATTCGAGCTGTTGACAAGTACTACACGCTCCGTCGACGTCTGAGCTATGACATCCCTCAGCGGAAAAGACGGACGGCAGAGATACAGTTTTAGTACTGCCACAAGTACCGCAAAACATGAGTGGGCCTCGAAGTGTTCTTGTTTCTAAATATAACTAGATCAGCGGAAACTATCGAGGAATCCACAAAAATTGTAAGTACCTTCGAGGGATCCGTCCAGGTTGCGTCCAGGCTTTGCAACCCCCGTCAGAGTGAAAGAAAAATAATAATAATTAAACAATTATATTCAAACTCCGACCTAAAACGACTGCTTGCATTTGAACTTCGACCACCACCAACCACCAAACGGCTCTCAAATTGAGCCCACCCCGGGATTGAAAATCAGGATTCTATTCTCTCTAGTCGTGTTTCTTGTTCTAAATTTACTCATCGAGGTCTCATCTCCGGGAATACGCTTCTATATATATCGAGGACTCCAAAAACCAACCAACCAATGAAACGTTCGAAATACACAAGTGGAAAGGAAATGGAAAGGACACCGGCCACAGTGTCATGGCAAGTGGAGAGAGTTTATGGAGATTCGAGATAAGGCAAGTCGATTAAATTAACCCGTCCAATTGAAATCTTTGCGAGACTGGCTAACAGATTATCTGACTTACTTTCCAGGAAAACCAGTGTTCCGATATATCGATGGCGGTCACATGAAATTTCTATACAACTCAGATTTGTAGGTCGACGACTCTGGGCCCATCTTACCAATCGTGAAAGCTCGATCGTATCGCTGCGTCAAAAAATTGGACGACAATTGCTATAACAGACTAGCAGACGTCGTTAGGACCCCAAATTCCCTGCCTCTCGGCCGGCCCAGCATCGATATGAGTGGTGCATTTCAGATAAAAGACGCCACCTCAACGCCCAAAGTACTGATTCCTGCCCCCCATAATGTCTTTTTTTGACGACAAGTTCCTTCCTAGTGGTACCTATGCCATTGTCAACGCCGAGCACAATCTCTCTGTCTCATTCAACGAGCAAGATCAGACTTTGTCCACATCGAGCACCGATGACTATGGCGTAAGTCGCTGCATTCCAGACTCTTTTCAGACCGCGTTGATCCTTTCATCGTAGTGGACAATTTCATTCCTCAACAACAAGAAATGGACTATCCACGGATCTGCCGATATATCTATCGAGCTCGGACCGGACGCAGAAGAGGGCGAAGACGTAATTTGGGCAAAGAATCCTCCGAAATCACACCAATGGGTCATCAAGCGGCACTCCAACGCAGCGCAATCTTACATGTGAGTACGATCTAATGTGAATACTTATATCGTATAATTAATTTCTCCGTCAAGAATATACTCGCCCACTCAACCACACCTCTTTTGGAGTCTTCCTAGTGCCGAGAAGGGCGTCATCGTATGTCATCAGCCGTTCCTCGTACCAATTCATGCTAACCTTTGATTTGCAGCCTCAGTTATCCAACGATCATGACAGCGCCTCCAGTCTTTGGAAGTTTAAGAAAATCGAAAAACCAGCAGCCGCTGACGACATGGTTTGTCCCTCCTGCCGCTCGAAAGAACCGATGACAATGTTCATCTGTCACTTATCAGCCCAACATGACCGACATATTTGCTGCCGGTGCCGTCCACCGCCCAAGGCAACTGAAAACAGAGATCAAAAACAGGTTTTCTGTGATCATCCCACCTGGGTGGTTGATATCCATCAGCTCGGTACGAGAAACCATTACGTTCATGTTCTCCTGAACGAATTCATGGTTCGACAGGTCGCTTGTGGAGGCAACAGCAACCTCGTTCGTGTCCGTCGAACTATCGACGGAGCATTGGAAACCCAAGATTTGGTCAGCGGGTGGGACGCCAGTGACAGAGTGATGACTTTAGATGGAACTGATTCTGACGCCTTGGCGTTGCCTTCTGCGGACGATTCTTATGTCTTGGTCGTCGATGCTTTCCATTCGAAGAATTCGGCGAGGAAAGATCCCCGCAAGCTACCTGGTTTGAAAGAATCGAGCACAAGTCTTCGGGTGTTTGCGGTTCGTTGTGCTTCTCCTCATCACTTTTTCTATCCTGACATCATCCCCAGAGCTCTCGACCTAACGACCTGAAAAGCTTTCCTGACTTCCAGACTTTTTCGGTAAGTTTCGAGCATCTTCTCTGTTCGTCTGTAATCTTAGTAGTGTCACAAGATTTTTGACGAGTCGGAGGGTCAACCTGGGTCATCTCGAACGCAAAACGCGGTCATAACGGTACATGCTAGCATCAAAGTCTCTGTCGACTTGAACGACCCAGGTAAACCCGATGCGACGACTGTCAACAAGGGATACAACGAGGAACTGGATCTCCCTCGTCCTGGTTCCATGGACCAATTACTCGAGTTGAGTTAATTCTCTTCGGTAAATCTTGTAATTTACACCATTCTTCGCATAGAAAATATCGCGTTGTATTCGTCGTAGACGACTCGAGCGCCGTCTGTACTCTTATCGATGTCTCTTATCGGACTCTTTCTAACATTTGTCGTAGATGGCCAACAAAGGAGCATGGGGTAAAGCTCAAAGGGCTGTCATTCAGCTTGTCAGCGAAGCTATGCAGTACGATACCAATGGGGTTGACTTGTACTTCCTTAATTCCTTGCTTCATCGAGAAAATCTTGTTGTAAGTACTTTTATAGAGGCTGCTTCGATTTACGATGAATTGACAACGATTTAGGCACGCGAAGACGTCACTCAGCTATTCGGACAGATCAAGCCTCAAGGTACTTTTTCATCTTCCTTCAATGAGATAAAATCTCACTTATTATCCGAAAGGACCTTCGCCAATTGGTGCTCGCCTCGAATCCGTGCTCAAAAAAATTATTCTTGAGCTGGACCAGGCTACAGAGAATACATCTGCTTACGGACAGATCAAGCCGACAAATATTATCGTGTTGACAAATAGTTCGCCATCTGACGACGCTGCGAAGGCACTTCGGGTGGCTTCACAGAAGCTGAAGCGAGGATTGCACCATCCGAACGCGGTTGGAATCCAGTTTGTGCAGGTCGGAAACGATGATGGCGTTCAACAGGCTTTGCGAAAATTATCAGAAGATCCTTCTTCAGTACGTCTTTTTTTTTACTTATTTGGCGAGCATGGTTTTAAACTATGGGCTAGGACCTGGCGGACTCTGTATCCTTTGGGACAAAATTCAGTCCAGAGAATCTCCAAAAGGCTGTTCTTGGTGCAACGCACCCGTCTGTGCGTGCCAAAGTTGCCAGTTCATCAGGACGACGTTTGAGTGTGTTGTTTTATATTTGATTCCGTCAACAACGTTTATCTAATTCTACAATCTTCAGTTTATTACCGCGTCTTCAATTCTGATAGTGCATTACCGACGAAACGTCCTGCTTACCTGGACAATCTGTACATCGGCTGCATAATGCCCAGATGGGTGGCCCCGCCTCATCGCGCAGGTTCTCTAAGGATCTGCTTGTCCACGATGGAAAATATTGACCCGACCAAAACACGTTTGTTTGCTACGTCTTCAAGCCAGTCCGCGCTCTTGGACGATACTCCCGTCTCTTTAAGTGCCTCCCAAACCCTTGGGCTGACACCTGCTGAGCCATTGGCCCTATTCTCTGAAGTTGCGCCGGAACCTGGTGTTAAAGCAGGGACAGAATCCTTCCGTGTACCACCAGACTCCGAGTCGCCTCTTGCCCCCCGATTTTGTAAGTACAGGTCGTCTCTTCATCTGTAACTGCCCAGGAAAATAACCATATTCTCAAGTGTACTATGGAGTTTACAACGAGGGTGGTGCTTTCGCTTCCAAGAAACCTGTCAACACACTGGAAGCTTGGGTGTCGAGGATTGATCTCGACTCCATCCCACCTCCGGTATCGGCAGCATCACTGAGGCGCTCAATCTCTGCGAATGAGGGAATTACCTCTTCCTCGGAAGTCTTTGTGGATGCTGCCTCTACGATCCCTCTCAGTGACGACTATGTCTTCATAAAGGATGGCGATTGGCCTGGGTCGACGGCTGACGTGCATATCGTGTTCAAATTCGGCGGTCGGTCTACCAAAGACTGGAATCATTTCCGTATCAACTCCGACTACACCCTCATCCTCGGCAACGGTCACAATAGCGATTGGCACCACGTTTATGTCGCGACCTCCGGGCTGGGCTACTATGGGCGCTTGGAAGACGCTGAAGGCCCTTTCCACCGCTCTAGAGTCCGAAATCTTCGTGACCTCGTCCACGTCAAAGAGGTCGAGCTCCTTTCAGCAGGACCCGTCTTCGCTAGCAGCCCAGCTAACTTGTCGTTCTCCCGACTCGATTATGTATAGATTTAAGATTAGAAAATTTGCGAGCCCTCTCGGTTGTTGCTGACTCGTTATAACAAATCTTCACAGTACTTTCGGGTTCCTACTTCACTGAATACCTCCAAAATATTTCTTGTACTTCTTCCTTGGCCTGTTCATGAAAATTTTATGTCCTGTTAATGTTCCTTACCCTGTAGGGCCCAGCTTTTTAGATGGTAAGACGAATACTTCACTAGTTCGCAACATCTCATACGAGCCATAGAGTACCACGCGACGCGAAGTCACTGGTCGCGTGATGCCGTAACGCCGCGTTTGGATCTGGCCTGTGACATATGAAATACGGTGTTCTTTTTTTGTCCTCCACAACATTGGCCAGACAAACACTTGTCCTCTCCTTCGTCAGATATGGCGTCGGGGGAGTATTTCATTGAAGGTCAGAAGCGATCTCTTGAGTCTTGTACTTGATCTAACTTGAAACTTGACACTTTCTTACTGAACAGCAAGAAACCGGGAAACTAGTGATGGTTTTGAGTCGCACTCCAAATGCCAGTTCTCCGATGGGGAATCCTGTAGTGTCTGCAAAAAGCTGGGCCTCTTGGAATTCCAGATTATGGAGGCAAAGAAAATGTTGATCGATCTTACTCGACAACATCAAGACCTAAAAACTCAGAGAAACCGAATTCACGACCCTATTACAAGCCGAATGCCACCCGAAGTCGTTTCCTTCATTTTCGAGTTTTGTCTGCAACCCACGCCATGCGACTCTGATCATTCCCTTTCCCCGAGAAAGATAGATCCGTTACAGTTGAAGTTGGGAGCTATCTGCAAAGACTGGAGAAAAATTGCGTGGTCGACACCCCGTCTCTGGACCGTCATCAGTGTCTGCATTGACTCCCCAAATTTGGATGTGTACTGTGACCTCGCCCATGAATGTTTCGTTCGATCCGGTGGTCTTCCATTAACGATCCACATCTTCACCTCCATATCTTATGATCCCAACAATCTCCTCACATCACACACCCTCCGTTTATTCGATTTGATAAATCAACACTCAAGTCGTTGGCATATATTGGACCTCTCTATACCCTTCCCGTTGATTTCCAGGTTTATTGGTGATTCAAACCCGAGCTCGGTGCCTATCGTACACACTTTACGACTTCATGCCGAATATTTTCAACGAACACATTTTGGTGGTAAATTTTCCATGAAAAACGTGAAGCCACGTCCCACCCACGTTTCCCTGTCTTCATTCCGCTTCAAAGCAGTCGACATTGGATGGAATAATGTCACAAAAGCCCAGTTTGAATGTCTTCAAGTCGACGAATATTTTGAACTGCTCAGAGCGGCCCCGCAATTGTGGCATTGTCAACTTACCTACCTGTCAATCTGCGAACCTGGGCAAGAGCAATTCCCGATTCCGGCAAGCATCATCGTTCATCATCAACTTCGAAATTTCACTTTGGATTTTCCCTCAGGCTCCCATGTAGTTTCATTACTCTGCAGCAAAGTCAGTTTTCCAGCGCTGCTGCAATTATCCTGCACAATGGGGGACGATAATCGTCTCCCCTTGCAATCGCTTGTATCTTTCCTTAAGCGCTCTTCCTGCGCTCTAGAGGAGCTGTGTATTACGGAATCACACTTTGACAGCAACGATATGATAATAGATCTTCTACAGGCGACTCCTTCGCTCCTGCGACTTGATCTCCTGCCACATCAATGGGCAGACTTCACACCAGACCGGCTTTTTGAATACTTGGCCCAAACCTCCATTGCAAAGGACGACGACATCTTCCTTCCCAAACTCCAGTCCTTCCGTTACCATGTCGAGCAATATATCTCATGGGACCATGTACCCAACATCTTTGGCCCTCTTGACGAACTCGACAATCCACGTCAACGCCCACTTGGATCTGTTTTGATACAGCTCTTCCGAGAAGAGGATGAACCCCTCAGATATATTGACAAGAATGCTCTCCCCGGCCTTCTGTCTGTCGTAAACGCAGGTCTGGGTTTAACTATCAGTTATCTGGAGGAACATTTAGATTTGATCCATGCATCGTTGAGATATCATGGCATGATCGACGACGATGACCACTCATCTCCAGAAAACCAAGATTTAATAGCCTCTCCGCGGCAAGTTACGCTGTTGATTAATTCATTTGGTCTCTTCACAATGTACCAGCACTGTACTAGTACTCCTTCGAAGTCCGGAAAATAATATCTTTATTCTTCATTTATTTTCGGGCAACCATCTTCTTATTATTTAGTTTCTTCAATTTAATGTCTGCGCTAATATCGATCGTGGAGTAATTCATCCTGCAAATGGCCAGATCGGTTTTGTACGGTATCATCGCAGTTCTCCTGGGTTCGATTTGAATTTTAATACTGCTTCGCCGACGTCCTGCAATGCGTATGCAGACAGGTTTTGTAAATTGCATTGCCAGGTCGATGTAACTTTTTATCCACATGAATAACGTTTACTTGAGTACGTTCGCCATCCACTATTGTACATTCAATGATTGAGATCCTCCATAGAATGAAAAATAGTGGTACATACTTTGACCTGAGCTCCGTGTTGTGATCGCGTGATGCCGTAACGCCCGAGTCGTGTGTACTATCACTTTTGTTCCTGACGACATTGTGAGTCTGGCTAAACAAACACCTGTCCCCTGCTTCGCGAGATATGGGGCCAGGAGAGAGCTTTGCGGAAGGTCAGAAATTTATTTTGATCGCCCTTGAGTCTTGTCCTTGATCTGAATTGGCCACTTGTTGGACAGGAGGAAATCTGGAAACTGGTAATGGTCTTGATTCGTATTCCAAATGCCAGTTCTCCAATGGGAAATCCTGTGACGTCTGCAAAAAAATGGACCTCGTGGAATCGCAGATACTGGAGGCAAAGCGGACGCTGGACAATTTGATTCGACAATATCAAGACCTAAAAACGCAAAAGAACCAAATTCATGATCCCATTACAAGCCGAATGCCCCCGGAAGTCGTTTCCTCCATTTTCGAGTTTTGCTTGCCGCCCTCGCCATGCGACTCTGATCTTTCCATTTTCACGATAAAGAGAGAACCGTTACAGTTGAGGTTAGGATCTGTCTGCAAAGCCTGGAGAAAAATTGCGTGGTCGACACCTTCTCTCTGGACCGTCATCAGTGTCTGTATCAACACCCCAGGTTTGGCAGCGCGCTGCGATCTTGCCCGTGGATGGTTGGATCGATCAGGCAGCCTTCCTTTAACGATCCACATCTTCACCTCCATACCTTATGATACCGATAATCTCGTCGCATCGCCAGACACCTTCCATTTAATCAAGTTGGTTAATCAATACTCAAGTCGTTGGCATAGGTTGGACCTCTCTGTGCCCTTCCCGTTGATTTCTGAATTTAGTGGTGATTCAAACCCGGGCTTTGCTTCTGTCATGCGCACTCTGCGACTTCATGCCGGCAATTTTCGTCAAACACGTTTTGGTGGTAAATTTTCCATGACAAACGTGAAACCATGTCCTACCGAAGTTTCTCTGTTTTCCCTCCGCCTCAAAGCAGTTGTCATTGAATGGAACAATGTCACACAGGCTATACTTCATGGTCTTCAAGTCGACGAGTGTTTTGAACTGCTCAGAATGGCCCCGCAATTGAAGCATTGCGAATTTAACCACTTGTCACTCTGCCAACCTGGGCAAGAGGAATTTCCCATTCCGGCAAACATTATTGTTCACCATCGACTTCAAAGTCTCGGTCTGGATTTTCCTGAAAGCTCACATGCAGTTTCCTCAATCTTCAACAAAGTCAGTTTTCCAGCGCTACTGCAATTAGCCTGCACGATACAGGAAGATTTTCTCCCTACGCAATCTCTTATTTCTTTCCTTAAACGCTCTTCCTGCGCTTTAGAGGAGTTGTGTATTATGGGTTCACACTTTAGCAACGACGACACCGTGATGGATCTTCTACGGGTCACTCCTTCGCTCGTACGACTAGATCTCTCGCCAGACCGGTTGGCAAACTATTCACCAGATAGGCTTTTTGAATGCTTGGCCAGAACCTCCGTTGCAAAGGACAACGAAATTTTCCTTCCAAAACTCCAAATGTTCTTCTACCATGTGGAGAGAAATTTTTCATGGGACCATGTACCCGAAATTTTTGGTCCTCTTGATGATCTCGACAACCCTCGCCTACGCCCACTTGAATCTGTTTCGATAGAATTCGAGCGAGAAGAAGAAGATGAACCCCTCAAATATATTGACAAGAATGTTCTTCCAAGTCTTCTTTCTGTCCTAGACGCAGGTCTAGATTTGAACATCGGTTATCCGGACGAAGATTTAGATTTGATTGATGCGTCGTTGAGACATCATGGCATGATTGACGACGACGACCACTCGTCTCCAGAAGACCATGATCAATAATATCTCTGCAGCAACTTACGCTGTTTGCTAATTCATTTGATCCCTTCACTATGTCCCAGCACTGTACTAGTACTGCTTCGAAGTTCGGAAATTAATATCTTTATTCTTCATTTATTGTCGTGCTTATATGACCTTACAGGGGGCTGGTCCCAAAGTGAAGAGGGTCTATGCACGACTCACACCTTGCACAGACAATCAGAAAGTAAAAGGGGACAATTGGATAATTTATGTTTGAGGGCCAACCATCTTCCTATTATTTGGTTTCTTCGATTTACTGTCTACGCTAATATACATAGAATGTGGAGTAATTTATTCTGCAAAAGGTAAGATCTGTTTGGTACGGTATCCTCTCAGACTCGCAGTTCTCCTGGGTTCGATTTGAATTTTAATACTATTTCTTCCTCCTTCAATCCGTGTGTAGTTCGTTTTGTAAATTGCATTGCCAGGTCGAGATAACTTTTTATCCACGTGAATAAATTATAATGTTTACTTGAGTACGTTTGCCATCCAGTATCGTACATTCAATGATTTTGATTCACCATGACGGAACGATTTGAAAACGAAAGATGCTATTTGACCCTGAGCTCCGTGTTCTGATCGCTTGATGCAGTAACTCCGACGCTGCGTCTGCGCAACGTCTGCGTGCTATCTCTTTTCTTCCTAACTACATTGGGTCTCGGTTAAGCCAGACACCTGTCCTCTGCTCCTCCACAAATGAGGCCAGGAGAGGGCTTTACTGAAGGTCAGAAATGACTTGATTATTTTTGAGTCTTGTACTTGATCTGAATTGACTAATTTTTTGTCGGACAGCAAGAAACCTGGAAACTAGTGATAGCCTTGAGTCGCATCCCAAATGCCAGTTCTTCTATGGAGAATCCTGTGGTGTCTGTAAAAAATTAGAACTTTTGGAGTCCCGGATTCTGGAGGCAAAGCGGACGCTGGACAATCTAATTCGACAACATCGAGACCTAAAAACACAAAAGAACCGACTATTACAAGCCGAATGCCTCCGGAAGTCGTTTCCTCCATTTTCGAGTTTTGTTTACCGGTCACCGATGTTTTATTTCACACGAGAGAGACTCGGAGAGGGCCTTTGGCGTTAGGAGCTGTCTGCAGAGCCTGGAGAAAAATTGCTTGGTCGACCCCTCGTCTCTGGACCGTCATAAGTGCCTGCATTGACTCCCCAGGTTTGGAAGCGTGGTGTGACCTCGTTCGTGAATGGTTGTTTCGATCAGGCAGTCTTCCTTTAACGATCCGCATGTACAACTCTGCGTCTTTCAATGATACCGATAATCTCCTTACACCACCGAACACCCTCCGTTTAATCAACTTGATAAATCAACATTCAAGTCGTTGGGATAGATTGGATCTCTCTGTGCCCTTCCCCTTGGTTTCCAAGTTTAGTGGTGATTCAAAACCAGGCTCTGTCTCCATCATGCGCACTTTACGACTTAATACCATGTATTTTCGTCACACACGGTTTGGTGGTAAATTTTCCATGACAAACGTGAGGCCACGTCCCACCGACGTTTCCATATCTTCACTCCGCCTCAAAGCAGTTGACATTGAATGGAACAGCGTCACACAAGCCGAGCTTGATGATCTTCAACTCGATGAGTGTTATGAACTGCTCAGAGTGGCACCGCAATTGAGAGATTGCAAACTTGCCAACTTTTCAGTATGCCAACCTGGGCGAGAGGAGTTCCCGATTCCAGAAAACATCATCGTTCATCATCAACTTCGAAATTTCACTTTGGTTTCCCCCTCAGGTTCCCATGCAATTTCATTACTCTGCATCAAAGTCAGTTTTCCAGCGCTGCTGCAATTATCCTGCACAATCGGGGATGACAATCGTCTCCCCATGCAATCTCTTGTATCTTTCCTTAAGCGCTCTTCCTGCGCTTTAGAAGAGCTGTGTATTATGGATTCAGATTTTGACAGCAACGATATGATAATAGATCTTCTACAGGCGACTCCTTCGCTCCTACGACTTGAACTCCGGCCATATCAATGGGCAGACTACACACCAGACCGGCTTTTTGAATGCTTGGCTCGAACCTCCATTGCAAAGGACGACGACATCTTCCTTCCTAAACTCCAATCCTTCCATTACCATGTCGAGCAACATATCTCATGGGACCTTGTACCCAACATCTTTGGTCCTCTTGACGATCTCAACAACCCACATCGACGCCCACTTGGATCTGTTTTGATAGAGCTCTTCCGAGAAGAGGACGAACCTATCAGATATATTGACAAGAATGCTCTTCCCAGCCTTCTGTCTGTCGTAAACGCAGGAGTGGGTTTAACTATCAGTTATCTGGAGGAACATTTAGATTTGATCCATGCATCGTTGAGATATCATGATGACGATGCCTTGTGTCCAGAGGACTAAATCATTAACCTTTCTCTAGCAACCTGCACTGTCAATTAGCCAGCAATCCTTGACACGATACTCCCTTCAAGCTCGGAAAATAATATCTTAACTCTTCATTCATTTCATGCTGATGTATACTCGAGTATCTCACGTATGTGTTTGAATTTATCATACTTCTTTGTCACTTTCTTTGATTATTCACGTACACCAACGGACGCTACTTGCAAAAGGTCAGATTTGGTTCGTTCCGGTTTGTACCATCTATCATGGCTCTATTTGAATCTGGTTTTCTTGCTCATCCTTCAATATGCCAGCAGTCAGGACTTGTATTGCCGGTATGACATAACCTCCATCCATATGAATGATGTTTAATCGAGCACGCCTTCTTCAATTTCCACTAATAATCATACTCGTTGCAGAAGATTGTGACCGTCCAACGTCCACCCAAACAGACGCTCCGACTCCCCCAACCGCTCACAAACCCTTCTAACCCGGTCATCGTCCACATTAGCCACCGAAAACCGTATCCACCTCTCATCCTCCTCGACCTCGATCCCCTCAGAACATTCAACAGCACTCCAATCAACAGTCTCCGCCTCCGCCTCCGCCTCGCGTTCCTCCTGCGAGAAGAATGCAGAAGGCAGCGTGACTACCCCGATCTCTTCCGCCAGCCTTCGGCTCACATCTGACGCTTTGATGCGAGGGAACGGATGCCGGACAAACGCGAAATACCCGCCCTGTGCGCCGACCCGCCATCGCGGGGGCAGGAGAGATGTAAATAGAGCATGACGCGCTTGGAGCTGTTTCGCGGTGTCTGTGACGAATGTCCGTAGGTCTGGGAGTAAAGGCGCCAGAGCGAGCTGGATGGGACGAGGAGCACAAATTTGTAACGTGTCGAGGATCGATTTAATAGAAGTTAAAAGAGTCGGTGAGGCTACGATGGCGCCGAGTCGATGACCCGGAAGGCAATACGATTTGGAGAATGAAAAGAGGTGGATGAATGTGCTGCGCCAGGGCTGAGCCTTGTTTTCCGCAGCCGTTGAGGTAGTGATTGAATTCGAGAAGAGGTTATGGGGTGCTGAGCCTGTCAGGATGAAGTCGCGATACGTTTCGTCGATGATAAGTGCGAGGTTTTTCTCTGTGGCTAGAGACGCGAAGGCCGATATTAAACCTGGAGGGTATGTTGCTCCTGTTGGGTTGTTTGGCGTAACCAATACGATGGCCTTGGTTTTATTAGTGATTAGGGCCCTGCAGCGGTCTACAGAGGGTCTGAATCCGTCTTCTGGACGAGTTTTCAGTGGAACAGCCTTGACTCCGAGGAGGCTTAGTGTCATTCTGTGCCAGTTGAATCGTTATTCCACCGTCTGAATAGATCAGCTAAGATGTCTTACTGATGGTTGAAGTACCTTGAAGAGGCATTGTAAATCACTCGTATCCGACAAGCAAGTAAACGCGAAGAAAGCGACGTACCACGGCACAGGCAAAATGACCTCGTCACCAGCATCTACCAAGCTCATCGCAACAGCCACGAACGCCAAATTGCACCCTGAAGTTAGAGCCACGTCGTCGACATTGATGTCAGCGTTGGCTCCATAAACGACCTTCATCTCGCTAACAAGGGCCTGACGCAGGCTGAGCTCTCCGTCCCAGCGAGTGTATCCGAAACTCGACGGAGACGAGGCTGCTTTCCCGAGTGCTGCCTGAACAGATTCTGGAGGAGGAATGCCAGGTACCCCTTGAGACATGTCCAGGACCGGTCGGGCAGGTGTGGCTTTGTATCTGCTAGCCCATTCGTAGGCGCGTGGTATTCTGTCGAATCAACTTTGCGTCAGACGAATGAGAGATAACAGATGGAAATTGAGACATACGGAGGGGAAATCGTGCTCAGCACGCCGCGAGATACCCTGAATCCTAAAGACGACATGCCACCGTCCTTACAGAGTGGTTGACCAAAGTGCAGGAGTAGCGAGGGAAGAAGAGACAGTTGAACTGTCGAACCGACGAATTGTGGGAGGTGATTGCGATATCAAATCTGGACGGACCGGTTAACCGAGCCAATCAAAAACTCGAAAAGGAGGATACATACCACGAGAATATCACTTTGTTCCAGCACTGCCAATACCCATCTCGACCACATACTCTTCTCGTCCTAGCCTTCTCATCTCCTCAACGACCTCTCCAACCTTCTCGAACTCTTTCCAAGACCGGCCTGAGTTTCTTGGTGCCAATGCAGAACCGTCTTCTGATTTCGGCAAAGGTTCAACAAAACGAAGTTTGAGAGCCAACCATTGCATCGCCTTGACGTTGTCGACGAACTCTTCGATGTTAGGTTGTTGGCCTTCGGCATAAATAACCCCCGGATAACCCACTTTCGCGAAACCTGTAAGGGAAAGCGACGAGGACCAAGTTTGCAGGGACCTTCGTTTGTTGGGGGATATGAGGTGGTGGGACGTGAATAGGGCATGGTAAACTTCGTTTTTTGGTGACGAAAGGGCCTGGTCAAAAGTAGATCGTTTGGCTTCTTCAGAATCGAGTTTGGACTGTCTCTCGATATCTTCATGTACAAGTGGAAGGAGGTAGACGGATAATAGTTGATAGTATATAAACCTATAACAAATCTTATCAGCATAACGATTCGTAAAGGCAGACAGAAACGAAAACTTACTCCGTATCAGATTCCTTGAGATCCTTCAAATGTTCAGCAACGAGGTGCTGCCATCTTTCCTGCTCATCGCGCGAGATATCGTCTCCTTTGACAGAGAACAAGCTTCCGAGACGACGATCCTCGTGCTTGAATTCGGATAAAGTAACCTCGAACCAAATCCTCGCGCCATCGACGCGTATGCTAAAACGAGCTTCAGATTCCAGACCCATTAGGCCACTCGAAGCCATCGGATCAGCAGCATATGCATCTAGCACGTCAAGCCACCTCTGAGGCTCGTCCAGAAATGTGAGATGTTCGTCCGGGAGTTAAGGCTCCAACCATATAGTATACGTATAGGGCCAAGGGTCTATATATACGGATACAGTATATTATATGGTATATACCCTATATATACAGTTAGACGGTTTTTATATACGGTATCTCTGGGGACCCATAATTATTCCCTTCAAAAACTCTATTCTACATCTTACAACATAACTAAGTACGCCCCAAACCCAAAAACATCAAAAAATGCGTTCAATACTCCTTACTTTGTCCTATAGCGAGGCTAAGGTGAGCCGGAGGATGGCTACCCGGTCCGCTCTGCTAATGATCCAGACTTCGAGATTTGTTCGAGGCGGCTGAAAATAGTAAAAGGTCGTCCAAAAAAATCAATTGGGTTATTTAATGTGTACCACCAGGGTAGATGTTTTGAGGTGAAAATCTGAAGCTGAGAGTCAAAATCCAAGGGGAAACATCTATTTTGAAGAAACCATATAGGATAACCGTATACATATATTTACCATACAGTATAGAAGTCCTGGCCAGGCCTATACGTATACCAATATGGATACAGTTTATACCGTATATATACGGTATACTATACTGTACGGTTGGAGCCTTACCGGGAGTAGAGAGCATTGGATGAGATGAAGTTCTTGAAGAAGTGATTGTTCGAAGTCAAGTTGGTCCATAACTGTTGTCAGAGCGAATTCGGCACCACTCCAGCAAGACTTTGGATGCTATGTGGCGGTATAGTAGAGGAAAAACCCAAATTTGTTCCTAGATCATGGTGGTTGATGGAAGAGGAACGATGTCATGTTTGCCAAAATTGGATGAACCAAATATCATTCCACAATTTCGCTATTTTATACGGATGGATAGAGGTACAACTATATAGCCTATAGCGACTAGGGAACAAATACCAAAACACGGAAAACAGCACCACCTTCCAGGGAAACAAGTACACGGACAGGTACACGGCCAACGGCACCTTAGAATCCCGCCCTTGTACGGATAAATGGCCCATTCCAGCATTTGAACCCAACGTCTGTCGAGATCTGCGAGGGCGTGAAGGTGAGTAACATGTGGAGCAAGCCATGCACCGTAAATACTTACAGCCGTCGTGTTGCACATTACCGCCACAGGAGAGTGTGTCTGCGTCGTTGCGAGTATGTCTTTGGCGACAACATTGACGGCTGTTCATATGAATAAAATTAGTCGAGTGAATCCTGGGCTGGAACGTTGGGATATGAAGTACCGGTGTTAGGGTACAGGTCGAAGATCGCGACTTCCTTCCCAGTTGCTCCAGGAACGAAATACCTAGAAAAGTTCCACGTATCAGCAAAGATGACGACGACCTTGAGTAAGAAGTGCTGGCATACCAGCAAGGATCGCTGATGCATGAACCTTCAACATAAGGTTTACTTAAATGATCAAACGGTCAGAGCTTGTCGGTGCTGACAGGAAATGACGAACTCCTTGATGACGCCAGCAAAGTTTTGGAATAGGATATCCTGAATGTGTGTGTTGTTCGTGCTGGTGGAATTCGGACGAGGGCCGACCTGAGGTTCGCCAGTCAGTTTGTGGATAGATGAGCAGAGATGAGTCGACGTACTCCTTGATCCCAGTAGCTGAAAGAAGAAAATAACAGTGTTAAAAAGCAACAATAATCCCGAGTCAACAAGCGTACTTTTGCGTGATGTAGATCTATGCAAGCATGCATTCCGTCAGATGAGGAAGCCTAACAAAGTTCAGGGAAACTCACAGGGAATGGAACGTCGTAAAATAGGATGTTCTTCCAGGTAATGCTGTCAAATCCAAGATGAGCTTCCAGAACCGTCGATCATCCAAGGCCGACGTACTTCCTCGCCAAACCATTACCGCCAGTCCAGCTCTTGAATCTTGCACCATAAAGTGTGTTGTTCTGTCGAAAACAAGTCAGGACGAGCAAGTGTAACGAGAGGCAAATCAACGTACCATGATAACATTTTCAATCCTGTTCATATCATCAAAATTAGAAAACGGCGTATACACCTGACCTTCAAGATAGACTCACAGAACGTTTTGAACATCAGCAACAGCACCGCCCTTTCCGAGAGAGCCGATGGAGAGACCGTGACCGCCTTCGCAGTATGTGTTCCTGAAAACGAGATTCAAGTCCATAAACTTTTGAACAAATGGATTATCATGATTGGTCGTACCTGAAGTGAATATTTTTAGCACCACTGCCGACGGTCAAGCAGTCGTCTCCGTTTTGTATGTGGTTATCCTCGAAAAGCATATTAGTGCCGCCAGCTGAGAAACCTGCATCGGAGACAAAGATGGTAAACAGGAGGAAAAAATCCTTAGGAATTGTGAGCTTACCATCGCTGAAAGAAGCAATTTCAAATGTTAATTAGACCTCGTACGTGGCAGGGGTTTTTATAAACTTACGTGTTGAATGGGAATGACTGGAGGAATATAAGCTCGAGCTCATCGTGACCAGAAAATCGGAAGCGACTCACCCCAGTATCAGACACGGCGACGATTTTGTTGTTGAACGCATGCAGGTTGCTTGATCCGCTAGTCGCGAAGTTCCATCCAACAGGCTAGAAAACAACAATTTGAGCGCCAACAAATTGTCTCCAGCAGAGTTTCCTAACCTTCCAAATTTTCATATCCCGAATGACTCCATTGGAGATCTTGCTGAATGCAAAACCGTGAGGTCGGTTTACCTGATTTTGGGCGTCCCACCACTGGAAGAGAGAATTAGTTGCAAGTTGCAAAGAAATACTATAAAGGCTTACAGCTTGTCCGTGCCCATCGACCCAGCCCCACTTGGGATTTGTTGAACCTCTCAAGGTGACGTTGTTGCCTCCAGAGAAGGTAAACCTGGGAACAGGGGTTAGTCACTCCAAAAACACGAGTGGAAAGATGGTTGTGGTCGTACCAAGCACCTGGGAAGCTCTGGACAAGGATTGAGTACCGTTGAATATAATAGCGAAGAAACCACAGGAATACGTACAGACGCTCCAACGATGGCTATGAAATTCAAAAATCATCATGAGTTCGAAGGCAAGTAGAAACAAAAAGTACACTCACCTTGAATAGTCGGAATATCAGTGGGGTAAGTCAGATTGCCTTCAACCCGAATCTCCACGTTATTCAGAACAGGGAACTTGATAGGCGTGAAGATGTTGTAGGTAATGCCCTGCTTGAACAAAATCGTCGCGTTCGTCGCAACGCTAGGCAGAGCAGCAAGCAATGCCGGGGTATCATCCTTCCCATCCGCATGTGCAACCGTGAACGTATTCCATGCGCTGACAAGCCGCACGCCAGCGAGAAGCACACCAAATTTCGCGCCAAAGGACACCATCGGCAATGAGGATGCTGCTGGAAAGGAAAATTAAAGTGGTGTCGGAGAAGGTTGGTTGAACAAGATGACATGGCCACCTGGCGCTCATTATGAAGGGTGGGCCTCAGGTCGGTTTCGGTAGCCGTCATTGCATTTGAAAAGCGGGTAAACTCTTGACTTTGGTCGCATGTGACGGAAGCGCGTGGGCTGCGGGGTTATGTGGGTTGGAGGCGGGAAGAAGAGCAAAAAATCCCTGACAGAGGCGATTGATGGGGCGGTCCGAGCGGTCCGTTTGACTCCGACTTGGCGGGGGCAGTCGGTGAAGCCCATCGCTGTTTGACAAAATGTTGCCTGTTCTTCGAATGACGATCGACGGGCATGGAGAAAGATACAGGAGAAGGAGGGAAATCGGAGGAAGGGCTGGGCGAACGGAAAAATCAGAAAGAGAGTAAATGAAATTTCTATCACTGCGTGAGGAACCCGAACAACATCTCGAGCCCGACATTGAACCTTCACATGCTGATACTGCTCAAGCCGATGCGTCGCAGAGAGGACTATAGATCCCTCTAAGCGCTGCTGTGGAAGACGTCACAGTAGTCTGACACGCAGACAAGGACAGTCAAAAGAAACAGACATAGAGACATAGTGTGGGTAGGAAGGATTGAAGAAGGGTGACGCGTGTTTTGAATCGAGATGACATCAAATGTGAGAGAGAAGCGAGACCGTCTATTGCAAAGAAGGGAAAAAACTGAAGAGCAAGTTATAGAGAATAGAAATGAGATTGCGAATTGATGAGCATAAAATGAGGAAAATACGGAATGGAGAGAAAAGAGAAAGGTGGACGAGAAGAAATGAGAGTAGATATATGAAAGCAAACGTGCCCAGATCGATTCATAATCATATAACGTCCCTGCGCATAGAAGAATGCGATAGAGACGATAGTATGTGGTGTGCATAAGGTAGCTCGACCGAGGCGTTTCATGGTCGGCGGTCAAGAGAAGCCAGTGAGAGGTAAAAGCTGCTCGACTCTCGAGGTCAAGTTTGTTTTCCCAGACAATCTCGCGGAGCTTCGTCAACGTAAACTCGATCTTCTCGATTTTGGTCTTGTGCCAGCGACAGCGGAAGGGTGATAGTGACGACAGGGTTCGATAGTCTTGAAATGACAGCATAGTGCAGTGGAGGTATGATAGAATCATATGCCTTGATGGTGCAAACTTGTCGCCAACCGGAGGGTGGAGCGGTAAGACCACTCATGAGCCCATCTTCAAGTGGTAGCCGCAAGAAAGTGTTGCCATTCCTTTCCCGGTTGATAGTGGTATCATTGAGGTGAACGAGCCTTTGAGGATAGGTCGCAAACACACGAAGTACTTGTTTTTTGGCTGCGAAATAACAGCCCATATGTATTACACCCAAGTCGACACCAATGGGTTCGTCAACCTGTTGATTGTTCGATGCTTGAGACTTGAAGCGCCAGTTTGAGGGTGCGTCATGTTCGACTCCGAAAGTGTTGAATCCGACTTGCGAAAGGAAACGACAGCTTCATAAAGCCTGAAGATGGACCACGCAAGGAAGGGACACGAACATCCAAAATGCACCCAAAAACTCCTCCGACCCAACTCATCTCGAAACCAGAGGTGCATAATCCTGCTACAGTTCGAGCACCTCGCAGTCAAGCAGGACTATGAGCCAGAGATCCAACGACGACAATCTGGCCAGCAGAAAGATCCTCGAAACCTCCCTCTGTGGGTCACGTCATCCGCGTTGTTCGCGTTTTATTCCAATCGAGCGTCTCACATTCCACTTCCTGCGAGCAAGACAGTAAGCAAAGAAACCTCTTACATGAACAGACCTGCACGTACCTCAATCTTCCCTCCTGTATCCACTTTCCTGCGAGTAACCCAAACCCCAAAGTCACCAACAATCCAAATGAAACCAATTTGTATCGGCGGGGTGCATACGGCTGTTTTTGAGAATGACAAGTTAGCCCAGACGAATCGATGAGAAATCGAATGCCTCATGCCTGAGATGAATTTTTAGCACCACTGCCAGCTGTTACGCAATCGTCTCCGAATTGTCAGAGGTTTTCTTAGAAAGCATCTACGTGCCGCCTGCCAAGAAACCTATGTTTGAACGAAAAATGGTAAATAAGAGGAAGCGTCGTGCTTACTGTTATCGAAATAAAATCTCGGACATGAACAGAATTTTTCGTAAATCGACGTGTTGAAAGAGAATGACTGGAGAAACATCAGCTTAAACTCATCATCGTCAACCAATTTGAGGCAACTCACGTCGACTCCTTCGTGCTTGAGGGGTGAAGTCTTAATCCGAAGGCACGTCGTGATCGACGCCAAAAGCGTTATATTCGACTTGAGAAAGGAGAGTGGCCCCATAAAGCCTGAGGATGGATTGACCATGCCAGGAAAGCACAGGAACGTTTAAAGTGCATCCAAAAGATTTCTCTAGTCCAACCTGTCTCGGAATCATGGGTGCCAGATCCTGCTACTGGCTGAACGCAGTCAAGCAGGAAGATAAGCCAGACACCCTACGTCGATAATCTGGCCAGCAGCAAAATCCTTGAAATCTCCATCTGCGGGTCATGTCATCCGCGTTGTTTGCGTTTTTGTCCAATCGAGCGTCCCACATTCCACTTTCTGGGAGAAAGACGATAAGTAACTAAACCTCTCATGTAACGAGACGAGCACGTACTTTCTGCTTCCCTCTTTCTACAAATAACCCAAAACTCCAAGTCACCAAACATCCGAGCGAGGACCAATTTGTTTCGGCGCGTGTATGCGGCTGTTTATAAGTATGACGAGTTAGCACCGACGGATGGATGAGAAGAGAATGGCCCATGCCTGAGGTGAATATTTCTTAGCATCACTACGACTGTCAAGCGATCGCCTCCGTGTTGTATGTGGTGGCCTTCGTAAAGCATCTCCGTGCCGCTATGTGAGAAACCTATGTTGGTACGAGAAATGGGGTAAAAAAACAAGACGATAGGAAGAAAGCTGTCGAGCTTACCAGTACTGGAATGAAATATCGGAAAAGGAAAGAGTTGTCGTAAACCGACATGTTGAATGAGAATGACTGGAGAAATATAAGATTGAACTATCGCAGATTTTTGAAGCGACTCACGTCAATACCAGACACGGCGACAAATTTTGTATTGAAGGCATGCCGATTGTCTAACCCGCTAGCCGCGAAGTTTAATTTTGCCAGCTGGACATCAAGTTGAGTATCACACCAGCTCTGCGTCAACGCTTTGCGCACCTTCAAAATCATATCTCGAATGACCCCATTGGAAATCTTGATGAACGCAAAGCCATGACTCCATGAAGACGGTTGGCGCCCCACCACTCTGGATGAGGGAAGGAATTAGTTAGGCGACGCATGAAAAATCGTTAAATAAGATCCTACGACTTGTACGTGCTCAGAAACCCTGCAGCACTTTGGATTTGTGAAGCCTCTCACGCGATGCTGTTGCGTTCAGAGAAGGTAAACCTAGGTATGACGGTTAAGACACGACAACCACGATAGATATCAGCAGACTTACTGTGTAGGCTCAGTAGGGCTGGGGTGCTCCAATATAAACGCCAATGAATCCAAGATAAACCCATGTCCGGTGAAGAGATACACAATTTGAAGTTCGACGAGGAGGACATTCTCCGGACGCAGATGCACTCTATTTGAAGAAACTTAGTAAGTTGTACGAATCCAAATCCATATCGAAAGTTACTTACTGGAACTATCAATAGTTCTCCTCCATGATATCATACCCTCGCAGTGAAGCCGATTCCACCGTCAATATTGATTCGGCTGTGGAAAGATGGCAGGGTGGCCGTATCGAGACGTCCTTGACACAGAAACGATGAAGCGGAGCACATATATCTTGCGGTTTCTATCGAAGATCGTAGAAGAGAGGTCAAGGGAGGGTTGGACGAAGTGGTGATGGTTTCGGGAAAGACTTAGCAGTTCTCTCATTTTCCCAACAATTTATTTTTACAAAAGCGTGCGAATATGATATCTCTGGATTTCGACAACGCTTGATTCAACGTCTGCGATGCTCTCACTCTCATTCTCTTCCTGAAGGACCCAGCTCAACAAAGGGCTTATCCATGCTAAATTTGATGTCTGCAAATAAGACTTTGATTGCCGTGATTCTCAAGGACCAAGTTCAACGAACGACATATCCACACTTCAAACTAGCAAGAGGGATACAGACCTGAACACCTCCGATTTACCGTCAAGAGTCGAGGAAACTCTTCGTGCATGCCCACAGTACGCAGGAAACGTTTTTTTACTGGACATTTTCTCATTGCTCTCAGATTTCGGATTGTCCTCATCGGCAATGTCAGAAACCAGAAACCATTCGCGACTCGTAATACACGCATTCATGATGTTGGTCTACTCGGGCATCGGCAAGCCTTCTTCTGTGAAAGCTGGTCAGTTCGAAAGTAAGTCCTCTTCTTCCTGCTGAGCTACTTATCTTAACGAAAGACAGGACACTGACATCAACCACGACCGTTCTGGAGATGCCGAAATTGATCGTGGATAAACATCCGAACGAAACGAGCGATTCATCCTACACGATAGTCAAGGATTCGAAGCTGGTTCCACAGAAAACTGGACCAAGGTCGATTGATTCCTCCGGTGCGGAAGTGCATTGACTCTGTGTGATCAATTTCACGCAATTTGGTAAGACTTCTTTCAATCAAGACTTATTACGGATATTTTACGCCCCATTGTCGATAGGCTGGCAAGAATCCCCTTTAGAAGGCGCGAGAGTGCAACAGACTGGCGACGAGAAACTCCTCAAGCACGCAGAGGAACGGTGAGTTCAGTGTCGATCCCCATGTCCTACATTGTTTGACAAATTTTCAAGTTAGGATCCCTGTCATTTCGTATTCACAAAGTACGACTCCCTTATGAAAGAAAAATGGAAGGATGCCAGGAGATGTTCCAATTTCCGAAGCTGAGGTTGAGGAAAGGGTGTTTTAACGATCGTATCAAGACTCTTACGCATCAAGACCCTTCCAGCATCGACGAAGACCTCGAATTGGAAGAGTCCACCCCGTTCGTCCTTCGACTTCATTACTTCCAATTGTCTGGATTAGAAGGTCAAGGCCTCCATCAGGTGCGTTCTGCATCTTCACTTTCGAATCCATATAGTTAATTTCTGTTGATTTTAGCGAAGGCTTTAAGCGCTTTCCGCTCCGAACCATCAATCTTATCCTCCAGACAAACCCTTCAAGTCAGACTATAGCATCACCGTCATCAGCCCCAAAAGGGTAAATGCGAAGCAGATTCAAAGAAGAGAGTGGGTCCTGGCCCATGTTGAATGAAGGAAGCGTGTTTTCTTCTGGATGAATGCATTGCTGTTTATTCTTGTAAATTGGTCGACTTTTCTCAGCTCCGAGTCTGCGTTGATCTTCTGCGCGGGAAGCCAGGAATAGGGTTCGGGATTGGGCGGAGTGGACGAGCGGCGTGCAGATGGCCGTTGAGAACTATCGGAGGGTCATTCAGGAATGAGACTTCCAACTCTTCTTCTGAGTGCGATCGCTCGGGATAATGCTCAGCTGCGTGTCCAGTAGCAATTTCCCACTGCCCACAGATCCGAGGTCCAGATGAGGCGAATGGCGATGGGCACCAATGCAGCGGCACGAAAGTGATCAGATGGACGAAGAATAGTGAAGGCAACCTGCGACGGTTGACGTGATTCCTTGTGATCTGGCAAAGTAATAGCACCTGTGCACGCCCCATTCATCTATTGACTCGGTTTATCAAAAGATTGAGCATACCTGGACTGCGCTTTCGTTCCATCAGCTAGTACAGCGTATTGTCAGATCGCCAACTGCTGCCTCCAGACGCGGTTCATGACAGCTCATCTGATGTGAGACTACACCATAAATATATTGAAAGGCAGCCTTCACGGGTTGTCAAACGCGGCTAGGGAAAGCCGGACATGGGGGTAAGACGAAGAGACGAAGAGTGATCTTGCTTGCCTTCTCGTATGATTATCGTTGTCAGTTACAAGAAAGCCACTCACCTTTCGACAAACTTCTTGTGATCTCATTCCACCATCGACATGGCTGACGACCTCCGACAAACCGCTAAAGGGGCCAAAGGTTTCCTCAGTCAACTGAAGAAAGTCATAAGACCTGGATCGCAGAGCGTGTTCAAAACCCAGTCAAATTCTCCTGTTGCTCAGCTAGTCGGGACCGCGCCACCACCTGCTTCCCCGCCCACTACAACAATTGGCCCAGAAGAAGCCGCAAAACTTCGCGCCAAGTACACCTTCTTGCGTATTCTGGTTATTGGGAGGGCAAACGCTGGAAAAACAACACTGTTAAAGCGGGTGTGCAACACCGCTGACAAGCCATCCATCTACCGCGAGAGCGAGAACTCTGTGAGATCCATTTATTGTGGTATCTCGCTCTCATAATTTACTCCACAACAGCTAGAACCAACTGAGGAGGTGATGATCAGTGACTTTCGTGTTTACCTCGAACTGGGTGACTCATTTATTGTGCAGCGTGGGACCTCTGATATTCGCCATACGTTCTATTTCAGAAGCATACCAAAATTCCTTTTCCATGACTCTTGTGGTTTTGAAGCTGGGGGCGAGGAGGAATTTAAGGCTGTTATGACCTTCATTGAGGAGAGCGCAAAGTGCAAAGAAACTAATGACCAAATCCATGTCATCTGGTGTGTTTTTATCACCTCTCTTGATGTGACCTCAATATTTGCTGAGAATGCATGCAGGTACTGCTTTGAACCAGATATATCACGCCCTTTGCTGCCTTTAGAAGTGAAGTTCTTCAATGACAGTCGTTCCTGGAATAGTAAGCCTGTCCTTAGGAATGTTTAATTGCATGTCAGGGCTTTAAAAAAAATACAGTTCCAGTTATTGCAATCTTCATGAAATTTGATGTTCTCATCACAAAGGTTCAAGGCGCAAAAGAAGACAAAAAAAATGATACCAAGAATGCTTTGGACTTGCTGGAGAAAAAATTTATGCTGCCACTCAGAGGTTACAAATTTCCACCTCGTGCTTATGTGTACTTTGAAGGTGGGTTATTTTTATGTTATTTAAAAGGCAGTCTTAGCAATGTTATATCTAGGCATCAATAAAGACAGCAGTGATCATCAGAAACAGGTCAAAAGACTAATCAAATGCACAGCAGACTCACTAGACAATCTTGCAATGAAGATGCTGTTTGTTACTGTCCAACAAAATAATTTGGAGGTTTGTATTGAATGTGCAGTAAATTCGTAAGTTTTGAGTTGTTTATTCTGACTTTTATTTATGCTTCAATTTTTAGAGAAGTTTTTCAGACCAGTAAAAATATGGTAAATTTCTTCAATATTTTAAATATATTGCTGCTGAAGGCTGAAGTGAAATAGACCATTATGATTGAACAAATTGCAAGTTGGTTTGGACACTGTTATGATAGGGTGTGTAATGATATTAACTGTGTATAATGTCTCAAACTGAAACAGAGATTAAAAGATAAATGTAAGAATTATTTATATCAAAATTGAATCTAATAGTTGACAAATTACAGGATGTAAGTGATCTAAAATCATCAAGGATGCAATTAACATATGTATTCAGTATGTAAATTTTTTTTTTTTTCTAAAATCTGAAGGATTTTTTGAGGATCTTGCTTTACTTGTAGGGAGGAAAGGTAAAAATTCAATTAACCAAAAAAATCATTTCTGAGCATTTTCTTCAGAGCATGGTAATTAGCAGATCATAAAAGTATTTTATATGCTGACTTTTCTACATACAGTACATTCGAAGTGTGAGTTCTGTGAACTTTTTTCTTTTAATTTTAATTGCTAATATTTTCTGTACAAAACTGTATCTAGTATGTGAGTTGTTTGAATTTTTTTGCTCAGTTTTAATTGCTGACATCTTCTTAATAATATTCTATCTAGCATGTGAGTTATGTGGGCTTTTTTTTGCTTGATTTCAATTGCTAACATTGTCTTCATCAAATTCCATCCAGAAAGTGAGTTTTATGATTTTTTTTCAATTCTGTACATTATTTCATGAAATTTTATTCAGGGAGTAAGTAGTATATGCCCTTTGAATCTGATTTTAGTTACTAAATCTGCCAACGTAAATTCCATCCAGTATGTGAGTAATGAGACTTTTTTTGCTCAATTTTAATTGCTGATATTGTCTGTATAACATTCCAGATTGTAAGTGTGTGGACTTTTGATTGTCATTTTATATGTATGAATTTCATTTAGTCTGTGAATTGTGTGAACTTTTTTTGCTCAATTTTGATTGCTAACATTGTCTGCACAAAATTATTCAGGGTGTAAGTCATTTGGATCTTGTTTTTTTATTATTTCAATTGCTGATATTTACTGCATTAAATTGTATCCAGTATGTAAGTTGCATATCCTTCTCTTCTTCATTTTAATTTTTGAAATTGTCTGCATAAAATTCTATTTAGTTAGTGAGTTGTCCAGACTTTCATGGCTAGATTGATTTGCTGATTTTTTTTGTATCCAGTATGTGAGTTTATGAACTTTTTAAATTTAATTTCAATAGCCAGCATTGTGTTCATAAACTTCATCTAGTCTGTGAGCTGTATGAACTTTTCACTGGACTTAAATTGGTGACACTTTCTTCATGAAATTTTATCCAGGGAGTGAGTTGTGTTGGCTTTTTTTTGGCTTAATTTTATATGCTGACATTTTAAATTTTATCCAGGGAGTAAGTTATGCAGTTACTTTCAATCTGAATTCAGTTGCTGACTCTGCCTGTACAAAATTCTATCCAGTTGGTGGGTTATTTTGTGGATTTTTACTTCCTAATTACTAATATTGTCTGTATTCAGGAAGTGAGTTGTATGGGCTTTTTTTGCTTGGTGCCAGTTGCTGATATTGCCTGCATAAAATTCCATCCAGGAAGTAAGTCAACTAGCCATTTTTACTTGCTTTTAAATATTTATATATTATGCAGTTTGTAGCTGTTTTTTTTGATGCTTTTGCTGATATTTTCTTTGACATTTCTGGTTTTTACAGATATCTGGCATTCAAAGCACTATTTTGCCTCATTTTCAGGTAGAGTTTTTCTATTTTTTAAAAATATATTCCAATTGATTAATTTTATTAATACAGACACCATCTTTGGAAGCTTTTATAGGTCTGATGTTGGATTTCTATCTTCTGCTCTTTTTTATTTATTAATTTTCATTTAATTTTTTTACAGCCATTATTATCTGTTTAGAAAATTCCTTTTGGCTTGTTCAGCAGGGGTCCAATCTTCATGCCAGCTTCATTGATGCATGGAACTTTTATCTCAAAGACAAGCATCTTTCAGTCAAACAGCAATTAAAGAAACACAAGTGGACAGAAAGCAATGACTGGTTTACTCTGAAATACTCTCCATCCAAGAGTCAATGTGCTGGAATTCAAAAGATAATTTTTCATAATCTCCTTTGTAAGTCTTGGATTTTGGATTTTAGTTTTTGTTAATGATATATTTTTTCAGCCCATCCTACATCATCCATTTAAAATTATAATTTGAACCATGATTATATCTTCCATGGCAATCTTAAAAAAGGATGAAATGTTAAGAATATAATCTGATGCTTTTTGCATTCAATCTTTCTGTTTCAAACTGTGTTCATAGACACATGTAACAGCAATGACAGCCTAGCAAGGAATAACAGAAATGAAAGAAACAAGAATAAGCATTAAAATTCTTCAACCAAGGAGTAGGCATCTTGTTGGACATAAGCCAGACAGAAAAAGCAAAGACAAGCTGGCAGAAGTGTGAGAGGCAACCCCACAACAGGACAATCACTGCACTCCTACAACGACTTCCTGGAAGAAACCAGTACCAATGCTGAGCAAGTTCCATCCCGAGCTTGTCTTCCTTCACTGCAGACGAAGGCTGTCTTGAGCGCTGCCAAGTTGATTGATAGTGCCATTGGTGCATCACATGAAGGTCCTGGGTCTATGACCAGGTGCGGTTGAAGGACGAGGGGCAGGTGCAGTGGGACAAATAGGTGAAACACAAGGTGTGTGATCCCCATCTTTGTTGAAAAGCTTGTGTTTAACAAACTGTCAAGGGTACCTTAAGCGGGCTCCAGTATCAGTGTCGAATAAACTGTATGTAGTCGTACTCGTGTTATACTCGTTGTCGTTGCTGCTTGAATTCCACGATAAGCTGATCATCGTCGCACATCCATTCCCATTCTGCGAATATGTTCTCGGGTTCAGCTTCCACCGCCTTGCGAGAGTGCGGTGCTGCTTGTGCTCGCGCTCGCGCTCATGCTCCTGTTCTTGTCGAAGTTGGAGTTGCAGATATGCGGAGGGTGACTGGGTTGCGGCGATGGGTGATACATCGACGACGATCAGACCTGTGGAGCCATATGGGTTTCGCCCAGGTTAAGCTGAGTGAGAACAAGAGGACGACCCGGAGCTGGAAGGTACTGCACACCGCGCGTCCTGTCTGGGCCCAGGCCACATAACACTCGGCAAACCGACCGTCGGGAACGGGATGCTCATCCTCCGACTCGAGCTCGAGCCGTTCTGGCTGCTTTTCAGCTGCTTTCCATTCGAGAGCAGGATGGGCGTTGAGGGGTTGGTGTTGGGCCTTGCCCTGCATGGGTGTTAAGTCCTCAGGCATGAGGTCTTTCTCTGGTACGGCGCCGTCCTTGACATAACCACAAGCTGCTCGACCACGCTCCGGTGATGCACCATTGGCGCGGGCTGCAGGAACGACTGACGGCTCCGTCACATGAATTAAAGGCAAAACCAACGACGCAGCTAGCTGTTGCTGCACTAGGAAGTACCAAACGACGACTTCGTCGTGTTCAAGCTCAACAAGAGAATCGTTGTCTTCATGATCTTTGTCGTCGTCGTCGTCAGGTGAGGTTGCTGATACGCAGAGGGTTGCTGGGCGTCCGGCAACATCTCACCTATCGATAGATGCCAGTGTGCAAGCTCCGCGGATGTGCAGCCGGAGCTGAATGGATGGATCCGGAGGCTGAACTCTGAGCTCTGAGTAGACGGGAACGACCCGAAGCCCTTGTCGGTGGGTGGTGCAGCCGTCGATGGACAACTGGACATGGGATGCAGCGATTCGGGTGCGCCGTGGTATTACAATGATTATGAGTGGGCTAGTCGTAACATGAGTGAATGCTATAGCGGTATGGTATGGAGAGTACACACCCCCGTCACTTCCCGTCCATCCCATGTACTCCCGCTGTCCCTCTTTGTTATTACTAGTATACCTTCGTCACCTCCCATCATTCCTATGACATCAGCCGTCCTCAGAGTCGAGACTGGCTTGTTGTTGAGTAAGGTAAAGTCCGCACGATCTTGGTAGGTGTGTGGCATCATAGACTTTCGAAGTCGCTGGCGTCTTGGCTTTGGATTGACGACGATGGGCCACGGTGGAGTGAAAGGTTGAGGAGGTCGAGAGCGAGGGAAAGCGAGGTTCGGGAGGACGGACAGCCGGCCGTTGGGCTTGCTGCTCTCTGATGATGATTTCCCTGCTCATGCCATCCTGCCCGTCGGCGCAGATCAGGCCACATAATCACGATTCTCGGCACGGGCGACTGGTTCGGGAACGGGATCTTCGGGCTCGAACTCGAGCTCTTCAGGCTGCTTTGGCGATGGCCTACGAGAAAGAGAGCTGAGAGCACTCGTCCAGCATCTCTCAAAAAAAACGAACTTGGGGTAGTAACATCCAAGCTCGCCTTCCTTAGTCGGAGACGAAAGCGGGCTCGAGTGTCGCCAAGTCGGATATTGCTCGTCTGTACGTCCCATGAAGGTTTCCTGCGCTATGACCAGTTGCAGTCGAGAAACGAGGGCCAGATGCAGGTGGGGTGAGAGGGACGGTACATCACAAGGTGTCAATTCCCATTTTTGTCGAAATTTTTGTGTTTACCAAGGCCGTCGAGAGTGCTCTCCGCAGGCTCCTGCACCGTCGTCGAATCAACCGTATGTACTGATGTAGTCGTAGTCGTTGCTGCTTGAATTCTGCGCTAAGTTGGCCGTCGTCGCACTTCCTGTCCCACTCTGCGAATATGTTCTCAGATCCAGCTTCCCCTGCCTTGTGAGGGTGCTCTCAGCAAGGGTAAATCGGTGCTCGCTGTGCTCGTGCTCTCTTGCTCTTGCTCTTGTTCACGATCTCGTTGAAGTTGGAGTCTCTGGCATGCAGAGGGCTACTGGGCGAACGGCGGTGGCCGGTACATCGACGACGATTAAAAATGGGGACATATTGGATTTATACGGATCCGCATATGTGTAGCCGAGGGAAAGGACGAGAACGACCCGAAGCTGGAGGGTCTGGGTGCGGAGCATGAACTTTGAGGTGGGGCAAAGAGTAGTTCGGAGTCTTGTGTCGGCGGACACTGTTTGCAGCTGTACGATAGGAGGGTTAGCATACATGAGCTAAAATACGAAGAAAGACGCACGAGGCTCGCGATCGCTGAGGATAGCACCCCAATTCAGAGATAATGTTGATAGCTTTACTATAGCAACCTAGCCGTCGAAACGTGAATAAATGTGGGCTGGATAGTGCGAAGAGTACGTACTGGGCCCTTGTCAATTCCAGTCCTTCCTAAGTTAGTGTTCTCGCTAGTATCCTCAAAACTGAGTCCATCGTTTGAGCCCGTAAGAACTTGGCGGGTTAATATGTAGCTGTCATAGTCTTTTGAGATCGTGGTTACGCGTTACAAATAGCGCTATCGAGAGGGACGAAAGTAGAACAGGTTGGTTTCGCTGTTGGCAGTCGTGGTCGTCGATGGTCAGGACCAGTCAGGACATCGACAAGGAACGCGAGGGGCGGGCGGGCACGTGATGTTTTTTGGGAAAGTGACCGGCTCGAACTGCAATCTCTTTCAACCAGACCCTTCATCAACAAATCACCGCACTTCTGTAGCTAAGCCAGTGTTCTCCTGATGCTTAGCGAGTCTTTTTCGGCTATATCGAGGATCTCGATAAATATCGATCGCCAATTTGCCATGGACGACTAGTAACGAAACTGGCACGATTTCTTGACTTGCCCCAACCCACCGAAATAATTTCAGAAACGCTGGACTCGATACTGGCAGTCACGATAAGCTCTATTCCTCGCCCGCTTCTGCCGAGATTCCGCTGCCTAGGTCGCTTATCCTCACACCTGCAAGATGGAACATAAAGGAGCGGCTCAAATCCAGGTCTATTTCTCAATTGTAAGTCATCTTCAAGTTGCTTGAATGCATGTCTTCATCTCATTTTCTCGGGTTTCTCAACAGAACGCCTAGAACGAATTCAATCGCCCCCCCGACTCGCATCGTCAAACCCTCCCAACGATGTTGGATGCTCGTACTATCAAAGGGAGGTTCCAGCGGACATACACGGCTCGTGGATCGGGAAGCTCTGCAAGCTCAAGGTGTTCTATGCGGAGGAGTCGGAGACGACGAAACTATAGCGAGTATGCACCGCAAACCCAACGGATAGGTCGGACTCGCTTTGGATTTAGGCTGCAAACAATTCTTCATCGAGGTATGATTATCCTTCTTCTTCGACGTTTGAAATTCAACTGCAAACTCCAGCTTTTCCAGGGCGTCACGACGCCAACAAAAAAACTGAAGAAGAGCGATTGCAAAGCTTCGGACAGAGAGATTGTCTGTCCTAGCATGGCTTAATGTGAGCGTTCCTGACAATCTATCAGTTGGACGTACATCTCATCTTCACGTTCAACTTCTCCCAGTCACCACGAAACCATCCGTCCAGTCTAACTCGTATCGTCAAATCCACCTGACAGTCTCTGGTCATACCACGAGAGGAGAGGAGAAGTTCCAGCGAGCATCCGCATGTACAACTTAAGGAAACGTTGCAAGCTCCGAAAGCGCCTTTCCCATGGATCCTGAACCCAATTGCAGACCAGGACTTCCTGTATTGGATTTCGGTTCGTGCTACGAACCTCCCCATCGAGGTACTTATATTCGACGCTCCTTCTATGAACTCCGAGACTGAGATGCGTGTTCCGGTTTATCTAGCCCGCCATAACGCCGACAAACGAGAACATGTACAACAGCCTCGCGAGGAAGGCTCCAGGCAGACGATAACGACAGTGGAAAATCATCCCGCCTGGCATGGCTTATGAGATCGCGGGGAGTTTCTGACACACTCGTGGCACCTGCCTCGCTGCTTGGCTTTCCAATTCATTCCCCATCGATGACCGTGTAGCATGTTTTGAACATAAATGTATATACCTGTAGTTCACACTGTTCAACCTGGCATCCGACCTTCCTCGAGATTGCCTGTCCTCGGTTTTCTGTCCTTCAAGTACGAAGCTCTCTAAAACGTTGAATTTAATAGGATTCTATGAGTCACACCGAACCATGTAATTTATCATAAAATTCTAATGTAACTCGCCGTTGAATCACTCTCAACCTCATTCGCAAACTTGTTGCTGTCCCGGACGCACAAATCGTGCCCTACTCGCGTACAAATTCGCCGATTCAGCCTGTCCACTCAAGGTCACTGCTTACCGACCTTGGTTCTAAATCCAATCCCGTAATTGTTACAGGCTCTCTACTCAAGCTGCTTGCTTGAAGTACGAGGAACTCTTGACGCCACCAGACCGGCTGCCAGCTCAGTCGCTGAACAAACCGATATCAAAATCAATTCACGACACAAATAAATGGAATGCACTGAAAAATGGACGGAAGCGTAGTCACCAACAAGTTGTTGCATTCATACCATAACGGCGATAAGAGAGGCTGGGAATGACCTATTGAGTGTCATGATGAAGCGGATAGGTATAGGCAAGTAGGACAGACCTGACGAGGGAAGAACTTGGTATATTGTCACCACAGTTATTGCCCCGAAGTTACCAACCAGAAACACAGTTTCGACGATCTTATCATCCTTTCGAAGCTTGCGTGCGTCAAACCTGCATTGCAATCAGAATATGGGCCAGACCACGAAAAAACTAGGCTGCAACATACTGCTCATAAATGCCAATATCGGAACCCCGCCAAGAGGGAAGCTCCGGTTGGTCAAGGTAGTGGCTTCGATAGAGAACTCCGAGTCCGTCCATCGTACCTGCAGTGTATG
The DNA here is from genome assembly GCA_023014345.1 of Galerina sulciceps. Classification (NCBI taxonomy): domain Eukaryota; kingdom Fungi; phylum Basidiomycota; class Agaricomycetes; order Agaricales; family Galerinaceae; genus Galerina; species Galerina sulciceps. Next base: position 190,443 of record JAEDXJ010000035.1, read on the forward strand.
TTGATAGGCCACGTCATCCTCGAATCTGTGGTCTGCTCTGCAATTCGCGACATCTCAGAACGATATCATAGTCCATGTCTTGAGAGTTCCTGCACTGATTTTAGCCTACAAAACTTGAGGGGGTTCGGTAGGTGGTCGATGATCCATTTCTCAGCACCGCCGCTTTCGGTCTTCTCGGTAGGCTGTAGCGTCAGTTTAGATTCGGAGATCGTGCTCGTGTAATGCTAGAAATCAAGTTAGACTCTTGAAGACGGTGCAAAAGAGCAGGTAACTCACCAAGGCCTTCCTTTTACTCGCTTTCGAGTAAACAACGGCTCCCAGTGCAATTTGTCATTCTTATCTTCACAGACTAGCCCTTCAAGTCGGATCATCGAGTTCTGAATCGTCGTCTTCGACTCTAAAAGTGTGTAGACGAAGTAAATTCCGAAAGGAGGGGTCACAGGTCGAATGAAGTAGACTTTATTTCTTCGGATTGCGTGCGTTGCTGTATGGTTTCGTCAGCAAAAACTACGTCCATAGGACAAGTAAATTGCGCACCTGTCCTCAGCTCCGAGCCTGTGTCGATCTTCTGTGCATGGACCCACGGTGATAAGTAGAGATTGGGATTGGGCTGGGTCGACGACGTTGTCCATCGCGACTGGCGAAACGATGAACTAGCCTTACCATTCCCCTTAGTAAGACGGCTTGTGGTGGTCCAGGGGTGCATGTTTGAAGGCAATTCCCCATTGCCCACGAATCCGAAGGTCGAGACAAGGCGGGTGACGAGTGGACACCAATCTAGCAGCAACAAATGCGATCCAGTGGCAATCGTGAAGGAGACCTGCGGCAGGTGACGTGAATCCTTGAGATATGGTAATGTAATAGCATCTGAGCACACCGTGTTCATCAACCGACTCGGGTGAGTATACCCCAACTACGCTTTCACTCCGTTGTACTGCTGAATCACCTACTGGTGTCCCCAGACTCATTTCATCGCGACACTATACCCACCCAAACGTAATCCACACGGGCTGGAAGGGGCAGGGAGAGAAGGTTGGATATGAGGTGATGAAGGGAGGAGACAAAGAACGATCTTTGCTTTGGACTTCGTCTAAAAATAATGTTCTCAGCTCTCAGGTGTGTCGAGAGGCCGCTCGTCGTAACAAACAGCTTGTTATCTCTTACCACCATCGAGATGGCTGACGACCGCCAGCAGACCACCAAAGAGCCCAAAGGTTTCTTCAGTCAACTGAAGAAGGCAATCAGACCTGTAACGCAGAGCGCGCCTCAAACCGGGTCAAATTCTGCCGCAAACACTGTTGCTCAGCCAGTTGCGACCACACCGTCACCTACTCCCGCCCCTACCATAAAAATCGGCCGAAAAGAAGCTGCAGAACTCCGGCCAATACACCACTTTCGTTCTTGTCATCGGAGAGCAAACGCAGGAAAAACAACATTGTTAAAACGGGTATGCAACACGACTGAGGACCCGTCCATTTACGACGAGGAACAAAACTTGGTGAGATCTGTCGATCGTGGTATTTTGATCTTCTCATTTTCTTTTCTGACAGTTAGAACCAACCGCAGAGGTGATGCTCAGTGATTTATGTCCTTACCCCAAGATCGATCACTGATTTAACTGTGTAGCGCGGGATCCATGATGTTCGCCGTCCATTCATGTTCAAGAGCAACCAGAGATTTATCTTCCACGACTCCTGTGGTTTTGAAGCAGGGGGTGAGGAAGAATTCAAGTCTGTTATGACTTTCATCGAGGATAGCACAAAGTCCAAGGAAGTTCATGACCAAATTCATGTCATCTGGTGTGTTTCCATTGTCCTCTTTGATGTGATCTAGGTTTTCGCTGAGAATGCACTCAGGTTTTGCTTTGATCCAGATCTGTCACGCCCTTTACTGCCTTTGGAAGAGAAGTTCTTTAATGAGGATCGTGTTTGGAATAGTGAGCTTTTCCTTAGTGTTTAATTGGTTGCTGGGACTTTAAAAAAAATACAGTTCCAGTGGTTGCAATCTTCATGAAATTTGATATCCTTATCACAAAGGCCCAGGGCTTAAAAGCAGACAAGAAGAAAGATACCAAAACTGCTTTGGATATGTTGAAGAACAAATTCATGCAGCCACTCAAAGGCTACAGATTTCAGCCTAGAGCTTATGTGCAATTTGATGGTGGGTTATTTTTTTTATTCAGAAGGGAGTTTAAATGACTGATATTATATTCAGCCATCCATAAAGACAGTGGTGATCATCAAAAGCAGGTTAAAAAGCTAATCAAACAGACAGCAGCATCAATGGACAATTTTGCACTGAAGATGCTATTTGTTACTGTCCAACAGAATAACTTGGAGGTTTGCATTGAATGTGCTGTAAATCAGTAGGTTTTACAAATATCCAATTTGACTTTCACTTATGCTTTAATTTTCAGATATACCTTTGTCAACAGTAATGATATGGTATTTTTAAAAAAAATTTTAAATATATTGCTACTGAGGCAGATAAAGAGAGGCCTAATTTATAATACTGCAAGTTGGTTTGGACATTGCTATAATATGGTGTGTAATAGTGTTAAATGTATATTCCAAACAAATACTCAGATTAACAAAGGAAAATGTAAAAATTACATGGTTTAACATAAAACATAATGATAACAGATCAAAGAATGTAAGTAATATAATTAGACTACCTAAAACAAAATTAATATATGTTTAGTATGTAGGTGTTATAAAAGACATTTAGAAGACATTTTTAACAACTTTTTATTTAAAGGGAGAAAAGGTCAGTAGGGTTGACTTAATAAAGAATATATTCTAAACATTGTCTTTAGGACAAGGTGATTTGCATATTATGAAGTCAATGTATATGTATATGCTTATATTGATCCATAATAGGGCATTCAGAATGCAAGTTGTCTTGGCTTCTTGCTTGAATTCAATTGCTGAAAATGTCTGCATAAAATTCTATCCAGGCTGTGAATTGTTTGGGCTTCTTTTGCTTGATTTCAATTGCTGATATTGCCTGCATAAATTTCCATCCAGAAAGTGAGTTGTGTGAGTTTATTTTGCTTGATTTTAATTGCTGAAAATGCCTGCATAAATTTCTATGCAGTGGGTGAGTTTTCTGTGCTTTGTTTGCTTGATTTGAATTGCTGACATTGCCTGCATAAAATTCTATCCAGCATGTGAGTTGTCTGAGCTTCTTTTGCTTGATTTTAATTGCTTACATTGTCTGCATAAAATTCTATCCAGCATGTGAGTTGTCTGAGCTTCTTTTGCTTGCTTTGAATTGCTGACATTGCCTGCATAAAATTCTATCCAGTATGTGAGTTGTTTGAGCTTCTTTTGGATTTGAATTGCTGACATTGCCTGCATAAATTTCTATCCAGCGAGTAAGTTTTTTGAGCTTCTTTTTTGATTTGAATTGCTGACAGTGCCTGCATAAATTTCTATCCAGCAAGTGAGTTGTCTGAGGTTCTTTTGCTTGATTTCAATTGCTGACTACTTTTCTTTCTCTCAATTTCTTATATTTTTTCTTGTACCTTATGTAGTTTGTGATTGTCCATTTTAATTATTTTTTCTGCTTTTTCTTTAATATGACACATTTTACAGACATCTCACATAGAACAAACTATGTTGCTTCAATTCACAGTAAAGTCTTTTCCCTTTTTTCACATATTATAAGTTATTGATTTTGATACTATAGACACCATCCATGGAAGTCTTTCTAGGTTTGACTATTCATTTCTGTTTTCTGTTGTTTTTAATTTCTTATTATGATATCTTTAGCCATTCTTATCTGTTTGGAACATTCTTTTTGGCTTGTTCAGCAGGGTTCCAGTCTTGAACAAAGTTTTACCAATGCCTGGAGCCTTTATATCAAGACCATGCATCTATCAGTCAAACAACAATTAAAAAAGCAGAAATTCACAAGAAGCAATGACTGGTTTACTCTGAGCTATTATCCATCTAAGGATGAATGTGCAAAAATTCAAAAGATAGTTTTTGATAATCTCCTTTGTAAGCATTGTTTTTTGTATTTTGTTTTTTGTTTTTTATGTAGGTGATATATATATTTTAGCCCATCCTACTACATCCTCTATTTGATATGAGGATTTGTACTTTGACAATATCTTTTATAACAATTGCTCAGAAGGCACAACTTGTAAAAAGCACTATCAATACCTATTTTTAAGCTATTTTTTGAAGTAAGTTTTATATGAGCAACAATGTGCAGAAACATCGTCTCCAGGCTGAAATCACAAATTGTGCTTCCTGCATTCATTGAAAAATACAAGTCAAGACCATTTCCATGAAGCATTTTTTGTGAAAATTGAAACCTGAGAGTCTGAGACAAATCTGCAATATTAATATTCTAGGGTAATCAACTTCAGTAACAGAACAAAGGTTTTGCTTTGGTGTAAAACACAGTTACATGCTGATTATAATAGACAGTCATCTCACAGATGGCTCATACATTGGAGAAATCAATCACCCAGAACTTACCAGAGCTGGTAGGAGGAAGCATAAGTGTGCTCAGATAGCTATTCTCTATTGTCATTATCCCACCAAAGACCCAGATCCAAATTTAGCCAACCCAAACCCACATAACCTGCTTCGCGATGGTGCTCGAGCTTGCATAATCCTCCAGCCTAACCTCAAGCCTAAACCTATTCCAGGCAGAAGTGTCTGCTTCTCGTGCAGTGGCTGGGGTATGCAAGGCGTATGGTGTACACATCCGCCTGCCCTCTCTCACACTCTCACCGGAGCTAGAAAGGGGAGCCAACAGGCCCCGTTTGTGCGGGACGAGGGCCTCACGCATCATTTGCCACTCGTCGAACGTGCAGCTGACCACGACGGTATTCTGGTATGTGCCGTTCCATGTGAGGAGGGTGCCAGTCAGAGTTAGCGGCGTCTTGAGGGTTTGAGTTTGAGTTGACGACGACGACGACGACGAGGTCTGCGAGGATAGAAAGAAAGAAAGCATCAGCGCCGAAAGAGGGCGGAAGAAAGGATCAGGAATCGCACACCTGCGAGCACGAAGCTGACACTCTCGAGATATATGTTCCCGTTGCCTCACGCAGCAGCTTGACCGACGCCTCGAAAGGTCAGACACATATACCCCCCTCTCCTTCCACTACCCATCCCACACCCCATCCCTCACGCCGAGACCCGAGGATCAGCAACCCTCGCGAAAGATTACTCTGCCTCCCCCCTGCACACCCATCCCCCCGTACACGCCAGAACCCCATGACCACGCCTCCTCCACCCGTCCCACTCCCCCCTCAGTCTCGGTCTCGGTCTCGGTCTCCTTCGTACACACCCCCGCCCCAATACTCTTCCGGTACCGGTTAACAACACTCACAGGCCGCAGGTTCTGATTAAACACCCACACAGCCGCGAGATTTGGGTCTTGCGATTGGAGGTGTACGTTCTTCAGCGGGTGGGGGTGGTATTTCAGCTTTAGAGAAGGCGAGAGGTGGTGAGGAGGTAAGAGAGAAGGGCAAGGATGGGAATGTGGAGGTCGACGTTGAGGTAGACGAGGGAAGTCATGGAGGACGAGAGCAAGGGAGGTGGAAAAAACGACGCCTGGGAGGATACGAGAGAGAGTGCAAGTGTAGGTGCCCGACCTGTCTTCCATTGCCTATGCTGATGGTGGTTATGGTGCAGCCCGCCGACGCTTCCAACCTCTCCTTGCCTCTGCAGATTAGGCAACACATTCCTCGACACAACGGACTGGCTCGCGAATGAGATGTTCGGCCTCGAGCTCTTCAGGCTGCTCTTCGGCGATGCGCCATTCGAGAGCTGGACGGCGTCGAGGGGGTGGATGTTGGCTCTTGCCCTGCCTCGGCCTTTGGGTTGTTGAGACATGAGATCATACTCTGGTACGATGCCGTTCTCGACGCGACCACAGGCTCATACCCAGAGCCAGGCCGCCCACACACGGTCCGCTCGTGCATCATTGGCACAGGCGGCTGGGGGAAAAACGATGGGCTCCGTTGCATGAATAGAAGGCGACCCCAATGGCACGACCAGAAGCTGCTCTGATGCACGATGACATCCGAAAACGCTGACGTCTTCACCTCTAGCCCCGACGGAGGGATCTTCGTCGTCGTCGTCATGGTGAGATGAAAGCTACAAGTCATAATGTGACTGCTGATACGACGAATGGATGCCGGTCATACAGGCTCCGGGGACGTGCAGCAGCTAGAAAAAGACGAGGAGGAGGACGACCCAGAGCTGGAGCTGGAGGAATGGACAGGATGCTGAGCGCTGAGTATGTATGGGCAGGGAAGGATTGGAATGGCAGGGTGTCGTCTTCGTCATTGTGGAAAAAGTTATAGGTCGCACGGCGACTGCAGATACGATAAATGAATGCTAGTCATACAGGCTCCGCGGACGTGCAGCTGGAGCTGGGGCCAGACAAAGACGTGGAGGACAACCTGGAGCTGGAGCTGGAGCGGGAGGAATGGGTATGAAGATAACAGCTCAGAGTGTATGGGCGGGGAAGGATTTGGAGTCTTGGGTTGGCAGGTGTATCAGGCTGTATGTAGAGGTCGCAGGCGGTTAGAATTGAGGGATTAAAAGAGAAAGGGAAAGACGAACGTGAAAGATGCCCAGGATAACACCGCTCCTGCGTTGCCGACTCCCTCACTGTAGTACATTCTTGTTTAGGTCGTGCAATCAAATTTTGATGATGCTGATTGCACCGGAAAGCTTCAACGTAGATGAAGGATGCAGAGGTGAGGTCGTCGGTGAGGAATGACGGCAGCATCGTAGAAATCAACGGACGACAGGAAAGTAGTCTCGTAGAAGTGAAGTAACGCCATGCTCGAAACTTGAAGCCTAGCCGGCACCGGTCGTCCATTCTGCTGCGAGAGCCTGTGCACTCGAGAAGGGTGGTGCAGCCGTCAAAGTACGCCCTGCCATGGGATGAGATGCCCGCGATATACGACGGAGGGAGATGCAGTACACTTACTGCTGCTATTCTCGCCGTCACTAAAACTGGGTCGGTCTTGACTCTGGTTGATCTTCATAAGTTTATGGCCGTCATACAATCGAGATCGCAGTTATACATTTGAAATAGCACTATCTCTGCTTCTAGGCGTAAGTGAACGTTTATGCAGGCGAAAAGCACAGAAAGTAGTATTTACCTAACCAATCATGTTCCCGAAATGCTCGCAAAATGCTCGACCTGCTGCACCGACAAGCGTAAAGTCCGCGTCCCCTTTTATTTCTTGTGCCCGTCGCGTGGTCATTCGTCGAGTACGATCTTGACGTATGGTCTTCAGTCGGCGCTGTCGTGGACAACGGCTCGGATGGAGGCTAGTGGTGGTCGAGTTGAGGTCAGACTCGGAGTGTCGGACTGCAATCCCGCTGCTGAGTTTCAACATGTGATCGCATCAATTATTGCTGCTACTCACCTCGCTTTTTGTGCTTCTTTTCCTTTCACTGGACGCGCCGCTAATCCTGTGCAGTCTCTCACTCACTCGGATAATCATCAAAGGCGTCTTTCATGTAAGTTTAAACCTTTTATAGTCGAAACCTTCTAACCCAAATATCTCAGACACTCATTGCCTTTCAAAATTCAACTTGTTTCGTCTACCTGCTTGAGCTCGCAGCAAGAACAGAACTGCCAACGTGGCTCAGAAATGGAGGTTATGTCGTATGTTCTCCTGGTGAATAGGCTTCCAAGTTTGTTTCTCCCGAATTCTCTGTTTATGACCTCCATCATGCTTACCGAGTCTTCGCAGCCAGATGTAATACGAAACCACCTTTCCCTGAGCCACAGCCCACGGTGCACCATATTATTTATATGCCTGCTCATTGCTCGGGCTATGTATGCAAAACGCAATTTCGATCTGCTTTGACCACAGGCCCAGTGGCAGCAGAGCAAATCCGAGTCTCCGAAATGTTGGACTTGATCCTGACAACTATAACCCGTAAGGTTTCCAATTCCTCTTTCGCTTCGCCTCAAAATCTAATTACCTACTCGTTAAGGATGACACCAGGATCAAGATTCGACTGTGCTATTTCAAAGGAACTGAATCCTCGAAGTCCAGTTGGGTTTGGGATCCAGGCTACTGGTGCGTATCTGTTTCTTGTACATTTAACTATTCTACACTTCACTGTCACAGATGCTGCCGCTCAATTGTCCCTGGTCCTACTCTAACTTGTCCTGCTTATCGTCTTTACGGCTCTTACCCCACGAGCCCCAGCCTAAAGCCAAGCACAAGCGGACGAATAAAATCAGCCAAATTTCGACTTGCCCTGGTCACAAACGCATGTGTCAACGATCTCGAAATCGCTGGGCTCGATCCTGACGGCGACTCTACTTTCTACGACTTTCAATCTCTCTTTCGCATCGGTTTCATTTCAGGTCGCTCGTATACCTCGAAACTGACGCCTACCGAAGGCGAATGTACAGGAATGTACAGGAAATGGTGGACATGCAGACGGATATCTTGGGTAAGAGTCTTCCGACTTGAACACTCACCTTATTTCGTTCAGCCTGTCTCAATTTTACTTTTCTCAATTTTCTTCTTCAGAAATACCCCCCATAACGAATTCATCAGTCATTTCAACTCGCGTCGTCGAAGATACCACTGGCATACGGCAGTACTCCGAGCTGAAGGTGGTATTCGCTTAGAAGCCCGAAACGGCAGGACTTAAACGGGTGTAGACTGCAAGCCCGAAGATGGACCAGCAATTCCTGGGTTTGGGCTCGAGCTTCTGGTCGATGCTTCCTTCACGGAGGTATGGTTCTACGTATCCTCTTTCAACTTCGAAGTTCAAATTTGTGTCTAGGTTCGACCAACCCGCCATGACGGTGACAAACTGCCCACTCGTCAGTCAACATCACCCCTGCTTTAGATTTCCTCAAGCTTGCGCTCTTTCCAGTCTCCAGTCGAGCGTCCCACGTCCCATTCCCTGCGAGAAAGACAATAATCAATGAACCCTGTCACATAAAGAGACGTGCACACACCTTGGGCTTCCCCCCCCCAAAGAAAAAAAAAAACAACCAACCAAACCCTTAAAGCACAAAAGGAAGAACTCATCTCGGCTGTTCATAAGCTTTGGTGTATGAGAACCGGCAAAGTAGGGAGAAAGCAAGTGCCTCATGCCTCAGGTCAACCGTCCGCATAGTTTGACCCCCTTCCCCTCCCCCTCGGTCTCGGTCTCGGTCTTGGTCTTGGTGGTCTTGGTCTCCTTCGCACACGCCTCCCTACCCTCCCTCCACCCAGCGCTCTTCCGGTACGAGTTAACGACACAATCGCGGGTCTCGCACGCCTATTCAATCCCTCATACTTAGTCGCGAGATTTGGGTCTTGCGATGGGAAGCGCACATTCTTCGGCGGGTGGGGACAGGCGGGTGATATCTCGGTGAGGAGAGCAAGGGTGGATGTGCGCGTCGAAGAGAAGGAAGCTAAGGAGAACGAAGTGCTCGCTGGTAGTGGATGTGGCACTGCCCGCCGCCCCCTCGGACCGCCCTTCCTGCCTATGCAAACCAGGGCTCATGTCATAATCCTCAGCAAACCAGCTGGTTCGAGAACGGGATACTCGGCATCCAGCTCGAGAACGTGGTGCCCAGCCTCCGGCTTGAGCACGAGCTCTTCAGGCTGCACTTTGGCGGCGGCGGCTTGCCGTTCGAGAGCAGGACGACGTTGGGATGGTTGGTGTTGGGTCCTGAGGTTTATGGCCCAATTCTGACAGTCCTCGACATAACTACAAGCTCATGCCCAGGCCCAAGCTGCTCAAACATGGTCCACTCTTGCATCGGTGACGTACGCGGCTGCGGGAACGATGACGGCTCCGTCGCATGAATATAAAACGACCTCAAAGGCACCGCTAGCTGCTGCTGCCGATACACCATGGCAGCAGCAAACGCTGATATCCTCCCTTTAGCCCCAACGGAGGGGTCTTCGTCGTTGTCGTCATAACGAGGTTAAGGTTAAGGGTCATACGGTGACTGATACGAAGAATGGACGCTAGTCGCGCAGGCTCCGCTAACGTGCAGCAGGAGCTGGAGTTGAACAAAAACGAGGAGGACCTGGACCTGGACCTGGAGGAATGGATTGGAAGATGAGAGCCGTGTGTGTATGGGCGGAAAGGATTTGGAGTCTTGCGTTGGCAGGGTGCATTCGGCTGCACGTAGAGGTCGCATGAGGTTACCATCGAGGGATTAAAAGAGAAAGAGAAAGAAAACGTACAAGGCGCGCTGAGGATAAACCACTCTTACACTGGTGACTGCCGATGTCCTTACTGTGGTGCAATCCTGATTAGGCCATATAATCGATTTTCGACGACAGTGCTTGTACCCGAAGTCTCAATTCAGGCGAATGACGAGGACAGGAGGTGCGGGTGGTGCAGAGGTCAACGGACGACGGGAAATTGGGCTCGTAGCAGTAAACAACGCTAGGCTCGAAGTTTGAAGTCTAACCAACAGTGGTCGTTCACTCTGCCGCGAGAGTCTGTGCCCATGGGGCAGTGGTGCAATCCTGGACCCGCAGCTGAACATCGGATGGAGCGATTTGGATAGTCCATAGTGTAAAGAAATATCGTTCCTGGTTCTGCTCTGCCTGCTTATCGATTTCGTCTTTACGCGCCCTTACCCCAGCAGCCGGAACCTAAAGCCGAGGACGAGCGGATGAACAAGGACAACTAAATTTTGACATGCTCTGGTCGTATACCCATCCTTTTGACGATATCAAAATCGCTGGGCTCGAGCCTGCTGACGACTCCAACCTCTGTGGCTTCCAATCTCTCTTTGACTTCGGTCTCATTCCAGGTCGCTCGTGTACTTCGAAACTGACGCCTACCAAGGTCGAATGTACAGGAATTGGCGGGGGTGCAAATGGGTATCTTGAGTAGGTCTCCCTACTTGAACGTACATCTTATTTCTTTTCACTCAGTTCAAGTTGTCTTCTTAACAGTCAGTTGAACTCGCATCGTCGAACTATCAGCGGAAACACTCCGAGCTGAAGGCGTTCTACGCATACAACCCGGAAACAGTAGGACTTAAACGCGTATGAACTGCAACTTGAAGCCCAAAGATGGACCAACAATTCTTGGCTTTGGGCTCGTGCTTGGACTCGAGCCGTGGTTCCTTCCTCACGGAGGTATGTCCCACGTCACGGTATGCTCTTTGAATTTCAAAGTTCAAACTTGTCTTCATGTTTGAACAGACCGCCATGACGGTAACGAACGAACGAAAATAACAAGAACCCGGAGAACGGCTGAAGGATGACCTCAAGCGGACGATAAGGGTATGTTGAAATCATCCGGCCTGGAATAGCATATTGTGCTACGTTTCTGACCACTGCCTTGCTTCTAGACCTCTCAGGCTGTTGCCTCATACATCGTCCACATGTTCGACGACCATGCTAGAAAATTGGAGTGTGTACTTAAAATCTATGCAAGCATTCAAAGTCATCAGACGAGGACGGCCAAAAAAATTGAGGCCAACTTAGAGGAAAAGAGACCTCGTAGAATAGGATTTCTTCCTGGTAATGCTGCAATATTTAGGTTGAGCCACAAGAACCGTTGATCGTTCGTACCCGAGGTAATTCGTCGCCTAACCCCTACCGTGACTACAGCTCTTGAACCTTGCACCATAAATTAAAGCGTGTTATGTCAAAAACGATTTAAGATTTACGTGCCATGATGGCGCTTTCAATCCTGTTGATACGTGGTTAGAAATACTATATAGGCTTTACCGTCAAGATAGATTCACAGGACGTTTGGACATCAGCAAGAGCACCATCTTTTCTGGAGAGCTGGTTGAGAGGATGGCTCCTCTTTTACACCAAGTGTCCTATGAAAGTATGAAGGTTCGTCCAAACCCGACATGAAAACTTGTAGCACCACTGCCAACGGTCGTGTAATCATCTCTGTTCTGTACATGGATTGCTAAAAGTTCAAATTACAGTACATTTCACAGCACGGGCTAATATGTATTACCAACAATTTCTACGTCGACCTATTTCTCATGCAAGGTGGAATATCGTATATCGGTTAACTGGAGGAAAGTACATCAGAATGCATATCCAATAACCAAGACTGGAAGGCAATACTTGCATAGTTTGGACTCTCGAAGGAGGCAAGTCAGGGTAGGTTGTGACGGTCAAAGTCCTCCGACTCATAAACATCGCGATACCATTGAGGCTCGCGCTTCAGAACCTCGACGAGCTTGTCCACCTGTCCCTGCGTCGGTATACGATGAAACCGCTCCGCCTCGTTGACCCAAAGCATCACAAAGCCCACACCGTATTTGTTCTCCGGATTCGTCTTCTCCTCCTCCGTCTGCGGTTCCACCAACACCGTCTGTAGGTGCCTAAATCCGGAGACAGCCTTGAGATACGTGCACCCAAGATAGAATGGGTCGCGCGTCGCTCGTTTCCGGTAACGTTTCCCAAAGTTAGCGAGCTCTTCTGCAGTGATGGGCCAACCCAGGAAGTAAAAACGCTCGTCTGTAATAGCTACTTCAGGCATTGGCTTGAATTCGTAGGGCCGGTCCTTTGGGTCGACATTAGGGTCATTGAGATGAGGGCCTAGGTAGAGGTTCTCCTTTGTGCCGTCTTCGTGACAATAAACGAACTGGTGCGCAAGTGAAGACGCAGTATCAATGAAGAGAATAAGCCACTTACAGATAGACCGCTCATGTTGTGAGGGAAAGTCGTGGGTGAAGAAAACACGTCTGCCACACATATATAAACCACCGCGAGAAAAAACTTGTCCAAACAAATGGACGCGTCAAGTGGCCCGGTGTGACGCTCATGATCATAGATGGCATCGACCATCGGCGGCCCAAAATATTATATCAGGAAAGTCGACTTTTTTTTCGCCTCTTTACCCATTGTTTTCTGTTGGGTCATTGTATTTTTTTGGGGCCAGCGAGGATTTAGACCGACTATTCTTGTCTTCGGTGTTCCGGACGTTTTGGTCGATGTGGTTTCTACAACGGTTCTGCATTGTTTGTCGGAATGCCACCGATGTTCAAATCATGATCATCCAAGTGCACCGATATAAAACCTGCTTTCAATTTGGAGTGGCTGGCTAAATCCAAGCGTACGGTCTTGCGATTCCCTCCAGCATCAACCGTCTCTTTTTGAGCATTTTTCCATGTCTTCAAGCTCTTCTGACTCGGAGGACCTCTCCGTGACCCCTTCTGACTCGGAGGATCTCCAACTTCGACTGTCAGCGGCTATGTCCCACGCATCAATAAATAACGGAGAATCAGAACATCCATGGTACGGTTTATGGCTGCTTGTCCTTAGCAAAATCTGCCACATTCAGAGAGGACAAAAAGACGGCTGGTACATCGTCCCTGTAATCTACCCTCAAGATCCTGTGGTTCGTATTCACGTCGATCTTCGACGCCTCGCACTTCAACGACAAGCCGTTGCACCGTCTCCCCCTTCACCTAGCGAGCGGCTTCAATGGGCGAATACTCAAGGGCGAGTAATCAATTTCGGCCCATCCACTCCACCATCGACGATCTACAGTCGGTCAGCTGGAAGCTTAATGGGACTCCCACTCGGACCTCCTCTCGTTCTAATTGTAAAGCCAAAAAAGCGCAAACTAGAAGACCTCCAATCGGACTCCGAAGATAGCGAGGTCAGCTCACCTGAAATTCGTCCAGGGAAGTTGGAAGAAGAAGCTCCAACCAAACGCTTGGACCCCCTACCGATGGCCAACCACGACCTCGAATCAAAACGCTACCCAGATTTTTCGAGAATCATATCAGTTTATACGCCTCATTCTTCGTCTCCACGGGAGATTCGCGATCTCATCGTTGAGAACAAATTGAAAATTTTGGTTGGCGACCAGAGCGATTTGTATCGTTGGATGCACAATACCACCATCAATCAGACGGTGAGCCAGGCTTGGCATGCGTTCGAGTCCGATAAAAGCCTGAGGACTATTGGTTGCATTATTGCATATGGCGACTTTTGGACTTACGACGAATACCGACGCGAAAACGTCTTGGATCCTATCGTAGTCCCAGGCGATGATGACGAATATATTCCTTCTGAGGAGGAAGATGCCTCCGAGCCTGAAGTCGGACTTTCGCGGGCACCACCATCCACGCTAAGCAAAGAAATAGATGGGCTTTTCAACAAAAAACAGTGGCTTGAACTCGGCACTCCAGAGTCCGACTATATGCTCATCCTCATCGAAAAGCGGCTTCGCGAGATCAACTGGGATGTCTGGAGTCAAGTCGAGCCATCCGATTCTGAAGAGGAGGAAGAATGATTTGTGTCTTGCACCGTTGAGAATTGCTGAATTTTACTGTACTACTACTGCTACTCGATCCTATCTTTGCAACTTGCAACTACTTCTATCTTTGTGACTCTGTTGTAAAAATATATATATTTCAAAGAAATGAAAAGACCTAAAGTTGGACAGGGCGATCTGTATAACCGTGTTCAAACAAGTTGCAAAGTCGCCAAAGCCTTAACGTATGAATACACAAAGACTGGGCCTGCAACACTGAAACGGACCTACTAGCGTGGGCAGAAGCAAATAGAGCAAACTTTCTAGCTCAACGAAAGGCGAGGTGCCATCAGGTTCCACTTTATCAGATGTGTCTTGTAGTTGAAGCACCAGTTCCTGAATTCGGGCTCGCGGGACCCTTCTTCGCGGAGGTATGCTCAACGTATCTTCTTTGAATTTCGAAGTTCAACTTTGTGTCTAGGTTTGGCCAGACAGCCATGTCGCTAACGAACGAACAAGATTAACAAAAACCTGGAGAGAGGCTGAAGAATAACCTCGAACGGACGACGACGAGGTCTGTTAATTATCCGGCATGGAATAGCATATTGCGCAGAGTTTCTGGCCACTTGTCACAGTCAACATCACCCCTGCTTTGCTCAGGCTTGCGCTCTTTCCACGTCCCATTCCCTGCGAGAAAGGCAACAATCAATGAAGTCAAAGCCTGTCGCACGAAGAGACGTGCACACACCTTGGGCAATGGGCTTCCTCCCAAAAAAAAACCAACCAACCAAACCCTCAAAGCACAAAAAAGGGAAGAACTTGTGTCGGATGTTCATAAGTCTGGCGAATCAGAACCGCCAAATTGGGGAGACAGCAAATGCCTCATGCCTCAGGTCAACCGTCCTCCGCCCTCATAGTTTGACCCCCCTCCCCTCCTCGGTCTTGGTTTAGGTATCGGTCGATATCGCACACACCCCAACTCCACCCACCGCTCTGACGGTGCCAGTTAGCGACACACTCGCGGGTCTCGCACACCTGTTCAAACCCTCGCGAGAATTTGGGTCTTGCGATGGGAAGTGTGCGTTCTTCGGCGGGTGGGGATGATACGTCAGCTTTAGAGAGGGAGAGGGCGAGAGGCGGAGAGGAGGTAAGAGAGGAGAGCAAGGATGGGACTGTGGAGGTCGACGTAGACATAGACGAGGAGGACGAGAGTGAGGGAGGCGGGGAAAACGGACGCCTGGGAGGACACGAGAGAGGGTGCAGGTGCAGGTGCCCGCCATGTCCTCTGTTGCCTATGCGGGTGGTGCAGTGAGTGGACCAGCCCAACGCCACTCCAACCACCCCTCCTGCTTATGCATAGCGGGCCACACAATCCTCAACACAACGGACTGGGTCGCGAACGAGATGTTCGGCCTCGAGCTCTTCAGGCTCCTCTTCACCGGCTTGCCATTCGAAAGCAGGACGGCGTTGGGGGGCTGGGTCTTGGGTCCTGCCCTTCCATACTCTGGTACGACGTCGCTTCGACGTGACCACAAGCTCATACCCAGGCCTAGGCTGCTCAAACACGGTCCGTTCATGCATCATTGGCTCAGTCGGCTGCAGGAAAGACGACAGCTCCATCGCATGAATAGAAGACGACCTCAAAGGCAACGCTAGTAGCTGCTGCTGATGCACCGTGGCACCAGCAAACGCTGACGTCTTCATCTCCAGCCTCGACGAAGGGGTCTTCGTCGTCGTAATTGTCGTGAGGTTAAGGTTATGGGTCGTACGTCGGCTGCTGACACGAAGAATGGATAACAGTCAAACAGGCTCTGGAGCAGGAGCTGAACAAAGACGAGAAGGACGAACTGGAGCTGGAGCTGGAGGAACGGATATGAAGATGAGGGCTGAGTATGTATAGGCGGGGAAGGATTTTGGAGTATTGGGTTGGCAGGGTGCATTCGGCTAAACACAGAAGTCGAAGGCGGTCAGCATCGACTATTCAAAGAGAAAAAAAAAGAAAAAGAAAACGTACAAGGCGCTGAGGATACACCGCTCTTACACTGGTGACTGCTGTTGCCCTTACTGTGGCGCAATCCTGATTAAGCCATACAATCGAATTTTAACGACAGTCCTTGCACCCGAAAGTCTCAATTCAGGCGAATGACGCAGAGATGGAGTCGCGCCAACGAGGACAGGGAGTGTGTATGGTACAGAGGTCAACGGACGACGGCGAGTTGTGCACGTAGCAGTGACGCAACGCTAGGCTGGAAGTTTGAAATGACCAACAGTGGTCGTTCACTCTGCCACGAGAGTCGGTGCCCATGGGGCAGTGGTGCAACCCTGGACGTGCAGCTGAACATCGGGTGGAGCGATTCGGATGTCCCATAGTACACAGAGAGTGGGCTAGTCGTAACATGAGTGGATGTCGGCGGAATGATACAGGAACTGGAAGTACATACCTAACTCGTCGAGTAACGTCGATTCCACACAACCTTCGTGGGGGTGTACTATGACGATAGCCTTTTGAAATCGCAGATATGCCTCTGAAATGATGCCATTTCTGCTTCCAGGATAAGCTGCCGCAGGGAAAAGCACAGAAGGTAGTATTTACCTGCCCATGTTTCTTAAAAGCCTCGACCTCCTGCATCAACTCGCGTCGTCGCCTTCGTAGCTTGTGTCCATCGCGTAGTATTTCGTAGGCTACTTTCGTCCTGTGTGGTCCTGAGCCGTCACTATCGTGGAAGATGACTCGGATAAGGGCTGGTGGTCGAGTTTGAGGTCATAACTCGGAGGTCCGGAAAGCAGTCCCGCTGCTGAGTCAGCGTGTGATCATGGTCGTTCTCTCATTTTGCTCTCACAAGCCTTACGACTCGTCGCTTCGCGACGGTGGGGTTCGCTTCGCTCACCCACCTGCTACGCTCCGAGTCGACAGCTTGCTGGGGGGCTGCGCCCCCAGACCCCCCGCCCGCGCACCCCCACACGAATACTTTATTGATTGAAATTTATTTAATTGCTTTTTTTTACTGCTTCCTACACATCTGAGTCAATGTAATTGCCCATGATTGCCTTTTTTTATTGTTCTAAAATACATCAAACAATTGAAAGCACAGTAAGATGATATTATTCCAGTTACAAACACAGTAAACAGTAATTAACATACAGATTAATGGTGGAAAGGAAAGGGGATGGGTCGACTTACCTTGTAATTCCCCTTAATTTCTCGCCCACATCCCTCATGGAAGGGGAGAGGCACCCGGTACAGTGCTTGGCATCACTTCAGCCTCATGAGAATGGTGCAGCAGGACAGGTAGGGAGGCAGCACGATGTGCCGACGTGGCCTTGGTGACGTGAGAGGATGGCTAACACTGCAGTAGGGGATTAGCTGCGCGGCGGAGTCATTTTCACGACGTACCTGGGTGTTGTCGTCGTGGCGTGGCGTCGGAGGTCTGAATAACAGTGCAAGATAGGTTAGCGGCGTGGGGGCGGTCGTTTTCACGGCTTACCTACTAATTCACTCGAAAACCCTCAACTTCTGGCCCACATCCCTCGTCGGAGGGGAGGGGCACACGGAACGGTGCCGGGCGTCGCTTCGGTCTCTTGAGATGGCGTACAGACATGGGAGGGCCATCGAGCACTGCAAAAATGGGGTTGGTTATCTGCACAGTGGGGGTCAATTTTGCAACGTACCTTGGTGTTGTCGTTGTCAGTTGTCGTGACGCGGCATCCAAACGCTGAACGGGGGTGTGAGGTGGGTTAGTTAACTTGCAGCGGTCATTTTCGTGGCTCACCTTGGAATTCCCCCCCCCCCCCTGAAAACCCTCATTTGGTGGCGACAAAGCAAAAGGGAGGGGGATGGGATACAGGGATGTGGGCTTCATCAAATTGTTAGCTGCGCAGCGGGGGTTATTTCACGACATACCTGGATGTTGTTGTTGTCGCCGATCGTCGTGACGTGGCGTCGGAGCACTGAATGGCGGTGCGAGATGGGTTAGCAGTGTGAGGGCGGTCGTTTTCGTGACTTACCTCGTAATCCCTCTCGAAAACCCTCAATTTCAGGCCCACATCCCTTGTCAGAGGGGAGGGGCAAACGGAACGGTGCAGGGCGTCGCTTAGGGCTCTTGAGAGGATGGAAGGGCAGTGGTAGGTGCGCGAGACGACGTACCGACGCCGGAGGGTTGGCCTGCACTGCAAAGAGGGGTTAATTAGCTGCACAGTGGGGGGTCATATTCGCGACGTACTCTGGCGTCGTCGTTGCCGGTTGTCGTGACGTGGCATCAAAAACACTGAACGGGGGTGCGAGGTGGGTTAGTTGAATGGCGGCGGTCATTTTCGTGGCTCACCTGGGAATTCCCCCCTCGAAAACTCTTATTTTCCCCCATTTCCGGTTCACATCCCTCATCGGAGGGGAGGCGCACTTGGAATCGTTCTGGGCATCGTTTGGGCCATGAGGATGAGGTCGGTGGGCGGCGGAGAGAGGAGGGATGGTGGTTGGAAGGAAGGATGTGACGCGCCATGAAGTGTGAGAACGTGTCACCGTTTCGGGACGGGCTGGCATGATTACTTAAGATTTGGGACCATATAAGAGAGGACGGGCTTGCTTATGTCATTTATTAGTCAGCTCTTAGTCATCATTGTCTCATTATATTATAGACAAGCCTTACGACCCGTCGCTTCGCGACGGTGGGGTTCGCTTCGCTCACCCACCTGCTACGCTCCGTGTCGACAGCTTGCTGGGGGGCGCAGCCCCCCAGACCCCCTGCCCACTGAGCCGCGCACGCCACACACAAATACTTGGCACTGTCCCTTTGCTGACCTCCTGCTTTATATGTATTTCCATAGAATGTCAAT
Source organism: Galerina sulciceps (assembly GCA_023014345.1). NCBI lineage: Eukaryota > Fungi > Basidiomycota > Agaricomycetes > Agaricales > Galerinaceae > Galerina > Galerina sulciceps. The sequence goes on from JAEDXJ010000035.1 coordinate 209,474, forward strand.
CAAAAATATTCATTAATCAATAATTACTTCTGGATATACTATGTTTTTTGTTTTGAACCCTTGTACCTCTTCATCCAAAATAACCTTGATGTTGTGAACAGAAGTTACTCGTGATACTGCTACATAAAGTTGTCCATGTGTGAATACTGAATTCACCAAATTAAGTCCAACATGAAGAACCGATTGGCCTTGTGATTTGTTGATTGACATCGCAAATGAAACCCGTACTGGAAACTGTCGTCGACAAAACTTGAATGGCACCTGAGTGTCTGTTGGAACTATGCCCATTCGTGGAATGAAGACAGTCTGCCCAGCTTGCTCTCCAGTCAACAGCCGCACCTCCAATACTCTTTCTCCCATCTTTGTCACAATCCCCCGAGACCCATTGCATAGTCCTTCAGATGCATTTAGATTTCTGAGTATCATTATAGGGCATCCAACCTTCAGCTCAAGTTTTGAAAGGGGAAGTCCTGAGCAATTGATTGTATTCAGATACTCTGTTGGATACAACAGTGGGCCTGCTTCACCACTGTCAACCACGGTGTCTGAACTGTGATATACTTTTGCATTTCCAGGAAACTGATTCAGGATTGTAGTGTTCACATCGTCCACATCATCATTTTTGCTGCATAGAATGGTTCGTTCAGCAAAGTACTGGTCAGTCTGTGGATGCCGGATATTTGGATAAATTGTGTCAATTAAAGACCGGACTGTATTTTCAGGACACTGGAAGCGTTCAGGAAGATTGATAAAATCAGCTTCATCAGTGTGGCCACCACGCCCCATTTCCAATTGCCAGGCAGCAAAATTCCTTTCATCTTCATGTGCAGTGTTCAATCGCATATTTTCAGTGAGCTTTAGAACTTCAATAGATCCCCATAGTCGAGAGCGACAAAGTGAAGCTCCAACAATTTGACCACGGGTGCCTCTTACAATGACAGGAAGAATTTGCTTAAAGTCTCCTCCAAACACCACAGTCAGTCCTCCAAAAGGTCTGTCACAGTTTCGAATATCACAAAGAGTGCGATCGACAGCCTCATGATTATGGCGGTGGAGCATTGGTGCTTCATCCCAGACAATCAGATCAGCAGCACAAATGAGTTTGGCCAGATCTGTGTTCTTGCGAATACTACAAACTGAATCTTCATGTACCTCAATTGGAATCTTGAAGCGTGAATGAGCAGTCCTTCCTCCAGAGAGCAAAAGTGCAGCAATCCCTGATGATGCCACACACAACACAATTTTTCTTGATCCTCGAAGATAGTGGCACACGGTATTGTAGACATAGGTTTTTCCGGTTCCACCTGGACCATGAAGAAAAAAGCACTTTCCAGACTTATCATTGACTGCTGCAATAATTTTATCAAAGGCTGATCTTTGGCCGACATTCAATGTTGGGATGCGTTGCTCAGCAAGTGCCATTTCATCCACAGGATTATACTGGCGCTGCTCTGCAATAAGCCGATTTTGATCCTGGAGCTGATCCCACATGAACTGTATCTGTGGCATAGTTGGCCAATCTTTGAGAGATTTGTTTGTTGTTTGCAGCAACCGATCCATAAGGTAAAGACCATAGTCATACACGTGTTCATCTGTTGGATTTCCATAAAAGATTTCATTAGGCCCAAATTGAAGAAGAGCATGTCGGAGATCATCGCATATTTTTTCTCGGAACCGAAGCCATAGAGCCAAAGGGTCTGAAGGAGCATTCTCTCGTAGAATGATAACAAATAGATTTCGGAGCTGTCTTCCACTGGCCATATCACCTGCCTCCTGCAAACACTGAATCCATTCATTGTCATCCGCCAGAAGGCCTAAGGCCAGACATGCTTCTCGGAATGTAGCAAATGGATGTCCATTGACTGTCCGCAGGTGCTCAAAAGATGTTGCGCCTTTGACAACTGTAAGAAGAAGGCGCAGGTGGAAAAGCTCGCCAGAAGTGGGGCCACAGTAGTACATGCGGCCAATTGCAAAGCCTCTTTCCCGTGGTTTCCATTTATGTTTTTTGGGGTTCCAAACAAATCTTGCTGGAAAGTCCTGATAGAGCACATTTCTTGCTCCTGGGTGGTCAGCGTTGGCTTTAAAGTAGGCTTTGAGCATAGTTTTTTTATTTGCACCTCTGTCCAGAACTGCCTGAACGTTAGGTGCATCCTGTTCACTCCAGGTGATAGGCTCCTGTCCAGGAAGATGGAAGGGGAGACGAACGACGGTTGGATTTTCTTGATGCATCTGAAAATGAAAAATGCGCCAGAGAGATTCACATGCAGAAACATAGCGCGCATCCAGATAGAGTTTGATTTCATCCTCAGCCTGACCAAACTCCATTGAAGTGCGATCGTGGCCCTTGTATACATATTTATAAATATACTTGAGAGCTTTGATAGAAGATATCACTTCAACATTGATATGACAGCTATACTTCCAGATAAGGTATGGATTATGGGCCACAACCCAAAGATTGTTGACCATACGACCATTGACTTCATATTCTTTTGGTGGATTGTAGACCCTTCTCCGCAAATTTGCATAAGAGTCTTCAGTCACAACAGTGCGGTCATGAGGAAGCTTTGGAAAAGACTTGGAGCACTTTCCATTGACCAAGCATGGAGAATCTGCATTATCGTGTTGTGCACCACAGGGAGTGTGAACCATAAACTTCTTAACTGAATTGAAAAGGTCAGGCTCAAGCTCTGGATCTGGAAACTTGGCAGAAAGCAGACTGTCAATGTCCTCTGGAGTGCGTAGCTTGTGGTCCGGATGGAAGAAAATGATCAAATGGGCATGGGGTAGCCCCCTTTTCTGATACTCGATGGTATAGACATAAGCAACTGTCCTGCCCATAACACCATTTTTATAGATGTCTTCAATGAGCTGGTTGAGCTTGAGCTTAAATACTCTGACAATAAGGTCAGGGCGGTCATTTGGTTGCAGGCCAAGTGGTTTGGTGATTTCTGTAATTTCTGGCCAATTGGGATTTGCAGTCATGGTCAGAAAAAGATCACCACCCCCAAAGTAGCGGTTGATAGCAAGGGCATCCTGGCAATTTTGGATCATGTACCAAGTACTTCCAGAAAAAGAGGACGGTAAAATTATTCGCTGACCCAGCTCTTCAGGCCGAGCATTTGCATCCACAGCCAATGCATCCATGAGTCCCTGTCGTGAATCCACTCTGAGATCATTCTGATGAAACCGAATGTAATTCAGACGATTTTGCTCAGATGAGGCCCAACAGTCAACTGCATATTCCTGGAAAAGTCTTTTAGATCTGAAGAAGTGATCGGACTCTTCAAATCGAGGGTGGAGGCGATACCGAAAGTACTCGGTCTGACTAACAAACAATCGTTTTTTGGATGGTGCATCTGCATCTGGGTTATCCTCTTGGTCTTCAGGATTTTGAATCACATGTGGTTGATTTGCATTGACGCCCTGGAATGGTATTTTTGTATGCCATCCATGCTGCCCAGTAGGAAAAAGAAGGACATAATGAAGAGGGTGGTAAAGAGGGTGCAGTTCATCAATCCTGTCAAAACCCTCTCCTGCCCGTCGATGTAGAATGATATCTCGGACATCAGTGGGCTGATCTCCATCTCCTGGTAAAATGACAGCAATTTCATTTGCAGCTGCGGCTGTTGGAAGGTTATAGCGCCGGCGATCAGCCCCTTGATTGAAGCGCAGAGCAATAGTGCACTGCTGCTCTGGTGGCATATTTCGGGTAAGCTCATAGGCTTGCTTATAGAGCTGGACAGCAGGGTGTCGGCGGTACAATACATCCTGAAGAATCCGCATAACCTCACGATCCAAGGCTCTGTTTGCTGGATGCCCCATACGATATTCCAAAGCCTCCTGTGGATCGTGGATGTAAAGCTGACCAAAAACAGGATTTTCTCCCGGCTTTGGCAGTAGAGACCCAGCAAGATGAGAAAGCTGTCCATGAATCTTAAAAACCCATGGTCCAGCTGGTCGACCTCTTCGGGGCTGGTTGATAGATTCATCAGAAGTAATGCCCAAGGAAGTCATCGCTAATGCATTGTTGTAGTTTCTAATCTGGTCGCGAAAGTTCTTAGAAAGAGGATCTTCATTGAAATATAAATCTTTGATCTCAGGCGGTAGAGGTTCCAGCCTGGGAAGCTTAATTTTTCCCTGAAAGCAGCACATACCAAACTTGGGATTTATTAATGATGATTTGGTTAGCCGCTCAGCCATCCAATGCAATGCACCGCAGTTGGAGCACTTGACATCCATCTTTCCCAGATTATGAACAGGCCAGGTATTATCAAACGGCTGGCGTGCTGCACCCTCATCATCATGGGCCCGAGCAGCTTGCCGGCGCTGCACCCGAGGGGGCAGAAGACGTTCCATTGGCAAAGGTTGATTTGCAGGAGGTGGCTCAGGTAGAGGATCAGGGGGTGGATTTACCTGCTGCACTTCTGGTAAAGGGTCTTGATGAATAGGAGGCTGCAGAAGGGGAACAGGAATAGGAGGCTGCAGAAGGGGCAAAGGAACAGGAGGCTGCGGAAGGGGCAAAAGAATGGGAGGCTGCGGAAGGGGCAAAGGAATGTGAACTGGCACCTAATTTTTATTTTTATTTGTAATTAGCGTGTTGTCTTCGAAAACAGAAATAATTTAAACCACTTACGGGTGGTGGAACTGGAACTGGAACAGGCTGGTGTGCATTTCTCCTACGTCCCTGGGGCTCAGGAAGAGGAGGTAATGCAGCTAGTTGCTGAGCCAGAGCAGGAGGAAGATTTGCATACCGATGTCCTCCAAAATCGACTGGACCTGCCGGAGCTGGAGGAATATAAGGCTGGATAACAGGTGCAGGAATCTGAAGAGCAGCCACAGCTGCAGCCTGCTGGGCCAAAGCAGGTGGAAGATTTCTATACAGATGCCCATTAAAATTCACGCCAGGTTGCCCACCAAATGGATCAGCATTGTTAGCGGGGACAGGTGGAAGAGGTCCTGGAATTCCCAGGCGCAGAGGTTCTATAAGAGGAGCATTTCTTTGCGCAGGTACGCGGCGAACCACAGGGCTATCCAACTCTCGGCTACCACGCTCCTCAGCTTGTGCAGCAATACGTACCCGTTGAGGGGTATTGGGAGGGGTCTCTGCCCTACAGAAAAATTAATCTAAGTAAATGTTCCAACTTTCACAATGTTTTAAAGGCTCACATGGCTCCAAAAAAAAAAAAAACAGATGATACTATGGGTTTGAAGAGGAAAAAAGCGAAATTAAAGACTGAAACAGAACACAGAACAGCCAAAGAAGACATTAGAATCAATTTTTCTGCCAAAAAAGCGAAAATACCTTTGAAACTGCAGGTGTTCACCACAAAATGATGATTAAAACACAGTAATATACAGTTCTACTGTCTTAAATATCTTTAAAAGGTATTTACACAATTTTAGCAAAGAAGAGTGGCACCTGCAGGCCAGAAAAAGCGAAATTTCCCTGAAAAAAGCGAAAATAGAGGTGTCTGTGGGAGCAGGGAGGCTGAATGGAGCCAAAAAAAAGGTGTCAAAAGGGCAGAGAGGTGACCTGGGAATTTTTACACACTTTTTCGTATTTTTTGAAAGACTGTGGGAGGGCAAGAACGGGTGGGGGGAGGGAGGCATGTGGCAGACATGAGCTTTAGGGGAGGGGAACTTTCGCTTTGTCATGATTACTTAAGACCGGTCAGGCATCAAACCGTCCTCTCTTATGTCGCTTTGTCATGCTTACTTAAGATTTGTCAGCCATCAAAAGCCGTCCTCTGTTATGTATGGTGATGCACAATCCCTATAAGGGCCGTGTAAGCGTCACATCAGGTCACACGGCCCAAAACGTGACAATTGCTGAGACACAGCCAAATTAGGTGACTGTAGCACTAGGAAACAGTTTCTGACTGCGATCTGCGCCGTTTTGCGATTTTTAGTTGATAAAAAATAAAAATCTTTTCATTTGAAACATTTTAAGTGTGAATAACTGAATTAGGGGCTCTTAACACGCGATGCCAGCCGAAACGGTATGTAAACCGCGATATTGGGCGCTTGTGGCTGTGCCGCACATGTCAAGCGCCGTCGAGTCCAATCCTAAATGGCACAAAAACAACTCACAATTCAAGGTTGCTGCACTAATAAAATTTTATTTATTGCTAATTTCCTTTCTGACTATGTCCTTTACTTATTATTTAAGTTTTGCGATATTTTATAAATTGCCGTCCTGTTGGGCCTTATATCGCAGAGTGGATCGGTATTTCAGCTTCAACAACAAGAATTCGCTAATATTTTTGGTAATAGAAGTTGTTTATACAGCCTTTTTGAACATTTCAACGTGATTAGAATTTTATTTAATGCCGTTTAAGGGTCTGAAACGGCATATTCAGATAGAGTATTTCATACATAAAGTGCGTAAAATAAAATTCTGGTCACGTACAAATGTCTGAAATTGCTATAGAAACACTTTATCCACCAAAATCTAATCATGAAATTCCATTGTTGAAGCTAGAAAACAATTCTGAGCCCGGATAATCAATTTGGCAGGGATTTTGCACTGTGGTGATCCTACCGGTGCAGGAAAATATGTAATTTTGATTATTCTTAGCAAGAAATGTTTACAAGTTATCTAATTACACTTTTGAGGTCTTAATTTTGCCATTCTGTAATTCTACGATGCGGGACGGCCATGTCTCATGAATCGCGGTGTGACTCGTTGTGACGCGTTGCGTTCCATGGTGTCACATCACATAGGGATTGTGCATCCCCATTATGTATAATACGACCCGTCGCTTCGCGACGGTGGGGTTCGCTTCGCTCACCCACCTGCTATGCTCCGGGTCGACAGCTTGCTGGGGGGCTGCGCCCCCCAGACCCCCCGCCCGCGCACCCCCACACAAATACTTAGGACTGAGAGGGGCTTCGCCCCTCTCTATTGGAATTTAGTTAACTGCAGTAAACGAAAAAATGCAAGACAGAAGCAGGCAGTCTCGCTTCACTCGCCTACCTGCTTCTGCCTTGCATTTTTTCTACTCCTTCCTACATTTGAGTGAAGTAAATCAAATCCAAGTGCTCTGAAATGCCATACACCTTTATCCAAATCTTCAAATACAGGATAGTGAATGTGCTCATTAAGGTGATCAAAGTTTAAGATAATTTATTACAATTACAAACATTTGTAATACAGATTAATGGTGTGGAAAAGAAAGAGGAAGATGGGTTGGCAGTGGATGTGAATGGGGGAGTGAATGGCCATGCTGCAGACAACGTGTGGGCCATCCACGTAGCCTCGTTGTGACGTGGAAGATCGGGGTGGAGGATAGGACGCGGTGACAAAGCGAAGGGGGGATGGGGTACTGGGAGTGGGCTGCATCAGTTGTTAGCTGCGTGGCGGGGGGTCGTTTTCACGACGTACCCTGGTTCTGTCCTCGTCGGTCGTCGTGACATGGCGTCGGAACACTGAATGACGGTGCGAGATGGGTTAGCGGCATAGGGGCAGTCATTTTCGTGACTTACCTGCTAATTCTCCTCAACTTCCAGCCCACATCCCTCGTTGGAGGGGAGGGGCACACAGAACAGTGCAGGGCGTCGCTTCGGCCTCTTGAGAGTAGGGCAGGGGGACAGTAGGGAGGCGAGACGGTGTACAGACGTGGGAGGGTCGAGCACTGCAAAGAGGGGGTTAATTATCTGCACCGTGGGGGGGTCATTTTCGCGACGTACCTTGGTGTCGTCGTTGCTGGTTGTCGCGACGTGGCATCCAAATGCTGTACGGGGGTGCGAGGTGGGTTAGTCGAGTGTCGGCGGTCATTTTTGTGGCTCACCTTGGAATTCCCCCCTCGAAAACCCTCATTTTGTGGCGACAAACCAAAAGGGAGGGGGATGGGGTACTGGGATGTGGGCTGTGTCAATTTGTTAGCTGCGCGGCGAGGGTTATTTCCACGACATACCTGGGTGTTGTTGTTGTCGTCGCCGATCATCGTGACGTGGCGTCGGAGCACTGAATGGTGGTGTGAGATGGGTTAGCAGCGTGGGGGCAGTCGTTTTCATGGCTTACCTGCTAATTCCCCTCGAAAACCCTCAACTTCCGGCCCACATCCCTCGTCGGAGGGGAGGGGCACACGGAACGGTGCAGGGCGCCGCTTCGGGCTCTTGAGAGCAGGGCAGGGGGACGGTAGGGAAGTGAGACGGCGTACGGACGTGAGATGGCCATCGAGCACTGCAAAAGAGGGGGTTGGTTAGCTGCACAGGGGGGGGGGAATTTCGCGACGTACCTTAGTGTCGTCGTTGCTGGTTGTCGTGACGTGGCATACAAACGCTGAACGGGGGTGCGAGGTGTGTTAGTTGAGTGGCAGCGGTCATTTTCGTGGCTCACCTTGGAATTCCCCCTCGAAAACCCATATTTCCCCCCCATTTCCGGCTCACATCCCTCATTGGAGGGGAGGGGCACTCGGAATCGCGCTGGGTGTCGTTTGAGCCATGTTGGTGGGCGGCGGAGAGAGGAGGGATGGTGGTTGGAAGGAAGGAGCGCGGCGCGACGTGGCGCCATAGAGTGTGAGAACCCGTCGTCATTTTGGGACTCTGAAGAGAGGACGGACTGGCTTTGTCATGCTTACTAAGATTTGTCAGCCATCAAAAGCCGTCCTCTGTTATGTATAATATATATTCCTTTCGTGTTCATTCACTGGACGCGCCGCTCGTCGTGTGGAGTCCTCCTCTCACTCGGACACTTATTGAATGCGTTTCCCAGGTAAGTTCAAACCCTTTATAATCATAAAAACTTGAATATCTTGAAACTCATTGACTTTTTGTAGTCCACCTGCTTGAGCTCACAGAAAGAACGGCCAATGTAGCTCAGAAATGGCGGTTGTGTCATGTTTTTCCCAATAAAAGTGTTTCTAAATTTGTTTCTGCTGAAGCCTGAGCCTTGATGTTTAAGACATGTGAGTTCCTGTGTTTCTCCTGACATCTGTCACCTTACTCGATTCGCAGACTGGACCTATTAACTACACTCTCATCGACGAGAATTGGCTACTGAGATCGTAGTGATTATAGCAAAATTCGCTTTGACCTGTTGAGACTACAGATCCGCCCTGACCTTGACCTTGATCTTGACAAGGTTCCCAGTGAACGAGTTTTCGCGGTCGTTTGGAGGATGTGCCAAATGGCTCCTCTTCATCACCCACGACTCACGGCGCCCCAAACTTTTTATTTCTATTTTGCCTTCTCACCGCTCAGGCTACGTAATGAAACCATAACCAAACCGCAATTTCAACCTACTTCAACCACAGGCCCAGCACAGCGAATCTTCGAAGTGTTGTACTAGATTCTGACGACGACTATAAACCGTAAGATTTTCAATTCCTCTTACGCTTGGCCAAAATCTAATTGCCTACTCATCAAGATTGAAACCAGGGTCAAGATTTGACTGCGCTATTTCAAAGAGACTGAATCCTCGAAATCCAGTTGATTTCGGACTCAATTTACTGGTGCATATATGCTACCTGCCCGCTCTTATCCATGATGCCACGACTTGGACGAGCGGGCGAACAGGAACTTCTGATTCCTTGACATATTGTGGCTACAGAGCCACTGTTTCGACGATCTCAAAATCGCTGGGCTCGATCCTGTCCACGATCTTATTCAACCTCTGTGTCTTCCGATCCCTCTTTGACTTCGGTTTCATTTCACATACTCACACCTCGAAGCGACGTACAGGAAACGCTGGACGTGCCGATATACGTTTCGATTGAAAATCTTGAACGTACAGCTTATTTCGTTCAATTTTTCTTAATGTCCTTCTGCTGAGTTTCTTCAGAGATACCCTTGTAGCGAATGCACCAGTCAGTTCAACTAGCATCGTCGACCTATCAGTGGAAGCACTCCGAGCTGAAGGTCGTCCTCTGCGCATAGATGGACTAACAATTCCAGGGTTGGGCGAACTTTGATCTGGTCTGTGGTTCCCTCTTCGCGGAGGTATGTTCTACGTACCCTGTTTGAATTTCGAAGTTCAATTTGTATTCAGGTTTGGCCAGACTGCTGTGTCGCCAGCAAAAGGAAAGGGCAAAATGTGAACAAGTTCTCAAGCATGGCCTCGAGCGGACGATAACGAGGTATGTTGAAATCATCCGGCCTGGAATAGCGTATTGCACGGCGTTTCTGACCACTTCCTTGCTTCTAGACCTCTGTTGCCTCTTTCGTCTGTCGTGCACATGTTCCCTCGACGACCATGCTAGAGAGTTTGAATGTGTTATGAGAGTCAGTCGCTCTCTTACTTAGCTTCAATGCAAACCCGAATTTGTGTAATTTAACTTGAATTTTTAGTATAGCATGCGACGGAGTCACTCTGCTTTGCACCATCGCCCTATTTCTCGTTTATGGCATATCTTATCCGACTAGATAGTAGGAATGCTTGTCCTTTGCCCTGCTACTATTCAGTGAGTATCAATCAGGGCCTACTCGCAAACGAACGCTCTGACGCCAACCTCCCAGTGCCAAGTATACCTCTCCCTAGCCGAGTCACAGGATCCATCTGGGTCCTCAAGGCGTGAAGAGAGCCAAAAAAAGCGAAAGCTGTACGCTGCTTTGGAGATTAAGACAGATATGTCACATATACGGGCAAATGGCACTGGTAGCTCTAAACTTAGGTCAATGCACTGCACTTCACTGCACTTGTGGGAAAAGATGCGACAGGCAAACAGCCAGTCGTCCCAGCGCTTCCACTTTTCGACCCACTGCTATCATGTCTTATCCCACAAGACACCCAGGCAGGAATCAAATCCTTGCCGGCGCTCGCAACGTTAGTATCAACGACTCGACTTTCAATCAAGTTTATGGGGACGTTCACCATAACGTCAGCTTCTCTGGCCAATCTCATGAGTCAGGTGAGTGGTCGGTATCGAATGTGCAAGCGCAGTCTGAACCGTGACGTATCCTCAAAGGCCTCATTGCGCTAAGCCAAGTAATCTCTCATGGAGCGATCCACGATTCCTTGGAGAGATACCCAGCAGGAAAATGTCACCCCGGAACTCGCGAACAAATCATCAAGACGATTCTGGAATGGATCAAAGACCCGAACCCACCCTCCAACACGCTTTGGATATACGGACCGGCAGGAGTAGGGAAGTCGGCCATCATGCAAACGATTGCAGAGCTTCTCGAATGGTCTAAAGAACATTACGCAGGGAGCTTTTTCTTCACTGGCGGAAAACCCAAGTGTGACCAAGGCAGTGCGCTATTCTGCACGCTGGCGTACCAAATTGCGATCAATGTGCCAGGCATGCGAGAGGCTGTGAATAGTGCCATGACCGCCGACGTCACCCTCCACACGAAGTCGATGGCGACTCAGTTCCGAGCCCTCATCGTCGAACCATTCAAGCATTGCCGCTTCCCTCCGATGCACACTCCAACCATCTTGATTGACGGCTTAGACGAATGCCAAGGATCCGACACCCAACGGGCGATCTTGAAGTTTATCGCGAATGCAACGACCACCGCTGGTGTCCCACTTCGCTTCGTGATCGCCAGTCGTCCCGAATTTTGGATTTGCCACGAATTCGATCGCAAACCGCTCTTCGACACAACGCAGCGACTGGAACTCAGTGGTTCTCCTCAGGCTTCTCTCGATATCAGGAAATATTTTGAAGACGGCTTTGCTGAAATTTACAACAGGAATTTTGATCTTATGACTGGAGTCCAAAGTCCGTGGCCGCCGAAAAATGTAATTGACCGCCTCGTTTGTGATGCCTCTGGGCAGTTTATCTATGCATCTACCATTCTGAAGTTTACTGGCGCCGATTTCTGCGATCCACGGAGACAACTCGATATCATCTCGACGCCTGGTCCTTTACGGACCTCTGCATTCTCTGATCTCGATAGGCTCTACACGAAGATTTTTTCTGTTTATCCCAGAAGAGATAGTTTAGTCGCCGTTTTGGGAGGCCTTCTCCTCGATGCACACCAGGACATAATCGGAGAATGTCTTGTGGAGCAGGGAGAGTCGGATTTGGTTTTGCGAGCAATTAGTTCACTGCTGTCAATGGAAGAGGAGCTGCCACTTGATCAAGACAAAGATTTGCAATCAATTTGTCAGCGCGAGACGCCGCGCCTACTTTTCTCTCATCGTTCCTTGAAGGAATACCTCACGGATTCAAATCGAGCTGGTGAATTCATAATCAATTGCCAGGTGGTGGCCGACAAGATTTTCAATTACTTTGTCGATTTCATTCTTGATGGGCTCATTGGAGCCCGAGACCGTTGGTAACCTTGATTTTGATTCTATGTCGATCGTGTTGATTGTTTTTTATTGCAGGTACCCTCCAATGTTGTCTCGTGATAAGTGGGATATGCTTTGCGACTCTTCGTTATCCTTTGCAAGTCCCGCGACCATCGACAAGCGTCTCCACGATTTACATCTGGCCATGCAAACACTGACGGCTGATGAAAACAAAATGTTATCACATCCGAACTGGAAGTCCCTTCTCCGACATACCTCTTATATTAGGGAGCTAGTACTCAACATTCCTGACAGCCAACTTGAAGTGAGACATTTCTTTGCACCTTGTTGCATATGACTGACAGCTCCTTCAGGAGGAAATGCATACAAATATTGTGCATGACATTAAGGTTATTGAATACATGTGTTTTCGACAACTACTATCCATGACTGACTTCCTGGAATTCGAGAATGTGCCATATTTTTTCGGAATTAGTCCCATGCTACCCTTTGCTGAGAGCCTTGGCGTCAGTGAAGAACTTGCTAAAAGCTTTCTCATTAACAATGCACACCTGATTTGGGTCAGTTTTAAAGTATCTGGTGACAAGATTTTGGTCCCCAACTACCGTCCTGTGGGTTTTCTTGAAAATTTTCTGGAGAGTGCATCGCGTGGCAGGGTATTTCATGATAAATTTCGCCGAAAGTTCATTCGGGCTGGTCAGCAAGCACTGGCACTTCTCAACAACCCACATGATCATTTAGTCAATAGGTAAGTCTCAGATCTATATTCCTTGTAACAACTTAAATGTTTCTAATATTTCAAAAGACCGCCGTCCCAGGACCCACAGCTCCTCTCAAGGCTTATCCAGGTTTTTTTTTGGTCCCATGATCTTTCTGATGTGAAATTCAAAGAAGATCCAGAAGATTATTACAGCATGCAAGCCTTTCTGGAACATTTATGTGCTGGTGATAATTGGAGCAGACTAGCAACTGCAGATGTTACCCTTTTGCAGGAGAGTTATATTCTTGAGTGGTTGCATCGACAACTAGTAAGCGGATCTTCATTCTTCCTTGAGCAAGATTGACCTCGTTTTAGAAACAAGATCCTGCAGGACCATTGCTCAGTGAATTTCGAAAACAAATGTTACAGATGACGAGTCAGATATACGAGCAGCGCGTACTTCCAAAATTTACCCACCCATATTTTTCTAATGACTTGCATACCGAAGAAACCTTGTTATCATCAGTAACATTTCCTCTTCTTGACCCCATGCCTCAGAAACAATACACACTTTCAGAATATACGATTCCTCCATACAACATTCAACCAGGTCACTCTCCGAACTCCAACTATAGTTATGTTGAAGCAAGCTCTATAATCACTGACATTATAAACGTGGAGGCCGAAAACCGGAACGATCCACCAATTGATCGTGTAATGTGCTTCACACATTTTCTAGAGTATTACTTGCTTTCCTATGCGACATTCTTCCACTCTTGCATTACCGATGGATCTCCAGATTCTCCAACTAGTATTCCTGCTTGGAATAACCCAAAATCTTTTTCTGTTTGGTTTTCATATGCAAATCCAAGTACAAAAATCTTGATCGGGCTTTGGACTTGCTGCTACCTCGCGTGCAGGTTAAATTCAAAATGGGAACCTCCAAAAGGATTTTGCTCCGGGGCCATTAGTTTTCTCGAGGCAAGCATGATTCGAAAACATATCCTTTATATCTATCTCACTGGTTTCTAAACATGCAGAAACACAGGCTTGACCCAACTGGCGAATTGCAATCATGGTTGGAAGGTTTAACAGAGCAAAATTACTCGGACAACTTGTACAACTCGGACGAAGATGACGCAGATAGTTGAGAGTTCGCATAGTCGTGCATGGCTGGAATGTTGTAATTCGGTAAACTGGAGTAAAGGACGTAAGAATGCATGTTCAATGATTAAGACCTGAAGAAAATACATACATAAGACTATGGAAGGCCCCAAGTCAGGGTAAGTTGTGACGATCAAAGTCCTCCGACTCATAAACATCGCGATACCATTGCGGCTCGCGCTTCAGAATTTCAACAAGCTTGTCCACCTGTCCCTGCGTCGGTATACGATGAAACCGCTCCGCCTCGTTAACCCAAAGCATCACAAAGCCCACACCGTACTTATTCTCCGGGTTCGCCCTCTCCTCCTCCGTGCGCGGTTCCACCAGCACCGTCTGCAGGTGCCGAAATCCGGAAACAGCCTTGAGATACGTGCATCCAAGATAGAACAGGTCGCGTGTCGGGATGCCTCGTTTCCGGGACCGCTTCCCAAAGCTAGCGAGCTCTTCCGCGGTGATGGGCCAGCCTAGGAAGTAAAAACGCTCGTCTGTAATGGCTATTTCTGGCATGGGCTTCAATTCGTAGGGTCGGTCCCTTGGGTCGACATCAGGACCACAGCGGTGCGGGTCTAGGTAAAGGTTCTCCTCTGTGCCGTCTTCGTGACGATAAACAAACTGAAATGCAAGTAAAGACCCAGCATCAACGGAAAGAATAAGCCACTTACAATTGGGGCGCTCATTTCGAGGGAAAATCGTGAGGTGAGAGGTACTGTTGATACGACAAATGGATGCTAGTCATACATGCTCCGCGAATGTGCAGTAGGAGCTGGAGCTGAACAAAGACGAGGACGAGGACGACCTGGACCTGGAAGAATGGATAGGAAGATGAGAGCTGAGATGTATGGGCGGGAAGGATTTGGAGTCTTGGGTTGGCAGGGCATTCGGCTGTACGTAGAGGTCGCAGGAGGTTAGCATCAAGGGATTAAAAGAGAAAGGGAAAGAAAACGTACAAGGCGTGTGGAGGATACTCCGCTCTTACACTCGTGACTGCTGTTGCCCTTACTGTGGTACAATTCTGATCAAGCCATACAATTGAATTTTGACGACAGCGCTTGCACCCGAAAGTCTCAGTTCAGGCGAATGACGCAGGGATGGAGTCGCGCCGACGAGGATAGGGAGTGCGGGTGGTGCAGAGGTCAACGGACGACGGAAATTTGGGCTCGTAGCAATGAAGCAACGCTATGCTCAAAGTTTGATTTGACCAACAGTGGTCGTTCACTCTGCCGCGAGAGTCGGTGCCCATGGGGCAGTGGTGCAACCCTGGACGTCCAGCTGAACATCCAGAGAGTGGGCTAGTCGCAACATGAGTTGATGTCGGCGGAATGATACAGGAAGTTCATACCTCCGTCATTTCCTGACCAGCGGAGTAACGTCGATTCTTGACAATCTTCGTGGGCGTGTACTATGACGATAGTCTTTTGAAGTCGCGGCTGAGCCTCTGAAACGATGCCATTTCTGCTTCCAAGCGTAAGCGAACGCGGGCGGAAAGCACAGAAAGTAGTAGAGTATTTACCTACCTATGTTTTTTCGAAATGCTCGGCCTGCAGCACCGACACGCGTGAAGTCCGCGTTGCCTTCGATTTCTTGTGCCCGTCGGGTGGCAATTCATCGGGTACGATCTTGACGTATGGTCTTCAGTCGGCGCTATCGTGGACGACGACCCGGATGGAGGCTGGTGGTGGTGGTCAAGTTGAGGCAGACTCGGAGTGTCGGACTGCAATCCCGCTGCTGAGTTTCAACATGTGATCGCATCAATTACTGCTGCTCGCACTTCATCTATCCAGGACACAGGGCTGTAATCCCTGACAGTGAGCACTGAGCACAGGCCCATGGACTATGACGCAGTTTCCTTCAATGCGGGTACCTTCCTCTCCGCACTCTTCCTGTTGGAATTTGCAGCAGACAAGTTCATCGACCACACAGCTATCGTGGCGCGCCGCCTGGGTGTTTCAGAGATTTTCGTCGGGCTGCTTACTGCTGGAGCGGAATGGGAGGAAGTGGGTATGGTCCCAACACTAACACAAACATCTACTGAACGTACTGTATCTCTTGGGTCTGTTATATGCTTACTACTTTAGCTTGCAGTGGTCATCTCCTCCCTCGCTCAACATCGCGCCTCACTCGCACTTGGAAACATCTATGGCTCAGCCATCTCCAACATCCTCGGCGCATTCTCCCTCGGACTGCTCTTCCACTCCATACCCGCAACTAGCAGCAACAGCGACTCTAGTGGAAAAATCAAGTTCGACAAGAGCTCAAAGATCTACTCTGCAATTCTTCTCATTCTAACTTCAGCGGTCGTGGCTACTACACTATGGGACTACAACGGAAGGCAAGGATTAGGAAGGCAGACAGGAACCGCATTGATTGCCGTTTTTGTGGTGTATATAGGGTCAATCGGGTTGGCCATTTATCGGGGCATGGTCCTTGCCCCGAAGGACTTTGACTCTGACTCTGACTCTGATTCAGAAAGCGACGACCAGCAGGAGGATCGCGAGGGTATTGAGATTAGCAACGCAGACGACGCCTCTGTCTGTAGGGTTTTAAATACAGAACGTGCTGAAACCGAAAACCAGGGAGGTCCTTCCGAAACATCCCCTCTCCTCACCCAACAACGCAAAGTCAACCACTCGCCCTTATATTATCATCTCCTGCAGCTCCTTATTGCCTTCCTGCTGCTTTCTCTCTCCGGCTACCTTCTCTCTCATACTGCTGCCTCCCTTGCCGATGCCTTCCACCTTTCAGGAACTGTTGTGGGCATGACCGTGCTCTCTTTTTCAACGACCTTGCCAGAGAAGTTCATTGCCGTTCTCAGCATGCGTCGGAGTGGCAATAGAAGTGGGAAGAGAGGCCACGAGGGCATATTGGTCGCAAATACAGTGGGGAGCAATATATTCTTGCTGACATTGTGTTTGGGCGTGGTGCTTTTAAGTGGTGCAGGAGTAGATGTGGGTAAAGAACGGGTGTCTGGATTTGAGGTGGCGACATTATGGGGCTCATCGGCGGCCTTGTGCTGTGTCGTATTTCTAGGAGGTGCTAGGTGGATTGGGGCGGTTCTTGTTGTTGCATATATCAGTTTTTTGGTGCTTGAATTCACTTGGTTTGGCCGGTAATCGGTAGGTCATCGGGGGGTCGAAGAGATATTATTATAATCAAACAAGAAATCCGTGATTTCGGTCGAATGACCTAGGGAAACGAAAGACGAAGATTGGTCCGCTATGACGATGAAAGCGAGAGGCAAGAGCAAGGGAGGGAGGTATATACAATCCAGTAACGAGGGTTTTACTAGCCCGAAATGTCGCCAGCGTCCGTCCACTCAGACCTCAAGAAGTCACAGGTACCGCTCGACTTCCACCTCGAAGCTAACGCGGCTCTCATATTCTCCCACTTCTTCCGCCCCGGTGCTTCATTGACACCCCCTACTCAACTAGTCCACCTTTCCTCGCCTGCTCCGTGCCTCGCTCCTGAGCGAGGGGCACCAGGAAAAACTAAGAAAACCGCAGGAACGAAATGCTCCCCGATGGTGGAGGTGGTGCTGCCCGCCGCCCCCTCGGACCGCGACCGCCCTTCCTGCCTACGCAAATCAGGGCTCATGTCATAATCCTCAGCAATCCAGCTGGTTCGGGAACAAGATGCTCGGCCTCCCACTCGAGCACGAGCTCTTCGGTCTTCAGCGACGTGCCACTCGAGAGCAATATGGGCGTTGAGGGGGTTGGTGTTGGACCTTGCCCTTCCTTGGCGTTAGGTTGTTGAGGCCTGAGGTCATACCCTGATACGACACCGTCCTCAACGCAATAACAAGTTCGTAATCAGGTCCAAGCTGCTCAAACACAGTCTGCTCATGCATCGTTGGTGCAGGCGGCTGTGAGAATGACGATGGCTCCGTCGCATGCTTCATGGCATCGCTAGCTGCTACTGCTGATCCACCGTGGCAGCAAACGCTGACGTCTTCACCCCCAGCCCAACGGGGGGGGGGCCTTCGTTGTCGTCGTCATAATGAGGTTAAGGTTACAGATCGTACGGCGACTGCTGATACGAAGGATGGATGCTAATCGCACAGGCTCCGCGGACGTGCAGTAAGAGCTGGAGCTGAACAAAGACGAGGAGGACGACCTGGAGCCGGAGCTGGAGGAGTGAATGGGAAGCTGAGAGCTGAGAATGTATGGGCGGGGAAGGATTTGAAACCTTGGGTCGACGGGGTGCACATATGCAATGTCATATGACTAACTGAAACGACTCAGCATCGGCAGATCAAAAGAAAAAGCAAGACGACAAACGTACGAGGCGCTGAGGATAACACCACTGTTATACTGCTGATACCCATACTTTGATACGACCCTACATAGACCGTGAATGCGCACAACCGAATTTTGATGACAGTCCCTACACCCGAAAGTCTCAATTTCGGCGAATGACGCAGGGATGGAGTCGCGCCGAAGAGGATAAGGAGTGCGGGTGGTGCAGGGGTCGATGGATGATGGGGAATTGAGCTCGTAGCAGTGAGGCAACGCTATGCTCGAAGTCTGAAGTCTAACCAATTGTGGTCGTCACCCTGCCGCGAGAGTCGGTGCCCATGGGGCAGTGGTGCAACCCTGGACGCGCAGCTGAACATCGGATGGCGCGATTTGGATATCCCATAGTATACAGAGAGTGGGCTAGTCGTAACTTGAGTGGATGTCGGCGGAATGATATAGAAAGTACATACCTCCATCATTTCCTGACTCGTTGAGTAACGTTGATTCTGCACAATCCTAAGCTTCGTGGGGGTGTACTATGACGATAGTCTTTTGAGGTCGCAGATCCGCCTCTGAAACGATGCTATTTCCGCTTCCAGGATAAGCTACCGCAGGCGGAAAGCCAAAGCACAGAAAGTAGTATTTACTTGCCCATGTTTCTGAAAAGCCTCCGACCTCCTACATCAACTCGCGTCGTCGCCTTGGTTAGTGTCGCCTTTGTAGCTTGTATCCGTCGCGTGGTCTTTCGTAGGCTACGTTCGTCCTATGTGGTCCTGAGTCATCATTATCGTCGATGACGGGGAGGATAAAGGCTGGTGGTGGTGGTCGAGTTGAACTCGGAGGTCCGGAAAGCAGTCCCGCTGCTGATTCAGCGTGTGATTATGGTCTTTCTCTCTCTTTCCTTTGCCATCCATCTTCGCCTTTCGTGTTCATTCACTGGACGCGCCGCTCGTCGTGTGGGGTCTGCTACTCACTCGGACCCTTCTTGAATGCGTTTTCCAGGTAAGTTCAAACTCTTTATAATCATAAAAACTCGATTATCTCGACACTCATTGTCTTTTTGTAGTCGTTCAAGTTTTTGTCCACCTGCTTGAGCTCACAGCAAAGAATGGCCGACGTAGCTCATAAATGGCGGTTATTTCATGTTTTTTTCCCAATAAATGTGTTTCTAAAAATCGTTTCTCTTGAATCCTGAGGCCGTGATATTTAAGACGTGAGCTCCTGTGTTCCTCCTGACATCCATGACCTTATTGGATTCGCAGACCGGACCTATTAACTACAACTACACTTTCATCGACGAAGATTGGCCACCGCAATTGTAGTGATCATATCAAGATTCGCTTTGACCTGCCGGGGCCACAGACCCACTCTGAACTTGGTCTTGATCTTGAAAATGTTTCCGCAGCGAGCGAGTGCTCAAATTACGATCGCACCTGTTAGCGAGCTTTCGCAGTTGTTTGGAGGATGTGTGCAAGAAGAGGAGGAGGGCTTCTTCTTCATCGCCCTCGGCCCACAGCGCATCCAACTTTATCAAACTTTTTATTTCCAATTTGCCTTCTCATCGCTCAGGCTCTTTATAAAACCACAACCAAACCGCGATTTCGACAGGCTTCGACCACAGCCTCAGGGTGGCAATAATCTCCGGTAACTATTGAAAGTTTGCCATCGGTAAAGAAGAATTCGGCGGAAGTTACACAGACACATTTGGGGTCCTCAGCAAAAAGGGCGAGCTTATAGGGATCCTCCTGTTTGACGACGAGTGAGGAGCTTATAATACCCGAGACTGAAGACAGAAACCATGACGTTGGACTTGACTTGACGACCATTATAACCCGTACGTTTTCCGGTTTCTCTTTCGCTTCAGCTCGACATCTAAATGCCTAGTCATCAAGGCTGGCGCTACTACTACTACCAAGGTTCGACTGTGCTATTACAAAAGAACTGAATCATCGAAGTTCCGTTGGGTTTGAACCCAGACTAGTGGTGCGTATCTATTTCTTGTTCGTTTCTCTATCTTAGATTTCACCGTCAGATATGCTACGCTCTATCGTTCCTGGTCCTGGTCTAACTGTTCATCGAATTCGTTTCTACGCGCCGTTACCCCTGGAGCCGCAACTTGAAGCCAAGGACGAGCGAATGAACAAGAACAACTCAATTTTGACCTGCTCTGCTCTGGTCATATGCCCACTGTTTCAACGATCTCAAAATCCCTGGGCTCGATCCTGTCCACGACCCAAACCTCTAATGCTTCCGGTCCCTCTTTAACCACTGATTCATTTCAGGTAAGGTTGCTCGCATCCCTTACCTCGAAGCCGACGCCTACCAAGTCCAAATGTACAGCAAACGCTGGAAGTGCAGACATATGTCTTGAGTGAGTCTCCCTACTTGAACGTACATTTTATTTCGTTCAGTTTTTCTTAATGTCCTTTTACTGAGTTTTCTTCTTCAGAGATACCCCGGTAACGAATGAACCAGTCAATTCAACTCGCATCGTCGAACTATCAGTAGAAACACTCCGAGCCGAAAGCGCGGTTCGATTTGTACGCAAGGTAGGTGTCCATTAGGCTGGAAGATAAGCGTGATGCTTTTCAATGGTTAAACTATAATGAAATTGACTAGGACGCACCGTTCGTTAAGAACGTTATTCCATCCCAATAGCTGAATTTCGGAAGAAAATTTAACGTAGCGCCCGTTCCTACCCTCTGGAAATGGCAGGTCCAAGTTATGTTGCGGTAAGTTTTGTATCTGTTTTTGAAGAGCCCTATACGAAGGAGGGTAGTCCTGGTCGACCACTGCTTCCTCTTCTTCCTCGTCGACAGATGCGGCCATGGTGGTGCCAGATACCGGTGATTTAGTGCCCATGGTTGATATGCTCATGGCAAGTGGGAACCTCTCTGCGACGACCGCCCATGTCTCTGCGTCATAAATGTAAGTGAGGGACAATATAACAGCAGCGATAACGAGGAGGGGCAAGAGGAATATGCGTCGACTCCTGCGCGGCATTGCCTTGACCACTGAGGTGAACATGGTAGGCAGCTGGGAGGGAGGATATACAAGATGCGACACTGTCATACTCAATTTTTGGCCTCACATTCACACTCGGCGGGTCACACTCACACTCGGCGAATCACACTCACACTCCGGTGCTCATAGCCACACTCGCCGTCGACCACACTCACACTCGGCCGTTCACATTGATCCGCTGATCCTTAACCAAATTCACAGTCGGCATTGGGTTGGGACGGTCCTAAAAACATAGGCTCCGTGCTCACAATTTGTTATTTGAGGACCTTTTATGTACGAATTACTGTATTTAGGGACTTTCTTGAACCAAAGCACGATGTTCTCTCAATACACCTGATTTTTCAGTTCAAAAAAAAGGAAATGGTGTAGAATTCAAGATTTGGACCGATTTTATTCTCTCTTCCCCCCACATCCTTGTCATGGCGCGTAGCGACGACGACAGGTCCTTTCTCCGTGCAATACCCAATGGTGTGCTCGAAGAATTCAGGGCTGAAGTAAGTCTCCTTCACCAAGTACTTCCATCACCATATTAACCCCATCGTACCCACGCAGGTTTACTCGAGTGCCTTTATTAAGAAATACCCATCCAAGTTTGTGGATACAGCATGGGTTGAGATAGACAAACTGAAGACATTTCTACGTGAACGAGAGGTGTTTTTTTTTGTCAAGTACTTAAGACTACACTAACGATGAAAATGCAAGGAATTTGAACGTGTCAAACACGTCCCTGACGCGTCCAATCACGTCAAAGAAGAACGCGTCGCGTCTCCCGATTTGGTCATCAAGGAAGAGCCTAAATCCGACGCCGTTCTGCCTGTTGTCAGCGCGACAGCAAACTCACTGTACAGGCCGGTGATCGAGGATGGTCGCGAAATCCTTGAGTTGTTGGATAGTGATGATGAAATGACGCCTGCCGAGTGCCTTTTCGCGTCTGTAGAGGACAATGGCGTGAGTAGTGATACAGCAGTTGGGGACGCGGATATGGGAGTGGATAACGATTCTGATGACGATGAGGACCTGCATTCACATCACGACCATAAAATGTCTGATGGCTCAATAGATTTAGGCTCGGAATCCGATGATTCAGGCTTTGACGATTTCCCTCCATCAAATTGGCTCGAGGACAGTATCTCGTCGAAAGTCAGACAAGGGCCCATCAAGATCACTCGGCAATGTATTGTGGAAGCATTGGAAGTCTTAGAATGTACTTCCGATCTTCCCTCCTACTGGCCTGTGCCTCGGGAAAAGCGCGCCTACCTCGTAGATTTATCAGACCCGAAGTGGAACATCCCCGATAGAAATGGGAAGCTGATAAGTGTCGATGGTCTTCTTAAGAATTCGGTATTATCTGACATTTATCTTAATCTTTCTGTGACTTTTATTGACGGTGTTTTCTATTTTTCAGGACCAGGATTCATGGACCGGCTGCACAGGCAATGGCCCTCGCGATTCTCGCCCGAAAATTCCCTCATCCGCTTTCGGTCTTGATTCCGGTCCTCAAGAAATTATCTGCCGCCGGAGCCGGCTCAAGTGCACTGGCTTTTCAGCTTGTGAATATGTCAACCCCGTTTTATTAGGTCAAGAGCGGTACGAACTTGACCCAGAATCCCTGCAAACGGTTCTCAAAATCCAGCTTGACTCACGTGTGCGAGAAGCGGATACCCCCGAGAAGCTTGCAGTAATGTACGTAAATTTTTTACTTGTCTCAGTTCCCATACCATCTCAACGTTTACTAACATAGCTTTTTCGCGATTTGCCATTCGGGTTCTTGCACTGCAAAAAATGACCACGGACAAGCCTGTACGGGGGTTCCCAAACTCGTAAAGTATAATAATGTATGGCGGTCTTTCTGCTATGTAACCTTCCTTCCTCCTGACGGTGACTGTGCCATAGCCCAGCAAGCGAAGTCACAAGTATTTTGTTTCCTGCAGCAGTTGGAATGTCCGCTTCTCCGATGGCCATCGCACGTCCAGTATTCCTTCGGGGGTGAAAGATGAACACCTGGAGATCCTATTTTCTGGCGGGATTCTCCCAGGATTTGAGGAGCCCTTCCTGTGCGGCCGCATTGTAGCTGCGCATATCGGTTCACGGGTTTTACACTGCAGTACGTCTTCAAGCTGGATTTTTTATTGTGAGGTTGCTGATTCAAGTTTGTTCTTCAGATTTTCCGCATACTGGGAACGGATCTCAAGCGCTGCTCGTTCATCACGACTGCCCAGCCTATCGAACAATTTATGTTCCCGATGATCCAACAATTCTCATGGCCATCGTTGTTCCGGACCACGAAGAAGCCCATAATCACCCGATTCTCCCTCCCACAAAGACACCTGTCGCAATCAAGGAAATTTACCGTGAATGCATCCAAAATGCAGGCCTTGTTGGTAGCTCCGTACGTACAATTGATAATGGTGAGTATCTCTGCTTTGAAATGATTTAATCTAATACAACACTCTCCCAGCGCGAAGCACCAAGCTTACCCTCGGGACTTCACCTTCACTATATGCGCCAACCCTGCAGAATAACCGCATCAAGCAGGATATACTCCGGGGGGAAAAGAAAAAGAGTTATCCTTTTGGGACAGGACTTCCCGGTGAGTGATCAAGTTTTCTGCTTGTGGATGCGTTACTAAGGTATCTCAATTCCTAGGGGTGATGCACCTCATGGGTGAAGACTTGAAAAAGCCCATTAACAAGCGCTATATTCATGGCCACGCCACGACAGTCACTGGTGGTCAGGTCCTTTTAACTGCCAACCCTTATCTCCTTTCCCGGATCCATGAGGCCAAAACCCTATTTGTGGACACAACATTCAAGCGAACGGTTGGCGCATTAAAGGAATGGGAAGTTGTCATGTATGACAAACAAATTGAACGAGGTATGTTGTTAGCTTTTTTTTCTGTCCCCTCTTTTTGTTGACATCTCAAGTAGCAATCACCATAGCTCGTGTATATAGTGATCGCTCTGATCGTCTTCAATACAAGACGATATTTGACGAGCTTCAACGCGTCACCCTTCAAATCACGGGGCGACCCTTGCGCCTGAAGCGGCTATCCAAGAATGGCACTCTCGTTTCGATTGGTGTTGATATGGAGATCGCACAGGCCCTGGGTGCGGGTGATTCATTCCTGCCAACGAACGAACCCGAATACAGCAAAATTCATGTCCAAACGGCCGAAGAAATTATTGAGTTCTTTATTCGGGCATGTCATACACATGCAAAAAGGTTTGACGATAACTTTCCTGTCTTTCTTGGACCTTCTTTTCTGACACCGTTAATTATTGCAGGGGGGTACATGACCTCAAGCCCCATGTTACGGAGGACGAGTACGAACGTCTTAGCAATTTTATGCATCTTAAATCCAAGGAAGAGGTTGACGAGTTTTCGGAATGGGTGAAAAGTCTGGACAATCCGAAAGTACAAGGTTTGTATCTTTAACAGCTCTGAAAATTGGATCGGTTAAACCTACCTTCATTTAGCTTGGTGGAATCATAAAGTTAACAACAGCTGGATTCTTCCATCGCTTATAAAATGCCTCTCGAAAATGACTTCCGACGACTGGGATCTCACTCCTCCGACAACGAATGTTGGTGAATCCCAGCACCACTGGACAAACATCAATACCGGCATTATGCTATCACTTCTCGAGGCGCTGCTCACGTTGGTTCCTTCACTTATCTGTACCTTAACATTGAACTGATGTATTACTTCTAGAGCATGCGAGCTTGATGATAAAGTGGCAGCAGAAATCAAGGCGGCACTCGAGACAGGTGTCCTCAAAAATCACCGCAACGACACGTTCACGCGTTTAGCAAGGAGCACTGTCCGGAAAACTCACGCACACAATAAGGCCCGAGAAGGCCGTCAGCAAAAGAAGGCACTCGACGTTGTAGACGCCGAACTTGCATCACTCAAGGAATCCCAGAAGGAGAATGCGGCGAAAATCAAAGCACTTAAAGCCTCAAAATCCACCATCACGGGAAAAGGAAAATCGTCGAAGGCAGAATCAAGCTCAAGCGGCAAAGTTGCAGTGACTGGAGTTACTAAAAGGAAAAGAGCTAAGACTGCTGCGAAGGAGTCTCGCAAGAAAGGTATGTCTCTGGCTCCATGCTGTCTGCTTCTGGCTATCATTAACTCGGTGCTTCCAGACGCTATGCCGAGCCGTGCTTTCCTGTCACCCAAGCCTGCTCAGGCTGAAGCTGTGGGGATTGTTGATGTCATTGACCATCCGCAGAATGAAGGCGATGATGTTCGAGTCGGCGCTGATACAAGCTGTGCAACATGTAAGTTTCGTACTTAAGTATGTCTTTGCAAATTTTGAAATGTTAACCCGAAATTTGATGCAGCCGAAAAGTATGCGCTGGCACTGCCTGAAGTTTATGCCCCGTCTTGGGATATGGGAGCTGCAGGACCGTACTACATTCCGACTGGCGACACCTTACCATTCATGGACACCACTGCCGCCAACAACCTATTTCCGCAGTCATATGATGCTCCATCGTTCATGGGGGTGTACGAGACTTCAATGGATGTCAATACTCAAGCTGGTAGTGAAACAGGCCCCCCCGGGCCAGACCTCTTTGCTTTAGCTAACTATAACATCACTAATGCTGCTCTTAATGACTTTGATGGTCACGGCATTGACACAGACTATTTCTCCTCAGATATACTTGACCACTTCTTAGAGACATTTGGGCCATTAGATGGTGCCTTACAGTAGCACTGATACGAGTAGCATTCAAAATTTTAAATTGTACTAATATTTGTTGCACCCTACAATACAAGTCCAACGAGTGTGAGTACGACTACGAGAGTGTGAGTGTGAGTGTGAGTGTGAGTGTATGAGAGTGAGTATGGATTTGCGAGTGTGAGTGTGAGTGAGGGAGTGTGAGTGTGAATAATGGAATGTGAGTTTTGAAGGAGGGTCGAGCCCATTGAGAGTGAGTATGGCGGGCTGGGTGTGAATGTGAGAAGGTGGAGCGAGTGTGACAGTGTCGAGAATGGGGATTCCTCCAATTCTTCTCATTATAACTTCAGCGGTCGTGGCTACTACGCTATGGGACTACGACGGAAGGCAAGGATTAGGAAGGCAGACAGGAACCGCATTGATTGCCGTTTTTGTGGTGTATATAGGGTCAATCGGGTTGGCCATTTATCGGGGCATGGTCCTTGCCCCGAAGGACTTTGACTCTGACTCTGACTCTGATTCAGAAAGCGACGACCAGCAGGAGGATCGCGAGGGTGCTGAGATTAGCAACGCAGACGACGCCTCTGTCTGTAGGGTTTTAGATACAGAACGTGCTGAAACCGAAAACCAGGGAGGTCCTTCCGAAACATCCCCTCTCCTCACCCAACATCGCAAAGTCAACCACTTGCCCTTATATTATCATCTCCTGCAGCTCCTTATTTCCATCCTGCTGCTTTCTCTCTCCGGCTACCTTCTCTCTCATACTGCTGCCTCCCTTGCCGATGCCTTCCACCTTTCAGGAACTGTTGTGGGCATGACCGTGCTCTCTTTTTCAACGACCTTGCCAGAGAAGTTCATTGCCGTTCTCAGTATGCGTCGGAGTGGCAATAGAAGTGGGAAGAGAGGCCACGAGGGCATATTGGTCGCAAATACAGTGGGGAGCAATATATTCTTGCTGACATTGTGTTTGGGCGTGGTGCTTTTAAGTGGAGCAGAAGTAGATGTGGGTAGAGAACGGGTGTCTGGATTTGAGGTGGCGACATTATGGGGCTCATCGGCGGCCTTGTGCTGTGTCGTATTTCTAGGAGGTGCTAGGTGGATTGGGGCGGTTCTTGTTGTTGCGTATATCAGTTTTTTGGTGCTTGAATTCACTTGGTTTGGCCGGTAATCGATAGGTCATCGGGGGTCGAAGAGATATTATTATAATCAAACAAGAAATCCATGATTTCAGTCAAGTGACCTAGGGAAACGAAAGACGAAGATTGGTCCGCCATGACGATGAAAGCGAGAGGCAAGAGCAAGGGAGGGAGGTATATACAATCCAGTAACGAGGGTTTTACTAGCTCGAAATGTCGCCAGCATCCACTCAGAGCTCAAGAAGTTTCAGGTACCGCTCGACTTCCATCCACCTCGAAGCTAACGCGGTCTCATATTCTCCCACTTCTTCCGCCCCAGTGCTACATTGACACCCCCCTACTCAACTAGTCCACCTTTCCTCGCCTACTCCGTGCCTCGCTCCTGACCGAGGGGCACCGGGAAAACAAAGAAAACCGCAACTGGAACGAAATGCTCCCTGGTGGTGGAGGTGGTGCTGCCCGCCGCCTCTCGGACTGCCCTTCCTGCCTGCTCTATGCAAATCAGGGCTCATGTCATAATCCTCGGCAAACCAGCTGGTTAGAGAACGGGATACTCGGCCTCCAGCTCGAGGACGTGGTGCTCTTCAGGCTGCTCTTTGGCGGCGTGCCGTTCGAGAGCAAGACGGCATTGAAGGGGTTGATGTTGAGTCTTGCCCTGCTTCGTTGTTGGGTTCTGAGGTGCTGCTCAGGCACAACGCCGTCCTCGACATAACCACGAGGTCATATCCAGGTTCAGGCTGCTCAAACACGGTCTGCCCATACGTCGTTGGCGCAGGCGGCTGCTAGAACGACAACAACTCCGTCGCAGACATCAATGGCACCGCCAGCTGCTGCTGCTGATGCACGGTGGCATCCGCAAACGCTGACGTCGTCACTTCCAGCCTCAACGGGGGGTCTTCGTCGTCGTCGTCGTCATAGTGAGGTGAAAGTTACGGGTCATACGGTGACTGCTGATACGACGACGGTGCTAGTCATACAGGATCCGCGGACGTGCAGTAGGAGCTGGAACTGAACAAAGACGAGGAGGACAATCTGGACCTGGACCTGGAGGAATGGATAGGAAGATGAAAGCTCAGAATGTATGGGACGGGGTAGGGTTTGGAGTATTGGGTTGGTAGGGTGTATCCGGCTGTACATAGAGGTTGCAGGCGGTTAGCATCGAGAAATGAAAAGAGAAAGAGATAGGAAACGTACAAGGCGCGCTGATATACACCGGTCTTACACTGGTGACTGCTGCTGCCCTTACTGTGGTGCAGTCCCGATTAGGCAGTACATTCGAATTTTGACGGTAGTGCTTGCACCCGAAAGTTTCAATTCAGGCGAATGACGCAGGGATGGAGTCGCGCCAACGAGGACAGGGAGAGCGAGTGGTGCAGAGGTCGATGGACGACGGGAAATTGGGCTCGTAGCAGTGAAGCAACGCTAGGCTCGAAGTTTGAAGTCGAACCAACAGTGGTCGTACACTCTGCCGCGAGAGTCGGTGCCAATGGGGCAGTGGTGCAACCCTGGACGTGCAGCTGAACATCGGATGGAGAAATTTGGATATCCCAGAATATACAGAGAGTGGGCTAGTCGTAACATGAGTGGATGTCGGCCGAGAGTGGGGAGAACAAAGCTTGGGGACACGAGAGAGGGCAGAGGCATGTCGGTCGCGCTCGTTGCTCTGGTGCGGGTGCTGGCGTGCATGCAAAGGTCCTTGCACATGCCCCAGCATCTGCGACTGGCTTGTGAACGGGATATTCGGGCTCAAGTTCGAGCTCTCCATGCTGCTCTTCAGGGGCATGTCGTTGCTCAACGAAGCCGGTGGATGGAGTGCTCGAAATCGAGGAGCAATAGGCTCGTGTTGAACCTTGCCCTACTTTGGTGTTGGGTCCCGAGATACCGCAGTGGTACCATGCCGTCCTTGACGTCCTCGATGCAGCTTCGTAGCTTTGTCGTCGTCGTAAGGTGAACCTGCCGGTACCCAGAGAGTTGCAGGTTATACGGCACCTGCCAATACGCCGATGGACGATAGCTATATGGATTCTGTGCATTCCAGAAGGAGCAGGAGCACGAGGACTCGGAGGACGGAGCTGAACGGATGGATGTGGCGCTGAGTATGGGTTTGAAGCCCTATTTCGGTGGGTGTATGCGGCTGGATGAGGTAGATTAGGATCGACAGATCAAAAGAAATAGAAAGACGTACATGGTGCACTGATGATGATGCTCTTGCATTGGCGTGACCTTAAAGGCGACGAAAGTGTACAGTCGAACCTTGACAACGGTGATTGCAGCAGAAGGCTTCAACGCAGATGAAGGACAGAAAGAGTGGCAGGTGCAGAGGTCAACGGACGACGGGAAAGCGGACTTGTAGCGGTGAAGAGACAATATTCTCGAAACTTGAAGCCTAATAACGGTGGTCATCCATTCCACATGGAGTCAGACTTTCGGGGGAGGGTGGTTGGAGCGATGATCCAA
This sequence comes from Galerina sulciceps, assembly GCA_023014345.1. Lineage (NCBI taxonomy): Eukaryota > Fungi > Basidiomycota > Agaricomycetes > Agaricales > Galerinaceae > Galerina > Galerina sulciceps. Next base: position 239,076 of record JAEDXJ010000035.1, read on the forward strand.
GGTAAGAGAAGAGGACGGCGCCATGTACCAAAGGTGGGGAGCTGCAGCCCTCCTGTTCACGCAAACTGACAGACCTAATCGTCGTAACATAAGCGAATGAGGCGGGATGATATAAAAGTACATATATGACAGTATTTATCACAATAAATTCAGAGTTCACGGCTTCAGTCAGCCGTCGCATGTGTCAAGTGTCGGACGTCAAAAATGTCACATGATTCGTGCCTCGGTCTCAGGCTGGCAGCTTCGCCATGTCAAGGGATTTCCGAAAGCGGACGAATTTCGATCAAGGACCGAATTTGACCGAGCAGACCGATTGAAAATCCGAAGGACCGATTTGAGACACGTGACCGAACGCGTCCAAATTCACGCGTCGGGAGTTCTGTGCAAAACGGGGCTTCCGCAATGCGCAGGAAGTCCAGTTTTGCTCCTAAAATTCTGAAACTTTGCCAGAACGTGTGTAATTAGGCTTCAAGTAGGTTTGTTAAAAAATACATGGAAATTCTGGACAACTACCAGCTGTAATGGTCAAATTTTGCGGAAGCACTGCCCAAGAAACACACCATGGCAGGTGTAGTGAAGCCAAATTCAATTTATACCCACCAGATGTTTCAAATAATGATCTATAAATGTATTTCCAGAGTGCTACCAAAGGTCAAGGCAGTAAATGCACTCATGAAATGCAGAAATGAGCAGATTTTTTCGAAATTTGTACCAGATCAGGGGGACAAAATGAAGCATAGCTACGTCAATTCTTACTCAAATCACTTGATTCCTTTTGCGTCCTGTGCGCATAAATGGGCTTAATTTAAATATTTAGAGACGACAGGGCTGCGCCAAATTTTTAGTACCTGAAATGGCCGTTTTATGCAGGTGGAAGTAGGGAACTCAAGGAAGAACAGGGAATAGCTACACCAATTCTTAACCAAATCACTTTATTTTTTTTGTGTTGTGCGACTAAATATACGCTCAAACTAAACCCCAACAGACGACAGGGCTCGCTTAAGCTTTAAGTATTAAAAACGACGGTTTTATCGCATTTTTAAGTAGAAAATTCATCCTTGGTTAACTAAATTGTGCCTGTTGCTTAATTTTTGAAGTCAGAGACCTTAAGATGTGCCAGAAACAATGTTTATTTCCTTAGATCGCTTTAGAGTTACTTGGAGGATGTTACAAACTAAAATGCTCAAGTACAAGGCACCCGGAAGGAGTGAATCAAAATCAAGTGGGCCTGGGAAACACTCTCCAAGTTTAGGAATCCCTGGACAGATTTCTCAACTTTTGGAGGGAAATCCCTGGGCTCCAAGACGAGCAGATTTGCTTCCGAAAGCCCTTGCAATGACCAATTTTCCCTCAGGCTTCAGGCTTCAAGCATCGACCTTCATTCCTTCAAACCCACATAATTCATATAAAATTAATATGATAATTTCTATGTTGCTAGTAAAAATTATCTGTGCCATTTTCGAAGCCACAGGTAAGCAGAATAATATAAGGAGTGAAGAAACCCCATTAAGACAGTAGGCTGTGGGGAAATAGTCATCCCAAAAATCAAAAAAGCGACTATAAGAAATATAAAACTGTACTGATTGATCTATGTCTCTATTTTTTGGCAGGAAGGGGCTCATTTAGGTCATTTAGAAATAGTAGTCGGATGTACAAGCAAATTTTTAGGCATACACCTTCGAAATTTCAACAGAAAAAATATAACAACAAGTTCTACAGATTTCTGCAATTTATTCGAGCACAGAGAATAGGCGGCGGCAAGTGCAAGCCCGAACTTCGATGCAGAGCGCGTTATCAAAAGGGAGGCGCGAAGGATCACGTGACATTGTTGCTTAGCTCGTCCCATTCCGTCCTTCGACGAAAATGGGACAATTAAAAATATATAAAGACTTAATCAGACATTAAAATTAGTATTTAAGAAAATATATTGCACTTGGAGGCTGAAGATATGTGCTGAGGCTTGGGACCGAAGCCTGAAGCCTGAGATTGAAACCTCAATCACGTGATTGGACTGAAGCGCTGAGTTGAAACAACAACAGGTTGTGACGCCGGAGACTGAAACAATACTTAAATTTGTGACGTCTAGAATAAAACACGAAAAATAACTTTATATACATACCTCTGCAATACCCCATCCCTCCTACGACACCCACCGTCCCTAAAAATCGAGACAAGGTCGTCGTGTACGCGTCCGGAACCATGCTGTTTCTGCTTCTAGAAGGTAAGCGAACGCAGGCGAAAAGCACAGAAAGTAGTTTTTACCTGCTCATGTTTCCGAAAGTCCACTAATGTACTTCCTTCGCATGGTCGCCTAGGTCCGCGTCGTCTTCGTGGTTTGTGTCTGTTGTGTGGTTAATCGTTGGAAACGCTCGTCTTGTGTGGTCCTCAGTCGGCGCTATCGTGAATGACGACTCGGGTGTGGTGGTGGTTGAGTTTGATATCAGAATCGGAGAGTCGGAGCGCAGTCCGGCTGAGTCGTGTGATTGCATCAATTTACCTACTCACCAACCACCTTTTATGTTTCTTTCACTGGACAAGGCTGCTCGTTGTCTGGAGTCTCTCGCTAACTTGGACCCTTCTTGAATGCATCTTCGATGTAAGTTCAAACCCTTTATAGTCATAAACCGTTCGAAAAAAATCAAATATCTGGAACTCATTAACGGTTGTAGTCGTTTTGCCTACGTGCTTGAGTTCAGAGCAAGAACGGCCGACGTAGGTCAGAAATGGGGTATGTCTTTCCTGATGTTTACGATCTTTGAAGTACTTAGCGAGTCTTCGCAGCCAGATGTGCAAAATGAGGGTTCTCCAGCGTTCATACCTCCCATGCACCTTCGAATTCTAATTTCTGTGGACAACACTACGATCGTCACGTCATCGGGATTAAAAACCTGTTTTTGACCTGCCGCGACCTCAGACCTGCTGTCGTGAGCACCTCGGAAATGCCTGAGTCGATCCCGGCGACGACTATCCGACCTGGAAGTTCTCTTTCGCCTGTTCCAAGATTTTGTTGTCGAGTGAATCTCATGCCGACGGAAGGAAGACCAGAAACAAAGAAAACGCTAGAGGTTAGAGAAGTCGTAAGTAGCCGTCTTCGTCGCTCGAATGTGGGCCTTACTTCGTTCAACTTTTCTTGACGTTCTTCAACAGAATACCCGTGTAACGAATTGTCATTCTGTTACCAGTCCAACTCTGATCCGCCGGTGCAAGCACAAAGACGGACCAGCAGCTCCTGGAATCGAGCTCGCGGCTATGGCTTGGCCTATCAACCTTTCTTCACGGAGGTATGTTCTGCGCAACCTCCTCGATTTTCGAAGTTCATTTGTATTCAGGTTGGGGCAGACCACGAATGAGTCGAAAAGAATCCTGGGGAAGAGCTGAAGGATAGCCCAGAGCGGACAATAAGGAGGTGTGTTAAAATTTTCCGGTCCGGATTAGCATGTTTCTAACCACTCGTCGCACCTGCCCCCTGTAGAGCTTTCTTTATACCCCATACATCTATCCCTCCACGCCCCTTCGACGTCCATGCTAGAAAATTAGAACCTATTATAAGAGTCAGGCGAACTTCATCATCCAGGTTTCAGCAAGGTTGCCTTGAACGAGGAAGACGATCTAGTGGTCATAGAAAGCATTCTGTGACAATAGAAGAGCCGAAACGCCTGTAAATGTTACGTTGTATCCTCAATACACACGCAGATGAAATCAAATTAAAAGTCAAATCACAACCCTCTTAGCCTGAGGCCTCAGGGCTCATAAAAAAGAAAGCAGATAGATACAGCGATGTAGAGGGCGACGTGTATTATCATATAAACGGTTCTACATGCTATTGCTGACACGAAGACAACCGAAGAAGGAATAAAATAAGAAGCTTTACGTTGGCAGTCTTCATGGTGAAGCAAAAGCTCCTGCACAGGCAGCGTCGAATCAGCCGCACTCGTGCTCGAGCTCGTGCTGTCGTTGCTGCCACTGTGCCAGTGTTGCTGTCGCTGCTCGAATCGAAATCGAGAGCCGTCATCGACCCCGCCCACCCATCCGCATCGACGTCCCGCAAATAACTGGCACATCTGCATCTGCACTAGGTGCAGCTAGTGTCATTCCTCAATTCAACTTCTTGACCTTCGCCGGTGTCGCCTAGTGGTGCTGGAAGTGCTGGCGCTGATGCAGGTCTCGCTCGTGCTCGTGCACGTGAACATTTTCTCGTTCAATTGGGGATTTTGATACGCCAACGCCTATTGCGAGTACGGCGACTGCTGGTGCACCGAGGGGTAGTAGTTGCATGGGCTTTGTGTCCTCGCTGCGAGCCCAAGCCCGAGAGGACAAACACGGAGGTCATATGCCACTCGTCATACGTGAAGCAGACCGCAAAGACCTTTTCGCGATCGTAAATGACGTCGTGCACAAGGAGGGTTGATGACGAGGAAGAACTTGGAAGAATCTACGAAGAAGGCAAGCTCAGCAGCGAAAAGGGAAAGACGACGACGAAGGAGCACCTGCAAGCACGAGTTTGGGCTGACGAAGACGAGGACGATCAGCAAAACTGAGCATCCCGCGGGCTCCACAACTTTCGGGAATGGATATCCCTTTGCACCCATGCCCTCCATAACCGTCATATCTCGAAGGGCTGGTGTGGTACGTTATGCTCATGGCGAAGGGGGATGTGTAGTTCGACTAAGACGAGGAAGAAGGTACAGATGACAGGACGACAAGAGGAAAACGGTGCTTGGGAGGACGAGAGAGAGGGCGAAGGATGGTGCTTATACTGGTGGTAGCAACGGTGCTGCGTGCCGCGTCTCCTGTCTGGGCCCATGCCACATAACACTCGGCAAACCGACAGTCGGGAACGGCATGCTCAGCCTCCGACTCGAGCTCGAGCCGTTCTGGCTGCTTTTCAGCTGCTTCCCATTCGAAAGCAGGATGGGCGTCGAGGAATTGGTGTTGGTGTAGGGCCTTGCCCTGTTTGGGTGCTAAGTCCTCAGGCATGAGGTCCTTCTCTGGTCTGACGCCATCCTCGACATAACCACAAGCTGCTCGACCCGTTCCGCTGATGCACCATTGGCGCAGACGGCTGCAGGAACGACTGACGGCTCCGTCACATGAATAAAAGGCGAATCCAATGACGCAGCCTGCTGCTGCACTAGGAAGTACCAAACGACGACTTCGTCGTATTCAAGCTTAACAAGGGAGTCGTTGTCTTCATGGTCTTTGGCGTCCTCGTCGTCAGGTGAAGTTGCTGGTACGCAGAGGGTTGCTGGGCGTCCGGCGACTTCTGGCCTATCGATAGATGCCAGTGTGCAAGCTCCGCGGATGTGCAGCCGGAGCTGGAGCTGGAGGTGGAGCTGGAGGGATGGATCCGGAGGCTGAGAACTGAGCTCTGAGTAGACGGGAACGACCCGAAGCCTTTTGTCGGCGGGTGGTGCAGCCGTCGATGGACAGCCGGACATGGGATGCAGCGATACGGATGCGCTGTGGTATTACGATGATTCTGAGTGGGCTACTCTAGTCGTAACATGAGTGAATGCTACAGCGGGATGGTATGGAGAGTACACACCGCCGTCACTTCCCGTCCATCCTATGTATTCCCGTCGTCCCTCTTTGTTATTATAACTCCATCACTTCCCATCGTTCCTAGGACTCCAGCCGTCCCCAGAGTCGAGACTGGCTTATCGTTGAGTAAGGTAATTTCCGCACGATCTTCGCGGGTGTGTAGCGATCATGGACTTCCAAAGTCGCGAGCGTCTTGGGTTTGGATTGACTATGAAAGACCTTTGTGGAGTGAAAGGTTGAGGAGGTCAAGAGCGAGAGAGAGCGAGGTTCAGGAGGACGGACAGCCGGTCGTTGCGCTTGCTGCTCTCTGACAATAATTTCCCTGCTCATGCCCATGCTGGTGATGTTGCCCATCCTGCCCGTCGGCGCAGATCAGGCCACATAATCACAATCCTCGGCACGAGCGACTCGCTCCCCAACACGATATTTGGGCTCGAACTCAAGCTCTTTGAGGTGCTCTTCCAAGGGCGAGAGCGTAATAGCAAGAGAGCCGAGAGCACTCGTCCTGCATCCCTCAAAAAACTGAACTGGTGGCAGCATCAAAACCAGTACCAATGCTGAACGAGTTCCATGATATCCCGAGTACGCCTTCCTTCGCTGCGGACGAAGGCCGCCTTGAGCGCCGCCAAGTTGATTGCCCGTGTGGATAGTGCTCGTCGGTACGTCCCATGAATGATGAAGGTCTCCTGGGATCAGGAACGGGTGCAGGTGAGGGACGAGGGCCAGGTGCAGGTGCAGGTGCGGCGGGATGGACAGGTAAAGCAAAAGGTGACTGATCCTCATCTTCGTCGAAAAACTTGTGTTTAACAAAACCGTCGAGAGTGCTTCCACAGGCTCCTGCGCTGGCGTCGAATCAACTGTATCGAGCCATACTGGTGTTGTCGTCGTCGTTGTTGCTCGAATCCCGCTCCGAACTGGCCCTCGTCGCAATTCCATTCCCACTTTGCAAATACGTTCTCAGGTTCAGCCTCCTCAACCTCCCGAGCGTCCCCTGAGCAAGGGCGGCTTGTTGCTCGGTGTGCTGCTGCTGTCGCTCGTGCTCTCGCTCATGGTCCTGTTCTCGTTGAAGTTGGAGTTGCTGATATGCGGAGAGTGACTGGGGTGCGGCGATGGCTGATACATCGACAACGATCCGACCTGTGGAGCCATACGGGATCCGCCCAGGTTAAGCCGAGGGAGAACAAGAGGACGACCCGGAGCTGGAGGGATGGGTACGGAGCATGAGCTTTGAGGTGGGGCGAAGAGTAGCTCGGAGTCTTGTGTCGGCGGACACTGTTTGCAGCTGTACGATAGGTGGATTAGCATACATGGGTTAAAATACGAAGAGAAAACGACGAAAGACGTACAAGGCTCGCGATCGCTGCGCGTAGCACCCCAGTCAGAGATAACGTTGATAGCTTTACTGTATCATCCTAGCCGCCGAAACGTAAATAAATGTGGGCTGGGTAGTGTGAAGAGTACGTACTGAGCTCTGAGCCCATGTCATTTCCTAAGTAAGTGTTCTCGCTATCCTCAAAACTAACTCCATCGTTTGAGTCCGTACGACCTTCGCGGGTTAATGTGTAGCTGCCATAGTCCTTTGAGATCGTGACTACGGGTGGAAATGGCGCTATCTACAGCGACGAAGGTAAAACAGGTTGGTTTTGCTGTTGGCAGTCGTGGTCGTCGATGGTCAGAACCACTCAGGACATCGACAAGACTTAGAAAAGCGAGGGCGGGCAGACACGTGATATTTTTGGAAATCGAACTGATCTCTTTCAACCGATCCTCCACCAACAATCACCGCACCTTCTGTGGCTAAGCCAGTATTCTCCTGATGCTTAGCAAGTTTTTATCGGCTATATCGAAGATGTCGATGAATACCGATCGCCGATTTGTCGTGGACAACAGTAACGACACTCGCATGATTTCTTGAGTTGCTGCAGCCCACCGAAATAATTTCAGAAACGCTGGACTCGATCTTGACAATGACCATAAGCTCTCTTCCTCGCCCGTCTGCCGAGATTCTGTTGTCAAGGTCGCCTATCCTCACACCTGCAAGATGGAATATAAGGGAGCGGCTCAAATCTAGGTCCATTTCTCAAGTGTAAGTCATCTTGCTCGAATGTATCTCTTCTTCTAATTTTTCTCGGTTTTCTCAACAGATTGTCTATATATCGAGTTCAATCGTCACCCCGACTCGCATCGTCAAACCCTCCCAACGATGTTGGTTACTCGTATTATCGAAAGGGAGATTCCAGCCAACATGCATGACTCGTGGATCGGGAAGCTCTGCAAGCTCAAGGTGTTCTATGCGGAGGAGTCGGAGACGACGAAACTATAGCGAGTATGCACCGCAAACCCAACGGGTAGGTCGGGCTCGCTTTGGATTTAGGCTGCAAACAATTCTTCATCGAGGTATGATTATCCTTCTTCTTCGAAATTTGAAATTCAACTGCAAACTCCAGCTTTTCCAGAGCGTCACGACGCCAACAAAAAAACTGAAGAAGAGCGGTTGCAAAGCTTCGGACAGAGAGATTGTCTGTCCTAGCATGGCTTAATGTGAGCGTTCCTGACAATCTATCAGTTGGACGTACATCTCATCTTCACGTTCAACTTCTCCCAGTCACCACGAAACCATCCCTCCAGTCTAGCTCATATCGTCAAATACACCTGATGGTGTCGGGTCATTCCACGAGAGGAGAGGTTCCAGCAAGCATGCGCAGGTGCAATTTAAGGAAGTGTTGCATGCGAGCCCAATGGCGGACCAGGAACTCCCGTGTTGGATTTCGGTTCGTACTACGAAACTCCCCATCGAGGTACTTATATTCACCGCTTCTATGATCTCCGAGACTCAGATACGTGTTCCCGCTCATCCAGCCCATCGTGACGCCGAAGAACGAGAACATGTACAAATCAAATACCTCGAGAGGAAGGCTCCAGGCAGACGATAATGACAGTCGAAATCATCCCGCCTGGCAAGGCTTAAAAGATCGCGGGGCGTTTCTGACACACTCGTGGCACCTGCCTCGCTTCCAGACTTTCCAAATTCCAATTTATTCCCCATCGATGACCGTGTAGCATGTTTTGAACACGAATATATACCTTTATTTCACGCTACTCCACCCTGACGTCCGACCTTCCTCGCGATCGTCTGCCCTCATTTTCTATCCTTCAAGTATGAAGCTCTCTAAAACGTTGAATTTATTATGATTCTATGAGTCACACCAAACCATGTAATTTATCATAAAATTCCAATAAAAAACATCGTAACCCGCCGCTGATTCACTCTCAATCTCACATTCGCAAACCCATTGCTGTCCGGGACGTAAAGATCGTGCCCAACTCGAGTTCTCGCGTACAAACTCGCCGATTGACTCAATCAAGGTCACTGCTCACCCCCCTGGTCCCAATCCCAAAATCGTTACTGATACTCAAAGCTGCTTGTTGCATTCACGCCAAAGGGGGGATAACAGAGCTGGATAATGACCTATTTAGCGTTATAATAAAGCCTATAGTTATAGACGAGTAGGACATACCATGACGAGGGGCGAGGGGTGGAGAGTTTGACATTGTCACTGTAGTTATCACCGGGACTGTACCAAGGGAAAAACTCGGCCTCGACGAATTTCTCGTTCTTCCAAATCTTAGAAGAATGGTTTAACCTGCGTCGAAATTAGTATAAGCACAGGCGAGACCACGAAAGAGCGAAGCTGCAACGTACTGCTCGTGATGCCAATATCAAAACCCCACAAGGAAACGCCAATTCGTCAAGGCAGCCACCTAGTTCGAAAAGTTCGTCGCACCAGCATAGATGCAAGCCACACCGAACGCTGACATCCTCAGCAACGCAATTTGCGCCGGAAAATCGGGGTTCACGAAGGCAGGGACTTGTACGATAGCCCATGTCTTGAGGGCTTCTGCATTGATCCGGGAGGAAGGAAGGTGATGTTCCATTTCTCAGCACCGCCGCTTTGGGTCTTCCCTGTAGGTTGTAGCGTCAGTTTAGATTCGGAGATCGCGCTTGTGTTATGCTAAAAAGCAAGTTAGACTCTTGAAGACGATGCAAATGAGCAGGTAACTCACCAAGGCCTTCCTTTTACTCGCTTTCGAGAAAAAAACGGCTCCCAGTCGAATTTGTCTTTCTTATCTTCACCGACTAACCCTTCAAGTCGGATCTTCGTGTTCTGAATCGATGAATCGACGTCTTCGACTCCAAAACTGTGTAGGCAAAGTGGATTTCGAGAGGAGGGGATACATGTAGGTTTTTTTTCTTCGGATTGCGTACGTTGCTGTATGGTTTAGTCAGCAAAAACTACGTCCATAGGAAAACTAATTTGCGCACCTGTCCTCAGCTCCGAGACTGCATCGATCTTCCGTGCATGGAGCCACGGTGATAAGTAGGGAATGGGATTGGGCTGAGTCGACGACGTTGTCCATCGCGACTGTCCAAACGATCAACCAGCCTTACGATTCCCTAAGTACGACGGCTTGTGGTGGTCATGTTTGAGGGCAATTTCCTAGTGACCACGAATTCGAAGTCGAGACAAGGCAAGTGACGAGTGGAAGCCAATCTAGCGGCAACGAATGTGATCCAGTGGCAATCGTGAAGGTGACCTGTGGAAGGTGACGTGAATCCTTGAGATATGATAATGTAATAGCATCTGAGCACACCGTGTTCATCAACCGACTCGGGTAATTAAAAAAATGAGCATACCCCGACTACGCTTTCATCCCATCAAAGCTGAATCACCCACTTCAGCCTCCAGACTCTTTTCATCGCGAACATACATACTCAAACGAAGTCCACACGGGCTGGAAGGGGCAGGGAGGGAAGGCCGGATATGAGGTGATGAAAGGAGGAGACAAAGAACGATCTTTGCCTTGGACTTCATCTAAAAATAGTGTTCTCAACTTTCAGATGTTTCGAGCGGTCGCTCGTCATACTTGTTATCTCTTACCACCATCGACATGGCTGACGACCGCCGACAGACCGCCAAAGAGCCCAAAGGTTTCTTCAGCCAACTGAAGAAGGCAATCAGACCTGGATCGTCGAGTGCACCTCTAACTGCGTCAAATTCTGCCGCAAATGCAGCTGACCCAGCTCTCCCCCACACTGACTTTCCCAAAAAAGAAATCCAACGCACGTGCGGCCTCCTTGGGCGTTTTATTTTATTAAAATCCACCGCTAACATCGGCTCCGTGTCCCAACGGTTAATGTGTCATACATGTAAGCTCTTTTCCACGGTGTCTATTGAACCCTGGTGTTCGACTCCCGATCTGTGTATTTTTTTTCTTTGTCGTATTTTTGTCCTCCCATGTACTTTTATTTTTCTTTCCACTGGTATTTTTTTTCGCTTATATCTCCTTAATCATTAGCTTCATTTTACACTGAAACCCATATACATGCTTGAGTAAGAATAGTGGCAACTGGTCATTAAATTCAGTAAAATTCAGTAGAAAAATCGGAATTTTAGATTAATTACACACTTCTGGGCTATTAATTTACTGCCAATTTTTAAGAAGAGTTATATGTCGCTTTTACTACATTTAAGCGAAAATTAGAGCCAAAAAGCTTGCCAAAGACCGCAAAAAACAGTGTAAAATTCGATTATTTACCTCAGAAACTGGTATTTATTCAGCTCAAGGTAGTCTAGAGTAATTTACATTTTACTGGCACTAAAAAACTTTATACTTGACCATTATTTTTTATTTTGACGACCCAACACTGACTTGGAGGCGGAGGATGTCAGTGTGGCTGTGATACCTGCCTTATAAGGGTTTCACGTGATGTTCAAATGTCAGTGTGGGGGAGAGCAAGGGAACTTCGCAAATGCTAGTGCTCAAACCGCTGGGACAGCGTCTCCACCTGCTCCCTTACCCATTATGACAATCGACCCAGAAGAAGCGGCAAAACTACGGGCCAAATACACCCACTTTCGTGTTCTTGTTATCGGAAGGGCGAATGCAGGCAAGACGACATTATTAAAGCGAGTGTGCAACACTACTGAGGAGCCATCCATCTACGACAAGGAAAAAAACTTGGTGAGATCTGTCAAATGTGGTATTTCACTTTCCTCATTTCCTTCCCCGATAGCTGGAACCAACCGCGGAGGTGACGCTCGATGACTTATGCACTTACCAAGCTTTAATCATGGATTTTAACTGTGTAGCATGGGATCCATGATGTTCGCCATCCATTCACGTTCAAGAGCAACCCAGGATTTATCTTTCACGACTCTTGTGGTTTTGAAGCAGGGGGTGAGGAGGAATTCAAGTCTGTTATGACTTTCATCAAGGATAGCACAAAGTCCAAGGAAGTTCATGACCAAATTCATGTCATCTGGTGTGTTTTTATCATCTTTGATGTGACCTAGGTACTTGTTGAGAATGCACTCAGGTTTTGCTTTGAACCAGATCTGTCACGCCCTTTACTGCCTTTGGAAGAGAAGTTTTTCAATGAGGATCATGTTTGGAATAGTGAGCTTTTCCTTAGTGTTTAATTGGTTGCTGGGACCTGAAAAAATACAGTCCCAGTGGTTGCAATCTTCATGAAATTTGATATCCTGATCACAAAGGTTCAAGGCTTAAAGGCTGAAAGAAAAACAGATACTAAAAATGCTTTGGATATATTGGAAAACAAATTCATGCAGCCACTCAAAGGCTACAGACTTAAGCCTCAAGCTTATGTCCATTTTGAAGGTCAGTCATTTTTTATTCAAATGGAAGCTTTAATGACTGGTGTTATATCCAGCTATTAATAAGGACAATGGTGATCACCAAAAACAGGTCAAAAAGCTAATTAAACAGACAGCAGCATCAATGGACAATCTTGCACTGAAGATGCTGTTTGTCACTGTCCAACAGAATAACTTGGAGGTTTGCATTGAATCTGCTGTAAATTGGTAGGTTTTACAAATATCCAATTTGACTTGCATTTATGTCTCAATTTTCAGGAGAATGTTTGTCAACAATCACAATATGGTATATTTTCTTAATTTTTCAAATATATTGCTACTGAAGTAAATAAAGAGTGGCCTAATTGAATGTACTGCAAGTTGGTTTGGACATTGCTGCAATATGGTGTGTAATACTGTTAAATGTATATTCCAAACAAATACTCAGATTAACAAAGAAAAATGTAAGAATTACATGGTTTAACATGAAACATAATAATAATAGATCAAAGAATGTAAGTAAAATAATTACACTACCTAAAACATAATTAATATGTGTTTAGTATGTAGGTGTTGTAAAAGACATTTAGAAGATATTTTTGACAACTTTTTATTTAAAGGGAGAAGAGGTCAGTAAGGGTTGACATAATAAAGGATATATTCTAAATATTGTCTTTAGAACAAGGTAGTTTGTATATTATGGAGTCAATGTATATGCTGATATTGCTGCATAAAAGGACATTCAGAATGTGAGTTGTGTAAGCTTCTTTTGCTTTATTTTAATTGCTGAATTTGTTTGCATAAATTTCTATCCAGTATGTGAGTTGTAGGCTTCCTTTGCTTGATTTCAATTGCTGACATTGCCTGCATAAAATCTCATCTAGGAAGTGAGTTGTGTGAGCTTCTTTTGCCTGATTTCAATTGCTGAATTTGTCTGCATAAAATTCTATCCAGTATGTGAGTTGTATAAGCTTTTTTTGCTTGATTTCAATTGCTGACACTGCCTGCATAAAATTCTATCCAGACTGTGAGTTGTGTAAGCTTCTTTTGCTTTATTTCAATTGTTGAATTTGCTTGCATAAAATTCTATCTAGAAAGTGAGTTGTGTGAGCTTCTTTTGCTTGATTTCAATGGCTGAATTTGCCTGTATAAAATTCTATCCAGTATGTGAGTTGTGTGAGCTTCTTTTGCTTGATTCCAATTGCTGAATTTGTCTGTATAAAATTTTATCCAGGATGTGAATTGTCTGAGCTTCTTTTGCTTGATTTCAATTTCTGACATTGCCTGCATAAAATTCTATCCAGGGAGTGAGTTGTGTAAGCTTCTTTTGCTTGATTTCAATAGCTGAATTTGCCTGCATAAAATTCTATCTAGTATGTGAGTTGTATGAGCTTCTTTTGCTTGATTTCAATTGTTCAATTTGCCTGCATAAAATTCTATCCAGTATGTGAGTTGTGTGAGTTTCTTTTGCTTGACTTCAATTGCTGACATTGCCTGTATAAAATTCTATCTAGGGAGTGAGTTGTGTAAGCTTTTTTTGCTTGATTTCAATTGCTGAATTTGCCTGCATAAAATTCTATCTAGGGAGTGAGTTGTGTAAGCTTCATTTGCTTCATTTCAATTACTGACATTGCCTGTATGAAATTCTATCCAGTTTGTAAGTTGTGTGAGCTTCTTTTGCTTGATTTCAATTGCTGACATTGTTTGCATAAAATTCTATCCAGTATGTGAGTTATGTGGGCTTCTTTTGCTTGATTTCAATGGCCAACATTGTCTGCATGAAATTCTATCCAGTATGTGAGTTGTGTGAGCTTCTTTTGCTTGACTTCAATTGCTCAATTTGCCTGCATAGAATTCTATCCAGTATGTGAGTTGTGTAAGCTTCTTTTGCTTGATTTCAATTGTTGAATTTTGTCTGCATAAAATTCTATCCAGACTGTGAGTTGTGTGAACTTCTTTTGCTTGATTTCAATGGCTGATGACTTTTTTCTCTTTTAATTGCTTATATATTTCTTTGTACCTTATGTAGTTTGTAATTGTCTTTTTTTAATTATTTTCTGCTTTTTCTTTAATATGATATATTTTACAGAGATCTCATGTAGAACAAACTATGTTGCCTCAGTTCACAGTAAAGTCTTTTCTTTTTTCACATATTATGATTTACTGATTTGAATATCATAGACCCCCTCCATGGAAGTTTTTCTAGGTTTGACTATCCATTCCTGTTTTCTATTATTTTTAATTTCTTATTATAATATCTTTAGCCATTCTTATCTGTTTGGAACATTCTTTTTGGCTTGTTCAGCAGGGTTCCAGTCTTAATCAAAGCTTTACCAATGCCTGGAGTCTTTATATCAAGAGCAGGCATTCATCAGTCAAACAACAATTAAAAAAGCAGAAATTCACAGAAAGCAATGACTGGTTTACTCTGAAATATAACCCATCTGAAGAAGAATGTGCAAAAATTCAAAACATTGTTTTTGATAATCTCCTTTGTGAGCATTGGTTTTTGTATTTTTTTTTGGTTTTTATGTAAGTGATATATATATATTTAGCCTGTCCTACTACATTCTCTATTTGATATGAGGATTTGTACTTTGACTATATCTTTTATGACAATTGCACAGAAAGCACAACTTATGAAAAGCACTATCAATACCTATTTTTAAGCTATTTTTTTGAAGTAAGTTTTATATGAGCAACAATGTGCAGAAACATGCTCTCCAGGCTGAAATCACAAATTGTGCTTCCTACATTCATTGAAAAATACAAGTCAGAACCATTTCTAAGCATTTTTTGTGAAAATTGAAACCTGAGAGTCTGAGACAAATCTGCAATTTTAATATTCTAGAGTAATCAACTTCAGTAACAGAACAAAGGTTTTGATTTGGTGTAAAACACAGTTACATGCTGATTATAACAGGCAGTCATCTCATAGACAGCTCATCCATTGGAGAAATAAATCACCCAGAACTAACCAGACCCAGGTGGAGGAAGCATAAGCATGCTCAGATAGCTATTCTCCATCCCCATTACCCACCAAAGAACTGGACCCAAATTTGGCCAACCCAATACCTAGCTTTGTCACAAGCTTGACCTCCCTCCCTGTATGCATTCTGCAGAGCTGATACTACCCAGTGCTGCACCCCATGAAGGTCTTGTAGGACCTATGGTGCAAGGTTTGGTGGGAGGTGCAGGAGAGGTGCAGTTGGCATTTTACACAGTGTGTGTTGTGTAGTTCCTTGATTCAGCATCCCCAGCCTTTCAAGCATGTTCTGCACAAGCACTGCTTGGTAACTTGCTCCCACTCTTGGCACTGCATTGTTGACACAACAACAGCTGCTACAAGAACAGAAGCCACCTTTCATATATTGCTGCAGCTAAGAACCCAACTGCCCCTCCACCTTCCCAAACCCAATTTGATATTGATCTCACCCTCAAAGCATCATTGGCAAAAGCTATGAAAGCAACATCCACCCCCCACCATATACTGCCCAACAACTCACATCACCCGCATTGTGAATGCCTGGATAATCCTCTGGGCTAACATCCAATGTAAACCTATGTCGGGCAGGAATGCCCACTTCTGCACTGGCTGAGGTATGCAAGGCATACAGTGTACACATTCACCTGCCGTTGCACTCTACTCGAGCTAGAAAGTGGAGCCAACAGGCTCTGTTCATGCAGCACGAGGACCTTGCTCATGGTGTGCCACTAGTCAAGCTTGAACTTGATTGCAACAGCCTTCACATATGTGAGGAAGGATGCCAAATAAGACCAGCAGCATCTTGGGAGTTTGTGTTTGGAACGACAATGACAAGGTCTGCGAAGACAGAAAGAAAGAAAGCATCAGCTCCGAAGAAGGGCAGAAGAATGAATCAGGAATCAAAAAGAAAAACACACTGATACGCACGGCGAATCTCTGCGCGCTTGAATTCAGAGTTTGCCATACGCACTAGACGCACGTCGCACGCATCGCACGCTCACAAAGTGAATCACACTCATCGTTTCCCCCTCGAATTTCGTCCATTTCGTACTT
This sequence comes from Galerina sulciceps, assembly GCA_023014345.1. Lineage (NCBI taxonomy): Eukaryota > Fungi > Basidiomycota > Agaricomycetes > Agaricales > Galerinaceae > Galerina > Galerina sulciceps. The sequence goes on from JAEDXJ010000035.1 coordinate 255,312, forward strand.
CGTTTTGTCTTCAGTTGCTTTCGTTGTCGCAACACCTCGTCCTTGTCTTTGTATTTCGTTTCCGGCCACCTTCGTCGTCGCAGCTGCGCGTTTTCGTCATCGTTCTCACCCTCGTTTTCGTCACTCAACCATCGTACCTTGTTCAGTCCCGTTGTCGGATCCCTAGAACCCCGATTCGCGCCTCAGAGCCACTCGTTGCGACCACATATTTGTTGTGTTTTTGTGCACGGCATAGCACATTGTTAGGCATATCAACACCTATGAGCACGAAGCCAACAATCTTGAGATACATGTTCCTGTCGCCCCATGCAACGGCATGTACGACACCCCGAGGGGTTAAACACATATACTCCCCTCCTTCCTAACCCTCTCCCCGTCCCTTGCAAGACCCGACTCCCAGCAATGCTTGCAAAAGATTACTCCTGCTTGCACACCCATGCCCTGCGTACCTGCCACACCCCAAAGACCCCCTCAGTATCAGTCTGAGTCTGAGTCTGAGTCTCCTTCGCACACACCCCGCTCCACCCGCTGCTCTTCCAGTACCAGTTAGCGACACACTCGCGGGCCTCACACACCTATTCAATCCCTCACAGTCGTGAGATTTGTGTCTTGCAACGAGAAGTGCACGCCCTTCAGCGGATGGGGATGATATGTCAGCTTCAGCGAGGACGAGAGGTTGAAAGGAGGGAAGAGAGGAGGGCAAAAGAGGTGGTGTCTGAAAAATCAAAAAAATCATATCTGGTATCATCGGGGGATAGAGGATGGTGCCAGGCTTTATAAGGCTGTCAGGTGGCAGGTCTCTATGTCACTTTCAATCAATGTTTATAATCTTTGATGAGTTGTGATAGACTCTGCACTGTATGCAGACTCTATCAATACTAACAGACTGTATCAGGACAGGTAGGGCATGATACATCTTGTCAATAACTGTAGACCCTATCCAGACTTGTGTAATGTGTCGAGGCAGGTAGGGTCTGCTATACCTCATCAATGTATACAGAATCAATCAGTACATGTGGTTGTATCAAGGCAGGTAAGGCATGACATACTGCATCAAGCTTTCATTACACAGCAGCAAATTCCCATAAAATAGTACACTTATTAGGCTTCATATGGAAATAGAACACACAAATTGATAGTAATAATACAATAAAATCGACATTATGTACAAGGATTTCGGCTCAATTCTGGGATCCTGCTATCTTCGCACTCACCTGCTTCGCATTCCTCACGCTCTTCTCCTTCTTCCTCCACCTAGTCATCTATCCTCTCGATCTCCTTGTCAGCTTCATTCTCCATCTCGCTGCTTGAAGACTTGCCAGCAACAATGCTAGTCTCAGTGCCTGGAAACACCACCTCGTCCCATCGCTGAATGATATTGACAAATTCTGCCCTGTCTTGTTGTAGGCCGCTTGTGATCAGTTTGAGATAGTCTTCATAAAGGGCCATGTAGTCGATGCCGGTCGTGGCTCCGCACTGTTGAAGGGAGTCGTCTGCTGAAAGACACCAAATTGGCTACACTTGTGAGTTCTCTGCGAAGTACCCAATGAAGAATATGCTTACAAGCATAGCCGTCGTGGCAATTGCTCCTGGAGTAATGTTCCGAATCCCATGAATGACTTCCATATAGGAATTGTCATGGGTAACCCTGGGGTATTCCAGGGCTACCCGCACCCTTACCCCCGAAAACCCATACCTGTGCTCAAGGGTATGGGTTTTCGGCAGGTATGGGTACGGGTCACGGCGGGTTAGGCAGGTGCATGGGTGGACTCAGCGAGTCAGTGGTAAAACTCATACTTCACGGATTAAATAGTATTTTACTTTGTGTTATACACCTAAAACACTGTAAAGCGAGATAATAGTGCATCAAATATATTTTTTTATGATGTTTAAACTATGTATACCTTTTTTTACGCTATCAAATAGTGATGCCAAAGTTCGGTCCAGAACCGAAGTTCGAACGTGAACTTTTCAGAACCGAACCGAAGTTCGGTCCAAGGTTCAGGAATTTGACTGAACTGAACGTAACGTTCGGTCCAACGTTCACTCAGCAGCCACTTGTGCTGAACGCGTTCGAACGCGGTTCGAACCGGACCTCTACTAACCCATCGGGACTCAGAATTTGTTTAAATAAATGTCCAGAAATCGCCGCCAAATGTATTCCACAACCACAATCGTCATTCTTATTCCTTGAGGACTCTGAGTCGAGGTGATTTTCTTTCTCTTCCAAGTCCACTTGAAGTCTTGAAAGGGGGTAATATTGAATTCTATTTTTAATCACCATGTAGGCGATTTTATGCAGGTGTTTTCCGTCTCAGCCCTTGCCGAATTGAAGCTCCAATTGGTAATCCTTGTGAACTAGCTTTTGGAAACTCGCTCGATGTGTATTCTCAAGTGCTGGTAGTACAAAAGGGACAACCAAGCGCAACATGTTGAGTATTGAGGTATTCTAGGCCTTACAGCTACTCACGGGCGCTTATCGGAGCCGAGACATCGGAGCAGCCAAAGACGAAGAGCGACACGGAATTCGCCTCTCAGATATTTTCCAAACGAACACCAACGTGAATTTGGGTTCAGACTGGACAGGGAAATGCAAGGAAACTTGAAGCAGCCAAGCTCATGCCTCCAAAAACCCGATTAGACTACATTCCGTGTACTTTTGAAAAATTGTGGATTTTACGCGTTCAGTTCGCGTTCGAACTTGCTGTGAACCTGAACCGAACGCCATTGAACCTGAACCGATGGTCCAGTCCGCGGTTCAGGCAAATCGCTGAACCGAACCTAAAGTTCGACTCTCGGTTCTCAAAATATTGGCCTGAACCGGACTGAACCGAACTTCGGCATCACTACTATCAAAAGGGCATTCAGCCTCACCAAACGAACACAATCTTACTAGAGGCATCTTAAAAATGCCTCTGGTAACGAAATCTTCACGTGGAACGGCCAATAAGCGCCAAATTTGAACTCGGCGCTTGACCCGCCAACCCGTGTCGGGGGTACGGGTTTGTCTGGGGTACGAAATCGCCTACCCGTACCCGTACCCCAGTAAAACCCACACCCAAACCCACACGGGTCATTGTACCCGTGACAATCCCTACTTCCATAGTCTCAGTCATTGGGCGTATCCCAAAATTTCATTTGACCATCTCAATAGCCGCACTCGGCCCACGGATGAGAGCGACAAAAGCTAAAGAAAAGCATGTTCGTCAAATAGGGGAGTATTCTCGTCGTCGCCGCCTGCATTGGACCTCAAATCGCTGGGCATTTTTAAGACAGTAGATGCACGTGGTAGCGAGTCTCAGTGGAGTTGGGGTGTTGAAGAATTGGGGCAAAGGCTGAGTCTGAGTCGCGTCCTTTTAAGTTCTTCAAGCAGCTCCAATGCTCCAATGACGATGCCAGTGGAGCGCGACACAATGTGCGTTGTTCTATTCTTATCCAAGTGACTTTACAACTTTAACACAAACTGTCGATGGCATGTCTTGCGGCAAAAAGAAGGCCTCTCACCGTCATGCTCCTCCGCCTCGAGGCGCGTTGTTAGCGCTGGCATTTGGCTCTAAAAACAAGTCATTGTATTATTTTGTGGATACAACTGACGGTGACATGTTTCTACGAGCAGGAAATTAATGTCCAAAGAATTTACTTTACAATGGAGTCTGTTTAAAATTTTATGTTCAATAAAATTTATCTCAGCTGAGTCGTACAAACTAGGAATTATATGGAGCTGACACAGACCATATAGACTTCCCTGCCGAACCTGATCAAAGTCTATAGGATCCCTATCTGCCGCCAATAACCTCCAAGGCTAATCCTTATCCAGCCTTATGAGGCGGTCAGACGTTGCAAGGACTGTCCACAATATATAAATCAATTACCAACTGATATACTCACCTGAAATGGACCTGATAAATTTCACCACCAAACCTTGTCGTGCGTTGTCGAATCTTATTTCGCCCTATGAGACTGTCAGGCGCCGCAATGCCTGATCGGATAAATTCGATTTTTCAGACAGGGTGAGGAGGGCGAAGATGGATGTGTGTGTATTAAAGAGAAGGAAGCTATGGAGGACGAGATAGCAGAGCCACATTGGGTTGGGCAAGCTCGCTGTTCTCTGGTGCAAGAGCCCTGCCTCCGGCCTGTCCTCCATGTTGCCTACGCTGGTGGTGGAGGTGCTGTCCGCCGTCCCTTCGGAGACCCCCCCCCCCTTCCTACCTATGCAAATCATGCCACATAATCCTCAGTAAACCGACTGGCTCGCGAATGAGATGTTCGGCCTCGAGCTCTTCAGGCTGCTCTTCAAGCTGCTCTTCGGCGATGCGCCATTCGAGCAGGACGGCGTTGAAGGAGCTGGTGTTGGGTCCTGAGGTCTAGGGCTCAATTCTGACACGACGCCATCCTCGATAAAACAATAGGCTCATGCCTAGGCCCAGGCTGCTCAAACATGCTCTGCTCCTGCATCATTGGCGCAGGCGGTTGCGGGAAAGACGATGGCTCCGTCGCATGAATAGAAGGCGACCTTAATGGCACCGCCAGCTGCTGCTACTGATGCGCAGTGGCAGCAACAAACGCTGACGTATTCATCCCCAGCCTCGACGGGGAGGTCGTCGTTGTCGTCATAATGAGGTTAAGGTGACGGATCGTACGGCGACTGTTGATACGACGAACGGATGCTAGTCATACAGGATCCGCGGGCGTGCAGCTGGAGCTGGAGCCAGACAAAGACGTGGAGGACGACCTGGAGCTGGAGCTGGGGGAATGGGTATGAAGATAAAAGCTCAGAGTGTATGGGGGGGGAAGGATTTGGAGTCTTGGGTTGGCAGGTGTATCAAGCCGTATGTAGAGGTCGCAGGCGGTTAGCATCTAGAAATTAAAAGAGAAGGAGGAAGACGAACGTGAAAGGCGAACAGGATAACATGATAACGCCGCTCTTGTATTGCTGATGCCCTCACTGGAGTACAATCCTGATTAGGTCGTCCAATCAAATTTTGATATGGTGACTGCGCCGGAAGGCTTCAACGTAGATAAAGGGCAGAGAGGTGGGGACATGTTGATGAGGACTGAGCGGCGGCGTCGCGGAAGTCAATGTACGACAAGAAAGCGGACTTGTCAGTGGTGAAGTGACGCTATGTTCGAAGCTTGAAGCTTGTAGCCTAGCCAACACTGGTCGTCCATTCTGCTGCGAGAGCCTGTGCACTCGAGGAGGGTAGTGCAGCTGTCGCCGTATGCCTGGCCACGGGATGGGGGGCCCGCGATATACGACGGAGGGAGAAGCAGTATACTTGCTGCCAGTACTCCCGCCGTCCCTAGAAGTGGATCGCGACTCCGGTTGATTGTCTTGAGTTCGTGGCCGTCAAAAATTCGAAATCGCAGTTATGCGTTCGAAATGGCGCTATCTTTACTTCTAGGCGTAAGTGAACGCGGTCGAAAAGAACGGAAAGTAACATTTACCCCCGAAATATTGATGATTGACCTGCACGCGTGAAGTCCGCGTCGCCTTCGATTCCTTGTGCCCATTGCGAGGTCATTCGTCGAGTACGACCTTGACGTATGGTCTTCAGTCGGCTCTATCGTGGACGTCGACTCGGATGGAGGCTGGGTCGAATTGAGGTCAGACTCGGAGAGTCGGACTGTCGGACTGTCGGACTGCAATCCCGCTGCTTAGTTTCAATGTGTGATCGCATCAATTACATGCTCACCCGCTTTTTGTGTTCCTTTCGCTTTCACTGGACGCCGCTCATCCTGTGGAGTCTCTCGCTCAGTCAGAAAATCCTCGAAGGCGTCTTTCTTGTAAGTTTAAACCTTTTATAGTCAAAACCTTTAAATTTGAAGAAAACCCGAATATTTCATACACTCATTGCCTTTCAAGGTTCAGCTTGTTTTGTACCTGCGACGAGCTCACAGCGAGGACAGAACTGCGAACGTAGCTCAGAAATGGCGGTTATGTTGTGTGTTCTCTCTGTGATTTTGTTTCCAAGTTTGTTTCTCCCGAATTCTCTGTTTATGACCTTTATCATGCTTACTGAGTCTTCACAGCTGGATGTACGAAACCACCTCTCCCTGAGCCACAACCCATGGTGCACCAGATTCTTAATGGACTTGATCCTGACAACAACTATAACCCGTAAGGTTTCCAGTTCCTCTTTCGCTTTGCCTCAAAATCTAATTGCCTACTCGTTAAGGATGACACCAGGATCAAGATTCGACCATGCAATTTCAAAGGAACAGAATCCTCGAAGTTCAGTTGGGCTCGGACCGGGTTTACTGGTGCATATCTGCCCGTTTCGCTATCCTAGATTTCACGGACAAAGATGCTGCTGCTTAATTGTCCCTGTCCCTGCTCTAACTAGTCCTGCTTGTCTTTAGGGCCCTTGCCCATGCAGCCGTGACTGAATGCCAAGGACGAACAAGAACAGCTGATTCCTTGACCTGTTGTAGTCACAGAGCTACTGTTTTGACAATCTCGAAGTCACTGGGCTCGATCCTGACGACTCTAACCTCTGCGGCTCCTAATCTCCTCGACCTCGGTTTCATTTCAGGTCGCTCGCATACCCATACCTCGAAACCGACGCCTACCAAGATTGAATGTACAGGAAACGGTGGACGTGCAGATGGATATCTTGGGTAAAAATCTTCCACTTGAATGCTCATCTTATTTCATTCGACCTGTCTCAATCTTCTTTCTCTCAGTTGTCTTCTTTAGAAATACCCCCGTAACAGTCGGTTCAACTCACATCGTCGAACTATCAGCAGAAACACTCCGAGCCGAAGGTCCTCTACGCATACAAGCCGGAAACGGTGGGACTCAAACGGGTGTGGATTGCAAGCCCAAAAACGGACCAGCTGTTCCTCGGTTCGGGCTCGTGGCTCGAGCTTGGCTATGGGTTCTTCACGGGGGTATGTTCTACGTATCCTCGTTGAAATTCGAAGTTCAAATTTACGTTCAGGTTTAACCAGACCACAATGACGCTAAAAAACGAACGAGAATAACAAATACCCGGAGAGAGGCTGAAGAATGAACCAAAGCAGATGATAACGAGGTATGTTGAAACTATCCGGCTTGGAATAGCGTATTGCGCGGCGTTTCTGACCACTCGCCACAGTCAACATCACCCCTGCTTTGCTCAGGCTTGTGCTCTTTCCAGTCTCCAGTTGAGCGTCCCGCATCCCATTCCCTGCGAGAAAGACAACAATATATGAAGCCTGTAACATGAAGAGACGTGCACACACCTTGGGCAATGGGCATTTCCCCCCAAAAGACCAACCAACCAAACCTCAAAGTACAACAAAGGAAGAATTATATCGGATGCTCACAAGTTTGTCGAATGAGAACCGGCAAATTGGGGAGAAAGCAACTGCCTCATGCCTCAGGTCAACCGTCCTCCGCCCTCATAGTTTGACCTCCCTGCCCCTCCCCCTCGGTCTTGGTTTTGGTCTCCTTCGCACACACCTCCCTCCGCCCACCCCTCTTCCGGTACGAGTTAACGACACAATCGCGGGTCTCGCACACCTGTTCAAACCCTCGTAGTCGCGAGAATTTGGGTCTTGCGATGGAAATGTACGTTCTTCGGCGGGTGGAGATGATACGTCGGTTATAGCAAGGAACAGAGGCAGGTGAGAGGTCGGTGAGGAGAGCAAGGAGGGCATGTGGAGGTCGACGTTGAAGGAATTCATGGAGGACGAGAGTCGGGAAGGCGGCGAAAACGACGCCTGGGAGGACATGAGAGAGGGTGCAGGTGCAGGTGCAGGTGCAGGTGCAGGTGCCCGGCCGGCCTGTCCTCTGTTGCCCGTGCTGATGGTGTTTGCGGTGCAGCCCTCTCTGACAACCCCTCCTGCCTCTACAATTCAGGCCACACAATCCTCAGCACAACGGACTGGTTCGGGAACGAGATGCTCGGCCTCTAACTCGAGCTCGAGCTCTTCAGCAGACTGCTCTTCATCTGCTTGCCATTCGAGAGCAGGAAGGCGTTGAGGGGGTTGGTGTTGGGTCTTGCCCTTCCTTGGCGTTAGGTTGTTGAGGCCTGAGGTCATACCCTGATACGACGCCGTCCTCGACGCGAAAACAAGTTCGTAATCAGGTCCAAGCTGCTCACACACGGTCCGTTCATGCATCGTTGGCGCAGACGGCTGCGAGAACGACGACGGCTCCGTCGCATATATAGAGGTTAACACCGGTGGCACCGCTAGTAGCTGCTACTGATGTGCAACCGTGGCATCCGCAAACGCTGACGTCGTCACCTCCAGCCTCGACGGAGGGGTCTTCGTCGTCCTCATAGTGAGGTGAAAGTTACAGGTCATGCGGTGACTGTTGATACGACGAATGGATGCTAGTCGTACAGGCTCCGCGGACGTACAGCAAGAACTGGAGCTGGAGCTGGACAAAGACGAGGAAGACGAGCTGGAGCTGGAGCTGGAGGAATGGATAGGAAATTGAGAGCTGAGAATGTATGGGCGGGAAGGATTTGGAGTATTGGGTTGGTAGGGTGTATCCGGCTGTACGTAGAGGTCGCAGGCGGTTGGCATCGAGGGATTAAAAGAGAAAGAAAAAAAACGTAAAAGGCGCGCTGAGGATACACCACTCTTACACGGTGATGGGACTGCGGACGTCGACGTCAAGATAGACAAGGGAAGTCATGAAGGACGAGAGTTAGGAAGCCGTGGAAAACGGACGTCTGGGAGGACACGAGAGAGGGTGAAGGCGCGTCGGGCCCACTTGATGCTCTCTGTTGCAAGTGCCTGGCGTGTCCTCGTTGGTGGTGAAGGTGGTGCTGCCTGCTGACGCCTTCAACCTCTCCTCCTGCCTATGCAAATCATGCCATTTTGTCCCCAGTAGACCGACTGGCACGGGAACGGGGTACTCGGCCTCGAGCTATTCAGGCTGCTCTTCATCGGCTTGCCGTTCGAGAGCAGGACGACGTTGAGGGGTTGGTGTTGAGCCTTGCCTATGCGGGTGTTGGGTCCTACTCAGATACGACACTGTCCTCGACATAACCGTAAACTCATGTCCTGGCTAGTCAAATAAGCACTGTCCATGCATCATTGGCGCAGGCAGCTGCGGGAAAGACAATGACTCCATTGCATATAGAGGTTAACACCGGTGGTACCGTTAACTGCTGCTGCTATTACTGCCTCATCAGGGCAATACCGAACGACGACTTTGTTGTCTTCAAGCTCAACGGGGAAGCCGTCGTCTTCATGGTCTTCATGTTCGTCATCGTCGTTGTCAGGTAAGGCTGCTGGTACGGCACTGATAATAAGTTAATGTATGCTAGCTGTACAGTCCCATGGACGTGTGCCTGGAGCTAGAGCCGGATAAAAGACGAGGACGAGTTGGAGCTGGAGGGAGAGCTGAGTATGTATGGACGGGGAAGGATTTGGAATCTTGGGTCGGAGGGGTGTGGATATGCGCTGTTCTATAAAGAAATAAAACAACTTAGCATCAATGGATCAAAAGAAAACAAGGAAGCCAAACGTACAAGGAAGTGAGGGTAACACCACTACTCTATACATATTGCTGATGCCCATATCTTGATACGACGGCGATTGGACCAGAAGGTTTCAACGTAGATGATGGACGGTAAGGTAGGATCGTCGGTGAGGAATGACGGCAGCGTCGTGGAGGTCAATGGACGACAGGAAAGCGGGCTCGTAGACATGAAGTAATGCTATGTTCGAAGCTTGAAGTTTGTAGCCTAGCTGACACTGATCGTCCATTCTGCTGCGAGAGCCTCTGCACTCGAGGAGGGTGGTGCAGCCGTCGACGTACGCCTGGCTATGGGTGTGCCTGCGATATTCGAAAGGGGGGATGCAGTGTACTTGCGCTGCACTCCCGTCGTCCCTAAAACTGGGTTGGTCGTGACTCTAATTGATCGCGTGCGATTGTGGTTACTATTCATTCGGGATCGCAGTTATGCTTTCGAAATGACGCTATCTCTACTTCTAGGCGTAAGTGAACGCGGGCGGAAAGCACAGAAAGAAGCATTTACCTACCTGACAATTTCCGAAATGTCCTTCCTGCTGCACCCACACGCGTGAAGTCCGCGTTGCCTTCGATTCCTTGTGCCCGTCGCGTGGTAATTCGTCGGGTACGATCTTGACGTATAGTTTTGAGTCGGCGCTATCGTGGACGACGACTCGGATGGAGGTTGGTGGTCGTCGAGTTGAGGTCACTCGGAGTGTCGGACTGCAATCCCGCTGCTGAGTTTCAACGAGTGATCGCATCAATTACTGCTGCTCGCCCCGCTTTTTGTTTCTTTTGCTTTCACTGGACGCACTGCTCATCCTCTGGAGTCTCTCGCTCACTCGGATAATTCTTGAAGGCGTCTGTCATGTAAGTTTAAACCTTTTATAATAAAAACCTTCTAAGAAAACCGAATATCTTAGACACACATTGCCTTTTAAGATTCAACCTGTTTTGTCCACCTGCTTGAGCTCGCAGCAAGGACAGAATTGCCAACGTAGCTCAGAAATGAAGGTTATGTCGTATGATCTCCCAATGAATATGTTTCCAAGTTTGTTTCTCCGACTCCTCTGTTTATGACCTCTATCATGCTTACCAAGTTTTCGCAGCTGGATGTGATACGAAACTACCTGTAGTACCTCTCCCTGAGCCACAACCCATGGTGCACCAGATTATTAATATGCCTGCTCATTGCTCGGGCCATGTATACAAAACCCAATTTCGACCTGCTTCGACCACAGGCCCAGCATAGCAAATCCGAGTCTCCGAAACGTTGGACTTGATCCTGACAACAACTATAACCTGTAAGGTTTCCAATTCCTCTTTCGCTCCACCTCAAACTCCAATTGCCTACTTGTTAAGGATGACTCCAGGATCAAGGATCGACCGTGCTATTTCAAACGAACTGAATCCTCAGGGTTTCGTTGGGCTTGGACCCAGTTCACCTGTCCGTTTTGCTATTCTACATTTCATGGACAGTCCTGCTTATCGTCTTTACGGCACTTACCCCACGAGCCGCAGCCTAAAGCCAAGCACGAGCGGACGAACAAAATCAGCCAAATTTCGACTTGCCCTGGTCACAAACGCACTGTGTCAACAATTTCGAATCGCTGGGCTCGATCCTGACGACGACTCTACTTTCTACGACTTTCAATCCCTCCTTGACCTCGGTCTCATTTCAGGTCGCTCGCATACTCATACCTCGAAGCCGATGCCTACCAAGATTGAATGTACAGGAAACGCGGGAAGTACAGATATGTATTTTGTGTGAGAGTCAACGTTCACAAACGTACATCCAATTTTGTTCAATTTTTCTCAGCTTCACTTTTCTTCAGATATACCCCCATCACGAATGCATCAGTCATTTCAACTCGCATCGTCGAACTATCAGCGGAAACACTCTGAGCCGAAGATCCTCTACGCATACAAGCCGGAAACGGTGGGACTCAAACGGGTGTGGACTGCAAGCCCAAAAACAGACCAGCTGTTCCTCGGTTCGGGCTCGTGGCTCGAGCTCGGCTATGGGTTCTTCACGGGGGTATGTTCTACGTATCCTCGTTGAAATTCGAAGTTCAAATTTACGTTCAGGTTTAACGAGACTGCCATGTCGCTAACGAATAAACGAGAACAACAAATACCCGGAGAGAGGCTGAAGGATGAACCGAAGCAGATGATAAAATATGTTAAAATTATTCGACCAGGATGGCATATTGCGCGGCGTTTTTGATCACTCGTCACAGTCAAACATCACCCCTGCTTTGCTCAAGCTTGCGTTCTTTCCAGTCGAGCGTCCCGCATCCCATTCCCTGCGAGAAAGACAATAATCAATGAAGCCAAAGCCTGTCACATGAAGAGACGTGCACACACCTTGGGCTTTCCCCCCCAAAAGAAAAAAATCAACCAAACCCTCAAAGCACAAAAGGAAGAATCATATCGGATGCTCATAAGTCTGGCGAATCAAAACCTGCAAATTGGGGAGACAGCAAATGCCTCATGCCTCAGGTCAACCGTCCTCATAGTTCGACCCCCGTCCCCCTCGGTCTTGGTCTTGGTCTTGGCCTTTGTCTCCTTCGCACACACCTCCCTCCACCCAGCGCTCAGACGGTACCAGTTAGCGACACCCTCGCGGGCCTCGCACACCTGTTCAAACCCTCATGCTTAGTCGCGAGATATGGGTCTTGGGGAAGTGCTCGTTCTTCGGCGGGTGGGGATGATACGCCAGTTTTAGCGAGGGGCAGAGGCGGATGAGAGGTCGATGAGGAAGCAAGGATGGGCATGTCGTTGACATTGACGAGGAGGACGAGAGTTAGGAAGGCGGGGAAAACGACGCCTGGAAGGACACGAGAGAGGGTGCAGGTGCAGGTGAGTGCCCGTCCTGTCCTCCGTTGCCCGTGCTGATGGTGTTTGCGGTGCAGCCCTCTCTGACCACCCTTCCTGCCTCTGCAAATGAAGCCACACACAATCCTCGATACGACAGACTGGTTCAAGTTCGGGAACGAGATGTTCGGCCTATCTCCTGTTCGAGTTCGAGCTGTTGAGGCTGCTCTTCAGTGGCTCGCCGTTCGCGAGCAGGATGGGCGTGGAGGGGGTTAGTCTTGCCCTTGCCTCGGCCTTCGGGTTGTTGAGACCTGAGGTCCTATTCTGACATGACGCAGTCCTAGACAAGCTCATGCCCAGGCCCAGGCGGCTGAAACACGCTCTGCTCATAAATCGTTGGCGCAGGCAGCTGCGAGAACGACGACAGCTCCATTGCATGAATAGAAGGCGACCTCAAAGGCACCAGCAACAGCAGCTGCTGATGCACGGTGGCAGCAGCAAACGCTGGCGTCTTCACCTCCAGCCTCAACTTCGTCGTCGTCGTTATAATGAGGTTAAGGTTACGGGTCATACGGTGGCTGCTGATACGAAGAATGGACGCTAGTCGCGCAGGCTCCGCGAATCTGCAGCAGGAGCTGGAGCTGAACAAAGACGAGAAGGACGACCTGGAGCTGGAGCTTGAGGAACGGATAGGAAAATGAGAGCTGGGAGGGTATGGGCGGGGAGGATTTGGAGTATTGGGTTGGTAGGGTGTATCCGGCTGTACATAGAGGTTGCAGGCGGTTAGCATTGAGAAATGAAAAGGGAAAGGGGAAGAAACGTACAAGGCGCGCTGGGGATACACCACTCTTACACTGGTGACTGCTGGTGCCTTTACTGTGGTGCAATCCTGATTAGGCCATATAATCGAATTTTGACGGTAGTGCTTGCACCCGAAAGTCTCAATTCAGGCGAATGAGGCAGGGATGGAGTCGGCGCCGACGAGGATTGGAAGTGCGGGTGGTGCAGAGGTCAACGGACGACGGGGAATTGGGCTCGTAGCAGTGACGCAACACTATGCTCGAAGTCTGGAGTCTAACCAACAGCGTTCGTTCATTCTGCCGCGAGAGTCGGTGCCCATGGAGCAGTGGTGCAGCCCTGGACGTGCAGCTGAACATCCAGAGAGTGGCTAGTCGCAACATGAGTTAATGTCGGCAGAATGATACAGGAAGTTCATACCTCCGTCATTTCCTGACCAGCGGAGTAACGTCGATTCTTGACAATCTTCGTGGGCGTGTACTATGACAATAGTCTTTCGAAGTCGCGGCTGAGCCTCTGAAACGATGCCATTTCTGCTTCCAAGCGTAAGCGAACGCGGGCGGAAAGCACAGAAAGTAGTAGAGTATTTACCTACCTACGTTTTTTCGAAATGCTCGGCCTGCAGCACCGACACACGTGAAGTCCGCATTGCCTTTTTCTTGTGCCCGTCGCGTGGCAATTCATCGGGTACGATCTTGACGTATGGTCTTCAGTCGGCGCTATCGTGGACGACGACCCGGATGGAGGCTGGTGGTGGTGGTCAAGTTGAGGCAGACTCGGAGTGTCGGACTGCAATCCCGCTGCTGAGTTTCAACATGTGATCGCATCAATTACCGCTGCTCGCACTTCATCTGTCCACGACACAGGGCTGTAATCCCTAACAGTGAGCACTGAGCACAGGCCCATGGACTATGACACAGTTTCCTTCAATGCGGGTACCTTCCTCTCCGCACTCTTCCTGTTGGAATTTGCAGCAGACAAGTTCATCGACCACACAGCTATCGTGGCGCGCCGCCTGGGCGTTTCAGAGATTTTCGTCGGGCTACTTACTGCTGGAGCGGAATGGGAGGAAGTGGGTATGGTCCCAACACTAACGCAATCATTTACTGAACGTACCGTATCTCTTGGGTCTGTTATATGCTTACTCTAGCTTGCAGTGGTCATCTCCTCCCTCGCTCAACATCGCGCCTCACTCGCACTTGGAAACATCTATGGCTCCGCCATTTCCAACATCCTCGGCGCATTCTCCCTCGGACTGCTCTTCCACTCCATACCCGCAACTAGTAGCGACAGCAACTCCAGTGGAAAAATCAAGTTCGACAAGAGCTCAAAGATCTACTCCGCAATTCTTCTCATTATAACTTCAGCGGTCGTGGCTACTACGCTATGGGACTACGACGGAAGGCAAGGATTAGGAAGGCAGACAGGAACCGCATTGATTGCCGTTTTTGTGGTGTATATAGGGTCAATCGGGTTGGTCATTTATCGGGGCATGGTCCTTGCCCCGAAGGACTTTGACTCTGACTCTGATTCAGAAAGCGACGACCAGCAGGAGGATCACGAGGGTATTGAGATTAGCAACGCAGACGACGCCTCTGTCTGTAGGGTTTTAGATACAGAACGTGCTGAAACCGAAAACCAGGGAGGTCCTTCCGAAACATCCCCTCTCCTCACCCAACATCGCAAAGTCAACCACTTGCCCTTATATTATCATCTCCTACAGCTCCTTATTTCCATCCTGCTGCTTTCTCTCTCCGGCTACCTTCTCTCTCATACCGCTGCCTCCCTTGCCGATGCCTTCCACCTTTCAGGAACTGTTGTGGGCATGACCGTGGTCTCTTTTTCAACGACCTTGCCAGAGAAGTTCATTGCCGTTCTCAGTATGCGTCGGAGTGGGAATAGAAGTGGGAAGAGAGGCCACGAGGGCATATTGGTCGCAAATACAGTGGGGAGCAATATCTTCTTACTGACATTGTGTTTGGGCGTGGTGCTTTTAAGTGGTGCAGAAGTAGATGTGGGTAAAGAACAGGTGTCTGGATTTGAGGTGGCGACATTATGGGGCTCATCGGCGGCCCTATGCTGTGTCGTATTTCTAGGAGGTGCTAGGTGGATTGGGGCGGTTCTTGTGGTTGCGTATATCAGTTTTTTGGTGCTTGAATTCACTTGGTTTAGCCGGTAATCGATAGGCCATCGGGGGTCGAAGAGATATTATTATAATCAAACAAGAAATCCGTAATTTCGGTCGAGTGACCTAGGGAAACGAAAGACGAAGATTGGTCCCCCATGACGATGAAAGCGAGAAGCAAGAGCAAGGGAGGGAGGTATATACTCGTACAATCCAGTAACGAGGGTTTTACTAGCCCGAAATGACGCCACCATCCACTCAGAGCTCAAGACCGTCCGATCCCAGAGAGAAGTCTCAGGAACCGCTCGACTTCCACCTCGAAGCTAACGCGGTCTCATATTCTCCCACTTCTTCCGCCCCAGTGCTTCGTTGACACCCCCCTACTCAACTAGTCCACCTTCCTCGCCTGCTCCGTGCCTCGCTCCTGACCGAGGGACACCGGGAAATCAAGAAAACCGCAACTGGAACGAAATGCTCCCTGGTGGTGGAGGTGGTGCTGCCCGCCGCCCCCTCAAACAGCGACCGCCCTTCCTGCCTACGCACATCAGGGCTCATGTCATAATCCTCAGCAATCCAGCTGGTTCGGGAACAAGATGCTCGGCCTCCCACTCGAGCACGAGCTCTTCGGGCTGGTCTTCAGCGACGTGCCACTCGAGAGCAATATGGGCGTTGAGGGGGTTGGTGTTGGACCTTGCCCTTCCTTGGCGTTAGGTTGTTGAGGCCTGAGGTCATACCCTGATACGACACCGTCCTCAACGCGATAACAAGTTCGTAATCAGGTCCAAGCTGCTCAAACACAGTCTGCTCATGCATCGTTGGTGCAGGCGGCTGTGAGAATGACGATGGCTCCGTCGCATGCTTCATGGCACCGCCAGCCGCTACTGCTGATGCACCAATTCAGCAGCAGATGTTCACGTCTTCACCTTCAGCCTCAAGAGAGGGGTCTTCTTCGTCGTCGTCGTCATAATGAGGTTAAGGTTACAGATCGTACGGCGACTGCTGATACGAAAAATGGATAATAGTCATACAGGCTCCGTGGACATGCCGCTGGAGCAGGAGCTGACGAGGAGGACGACCTGGAGCTGGATCTTGAGAAATGGATAGGAAGATGAGGGCTGAGTATGTTTGGGGAAGGATTTGGAGTATTGGGTTGGCTGGGTGTATCCGGCTCTATGTTGAGGTCGCAGACGGTTGGCATCGAGGGATTAAAAGAGAAAGAGAAAGAAAACGTACAAGGCACGCTGAATATACACCGGTCTTACACTGGTGACTGCTGAGGCCGTACAATCGAATTTTGATGACAGTCCCTACACCCGAAAGTCTCAATTCAGGCGAATGACGCAGAGATGGAGTCGCGCCGAAGAGGATAAGGAATGAGGGTGGTGCAGAGGTCGATGGATGATGGGGAATTGGCTCGTAGCGGTGGAGCAACGCTAGGCTCAAAGTTTGAATTTAACCAACAGTGGTCGTTCACTCTGCTGCGGAGTTGGTGCCCATGGGGCAGTGGTGCAACCCTGGACGTGCAGCTGAACATCCAGAGAGCGGGCTAGTCGCAACATGAGTTGATGTCGGCGGGATGATACAGGAAGTACGTACTCGTTGAGTAACGTCGATTCCGCACAATCATCGTGGGGGTGTACTATGACGATAGTCTTTCGAAGTCGCAGATACGCCTCTGAAACGAAGGTATTTCTGCTTCTATGGATAAGCCACCGCAGGCAGAAAGCACAGAAAGTAGTACTTACCTGCCCGTGTTTCTGCCAGTGAAAAGCCTCGACCTCCTACACCAACTCGCGTCGTCGCCTTCGTAACTTGTATCCGTCGCGTGATATTTCGTAGGCTACGTTCGTCCTTTGCGGTTCTGAGTCGTCACCATCGTGGAAGAGGCTCGGACAAAGGCTGGTGGTGGTCGAGTTTGAGGTCAGAACTCGGAGGTCCGAAAGCAGTCCCGCTGCTGAGTCAGCGTGCGATCACAGTTTGGTCGTTCTCTCTTTCCTTGAATCCTTTGCCATCCTTCTTCGCCTTTCGTGTTCATTCACTGGATGCGCCGCTCGTCGTGTGGAGTCTGCTACTCACTTGGACCTTGAATGTGTTTTCCAGGTAAGTTCAAACCCTTTATAATCATAAAAACTCGAAACTCATTGCCTTTTTATAGTCGTTTTTGTCCACCTGCTTGAGCTCACAGCAAGAACGGCCAACGTAGCTCATAAATGGCGGTTTTTTCATGTTCTCCCAATAAATGTGTTTCTAAACTTATCTCTTCTGAATCCTGAGGCCTTGATGCTTAAGACGTGAGCTCCTGTGTTTCGCCTGACATCTATGACCTTATTGGATTCGCAGACTGGACCTATTAACTACAACTACACTCTCATCAACGAAGATTGGCCACCGTGATTGTAGTGATCATGTCAAGATTCGCTTTGGCCTCCTGGATCCACAGAGCCACTCTGAACTTGATCTTGAAAATGTTTCCGCAGCGAGCGAGTTCTCAAATTACGATCGCACCTGTTAGCGAGTTTTCGCAGTTGTTTGGACGATGTGTGCAAGAAGAGGAGAAAGGCTTGTTCTTCATCGCCCACGGCCCACTGCGCATCAAACCTTATCAAACTTTTTATTTCCAAGTTGTCTTGTCATTGATCCATTGCTCAGGCACTTTATAATACCATAACCAAACCACGATTTCGACGTTTTTCGACCACAGGCCCAGCGTAGAAATGATGTCTGAAATGTTGAACTTGATTCTGACGACGAATATAACCCGTAAGATTTCCGATTCCTCTTTCGCTTCGCCAAAATCCAATTGCCTATTCATCAAGGTTGACACCAGATCAAGATTCGACTGTGATATTTCAAAGGAGCTGAATTCTCGAGGTTCAGTTGGGTTCGGACTCAGGTTACTGGTGCGTATCTGTTTCTTGTCCATTCAGCTATCTTAGATTTCACGGACAGATATGCTACCGCTATATCGTCCCCTGCTCCGCCTGCTTATCGAATTCGTCTTTACGCACCCTTACCCCTGGAGCCGCAACCTAAAGCCGAGGACGAGCGGATGAAGAAGAACAACTGAATTTTGACCTGCTCTGGTTATATACTCATCCTTTTGACGAAATCAAAATCGCTGGGCTCGAGCCTGCTGACGACTCCAACCTCTGTGGCTTCCAATCCCTCTTTGACCTCGGTCTCATTTCAGGTCGCTCGTGTACCTCGAAACCGACGACTGTCAAGTTCGAATGTACAGGAAACGTGGGGGTGCAGATATATCTTGAGTGAGAGTCTTCCTCCTTGAACGTACATCTAACTTCATTCAACTTTTCTCAGTTTTTTTTTCCTTCCTCAGACATACCCACATCACGAATTCATCAGTCATTTTAACTCGCATCGTCGAACTATCAGTGGAAACACTCCGGGTCGAAGGTCCTCTGCGCATACAACCCGGAAACAGCAGGACTTAAACGCGTATGAACTGCAAGCTCGAAGATGGACCAGCAATTCTTGGCTTTGGGCTCGTACTTGGACTCGAGCCGTGGTTCCTTCTTCACGGAGGTATGTCCCACGTATGCTCTATGAATTTCAAAGTTCAAATTTGTCTTCAGATTTGGCCAGACTGCCATGACGTTAACGAATGAACTAGAATAACAAGAACCCGGAGAACGGCTGAAGGATAACCCCGAGCGGACGACGACGAGGTATGTTGAAATCATTCGGCCTAGAATAGCGTATTGCACAGCGTTTCTGACCACTGCCCTGCTTCTAGACCTCTATTGCCTCATACATCGTGCACATGTCCCCTCGGCGACCATGCTAGAGTGTTTGAATGTGTTATGAGAGTCAGTCGCGCCTTTACTTAGCTTTAATTCACATACAATAACGTCAACTTCTCTGGGCAATCTCATGAGTCAGGTGAGTGGTCGGTATTGAATGTGCAAGCACAGTCTGAACGTATCCTCAAAGGCCTCATTGCGCTAAGCCAAGTAATCTCACATGGAGCGATCCACGATTCCTTGGAGAGGTACCCAGCGGGAAAGTGCCACCCTGGCACTCGCGAACAAATCATCAAGACGATCCTGGAATGGATCAGAGACCCGAACCCACCCTCCAACACGCTTTGGATATACGGACCAGCAGGAGTAGGGAAGTCGGCCATCATGCAGACGATTGCAGAGCTCCTCCTCGAACGGTTGAAAGAACATTTCGCAGGGAGCTTCTTCTTCACTGGCGGGAAACCTAAGTGCGACCAAGGCAGTGCGCTATTCTGCACGCTGGCCTACCAAATTGCGATCAATGTGCCAGGCATGCGAGAGGCTGTGAATAGTGCCATGACCGCCGACGTCACCCTCCACACGAAGTCCATGGCGACTCAGTTCCGAGCCCTCATCGTCGAACCTTTCAAGCATTGCCGCTTCCCTCCGATGCACACTCCGACCATCTTGATTGATGGCTTAGACGAATGCCAAGGATCCGACACCCAACGTGCGATCTTGAAGTTTATCGCGAATGCAACAACCACTGCTGGTGTCCCACTTCGCTTCTTGATCGCCAGTCGTCCCGAATTTTGGATTCGCCATGAATTCGATCGTAAACCGCTCTTCGACACAACGCAGCGACTGGAACTCAGTGATTCTCCGCAAGCTTCTCTCGATATCAGGAAATATTTTGAAGACGGCTTTGCTGAAATTTACGATAGGAATTTTGATCTTATGACTGGAGTCCAAAGTCCGTGGCCGCCGACGAACGTAATTGACCGCCTCGTTTGTGATGCCTCTGGGCAGTTTATCTATGCATCTACCGTTCTGAAGTTTATTGGTGCCGATTTCTGCGATCCACGAAGACAACTCTATATCATCTCGACACCTGGTCCTTTACGGACCTCTGCATTCTCTGATCTCGACCGGCTCTACACGAAGATCTTGTCTGTTTATCCCAGACGAGAAAGTTTAGCCGCCGTTTTGGGAGGCCTTCTCCTCGATGCACACCAGGACATAATCGGAGAATGTCTTGTGGAGCAGGGAGAGTTGAATTTGGTTTTGCGGGCGATTAATTCACTGCTCTCAAGGAAAGAGGAGCTGCCACTTGATCAGGACGAAGATTTGCAATCAATTTGTCAGCGCGAGACGCCGCGAATATTTTTTTCTCATCGGTCCTTGAAAGAGTACCTCATGGATTCAAATCGAGCTGGTGAATTCATGATTAATCGTCAGGTGGTGGCTGACAAAATCTTCAACTACTTTATCGATTTCATTGTTGATGGGCTCATTGGAGCCCGAGACCGTCGGTAACCTTGATTTTGATTCTATGTCGATCATATTGATTGGTTTTTACTGCAGGTACCCTCCAATGTTGTCTCGTGATAAGTGGGATATGGTTTTCTACTCTTTGCTGTCCTTTGCAAGTCCCACAACCATCGACAAGCATCTCCACGATTTACATCTGGCAACGCAAACACTAATGGCTGATGAACACAAAATGTTATCACATCCAAACTGGAAGTCCCTTCTCCGATATACCTCTTATATTTGGGAGCTAGTATTCTACATTCCTGACAGCCAATATGAAGTGAGACATTTCTTTGCACCTTGTTGCATATGACTGACCAATGACTGACAGCTCCTTCTGGAGGAAATGTATACAAATATTATGCATGACATTGATGCTATTGAATATGTGTGTTTTCGACAACTATTGTCCATGACTGACTTCCTGGAATTTGAGAATGTGCCATATTTTTTCGAAACTAGTCCCATGCTACCCTTTGCTGAGAGCCTTGGCATCAGTGACGAACTTGCTAAAAGGTTTCTCATTAACAATGCGCACCTGATTTGGGTCAGTTTTATAGTATCTGATGACAAGATTATGGTCCCCAACTACCAACCTGTGGGTTTTCTTCAAAAATTTCTGGAGAGTGCATTGCATGGCAGGGTATTTCATATTAAATTTCGCCAAAAATTCATTCGGGTCGGTCAGCAAGCACTGGCATTTCTCAATAACCCACATGATCATTTAGTCAATATGTAAGTCTCAGATCTATATTCCTTGTAACAACTTAAATGTTTCTAATATTTCAAAAGACCGTCGTTCCAGAACCCACAGAACCCCTCAAATCTTATCCGGCATTTTCTTCTGTGCCGTGACCTTTCTGATGTAAAATTTGAAGAAGATCCAGAAGATTATTACAGCATGCAAGCCTTTCTGGAACATTTATGTGCTGGTGATAATTGGAGCAGAGTAGCAACTGCAGAAGACACCCTCCGGCAGCAGTGTTGTATTCTTGAGTGGTTGCATCGACAACTAGTAGGCATATGTTTATTCGTCCTTGAGCAAGATTGACCTTGCTTTAGAAACAAGATCCTGCTGGACCATTGCTCAGTGGATTTCGAAGACAAATGTTACAGATGACAAATCAGATATACAAACAGCGCATACTTCCAAAATTTACCCACCTGTATTTTTCTTATGATCTGCACACTGAAGAAACCTTGTTATTATCAGTAACATTTCCTCCTCTTGACCACATGCCTCAGAAACAACACACACCTTCAGAACATACCATTCCTCCATATAACATTCAACCAGGTCACTCTCCGAACTCCCATACATGGACTAGCTATGTTGAAGCGAGCTCCATAATCACTGACATTATAAACGTGGTGGCCGAAAACCGGAACGACCCACCAATTGATCGTGTAATGTGCTTCACACATTTTCTAGAGTATTGGTTGCTTTCCTATGCGACATTCTTCCACTCTTGCATTACCAATGGATCTCCAGATTCTCCGACTAGTATTCTTGCTTGGGATAACCCAAAATCTTTTTCTGTTTGGTTTTCATATGCAAATCCAAGTACAAAAATCTTGATCGGGCTTTGGACTTCCTACTACCTTGTGCGCCAGTTAGAATCAAGATGGGATCCTCCACAAGGATTTTGCTCAGGGGCCATCAGTTTTCTTGAGGTAAATATTATCCGAGAGCATATCCCTTACATCCATCTCACCGGTCTCAACATACAGAAATACAGGCTCGACCCAACTGGCGAATTGCATTCATGGTTGGGAGGTTTAACAGAGCGAAATTACTGGGACGACTTGGCTGAAGACGACACAGGTAGTTTAGAGTCCGCATAGTCCTGTATGTGTAGAACATCGGATATCGGTAAACAGGAGTAAAGGACATCAGAATGCATATTTAAGACTGGAAGACGATACATACATTAGGCGATGTAAGGCCCCAGGATAGGGTAAGTTGTGACGATCAAAGTCCTCCGACTCATAAACATCTCGATACCATTGCGGCTCGCGCTTCAGAACTTCAACAAGCTTGTCCACCTGCCCCTGCGTCGGTATACGATGAAACCACTCCGCCTCGTTGACCCAAACCATCACAAAGCCCAAACCGTATTTATTCTCCGGATTCACCCTCTCTTCGTCCGTCTGCGGTTCCACCAATACCGTCTGCAGGTGTCTAAATACGGACGCGGCCTCATAGGTCCATTCAAGATAGAACGGGTCGCGCGACGGCACCCCGAGTGTGGTCCGAAATGAATGGAGGCGACTGTCGGCTTCACACATCTGCTTGGCAGAGCATCGGAACTGCTCCATTGGCCAGTCGTTGAACGAGGCACTGTTTTCACGTTAGATTCGTCATTAATGTCGAGACAATGCCACACCTATTCAGAGTCGTAATCTAAGACTTCAAACACCAAATGTTTACTCCCTTCGGCGCAGAAAGAACCTAGCTTTGGACCTGTAGATTAGCACTGGCAACAAAAGGTCTTGAGGGTATTCAATGATCCAGCCAGCATCCTGAATAATAAGAAGTGCGGTGGCGGTGAGAAGAACTCATAAGCATGGTCAAGCCAATTGGCCTCAATCCTCAGGGCGATGTAGGGTAGGATGCAAAGAATCAGGTCGCATAATCGAAGTTAAAATAACAAACGTTTGCCTATCAATTTTGACATAGTCGCACCGCATACAAAGCCTGACCATCTGCATTCCGACATCTCCAAACATCCAGCAACCGGTGGGCCTCTTGCGAATAGACTACTTGAGTTTCTTCTTTCTATAGAATAAGAACGAGAGTTAACACAGAACCAGAAAATCATGCGGCAGTTACTCACGGGCGAAGCTGTGACGAATGGCCACACGATCGCTTCCTGCAGTTGGTAGCACGAGGTGGGAGGCGGGCGTAGCATTTGCGGCAGATCTGCTTGTCGCAGTTGTATTTGGAAGCCAAAACCTTCAAGGAAGGCTCAATGATTCCGCCACGGAGACTAGTAGGAATAGAGATCAGGCAAGGGTCTCAGAGCACAAGATGAAAACGGACCGGAGCACCAAGTGCAGTGTTGATTCCTTCTGGATGTTGTAGTCGCTGAGAGTGCGTCCATCCTCGAGCTGCTTGCCGGCGAAGATGAGACGTTGTTGGTCAGGGGGAATGCTAAAGAAGAAACAATAAATATACATTTGTATCGACTGGCATGTTCCAACGGCGTGCTCACCCTTCCTTATCCTGGATTTTGGCCTTGACGTTGTCGATGGTGTCAGAAGACTCCACCTCGAGGGTGATCGTCTTCCCCGTGAGGGTTTTGACGAAAATTTGCATCTTTTGACGAGGTCAGTATGTGACCCGACGAGGAGGAATAGGAATAGAGGCTTGCTCACCGTGAATTATGATATTGGTGTCGTTCACAAATCGTGCTCAATGATGTAGGAGGGTGGGAATTGGTACTGTACAGCGGTGGCTGACCTTAGGGCAGGCATGTTTTGATCACGTGCTTCTGGCTCACGTTGTTTCTTGCGCCGTTTGAATTTAAATTTGAATGTTTCCTTACTCTGTATTTGACTCTTGTGCTCCTTCTCTGCCTCCTCATTGATCATGCCCTGCCAAATACTAGGAAAGGTCGTCTAAATGTGAGTTTTTTTTTACCTATTTTTCTATCTCAGGTTTTCCTCTTCGGTGGCCCTATTATTTGATGAGAATTCTTCGTACAACTCAGCTCACTTCGAAGCCCACGGGTTATGAGAAGAACACGTATATCTATCCTGACTTTGCTTCGTCTTTACCCTTATGCAAAACCCGAGTTTTTAAGGCCTACTATTGACACGATTTTCTTCAAAATTAGGTACCGTGTCTCCGTGTATCGACCGTAAAAGTCCTGTAGCGTAAAGGTGAGGATTTTGTCTGAATTACACATATTGTGCATTCCAAATGATGCAAACGCTTTCTGCAAAACCTCCACGACGTGCTTGCACGATGGGTTTTCTTCCTTCGGGAACCATTCAAGTCTCTGAACTTCCAATCATTGTCAATCTTTCGTCTATTGAGACTTTATCTGACCATCCTTCTTTTCTAGTTTCTATTTGGACAATATTATCCTTGTTCCTCGTCTATGTCACCATCGTATTTTATAAATCAAAGCGACGTTGTTCCATACATCTGGTTTTGCAGCCGTGGAGGCTTCCTGAATTACACCAATGTTTCGCGGCTGCTTCGACTTTGACGTACTTTTGTCCTCTTTTGCGCCTCTCAAATCTCACGCATCCAGTCCTCGTATGGACTGGAACTTCGCGGTGTTCGTCCACCTGCATTAGGCTTCATGGTGGATACAGGTCCTTCAACGCCTGAGATCTTTGAGTCAGGGTCTTCAAACTCCTTCAAATCCAACATCGGACCTGTTCGCCGAGCAGGCATGTTTTCATCCCCCGCTCCTCTTCCACAAAGCTCCTTACGACCGATGCGGGCGTAGGCGGAGAAAGGACTGAATGAACAATTTGCTCCTTGTGGGTATAGGAAGCGCTGTTTTTCTGCATCATTGGGTCGGCCTCTTTCCATTAATCGGGCTGATCAGAGGCTTTCACACTGTTGACCGTGGCTAAATGTGTTTGATCATGGTGGTTCACGATAATTTATTCTTCATTGCGTCAACTGAATTACGAAGGGTGGATAATCTTATTTGACGATCACTCGGCCGACATTCCTTCGACCTTGGGGCGTAACTCAGGTCGGCCTGACGTGGACTAATTCCGAGCGTCGCATCCGAGGTCTCAATTCAACTGCACCTCCAATGGGACAACACCCAGGTACCTTGGTCTGTCTATGCATCTTCTTAACCAACTAAACACAACGTATAGATGACGAAACATTGGGGCTCCATCCAATTAATCTCTGGTGCGCACGCAGCTTCCCTGGCGGCGTCTCAAATCCATTCATCGCGAAGTTCTGGCACATGGATTCTGCCCATTGTTCGTCCACGTAACTGGTTCGAGCAACATCCGCTATTTCCTCCGTAGTGGTATGTCTTATCGTTTTGAATAGAAATGATAACTCATTCAGCACCCATCTGAAGCTTAGCATGCGATACCCTCGTCAACTCGGTACGGTCCGAACTGTCTCGTCAAGTCAGTTGTGTGCCTGTGGATGAAAGTCGTTCTTGAACACAAAGGTTAAATTTCCAAGACAAACAAAGCCCGGTCATAAGGTTTGCACCGTTATCATTGAAATTCTATAGAGTGGCTTATCAAGTGTTTCGTCATAGACAGTTTCCCCAGTCGCTCAATCCGTCATGGCCTATTCAAGTTCGATTGGAAGCAAAATGAGAGGTCTAGGTTCAGCATGACGGCTCAACATCGTATCGTGCGCTGATGAAGTTGAAGTCGAGAACAAGCTTGGAATCTCATGACCTACCACGCTGCAGATGAGGTCAGGTATGTTCAGTCATCCATCACGAAGCCAGGAAACTCAAAAAGGCTCCAGAGGAATGTAGCAGCAGCTGACTCTTCTCTCTCGCGACTGGACGCCCTTGTCTCTTCCATCCTACCAAGATATGAAGAGGTACCAAGTCATGAGTCGGTCTCAGTTCAGGCCTCGGCGACATTGCTTACTTTCACCTATTGTACATAGCCTACCTACTTCCCGGAATTGGCCGTATCAATTCGCAATCTTTCGCTGCTCTCTCCATACTTGGAGACTCCGTTCAACCGAGTTTTCATTTTTTTCATCCTCAGTTGATACGCCACAACGCACTCCGCCACTCGTTTTTGAACCTCGACGAGAAAAATTCTCAAGGATGTGCTATTCCGGTACGTTATCATCGTGGTTCGTCGACGTCTAATTGAAGCCTTTTCGTTGGTATCTGAAAATAGAACTGCATGGACTCTCAAGAATAATATATAACTAGAGAAGCTGATACGGAAGCGCCGTGACATCAGGAATCAGGATACCTGTATCGCCTGGTCACACCCAATCTCCTGGCGAAAAATAGATGGCTATAGATACCCTGGCGCGACTACTCAAAGAAGACAAACCTCTGAGAACAATTTCCGACAAATGCACATGTCTTGGCCGGCATCTTGCGACTCCCTTCCCCAAAGGTCTGGTGCAATCTCACCGTTGTCGCTGGGCTCAGAAATGGGGCGCGTTGAGATGAGCCTCGGTTTCGAAAGGAAGTCCTTCTGCTATGATAGTGATGTATCTATCCTTATGCGCGACGACAATCAGTAGTGGCTTTCGCATCCTCTTGTTGGGCCCCATCAGTTGGGGTACGAATTTGCCTGGTCAAACCTCGGCCTATCGCCGACGAGCATTCGCGTTGATGAGCTTGAAAGGTATATGCGGAGTGTTCCCCCCAAGGACATGATTGGCTGTGGTGGTTTTGCGAAGGTCAAATCGATAAAGCCAAGCGTTCTCGCAGCAGGAGGACATATGCATGTAGAACAACAAGTCATGCAAGGCTAATGCGAATCACGACTGGCAAAGGTATCTCCAACTGTGAGCTGTCTAATTTTATGCGTTATCAGTTTCATCCGATGAACAAGCGAGGTTTTTTTACTTTGGCAGGACAAGTCAAGTGACGTAGCTGAAGGCTCAGGCGATACTTCTGTCCTTTCATATTGTTAACGGAGGACGTCGAGGTAGGTTATTGTACTCTTCATACTGGCTTGGCTGATTACTGTACGAGAATCTAATCACACTTCGTCGCGATTAACTGGACTTGCTCAGAACCGCCAAATGGTATCGAATATGCGCCATTTTAAATTCTCTGCGTGGCTATATGTCCCGTCTTCTAACAATGAGCTGCTGTCATTACGAGGAACGAGCTTTCATAGTCATCAAATGCCAAAGACGTTCTTTCAAGTTCTTTCTCGTGCTTGATGGAAGACAGAGAACAAACACCCCCGATTCTTACCACATGACACCCCAATTGCATTCGGCGATAGACAGCGCAAAGTTCAAGCAGTGTTTATACTACTGCTAGCGGTTGAGTAACCGAGATCTTTCATCTGGGAGATCTTGTTTAAATTGCACCAGCGGTATGGAATCTTGACGGTGTGCTCTTTGGGAGATTGGCGCAACTTGAAGGACGTGACTCTTATTTTGTATTGAGGAGATAAAGTTAGCCTGGACAATTGGGTACTCAAAAATAACTTTATTACTCACTGGGGAGCATCGAACAAAGCTGAGGGTGTACCACGTCGGCCGACTAGCACGCAAGGGAACTTGCACTTTGACCGCGCATTTCTGTAGATCCAGTCAACAGGTCTTGACCACTCCGACTCAATTTTGTTTTGGTTTTTACCGTATGTACTACTACGGGCGACGTAGTGCTTGGGGTTTTCTATTCTACAATAATTAAATGGACGCTCCTCCCAGTTGAGAAGGCGTTAGCGACTGTGGAACATGAGTTAGGCGCCGCAATTATTTTATTGAGATAGGCAACCCGTCGAGCGCTTGTCCCAAACAGGAAGGTGACCAACCTGGATACATTACAACGCCCTTTGTTAAAAGGGTAGTTAAGAAGTATTCCCAAGTTCAATCGCTTATATTACATATTTAATCCAAAAACAAATACAGGTTCGATGAAGCCTGAGCGCACAGGCGTCCTGAGTACTCTGTTAGTTTGAAAGAATTTTTTTTCAAGTGTAAGAGTCCATTTCATGATCAATTGTCCGTTAAATCATTATGCAACCTTCTACCACCGACTTCCTACGCGTTGATGGTGATGGCCTGCGAGAGACCGCCTTGAATTAATACCTCGCTTCCATCGGTGCCGTTTATGGGATAGGTATTCGTAAAGAAGACCTGGTATGCAGCTCCGGCGAAAAAGAAAGCATGAGGAATCTTCATGGAGCCAAAGATTAATCAGCCACCCATCTTGGAGTAATGACGACCTTGCTTACCTGAGTGGTGAATGAGTCCGACAGTGCTCCGGCAGGCAGTGTTCGGCGAGCAAGCACGATGGGAGGCTCATGGCCGTTGTTAAGATCGGAAGGCACGATGATAGTGTAGTCGAGGAATTTGGGAACAATGCCGAAGCTTTTGATTGCGCAATTAAGATCGACTTTAATGGCGATATCCTATGATAGAGAATTTTTAAAATTCTTCTTTGAGAAAAATAAATAATAGTGGCTTACGTCGCCTGCATTGAACGACGAAGCCCCAGTTGGGCTGGATACGCTGAGCACACCAAACCGCACGGCTTCCGGGCAGGATTGGCGAGCAGCAATACTGGCAGATGAAACGAGGCCAACGAAAGAGAGGAGAGCAGTGGCGAAGGCGAACTTCATTTCGGATTCTGAATGTGGGGTAGGAGGACGTCTGAAGTTCTTGACCTCGACGAGGCTAGTTTATAAACATTTTTCGATTCTAAGGGGGGTGGTGAAACGCGGCCTTGGGCGCCCTACCTGTGACCTCGGCACAGGATGGAAGCTTCTAGGATGGCTGGCTGCATCGCATTTTTTGGAGGAGCCAGACTACGTTGCATATGCGAGATGGCAATCACGCTTAAAGATATCACCAATATGCAGACTTGCACGGACAAAAGATAAAAATAGAACGCTTCACAGCCATCGGACGGACTCACTCGCTACGTCATCGCGCGACCCTATTTCCAGCACTCCAACTTGGCCTACCAGAATGTCGAGGTATCGTGGTCCATTACTCAATGGTTGCAAAGTAGAGCCAGAAACCTAATAGTCCTAAAGGCGGAGAGTTGGCACTGGCAATTCTTCGTTCTTTTACTTACTATCTCCTAGCAACCCGCATCTTAGAACGGTGAGGTCAGGTCTCATGTCCTTCATGTGTCCTTCAGTTATTTGTTGCCTACTCGAAATATTGCATCATTTAGTATGGTGCTCCAGAATCTGGCTCAGTTGATATTTTTTCCAAGAACCGCATGCCCCAGAATTCGTTTATAGGCTTTTGTAGGCAGGTTCCATTATCGTATTATTCCATTCTGACAGATTAATTCTGACGAACTTATAAGGCTCGCGCTCAGTGGAACTCGGATGCGTATTTGGCAGGCTCAGCGAAATTCACTAGTCAAGATTCTACGCATCTAAAAATGGGGTGAACTAATCTAGCCGACAATTTCTTCTTAGAATCGTAACAAAAAGAGAGGCACGTCTTTCGTCTCCTCCACTGCTTAAACGCCGCATCTGCTTAATCACTGGCACTACTTAATCGATTGCAACATCTATGGATGATCTCAGCAAGGCTCCAGACTCGCGTTCATCAGGTTGGTCAGAGTTCAAAATTGAGCGGGTCTTTGGCGTCAATGTCGAGATGAACATTTTTCGAAAGCCGCTTTAGAATCCATTTTCCCTCATCGGACCCGTCGGCCGACATTTGGTAAATATCCTGAACCCAGGTTTGATACTTACGCCACAGACTAAAATGGTGGCGAGATTCATTCTTCACGCAAGGGCTCTGGCGAAACTTGTCCAGAACGTGGGCACGTAGTGGCCGACTCTACAGTATGGCGCACAACGAGAAATTTGCAGATGCTGCTGGTCTTCAGTGGGAGTACGCGCGGCGCGTCTAAATGAATAAACTTTCCTCATTTGCGCTCACTATCTCGTCCCGAGCAGCCGATTACCTCACGATTTCGACCTGAAAAATGCGCCATCGACTGTATTCAATTTCCATAACTGGGAATTCGAAGGTCCAGCCTTGTTATCGAATGCCATAGTTCGTTGGCAAGGCTTGAACCTGATTTATTGAATATCATCGACAGATGTACGTCAGTAAAATCCCTTCTGAATTGCGCTGTTAAATTACGGGTTAACTGTATTACTAGAGATAAGGCGCTCAGCAACGCATCCTTGGGGCTGGCGTGGAAAGAGCTTTTGCGACAGCGATAACAAATGAGTACATAGATGCGGCGAGTGCCGTAAGTGCTCGTTATCTACCTTCATGTCCGAGGCACGTTCATTCCCTTGCTCGTGCACAACAACAGCATTCCGCTTTCCGATTTCCTGCGAAACGCGAACGCACGTTCTCATCCGTCGGGCGACCCTTCTTATACTGGACATGTCTTCCCGCCCACGGCGTCTTTTTTTGATACCGTGAGTGTGGGTGTTTATTTCGGGGAGACATGAGGATAGCTAGGAGAGTATAATGGTTCCGAGTATTTCTTTGCTTTCCATGGACTGAGGTTAATGAACAGGCTAGGGGGCTCGCTCCGAGTTGCCTATCTGAAGCAATGAATTCCATGACTCTTTCGAAAGTTACAACAACTCGCATCCATTTAAACTGGGGTGAAGCCTCGACTTTCAAGGTAAAAATGAATATGGAAGTTAGAGCGCTTTGCCTAACCCAGTTTTAAAGGTTGAATAACGGGACCACAAAAAATTATGTACCGTCGGTGACTGGTAATTCTCAGTAAAAACGGAAATTTTACTTTAGTCAAGCAAAAATCATGCAAAGTCAGGCAAAGTCATGCAAAAGATGCACTTGCAAGAAGTCTGACTAGAGCCCGACTAAATTTTCTGCACTATTGTACGACTATTACATGACTGGCAGTCATGTATAAGTCGGCGAAGAGAGAATAAAATTCCCATGGACCCTAATTTCAGGCACAGTCGATTCCCAGGAAATGTCAGATGTGTGAACTGGTCGACGATTGCTAGACTAGCATTTGACTAGCGCCGACCTTCAAATGACTTTGGGTCGCCGCAAGCGCCGCCTCGAAATTCCATCTACCTCAACAAGGAGAAGGGTTGTGGCCTCCAATTTTTGGTGAATAGGAGCTAATTATATGCTTTTAAATTTGACCTTTCTTTGTTGCTGAAACAGAACGAGGGGGACTGGCAATTCTCTGCGTGCAAGAAATCTGACTTTCAGTTTTGACTCTAGCTAGCCTAGCGTGTGACTTTCATGACTTTTGCATGACTAATGCAAAATTTCTCTTTTTACTGAGGGTAATTGATCTCCCTCGCGCCGGAAGTGAATTGATCTTTCCTATCAAGCGCATCAGCGATCAACGTGGTTCACAGCACGATATTCTTACTCAGTGTTGAATGCGAAGCGCTGGCGTCATCGCGTGTCAGCGCCCTGCGTGTTTTCGACGTTCGGTTCTCAGGCGCTTCTCATCCTGGACGTTAATTTCCGGAATAGGATTTAATTTCCGGTTATGCGTGTGTCCTGATCTGAGTACAGTCGTGGACAAGCAAAGCCCACTAAAAAAATCAAAATCTATGGAATTTCCCGAAAACTATCTCAATCGACGGGGATTCAAAAGACGATTCGAACCATACCATTTTCATTACGATCCATCGAGCCAATCCTTCATAAATTGCCATTTATAGGTTTTGTACCCTGAAAATTTGGCCAAAACTGTGAGAATTGATCCAAAAATCACCAAAAATTGGCAATCGACTCCTTTCAGAAGGTCCTGTCGAATCCACAAATATCGAAAGGGTCCATCGAGCCGTTCTCCCGCAATAAATTGAATGATGTACGCTAAAAATAGAAGTTTCTTAATAATTCTGAATATTTGTCAGCTTTTTTTTCCCTCCGAATCGTCCAGCACTCTGATTTCGACCAATTCTGCACCCCTTGGTTAAACCTGGCGCTGGTACATTCTTTTTGAACCTCCAGTTGAGGCATAGGTACTCACACATGCCATTTTAGGACTTTTTATGACTCCCACGACCCTCTAAAGTTCGATAATAATGCCGAAAAATTTGGCACAACGCAAAAACCCGTGGGAAAAACTTCGGAGGTGGGTTTTTTAGCGTCTTTTGGCGAGTGGAGTATGATCCTGAAGTTTGGTAAGGTTTTATCGAGCCGTTGTTCCGCTACCGGATTGGTGGGCTTTGCTTGTCCACGACTGTAAGTAGGCGAGATACGGAGATTGCCCTGGCGTTGCCAAGAAGCCAGAATCGGTGACAGGGCAGAAGATGCGTAAACGTAAACGAGGGTCTTTTTGTACCTGGAATAGCCTGATGCTGAATTGTGCGCCACACAGTGTCATACAGTCTCCAGTAGTTATGTTGGGAGGGTTCTAGAGAGACTTTCGACGGCTTGATACTCTCTTTCTCCACTGAATTGACTTCCATAAGCTCTGTACCCTCGAATTCTTGAGAGACTTCATTTCATAGACTTTCCGTGGAGCTGCTATCGTCGTCGACTCATCATGACGACTTAATTGCGTGCTTGCTGGTTTGGTGGGCAGATCTTGTTGACAGGTGCGTAGACATAGTATTTGCATAGTATGGTCACCATTTATTAAAGGGTACTAATATAAGTATAGAGGTTCCAGAAAAATTAGTACGCCTTTGGTTTAAACATGATGAGACTACTTCCACAGATTAACGCCCTAAGGAAGCGACGGATATTTCAAGACCAAGAAGCGCCTCAGTCCCAAGCCGGGAAAATGGCCTGGTTGATTATTTTGAAGGTTCGAGGTTGCGGGATAGTACATCATTAAGTTTAAACCGTTTACAAACTAACTTTAATGACCCTCTCCGGAACCGTAGGCTCTTTAATCTCATCACTGTCGCCGCTTGATGGCTGCAAGCCCTCTGACCCCCAATTTCGACGTGCCCCATTTATGTCTCCAGTTTAGTAATACCTATCGTGTCCGACTGGAAATTTAAACCTACGCCCGGAATCCCGCCTATGGGTTTTCCAACGCGCGGTTTGCCGCCCCACATCGACATTGTGTTCAAATGGGACAACAGCCCCGCTTTTTGGATTACTGTATAGAACCCCCCGCATCCATTTACTCCCCGACGCCTCGTTGCAGCAGGGTGGTTATAGACTTGGAGCGGCTGCATTATAATCGGCCTCGCAGCTGTGGGGTAGGGGTCGTCATATTATTGGGCTTTCCGCAATTGCCTAGTCCGAGGCAACGATAGCGCGGCGTGCCTACTGGTTCCGCGGTTAGGCTATTGGCCATGGAAGTACCATGACTTTGCTGAGCGCGGCGCTTGGGTGTTCAAGTCCGACATTGCATCCTCTGTGGATTGATATTTTATTCAACAATTTCTCGCGTTGTTTCTAGCTTGAATAAAAAGAAAGGAAAACACACGCTCACAGCCAATATCCACCGCGACTCATCGTAGAGTTGAAAACCCGAGTACGGACTTTGAGACGGACCTGATGGTCCCTCCTGATCCGGACTCCGACCAGCTGAGAATTATTTCGAGGTCGACGACGGTCGTGGACGGCGCTTGCGAGTATGCATATGGGCAGTTCTGAGTCCTGCTAGTCCCGGTTCAGCCCCTCGGTGCGGTGGAGTGGGAGTGGGAAATTGAATATCGATGCTGTGTGGCGCCACCTTGTGCTCTCGCTTTGATAATCCGTGGATGGGATGAAAATTCGAGATGTTCCTTTAGAGAAATATTTTCTTTTTTGGGGATGAGATTTTTTTAATTTTTTAGACCGACACCGTTCACCGTGTTACTGGCAACAGACGGTTCTTGATTTCATTTCACGCCGTCGTGCTGTTCTGCCCGCATTGGTTAAATTCCCTCCACGCAAGGTGAGGCACATACGCATCGTTATCTGCCTAGGCCTCGGAAATTCGAATAGCACATGAATCACATTCGGTCTTGTATTTTATAATAAACACATGGAGATAATCCGAGATTAAGCGAAATGAAATCAAAGAAGCGCTCGCTTATTTTACATAGACATGAATTTGCATCCGAGGATGAAATCAAACCCGAGTCAAGGAGGACTCGGACGCGGACGCGAGTGAGATTAAATCGCTGGAGAGCCTGAACTAGAGTAAATTACACGATTTTGATTATTTAACGTTCGAGCTTGATTCAAAAGGAGTTTATGGGCGATTTACTTTATTGTGCACCGCAATCACGGAGCCGCGCCGCGCCATGCTGCGCATAGTGCGCCACACAGCGCCGCAGTGCCGACTGACAAGGAGGAAGGAGTACCGGGACGCTGTCGAATTAAAAAATTTTCGTCGCTTCGTGGAGCTGGAGCTGGAGCTTCATTATCATATCTTTCTGACCTTGGGCATGGATCATTGTGGCTGGTCTAGAATGTTCATTACTGTACGGAGAGACTCCACCGGTTCCACCTATTGCGTGTTCTCGCTCTCGGCTCGAAGACCGAGCCTCGAGCTCCTTTCGACCAAAAAAAAAAATAGGATCAGCATTAGAATTAGAATTAGAATTAGCATCCGCCAGCGATCCTCGATCACCCCGAGAGGTCAGGAGCACGGCGATGATCGTCCTTCGTTCGCATTCGTTCGCTTTCTAATTTTTATCTTTTAATTTTTGAAAAACCCCTTCTGGTGCTCCTGTTAACTGGTCTCGTACTGATAAGCCCACCAACCAAACGATACGCACGGAGGACTGCCCACTCGCCTTCGCCACTAAAATTTTTACAGTGTACGACGCTCCAACGTACCTTAATCTTAATCTCAGCACACCCTAATGCGCCTTCACGATTCCTTCCTATCTCGGATTGGGAGCACGATTTCGGGGTGCGCTTGGGTATATTTAGAAGGAGGGTCAGAGTGGGATTGGCTGAGATGGGAATGGCGATTGAAATTGGCGTTAGATGGGATCGGCGATTGGACGTGGTAGACTTTGGGTAGGCTTTGCCTGTTGAGTATTCTAGAGTGAGTGGGTGAGTGATTCTTGAGGTGAGTGGTCGGGAGGATTTAGACGAGGTCGATGTGCTAGATGTAATTATTTGGACGATTAGAGGATGGTAGGCAAAGTTTAGACGGTACACTCCAAGTGTGCTCTATAACTTAGCTATTAGTATTGCTACAATACTAACAGGTGCGGTTGGCCGATAACGAGCGTGGACACTGAGATGGCGTTGGAGCGCGGGTAGCCTAAGGGAAAGAAAACGTTCGACATCGAACTCCTCGTCCCCAGAAAGACCACCGCTTCCGATGGCTACGAAATATGGAAGGACAGAGAAACGGGGGTGCGCTTACTGTTGTCCTAAATTGCTCAGAGGAAGAAAAGGGGCGGTAGGATTGAGATGTAGATTGTAGATTAGATCTGGGATGACAAAACGACGTGCACCGCTTTTGTTGAGTTCTGAATTCTGTGGAAGATGCCGTTGCGGGAAGTGGACAGGTCGGGGTTATGTAAAGGAAATTTGAGCTTGAAGCGTTATCGGGGTGGGAGCCTGAGGGACCGAGTGGTATCGGAGTGTCGAAGGGTGTTCGGGATGTCGGGCCTGAGGAGATAAGGATTGCTTGGGAGTTGGTGGGACCGGCGACGATAGGTGGCTTACGAGTACGAGTACAATTACAATTACGATCGCAGTCAGTCAGACTTCAGAGAAGCGGGAGTGAGAGCCCACGGAGTATACGGAGAAGAGATCTCGTCGTCGACGGGAATTGGAAGCATATAATCATATCGCAGAGAAGACATATGTTTCTCTACATCATGATACTAATAGACGACGCGTATACGTATGTCGGATATACATATCTTGCAGAAAGATAAGTGATTCAATTGAGTTGCGTGGTAAGTCGAGTTGGGAGGGACCTTTGGGTTCGGATGGATGACAGGACGGGACAGACAGGACAGGACGGGAAGGACAGGACAGGACAGGAAAGGACGATCAGGATCAGTGATGGGTTCGGAATGCTGGTGCTGATAGACAGCCTGAGGGTGCAACTGAGGATGCGCGAGAAAGATTCGGAGTCGAATCAGAACAACACAGAACAGAACAGAAGTGGGGTGGGGTGGAAGGTTTGGAAGGCGTTGGACGACTGGGAAGATCGAGAAGAGGGAAAAGAGGTAGGGCCCGAAGCCGAAGCGCTGCTGGTGCTGGAGAGTCGGGCTGCAGATCTCCGAGTGGTTGATTTGCGATACAGTGAGGAATAATTGAATAGCCGGGGGGTAGGTAGGTATCATTAGTGCTCAGCAATACAATACAACCTCGCACGCATATGGGCATCATGGACGCGTCGAACATACTGCAGACATCGCAGTCGGTGGTAATGGTAATGGCGACTCAACGCACGTCTTCTTTTGGCTTCCCACTTCCCTGATCATATCATGAACAGAATTCGAGATCTGCTCAAGACTTTTTTTTAGATAGCCGGAGAGGGTTCGAGCCCTTCGGATTCCTTTTCCTTCACACGCGCCGCGCCCTGTCGTCCAATTCATTCCCTGATCAAATCTGAGTTTAGTATGTTCTGTTTATGTTATCCACGGAAATTCCCTTTCTCCTCAGACTCAGCCTCTTCAATTTTCTCTTTTCTCGCCACTCCTCTCCACCCCTCCCTCCTTCCCTCCTTCCCTCCTTCTTCCTCCATCCCTCCGTCCCTGCTCGGACCAGCCCCGCGCCTTCTGTCTCCCTCCCTTCGCACAGCGTAGGTCGCAGGTCGCAGACGCAGACGAATCGGCCGCTGAGAGAGGTGTATGATCACGAATTGACGTCATCCCCAACGAAGATTGTTGTTGACATTGTCTCACTTTTTCCGTGCTGTTCTTTGGGCTCTGAGTTTTGGGTGCGTTACTTACTTACCTGCGCGTATCTGGTCTGCGTTGAGCTGATTCGATGCGTTATGCGTGTATACGCAGATTGGCCCAGCCTCTTTTCTTTTCTAGACATTGTCCTATTCCCGTTCCCGTTCCCATTCCCATTTGCTATTTGCCAACAACAAATCAAAGGAAGCTACCATTCGAAGCTACCCAAGGCCGTTTTATTTTGGACCCACCGTTATCTATCTGTCGCCGCCTTGCCCTTCTGTTATTGAATTCCACGGACATACGAGCTACCGCTCTATCGTCTCCACCCAGGCCTTCCAAGCTTCCAGGCTCCACCTTACCTATCGAATTCGCATTTTACGCGCACGGAAAGCTTGGCTATTACCTATCCCTGCCCCATATCCTTGGAGCAGAGCAGACGAAGAAAAAGAGGACCGAAAATCCGACTAGTTGCGATTGCACTCACCACCTGCATCCCATCCATCCTACTTCTATCCCCACCTCTAACAAACTAAAATGCCATACGCAACGCCCACCTCGTCCCCCACCCAGCTGGTGCAGCCGCTCTCCCACTCTCACTCTCACTCGCAGTCCAAGTCGCTCTCCCATCACCATCCCCATTATTCACCCTACTCCCCTCCCCCTCCCCTTCCACCCGCACCCTCCTCCCATGACGAGCATGAGCCCGAACAACACCAACACCACGACCCCGCGCCCCAACACCAACCCCAACACCACGAGCCTACCCACCAACTCCAAGGCCGCACAGGCCACCGCCGCTCCTTCTCGCACATTTCCCCGCCGCCAAGCACCGCGTTCACTTCTACGTCTGGGCCGCTTGGGTCCTTGGGTGCGCTGCCTAAACGCAGGGTGGCGGGTACGAGCGCGCCGCCTACGCCGGGTGTAGCTGAGTACCCTCGAGCCGGTGCGACACCCAAGAAGCCGACGTTCCAGCTTGGGAGGGACGACGACGACGACGACGAGGATGAGGACTCTTCTGGAGGCGAGGGGGCTTATTCTACTAACAAGCCGAAGGTCCCGCTTTCGCTCTCGATGAAGCGGGATGCGGACAACGACGATGAAGAAGAAGAGGACGAAGACGATGAAGACGACGACAGGCTGAGGAGGCTCCCTCCGTTAAGGTTGAAGGTGAAGACGTCCCCGTTCGACACCGCGCCGCTCGTGGCGCAGCAGCAGACCCAGCTGGCGGTGCCCTTCCCGCGCTCGTCGCCGTTGGGATCGCCTGCCCACTCGCCTTCTATTCCATCTGCGAGTATGACTGCGGGAGGGATCGTGTTCCCGAAGGCGCCTGCGATGCACGCGCGCAGTGTGTCTGAGCAACCCGCGCATGCGTCTGCGCCTACATCGAGAATGACGCGCACCGCATCATATCAGAACACCCCCAACACCGGCGGCGCAGCTGTCGGCGGACCAGGAGGCCCAGGAAGCCACGCAGGTCAAAACCAACCGCGCCCCATCCGCCCCTCCGTCTCGCGCACCTCGTCGACGCCGATCCTGCTCTCGAACGGCAAGCCGCTGAAGAGCAGCCTGAAGAGCTCGAGCTCGAGCC
The DNA here is from genome assembly GCA_023014345.1 of Galerina sulciceps. Classification (NCBI taxonomy): domain Eukaryota; kingdom Fungi; phylum Basidiomycota; class Agaricomycetes; order Agaricales; family Galerinaceae; genus Galerina; species Galerina sulciceps. Next base: position 293,774 of record JAEDXJ010000035.1, read on the forward strand.
CGAACATCCCGTTCCCGAGCCAGTCGCTCGTGCCGAGTATTCTGTGGCCGGATCTGCATAGAAGGGAGGGGCATGGGCATGGGCATCATCATCATCAGGAACACCAGCATGGGAGTGAGCATCTACATGCGCACCAGCACCAGCACCAGAGGGCAGCCAGCGCCCCAGACGCCCCGCCCCCCTCTCTCGCATCTTCGCAAGCATCGTTCTCCCCGCCTCCGTCCCTCTCATCCTCCATAACCTCCTCATCCTCAACGCCCGCATCCACATCGCCCTCCCCGTCCTCCCCTTCTTCCCCCATATCCTCCCCGCCCCCCTCTCCGAGCCTCACACACCCGCACCTAACCCACCCGCACCCACCCAAAAACGTACACTTCCCCTCACAAGACACCAACCTCGCCACTGTGCGCGTGTTTAATCGGAGCGCAAGGCCGGCGAGCGTGTCGTTGACTCGTGCGGGCGGTGCGGGGGGAGCGGAGGAGACGGAGACGGAGACGGAGGGGGAGGGGAGTGGCACGGGAGGAGGAGGGGGGATAGGGAGGTGGCCTTGGGGGTATGGGGCGTATGGGGGGCATGGGTATGGAGGTGGGAAGGGGGGGTATCCGTTCCCGAGGGTGGCTGGTGCGGCGGCGGGAGGCACAGCCCTCTTGGTGCGAAGGACCGGGAGGGGGAGGGGGGGGTGGAAGGGAGCTTTTATGCGCTTGACAGCGCGGGATGCTCGGACGTGCCGATGCGCGGGGCGGAGCGGGGCGAGGGGAATGTGTACCTCGAGAGTGTGGGGTTCGTGCTTGCTGGTGTGTCTCATTTTGTCTTCTTTCTTTACACGTCGCATCGCTGACTCTTCTTTGCTCTTGTTGCAGACCCCTCGCCGTCGTCAAACCAAGCCCAAACCCCTAAGACGCCGCTAACTCTAACCGGCACCCTCCTCGTCCGGAACGTCACCTACCAAAAGACCGTCGCGGTCCGCTTCACGCTCGACGAGTGGCATACGACCAACGAGGTCCTCGCGAGGCACGAGCTCAGCTTGTCCGCTTTGCCTTCTACCTTCACCTTTCCCCTCATCACAAAAGAAGAAAGTCGCGTGTGTTCGCCGCACACCTTGGACACATCCACGCGCGTACGCGACGGCGAGGTGCCGACGTGGGACCGGTTCAGGTTCGAAGTCAGCCTCGAGGACTATGCGAGCTCGGGCACGCTCGCTGGGCGGGTGATGTGGCTTGTTGGAAGGTACACTGCGGGGGTGGCTGTTGATCCTTCCTCCCCTTCCTCCTCCTCCGCTGCTGCTGCGGCCTTTGCTGGAGGTGCTGGGAGCGGCAACGGCGGGTCGGATGCGATTGGTGAGGCTGTTAGGAGCGTCGCGGGCGGGAAGGCGGAGGAGTGGTGGGATAATAACAGGGGTGGGAATTATAGGATTGGGTTTAGGAAGGTGCAGGTGGATGCGGTGGGGGCGTCGAAGGTCCAGCACCAGCACCAGCACCAGCAGTATAGGAGGGGTGTTATACTTAGTGCGCCTTGTACGTCTCTTCCTTCCTTTTATCTGGTTTGGATTTGAATTTGATCCGTCGATGCTCACCCACCTTCTCGAACAGCCACATACACCCCGCCAACGCAAGGGTCCAAGTCCTTCCCTGCCCCTCCGCAAATCTCGTCTTCCGTGTCTTTCCCTTCTTCCTCCTCCGCTTCCGCCTCTTCCTCCCAGGCAGCGAGAGCACGAGCGCAAAGCCCGTACAACTACCACCCCTCGGTGTACCAGCAGTCGCCGTACGCGCAGCAGCCTTCGCCGTCGGCGTACCAACAAATCCAGCTCCAGCGCGAGCACGACCACGAGCGGGAAAGGGAGCATAGCGAGCACCAGGCGGCGCTCGCGCAGAGCACGCTTGCGAGGCTGAGGAAGCTGAATTTGAGGAACTATGCAGCGCCTGCTGTGTATAATGCGAGTTATTTGCAGAGCTCGGGGACGGCGGCGGCGACGGCGACTTCGTCGGGTAGCCCCGGTGCGAGCACGGTGGAGTCGACGCCACCGCGCGAAGACCATCCCGACGTCGACGACCAGCACCAAGACGACGACGACCTCACCCCCGCGCGACGCCTGCGCCTCCCGCGCCTCCCGCTGAACCCCGCCCGGTACCTACGAGGCCCTCGTGGGGCGCCGCGCTGAGCAGCATTGGTGCTGGCGTCCGGCTGGGGGGGTTGAGCACGCCGACGCCGATGGGGAAGGAGGGCGAGCTTGGGATGGAGTTGGGTATTGCTGTGCCTGCTCCTGGTCCTGGTTCTGTGCCTACTCATGGTGTGGACTTTCAAGGTTTGATGGGGATGGAGAATGGGTTTCCTGCTACGCTTTCGCCTCCTCCCCCTCCTGCTCCTCTTTCTGGCTCTGGTTCCAGCTTAGGCCCATCGAAGGCAGTGGATTTTTCCAACGCCAACGCCAACGCCAATGCGGGCGTGAACAACCCCATACCGAGCCCGTCGACCATGGGCACGACGCCGCCTTTCTCTGTGCTTGGGGGTGCGGACGCCGGGTCGCCTGTGACGCCGAGAGGCGGAGCAGGTGGGGGTGGGGGTGGGTTGTATTGGCCGTGGGGGTCGTTCGGCGCCGTCGGCGCTGGTGCTGGGTCCTCATCCTCGTCTCCGTCTCCGTCTCCGTCTCTGTCTCAAGCTGTGGACAACGACAACCAAGACGCACTGAGAAGAGAAGCAGAAGAAGGCCAGGTGGATGCGCTGTTGGAGGGTATCAAGGAACGAAGTATGTCTCCGTCTCCTTCTCCTTCGTTTGGAGGAGGAGGGTCAGGGCCAGCGGTGGGCAAGGGCGCGCTGATGCCGCCTCAGCGGAGGAGGAAGGAGAGCATGCATGGGCATGCTCATCGGCGGGAGGGCGCACATGGGTATGGGTACGGGTACGACGACGGCGTGCCGGTGAAAGCGAGTTTCAGCATTGGCAATAGAGGCTCGAGCTCTTCGAGTGGGAGTGGGAGTGACTCTGCGCCTGCGCCTGCTAATACGCAGGTGCAGGCGGGGTGGAAGCGCGGTCCTGGTTTCGGCTCTGGTTCTGGTTTGGGTGCGGGTTCTGGTCCTGGTGTGGGTTCGCCAGCACACTCGTCGTCGCCCCTCCGCTCGCCTGCCCGCTCGCCGGTGCATTCTCCGTCCGGCTCGGGCTCGGGGTCTGGGTCGGATTCTGCGAGTGCAGCTGAACCATCGTCTACCCAAGCACAAGCACAAACCCAAGGACAAGCTCCTGCCCCGATGAATATGGGCGCAGGCCCGGCGCTGTGGGGATATCGACCGGGGTCGCCTCGGCCTTCTCCTTCTGGTAGTCCTGGGTTCGCTCCTGCAGGAGGAGGGGCGAGTGGAGGCAGAGGCATGACGGGCGCGAGATCGCCCCTCCGCTTGTCGCCCGTGTCGTCTCCTTGGGGGTCGAGTTTGGATGTGGGCACGCCCACGCCCGTGCCTGCGTCTGCGTCTGCGTCGTCGGGTGTCACGACGCCGACTCCTTCGATGTTGGCTTCGGCCTCGTCGGTAACACCAACACCAATGTCAGGTTCGACTTCATCTCCATCTCCAGCTCCAGCTCCATCGACCCCGCAACAAACGACGGACGACGCAATCTACCAAGCCTTTGTCAGGCAATGGTGTTTTGCGCAGGCGCCGGGGCCGACTGTGGGTGCTAGCGTCGGTGCTGGTGCTGGCGGGGGCGGGGGCGGGGGCGTTCCTGGACCTGTTGGAGGCAGGGGGCGAGGGAGTCCGGCTGAGTTTGGGGAGGGGCCGAGGTTGGTGGTTGGGTGAAGGAAGTTGAGGTGGAAGAGAGCGGAGTTCGAGGTATGTTTTCATATATAAGTGGGCTTCATGATACTCGGTTGACTTACTCGTTGCTTTGTGCAGGAAGTAGGACGTTGACGTTGACAGAGGCTTCCGAGCATCCTGCCAGGTTCTGTTGACGGTGGATGTTCAAGTCTAAATCTTATCTCATCTTATCTGCTTGCGTCAAGATCAGGCACTTCTGGCGTGGCCGAGTTTGGTTCGAAGTATTTTTGGACGTCGTTCCTCTCGCGGGCAGGACTCAGGTCTTCGGAGGCGAACAAGACGCACCTCCGACTTGGGCCTTGGACCGCAAAGTCGCGTGGCCAACCTGCTGCGACCGACGTTGACTTCGGACACTTATTTTTCTCCATCTTACTTTGTTCATTTTTTTTTTCGTTTCATTATCTTTATTTGATCTTAATTCTTTGATCTTTGGGCGGTATATTTGTTGAACGATTCTTCTGTTATCCTTCTTCATCCTTCTTTTGATTTCTCTCCACCTCGCTTGGAGGTGTATGAACATTTTTCTTTTGAAATACCACCACCACCTCTTTCTGTTTCTCTTTTATCTCTCACACTCTTTTCCAGCTTCGACTTCTACCACGAGCTCGGGTCGAGCTTCTTTTACAGACTGGAGTCAGGAAAGCTATCACTGCACCTCGCCAGTCCACGTCGTCGCGCCGACGCCACCAATCTTTCTCGCGGCCAACGAACGACAAATGCCGCGTGTATTGCGGCCTTGCCGCTCCAAGTGCTCGCCATCGACGAGCTACTCTTCGACGTCGCCACTCTTTATGCGGAAAGGACTGGCACTACCCCCATCCATACCGAACATCGTCGAACTCGCACTGACGCCATCATACTAAACATCACTGATCACTGCTTATGCTTTCATGTCACTACTCATCTTGTCGACGTCGGCGTCGTATACTATCGTGGCCCACCCACCACTATCACCTCATCAACCCACCGTCGCCACCCGCAGCAACGCTGCAACACAACACCAAAACTGAGTTTGCGTTTACGAAACTCACCTAGACCGTCGGCGCTCTTCGCTCCGACTTCGAGAACCGAGCACACCTCATTGCTTTGCTCGCTAACCTGTTTCCTCCGTCGACTCGAGCGACCGCTCGACCTTATGCCCCATGTTCCATATCGTTATCCCTATCCCTGCTTTTCCCCTCTCTCTGTACACCTTTTTTTTTCTGGCTTTGATATCGCATACGTACATATATACCCAGGGACGTTATATACTGCGACCCGGGCACTCGTCTCGTTTCCCACATCTTTCTCTTCTCTTCTTTCTCGTATCCTCCTCTCATCTCATCTCATCATGTCTGTGCATCTCGCAATCTCATCTCATCTCTGTTTCTCCACTCGTCAGATTTCCTTTTCTTCCAGTAGACGTTTCTCCTCTCTCCTCTCTCACATTTATGTTCCCTCTGCACACAAGTCCATCTACCATCTACCATCTACCCTCTTCCTACCCACACCATCTCTCTTTCTTTCTTTTGGTTGTGTTTGTCTGTATGTCATACTAGTACGACAGCTTGTATAGTAGCGCGTAGAACAGAACGATTGTTATTTCGCTCTCTGAGGCATCCGTGGCTCGGATTTTCACCTTGCTTTCTCGTCCTCGTCGCGTTATTCTATTCAGGGTTACACTGGCTATGCATGTCGAAATCGAAGGTCATGAGTGCCTTGACTGAGAGTCGTACTGCTGACTGTAATTTTCTGCTGATGTCTCCTCGACTTTCGTTCATCATGAGCTCCTTATGAGCCAGAACTTTGCTTGTACCCATGCTGGTGAGACGATATGACGAACATCAAATTCACGCGTCGCGTCGCGTCCATTGTTCATAAATCCTCACAACGCGTCTATAAAGGGCGGCCGCATCCTCTCACCTCACGACTTTCCCTCAAAATGAGCGCCCCAATTGTAAGTGGCCTATTCTATCCATCGATACCCCGTCTTTATTCGCGCATCAAGTTCGTTTATCGTCACGAAGACGGCACAGAAGAGAATCTCTACCTAGACCCGCACCGCTGTGGTCCTGATGTCGACCCAAAGGACCGACCCTACAATTTCAAGCCCATGCCTGAAGTAGCTATTACGGATGAGCGTTTTTACTTCCTCGGCTGGCCCATCACCGCGGAAGAGCTCGCCAGCTTTGGGAAGCGCTACCGGAAACGAGGCATCCCGACGCGCGACCCGTTCTACCTCGGATGCACCTATCTCAAAGCTGTCTCTGGATTTAGGCATTTGCAGACGGTGTTGGTGGAGCCGCAGACGGAGGAAGAGAAAAGGAATCCGGAGAACAAGTACGGTGTGGGCTTTGTGATGCTTTGGGTCAACGAGGCGGAGCGGTTTCATCGGATACCGACGCAGGGGCAGGTGGACAAGCTTGTTGAGGTTCTGAAGCGCGAGCCGCAATGGTATCGAGATGTTTATGAGTCGGAGGACTTCGACCGTCACAACTTACCCTGACTTGGGGCCTTCCATTGCCTAACGTATGTATCGTCCACCGGTCTTAAATATGCATTCTTATGTCCTTTACTCTGGTTTACCGATATCCGATGTTCTACCCATGCAGGACTATGCGAACTAAACTAAACTGTGTCGTCTAATCGTCTTCATCCGAGTCGTCCCAGCGCTTCGAGTAATTTTGCTCTGTTAAACCTCCCAACCATGATTGCAATTCACCAGTTGGGTCGAGCCTGTGTTTCTGCATGTTTAGAAACCGGTGAGATAGATGCAAAGGATATGTTTTCGAATCATGCTTGCCTCGAGAAAACTGATGGCCCCGGAGCAAAATCCTTTTGGAGGTTCCCATTTTGAATTTAACCTGCGCGTGAGGTAACGGCAAGTCCAAAGCCCGGTCATGATTTTTGTACTTGGATTTGCATATGAAAACCAAACAGAAAAAGATTTTGGGTTATCCCAAGCAGGAATACTAGTCGGAGAATCTGGAGATCCATCGGAAATGCAAGAGTGGAAGAATGTCGCATAGGAAAGCAAGTAATACTCTAGAAAATGTGTGAAGCACATTACACGATCAATTGGTGGGTCGTTCCAGTTTTCGGCCTCCACGTTTATAATGTCAGTGATTATGGAGCTCGCTTTCACATAGCTGAACAATATCTTGTAGTTGGAGTTCGGAGAGAGAAGAGGAAATGTTACTGATGATGACAAGGTTTCTTCGGTGTACAAATCATAAGAAAAATATGGGCGGGTAAATTTTGGAAGTACGCGCTGTTTGTATATCTGACTTGTCATCTGTAACATTTGTTTTCGAAATTCACTGAGCAATGGTCCAGCAGGAACTTGTTTCTAAAGCAAGGTCAATCTTGCTCAAAGAAGAATGAACATCTGCTTACTAGTTGTCGATGCAACCACTTAAGAATAATATACTCATGCCAGAGGGTGTCTTCTGTAGTTGCTAGTCTGCTCCAATTATCACCGGCACATAAATGTTCCAGAAAGGCTCGCATGTTGTAATAATCTTCTGGATCTTCTTTGAATTTCACATCAGAAAGGTCATGGCGCAGGAGAAACCCATGGATAAGTCCTGAGAGGATCTGTGGGTCCTGGGATGATGGTCTTTTGAAACATTAGAAACATTTAAGTTGTTACAAGGAATATAGATCTGAGACTTACATATTGACTAAATGATCATGTGGGTTGTTGAGAAATGCCAGTGCTTGCTGACTGGCCTGAATGAAACCTCGGCGAAATTTAATATGAAATCCCCCACTATCCAATGCACTCTCCAGAAAATTGTCAAGAGAACCCACAGGATAGTAGTTGGGGACCAAAATCTTGTCACCAGATACTTTAAAACTGACCCAAATCAGGTGTGCATTGTTAATGAGAAACTTTTTAGCAAGTTCGTCACTGACGCCAAGGCTCTCAGCAAAGGGTAGCATGGGACTAGTTTCAAAAAAATATGGCACATTCTCAAATTCCAGGAAGTCAGTCATGGACAATAGTTGTCGAAAACACACGTAGTCAATAGCATCAATGTCATGCTTAATATTTGTATACATTTCCTCCTGAAGGAGCTGTCAGTCATATGCAACAAGGTGCAAAGAAATCTCTCACTTGGCTATCAAGAATGTTCGTTATTAGTCCCCAAATATAAGAAGTATGTCGGAGAAGGGACTTCCAGTTCGGATGTGATAACATTTTGTTTTCATCAGCTGTCAGTGTTTGCATGGCCAGATGTAAATTGTGGAGACGCTTGTCGATGGTCGTGAGAGTTGCAAAGGACAAAAAAGAGTGGTGAAGCATATCCCACTTATCATAAGACAATATTGGAGGGTACCTGCAGTAAAAACCAATCAATACGATCAACATAGAATCAAAATCAAGGTTACCGACGGTCTCGGGCTCCAATGAGCCCATCAATAATGAAATCGACAAAGTAATTGAAAATCTTGTCGGCCACCGCCTGACAATTGATCAAAAATTCACCAGCTCGATTTGAATCCGTGAGGTATTCTTTCAAGGACCGATGAGAGAAAAATAGTCGTGGCGTTTCGCGTTGACAAATTGATTGCAAATCTTCGTCCTGATCAAGTGGCAGCTCCTCTTCCCTTGACAGCAGTGAACTAATCCCTCGCAAAACCAAATTCAACTCTCCCTGCTCCACAAGACATTCTCCGATTATGTCCTGGTGTGCATCGAGGAGAAGGCCTCCCAAAACGGCGAGTAAACTATCTCGTCTGGGATAAACAGACAAGATCTTTGTGTAGAGCCGGTCAAGATCAGAAAATGCAGTGGCCCATAAAGGACCAGGCGTCGAGATGATATCGAGTTGTCTCCGTGGATCGCAGAAATCCGCGCCAATAAACTTCAGAACGGTAGATGCATAGATAAACTGTCCAGAGGCATCACAAACGAGGCGATCAATTACGTTTGTCGGCGGCCACGGACTTTGGAGTCCAGTCATAAGATCAATATTCCTATCGTAAATTTCAGCAAAGCCATCTTCAAAATATTTCTTAATATCGAGAGAAGCTTGCGGAGAGTCACTGAGCTCCAGTCGCTGCATTGTGTTGAAGAGCGGTTTACGATCGAATTCGTGGCGAATCCAAAATTCGGGACGACTGGCAATCACGAAGCGAAGTGGGACACCAGCAGTGGTCGTTGCATTCGCGATAAACTTCAAGATCGCCCGTTGGGTGTCGGATCCTTGGCATTCGTCTAAGCCGTCAATCAAGATGGTCGGGGTGTGCGTCGGAGGGAAGCAGCAATGCTTGAAAGGTTCGACGATGAGGGCTCGGAACTGAGTCGCCATCGACTTCGTATGGAGGGTGACGTCGGCGGTCATGGCGCTATTCACGGCCTCTCGCATGCCTGGCACATTGATCGCAATTTGGTAGGCCAACGTGCAGAACAGCGCACTGCCTTGGTCGTATTTGGGTTTCCCGCCAGTGAAGAAGCTCCCTGCGTAATGTTCTTTCGACCATTCGAGGAGGAGCTCTGCAATCGTCTGCATGATGGCTGACTTCCCTACTCCTGCCGGTCCGTATATCCAAAGCGTGTTGGAGGGGGGGTTCGGGTCTTTGATCCATTCCAGAATCGTCTCGATGATTTGTTCACGAGTGCCAGGGTGGCACTTTCCCGCTGGGTATCTCTCCGAGGAATCGTGGATCGCTCCATGAGAAATGACTTGGCTTAGCGCAATGAGGCCTTTGAGGATATGTTCAGACTGCGCTTGCACATTCGATACCGACCACTCACCTGACTCATGAGATTGCCCAGAGAAGCTGACGTTATTGTGAACGTCCCCATAAACTTGATGGAAAGTCGAGTCGTTGATACTGGAGTTGTGAGCGCCGGCAAGGATTTGGTTTCTACCTGGGTGTCTTGTGAGATATGACATGATAGTAGTGGGTCGAAAAGTGGAAGCGCTGGACGACTGGCTGTTTGAACTTTGCCTGTCGCATCTTTTCCCACAAATGCAGTGAAGTGCAGTGCATTGACCTAAGTTTAGCGATGTCATTTGCCCGTATATGTGACATATCTATCTTATTGCTGTTTGCGGAAATGTTGGCGAAGTGGGAAATTTGATGCGAAATCAAAAATTCGAGAAATCCTGACCTCGGGTGCCGCGCGGCCTCTAGAACAATGAATTCTTGAGCTATGAGTACAATTTTGAGTGATTCGGAATTGTAAGAAGCTACGCTGTCAGAATATGTAAAAATATTTGAAAATTACGAGGATTCAATGAAAATGGTCAAACCTTGAGCTGAAACAGTATTTCCCTTGCAGATGAATAAAAACGAAAGATTTCGCCACAAATTTTTACATTTCTGATATCAGGTAGACCTTGCGAAGGTGCTCAGAAAAATTCAAGGCGAACTCTTTATTTTTGACGAAGTTAGGAAATCTGGATCTCGCAGATGATGACCTGGCACGGATTTCGACCTCCCGAAGCTTCGCTTTTGTCGAGAGACTTATATAATGCGTTTAATCTTGATAACAATTGGTTTTCACCTTTTCCACCACCCTGAAACAGAGACAGTCCAACGTATGAGGGCAGATAAGGACGTCATAATTGGGGTAAGTTGCATAGTATCAGGCCTTGCAAATTTTCAAAGACAAGAGCCCAAATTGTTAGTTTGACTCTGTGTGAAGTATATTTAATGATTTTTACAAGTTTTGGGAGGTAACTTGAGTCCCAGAGCACAGAACTCCGTGCCAGGTCATCATCTGCGAGATCCAGATTTCCTAACTTCGTCAAAAATAAAGAGTTCGCCTTGAATTTTTCTGAGCACCTTCGCAAGGTCTACCTGATATCAGAAATGTAAAAATTTGTGGCGAAATCTTTCGTTTTTATTCATCTGCAAGGGAAATACTGTTTCAGCTCAAGGTTTGACCATTTTCATTGAATCCTCGTAATTTTCAAATATTTTTACATATTCTGACAGCGTAGCTTCTTACAATTCCGAATCACTCAAAATTGTACTCATAGCTCAAGAATTCATTGTTCTAGAGGCCGCGCGGCACCCGAGGTCAGGATTTCTCGAATTTTTGATTTCGCATCAAATTTCCCACTTCGCCAACATTTCCGCAAACAGCAATAATCTCCAGAGCAGTGTCCAGCATTCGATTTTTTCGGCTCTCTTCATGCCTTGAGGACCCAGATGGATCCTGTGACTCAGATAGGGAGAGATGTAGTTGGCACTGGGACACTGGAAGGTTCGTTCGTTCGCGAGTAGGCCTTGATTGATATTTACCGAACAGTAGCAGAGCGAGCATTCTTGCTATCTAGTTGAATAGGATAGGCTGCAAACAAGAGCGGAAGACACGAGTATGCCTCAGTTAGGGACTAACACGGATACAGCCGAAAACAGAAAAATTTCCAACTTCCCAGTCGGATCCTGGGTGAAATACTTAACCAATGGCTCTGAAATTTTAGTAGTAGTTACATAGAGGCTTTATATACACTATACCATGAGGAATAAGAATGAGAATTAAAACTTACTGAGATATTCACTTGGGAACCAAACGGATACAATTTTTCCGGATACTTGTATTTGTTTTGTATCCGTTTTTTTGTATTCTTGGCATTTATCACGCAGTTTAGTGCTTTGTATCCGCTGTATAATATTTCTGTAAAGCATTACATCTCAGCTACACATATAACTAATTTTTTTTACTATGCTTGCAAAAATGCAGTTGTGGGATGAGTTATGCGACGACAAGTCACTTATCCGCGGATATATCCGTGTTAGTCCCTAGCCTCAGTAACGCTTTATACTGGAAATTTCAGTTAGTCGGGTGTGAATTGAAGCTAAGAGCGCGACTGACTCTCGTAGCACAAACTTTCTAGCATGGTCTTCGAGGGAACATGTGCACGACGTATGGGGCAATAGAGGTCTAGAAGCAGGGCAGTGGTCAGAAACGCCGTGCAATACGCTATTCTAGACCGAATGATTTCAACATACCTCGTCCGAGTCGTCGTCGTCCGGTCGGGGTTATCCTTCAGCCGTTCTCCGAGTTCTTGTTATTCTCGTTCGTTCGTTACCATCATGGCGGCTGGCCAAACCTGAAGACAAATTTGAACTTTGAACTTCAAAGAGGAAATGTAGAACATGCCTATAAAGAAGTGTCCATAGGCCAAACCCGAGCCTGCGAGCCTGAACCCAGGAACTGCTCGTCCACCTTCGGGCTTGCAGGTTTGAGTTCCGCTGTTTCCGGCTTCTATATGCAAAGGACCTTCGACTCAGAGTGTTTCCGCTGATAGTTCGACGATGCGAGTTGAACTGACTATTACTGGGGTATTTCTGAAGAAGACAACTTGAACTGAGTGAAAAGAAATAAGAAGTACGTTCAAGTAGGGAGACTCACCCAAGATACCCATTCGCACCCCCGCCAATTCCTGTACACTCGACCTTGGTAGGCGTCAGTTTCGAGGTACACGAGCGACCTGAAATGAGACCGAGGTCAAAGAGAGACCGGAAGCCACGGAGGTTGGAGTCGTCAGCAGCTCGAGCCCAGCGATTTTGATATCATCAAAAGGATGGGTATACGATCAGAGCAGGTCAAAATTTAGTTGTTCTTGTTCATCCGCTCGTCCTCGGTTTTAGGTCGCGGCTCCAGGGGTAAGGGCGGGTAAAGACGAATTCGATAAGCAGGATGAGCAGAGCAGGACCAGGGATGATAAAGCGGTAGCATCTCTGTCCGTGAAATTTAAGATAGCGAAACTGACAAGTAACAAGATACTGACAGGTAACAGTTATGCACGAGTAAATTGGATGCAAACCCAACTATATTTCGAGGATTGAGTGCCTTTGAAATAGCACGGTCGAATCTTGATCCTAGCTTGATCCTTGATGAGGAGGCAATTAGATTTTGAAGAGGAACCGGAAAACGTACGGGTTATAATCGTCGTCCAGATCAAATCCAACGTCATGGAGATAATTGCTACGCTGAGGCTGTGGTCGAAGAAGGTCGAAATAGCGGTTTGGTTGTGGCATTATTGCATAGCCTAGGCTGAGTGGTGAGAAGGCAAATTAGAAGCAAAAGGTTTGGTGCGCCGCGGGCCATGGGGACGGAGAGGAGCCTCCATCTTGCACATCCTCCAACAAACTGCGACTCGGAAGACTCAGTAAGAGGTGCGGTTGTAATTTGAAAACTCGCTGCCCTGGGAACCTTGTCATGATCAAGTACAAGTTCAGAGCGGGTCTGTGGCCTCAGCAGGTCAAAGCGAATCTTGATATAATCACTACGATCGCAGTACCCAATCCTCATCGATGAGAGTGTAGTTAATAGGTCCAGTCTGCGAATCCAATTAGGTCATACTTAGATGTCAGGAGAAACACCGAAGCTCACGTCTTAAACATCAAGGCCTCAGGAGAAACGAATTTTTAGAAACACATTTATTGGGAAAAAGACATGACACAACCGCCATTTCTGAGCTACGTTAGCTGTTCTTGCTTTGAGCTCAAGTAGGTGGACAAAAACGACTACAAAAAGACAATGAGTTTCAAAATAATCGAGTTTTTATGATTATAAAGGGTTTGAACTTACCTTGAAAACGCATTCTGAATGAGTAGCAAACTCCACACGACGAGCTGCGCGTCCAGTAAATAAACACGAAAGGCGAAGACGGATGGCAAAGGAAAGAGAGAAAGACCATAATCTTGCCATAATCACACGCTGACTCAGCAGCGGGACTGCTTTCCGGACCTCCGAGTCCTGACCTCAAACTCGACCACCACCAGCCTTTATCCGAGTCGTCTTCCACGATAGCAACGACTCAGGACCACGCAGGACGAATGTAGCCTACGAAATACCACGCGAAGGCAACGCTAACCAAGGCGACGACGCAGGAAGTCGAGGCTTTTAAGAAATATGGTAGGTAAATACTACCTTCTGTGCTTTCCGCCTGCGGTAGCTTATCCCTATAGGCATAGGCATCATCGTTTCAGAGGCGTATCTGCGACTTTGAAAGAATATCGTCATAATATACCCCCACGAAGATTCGTGCTGAATTGACGTTACTCAACGAGTCAGGTATGTACTTCCCGTATCATTCTGCGACATCCACTCATGTTACGACTAGCCCACTCTCTGTATACTATGGGATATCCAAATCGCTCCATCCGATGTTCAGCTGCGCGTCCAGGGTTGCACCACTTCCCCATGGGCACGAGTCGCACGACTCTCGCGACAGAGTGAACGACCATTGTTGGTCAGACTTCAAACTTCGAGCATAGTGCTGCGTCAATGCTACGAGCCCAATTCCCCGTCGTCCATTGATCTCTGCACCACCCGCACTTCCTGACACTGTGCTCGTCGGCGCGACTCCATCTCTGCGTCATTCGCCTGAATTGAGACTTTCGGGTGCAAGCACTACCGTCAAAATCCGATTATACGGCCTAATCAGGATTGCATCAGTCACCAGTGTGAGAGCGGTGTATCCTCAGCGCGCCTCGTACGTCTTCTTTCTCTTTCTCTTCTGACCCCTCGATGCGAACCGCCTGCAACCTCTATATACAGCCGAATACACCCAGCCAACGCAAGACTCCAAATCCTTCCCGCTAATACATATTCAGCTCTGAGCTTCCCATCCATACCTCCTGCTCCTGCTCCAGCTCCAGGTCGCCCTCCCCGTCTTTGTTCAGCTCCAGCTCCAGCTGCACGTCTGCGGAGTCTGTAAGACTAGCATCCATTTGTCGTATCAACAGTCGCCGTACGATCTGTAACCTTAACCTCATTAATGACGACGACGACGAAGACCCCCCTGTTGGGGCTGGAAGTGACGACGTCAGTGTTTGCTGGGGCCACGATGCATCAGCAGCAGCAGCAGCTGGCGGTCACGGTGCCATTGATGTCTGCGACGGAGTTGTCGTTTCGCAGCCGCCTGCGCCAATGAATGCATGGGCGAAGCGTGTTTGAGCAGCCTGAATCCCGGCATGAGCTTGTGGTCATGTCGACTGCGTCGCAATAGAGTATGACCTCAGGTCTCAACAACCCAAAGGCCGAGGCAGGGCAAGGCCCAACGCCAACCCACTCAACGCCGTCCGGCTCTCGAATGGCAAGCCGATGACGAGCAGTCTGAAGAGCTCGAGCACCTCGTTCCCGAACCAGTCCGTTGTGCTGAGGATTGTGGCCCGATCTGCATAGGCAGGAAGGGCCGTCCGAAGGGGCGGCGGGCTGCACGACCTCCACCACCAGGGAGCATTTCGTTCCAGTTGCGGTTTTCTTAGTTTTCCCGGTGTCCCTCGGTCAGGAGCGAGGCACGGAGCAGGCGAGGAAAGGTGGACTAGTTGAGTAGGGGGGTGTCAGTGAAGCACTGGGGCGGAAGAAGTGGGAGAATATGAGACCGCGTTAGCTTCGAGGTGGAAGTCGAGCGGTTCCTGAGACTTCTTGAGGTCTGAGTGGACGCTGGTGACATTTCGGGCTAGTAAAACCCTCGTTACTGGATTGTGTATACCTCCCTCCCTTGCTCTTGCCTCTCGCTTTCATCGTCACAGCGGACCAATCTTCGTCTTTCGTTTCCCTAGGTCACTCGACCGAAATCACGGCGGATTTCTCGTTTGATTATAATAATATCTCTTCGACCCCCGATGACCCATCGATTACCGGCTAAACCAAGTGAATTCAAGCACCAAAAAACTGATATACGCAACAACAAGAACCGCCCCAATCCACCTAGCACCTCCTAGAAATACGACACAGCACAAGGCCGCCGATGAGCCCCATAATGTCGCCACCTCAAATCCAGACACCCGTTCTTTACCCACATCTACTTCTGCACCACTTAAAAGCACCACGCCCAAACACAACGTCAGTAAGAATATATTGCTCCCCACTGTATTTGCGACCAATATACCCTCGTGGCCTCTCTTCCCACTTCTATTGCCACTCCGACGCATACTGAGAACAGCAATGAACTTCTCTGGCAAGGTCGTTGAAAAAGAGAGCACGGTCATGCCCACAACAGTTCCTGAAAGGTGGAAGGCATCGGCAAGGGAGGCAGCAGTATGAGAGAGAAGGTAGCCGGAGAGAGAAAGCAGCAGGAAGGAAATAAGGAGCTGCAGGAGATGATAATATAAGGGCGAATGGTTGACTTTGCGATGTTGGGTGAGGAGAGGGGATGTTTCGGAAGGACCTCCCTGGTTTTCGGTTTCAGCACGTTCTGTATCCAAAACCCTACAGAGAGAGGCGTCGTCTGCATTGCTAATCTCAATACCCTCGCGATCCTCCTGCTGGTCGTCGCTTTCTGAATCAGAGTCAGAGTCAAAGTCCTTCGGGGCAAGGACCATGCCCCGATAAATGGCCAACCCGATTGACCCTATATACACCACAAAAACGGCAATCAACGCGGTTCCTGTCTGCCTTCCTAATCCTTGCCTTCCGTCGTAGTCCCATAGCGTAGTAGCCACGACCGCTGAAGTTAGAATGAGAAGAATTGCAGAGTAGATCTTTGAGCTCTTGTCGAACTTGATTTTTCCACTAGAGTTGCTGTTGCTACTAGTTGCGGGTATGGAGTGGAAGAGCAGTCCAAGGGAGAATGCACCGAGGATGTTGGAAATGGCTGAGCCATAGATGTTTCCAAGTGCGAGTGAGGCGCGATGTTGAGCGAGGGAGGAGATGACCACTGCAAGCTAAAGTAAGCATATAACAGACCCAAGAGATACTATACGTTCAGTAAATGTTTGCGTTAGTGTTGGGACCATACCTACTTCCTCCCATTCCGCTCCAGCAGTAAGTAGCCCGACGAAAATCTCTGAAACTCCCAGGCGGCGCGCCACGATAGCTGTGTGGTCGATGAACTTGTCTGCTGCAAATTCCAACAGGAAGAGTGCGGAGAGGAAGGTACCCGCATTGAAGGAAACTGTGTCATAGTCCATGGGCCTGTGCTCAGTGCTCACTGTTAGGGGTTGCAGCCCTGTGTCGTGGATAGATGAAGTGCGGTGATGAAGGGTCACCCTTTTCCAAAAATATCACGTGCCCGCCCGCATTGTCGAGTCCTGACCATCGACAACCGCGACTGCCAACAGTAATGACCCCACACACCTCCAACTAACCTGCTTTACGGTTTACTCATCGCTAGCGGTAGCGCGGTTTCGAACGCGTAGCCACGATTTCGAAGGACTATGACAGGTATGAACCAGCGAAGGCCGTGCGGACTCAACGATGGACCCAGTTTTAGGGATAACGAGTACACTGACTTAGGAAGGACGGGAAATGACGGTATGTACTCTCAGTACCGTCTCGCCCACATTTACCCACGTATCGACGACCAGGGTGCCGCAGTAAGCTATAACACCATGAAAGCGGACAGGCGCTGGGGCTGCAAGCCCAGCATTGCTTAACCGTTGACGAGCCCGCTTTCTCGTTATCCATCCGTTGTCTCCTACACTACTGCCGTCTTCCTCTCTGTCTTTCATGTACCTTGAGGCGTTTCATCGCAATTATCGTCATCGAAATTTGATTGTAGGCAGGTTAGGAAGGATGTTATCCTCCGCGAGCTTTGTAAGTTTCTCTTTCGGTTTTAATCCGTGTATGCTAACCCCCTTCTCCATCTCGTCCCACAGCCGCATACAGTGCTCGGCGGGCCGCCGATACAAGACTCGGAACCACCCACTTCCCAACCCTGTGCATGCTCCGTACCCATCCCCTCCGGCTCCGGGTCGTTCTCCTACTTCCTCTCAGTTGCACGAACGCGTGGCCCGTATGCCCCATACGTCGAATCACCGTCGATGTATCAGCCATCGCCGTACTCCAGTCACCCTCCGCTTATCAGCACTTCCGACTTGAACGAGAGCGTAAAGGCAAGCATGTGCACGAGCGAGAGCAACAGCAGCACAGCGAGCACCAAGCTGCGCTTGCTTATTCCACCTTCGTGAGGCTGGGAAAGCAGAACAGAAGAACCTCTGCGGCGCCTGGCACCTGCTGCGTATGGTGCTGAATATTTGTGAAATGGGAACGAATGTGCGACGACGGCGAGTTCGGCGCAGGATTCGAGCAGCAACGAGAACGACTACAACACGAGTACGAATACATACGGGTTGATTCGACGCCGGTGCAGGAGCCTGCTGAAGGCGCTCTCGACGGTCTTGGAAACACGAGTTTTTCGACGAAGATGGGTCCCTCCCACCCCACCTGCTCCTTGCGGCCGTCCTTCACCTGCACATAGTCTCGCACCTAGGCCCGAGCCAGTCGCTCCATTGGCAATATCACATCACCGTCATCGCCCACCCCATCTCCACCCCCTTCGCTCGTGCCCAAGCTGAGCATAACCTACCACCCCAGCCCAAAATGTGCCAATCCCATCTAAGACACCAATTTAACGACTGTACGGGTTTATAATAGGAGTGCAAGGCCTGCGAGTGTGCCGTCGACTGGAGCGGGGGCGAGGTGGGTGCGGAGGAGACGGAGAAGACGGAGGTGTTGGGAGAAGGGGCGAAGTAGCATTCGGGACATGGCGGTTATGGAGGGCATGTGCGCAAGGGGATATCTGTTCCCGAAAGTTGTGGAGTCCGCAGGATGCTCACTTTTGCCGATCGTCCTCGTCTTCGTCAACCCAAACTCATGCTTGCAGGTGCTCCTCCTTTCTCGTCTTCTTTCCCTTTTTGGTGCTGACCCTGCCTTTTTCGTAGACTCTTCTTCCTTGTCATCAATTATCTACAAAAAGGTTTTTGCAGTCTGCAGTGGCACATGACTGGCCAAGTACAGCAACACGTTGTACGTCGTCCTTCTTTTCTTTTGATTGATGCTAAATGTATAAGTACAGCCCCATACACCCCGGCCACATGAACCTCCAACTCGTCCGTATTCGTCCTCTCGGGCACTGGCTCGCAGCAAAGCCTATAGAACTACCACCCCTCGGTTCACCAGCACTCTCCATACGCCCAGCAACCCTCAGCCTGTCAAAGTCTCTGATTGAACGAGAGAATGTGCACGAGCACGAGTGCGAGCTGCACCAGGCGACACCCGCGCAGAGCACTCTCGCAAGGTCTAGCAAGGCGATTTTGAGGAATTGCGCATGCTGCTCCTAGTGCAGATGGTGCCATTATCTGCGGAACACCGATGCGGATGGGTGGGCGGGGTCGATGACGGCTCTCGATTCGAGCAGCAACAGCAACAGCAACGACAACACGAGCACGAGCACGAGTGCAGCTGATTCGACGCTGGTGCAGATGCCTGTGCAGGAGCTTTTGCTTCATCATGGAGACTGCCAACGTAAAGAAATATCGGACAACTGGCGCTACACCTGCTTTTCCTCCTTGCCCTCCTCTCGTACCCCTGCCTGATCCTCCGGAGCAGGAGGCCGAGCTCGGGCTGGTGCTCGGTACACCCGCCGTTGTCGGGTGACGATTCCTACGCCTTCATCTATACCATTGGCCCCATCGTCTACTTCGACTTCAACGTTATCGGCAGTCGTCGATATCCCATGACTTCGTCGGCACCGCCGTCAATTTCAATTTTAACTTTAACCGTCGAATGCAAGTTAGGTTCAGAATCCAGTACGATCACGACTACAACCACGAACCTGGCTCCATCATCAACACCACAACCAAAAACACCAGCAGACGTGGCGATACACCAGGCGTCCCGAGTATAAGGGTGTTTTGCGCAGGTGAAACCGACAGGGCGGGGTACCCGAGATGCCTCTTGGTGGGTTTAACGTCCAAGCCCGAGGTACGTGTCTGCTCTTCATATGAGAATGAAGCTACTTATCCGTGTCTTTCCTCTTAGCAAGCAATGGGGTCTGGGAGATGCTCACTACTAGATATCAGTACCGGGCACCTCTGAGCTCTGGACTAGTTGGGCCGAGCTCGACTTCGGACGTCCCTTGTGAGCCTACCGTCTCCGCTCGCGGGTCCACCTTCGGAGGCCAACATGACTCACCTTGGATCTTAAGCCTCGAACTATCGTCGATCCACAGACCAAACGACGTTGGCCAAGGCGCCGGGGCCGATTATTTATCATTTTGTTCCTCGTTCTCTGTCCCCCCTCCTTTCCTTTCTCTGTACTTGAGCTTCAGTTTGATGGTATATTGGTTGAATGATTTTCTCGTATTCGTCATCAACTTGCTCGGAATTCGTTTTTCCTCCTTTTTTGGCGTTTGGACATTTCTTCTGTAACTACTATCCATTTGGTTTTTGGTTTTTTTCTTTTTCTACTCAGCCGCTCCCCTTCTTCTTATCGTGTCCCTTTCTTGTTCCAACTTTTATCCCGAATCCGGTCGAGCCTCTTAACAGGCAACGCCTTGTGCGACAAACGCAAAGCGTATGACGACTCCATACCTTCACATTAATATGCCTTCGTGCCACCCGTCGTGCAGCCGTTGTCGTTGTATGCCAACAAACCCCTGCCACCGTTACCCTCAGTCACGACCTAAAACCAAAATCAAGTTTATGTCGACGAAACCCGACTAGACCGCTGGGATAAAGCTTCAACTTCGAAGAGAGGCACTGTGTATTGCATCCTAGCTTCTCCCCCCGTCAACTCGAATTCGCTCGACCTTCTGCTCATGTCTCGTAACATTGTTCCTAACCTTGCTTTTCTTCCCTACACACCACTCTTTCGCTCTGTTATCGCATACATGGAGTATATACCCAGGGTCGTTATACATTGACCTGGGCAGGTTTCGTCCAAATTTTCTTCTTTTCTCATTCATCTCCTTCCTCAAGTCTCCGGTATCTCTGCAAGTACATGCTCCGTCTACTACCTACCCTCTTCCTGATCACACCGCACCTCTTTTCTGTTGTCTTCATGTCACCAATGTCAATTAGAAGAAATTCATATGTCGTTCTCTGATGCATTGACTTGAATAGTGTCCGTAGTAAGGTGACATACATCCAGTCAGATTTTTTATGCCAATGAGGAGAGCCTATCTAGTATTTGTTCTATATGGTTGTAGCAGTTCTGGATGACTCGCCAGCAAGGGTTCGTCAACGACTCTGTGACGTAAATTGCCTCAGAGTTCGCGATGCGCTTTCTAGACGACATATTGATTGCAACACTGATGGAGGATTAGGTTTGATATGATTGTTCTGTAGGGTCAAGGCGATTTTTAATTTGATTTCATTTGCATGTGTACTGAGTATAGTGGTCAGAATGCTGTTCTATGCCGGATAATTCTAACATACCTCGTTATCGTCTGCTCGGAATCATCCTTTAGCCCTTCCCGAGGTTTTTGTTCTTCTCGTTCGCGAGCGTCAAGGTGGTCTGGCCCAACCTGAACACAAATGAGCTTCGAAAATCAAGGAGGTTACGGAGAACATACCTCCGTGAAGAAGGATCCATAGGCTAAGCCATAGCTGCAAGCCCGAACCCAGGAGCTGCTAGACCATCTTTGTGCTTGCACCAGCGGGTAAGAGTTGGACTGGTAACAGAATTACAATTCGTTACACGGGTATTCTGTTGAAGAACGTCAAGAAAGGTAGAATGAAGTAAAGCGCACATTCAAGTGACGAAGACGTCTACTTACGAATTTTCTAGCGTTTTCTTTGTGTTTGAACTTGCTTCCATTGGCATGAGAGTCGCCCGAAAACAAAATCTTGGAAGAGGCAAAAGAGAACCGGTCTTGCTGTGAACTCAAGCAGGCAGGCAAAATGACAACAAACTACAATGGGTGTCTGGTCAAAATACTTGGTTGAGTCTTTTGAGTTATGACTGTAAAAGATTTGAACTTACATGGAAGAGGCATTCAAGAGGGTCCTAGACTCCACGCGATGAGAGGCGCATCCAGTGAAAGATAAAAAGTGGAGGGTAGACAGAAGAAAAAAGAGGGAAAGCGGTAATTGATGCGATCATACACTGACTCCACAGCGGAACTGTGCTCCGACTCTCCGACTCTGATATCAAACTCGACCACCACCAGCCTTCATCCGAGTCGTCCTCCACGATAGCGACAACTCAGGATCACACAGGAAGAGCGTTTGCAACGATTAACCACGCTACAGACGCAAACCACGGAGGCGACGCGGACCTAGGTGACCACGCGAAAGAAGTTCATTTAGTGGACTTGTGGAAACATGGGCAAGGTAAAGGTACTTCCAGTGCTTTCCGCTGCGTTCGCTTACACCTAAAAGCAGAAACAGCACGATTCCGGACCCGTAGCTGCGACTTTGAAAGAATGTAATTGTCATCCCTCAAAGATTGTGCAAACCGAATGTTCCTCCACGAAGACCTTGTCTCGAATCTTGGGGACGACGTCGTGTGTCATTTGAGGCATGGGATATGACAGAGGTGTGTACTTTCCATATCACCTTGCCTACATTCGCTTATGTTACGACTCGGATGGTTAGGTCTGTCACTCTGCGTAAGCAGGAGGGCTGCAGCTCCCTATCTTCGGTAAATGGAGCCGTCCTCTTCTCCTTCCTACCTTGGATCATCGCTCCACCCACAACCAGTCGCACATTGGGGATTACTCCTCAGTCCCGTGGAGAATCAACGACCACCGTTAGTTAGGCTTCAAGCTTCGAGCGTATCGTCTTTTCACTCCTATAAGCCCGCTTTCACGTTGTCCGTTGACCTCTGCACCTCCCACTTTTCTGTCCTTCATTTGCATTGAAGCCTTCCGGTGCAATTACCCTCGTCAAAGTTCGATTGTACACGTCCGTAACCTGTTAGGTTGCGTACTCAGCGCTACATCCATCCCTTCAGCTCCGTCCTCCGAGTCCTCCTGCTCCTGCTCCTTCTGGAATGCACAGAATCCATATAGCTATCGTCCATCGGCGTATTAGCAAGTGCCATATAACCCGCAACTCTCTGGGCACCAGCAGGTTCACTTTACGACGACAAGGCCCGTGGCAGCGCTGAGGATGTCAAGGACGGCACTGTACCACTGCGGTACCACTGGACCTAACGCCGAAATAGGATAAAGGCCAACACCAGCCCCTTGCTCCTCGATTTCGAGCACCCCATCCGTCGGCCTCGTTGAGCAACGACATGCCCCTGAAGAGCAGCCTGAAGAGCTCGGGCTCGAGTCCAAATATCCCTTTCCAAGTCAGCCGCAGTCACAGACGCAGACGAGGGGCATGTGCAAGGACCTCTGCATGCACACCAGCACTAGCACTAGAGCAGCAAGCGCGACCGACATGCCTCCGCCCTCTCTCGTATCCTTCCAAGCGTCGTTCTCTCCACCTCCTTCCCTCTCGCCCTTGCTAAAGCCAACGTACCACCCCCACCCGCTGAAGAAAATGCGCTTTCCTTCTCGAGATACAAACCTCGCAACCATGAGGGTCTTCAATAGGAGCTCACAACCGTGTTGTTAACTGCCGCAGGAGGAGTGGAGACCGAGACGGAGGGGCTGGGCCGGGGCATAGGTGTGCTGGGGGAAGCAGGGGTATTTTTTCCCGAAGGTTGCTCGGTGTTGGGAGAGCCCTCTTTGCGAGGGGCGGAAAGAGAATAGGAAGGTGTTGGAGGTATATGCGCTTGACCCCACAGGATGCCTGGATGTGTCGATTTGGGAGGCAGAGCGGTACGAGTGGAATGTCTATCTCGAGAGCGTCGGGTTCGTGCTCGCAGGTGGGTTTCCTTTTTGTTATCTTTTTCCTTTTTTGCATTGATTGCTGACAATATCTTCTTCCTTTTTTGCAGACCCATCCTCGTCGTCAGCCCAAACACAAAACCGAACCGGCACCCTCTTCTTAAGGAACCTCATGTGCTAAAAGACCGTCGCCGTCCGCTTCACGGTTGATGAATGACATACGACAATCGGAGCGAGCAGCCCGCGAGCGTGTCGTTGACTAGGACGTGGGGCGTCGTGGCTGGGGAGGAAACAGGGACGGGGCGGAGTGCTTTTTAGGGTTTGGTATGGGAACTAGAAGGCAGAGCTTTTCTGTACTCAACCCTACGGGATGCCCGTACCGACCGATGTGCAAAGAGAGGGGAATGTATCTCTCGAGAGCGAGTTTCGTGTTCGTGCTCACAGGTGTCTCATTCTCTACTTATTTCCTTTCTTTCGGTTACATTGCTGATTCCATTGTCATCCTTTTCGCAGATCCTTAGGTGTCCTTAACACAAACCCAACGCAAATGCAAACCCCCAAGACGCCGCTGACTCTGACCGGCCCCCTCCTTATGCGGAACGTCACGTTCCACAGGATCGTTGCAGTCCGCTCCATGCTCAACGAGTGTCGCACGATGAGCGAGGTCCTCGCGCAGCACGAGCGGAGCCTGTTGACTCTACCTTCCAGCTTCAGTGCAAGGAGGACAGGCAGATGTGTTCGCCTGATGCCTTTGGACACCTCGGCCGGTGTATGAGAGGGTGATTTGCCAGCGTGGAAACGGCTCAGGTTTGAGGTTAGCTTGAAGGATTATGCAAGCTCGGGCACACTCGCGAGGCAGGTGATGTGGGTTATTGAGCAGTATACTGTGGGGGTGGCTGTTACTCCTCCTTTTTCTGTTGCCTTTCCCAGCGGTGCTTTGGTGGGACGAAAGAATTATTGGATTGGGTTTAGGGAGGTGGAGCAGCAGTTGGGGTCGAAGGCCCAGCAGCAGCAATATATGAAAGGTGGTCGCTGTATGTGCAGCAGCTGTCGTTGTGTCACAATGCAGCACCAAGAGCAGGAGCAAGATACCAGGTGGTGCACATGCAGAACATGCTTGCAAGGCTAGGGGTGCTGAATGGAGAAACTATGCATCATCTGTTTACAATGCCAATGCACCTCTCCTGCTCCTGCCACCAAACCTTGCACCACAGCTCCTACAAGAGCTTCATTGGGTGCAGCACTGCCTAATATCAGCTCTGCTGGGCTTGAAATGAGAGGGAGTGTCAGAATGCATACAGGGAGGAAGGTCAAGCTTGGGATGAAGCCAGGTATTTGTTTGGGCAATGGGCATAGGTTTGGATCTGGGTGTCTTTGGTGGGATAATGGGAATGAAGAATGGCTATCTGAGCACACTTATGCTTCCTCCTCCTGGCTCTGGTAAATTCTGTGTGATTGATTTCTCCAATGGATGAGCTGTCTGTGAGATGACTGCCTGTTATAATCAGCATTTAACCTTGTTTTACACTAAATCAAAAACTCTTGATCTGTTATTGAAGTTGGTTATCCTGGAGATTAAATTTGCAAGTTTTTCTTTTTTCAACTTTTTTTTAAAAAAATTTCCTAGAAACTATTCTGACTTGTATTTTTCTGTAAATATATAAAGCATAATTTGTGATTTTGACCTGGAGAGGATTTTTTTGCAGGAATACTACATTGCCACTCATTTAAACCAAAAGATATGTATGGCTTGCTGCCTTACCTCAAAAAAACAACTTAAAATAGGTATTAATAATGCTTTTCTCAAAAAAAGTTATTTATTTTGTGAGATTATCATAAAAGATATCATCAAAGTACAAATCCTAATATCATATGAAGGATGTAGGATGGGCTGAAAAAGATATCACTTGGAAATGTTGAAAAATACAAAAACCAGTTCTTACAAAGGAGATTATCAAAAACTATCTTCTGAATTTTTGCACATTCATTCCAAGTTGGGTGATATCTGAGAGTAAACCAGTCATTGCTTTGTGTGAATTTCTGCTTTTTTAATTGTTGTTTGACTGAAGGATGCTTGTTCTTGATATAAAGGCTCCAGGCATTGGTAAAGCTTTGTTCAAGACTGGAACCCTGCTGAACAAGCCAAAAAGAATGTTCCAAACAGATAAGAATGGCTAAAGATATTATAATAAAAAATTAAAAATAACAGAAAACAGAAATGAATAGTCAGACCTAGAAAGACTTCCATGGATGGTGTCTATAGTATCAAAATCAATAAATCATAATATGTGAAAAAAGAGAAAAGACTTTACTTTGAACTGAAGCAACACAGTTTCTTCAATGTAGGATATCTGTAAAATGTGTCATATTAAAGAAGCAGAGAAAATAATTAAAAAAGACAATCACAAACTACATGAGGCACAAAGAAATATATAAGCAATTAAGGGAAAGAAAACTAGTCAGCAATTGAAATCAAGCAAAAGAAGCTTAGAGAACTCACAGGCTGGATAGAATTTTATGCAAGCAAATTCAGCAATTGAAATCAAGCAAAAGAAGCTCAGACAACTCACAGGCTGGATAGGATTTTATGCAGGCAAATTCAGCAACTGAAATCAAGCAAATGAAGCTCACACAACTCACAGGCTGGATAGAATTTTATGCAGGCAATGTCAGCAATTGAAATCAAGCAAAAGAAGCTCACACAACTCACATACTGGATAGAATTTTATGCAGGCAATTCAGCAATTGAAATCAAGCAAATGAAGCTCACACAACTCACGGTCTAGGTAGAATTTTATGCAGGCAATGTCAGCAATTGAAATCAAGCAAAAGAAGCTCACACAACTCACTCCCTGGATAGAATTTTATGCAGGCAATGTCAGCAATTGAAATCAAGCAAAAGAAGCTTACACAACTCACATACTGGATAAAATTTTATGCAGGCAATGTTAGCAATTGAAATCAAGCAAAAGAAGCTCATACAACTCACATACTGGATAGAATTTTATACAGGCAATGTCAGCAATTGAAGTCAAGCAAAAGAAGCTCACACAACTCACTTGCTGGATAGAATTTTATGCAGGCAATGTCAGCAATTGAAATCAAGCAAAAGAAGCTCACACAACTCACTTGCTGGATAGAATTTTATGCAGGCAATGTTAGCAAATGAAATCAAGCAAAAGAAGCTCATACAACTCACATACTGGATAGAATTTTATGCAGGCAATGTCAGCAATTGAAATCAAGCAAAAGAAGATAAGACAACTCACAGCCTGGATAGAATTTTATGCAGGCAATGTCAGCAATTGAAATCAAGCAAAAGAAGCTTACACAACTCACTCCCTGGATAGAATTTTATGCAGGCAATGTCAGCAATTGAAATCAAACAAAAGAAGCTTACACAACTCACATACTGGATAGAATTTTATGCAGGCAATGTCAGCAATTGAAATCAAGCAAAAGAAGCTCATACAACTCACAGTCTGGATAGAATTTTATGCAGGCAATGTCAGCAATTGAAATCAAGCAAAAGAAGCTCACACAACTTACATACTGGATATAATTTTATGCAGGCAATGTCAGCAATTGAAATCAAGCAAAAGAAGCTCATACAACTCACTCCCTGGATAGAATTTTATGCAGGCAATGTCAGCAATTGAAATCAAGCAAAAGAAGCTCACACAACTCACTCTCTGGATAGAATTTTATGCAGGCAATGTCAGCAATTGAAATCAAGCAAAAGAAGCTTACACAACTCACATACTGTATAAAATTTTATGCAGGCAATGTTAGCAATTGAAATCAAGCAAAAGAAGCTCACACAACTCACATACTGGATAGAATTTTATACAGGCAATGTCAGCAATTGAAGTCAAGCAAAAGAAGCTCACACAACTCACTTGCTGGATAGAATTTTATGCAGGCAATGTCAGCAATTGAAATCAAGCAAAAGAAGCTCACACAACTCACTTGCTGGATAGAATTTTATGCAAGCAATGTCAGCAATTGAAATCAAGCAAAAGAAGCTTACACAACTCACATACTGGATAGAATTTTATGCAGGCAATGTCAGCAATTGAATTCAAGCAAAAGAAGCTCACACAACTTACATTCTGAATGTTCTTTTATGCAGCAATATCAGCATATACATTGACTTCATAATATGCAAACTACCTTGTCCTAAAGACAATATTTAGAATATATTCTTTATTAAGTCAATCCTTACTGACCTGTTTTCCCTTTAAATAAAAAGTTGTCAAAAATATCTTCTAAATGTCTTTTATAACACCTACATACTAAACACATATTAATTATGTTTTATGTTAAACCATGTAATTCTTACATTTTCCTTTGTTAATCTGAGTATTTGTTTGGAATATACATTTAACAGTATTACACACCATATTGTAGCAATGTCCAAACCAACTTGCAGTATGTTGAATTAGGTCTCTCTTTATTTGCTTCAGTAGCAATATTATTGAAAAATTAAGAAAATATACCATATTGTCATTGTTGACAAATATTCTCCTGAAAATTGAGGCATAAGTGGAAGTTGAATGTGATATTTGTAAAACCTACCAATTTACAGCATATTCAATGCAAACCTCCAAGTTATTCTGTTGGACAGTGACAAACAGCATCTTCAGTGCAAGATTGTCCATTGATGCTGCTGTCTGTTTGATTAGCTTTTTAACCTGCTTTTGATGATCACTACTGTCTTTATGGATGCCTGAATGTAATATCAGTCATTAAAACTGCCTTCTGAATAAAAAATGACCAACCCTCAAAGTGCACATAAGCTCTAGGCTGAAATCTGTAGCCTTTGAGTGGCTGCATAAATTTGTTCTCCAACATATCAAAAGCAATTTCAGTATCTTTCTTTTTATTTGCTTTTAAGCCTTGAGCCTTTGTGATAAGGATATCAAGTTTCATGAAGATTGCAACCACTGGAACTGTATTTTTTTTAGGTCCCAGCAACCAATTAAACACTAAGAACAGCTCACTACTCCAAACACGATCCTCATTAAAGAACTTCTCTTCCAAAGGCAGTAAAGGGCGTGACAGATCTGGTTCAAAGCAAAACCTGAGTGTATTCTCAACAAGTACCTAGGTCACATCAAAGAAGATGATGAAAACACACCAGATGACATGAATTTGGTCTTGAACTTCCTTGGACTTTGTGCTATCCTCGATGAAAGTCATAACAGACTTGAATTCCTCCTCACCCCCTGCTTCAAAACCACAGGAGTCGTGGAAGATAAATCCTGGGTTGCTCTTGAATGTGAATGGATGGCGTACATCATGGATCCCACGCTACACAGTTAAATCAGTGATCAAGATTGAGGTAAGCACAGATATCATGGAGTATTACCTCTGCGGTTGGTTCCAACTGTCAGGAAAGAATATGAGGAGATCAAAATACCACAATCAACAGATCTCACCAAGTTTTGTTCCTCGTTGTAAATGGACGGCTCCTCAGTCGTGTTGCATACCCGTTTTAACAATGTTGTTTTTCCTGCGTTTGCTCTCCCGATGACAAGAATACGAAAGTGGGTGTATTTGGCGCGGAGTTCTGCAGCTTCTTTTCGGCCGATTTTTATGGTAGGCGCGGGAGTAGGTGACGGTGTGGTCTCAACTGGCTGAGCAACAGTGTTTGCAGCAGAATTTGACCCGGTTTGAGGCGCACTCTGCGATCCAGGTCTGATTGCCTTCTTCAGATGGCTGAAGAAACCTTTGGGATCTTTGGCAGTCTTTCGGCGGTCGTCAGCCATATCGATGGTGGTAAGAGATAACAAGATGTATGATGAGCGGACTCTCGACACCTGAGAGCTGAGAACACTATTTTTAGATCAAGTCCAAAGCAAAGATCGTTTATTGTTTCCTCCTCTCATCGCTTCATATCCGACCTTCCCTCCCAGCCCCTTCCAGCCCGTGTGGACTCCGTTTGAGTATGTGTGGTCGCGATGAAAAGAGTCTGGAGGCTGGAGTGGGCGATTCAGCAGTCCTACGGGATGAAAGTGTAGTCCAGGTATGCTTATTTTTTAATCACCAGAGTCGGTTGATGAACACGGTGTGCTCAGATGCTATTGCATTACCATATCTCACGGATTCACTTCACCTGCTGTAGGTTCCTTCAGTACTTCTGGAATGCATTCGTTGCTGTTCTCTTGGTGTCCTCTCGCCATCCGCCTCATCTCGACTTCGGATTCGTGGACAATGGGATTTTGCCTCCAACATTGGCTGAAGAATAATGCCCTAAGCCGTCGTCCTAAGGCCCCAAACCGGTCAATCGTGTCGCCAGCCACGATGGTCAACGTCGTCGACCCAGCCCAATCCCAATCTCTACTTATCTTATTAGCGAAAGCGATGCTAGAACCCTCGAGGCATGAGCTATAATACAATCCCGAGACTTTGTTGTGGGCTACGTCCCTCTGAGAAGATCGCGTTATGGGGGATGTTGATGTTCCATGTGGCTTGGTGAGACTTACACTTTATATCCTCCCTTTAGTAATACTCTGCAGATACAACCGAATTCTCCAATGGAGGCCACAAATTCGACAAATTGGCGCTTCCTAGCGGGGCTCCGATGTCGGCATTATGAGCAGTATTTTGCAACTTCGTTCTCTTGTGGTCTCTATATACTAATTCTGAGTGTAGGTTCAAAATTCGCTACGTCAATGCGACCGACCCAAAGCGACGAAGACGATGCGGACATAGAGAACCTGCCTAGTGGTGTAGATGATTGAGGAAACATGGGCAGGTAAGCACCGTCTCTGTTTTCCCGCCTGCCTTTGCTTATCCCCTGGAAGCACTAATGGCGCCGTTTCGAAGTTCTAGCTGCGACCTCGAAAGGCCACGACGACCAAAAACCCGCGAACGTGCAGACTCAGCGACCAACCAAGTTTAGGGAAGGTAGGGCACTTGATTAGGAAGGACGGGGAATGACGGGGGTAATTACTCCTCGTACTAACCCGCCCACATTCGCTCACGTTACGTTTTGACGATGAGGGTCTGCCAATTTGTCCACTTCCATCACACCGTTAGATACACGGCGACAAGTGGGCATCTCCTATTCGGATACACGACGCGCTTATCCCTCGTCATACCGTTAGGTCCTTGCTCCGGCCCATGACCACTCACTCAAGTGCTACTTCAAGTTGATGTAGGCCGTGATGTATGATCAACAACGCCGACTTCTACGGCGGAACGGTCGACCGCGAAGACCGCAGCCGGTTCGGCTACAAGCTTAACCTTGCTCGACCATTGATGAGTCGGTGGGGCAAGCAGGATGCGAGTCCGCTTTCCTGTTATCCGTTGATGACTGCACCATCACCGACTCCTTCCTCCTCCTCATCGACGCGACCCCGCCTCTCCGTCCTTGAGGTGCTCTATTGCAATTGCCTTCTTCAACACTCGGTCAAACTCATCCGCAGCCTATTTCGGAATGTACTCAGGAAGGGCATCAGCAACACAAGAAGGGTGTTATTTTCAGCCAGCTTTGTACGTATTTACTTTCTTTCTTTCTTGTGATCGTGAATGCTAAGTCATTTCGTCCAGTCATAAAGTAGCATACACGTCACCACCGCAAGGCTTCAAATCTTTCCTTATCCCTCGTCTAATGTCGTGCTCCGCATCCTTTGCTTCCAGCTCCAGCTCCAGCTTGTCCTCATCCTGCTCCTGTGCGCCTGCGCAGAGCTCTTATCCTGATCATTCACTAGTATATCACTGTCAGCGGCCGCCATACGCCCCGCACCCAGCAACCCTCTGCTTATCAGCAGCTTCACTTTCAAAGTAAACTCGAACAGCGCGAACTGGAACATGAACACGAGCGAGAGCTGCAGCAGCAGCATAGGCAGCGCCAAGCAACACGTTTCGACGACTGCCAGTTCGGCGGTGGATTCGAGTAGCAAAAGCATCAGCGCCAGCAAGAGTACACCTGATTCGACGCGGGTGTGCAAAGGCCTGCACCCCGTCATGAAGATGACCAAGATGGTATAAACGGACACTCTGGGCTGCACCTTCGACGCGTCCTTGCCCTCCTCCCCCACCTGCGCTGGTCCTGCGGGGTAGGAGGCCGACCTCGGAATGTATACTCTTCTTTGGATGTGACGCGGTCTACATCTATAGGCCATCTCATTGGCTCTGCCTCACCTTGCCTCCAACCTCATCCGCGCCGTTGTCAGCTCCCAATTCCAATTCAATTTCGTCAGCACTGTCATCGATTCTCTGATACAACTTATCGGCGAATGGAATACCATCAGCTTCAACATCCACTCATGATCCATCACAACCACAACCACCTTAGTTCCATCGCCGAAGAACCACGTGGCACCTCGTAGGCTCGTATTGTGTATGGTGCCAGTTATTTGCAGATTGGGAATGGGTGTGCGATGACGTCTGTTTCCGGGCTGGATTTGAGCAAAATCACTCACAACAACTACACGAGTACGAGATTCTTCGAGTGTGATGATGCCTAGGTCTTAATACGTCTCGTAAGCTGGGGCGTCAACCTTGCATTCGACTTCATCAGCACTGCCCTCAATTTCCAATCCCAATTTCATAACGACTTGGAAGGTCTGCCTGTGAGGATAAGACTGACGATTTAAAGCGGACAGCGATTGCAGACTCAGAAGCATGTAATGGGGAAGTTCCAGTGCGTTATCTGCTTTTTCATGGTTGTCTTCATAAGTCT
The DNA here is from genome assembly GCA_023014345.1 of Galerina sulciceps. NCBI lineage: Eukaryota > Fungi > Basidiomycota > Agaricomycetes > Agaricales > Galerinaceae > Galerina > Galerina sulciceps. Next base: position 325,724 of record JAEDXJ010000035.1, read on the forward strand.
AACTCGCGCTCTAGCCGAGCGCCATCACGATCTCCGACTCCAAACTTATGGTACAACTTCGTATGAAGAAAGTTGGACGTGGCGGCGTTGAGAAACGGGACATAAGTAGCGACTCACCTCCTGGACACTTTCTAAGTTCACCAGGAACTCTCAAGGCATGGGCTACCGTATAACTCCAAGATTTCGAGAACCATGTCTGCCCGGAGAAGATCTTGATTCAAATAGTCCCATCTAGTCCTTGTAGACTACTCCACTGTCTGTATATTGTGTTCCTAGATCAGTTGAAGTCAGATTGCTAGTGCCTGAGTGTTTTGTGCATCAGTTGTGGCCTATCCCATGCCAAATACCTCATACTATCTTTACATTTCCCTTCTCGTTTCATCTGAATTTTCCACTATACCTGATACTTATTGACTACCAACCAAAGAAGAGATTCACATTGGCTACATGCATGCTTCGAAATGGCAAGACCAAGTAACACTACCCATGGCGAGAGTAAAAGGATAGTTGTCCATACTACTCAACGAACTATGCTACAATACAGCCACTCGATCTGCGACGTCTCTCCGAGCCAAGGGTAATCGGCTGAACAACGTCGGCATCTGAAATGGTCGTGTACTCAGCAACCAACTCCTGCACCCCCATATCGAAGCCGTGCACGAAATTCATCCTGGAGAGACGTTGATGGACCTGGGGTCGTGCAGAGATGGTTTTTTCGTAGTTTGCGAGTGCCCTCAAGATAAGGTCTTCTGAGACAGCATTGGGCGATCCCACGCGCAGTGTTTCAGTGAAGAGACAGTGAAGGATGCATATGAGGTGGACGATGTACGCTCCGAGGTATGTTGCGTACAATGGCCTACATAGTCATAAATGAGCAATTGGAGGGTCCATGTCGCAAAAGGTTTGCAAAGACGTACATCTTCTGGTATTTTCCGTAGAGGAACTTGATCCCGACGAGGCTGATCCCGACGACTGCGGCTGCGACTGCAATGTGGGGAGCAGCCCCGACAGCTGTTGCGATGGCTGCTGCTGCTTTTGCACTTGTAGCTGCTTCGTCCAACAGCTGTGTTATCCCAGACACTTGAGGTTCCCTGTGCAGAAATCAATCATGATCATGGGGTGAGTGATTGAATCCTGAAGCTTGACTCACCCAGTGATTTCACTCTCGTGTCCATCTAATACTGGATTGACAAATACCAGCACTTCAGCAAAGAAGGAATCGCCGAGTAGCTAACAAGAGATCATTAAACAAGGCCCAGGAACATGATCTTTGAAGGTGAGTCATCCGAACCTTGAGCGGGTCGTTGAAGTTCCAGACCATAAGAATATCATCGTGAATACGTTTGACACATTTCTCCATGCTTTGTCCCTCGAAAAAAACACTTTTTCCCAAATTGCGCCAGTACTCTGCACCAAACGGACAAACATGAATACAATCTAACTAATCTCAAGTTGGAGGATACTTGCTCTTGAAGCCTTCCCTGAAATCAATAGAAATCAGCGACAAGGAGTCAGTGGTTATGATGCAGAACACACCTGATGGAGGTCTCGACCTTCTGATCCACGTTTACTCGTTGCGCGATGACCCATGCCACATCGGTGGCACCCAGACATTGGGAAGTGATGCTGGTCAATTTCTGTAGTGATTCGAGTCGCTCTGTACGAGTTATGAGTTTTCTAGTCGACTTGGATAGAAGTTAAAGGACAAACGGGGGTAGTCTTTGTCGGTCGACACTCTCACAATCTCTGCCTTCGTCGATGCTGTAAGGGTCCTAATGCGATCATTGAAACACTCTTCTGCCCTTCTCTCAACCTCAGCTTTGGAGAGTTTCTTGGCGTCCTTCCGTTGTTCTTTGATGAGGAAGTCGTACTTTGTAAACACGATAACGACAGGGATATTCACTTGACTATGTGTCAGACCGGGTTGGACACTAAGATTTACATAGAACTTACGTTCCTCGGCGAGCTTGAGGAGTTTCTCGTCGCCGATCTGTTGCACTCTCGCGCCTTCCAAAGGGGATTCTTTGCATAGCCTGTTGACAATGGAGGTGAAATATCTGTAATCAATTTTGAATAAAAGGAGTCTTACCAAATTGCATGGACTTGATCGCGCAGAGCCATCGCACTTCTGCCCCGGAGGAATCGATCGACCTTGGTCCAGTTTTCCGAGGACCCAGCTTCAAAGCCTTGACTGTCATGTAAGATGAACCTCTCGTTTTGTTCGGATGTGTATCCACGATCAATTTCGGCATAACCAGGACGGTCGTGGTTGATGTCAATGTCCTGTGGTCGTTAAGATAAGTAGCTCGGAGAGGAAACAAGCACAGAACTTACTTTCAAACTGACGTTGAAGATAGCTTTCACAAGAGAAGACTTTCCAACGCCAGACTAGAGAAAGATGAGTACGTGTACTATGAGTCGCTAATAATTTCTGGGTTCTAACATTGCCGATGAGCACGATCCGGAATCTGCAAGCAATGGGTTGGGACGTCAAGTCGATAAAAAAAAGAAGTTTGCGTACTGTGGGCATGCACGAAGAGTTTCTTCGACTCTCGACGGTAAATCGGGGGTGATCTGGTCTGCATGCCTGCCGCTAGTCGGAAGTGAGAATGTGTCGTTCGTTGAACTTGGTCCTTGTGATTCACGGGAAATCCGAGTCGTATTTGCCGACATGAAGCTGAGTGTGGATAAACCTTTCGTTGAACTGGGTGCTTAAGGAAGAGAAAGAGAAAACGAGCATGGCGGACTCTGGGCTGTGTGGGCGAACATTTTATCTTTGGAACAAGCGCTGTGCCTCCGTCATACAGACTGTCAGATCATGTCAGAGATAACACTCGCACGCTTTTTTATAGTAATTTGGTAAAACAAATTATTGGATAAATAACTGATGAGTATTGGAGCAGTCACTCGACTTGTGCACCTCACTTCAAACCACCACTTAGTCTCATACAATCCGCGATAGGCACCATGGGATGTCGATGTTTTGTTTCATCGCTTCTGTGTCAATGAGGCCTCGATGCGACCACCTGCCATCCTCTCACAGCCTCGTGGACATAATTGGCAGCAGTGAGTGACTGAATTGGAGCCTCACGGCGAGGGTAAATCACGAAGGAGAGGTCCGGTAAGTCACTCCTGACATGGATTGTGATTCGTACAACTTACCAAGGCCTAGAACATCGCATTCCTTTCTAAAAGTCTCTTTAAATAGAGGACATCTGCATCCCAGGCCAGTCCTTCCGTCACCGAACTTCAACTTGCGATTGGTTATCTCAATGGGGTGTGCATGCTAAGGCTGCCAACACCTACTATATATGAAGTATGTAAGTCTTCTCGGAATTGCCATTCATTCCTGAGCCCTTGTGCTTCCGTAGGCTCAAACCCACCTGCCGTCTCTCTACGACCCCGTACACAGATTCGTCTTGGACTTATTTGCATATAAATTGGACTACACCAGTCCTACGGAGCCCGGTAAACCTGGTAATTTCTGTCGTGGTTATTGTGTCCTAACTGTAATACTCAGGTTTACCTTTGAAGGCAAAAACTCGGTCAGGCTCCACAAATCCCACAACCTGGTCACTGACTACGCACAAGTTGTAGGACCTTAACATTTTTTCGTATGTCGCGTAACTGATCGTCTCTTGCAGTAGTTGTGCGCGGAACATTAGGTCAACCGTCCTCAAGGTTTTGTGTTCAATGATGGGTTCAATCGGGATATGAAGTTTGGAAGGTACGCAAAACTTTGACGAAGAACAGTTGTCATACTCAACTTAATTTCTACCTAGCAGAATGAAACTTCGTAACTCACAGATCAAACAATCTGTACACTCTCTATACTAAATGTCATCGTGTCTGATACTGACGTGAGTCGCTTTGAATTTTTTGACTATGATGAGTTCAAGTTTATGCTTCTCCAGTCATTGTCATTCAACTCGTCAATTTACAAGTCTTTCCATGACCGATATTTTATTTTAGTAATGGTAAGCTTGACATTTTACCTCTTTTCCTCTTATTTACCGTTTTTTATTTAAGCATAGTTTTCTCACTTGGGAGCACGGAGATGCTTTTCGAAGGCCACCGCATACAACACGCAGACGATTGCTTAACAGTCAACAGTGGTGCACCTCAGGCATGAGGCATTCGCTTGCTCATCAATTCGTCGGTGCTAACTCGCCATACTCATAAACAGCTAACATGAATGCTTCCCTTTTTGGGCGTTTGCGGTTTGGGTTGGTTCTAGGAGGCAGATGCCCGAGGTACGTGCACGTCTCTTCATGTGAAAGATTTCCTTACTTATTGTCGTCCTCGCAGGAAATGGGAATGTGGGATATTGGACAAGCTAAGCTGGGGATGCTCGGCCTCCCTGTCATGGCCGTCTTGAGGTCGCTTTCGTGGGTCAGACTTCGTCCTCATCTCGTTATGCGGCGCCATACATCCTCGTCGACGCAATACTATCATCCCTCCTCCTTGTCCTCTCAGTCGTTTCCTACTCAACTGCACCTGCGAAGAGTATGAATTTAATCCCTCCGCGCACCCGCAGTCGCCATATGCCCAGCAGCATTCGCCGTCGGCGTCATAGAATCAAGAACGTGAAGAGCAGCATGAACGTGCACACGAACGAGGCTACCGCTGCGCCGCGCAGATTATGGCCTCAGGGCTGAGGAGGTTGAATTTAGGAAACTACGTGGCGACTGCTACTGCATATGGTGCAGGCTTTTCACGGGATGGACGTGGATATGCGATAACGCTCACTTCGAGGATGGATTCGAGCAGCAATACCAGCAAAAGCATCAGTACTAGCATTATTACACCAAATTCGACGCCGGTGTGCGGGAGCCCGCACTTTTACTTCGAGTTGTACCACCACCAATGCCAACTTCCTCCTTGCCCTCCGTTTCGTTTGCTCCTCGTCAACGTCCGATTCAACGTCAATTTCTAGTTCTTATTTCATCGTCGAAAGCAATTCCAACTTCAGCTTCAACAGCACGACCACGAGTTCGACGAACTTGGCTCCATACTGTGAGCGCAAGTGTTTGCCTTCATCTATTTTATCGGCTCCATCGTCAATTCTCGATTCAACGTCATCAGCGCGGTCGTCAGCTTGCCATTCGACCTCATCAAGACCGTTGTCAAATTTTTGACCTTAATTTGGTCGTTGAATTGGTCGTTGAATTGAATTCCACCATCGGGTTTAACGTCTAGCAAGAAGACGGACGGTCACGACTACGAATGTGGCCCCATCGTCACTACCACCACCACCACAACAACAACAACAATACGAGCAAACGAGGCGATACACCAGGCGTCATCCATTTTCAATCCTATCTTCGTCAGCGAATGGAACTTCAACATTAGCTTTGATGTCCAGCACGACCACGACCATGAACCTGGCTCCACCACCACAAAAGCAGACGAGGCGATATACCAGACATTCAAGGACATTATTGTTTTTGCGCAATGCCAGAGCTATGTTGGTGGGCCTCCCTTTCCCCTGGGCCTGTTTCTGTGTCTGGGTTTAACGATGAAGCCCGAGGTATGTGTCTTCTCCTCATACGAGAATGAATTATTCGTAACTCACTTATCGGTGTTTTTCTTTCCAGCATGCATTGCGATGAGGACGATTCTCGCTACTCAATATCGGCATCAGGCACCTCTGAGCCCTTCACTAGTTGGGCCCGAGATATTATTGGACGTACTTCGACTTCGGAGGGCCTTTCTGTGAAGTTACCATCTCTGCTCGCGAATGCACCTTTTGGGGTTAGCACGACACACCTTGGATCTTGAACCTCGAATTATCGTCGATTGACGGACCTGCCGGCGTTGGCCTAGACGATGGGACGTTTAGTTCGTCATACTTTGTTCTGTTGCCTTTCTTTTCGTTCACTTGAGCTTCAGTTGGGTAGTATATTGTGGGCAATTTTCTCTTATCCTTCATCAACTCGCCAGACTTGCAATTTCGAGCATTCTGTCATTTCGTTTGTAGCTAAGTACTATCCATTTAGTTTCCGGTTTTTCTTCTTCTATTCGACCCACCTCTTTTCTTCATGGTTTTCCTTTCTTTCCGTTTCTTACCGCCGTCTCCGCCCGCCCTCCTCATTTGTGCAGTTCCACCTCTGCATCCTTCATCTGCGATGAGTTGCTCCGCTGCCATTGTCATGACTTGATTGTACGCATTCGCAGCATACCTAGGATTCTACTACAAGAAAGCTTCAGTGGCATGAAGTGGGTGTTATCCTTAGCGGTTTGTAAGTCTCTTTTCCTTTCTTTCTTTTGGTTCATGGATGCTAAGTCATTTCATCTCGTTATACAGCAGCATACAATCCGCTGATAAAGCTCTGAATCTTTCCCTACTCCTCATCGAATGCCCCGTTCCACATTCTTTCCCTCTGGCTCTCTCCAACTCTCTCCTCCTTCTCCTCCTCCTCCTCTAGGTTCTGCTGCAATATGCAAAGTCCGTATCACTAGCACCCATTGGCGTATCAACAATCGTCATACGCTCCACACCCAGCAACCCTCTGCTCTTCAGCGGCTTCAAAAAAAGAGAGTAAACACGAATGCTAGCTGCAACAGCAGCTTAGTCAGCATCAAGCAACACATCTCGATAACTGCCAATTCGGCGATGCCACGATGGATTCGAGCAGCAAAAGCGTCAGCACTGGTGCGGTTACACCAGATTCGACGCTGGTGCGCAGGAACCTGCACACCATGAAGTAGACCAGGATTGGACACTCCAGGCCTCCAGGTCGCCCCTCCTCCTTGCCCTTTGACACCTGCTCCTGCCCCGCAGGAGCAGGAGGCTGAGCTCAAGATGAACCCGTCATAGTCAACTGACGTGGTCTCGGCCTTCATCTGTCCCGTCGGTTGTGTTGTCAACTTTGAATTCAACTTCGTTGGCACGGTTGTGAATTTCCAATCCAAACTTCATCGTCGATTGAAGCTCCGACCTCACCTTTAACATCCATCATGACGATGACCACCCCCGCAAATCTGGTTCCATTGTCGAATGCAACTCCATCTTCAGCACAACAGACTTAGTTTCGTGCCGTGAGCGTTCGTCTATCTCATTGGCATCGTCGTCAACTCTCGATTCAACCTCATCATCGAGATCGTCAGCTTCCGATATGACCTCGTCAGGACTGTTGTCAGTTTTTCAATCTTAATTTCGTCGTTGAATGGAACTCAAACGTCAACTTCAACACGACGACGACCACGAACCTCCATCAACACAACCTCCACTTCTACAAAGTAGATGAGGTGACATACCAGACATCTGGAGGACAGCGGGATTATGAATGGGCCACAAAACTGACTGTGGGCGGAAATGAGGGTACTCGGGGTCCATCTGAGCCTGTTTCTGTGTCTGGGTTTAACGATGAAGCTCGAGGTATGTGTCTGCTCTTCATATAAGAACGAAGTCTTCGTAACTTACTTACCTGTGCCTTTCTTTTCAGCATGCACTGGATCCAGGAGATGCTCACTACTAAGTATCAGTATTAGCACCCCGGAGCCCTGCACTAGTCGGCCTCGAGATATCACTCGACATACTTCGACTTTGGACGTTCTTTGCGTTAAGCTGCCATCTTCGCCTGCGGATGCACCTTTGCAGGCCAACATGACGCACCTTGGATCTCAAGCACCGACGTATCACCGATTGATGGACTTGCTGACGTTGGCTTGGACGATGGGATGTTTTGTTCGTCATACTTCGTTCTGTTTTCTTTCTTTCTTCTGTCTTTGCTTGAGCTCCAATTGAGCGGTATATTATGGACGACTTTACCTCTCACTTCATCAACTCGCCACACTTGCAATTTTTCTTACCTCGTTTTCGACCATTCGGTCGCTTCATTTGTAAATGTACTATCCATTTGATTATCGGCTTTTCTTCTTTTACTCGATCCATACTCTTTTTTATCGTGTTCCTTTCCTTGCTACTCCGACTTCGATCCCGAATCGATTTGGGATCATGCAGAGGCGATTACAACCATTGCTTTAAAACTACTGTATAACTACTCGAAAATACTGATGTAACATACGCTGCATAAGCTACAAACAAATTCACCTGTCTAAGTACCTCCTTGAGTAGTGTGTCGTCCACTCTGGCTCCTCGAATTCGAACTGCGAATGGAATGCGACCCACTATCTAACTTCTTCCACGCCATCATCATCGTCGTCATCATCCTCGCTTTCCTCCTCTGGTAGAGAACTAGGCACGCCGGATGCTGCATGCTGCATGCAGCAGGGTACTGTAGGTAGGGGCAGCAAATTTGATGCAGCCTTGCGACGCAGATCTGATATGTACTCTGCACGGGGATCGTCAACGTCACCGTCGGTCAACTTGAAGGCGGCCTGACGAGTTGCCTGCTGGCGTGGGTGGGTCGGACACAATGCTCTGGTCTTGCGTGCTTCCGGAGCAGATCGATAAAATTCGGAGTTTTGCTGCTGGCGAAAAAACATGCATGGGTCGCATGTGCGACGACGACAACGACAACGCCTGTTCGACACCGGTTCCGCTTCTATTGGGTGGGCCAGGCGCCGACGTCGTGTTGCTGCTGCTACTACTCCATAAGCTTGGACAGCTCGTCTCCTCTTCCTCCTCCTCCTCCTCCTCGCCAAGCTAGTACATGCCACACATTCCAAGCTCCAAGCTTCGAAGTTGATGGCGCCAACGCTGAGGCTGCCACATATGCACAGGCATTATCAGAGCCAGAGCCAGAAGTCAGAGTCGGTTTTTGCCTTGGTGGTTGGGTTAATTCGGTGGTGTGAGATAATATGCGTAGGGAGATTGACCGGGCCAGCTGAATAGTCGAGATGGGTGCTTAAGAGTAGGAGATTGATCATGATGCGACAGTTGTATCGTTCTGGCTGTGAGGCGCGCGACGAGACGAGAGGTGCTTTCGTCGACGCGGATGCCGGTGTTGAGATATGAGTAGATCGTGTTGACGATGACTTGATTGGGGAGGTTGTGGTTGTGGTTGTACCAGTGTCTGTATCTGAGGATGACGGGTAGTCGACCTCGTAGTAGTCTAGCCAGAGAAAAGAGGAAATAATCAGTCTGCATTCAACAAGCAGTGTCACTACAAGAAGCCTTACTCAGATCTCCGCCTCCTTCCCACTTCGAAGGGTCCAAGCGATACCTCCCACCGGGCCTTCTCCCAAATTGCCACGGTCGTAATGCCTCCCGCAGAAGCCAGGAAATTGGGCTGCACATAGAACGGGTGATACCGCGGACCACGACAGGAGAGTAAATAGATACATAGATCACTAGGTTCGATGGCGATGCGAGACCTTCCGGGTGTGTACACCGCGTTGAAATTAAATCCTCCGCGAGCGTTTTTTCGTAGTTTGAGAAGTTGTCTGGGATGACTCTGAGCCCGTCTTGCTCTGCAGCTGGTGGTGGTGGTGGTGGAGAGGGAGGTGCGTACTTATGATCATACGACGGTGGTTGGTCCCAGTTACAGTTGGGAGAGTTCGTTGCTGACGTGCTTGCAGAGTTTGATGTCGTCGGCTCGTCGTGGATGGCGCAGTGGAAGGCCCTGGGTTGGCGTCCTTCTTTATCTAGTGAATTGGCTCTGTGGTACCAGCTGCACCTGCATCCTGCACGACAGTAATAGAAGTACGCCTGAGTATACGACGGTGGCTGTCGCTGGGATTCGTTGTTTGGTAGGGCGAAATACGGGCTTGCATATGCGGAAATGCGCTGTATGGCTAAGCAGCTGAGCATATGGACCTCGGTCTGGGAGTTGTGGGTGGTATGGAGAGATGGGATGTGGAGGGTGAGCCTGTCCGTAGGGTTGGTAATCATGAGGGTGAAGTGGGCCAACGTTTGGGATCGGGTGCGGGGAGAGTGACAGGTGCGGACTCGGTAGTTGGATCCTGTTAGGATGATCCAGCAGTCACCGACGAAGAGCTTGCAGAATCGTGTGACAGAGACGTCGTCGGCTCGTCATTCGCGATCGTGGTGTACGGCACTGTGGAAGGTCCTGGCCAGGCCTGGAGTTGGCGGCCCAGCTCTATCGGGTGGCTGTAGCTCTGTGGTACGACAGGAGTAGAAGTCATCGAGGGAGGCGATCGTAACGAGTTCATGACGGCTGCGCCATCTTTCAAGTTTGAGGATACTTTTTGGCGGGATCTCGGGATGACGCTTGCGAGCTTGTAATACTAGCGGCATTGAGATCGAGAAGCCATACTGCTCCGTATGTGGGGCGTTGCATATACATCGAAGGCTAGATAGCTCTCGATGATTTGCTGAGATGGTAGGAGAGCCAGGTCTCGGCGTTTGAGATCATGGTCGACTTGAATCCTGGAAGGAATTTGACGATTAATGACTATTTCTTTAGAGAGAAATGAAGATAAGATACCTGGACGATGGGTTCACACTCACTCAATCACTTTTTAAGCTCCGCTTAAACTCCTTTCACAGCCAGCGGCCACACTACGCGGCTACTTACCTGTTTCTTTTTGGCGAATTATAATTGCAATCTTTTCTATTCTACTACTGAATCTTGGGCCAGCTGAAACTTAAAGAGGCACTGGATGACTTTCCTTAACGTTTAGAACGCGAAAAAAACATGTTACAGATTCTATTGGTCTTTCCAAAGCTTAAATGCCGAAGACCCAACCCAGGCACATCAAAATGAGAATGATTTCGACTCCGAACACCTCTTTCTAAACAGCTTATCTGGAAGAGGGCCCCCTCCCCCCCTTCTAGTTTCAAAACCTGTTCTAAAGGCTTTCCAGACCAAATTTCGACCTCCGCGTTCGTCGATAATATGATGGCCGGTGTCGCTTCATCTTATTATGCCTAATTCAGGCACTTTCCTTTGCCCCCGCGTTTGCTTTGTAAATTTATGTCAAGGTCGTTAAGGTTCTCTAAATTATGGTGTTAAATCTCTAACAAGGAGACAACCGCGGAAAACTAGGTTTAGGACTAAATCTGAAGTCCCAGATCGTTAAACTTTCCTTAACGATCTGGGACTTCACTAAACAACTTGGGACTCGGAAAGCTACAATGTTCATGTGCAGGTATCAGCGGCCGCGACATCGATTTTCGATTCAATGCCATGAGTACCTCTGACAACCCTTGATTCAACGTCACCAACACCGTCGTCCATTTTCAATCCTCACTTCATTGTCGAATGCAATTTCAATATCAGCTTAAACATTCATATCAGCGACGACCACGGACCTGACTCCATTCTCACCACCAGCGCAAGCAGACGAGGGTGCACAGGGTGCCCATGGGCTTGCTTGGATGAAACCCGGGCTCGAGGTACGTATCTGCGCTTCATATGAGAATGAAGGCTTCACAACTTACTTATACCTGTTTTTATATTCAGGAGGTAGTGAATGGAATTTGGGATGCTCAATACTTGGAGGAAGCAAAGCAATTTGAGCAACACCAGCAGTGACGACAGAGTTTCCAAGATACCTGACAGCTCTGTCAGCTTGAGGTATTCGTGTCTCCTCGCGTCAAACTTATCCTCTACAAGTACAGTTCCGTTCTTTCTCCAACTTTAATCTAGATTTTGGTCGAGTCCCTGAAAAGCCTGAGCCTTTCGTCGCGACAAGCGCCGACTACTATCAAAGCATACCACGCCTCTATCCCATCGCATCAATATTCTTCCATGCTGCCCGTCCTGCTGGTCGTCGGTATACGTATACTATCAAAGCTTCGCCCATTATTTTGCCGCTACATAGGTACGGCTCAAATCAAATTTTAGTTGACGTCTACGATACTCAACGTCGGGATAACTCCTCAACTTTGTGTCCCTTAGGTGACGAATTGTTAACATGCAAACTTCCGCACTCTAATGACAGATGTTCCTCGAAGCGAAGTCATCTACCGCGACGATAATAAGGGTGCTATGTACTTCCGATCTTAAGATTGCTCACCGCTCATGGGTTTAAATTCAAAAAATTGTAAGAAAGTTACATGTTCAATTCAACTCTCGAGTAAGCATATGAAAGATGGAAAGTCCTTGGAGTGCACAAGTCGACAGAACCAAATTGTACTATACACCGCAAAGGCGGGAGGAAAAAGGAAAGGTTGAAGTACACACTTCTGAACATCAACGAGAAGTCAGTGCTCAGTTGACCTGATCCCAGATATGGGAGTTGAACTCTCGGAGGCGTTTTTCTATGAGGGTGAGCGCGTTGTCAGATTCCTTGGTCCCAATTTCGAGCCACCTTTTGGCCTTAAAGACCTTTGCTATTTCTTTGGATAAAGGAGTCGTCAAGTTTTTGGATGCTTTGGGAAAAGTATTACGGGCAGACAGTTTATCCTTCGATGTTTTACTGCCCGACTCGGAAGGGACATATTCGTCGCCGTCTCGAGCAGGCGGTTGGGGCGGAGCAGAAACGTTTTCAGGTGAAAATTCGCCATACGTCCAGGATTCGCCGTAAGCTACGATGCAGCCAATGGCCTTCAAGCTCTTGTCAGATTGAAAAGCATGCCAAGCCTGCTCATTGATTTGGTATGTGGTGTTGGTGTGCATCGAAATGTATTTTCCATCAATTTCGTTGAGTTCTGGAATCCGTTTCTTGTTTTCCACGATCAAGTCGCGAATTTCATGAGGAGTGGTTGTGTCTGGAGTGATGAAGGATATTATCCTCGAGAAGTCAGGATAACGCCTCGACAGTGGATCATGGTTGGCACCGGATGGTTCACTGAGCATAGTCGTTTCGGGCGTGTAGTACTGCTCATCATCGAATCTGGCGTGCTTGAAACCGCCTTGGTCACTCGGGCCTGCATCACCCGATGCAACCCTCTTGCGCTTTCCAACTTCTTCTATATGGAACGGGGATCCGAGTCCCAGCACAGTGGTTGTCTCAGGCTGGTTGAGAGAAGGTAGTGTGGATGGTGTGACAGGTAAATCGAATGGAAGCCCCAGCAATGTTGAGCCAGCGCTACGTGTGTCCGGTGACGGTGGAGAGGGGGCCCCTGGCTGACGGAGGCGTATTTCCCGCTCACGGTCGAAAGGAGTGTGGACTACAGGATCCTGCGGGTAGATAACGGGTACGATGTGTGTATTACCTTTACTGCTACTCTTGCTCACACACAACCTGCGAAGAGTGAGCGCCCATACCCCGTACCAGGGAGGCTCAAGGTCGCCTTCATTCCTCTCCAATGCGTGGTGTAGGGCTGCCAAAATCGCCAAGTCCTCGATTGAACTCATTGAGAGCAGATTCGCTGATTGAGAAGCTGCAGAAAAGACCACTACATAGAAGCCCTTTTATACCTACAGTGAGTGCCATTATTTTTCAGTTGACCCAGGAAAGTAAAAATGGCCGCCACTGACCGCAAGTGAAGAATCCGAGGTTGAAAGAACACAAACAGCGTCCTTTTTTGGCCTGTGACATGATCTAAAACTCTTGAATAAGGGCCTTATGTTAAACAAGTTCAGAAACTCTTGCAAGAAACGCCACATCAGACAAGAAGAAGAGCCTGCAATCCCAAGTTATTTTTAAAAGTCTTTTTTGCTGACTTTGCGTAGCTCATGAGAACCCGGCCGTATCAAGCAATCTATAACCGCCACAGTGACTAGGGGCGAGGAGAACAAGGGTAATAGCAAGTTTACGGATGAAAAAGACTCCACAAACCCCAAGAAATATTTTTGCACAATGACTTTTATATTGATCGCGCAGTTCATGAACCGTGGGCTATAAAGCGACTTATGACTAGACAAGAATCGCAGTTTTAAATAGAGAGCTTGAATTGAAGCGTTCGTATTGTCTTACAACAAACGCCGAATGGGAGAAGATCGACGTCAAGGTCCTGTGCAAGTCGACGGATTCGAGAAATTTGAGCAATTTGAATTCCAGTAACCTCGGGTCCTCGACTTTCAAGTGTTTTCACGGCAAGGAAAAAGCCCCGGAAAAAGAAAACGTCCAAGTGAAGTCAGCTCCAAGAAAAGCACCAAGAAAGACGGCGGTAGGACAGGTATTGTTAGAACGAGGCGAACAAAAGGAGGGGGGAAACACAAGGTCAATGATCGATTAATGATCAGTGACTAGTGACTCTGCTGCGGACCTTTCGAGTTCCGCGATTCATCAAAATTTTATTTGGACTTGTTACGTTCCCACCGGGCTGAAGACTTATATATAAGTGGCAATCGTGCTTGAATACCCGCAAGTACCAACCTGCTACTAACCCGCTACTGTTCCCGCAAGATGGAAAATACTGTAACTGTAACTGTAAGCGACCAATTTTATGGCGGCTTGTGTCTAACTTAATGCCCGCAGTTTTCTTGCCGCCACAGAGACGGCATGAAAAGCGTTTTCCGCATAGATCCAAAGCATTTTGGGCCAAACGTCCCACTAAATGACCGACCTTACATCTTCAAGCCCATGCCCGAACGCGAGAGCACAGACGACCACTTCTACTTCTTAGGCTGGCCGACCTCATTTGAAGAGCTCAAGCAAATCAGCCTTACGAACGTGGAGCAGGACGACTGGAATGAAATACACCCGTTCACTACCGGCTTCAACTACCTGCGACACAAGTCGGGCTTCAAGTACCTGCAGATGGCGTTGGTGGAGCCAACGACAGAGGAAGAGAAAGCTGGGCCGGAGAATAAACATGGCCTGTGCTTTGTGATGCTCTGGGTTAATAGGGTGGAGTTTTGTCATCGCATCCCGACTCATGGCCAGGTGGAGACGCTGGTCAAGATACTGAGGGGGCGCGAGCCGCAGTGGTATCGTGACTTTTATGACCCGAGGGATTTTGGGGAGCATAACCTGTTCTGAATTGGCTTTTTCTGAGTCTTGCATGCATGTGTCATTTTGGTTGTGGCCTTCTCTGTTGTCTAAAACCCTGTATGTTCCAATCGTGTTTAAACCTGGAATGCCTATCAATGTTGTTGTTTCAATGCAGACTGTAAGAAAGGGAATTCTAAGACTGCCTAGGTTCATAAGGGCCAGAATCTGGTGCTAATTATGCCCGACCTCGCTCCATATCTAATCTAACCTTCTTCATAGATGGGCCACTACTTGGCTTGCATTTTCTACACTCGATCGAGTTTAAAAGATGCAGCTAGATTGTAAGCCAAATATTATATTATTTATTTCAGTAATACTAATGACAAGCAGTATTAGACGCGCGGCTATGTATGTATGTATGTACCGAGCAATCCAACGGGGAGAAGAAATACGCCGACTTGTGCACAAGACAGATGGCCCTCAAGGCGCCAGCCCAAATATGAGAGATAGAAAGGCCATAAAAAATTCGGACTACACGACGTTGAAGACGCAAAGCCTCAATCAGGACTCGACATCGCCGTTCTTCTCATTTAATTTACCGACTCCAACGTGACCCGCAGACAAGCCATTGAACTCGTCCTCCCTGGCATCGAGACCGCGGACCGACCACCAAAAAGCAAGTCCAGTGACGAAAGCGAGGACAGCGATAACCCCGTAGTTCCACACGAGCAGGGGATCGCCGGACAGTGCTGGAGTGTAGAACATATCAGATACCAATTCAAGTTTCTCGTTTATGGAAAGGGTAGGTAAATAAGTACGCACAGACAAATGCCTCGCTAATAGCGGATGACAGGCCAGTCATGAACAAGAATAGGGAGAGCACCAAGGAGCGCATATTTTTTGGCGCTTTCGTGAAGGCGTATGCGAGGCCGGTGATGGAGGCGAGGATCTCGCTGATGGCGAAGAGGATATAGCTATCGCAGGGGATGGGAAAAAAATCGACTAAATCAGATAGGCCCATGGTGTGAATTTGGAGGACTTACGACCCAGATTGAAGCCAGACGTTAAGAGGGGCGACACCGCTGCACTCGGAGGCGTGGTTGCCGCAAGGGCTCGTCTATAATAAGGTAAGGTACATGAGAAGATCTAATATGATATTGAAATTTTCTGACCTTGTAGATATAGTGCTGAAGCACTGCAGCCCAAATCATCGCAGCTGCGCCGGTCATAAATCCCGCTGTAATCTTTTTGAGCGCACTAAAGTTCACTCCCATACGACGGAGCGCGGGGTACAGCTGCGGCATTGAATTTCAACTCAAAAAGGCATCAGGGTGTTCGTTAAGCGCTTACCAAGAGATCACAGACAGGAATAAGGATCGTCACTGTTAGCGGATCCAAATTTGAGAGGACATCGTTAGGGATGCCGTGGAGCTCCATCGTGGCGGCTTGGGAGGTCAAGTTGCTGCTCAATTGGATGTATGTCAGCCCTGAAAACAAGACGTTAATCTAATGCTCAATGGCAAGGTCGAAATGAAATCCGCACAATAAATCGGGTACCACAAGAAGACACCGCAAGCATTAATACCGCGTTGGACTTCGTTCACCCACTGGTCATCAAAATTCATCCACGCTGGTCTGGGTCCAGGTCCAGAAAACTTGCTGGGCTTCGCATTCTCCCAGAAGCCAGGCGCGTTCATATTCTTGTAAGTCGTTAGCGGGTTCAAACTCCATTTACCTCGTGCGGCATGTCTCCAAAGGCGGATGGCTGTCGCCAGGACAGAGCCGGTGGGAGGCGAGTAGGAATATTTGTTGCGCCCGATGTAGAGAATAACGGGGCAAAGCAGGAAGACGGCAGTGGGAAGTGTGTAGGAGAGGTAGAACCCGACAAACTGATCATAGGACAATTTCGTTTTATTTCCCGAGCAGAGCGGGAAAGAGCGTGAATGGGCTCACCTTCTCAGCATATGTCATTCCGATCTGCCCAATCATGCCGCCCACATTGATCATAAGATAAAAATACTGTGAAGGTGAACGAGTTTTTACTGTCTGCTTTCTGCTGAGATGACACGATTCTTACCATGTAGATTCTCAGAACTGTCAGCGAGGGATCGACAATGACCCTTTCGCCGCTTTTGGTCGTGACGACGAAGAGCTTAGTGCGCTTATACTGCTCGGCTACCAAAGGAGAAATGTTCGCCTTGAACATCCCGGTGCCTGCGCAAAGAAATTTAAGTTGCTTGAAGGTTAAAGGTTACATCGCTAGCGGCTTACCAAAGCCAGTCACGATCAGTGCGACAATGAAAGCGCCGATAGCGCCGTTGCCCTCAATAACACCTGGGATAGCGGAAATAATGAGGATGATGTGCCCGACAAGCGCGATGGCCACAGCCCAGCAGATGGTTTTGAACCGACCCCAATGGGCATCGGCGACGTATGCGCCGAACAGAGGAGTTACAAAGGACCTAGAGAGCGCCAGGAAGAAGTCAGCGTGGCGGTAGTTAGATACCCAGTCTATTTTTTAAAACACACCAGAATAGGTAAAATGTCGTCAGACCGGTGGACGCCCGCTGACCCAGTCCCAGAGCTCCTGCTTGACCATGGAGTCCAGCAGCCCCGGTGCGTGAGCCGGGAGGGAGCGGCCTTTGAATGAAGTTGGTCTATTTTTTGCGCCTCTCGTTAGCGGTCGAATAGAGTCAAATTGATTGCACTTCTTACAAAAACGACGCTGGATCCGTAGTACTGGCTGGCTATCAGCTTATCAGTTTTAAGCGTTAAATTGGATGAATGTACCGAAAAACGTTCAGCAAACTCGACGATAGCGATGACTTCGATCGAGTCAAAGATGTTAGATATTTAATGAGTAAAGAATGGGTTGGGCTCACGATATGAATCCCAGGGAATGGTGTCTGGAACTCGGCGCAACAATGCCCTCTCCTCGTCAGTGGGGGCCTGGAGGCCGTCGTGAATTCCGTCGAGCGAGTAGTGCTCTGCCTCGGGGTGGTGGTCCGAAGACGAGGTTCCATATTTCTCGTTCGAGGCAGCACGGGTTTCGTCTTCTGGTTGGACGACAGACATAGCGGATGAATTTAAGAAGATGGATCTGAAGAAATTTGAAAATTGTTCGTAGGTCGAAAGTGGGGAAAGATGGAACCGAATCCTGGAATAAAAACCCACTTCCTAGCTTGCCTTTTAACGTTTCTTCCTGACCGCAAGATATTGGATAAGTTCAAGTTAGCCGACTGCCGCGTTATTTCGAGACCGCTCGTCTATTCACATAGAACGGCCATGCCGTCCAATTACTGCTAATGGGGACCCTGAAAATTTTTTAAACATCGGACTGACTCGGAGGCAGGTGTCCACTGTCGAGAGTCAAAGTCAGATAAGCAGGACCTGCTAGGCGTTGTGGACAAGTTACAACCAACCTCGTGATCTTAATAAAGTATGCCGAAGACGTTTTCTGTGCCAAAGTGCGGCATGTTGCATGGTTGCTAGGTGCTAGTGGTACTTGTCGTAGGTGGATCCTGTCGACTCGATGACAGAACCAGAGTAGCCGGACTCTATTTCATGCTCGATTTCTAAATAAAGCAGCAAAACGTGGAGCGAGCTTCTTTTTATTACTCCTTACGTAGTCAGTCTCATCAATCTCAAATCTCAAATGTCAAATTGTTGGGTTCCTGAGGGATCCAGCCAAAAGATCGCCCCTTGGCGTCTAAACGAGATGGTCAGCAGCTTGTAGGCCATTGTAAGCCGTCCATCAAGGTCAGTGTCTCACGAGTAGCAATACCCAGTAGTGATTATCTGACACAATTCAAAGTATGAGTGGCCTGGTTTCCGAGAGTATTAATGGAATGCTCACAGGCGTCTCTCGCATGTCATCGATGTCATTCCCTGACCGTGCACCAAAGCCCATGCAGCCGACTGCGTTTAACGCCGCCTTCACGGCTCACTTGTACGCAGGTGGATGTCAGGATATATTTGTAAAGGCCGGTATCCAGCGGGTATCCTGCCACTGCGTGGAGAGTTGAACTTGTTAAAACAACATTTATGACTTGGGAGTATAGCTTCCGTGAGGATATTTCAGAGAAGATTACGCAGAATTCCAAAGCGGCACGCTTGTACGCAGGTGGGTGTCCGAGCATATTTGTAACGGCCGGTATCCAGCGGGTATCCTGCCACAGGCTCACAGCAAAGAGTCGACTGGTTAGATCTAGAACAACGTCTATGACTCGGGAGCCCAACTTCAGTGAAGATATTCCAAAGAAGATCAAGCAGAAGTCCGAAATTTCCGCACAGATGAGGGTGAACTTTTTCTTGTTGTTCACCTATTTGTATTTGTGCTTCATAGATAAACTCCAAATCAGTGCGATGTTAATCAAACGAGATGCTCATGATTTGACGTACCAGGTAAACCTTTTCTGAGTAAACTCCTTTCTCATGCATGTGCGTACGAAAATCAGGATCAGGCGTGTATTTTTTTGCTTCTTCACCAAGGCATCGAACCATCTTGCCACCCGGTCTAGTTTATTTTATGGGAGTAATCGTCTGGTCAATGACAAGTAACGACCGGGCAGGTGTCTAACTTGAGATACAAGCACTTAAGTAGAACCGTATCTAGGATTTTTGGAATAAGTATTTCACCGAAATGCGAGAAATATCCCGAACTTGCCAGCACTGCGACCGAAGAAATCGCTGTCCCAACAGAACTTCGCACCTTTATGGTTTTGGAATCAAACGACAGAAAAGAACGGACAAAAGGCACATTTGAAATCGTGCCTTTCAAACTGTACTGTAGTGGAAGCATTTCGTCCACCCACAGATCTACTCAGCCCGGTGTCAACCAAAAAAGAACGAGATGCTCTTGATTTGACGTACCAAATAAACCTCTCCATGATCAATTCCTTTCTCATGCTGCATCTGCGCACGAAAATCAGAACCAAGCGTGTATTTTCTTTCTGCTTCACCAAGGCACCGAACGACCACGTCATCCGACATTCTTTGTTTCTGGGAGAGAACATCAAGTCAATGGCAAGTAAAGACTGGGCAAGTGTCCAACTTGAGATACTTGAATAGCCCGTTTTCAGGAATATTCCACCGATTTTTCATCGAAGTCGTGAGGGTGGGTAACATTTGGTAAAAGCTAACCGGGCCTTGACGGGTTTTTAGAACCGTGAGGTCTTCGCAGGAGTGATTTTGACCATTGGCTTTTCTTTGATCTACATATAGTCGCCTTTCAATATTTCGTCAGAATAGCAAAGAGAAAAATGACTCAAGCTGACAAGGAGAATATTCGCATCATCTGAATCATAATGGAGCTCGCTACGAAAATTCGAGTTGGGTGAATGCGGGTCTCGGTTGAACGAGAAAATGTTCGGTCTGTCCTTTCCAACACCAAAATCTTGATGCGAAGTGAACAATGCTATGTTTCGGAGCAATGCGAAAGGTTGAAAACGCGGCACTAAACACGTATATAAATTCAGAAGTAGATGTGTTTGTGCTTGAGTCCAATAACAAGTGTATTAGCTCACCGGTTATAGATAAGAAATAAGCCGAGACTGAGATGCGAAGACACTAAGCCAAGATTCTGAGAAAGCAGCTAGTCAGCTAGGCTCCTTTCATGTAGTTTGCATGGAGACAACATAATTGATAGGCATTCCAAATACAAACCAGATTGGAACATACATGGGTAGAGAGCCGACAACGGAGAGGACAACAACCTAAATGGCACACACAGGAATTGCAAAAAAGCCGACTCAGCTGAGGTTATGTCGGTCAAAATGCTCAGGGCCATAAAAGTCACGATACCACTGTGGCTCCCTTTTCAATATCTTAACCAGCCTATCCACCTGGCCCTGCGTCGGGATGCGATGACAAAACTCCATCTCATTAACCCAGAGCATCAAAAAACACAGGCCATGTTCATTCTTTGGCGAGGCTTTCTCTTTTTCTGTCTGCGGCTCCACCACCGCCATCTGCAGGTCGCTGAAGCCCGACGCGTCCCGCAGG
This sequence comes from Galerina sulciceps, assembly GCA_023014345.1. Taxonomy (NCBI): domain Eukaryota; kingdom Fungi; phylum Basidiomycota; class Agaricomycetes; order Agaricales; family Galerinaceae; genus Galerina; species Galerina sulciceps. Next base: position 346,421 of record JAEDXJ010000035.1, read on the forward strand.
TAGTCACAGCCAGCAGAGATTGGGTCTATCCGTTTCCAGACGTCCTGCTTTACGTATTTGAGGCTGATGGACTTGAGCTCTCTTAATGAGGTCGGCCAGCCAAGAAAGTAGAACCGATCGTCTGTGGCCGCGCTTTCGGGCATTGGCTTGAAACGGTAGGGTCGGTCCTTTAGAGGGACGTCTGGACCACTGAGCTTTGGATCTATGTAGTAGACATCTCTGGTTCCGTCTTCGTGGTCATAAATGAACTGCAGGCATTGCACAAGTTAGACACGTAGCTGTTGGAGAATCTGTTGCTTACCGTTGCAGTATTTTGCATCTTTCGGGAACAGTGGCGGGTGGGTGGTCAAGCGACGTTCAAGATTGCAGCCTGAGTATATATGTACTTAATTCGATTTTTAGCAAGTCAAAGATTCAGTAAAAAGCAGCGAAGGATGGATTACAGCTAAATTCGAGCAGTTTGGCTCGAGCATACCTCTGGGGAAAGCGCTGGAGAGTCGTCCACACTTACGTCAGTTTTTCGCACGACTTCGAACTTGCCATTTATCCTGACCGACGCGCACTCGTCCTTTTACGCCACTCTGGTCCACTCATGGTGGAAACCACCCAAAGGTCCCAAACTGTAAGAAGCATGTTTACCTTTCCTACTCAGTCTTATTATTTTTTTTTTTCAACTTGAAGTTCACTTACTATCACGAAGATGGAACGACAGAGGTTCTCCGATTGGACCCACGGCTCACCAGCCCGAATGTCGATCCAAAGGACCGCCCCTACGTTATGAAGCCAATGCCCGCTGACACGCTCACATGTGGCCATTTCTACTTTTTAGGATGGCCTTTGACCAGCGATGAAATAAAAGCATTCGGCGCACGTGTAAAATCTGCTGAACCTCGCCGTCCGTCGTTTCAGTTCGCAGCCGGGTGTGATTACTTGAGGGCTGTATCTGGCTGCAAGTATCTTCGGACGGTTACTGTGGAACCACAGACAGAAGAGGAGAAGAATGCAGTAGGGAACAAAAAAGGCTTAGTTTTCCTTATGCTTTGGGTGAATGAGGCAGAGCTTTTCCATCGCATTCCCACTCAGGGCCAAGTGGATAAACTCGTCGAGCTACTGGAACGCGAGCCAGCTTGGTATCGCGATATCTACGAAACGGAGGACTTTGACCGCCACCATATCCACTGACATGCTTCCAGTCCATGAATGATTGTTTCTGTCTGTCGTTGTATTGGCCCTTTCAAGTTGTATTAGCCTGATCATAGTACTACACCTGTCTCCCAACGCCGCGCATGTAAAACACAGCAAATTCAAGTACACAATTTCTCTTGTAATAGACGTAATAGACAAGGAACAATAAATTTGAAAAATGAGGTGCTCGTTACATATGCATAGCGTGTATTTAGTAATGTTTAATGTTGAGCGTCCTCGAGAATGGACAGTGACAAATGTTATACTTAGAATTCGAAGGGTCAATATTGGCCACTAGTGATCTTCAGGGTCTTGGGGTGTGACTTGTGCCCAGAAGTCCTTGTTAAGTTCGCGAAGACGCATTTCTATGAGGGAGAACATGTAGTCCGACTCCGCAGTCTTGACATCAAGCCAAGGCTTGTTGACGAAAAGTTGATATACTTCGTCTCCGATTGGGGTTTCTGGTTCACCAGACCTGCCCTCAATATTATTGGCATCATCGACCCGAGGAGCCTTTTTACGCTGGGGAGTATTGTCCTTAACGGTCTCAGCATAGTCGTCGTCACCTCCGCGAGTTGTCTTTGGCTTCGGAGGATCTAAATCGACGACGTCTTTACGTTGAAACTCGTAGTACGTCCACAACCTGCCATATGCCAGGATGCATCCGATGGTCTTCAAGTTATTGTCGGATTGGAATGCATGCCACGCTTGGTCCTTGGTCTGTAGGAAATCATTCCCGAACTCCTGATCGTCCACAAGGTCGTCGACGACCGCAGAGCTTGATTTGTTCTCGACAATAAGGTCTCGGACCTCGTGGGGCATGTCATCGTCCGTAGGGTAAAAGTATGATATTATTCGAGAAAAATCCGGGTATCTTGTAGAGTCAACGTGACGGTTGTCAGAAGGCGATGGAGTAGGCTTGGGTTCTTCGTCCGAGTTCGTTAAGTCAGAATCGTCGGGACTCACTCTCTTGCGCTTCTTCATCTTCTTCAAAATTGTAGGGTCAAAAGGTGAAGCGAGCAAGGAGTTTTTCGGTGCTGGCTTGGGAGTTTTGGGGAGAAAAGAAGGCTGGAGCCCTTGCGCTACCGTGCCTTCACGGCGCGTGGTAGACGACGGAGGTGATGGGGCGGCGGGTTGGCGTAACGACCTCAGACGCTCGACATCGATGTAAAACTGAATTACGGGATCCTGTGGGTATATGGCAGGGACGATGTAAGATTCCTCTCCGGTTTTCTTTGCAGTTTTACAGAGTTTTCGCAGGGCGATGACCCAGACACCGTACCATGGGTGCTCAAGACGTCCGCCATTCTTGGATGCGTGCCTAATTGCTGCGCGAAGCTCTAAATCTTTTGGAATGTCGTCCATTTACGATGATAAGAAAAAGTGCGGAAAAGAGTAAGCGAAGAACTACAAGTCTTGGAGATAAGTAACGAACGATTTGCACGCCTTTCTTATACTCATTGGTAAATGCCACCGATACAGATTTGACTCACTCTGGCCCGTTCCGATGAAAATTCCGAACTAAAGGCCCTTCGGAGAATTCAAAGACAATGAGCAGACACTATAATGCACGTTGCAAAAACAACCGACAATGGGTGGTTATCGATTTATCGATTGTGTACCATATGCCATGATATGCGCGGGACGAAAGCTGGACTTCCTGCCACATGCATGTTTGGGCTTGTTTTTTTATTTCGCACGGCCTTCTTATTTATTCTCGACCAGCACGACGCGTCCTCATCCTCGCCCAAGCCGCTTACAATGGAAACCAGCCAAACTGTAAGAAGCTTGTTTATCCCCACAACTCAGTCTGATTCTCCTTCAGTTCACTTATTATCACGAGGATGGGACGACAGAGGTTCTTCAATTGGATCCGCGTCTCACCAGTCCGAACGTTGATCCAAAGGACCGCCCCTACGTTTTCAAGCCAATGCCCGCTGACACGACCACATGTGGCCATTTCTACTTTTTAGGGTGGCCTTTAACCAGCGATGAAATCAAAGCATTCGGCGCACGTGTAAAGTCTGCTGTACCTCGCCGTGGGCCGTTTCAGTTCGTAGCTGGGTGTGAATACTTGAGGGCTGTATCTGGCTTCAAGTATCTTCGGACGGTTACTGTGGAACCACAAACAGAAGAGGAGAAGATTGCAGTAGGAAACAAAAAAGGCTTAGTCTTTCTTATGCTGTGGGTGAACGAGGCAGAGCTTTTCCACCGGATTCCCACCCAGGGCCAAGTGGAGAAGCTCGTGGAGCTGCTCGAACGCGAACCAGCTTGGTATCGCGATATCTACGAGACGGAGGACTTTGACCTACACCATATTCATTGACATGTCTCCAGTTTTTCGCCTACTGTTTTTTGTCGCAATCGAGTTTTCTGTAGGATTAGTATCATTCAAGTTGTGTTGTATAGTCCTTGTATTTTGTTCACTATTTTTATCCAATACTATTATCTGGCATGGACAGGTTCAAGTATTCACGAGTGAAAGCCTATAAGAGCCAGCCTGAGAGTGAACGGAATGTGACAATATTTTTTCAAGAAATATCTCCAATTCTTGGTGCCTCCTTCACATTGTCAATGGAGCGAAGAACAGGGCTGGATGCAAATGCTAGATTTATCGGAGAAGGTTACTTTACATGAAAAGGGCTGGACACTCAGACGACCCCGAGCAGCGATGTCCCGAAATTGCCAGCAGCACCACGGTTGAAGACCGGAAGGGGGCTTCACGCCATCATGTGGTATCAAACGACCAGAAAGAATTGACAGGATGCAGATCCTTAAAGATGTCCATGAAGCGCACGGAGGCAGACGTCAACAAGACCAGACCATTGAAATTCATGAAAAAATGTGAAATTGGAACTGTAGTTGATGCGTAGATAGGCGCATCTGAGCGCAAGTTCAACGCTTGGACTGTCATGCTCGACCCAACAAGTCCCACTTTCTGTACAAAGAGAACTATCATCAGACTACGCGAAGGCCACATAGTCCAAACCAAAACCTACCTCAAGCGAAGGCGGCCGCGCCGGACACAACCCGAACAAGCTTCCGCTTCTGCTCCTCGACCACCTCCTCAGCCCATCTCCACCGATCCCACTCGCGGAAGGCGGTTTCCTGAAATTCCTTCCTCATCATCTTCGGATGCGGAGCGGCCTGAACGACACACCGTGGATCTCTCAGCATCCTCAGACCGGCGCAATGAGCCTCTAGCCCAGTCGCGACCGGAGTCCCTGGTCTTCTCTTGCTTACAATATGAAAGAGCAGAACCTCGAGCTTTGGTAAAATCTCGAGAATACGGGATACACTCGTACGAGCGGCCTTGGGATTTATAGCATCGAAAATCGAGAGATGCAGTTGGATGTGGGTGAGCTTGGGTAGTGCTCGGAGGGCTGTCCAGTCCCACTCCTTCCAGAAGGAAGAGTCTTCTGCAAGGCCCAAGTGCGTGACGCCAGAGAAGAAAGACTTGTTGACGTCGATGATGTTCGATGGTGAGTGGCCAGTAGTGATAGGCAGTGCGAGGTGCTGGGGTCGTAGTTCAGCCATACCCTTCATAGAGAATGGATCATCATGCCAGCATGCGAGGTCGGTGACGCCACTGCATTCCTGTAAGATCTGCGCTGCTACACCGCGCTCGATGAACACGGATATGTAGAGGGCTTTAACGGCTTTGGCCAACGTGTTTGGCTGGACTTGGAGTGCAGCTAGAAATTTTAAGGACGTCGAGGGCCAGATCAGGACGACAACCTGTTGTAGCCGTACTTGGAGACTACAAATCAGAACAGCATCAAGACCTGCCACGTATTGGGATGACTGAAAAACGGACCTCTTGAAAAACCATGGCGAAATCAACAACAACGGGGCAGTGAGTTCTGGGTTATCATGTGCGACTTGATGAAGGATACTTTCGATGATTTCTAGAGGTAAAAACGGCTCTGGACGGTCACTACGTTCGGAAGGCCGGCTCAGTTGCTTGAGTACCGTGTTTGAGCTGGACATTGATGAAGACAAGGAACAAAACAGTCAATGAGGTGCTATATTTATGTTAAGATCAGTGTGGCTGTGCAATGTTAACAAGCATCAGTAAAGTCCCATTTAGACTTGAACTTGCATGGACTCAGATAACCGAGGTCCAGACGCCCCAAAGACCGACCTAGTCAATGTGGTAGCAGGGCATGACAGCACAAAAGGTTTCGAAAACTTAGCCTTCTCTGGAAGGTTTCCCTACGCGCAGGGCGACGTTTTGGATGCGAGGGCAGGTTGTGCCCCCATTTTTCACAGCAAGTCTATAAAGTAGTTTTAAGAGAGTGAATGTTGTCGATGCAAAGGGCCTCATAGTCTTCTATGAATAAATAATCAAAACCGAGTTCGAACGAGTGATTATTCCATTGCTCTATGTATCTGAAAAAAAGCCATTTCGTCAATAAGAGTCGCAGTGTTAATCGTCAGAGAGAAAAGAATCACCTAATTCGTGCAAAGGAGCGCTTTTATGAGGTGTAAAGGTCCTCCTTTAATGTCAACCCTACGAAAGAGACCTTTATGAGTACAAGTAATCCTGCATCATGCTAAATACACACCCAATTCTTCCCGCAGAGGTTTCAGTTCCTCAACATATGCCTGATATTGCGCCTTGCTTTCCACTTTCTCCTTGACTCCCTCAAAGACGCGTACAGCGGTAGCGTAATCGTTTACACGTCGAGCAGCACGAATAGCAGCCTCAACGACGGCAGTCGAGGGTACTAGGTCATGTGCAAAGCAGTTGTTGAGGCCGCGCTGGACCTCGAACAGGTCTTCTGCGCTTTGGAAAAATTTGACGTATCGCTCAGAGAACGACTCGAAGGACTCCTGTGCGTGGCTGCTGGCAGCGCGAACGGCGAAGGCGGGGGTCCGTGCACTCCTGGCGACGACGGAGGGGCGAGCTGCGGTGCGGAGGACGGTGGAGAGCATCTGGGCACGCATTTTTGGTGGTGGTGAGGGAAATGGCGGAGGAAAGATGGGTCGGTTCGGGGTCGTCCGGAAATGTCCGACATCACGGCGTGATCAAACATAGTACGACAATCGAGTCACTGCAGAAAAAAATCTGGCTCTCCAAAAACTATCATCTCTCTCGCACAAGCCCTGCAAAAATATTGGGATTATGGCCGATTCCTACGATTTATTTTGTTGCTGGAACGCCATTGGAGCCTCTATGAGGCGTGGTACCCCCATCAGTGCCATCTACGGCCAAGAATCTGCCGCAATGCCTCTTGAGTTATCATGAGGCCGAAGAATAATCTTATTTGTTGCCTCGATGTTCCGTGTGGCGTTTCTCCTCACTTTCGTTATCCCAGTCGAAAAACCAGAGTTTGTCAGACCTGGCCTTTATGAAGAACAAAGTGTATGTTTTCCCGTGCTTGGGTGGGCATCGAGCGAAACAGCCTTCGGCAGGCATCGACCTCACTCCACATGTACTGGCTTGGTAGATATGGCATACTCAGTGTAGCCAGCATCCCGACGAGCTGTCAAATTCTCGAGCCGCCACCGACTCAATGACATGGGCGGGATGCTGTGCACCCCGCCCTGGCGGGTCTCACGTCGGCCTCACGTGACCTATCACCTCGAAGGCATTGTCGATGACAACAAAGTGCTTTCAGCGTCTTGTGAGCTTGTACCTCGATCATACTGCCGTTATTCAGGCCTGAAATCTCGATGTACCACTGCCTTGAGGCATATGGATTTTCTTGACATTATTACCCTCGACGTGAGCGACGTGGGATGTATTACTGTCACTGAAGGTCTCGAAATTATTGCTGCCTCTCGTGGAATATGTTATCGAGTTCGGGTGACTCTCTTTGACCAAGCATTTGTCCTCGTGATTACATTTGTGCCATTTTATGACACCCTGGGTGCGAGCGCAGTGCTTGTACACCGCGGCGAAGTTATTTCAATTGTCAGTGCTTGTAAAGAGCTGCTCATCTATCATGATTTCCTTCTTGGAACGCAATGGAGTCACTGATAATTGGCCCGCTGCCTTGGTTGAATCTCTTTCGCCCGCGGCACAGTTATTGACAAAATAGGAATTTCGAATTTCCTGATAATAGGCTATTTGGGTATCCACGTTGCCTCAATAAAATGGTGGTATTCCTTTTCCTTACTCGTGAGTTGTGCTCGCAGCTGACTCTGTCTATTAGGATTACTCCTCTTCTACAGGTATGCCACCGTCTCCCAATATTATAAACCCAAATTTGGCGAATATCTGAATTTTTAGTGTCCAAAAATTATTTTCTCGCCCGGCCCCGAAGCTCCTGAGTAAATATTTTTTGGAGACGTTATGCCTTATACTCGGGGAACAGGAACAAATGAAGTGCTATGGATGTGCACATTGGTAGGGCGTGGTGCCCAGAAGATTGGTGAATTCAAGAGTGCTCGGCAAGTTAATGAGGACTTCAACATAAAAATTAGCAAGTAGGGATCTGACATAGCTTTATTCAGGGTTTGGAGTTGTCGAAGGACAGGGCGGGAGTGCCTACGCGACTTCCTCACTGTCGAGAACCCGTCAACGGATCAAATGTTGTCGTGGTTGGCGAATAGCCCCCAGGGTCTCAACATTGGCGGATCGAAAATAACGTAAGTTCTTCGGGATCTTGGCGGGACGAGCTCACTACACAGCGACCGCCTTTGGAATTCGTATGTGCGAAGCTGTTTGGAGCGCTGGCCGTTGCGTGTTGCAAGGATGACGACGTGATTGTTGTGCCGTTCAGTGAGAATATGGCGATGTCACAGAAAACATCAAAAGAGTGGGAGTTTCAGGAGCACCTCCAGTCCGTGTGACGTTGTGACAAGTGCGGTAAGTGACCAACTTATTTTGTTTTCTCAAATCTTCGAGGATTTTCTGCAGTAATTTTCTCCAGGGTTGGTTGATGCGGAGAGTTCTGTAATTTCGGTGCCTTCGGGAGCTAAGATTACACGGAAGTTAAATGCTGTGAGTCAGCCTGTGTCTAGCGGGATCATAGCCATATATAACCCCTTTATAGTAAGCACAGCCCCCCCGCCGGTGAGAACCTTGCCATGCTGTTGTCAGGAATGGTATAAAGGTCCACAAGATTCAGCCTCTCCGTCATAATTCGTCTTCAGAGTCACTTCTCTCCTCCCACTTCTACATTACTGTTGCGACAGACAACTTGTTACAAGTGAGCACCATCCTATCGAGTCATTCGTCGCGTCTAACATAATCAGGCCTTCCCTCGCAGAACAATCCACCACTTTAGCAGCTTCCATGCAATCCACCATGAGCAAGGAAGAACTGGAGAACTATAATCTCGCGACTATCAGCTCGCTCTTTGAAATGCCTTCCATGAACGGAGTGCCCGATTATGGAAATGTCTCCGCGTCACCAAACGTCCACTCCAGGTCAATTTCATCCGAGTCGGGGTCATCTCTAGTCGAGCAAGCACACCCCATGCGCACCCACCCTTCGCTATCGGGATATACCCGAACGAGGGCTACCCCAGACGGTTACATTCCCCACGACGCGCCCACACAGCAACGCCGATATCTGACTCCTTCCGCAACATCCCGGAAAGAGGTCCCTTCCTATATCGCCGCACGCCGACGCGCGCCAGTACATTCGGAGGAGGAAGATGAACTCGCTGAGGAGCCTCTCCATGAGAACGCGACCGATCAAGAGAGAATTGAATACAAACGCAGGCAAAACACGCTAGCTGCGCGACGCAGCCGCAGGCGACGACTCGCTCAATTCCAGAAGCTCGAGGAGGACGTCGTTCGTCTAACACGGGAGAAGGATATCTGGAAAGAGCGCGCACTAATGATGGAGCGCATGCTTTCGACTCATGGCCTCCCTTGCCCAAACTTCGACCGGTAAACGAGTTGCAGGTCAACTTCCATTCCGCACCTCTCCTGTATAACCCCGTCGATATCCGTATTCCGTCCACCTCTAGATCTGTGTTGAACCCATCTTGATCTTCCTTCCTTACGACTCCGAGCCTACAAGTTTCGATTAACCACTGTACTCAGCTGTACTCGCTTTCCACGCTTTCTTGGTAAGTCTTGTTTCGTAATTTATTCTGCAATTGAGTTCTAATTTGTCTTCCATTTCAGCATCTTCAAGTTTCTCGAGCTTTCCATATCACGACCCATTATGAACATTCTTAGCATAGTACACTTGTCCTCGTTCCCCGATTGGTTCGTCGTTCGATTCCACATGTAGACATATCCGCACTCCCTATACCATCCCCCAACACCCACGCCTTTGTAGATACATCTATTTTTCTGCCCCCAATCCCATACTGGTTCCCGAATCGCCACCTTTCTTTGGATTTCTATATCATTATCTCATACCCAGCATTCTTATTCTTATTCATTGCGTATACCCAACACATTGATGTCTATAATTACAACCTCCACAATCGCACATTTGCTTTCTGACTAAATCGCCTCCTTAATCGAGTCAGATATCGCGAGTATTCCCACTAGTCCCCGCCCACGATTCGGGGCCTCATATCCCTAAATTGGTTTACTGGGTCGAGCATGCTTGACTCGGGAATCTAACGTGTGTGCCCTTTCAGCCGTCTAGGAAACACATGCATAATACGCTGCAGCCGCAGTAAAACTCTGATTCGAGGGCTGCACAATTACGCAGTCTCGGAGTCGAGGCATAAAACGTGTATTAATTGTGCGTGTTTGATTCATAATGATTCTCCAAGGATTCCCCCACCTTTCCCCAGCTCCAGTCATAGACGCTCAACGTGGTAATCGCGAGGTAATAATGAATGTACCCTTATGACCTCCGGTCCTTCAACAGCACTACCCCATTACCACAGAATCACCCCTTAGTGGGCGGACGATGGAAGATAGTCCCATTGTTGGATGAGCCATCAGGATAGTGCGGATTCTGATTGAGTTTGCCACTGAGGGTAAACGTAAAGAAGTACGACGCCTGGGGCCCCTTAGCCAAACTGCAAGAGATCAATCAAATTAGATTCACCATTGAGCCGAACTTCATCAAGGTATTTCATTGCCATCAGCTATCGCTGCCTCCACCAACAGATCCGAAATGGCTCTGCTTAGTGGAAGCTGACCGAAACCAGCGTCTATTTTAGCCGCCCTCGGTGCCCGAGACTGATCGCATTTGTCATCATCCCGGTTCCGTTGCAATAATCACAAAATCAACGCAATAAATTCAGGGGGTATAAACAATTGCCAGAACTGTGGGTTAAAAGAGCCAAATATCCGACGGTAGGTGGTCCCGCGGATCTATTCTTCCCGAACGTATCGTACATACATGATTTTGAGACGAAAATATCTTCCGTTTTGAAGCGGAGATCTTTCGGGAGGAATAGAAAAGACAGATGAATCACCTCCTAAGTCGAGAAGCCAAGTAGAGCTCTTCAAAGGCATTTGGGTATTTTTACCATTCAGGAGGTATTTTTGTCTTGGTTAATTGTCCACCTTTCGTTCTAATCTATCTTCACCTACAGGATATTTGGCTCGTTACTGGATCACTGATCTCCTGAATTTCGTAGACCTGAATATTGCTGAGCTATTTGAATGTAATGTGATTTTCCACTTGGTTCCAACATACGGTATGGTTGTTTAAATTGGCAAAGCCCTGAGTGTGGAAAGCACAAGGACTCCACAAATATCATAGCCCTATGGAATGCATATGGGGCCTGGAGTACATGTTGTGGCACCATATCTGGAACGATATGCGACCCAAGCTCAGCTTTGACACCTGTATATGTAATGCTAATCGAGATACTTGACACTGGGTAGCTCCTCAATGAGCAGTCCTCGGCTGCCATGTCGCCCTCTTGACATTTGAATGGACCACCAACTAGAAGCTTAAGATAGCATGTATTTTTTTCTAGATTCGGTAGTGTGCTTGAGGACATTCAACATGATCTCGAGCAGTGCCCAGGGTTTCTCGGCATGTCGCAAGTTTGTCGTATAGAATGCTGCACACAGCACTGACAGCAGACAGAGCTCGAACTACGAAAATTCCAGGCGATAGGGCAATCAAGACAGCTCGATCCTTCCATTTCAGAAGCTCACGGTGGCATCGTTCGGAGATGAGTATGGAGTGGGGCTTCAAACCCTCACCGCCCAATTCCACCGGTTTCGCTGCTTTACCGGAACCAAAATGAAATTTCCCGATCGCAGGGCACGGAGGACATTCACCTCCAGTACAGGTGAAGTCGTACTGGTTGAATGTGTTTCTTTGGTAGAAAATATGGGTCAAGGGCGACGAGAAACAGCTTTGTGCTCGATCGATCTTACGCGGTACGGCATGTGATAAGTTCTCAGTGTCTGGCTAAATTTGGCGCGCGACACCGCCATCAATGGCCGAGCTTTCCATAAAAGGATAATAAAAGCAATGCAGGGTGACGGCCGCTCAGGCGCCTACAACGCAACAGCACAGATTTCCTGTCCCGCCTGCATGCGCCAAAGTTAATTAGGTGGCATCAACTTCCACTTGTCAAGTCAGCGATATTTATTTAGAAGCCTTTATGTGGAGAGCACAGCCAACCGTGGCATGGGCACTTCGGGAAGTAGCTTGTTTTTAGCTTGCGTTGTACTTTGCAATTCAAGTTAGGCAAAGTAACTTATGATAAATTACAGCACCTTCCATTATAATTATACATTTGGAACAACAGTATCCCTAAGGTTCATAGCGGTCGTGCGACTGAACACTGCAAAATTTTCAATATGTTATTGAAATTATAAGTACCTGTGTTATTCTACTTTCGGTCTTTTTACTAGTAGAAGACCATAAAGATTCAAAATGTGTCATAATTCCATATGTTTCCTTTCATTCTGCCTTTCTTTCGGCAGAGATATTCCCATGAATGTAACTAGGACATGAGTCTGTACAGATCCAGTTACTATCTACCTGTCGAGGGCACTGCATCCTGTGTGTTTAAATTATGCTAGTGTCATTTTCTCACTGAAAAAAAAATCTTTATGTTCTATAACGACAGGCAAAGAACAAGGCGCAGCGAATTATTACTGTACCACACCGTAACACTGTCGGTTCAACATTTGAAGTGACAGGCGACGCCCGGAGAAAAATAACCACAATAATACCTGAATTATTGTGCATAAGGTCTTCACGTTCAACTTGTCATGTCCAGAAACTTGGTGCAATTTAGTATATTCTCATGGTTAATTTTATTTTTGTTTTCTAAGCCACCGAGTTCCCCTGCGTCGATGTCTTCGTTTTCTATTTATTCTGTGACTCTGGAAGATACTAGAAAACTCAGGATAGAAGACTCATTTTGACACGGCGATCGTCTGGATTATTCCGAATCCTGGCTTGAGTGCCTGCGGTGTAGATTGGGCTGGGGGAAAGGCGCGACGGAATTTAGAGACATGCAGTACTTGCCCTGTGGTCGGCACAAGTTTCCCAAAACCACCTCTGACACGACGACAAAATTAAAACGGTGGTCCAGTAGAACACCTCGAGACCTCAAGAGTTATAGAAAAAGGACATATGAGTCAATCAACTGTATACAAAGCTTCTCAATTGCCACGACATGGGCGCTGATTCCTACAAAATCTGTTTGGTCGTCAGCTGGCTAGGAGGCCAGGCTTATTATAGATGCTTTCTGGAAAACATACGACCTCCGAGATGCGCTGACACTGCCGATGGAAAGAATTTCGGCATCTTACGGATACAGCCCAAAGTTACTAGTAGACTTGACCTAGTAGCCCTCGAACTTGAATAAGAAGAAAGACTCGGAAGAGAGAGGGAATAAGACTCGGAGAAAAGCCTCGGCAGTTTGTCAGGTTGTTTTATGAATTTATAGATTTGTCGTTATAGCAGAGAAAAGACTAATAGCCATGTCCTTGATTGTTTCAGATCTTTTATCTCTTCGTCGTGGTTGTGGAGGAGTACATGATCAAGTTGAAGTTGGTGAAGGACAACCGTATTACGTAATATGCTAAGGTCTTGTGATCGAAAAATAGCCACGAGTCGGTTTCCGGACTGTGGATTTCGATCACTCGATGTTCTCAAGATGCCTGCTATCAGCTCGTCCTCCACTCTCATCTCGATATCTGATATCTACTAAAGCAATGACGACGAAAGCTTACGTCGTTCCCTACGACCACCAGACTTCTTCTCAAGTCGTGGACGGCGTTGACGCCGCAAAACTTTGGTCTGCGACACCTCAGGGGACCAAACCACCGACTGTTGGGGCGACTCGGACCTTCTACAACACCCCTTCATCGGGAGTAACTGTCGTTTCTTCTCTTGGAGCTGGTTTTGGCTCGAAGTCCAGCAATGAAAAACGTGAAATCGTTAGGAAGTCGGTTGGAAGCGCGGTTGGAGAGTTGAAACGACATGATGGCCTCAACGACGTTGGTATTGAAGCGTCTGTCGACCCTCATGCAGCTGGTATGTTATTTGTTCTTTTTTTCAAGCAACACGGTTTGATACCATTGTTTAGCTGTTGCAGCCAATCTGGCTTTGTACAAGTTCACTCTCAAAACCGATCCTCCTTCGCCATTCAACCCCAGCCTCAAAGAGCCCCTTCCTGAACAACTCACGTTCAAGCCTCTTAAGGACTCGAAAGAGTGGGACAGAGGTGTCATCTACGCCGAGGCACAGAACTTTGCTCGCACGGTATGTTCCTTTTATGGCAATGCGACCCAGAGGGTTCTCGCTCACGCGAGGCATCTTAGCTCATGGAATTGCCTGCCAATATGATGACGCCCACAGTATGTTCAACGAGGTTATATATAGCTTGTCTAAATTTACCGACGTGGATGGCAGGCCTTTACGGAACGCGTCGAAAAGGAATTCGAGGGCATTCCCAATGTTAAAGTTATCGTTCGCGACGAAGGTGTGTGGTCTTCTGACGATGACTGGCCGTGGCATTGATCTTTACCCAAAGTTTGGGCTGCCGAGAAGAACATGGTCTGTACTCTGGCGCGTTCATTTGCTTTAGAATTCTCTGACATAGTTTTACTTTAGAATGTTTTCCTCTCTGTCACTCACGGCACCTCCGAACCCGCTAAATTCCTGGAAATGTGGGCTGTCAAATGTTCTACCTCTCTGATGGGTCGCTAACTATTGCTACTAGTCATTACCATGGAGCAGCAAACAAGGATGATCAACCACTAGCATTCGTCGGCAAAGGCATCACTTTTGACTCTGGAGGCATCAGCTTGAAACCCGGAGCAGTTAGTACCGAACCTAATCTACCCATCCTGCATCCCCTCTGATTATATTGCTTAGGGCATGAAACTGATGCGAGGAGACATGGGCGGCGCTGCAACTGTCGTTTCTTCAGCTCTAGCCATTGCCAAGCTCCAGCTCCCGTACGTGACATCTGATTACTATGCTTGACCAAGTTTGAATGATTTCTGCCACAGCATCAACCTCGTCGTCAGCACGCCTCTGACAGAAAACATGCCAGGTCCCAGTGCTACCAAACCCGGAGACATGTACGCCACTCTTAATCTATCTGCTTAGTAGAAACCTCAGAAGGCCTGTGTTTTAGTATCTATGCTATGAACGGCAAATCCGTCGAGGTCGACAACACTGATGCAGAGGGTCGCCTCGTCCTCTCCGATGCGATCTATTACACCGCAACTGAGTACAAGCCACATACTCTCATTGACGTGGCAACTCTAACTGGGTAAGATCACTCTCGACTTTGTCGAGCAACGTAATGCTAAGGCATTCTCAATAGTGCTATGGTCATCGCCCTCGGCGAGGTTTACTCGGGCGTCTTCTCGGTACGTGATTCCGAACAATCATTATCTGATATATTGAAATAATATTCTGATCTCATAAACAGACATCCGACGAGCTCTGGGAACAGCTCCACGCAGCCGGCGAGATCGAATACGACCGGTTCTGGCGCATGCCGCTCGACGATGATTTCGGGCCTCAGATCCACCTCTCCAACGCTGATCTTCAAAATGTATGCTTGCACGAATTCCTTGTCCTTGATGTGATGATGTGCTGACTAAGACCGCCACTTTTCTCTTTTTAGACTGGAGGAAAGCCGGGAGGAAGCTGCACCGCCGCTCTATTCTTGAAGCCCTTCGCGGAAGGCATCGAGGCTAAAGATGGCCAGGAACCGGCTATGAAGTGGGCTCATGTTGATATCGCGGGAAGCATGGAGGTGTGTTTTTATTCCTTGTCTCTCCGCGTGTTTCCTGTCATTAATCATATTCCTTTCACCACAGGCTACGAGGATCAGCCCTTACCAGGAGTTGGGTATGACGGGACGGCCTGTTCGGTATGTCGTCTTCTTTCCCCTTCCTTACGATGTCGATGATGGGCTGATCTTTTCTTTCCTATTTTATCAGGGCGTTAATTGAATACGTCCGCCGTCTCTCGAGCAGTGCTTAGATCTACCAGCATCTATTTATTGGACCACAACTGTACACCAGGCAATATATCATCAATCTATTCATCATGTTCTTTGATCTCTGTCCATGGGTGTGTAAAGTGTAAGATGAATTATCATTAAGCAGATACGACTACGACGATATACAAATTCTCAAAACAATGCTGGACAAATCAAATAACGCCTATAGGCATTTTACATTCTACCATCAAACGACCACAGACCACATCCACATCTGCAAACTGCATCCACAAACCATAAACCATGAAGCACCATCAAAACCCAAGCTGCTCAACAAAGCTACTCCACCCTGAATCAAGTGCAATTGGTGATGCTGCAAACCCTCCACTGAACCCACTCTGATGAAAGCCCGCACCCACACCTGCGCCCCATCCCAATCCCGCGCTCGCGCCGAACCCCGAGCCAAACCCGGAGCTGAGACCCAACCCCGAGCTTGAGACCGAGGCGGAGCCGAACCCCATCCTGCGCGGGTCCATCCAAGGATCGGACGCGGAAGGGTTGTGTAGATGTGTTTGTGTGTGTGCATGCGCCGGCTGGAAATAAGGGGAATGTGATTGAGAGTAAGAGGAAGAGTGCGATTGAGAGTGAGAGTACGAGTAAGAGGAAGAGGAGGAGTGCGAATGAGAATGAGAATAAGAGTGGTGCAGAGACTCTATCCGCGGCGGGAGGTGGAGGTGAGAGGGCTGCGGGGCCAGCCGCGCGGTCTCGGGTGGGGACTCGCGCTCGCGAAAGGACTCGTGGATCGGCGCTGTTGCTGTTGTCGTTTGGTGTGGGTGTGGGTGTGAGAGGGGTTGGTGTTGGTGTTGAGAATGGTGCTGAGAGTGCTGTTGATGATGCTGATGCCGCTGGTGGTGCGATGCTGACCCAGAAGTCGACGGCCCCGACCCAGAAGGCACCACGTCGCTCGAATGATCAAAAAAAGCCATATACGGAGGCCCGCTGGGCACGACGCTGCGCAGCGCGAACTCTTTCACGTCCCGCGCGAGTGTAGGGTGCATGGTGTTATTGCTGCTCTCGCTCCGGCCCAGGTGATGGCTCTGACTTTGGCCCTGGTTTTGGGCAGGGTTTTGAGTAGAGAACGAAGGGACGTGCTGCGGTTCAGCGATGTCGGATATCGTCACGGACGTCGCGCGCGAGCGGGGGTCTGATGAGCTTGTGTGGGGATGGAGGTGGGGGTTTGAGGTCGAACTTGAGGCAGTAGCAGAGGAAGAGGCGGAAGAAGACGTAGTGCAGGTGGGATGCTCGGCGTCATGGGGCACGTGCAGATAGGTTTGGCCGTTCAGCCTGTCGAGCTCGGTGGTTGTTAATGAGGATGCTGACGACGACGTTGATATTGACGATGTAGAGGAAGAAGAGGAAGGGTCTGGGTAGTGCTGGTGGTGGAACCGGGCATGAGGAACCCCAACGACCTCTTGTGCCTTCCGTCGAAGTGCTTGCACGGAGCTCTGTTACGTTTTCGCAAAAACGATAAGCACAAGAATAACAACAAATGGAAAAAAGGAAGGCAAACGCACGAGCAATCTAGCCGCGGGCCTACAAGACTTCGCCGCCGCCGAATCGAACAACGAAGCCAGGTTATCCAGCTCCTCCATCGCCGCGGGTGTTACGTGGGACAACGTCGGTGCTCTCGTTGCGAGGAGGCAGAGTACAACCTTCAAACACCACGTCGTCAGTAAATTATACAGACGAACTCCAACACAACAAGACGTACAGCAGCACACACCCCATCCCCCCACGCGCCCCCCACGCGGCCCAAAAACCCGGGCACGACCACGTAGGCCCTGGCGAGCCCGCGGACGAGGCGCCATGCGGAGCGGTACGCGGCGACGACGGAGGGGAGGAAGCGGTGTCTCTGGATTTGGAGCTGGGCGGCGGCGGAGGAATCTTGCTGGGAGCAGGAGTCGGACTCGTACAGGGCTTGGGCGAAGTAGGGCCGGTGGAGGTTGAGTAGGGCTTAAGAATCAGAATATCAGAGAACGGTCGATACAATGAGGAAGTTTTGGGAGCTTATTCACCTATCTCTTTACAAGACAACACCAACCACCTGTACATCGTCACCTCCGCCTGCGAGCCTAGCCCTTGTCCTTGTCCTTTTCCTATTCCTTTTCCTTGTCCCAGTCCCTCCTCCTCCTCCTCCGAAAGAAGGCACCACTCAGCCGGCACCTCGACCTCCCTTATTTTCCTATCCATCTCCAGAATCGCGCTATACGCGGGCTGTTTATGCCCTAGCCCAGACCCAGGCCCGAGTGAGAGACCAGGGGAGAGGGCGAAGGCAGAGTCGACGATAGTGTGTAGGAGGAGGGTGAAGTGCGTGTGCCATGTTTGAACTGTTGGTCAACATAATCAGGATTGTGAAATACATAAGGGAATGAAGTTTGCAGCTAAGATTGACGTACAGTTTCCTGAGGGAGTATCAAGGTGGTACAAAGGAGGAACCGGGCAGTCGAAGTGCGCCCTCGATATGCTCGGCGGTCTTCCCAAGTGAAGGCTCTAGAATTTAAAAAAGTCGTGTCAGTCCAACGAAAGTCCACCAGAAAACTAAACGAAGGAAGAAAGCGAGAAAACGACACGAACCGCCCACGTATCAGCCACGAACACGCGCCAAAAGAGCGCGTGCCGGCGCTGGGCCACGTCGTCGGGGAGGTGCTTCCATCGGGCGGTGTTGAGGTCTTCAGGTATCGAATCGAGTCGAGTCGAATACGGTGACGTCAGTTTAACCACATCTGAGGTGAATGAATAAAGAGGACGTACGAAGACCCATCTGATAAAGCAATCATCAGCTTGAGAAGCTATAACAAAGACAAAGACGTACACTTTGAGCACAACGCACAGCAAGCCCGACGTACATCCACGCCGCCTCGCGGTCTTCTGCTGCTTGTTGAGCTTGTTGAGCTGCTTGCCCTACAGCTTGGTCTTCATTCGTATTCCCATTCGTGTCCGCAGAGCTCAAATCAAGGAACTGCGCCATATGTATCTTTATACCATCCCATCATCAATTAGTTAAAAGCTACACCAAGAGAAAGTGCTTACGAGAGCTTGCACACCCGCCTCACTCCCACACATCTGCGTCGCTCCTACCCCCGCCCCCGCCCCAGACCCAGACCCAAATCCGCCCAAAAAGAGGGCGGTCCTTGCGAGATGGAAGTACTCCCTTGCCTCTGCTGAAAAGGCGGGTTGGGCGGGGTTGAACAGCGTGCCAAGGGCGAGGACTACGAAGAGGAGGGAGAGGTTTGGGTTTGGGTTTGGGGCGTCACGCCCGTGAGTGGAGGAAGAGGAGGAAGAGGGATGTCTGGTCACACGAGATCAGTATCGGAATTAGAAAAAGGGAAAGCAAACAACGTACCTCGCGCGCTCGCGCTCGCGGTACACTCCGCCGAGCGTGTCTTCTATGAGCTCTTTTTTCGGGATGGGCGCATACCTGTGGATGTGGGATTCGAAAATCAAAGATCAGATGACTGGACAATAGAATAGAAGAATAGAAGAATAGAATAATAGATGATTAGACGACTAAGCATGGGACCCTATAGACGACGAGGCATGGGACCCTAATACGGGGATACTTAGATTCCACTAACGGCAAATGACACTTACAGAAACTTCCCATACTCGAGGTACACCTCGCACAGGTGCAGCGCTTCTGCGTGTGGCGGGAGGCGGGCGAGGAGGGCCTCTGCGTGTTGTTGTTGCTGTTGGTGTTGTTCGCTTTCGCTTTTGGATTGGGATTGGGATTGGAGGATTCGGTTCGTTAGTCGGGGGGTTGGAGTGGGGGTATGGAGGGCCTGTGTGATTGACTGGTGATTAGACTGGGATGGGGTGGGGTGGGAGGGGGGTTATTGATAGGACTTACTTGGGCGAGATACTATGTAGAGAGAGGGAGGAGTCAGGTCTGGATAGGGGGATGGCGTGGAGAGCACGTATACGTACCTCAGGACGAGCGGTCCCCCCTAAAAAGCTCGATTCTCCACGGCGGTTGAATACGAGTGTACCTAGCCCAGCCGAGCTTTCAGTCTGCGAAATGGATGAGGAAGAAAGAAGAAAGGCGCACCAAAAGCATCCACAACATCAGGCTCTTCCTCCGGCTCGACATCCATCGCATCATCCTCATCCTCATCCCCACCACCACCACCACCACTACGCGGCGGGGGATGAGCATGGGCAAAACTAGGCGGGGTAACCCTCGACGCAGACGGTGACTTGCTCGATGCAGACGAGCCAGGCTCGGAGGAGGACGCCGTCTCCTGGCCCTGCATGCTCGTATTGAGGCGGAGTCCGAGCTGCATCTGCACATCCAACAGCGGATGCGGCTCGTCCGACACCGCCGCCTGCAGTTTTTGTAAAGCAGCCTCGAGGGTGCGGTTGCGCGCGGCCATGAGCTCGATGCGCTCGTGCAGCTCTTCGGTGTTGGCGAGGACGAGGCGCCGGCCGATGCCTTGGGTGAGGACGCCTGTGGAGGGAGGGGGTGCGTTAGTGTTTGAGGTTAGCGGGATGGGTGGGGTGTAGAGGTATTGGGGTGTGGAGGTATTGGGGTGTGGGTAGGAGGGGGATGGAGGATGGGGGATGGGGATGAGACTCACCGGTGGGGCAGATAGAGCCACAGCCGCGCGAGACGCATTTCTCGCATGGGACCTGGGGGTGGGGTGGTCAGAAGGGATGTTGGGGTGGGGAGAGAGGGCAGCGCCGGCGCTGCTCGCTGGCGCCGTCTGACATGGCGATCATGAGTATGAAGACGGAAGGCCTCACTCACATTACGGTCGCAGCGCAGTTTGAGGCGTCTGCATTCTGCACAGGACGTCGGGCTGGACAGACAGGGAGAATGGTATGAGTATGACCACATAGCACACTCAAAATGCAGGCGTTATGAGCCCGGGTATGACGTACACGCGCCCTGGTTTCTTCTTCTGCCGCTGCTCCTTTTCCTTGTCTTTTCCTCCTGAACCCATGATGCCCGTCTACGTCAACGTCCAGTCCAGTCGAATAAGTTGAGGGGGAGGAGAAAGAGAAAGAGGCGTGCTCAGATCGACATTCGCCGCTCAACAATCCGGAAGAAAATAAGAGGTAATGAGCCGGGGGTACTAATACTATGATATGATGGTGGTAGGGTATAGTATAGGCCCGACGGATTCATGATTTGTTGTGCACAAGTCAAAACTGGGCATCATCGTCGGGCTGTGTCAGAGTCCGGTCAAAACGTGTGCTTGGGTAAGAAATAGAGATAGAGATAAGATAATGAATTACATCGGTGGCGGTGCGGCGATCAGTTCATTTTCGGTGGTCCGCCGATGTTGAAAGGCGACCACCATGTTGGGAACCATCCTACGATATCTCTCTGGCTGGAAGTCCTCTCGCTCATTCCTCAGTATCTCGAAACCCGACTGAAATATGGCGGTCTTGTCTCAGTCGCGTAAATCAGGCGACCTCATCATTCAACAGTCAATATGCAATCACTGTCGTTCGGGCGTTGCATGAACATCACCTCATGCATAATCTGCTTCCATGTCGAATCTGTCCATGTATGCCCTCTGGAGGTTTGAACAACTGGTTCATTCGCCTCGAGGTGTGTTGAAAGACCAACCACTCTCTTTCCGCATTGACTGAACACGGGTCATAGTGCAATCTCCAGTCTATGGTTTTTGTAGCCCTCATTTTCGCCTTGCCGAGCAGAGGTATGGCATCCGACACCTTTTCATGCCCTTTTTCCGACGCTACTACTCGTGCTAACAGAACCCGGACCTGATGCATCGACGGCTCAACACGATCTGAGTCGGACGGTTTTCCATCGATTGTTCATGTTCAACTTCAAATCCTCGCCTTCAAGTTGCTTTCACGATCTCAAGTTATAATTATCAAGCGACCTTTTGGCATTTGGCATTTATCTACCAGAAACTGCAAGACTATCAGGAGGGAGGAAAACAGCGTCATTGTCCCTCATCATCCTACCATTTCGGAACCGCTTCAAGGCATCCTCTTCTTTGTTACGGTAGCAGAGGCAGAGGGTCACACAGCCTTCACTTCCTCGCCGACTAGTTCATCCTCAGCAGAAAGTCAACCATCGCGTTGTTCAAATATGGCGGTCTTTCCTTGCTGTTGCGTAAATCAGGCGACCTCATTAATATCACAAAGTTCAACATGCAAACACAGTCGTTCCAGAACGAAAACTGCCATTTCGTGCATAATCTGCCTCATGCTGAATGATAAGTCTTTCTGTGACCTTTCGACGCTTCAACGACTTGCTGGTTATTTGCCTCTAGGCTCTAGGTGTGTTGACATACGTGGCTCACTCTCATTCTCATATCAACTGAACAGTGCTCATAGCACGACCTTCAGACACCATCGTTTTTCGTTCCGCCTTGCCCACTTGCAGAGGTATAGAACCTAACACCTTCGCACTCTCATTCAATTTCGTCTAATTCTGCTCATTCTAGACCTAGAGTCAATGAGTCAACGCCCTCGTCAAATTTTTGACCATCTGGTCTGGACCTCGGTTATCTGTGTCCATACAAGTTCAAGTCTAAATGGGACTTCACTGACGGTTGTTAACGTTGCACAGCCACACTGATCACCGACATAAATATAGCACCTCATTGGGTTTTGTTCCTTGCCTTCATCAATGTCCAGCTCAAGCGCGGTACTCAAGCAACTGAGCCGGCCTTCCGAACATAGTGACCGTCCGGAGCCGTTTTTACCTCTAGAAATCATCGAAAGTATCCTTCATCAAGTCGCACATGATAACCCAGAACTCACTGCCCCGTTGTTGTTGGTTTCGCCATGGTTTTTTAAGAGGTCCGTTTTGCAGTCATTCCTGTACGTGGCAAATCTTAATGCTGTTCATATTCGTAGTCTCCAAGCACGATTGCAACAAGTCGTCGTTTTGATCTGGCCCTCGACGTCCTTAAAGTTCCTAGCCGCACTGCAAATCCAGCCAAAGACGTTGGCTAAAGCCGTTAAGGCTCTGTACATATCCGTGTTCATCGAGCGGGGTGCCGCAGCGCAGATCTTACAAGAATGCAGTGGCGTCACCAACCTCGCATGCCGGCTCTCAGATCCGTTCTCTTTGAAGGGCATGGCTGAACTACGACCCCAGCACCTCGCACTGCCTATCGTTTCCGGCCACTCACCATCGAACATCATCGACGTCAACAAGTCATTCTTCTCTGGCGTCACGCACTTGAGCCTTGCAGAAGACTCTTCCTTCTGGAAGGAGTGGGACTGGACAGCCCTCCGAGCACTACCCAAGCTCACTCACATCCAACTGCAGCTCTCGATTTTCGATGCTACAAACCCCGAGTCCGCTCGTACGAGTGTATCCCGTATTCTCGAGATTTTACCAAAGCTCGAGGTTTTGCTCTTTCATATTTTAAGGAAGAGGAGTGGACCAGAGACTCCGGTCACGACTGGGCTAGAGGCACATTGTGCTGGTCTGAGGATGCTCGGAGACGCGCGGTGTGTCGTTCGGGCCGCTCCGCATCCGAAGATGGTGAGGAAGGAATTTCAGGAAACTGCCTTCCGCGAGTGGGATCGGTGGAGATGGGCTGAGGAGGTGGTCGAGGTGCAGAAGCGGGAGCTTGGACATGTTGTGTCTGGCGCAGCTGTGTTCGGTTGAGGTTGGTTTTGGTTTGGAGGTCTTCGTTTATATATGCTGATCCTTTTCTTCTCAGAGAATGTAGGACTTGTTGGGTCAAGCATGACATCCCAAGCACTGAACTTGAGCTCAGATGCCCCTATCTACACATCGACTACAGTTCCAATTTTACTTTTTTTCATCGATTCCAATGATCTTGTCGACGGCTGCCTTCAGTACGCTTCATGGACATCTTTTCGGATTTCCATCTTGTCAATTCTTTCTAGTCATTTGATTCCACCATCATGAAGGCTGAAACCCCTTCGGGTCTTCGATCGATATCGTAGTGCTGGCAAATTTGGGACATCGCTGCTCGGGGTCGTCTGAGTGTACTCTACACTGTCCAGCCCATCTCGTGTAAAATAACCTTCTCCGATAAAACTGGCGAGTCGTTGTAGATATTTCTTGAAACATCTCATAAACAAGTGAAATGATGAAAAAAAGTTATGTCGTCACCACTCCATCCACTCTAAGGCCAGCTCTTTTGGGCTTTCTTACACTCGTAAATACTTGAACCTGTCCATGCCAGATAATAGTATTGGATAAAATAGCAGTGAACAAAAATACAAGGACTACAACACAACTCGAATAGTGCTGATCCTACGGAAAACAGGAAACGTGTCAATGAAGATGGTGCAGGTCAAAGTCCTCCGTCTCGTAAATATCGCGATACCAAGCTGGCTCGCATTTGAGTATCTCGACGAGCTTGTCCACTTGGCCCTGAGTGGGAATGCGGTGGAAAAGGTTTTCCTCGTTCACCCACAGCATAAGAAGGGTGACGCCGTCCTTGTTCTGTGGCGCGTTCTTCTCCTCTTCCGTCCGTGGTTCCACCATAACTGTCTGCAGATGCCTGAAGCCTGACTCAATCCGAAGGACGTCCAAGCCAGCGACAATTCGTATAAAGTCAGATCGGCGGCTGGGATTTATATGAGCGCCGAGGGCCCTCAACGTGTCATAAGTTATAGGCCACCCTAAGAAATAGAAATGATCGCCGGCAAAGGCCTCGGGGGGCATTTGCTTGAATTTGTAGGGTCGTTCCTCTGGCGCGACGTTTGGACGCGGGTCTAGGTAAAGCAGCTCCTTCGTGCCATCGTCGTGATGGTAAGAAAACTGGAGAAATTAAGGACGCGTAAGGAAGAATAATAAAAGTCACTTACAGCTTGGATGGTTTCCATCTTGAGCGTTGTGGAAGGAGTCCAAGGACAAGTGGCACGCGTCGTTCGTTCGGGAGCAATTGTAAAGCAAGTATGACCGATCGCGAAATTAGAAATGGTGGCATTGACCATGGACTCTGTTTTCACATTGGGGTTTGGGACTGGAATTTACATTTCCAGCCAGAAAATGGCCGAGGGATTCATTTCCAGACGAGTTTTTGGACAAAGAGTGCACTGAAAATTCATTTCCGGCTCCAACACTCTGATGCAGTGTTTGTGTCCCAACATACTTCCAAGTAAACTACTTGAAAGCCTAGTCAGGATCTGCGAAAGACATGCTATGCCCAGGACTTCAATTCGTCCACCTGGGAGATAGAAAATACATTCATATACATAATACAAAATGACTCGAGCAGCACAAAATTCTAGCAGGACATAATGCGACAAACAATATATTCTGACATGCAAGTATGTCAGTGGATGTGGTGCAGGTCAAAGTCCTCCGTCTCGTAGATATCGCGATACCAAGCTGGCTCGCATTTGAGTAGCTCAACGAGCTTGTCTACTTGGCCCTGAGTAGGAATGCGGTGGAAAAGCTCTGCCTCGTTCACCCACAGCATAAGAAAGACTAAGCCTTTTTTGTTTTTTGTTGCATTCTTCTCCTCTTCTGTCTGTGGTTCTACAGTGACCGTCCGAAGATACTTGAAGCCAGATACAGCCCTCAAGTATTCGCACCCAGCTACGAACTGAAACGGCGCACGGCGAGGTTCAGCAGATTTTACACGTGCGCCAAATGCTTTTATTTCATCGCTGGTCAAAGGCCACCCTAAAAAGTAGAAATGGCCACATGTGAGCGTGTCAGCGGGCATTGGCTTGAAAACGTAGGGGCGGTCCATGGGATCAACATTCGGGCTGGAGAGACGTGGGTCCAATTTGAGAGACTCTGCCCTTCCATCTTCGTGATAGTAAGTGAACTACAAGTTGAAAAAAATAAGACTGGGCAAGGAAGATAAACATGTTTCTTACAGTTTGGCACCTTTGGGTGGTTTCCATCATGAGTGGACCAGAGTGGTGTAAAAGCACGCGTCGGTCTGGATTAGATAAAGGCCAAGTTCAAAGTCGTGCGAAAAGGTGACATAAGTGTGGACGTCACTCTCATTCCCTTTGACTGAACAATCGTCCTACGACCATTTTTAGACATCATTGCCCTCTGAATTTTAAGCCCCTGGTCCCGCTTTCCCCAGAGGTATGGTACTTATCACCTTCTCATGACCTTTTTTTATGATGTCCTCACGCTGAAGTTCGTACAACAGGACTAGATGGTTCTTGATCGCCTTTCAAAGTTGAAATTCTTGCCTACATGACTTTTGAAGCCGATTTTTGGCAGTCATTTGTTGTTATGATTTGCCAAAAATTGCGAGATTAAATCTCATACGGAGTACCTGGAACATCTGAAGACCTTTCATCACTGGTCCAGATAAGAGCGAAGTTCGAACATTCACAACGTCTCCTGACAGCTCAATGTTCGTCTCAGCGTTGAGCTGATTTCGCCTGCAGGTGTGTTTGAACTCTAGATTACTCTCACTCTCGTTGTCACTGGGCATTGAATTTAGTAACTGTAAATTTCATCGCTCGCTGAGCTTCTTGGCCCGCGGTTCCGCCTTCTCACGAATTTTTTGACGATGCTCACGCTGGATACGGTCGGGCGAACTTTGTTTATTTTCAATGCTCAAGCTCTGCATTAACGGCCTTAGCGACCCTTCGACAACTATCCGCAAGTTGCATGAACTTAAGCTCTAGACAACATTCAACAGAGTTTCTGAAGTAAACACCTTGCCTCTCGAAATATGTTCCCTGGAACTTTCTTTTGTGCTCCGTTTACCAACGAAGACTCACAAAATAGACGCGTCCGTGTCATGTCATAAACGTCTGATGCTATTTGTATTCCGTGACCAATCGCTTGCTTCTCGTCCGTATTCATTTTCCCGGAAGCGAATAACGAGCCATTATATCAACTCGCTGCAAAGCTCCAACGCCCCCCCACAGCGCCATTAATCCACCTCCCTCCTGACGCTGAAGCCTCCATGGCCACTCACAAGCGCTCCGTGACGATCTCTTCAATGACGGACAACACATTGTCAGTCGACTCGCGCTTCCCCCAAGACCAATATCCAGGCTTTCCCAAGGTGTCGTCTCCGATCAGTGCTGGTGGCTCGGATTCCTCTTCAGCTTCCGAGGTGCATTTGGAGCCCACTGTTCCGCCTGACCATAAGCATCGCACTGTTATCCTCTGCTTCGATGGGACAGGTACGAATTTCAACTCCTCTTCAACCATGTTTCTGTTTCTAATGACCGTAAACTATGACTTCTAGGAGACCAATTCGACGATGACGTCAGTTTCATACACCTTCGCTTCCACACCTTTCATTGAACCCTCCTCTCATTTAGAACTCGAACATCGTCAATTTCTTCACGATGCTGAAGAAAGACGACCCGGAGCAGCAGATGGTGTACTACCAGGTATACTTAGCCGCTCCTCTCTCTCCTTTCCCATCATCATTTCATGTAGCTGAACTTAATTTTGTTCTGTTTTAGGCTGGAATCGGGACATATACCGTCCCGCAAATCGCGAAGCCCATGATGGCGAAGCTTCACAGGCTGATGGACGCCATGGTCGGCGTGCACCTGGATGCACATGTCATGGGTATTAACCCTCTCTTTCGTCTTATGTTTCTGGCTGATCTTTGTGATCGAATTTACAGGAGGCTACGAATTCCTAATGCAGAACTGTGTGTTTTCTATGTCATTTCATTAAGAATGTCGTCACGAACTTAATCTGACAAATGACAGACAAGGCCGGGGATAAGATCTTTCTTTTCGGTACGTATTTTGATTCTCATTGATTTATTGCTCCATATTTATATCTTAACAGGTTTTTCGCGCGGTGCTTGTAGGTTTCTATCCTTACAATACCTGAGAACGCCCAAAAGTGAACATCTCTTCTTTACATAGACACTGCAAGAGCTTTGGCAGGGATGTGAGTCCGGCTTTTCTTACTTCAAGCAACTAACTTTTTAAATCTAAATTACACCAGGCTCCATAAGGTTCGCGCTATTCTCATCAACGTGGAACGTTCGTCTCTTACTTCTTGGGCAGGTCGGGCTGCTTCCCAGAGACAACCACCAGCAAGTGCCATTTGCGTACAAGATGTATTCCCGCGAAGATAAGACAGGATGGGAACAAAGTGCCGCATTTAAAAAGGCCTTCTCTATCGACGTCGACATCGAGCTGATAGGAGTCTGGTAAGCTCGCTTGCACTAGTTCTACTCAACATTCGAACTCAACCTGACGCGACATTCGTGCAGGGACACAGTCGGCTCAGTCGGCCTTATCCCGAAGCGCTTGCCCTTCACCACGTTCAACACGCACGTCAAGAACTTCCGCCAGGCCCTCTCGCTGGACGAGCACCGCGTGCGGTTCAAGCCAAACTTTTTCAGCCGGCCCACCCCGGAGGAGATGGGGCTTGGGCTGAAATGGGGCGAGAAGCTCGTGCCAAATAAGGCACCGAAACGACGACACACCCTGCGTGAGCTTGAACGCCAGTATACGAGAGGCCAGCACTGTACGGACGTCCAGGAGGTCTGGTTTTGCGGGGTGTCATTGTGGTTCGTGCATCTTCTAGTTTGGAGGGTGTGGGTGTGGCCAAGAGCTCTGACGTGGCTTCCCTTCTGCTTTAGACGTAGGCGGAGGAGCAGTCAAGAACGAAGAGCGCAACAATCTTGCGCGCATCTCCCTCCGCTGGATGATTCGCGAATGCTTTAAGCTCAAAACCGGCATCCTCTTCCACCGCGACTCCTTCAGAATTGTCGGGCTCGATCCCTCCACACTCTATCCACATGTCCTCGCCCGTCCCGGACCCGTGGCTCAGTTCTCCGGGAACCCGCCCAAGGAGAAGAGGGATCTCAGAATCTTGGCGCACAATGGGGCTTTTGCGGACGTAGATGATTTTGTGAATGAGGAAGAGGAGGATTTAGCGGATGCCCTGAGCGAGAAGAACGATATGCTGAGCATCTCACGGTCGTGGTGGATTATGGAGTTCGTGCCGCAGCGGATTAGGTTTCAGAAGGAGGTGGATGATTCCTGGGTGCAGAAGTTGTCGTGAGTGTCCATGATGACTGTGTCTTCCTCTCTCCTCTAGCGTGTTCGTTGATGTTATGTGGTTACAGGATCAATCGTGGAAGGGGTCGCGTTATCCCGAAGCAGCGCGCCGAGGGTGTCAAAATCCACCGCACGGTGCAACTACGAATGAAGCTGAAGGAAGAGGATGGAAAACCTTATAAACCAAACGCGAAATTAGTACCTGATGTCGAGCCGACGTGGGTTGATTAATGGATCAAGTTGATATATGAAGCTGCTTTGTGATACTCTTTTGCCTGAACTTCCTAGATTGATTCTGAACGACGAAGGGCAAAGCAGAGCGATGTCCTTGCCTCAAGTCGTCTTTGACAAGTCACGACATCCATAGGAGACCATGTACTCCGTTTTCGTCGTCGGAAGCAAAAGCCAAGATTTTCGTCTTGGAGCTGTTTTTAAATTGTTTCCATCCTCTTGATCGTCGATCACCCCTTGATAATTTCAAAACGGGTGTCTGTTGGCAGCGGTGGCTCCGATGATGGCCCTCTACGCTTTGAGCCTACAATCCCTCCATAATCGTCGCGCAGTTAGGCTATGTTTCAACGGGCAAGTACTTTACTTCGAGTCTTCCAGAGCGTTAACATCCTGCGAGCCTCCAGTTGGTGGCTCATTTGAGGATGTCGAGGAATGCTTGCTGGTTTCTTAAGCCCTTTTATTCCGATTGGCAACAATTGATAGACGAGCATGGGGATAGCGAATTCCTTTTCAGTCCCTCAACTCCTGAAAACCGCTGATCTATATTTACGTCTCTGCAAGCCTTTCGCTCACTGAAGGGGGCCTTGGTCTATAAAGGTGCTCTTGCGGAGGTGGATGATTTGAATGAGGAAGGAGGATCTGGCCGGTGTGCTAGGAGAGATTTGAATGGCATGCTGTCGATCTCAATGTCGTAGTGGATCTTGGAGCCAATTCCTCCGGTGATCTTTCTAAAGAGGAAGTTGATTCTGGGGTACAGGAGGTCTCGTGCGTCGTTTCAATGACTACTCTGTGGCACTCCTGTACATTCATTGATTTTTGTCCTCTTAGGGTCAATTGTAGAGGTCCATCCGTCATTCCGAAACGACGTGCTGGTGGATCATTGGATGTGCAAGTGCGAATAAAAGGAAAGAAAAGGAATTCTATTGGCCCGACGCGGGTGTAACCCGTGGATATCGAACCGACATAGGCTGATTGTCGAAGAAGTTGATGGAAAGTGGTTGATCTCCTTCAGTCTCGTTCTTGGGCTATTCAAAATTGACTTTAAGGGCATAGTGGCGTCTGAATCGTTCCCCAGAGAAGAGGAGTTATGGAGCTCAACTCCAGTGCGTTTTCACTGTCCCCGAATTCCAGTATCGGGGAGGGATATATTATAGAATAACCTATAGGTAACGATGCATCTAGCTCGATATCGTGGTGGAATGTAGCAAAGACAGGGTATATCGTAACCTGAAGTGCACTTTTTTTCTTTCTTTCGTTAAACAACTCCGCGACGGGCATCGTCCAACTCGATGAAAACCTTCGACGGGCCTTCTTGCTCGACCTTTGGTTCTCGGAGGTTGAGAATCATGCGGCTTCCCAATGTACACGAGATTGCAAGCGAGAATCCGATAGGTGCTTCGAGGAGGATGTTCTACGACAGTATGAGTGTCTAAAGCAAAGATAAGTGAGAGAGAGCGCACCGGTTCCAGGACCCAAACGACCAGGCAGGTTAGATACGTGACTCCGATGCTACATTGTCGAGAAAAGTCAGCATCCAATATCATGCAGTGGCAGTAGGGTGACAGCCTTACGCAAAGAAATACACCAACGAATCGCGAATGAGAATGCTGAAGAGACGTTGGCCGTTGAACACCGGATTCCCACTTGCATGGTAGGATTGATAAGCGCGAATCACGGCCAGTGAGCATAGGAGGAGTTCAAAGGACAGCATTGGGATCCAGAAAACATAGAAATGCGGGGGGACAAGGGGGGACACGCAAAATTGACCGCCGATAATCTGGGTTGGAGCCGCTGCCTTTTACATGAGCAAGGTAAAGAGTTAGACATGTTACGCCTTTCGCACCTGTCAAGCCCTTTAGGCTGGAACCCATGATCCAGAACGAAAGCGCAAAGCAAATCACAAAGAATGCCATCATCAAGCCGGTCACCTTCTTGTTCTTGGTATACAGGGCGTAAATTCGCATTTGCAGAATTACTGTGGTCGTTGTACATTGAGCTCTGAGGCGATATAATTTAAGTGTAAAATCCGCTTACTGTCCGCAAGCATACAGCCAACCAAGCCCGTCCATCCTTCCCATAGATAAAAGTCAACGCCTAAAAGAATCATGGTCAGGAAGAGGGTATATAGCAGAACAAAAATACACTTGCAGCTATAATATCGATGAACAATTGAGATTAGTCAGGCCAAGAGTAGAACCGTTCCAGAAGGCAAAGACGCACAACTATCCGCCATGATGTCAAGAATTATTGAGAGAAAATAGGAGATTGCACTCACCTTCTCAGTGAATTTCGGCGCGAAGAACGCTGCACAAATCTATCTCAGTTTACATTTGAAGTAAAACGGTCGAGTGATTACCGTAGGTATTAAATCTGCGGCGACTATTATGTGAGAGGTACTGCACGACAAAAAATAATCCTCACATGGCTGAAGCTAATCCGTAATAACGATTCTGGCGACAGTGGTGAATAGAGCCGTAAACCATAGACGAGTGACTTTGATGGGCGTACCACAAGGAATAAAACTTTTGCGGAGGTCCATCGACTTTTCTGCCTCGAACTTCAGTCAAAGTCAAATCCGATTTCGAAGGAAGAATACTCACCCATATCGAGTTCACCTAGTGGTGGTGGTCACCGGTCAATGGTCATAGAGTGTAGCCATGATTTCGTCACTTACCTCAATGTCGAATGTGATCACTGGCGAAATGGCTGCCTTTAGGAACTGTTATTCTTGGAAAATAGACGTAAGTCTTACACTGGTCGTAAAAAATGATCACATTCGACGCCACTAAACCAAAATATTAGTATTAAGGCCGAAAAAAATTAAACAGACTTATGAGCACATACATCGAGTATACCGTGTTGTTTGAATGCCCCGCAAATTGAAGAACACGTCTACTGCGCGAACTGAGACGTCGGGTAGCATTCTGGTTCAAAGATCCAGCAATGTCGAAGGGAAAGGAAGAAGCCTCAAACCAGAGAAGCGATTGTCCTTTGGGATATTTATCGAGAAGCCACATCTCCTGTTTCACTGTAATTGAGTGTGGAGGGTCCTTCCGTTAGAGACCGTTCGAATTCAATCTCTCAGATGCGAACTGATCTGGAGTGAGGAACCAAGGCAATCGCCCCGATCAAGCCGTACGTACCCTACTTTCACGAGATATGTGCCATTCTAGCCATCCTCCTATGTCAAGAGCGCCAATACGGAAACCTTAAAAAAAATGGTGGTATGATGGTGGAAAGCCTCACTGATGGTTAGGCTAATTGGCGAACTGATCCAGTGACAGATCGGCACTGCCACCACTCCATGTTCTCTCCAGACCAGTGACCACCGTAAGGTCATCCACTCTTAATTAGCGCCAATCTGAGCTCGGGACTCAAGGTGGCAACATTTTGGACGTCTATATTCTTTATACTTTTCTGAACCCACGTATACTCTCAATTTTGGTCTTTACTACTTTCTCTCGACCATTCGGTGTCAGATACCCAAACGATACCTCATCTGGACATAAGTATGGAAGCCACTCTACCCACAGCTACCACGGCAACAACCAATGGACCAGGAAAGGGAAAGAAGTCTCAGCGCCCACGAGCAGTTAAGACACAGCTTCAGAACGCCCATTTCGCCATCGTTCTGGAGGCTGCACGGACAGTGACCGGAATATTCAATGCCCATGGTCTTTCGTGTGCTGTATTTGGAAGTCTTGCCTCCAAACTATACGGCTGCGCGCGGTGTCCAAAGGTACGTTGATGCACAGCAACTAGACGTTTCACTCAATGTTGCTATCGGATAGGATGTCGACCTACTCAGTCAGGATATAGTCGACGATACCTCTTCCGACTCCGGATCCTCTGGCTCGAATTCTGGCAAACGGACCGTCTTCACTGCAGCGCAGCTCAAGGACATCGTCCTCCGCTCCAATTCGCGGAATTTCTACCTCAAAATGCCCCGGGACCCGTCCGCCGAGTATCGTATTCTGTGGTATCGGACCCGATACCAAGGACCCGAGTGCAAAGTTGACATCCTGATCCCAGGTACCATGCATCTGCCCCACCTTAGGCCGGAGCGCGTGCTCGTGATAGACACTATACCCGTCGTCCCGTTCTCGTTGCTTTTATACCATAAACTCCAAGGGTGGGATGACCACTGTCAGGCGGAAGAGCCGTACAAGAAGCAGAAGCGGCACCAAGACGCCGGAGATATACGGAGGCTGATGGGGTTACAACATCTGATTCAGGGTTTGAGGCAGACGATGTCTGAGGACGCGGACGAAGAGTTGTTTAGCGAGGAGTTTTGGACGCTCACGAAGGAGAGGGTGAAGAGGTATTGCGAAATATTCCCGGATCGAGTCGAGGATTGGAAGCTGCTGGGCTTTGAGACAAGTTGATGGATAATTTATCTTATTTATTGGAGTTCGTCCTTCTATTTATTCTACAAATGAACAGTCGTCTGACAATAGCCATTACACAAAAGCTACGGAGTCTCGGTCAACAATCTAACAAGGCCTTGTATTGAATTTTCGAGGAAGGAAACTGGAACGCTCCTGCCTAGAGCTGGATTAATTTGTACAGTTTGAAATTCGATGTAGAAGTACGCTTAATACCATCAGAGTTGCGGTATAAAATCGACCGTAGTCTGTCCGCAATTATGAACACCGTAGAGTATCAATTATCGTGATAGCCTTCAGATAACTTCAGCATGTCAGGTTGATTCGAGGTGATGTGATTGTAATGTTAAGTCCAGCATCACGAAGAATAATCAGGGATTCAAGAGATTCTTTATCAACGTGGTCGTCTTCCCGTTGTTGTAGATCTAGACGAATGGAGTGAGGTCCTGAGCTGGAGCCTGAGGAATGAAAATCCGTCGCAAAGTCTGTCAGCGTTTTCCAAGAGAAAAATCTAGGTCCTTCGTAGTTAAAATTTTGCAGCTTCGGCAATTTCAACTGAGCTAGGAAACGGTCTGTAACAGTTCCCTCGCCGATGTGACGAGCTTTTAGCACGATCTCTTGAAGGCTGGGGATGGCATTCAGAGTTTGCGCCAATTCGCCTTCAACTGAGCCTCTGATGAAATTAAGAGTAATCTGGAGTTTTCTCAAATGGCACGAAGATCGGGCAATAAGAGAGAGCAGCGGCTCTTGGAAGTCGTGATGTTCAATTCGTGATGTAAGTTGCTCCAGTGAAGGTAAGACAAGCGCGTTAAGGAGCAAGGTTTGTGATTGCGAAGAGGCTCTCTGCACTGAGGACGATAGGGACAGTCCTCGAAGCAGAGAATGGGTGATAGGACTATCCGGGATCGAAAGGCCTTTGCGTCGCCCATAAATGTTCGAAAAGTTACAATGTTGGAGCTTGGGGGCATGTTTCAGTATTTCCAAGCATTCTTCTACGTAAGGTTCATCCACATCCAAGCGCGTCAGGTTGTCCCAGTGGAGATCAAGAGAGTCCAAAGGGATACCATACAAGTGAACCCTTTGCGGCCGAAAATTCATGTCGGCAAAAATGAGCCCCTCGGATTGGGTTAACTTGGATTGGGCTAAGTCAGACCGGGTTAATTCATCTCGGGCAAACCTCCACATGGGACAAGAAATCATAAGGACTTCTAGTTGACTCCGAGGGATGGGATTACAGAAAGACCGTGCCAGAGAGAGCGACGGGAATTCGGCTTGGAAACTTCGCCAGCGGTAGGCATAGCATGCGAGAGTATCCATGAGTAGTTCTTGTACCCAAGACATATCCGAGGTTCGGTAATCTCTCCACGAGACAACTATGGTCAAAGGGAGCTCACCCGAGCGAGCAAGCCACTCTTCAGTGAGCTCTGTTCGCACTGCAATTGTTTTCAGAGTAATTTCAACGTGGACGTACGTCCAAAGGAGAGGCGTTTTCCATGCGATTGCGCGCCAAGTTCTATTGACGGCGCCGAGAACGAGAGGGCCTTTTGTCGGCTTCCTGTCAGACTCCCACCATTTTTCGGTGGCATCGTGAACGTCAAGGGTGAAATAAAATATGTGAGATACAATTTCCACAGGAAAGCGGTCAGCCAGGGGATCCACAGGTTTCACTTTTTTGCGCCACTTCAGTTTGGCAAGTTGAACATCTGCCTCGCATTGAATGCGTTGAAGGTTTATAAAGTCCATTCAAATTCTTCACGGGTAGTGTGCAGTGCCACACACAAGTTGGTCGTCTCAGGCACCTCGAATCTTGGAGTTAGTGGACAAGGTCAATTTAATACCCCTGCAATGAAGAATTAATAATAAAAAGCAGACGAGAAAAGTTAATAGACTCGCCTGGATCGAAGCGCCGTGAAAGGTGTTTGAGTCTCCTGGGACTCGGCGGAATGGTTCAAAATTTTGAAATTCGGAAGGTTGAGCTCTAAGAAATATTTGAGGAAAGAACCCGAGGATTCGAACCTGGCTAGATACTTGGTCTGCGTTGGGAGTACAGTAAGGAGATGGAGGTAAAGATGAAAGGAATCGGATGAGCTGAACTTTGTGGCACGGTCACGTTACTGCTTTCACTGTTTCCCGAATCACAATCTGGTGTTAACTTTCACCCTTGCCGATAATGTTTAAAGAGATATTCCATGCAAGAGGATCAAACTGGATCAAAAACTGCTGGGCTTTCAAGTTGAGAAACGATTGTGAATGATTTATCTATCATGATTGGGATAAAGACTAATTAATAGATCATAGATGCAGGTACGGTGTAGCCCATTATCTGCGATCATGACCATGCTACTCGAGTATCAGCCTGAGTTGTGATAGCTTTTGGACAACTCTAGCATGTCATATTCATCTCGCCTCAAAGTACCCACGGTTTCAGATTCTCTCCAGATAGTGCCAGTGATTGTAATGTCAAGCCCCGCGTCTCGGAGAATAACCAGGGCTTCGAGAGATTCTTCATCTATGATATTGTCTTCATTATAACCCAGTCCTATACGGATATTCTGAGGTCTTGACGAGTCAAAGCCTGCTGCAAAGGCTGCGAACACTTTCCAAGAGAAAAATCTAATTCCTGTATAGGTAAAAATTTCCAACTTAGGCAAATTCAATTGAGCTAGAAAGGAATCTGTGAAGGCTGTTGTGCCGATGTCATAACCATTTAATACGAGATCCCGAAGACATGGGACGGCCTGAAGAATTTGGACTAGTTCATCTTCCACTTCGTCATAAGCATAAAGAGTCATCTGAAGTTTTCTCAACTGGCATGAAGATCGGGAGATTAAGGAGAGCAGGGACCTTCCTAGAGCGTGATGGTCGATGTCTAAGGTGATTTCCTCCAGTGAAGGCAAGACAAGCGCAGTAAGGAATAGCGACTGTGACTGCGGGAAGTCCATACCGTTTGATGACGACAAAGACAGTCTTCGGAGTAGAGTATGGGTGACAGGGCTTCTCTGGATCGGAAAACCTTCGCCTCGCAAAGAGATGTTCGAAAATTTACAGTAGTGGAGCTGAGGGGCGTGTTTCAAGATTTCCAGACACTCCTCCATGTCAGGCCCATCCAAATCCAAATGCTTCAGATTGTCCCAGTGGAGGTCGATAAATTTCTGAGGGACGCCCGACATCTGAACTCTTTGCGGCCGCAGATTCATGTCGGCAAAAATAAGCCCCTCAGTCCGGGCAAGATGTTGTGAGAAGCAAGAAATCGTGAGTGCTTCTAGTTGATCCTGAGTGACGGAATTGCCGGCAAAACGAGATAGAGTTGTGAAAGGGAGGTCAACGTCGAGACTTCTCCAGCGACTGGCATAGCTGGTGATAGCATCGATGAGTGAAAATATTGCAGAGGTATCCGACCACTGTCCTTGCATCGATGTCACAATTATGATCAGGGGGAGCTGTCCAGAGCGAGAAAGCCACTCTTTAGCGAGCTCTGTTCGCAACGCAACCGTATCGGCCATGACTTTAATGTCAATAAATGCCCAGAGTTGAGGTGTTGTCCAAGCAATTGCCCGCCACGTCCGATTGACGGCACCGAGAATGAGTGGTGCGTTTCTCTTTTCCATGGTCCATTTATTGGTATAGGTGGCGAAGAAAAATATACGAGATACAATTTCCACGGGAAGACGATTAGATAGAGTATCTAAGCATGGTACTCCTCTTGGTTGGTGGTGTATGGAACGTTGGGTTTCCAGGTCGCACTGAGGGTGTTGTTCCATTCAGGTTCTAGTAGACACACGCACTCTTCGCCTCTAATACGTTGAATCTAAGGTGGTTTAACCAGAATGATGTGATGGTCTGCAACGGAGAATTAGTACAAAAAAAACGGACGAGAAAGAGTAAACTCGCATCTATTGATTGTGATCAAAATGTGATATCGATTTTAGCCCCAGACCACCAGGAAATTTTGAAGTTCTGGTGGTTTGGCTGATAAAATTTTCGAGCAAGAGGATGGGTCCTATCAAGATGTCTCGTTTGCGATTGAAGTACGGCGACTTGACCGAAAGGAAAAGAGAAATGCTTGACAATCACGCGACCCAGCCGCGATCACGAGTTCAACCTGCACACGAATGTCGCGTCGCACGGCGCAGGCGCCAGAAAAAATTCATCTGTTTACCGGATTCAAACTCACTAATTATCTACGAGGTTCAAAATTTGAATTTCAGGGTTCTACAGTAAATATATACAGGGAAGTATATTGATAAAATGAGTCCACATAAGTAGTCAGCCCGTTGACAGTCGTTTTGATAGTGCCGTCGATATCGTCCAAGTACGGCTTGAAGCTTGAAGTACAGTCAAACCGACTCAAATACCTTGGTACACCCCCGTTACTATTCAATCTTAAGGAATAAACTTGGAACACTATCGATATATATCTGACATGAGTTGTATGAATTTTTGTAGTCTATCTAAATTTTGGGTGAGTCTGACCGGAAGAATGGCATTTTCACTTAGATGTGTCAACACCATTGTGAATACCACTGCTTTTCATCAGTAACTGCTAGTAACAGATATAGATCTAGTGTTGCCTACCCGCCATTAAAACCCCCCTTGAGTATCATTCATCGTGATAACATTTGGACAACTCCAGCATGTCATATTGATCCGGGTTACCCTCGGTTCCAAAATCTCTCCAGGTGTCAACTGTAATGTCAAGCCCTGCTTCACAGAGAATAGTTATGGCTTTGAGAGATTCTTTATCAATGAAATCGCCTGTATCATCCAGCAGTGTTATCCAAATTTTCTGAGGCCTTGAATTAGAAGGGCTTGATGAGTGAAAGCATGCTGCGAAGCCAGAAAACCCCTCCCAAGAGAAAAATCTAGGTCCTGTATACTCAAAAATTTGCAGCTTGGGCAAATTCAGCTGAGCTAGAAAATGATCTGATAGATTCGTTGTGTTGATGTCGGAACCATCAAGCTCGAGCTCCTGAAGACCTGGGATGCCATGAAGAATCTGAACCAAATCGTCTTCCAGTGCTTCAAAAGCATAAAGAGTCATCTGAAGCTTTCTCAGCCGGCATGAAGATTGAGAGATAAAGGAGAGCAGAGGCCGTCGTAAGCTGTGATGTTGAATGTCTAGTGTGAGTTCCTCCAGTGATGGTAGGACAAGCGCACTAAGGAGCAACGGTGGTATTTGCGTATCGATCGACGATGATAAGGACAGATCTCGAAGTAGACTAAGAGTGATAGAACGGTGTGGGATCAGAAAACCTTCGCCTCGCCAAGAAATGTCCCAAAAATGACAACAGTCGAGCTGTTGGGCGCATTTCAATATTCCCAAACATTGGTCCATGTAAGGTTCTCCCACGTACAAACGCCTCAGGTTGTCCCAGTAAAGGTCGATGGAGTCCAGAGGGACACGACTCAAATGAACCCCTCGTGCCGCAGATTCATGTTGGCAAAAATGTGCCGCTCAGTTTGCATTCGAGGATCCAAGAGGCAAGAAATGTTAAGCTCTTCTAGTTGATCTTTGAGGACGGGATTGCCGGAAAAATGTGACAGAGATGTGAATGGGAGGTCGATTTCGAGACTTTTCCAGCGATTGGCATAGCTGGTGATAGTCTCTATGAGTGGATATAATACAGCGGTATCCAACCAGTATGCATTGATGACACAAATATGGTCAGGGGGAGCTGTCCAGAGCGAGCAATCCACTCTTTAGTGAGCTCTGTTCGCAACTTGACCGTCTTCATCGTGATTGTAATGCGAATGAAAGCCCAAAGTTGAGGCGTTTTCCAAGCAATTGCCCGCCAAGTTCGATTGATGGCGCCGAGAATGAGTGGTGCCTTTCTCTTTTGCAGGATCCATGCATTGGTAAAGGTGGCGAAGAAGAATATACGAGATACAATTTCCACGGGAAGTCGATCAGACAAAGGATCTACGAACGGTAATCCTTTCGGATGGATGCGTCTCGGACGTTGGGCTTCCGGGTTGCACCGAGGGAGTTCTTCCATTTGGGTTCTACGCTTAGTGCACAAACACTCTCGTCGTCTCAGGTATACTGAAATTATGGTGGTTTAACTAGATTGATATGATGCTCTGTGATGGAGAATTAATACCAAAAAAAGAACGACGAAGAGTAGACTCGCACCAATTGAAATTTGAATATGATATCGAGTTTTAGTCCAATGCGACTCGGAAATTTTTTTTGAAGTTCTGGTCCTGTCAAGATATCTGGTTTTTGATTGAATTACAATGACTAGTACTAGTGACCATGAGGTGGAAAGGAAAAGAGGAGCACGCAGTGCACTGTTTGGTGTTGGTTCAATACGAGCGGGCGATCACGCGATCACGAGTTCACCAACTTCCACCTTTACCACCAACAGTGACTAAACTCCAGCCATGGCGAATCCCAATATTGCTGCAGAACAATTGCTGGAACTTCTTCTTACCCTTAAAGTGAGTATTTCAAGATATTCAATATGAAATAGAGTCTTAATCTCACATCAAATTCGACAGAAAACAACTCCAGCAGCTGCTCGAGGAATCCTCAATGGTCAGCCAGCCATCGCGTATGCGCTGATAACTCTCATGGTATCAATGAACGCTATAAATATTGAAGTTTTCCAGGTATGTTTGAGCCTTTACACGGGCCTCTCTTTTGGCACTAGGTGTTTCGGTCGACGAAGCTGATCCTCCTTTTCGACAGAAAACATTGGCTGAATTTGGGGCAAACAACCCCGTCGAACCTTCAAACTCAACTCCTACCGGACACGCGGCTGGAGGTCCTTCTTCGATAAATAGCACGACACCGCAGACACTTCCAGCACCGGCTGCGCCAGCACCTATTTCTGCCATTCCTCTCCACCTTCAAGCACAGTATCGTACATCGACACCACCCACAGCTTCATCCATAGCTCAAACTTCCTCTACACCAACCATACCCCACGCCACCTTATGGATATGGCTCGACAAACGGCCCTGGAGCAAACGCAACCCCTACTCCTCCAACATCGTATGGCAGTTATGGACAACCCGCCTACGGACAGGGATATGGGTACCAGCAGCGCCAGCAGCAGCGTACCAACAGCCGGCTTATCAGCAGCAGCCAGCGTATCAACAATATCAGCAGCAAGGAGGATATCCAGGGTACCCACAGTACCAACAACCACCTCAAGCACCAACACCGACTGTCACTCAGACTCCTACACCTGTATTACCTGAGGCGCTGGCTGGAATTCCAGAAGAGCAGAAGGTACGTTTTTTTCATATTTTCTATCTGCGTTATAAAACCAACACAGTATACTGATTAACTTTCTGTTTAGGCTCTTATCATGCGAGTGCTATCCATGACTCCAGAGCAAATCAACGCGTTACCTCCAGCCGAACGGGCGACATATATACAGATTGTACGTGCTGAATCACCAAATCACAAATTTCAGCTAACGCTGTCTCGTGTTTACAGCGGGCCACTTTAGGTGTCCCTACTCCTGGAGGATAGTCGATACGCTCTCGGTGTTCCAGACGTTCATCTGATTAGCTGGACTCTTTCGAGACTCTAATTTATTCCTTTCTATTCCATCTTCAAGAATAATAGAATACAACTTTCAAATCAATACAAACGGAATACTCTATCCTTAACTTTTTGGACGACGACTTAAACCCATAACCTGGACCTTCGAACCAACCTAACCCACCGCCATCAAATACACAATAAACAGCGCGAATAGAGCGAAGAAGTTGACCAGACCCTCGCCATAGGTTGCTGCTAGGAAGATCGTGGCAGCTATCGACAACTTGGCCACTCGATTGAGGAAATTCTTGCCCTCTGACCCGACCGTGCGTGGCAACCTACCGATCAAATGGCGGGGTCAGGATCGGTGGTCGTGTGATAAAGAGAGGACACAGATGCGAAGAAAATCAGGGCATCGGTTAGAAGTTGAAATGGGAAGAAGGGCAACGATGGAGGACTTACCCATCTGTCTCCTCTCCGCTGGAACGACGCCACTTGCACGGCACCACGACTTTCTTTGAACATGCTGGACAACCGTGTACTCGTCAGTGGCGTAGCGGGCTTTCAAGCTTGACTGAAAAACGTACTCGTAGTCCATCTCAGCGGGTCTTTTGCTGGCTGGCCTTGAAGTCGTCAACGGTCGCTTAGCGTTCAGACCTGGGTTGATATAAGCTTCCTCTTGGGAAGATGTGATGAATGGTGGGGATTGAAAGTGGCTTATCCTGCGTTCGTTTAATTTATAGTGCACCCAATCTCTTTGTACGTAAAACGGGGACCAACAGACGTCCAGCAGGCTGCAGGCGACCGGCGCAGGGATCGAGGCCGTCTTTGTTCCTTTTTGTTACTTATCCCTCGTGGGTGTTTGGCTGCCACTTCGAACTCGATTGCAGATAATCGCGTTTGTCCCTGACTGATTACCATGGGATGTGCAAACTTTGATATGGCTCGTTCACAAAGGAAGAAAGAAAGCTTGAACGGTGGACGGTCAAACGTGACCAGAAGGTAGACCGGGAACAACCCTGTCGATCGACCAATTGCAACATATGCCGCGATAATGACCAGCTTGCTGTAAAGAATGTCCGTTATGATTATCGATGGATTGTATGATTGTATGTTATCTTATTCGTCTCGATAGTAGACTGTTAGAGCAGCCTTGGGGCGTACAGAACCGACTGTAGTGGAGGAGACTCAGAGTGTTCAGTCAAACTATCAACATATCAAATTTCAGAATACTACCGCGACGTTAGCAAGATATATTTCGAATTAGGTAGATTTAATCTCTGTATTAGACTCGAGGTGTTCAAATTAACTACGACGGTTGAATCTGTAAACTAACGAACTTTTAGATGCGGAGAAGCGTAAGTCATGACTGGTAATCTTCAGAGAAACAAAATTAAGGTGTCAGAAGTGACAGTTAAGACATACAGAATTATTCCTCTGACGACATATGGTCTTCATCATCAGCCATTTGATGATATTTTTCAGACGCCTTGACTAAGTCAATATGTTCCTCAGGCGGCCTGAGACACTCGATGGTCAAATCCAAACCTGCTTCCAATATGGAAAAGAGCTGAGGAAGAACGTCCTTGTCGATATATATAGGTTCTTCTACTTCTTCGTCATCCTCCAACTGTATTTTCACAGAGTTAAGGGGCCGTCGGCGAGGATGGTTAAGTTCGCCAACAGAGCCAAAAATATTGGCGAGGTGATTCCACTCAATTTCCTGTTGCGCCGCTATATACATGAAGGATCGGAGTTCTGGGAGAAAGACGTCTTCATCGTCATTAGTAATGGAAGTTTCGGCAAAGAGTTTGAAAAGGCGGTCTGGTGAGTAGTCGCCCCAAATGTGTG
This sequence comes from Galerina sulciceps, assembly GCA_023014345.1. NCBI lineage: Eukaryota > Fungi > Basidiomycota > Agaricomycetes > Agaricales > Galerinaceae > Galerina > Galerina sulciceps. Next base: position 388,870 of record JAEDXJ010000035.1, read on the forward strand.
GCGATATTTCGAGCCGTCGAAGCGAAGGCATGGCTGACAAGAGGTCCAGTAGGTCGTCGTCGTTGTGAAATAGCGCATCGTCAAGAGTGAGCTCCTTTATACGGCAAGAAGAACGTTTGGAAAAAGATATAAGTGACGCCGTCGGTAGAAAACATTCCGCTGAGCAGGATAGATCTACCAGTGCCGGGAAATTCACCATATCGAAAAGAAATGAAAGGACATCCGAGTCATCGGGGTAAGTGAAGCTAAAGACTCGGATTTGACGATGAGTGATGGGGTATTGAGGTATCGGGAACTTCTCTTCGTCAGATGGAGCCCGCGAGAAGTGGTGAAATTTACAACGAATCAAGTTTGGGGCCTGTTTGAGTAGTTCGAAGCATTCGTCGAGTTGGAGTTTGCCAAACTCCACTTGCGTGACGTTGTTCCATTCAATGTCAATGGCATTGAAGGAGGAGGACGAAATAAAAACGTTAGAAGGACTTGGTTTTACATTATTCAAGGAGAATCGGGCAATGGAACGTGCTTCAGCCCAGTCGCTGGGGAAAATTTGCAAACTGTGTAAGATGGATCGTAGAGTCGAATCGCCACAAAATTGGAGGAGCAAGGAGGAGGGAACCCTGAGACACAAATGGTACCAACGGCTCGAGTGTTGATTTACCAACTCAACGAAAGAGTTAATGACGTCTGAAGAAGGGGGGAGTTTACTCTCGTCCTTGATAAGGGGAGTGAAGACGAAAATTGTCAAAGGGAGCCTCCCTGATCGAACTAGCCATTGTTGCGCGAGATCGTAGCGCGCTGGCAAACTAAGGGTGTCAACACAGACCCTGAGGACCGTCCAAAGACGGGGCGTCGCCCACGCAATTTTCCTCCAAAATCGACATACTGCCCCCAATTTTAATGGCTCGGAAACCTCTTCATGCCCAATTTCAGAGAGTGGACCGAAGTTGGATAGTGGGGGTGGAATACAGAGCTGGAAAATGTACGAAACAACCTCGGGGGGGACTCGACTTGTGAGTGGATCGTGGATACGGTTCCTGTGCGATTTCAAGTCCTGATATTGGCGGGCCAAATTGTCCAAAGTGCGCTTTGCCTCCAACAACTGGGATTCTAGATGTCTCAATTTAATACAAACCCCACAAGGTTCGCCATCGGACATCTGACATTGCTGATCCTTGAAGCGACCATATGAACAGGCGTGCCCACAAGCGATACACGTCTTGGCTGCCGGCTCTATTGTGGTTCAAACAATAACGAAGGATTCAGATTACTGCAGAAGCATAATTTGTGATCCGACCTTCTGTAACATTATTATCTTCTGAATACATAGATTGACGAAGCAGAGTAAGTCGTTGGCAAGGGCGTTGGTTAAGCAAAAGCAGGTCGAACGCGGCACGTCACAGGTTGCTGACTTGTGACACGAGTCATTTATCACGCGTCATAGCGGGTCATAGCCGATACGCATCCAACAGAGGGAACGCACGGTTCTGTACATTTTCAAGCTTCAAGCTCTGTTAAATAGTCCTTTTAAACAAGATTTCCACTCTAAAGTTCTGTTCTGTATTCCTTCTAACGATTAAACAAGTGAATGCCCTCTTCTTATCAATGAGTGTACCCCAAATTTGAGGATTCGAGGAGATGATAGCTGGAAGGCAATCCTTAAAGACGAGGTAAATTTCAAGTTAATCTACACATATAATGTGGAGGGTTGAAACTGAGTAGAAAAGTCAGTGGGAGTAAATCTTTAGAAGAAGATACATTCTGGGTAAGCCATAATCTAAAGGCAAACAAAATCAAGGAGCTAGAAGTGACAATTGAAACATACGAAGATTATTCATCTGATGTTAAGTGGCCTTCATCTATGGAGTCATTTTCGTCGTCATTGTCGGCCATGCCATGATATTTCTTAGACTCCTTGATTAAGTCGAGATTTTCGTATGGATACCCGATAGTAAAATCCAGACCTGCCTCCAATATGGAAGAGAGTCGGGGAATGACATCCTTGTCGATATATATAAGCTGTTCCTCAGCTTCTAAATCTCGGTCCAAACCTATATGCACAGAATTGAGGGGTCGTCGGCGAGGGTTGTTGAGTTCACAAAGCGGGCCAAAAATATTGGCAAGATGGTTCCAACCAAAATCCCGCTGCTCCACACGGTAATTGAAGGATCGGAGGTCAGGAAGAAAAACATCTCCATCCTCATTAATAATGGCAGTTCTGGCTAAGAGCTCGAAAAGACGATCTGCTGAGTAGTCGCTGTCGAAACGTGGAAGTATATCGAGCCGTTGAAGAGAAGGAGTTGCCCATAGGAGGTCTAATAGGTCGTTGTCGTCATGGAACTGGGCATCTTCAAGACAAAGTTTTTTTATACGGCAAGACGAGCGTTTGAAAAAAGATGCAAGCGACTCCGTCGGCAGAAAACATTCAGTTGCACAGAGGAGATCTACCAGCGCAGGGAAACTGACCTTACTGCAAAAAAATGAGATTACGTCAGAGTCAACGGGGTGAGCGAAGGTAAAGATTTGGAGTTGATGATGTGTAATGGGGTATTCAGGTATAGGGAACTTCTCTTTTCCAGGTGGAGGTCTTGAGAAGTAGTAGAATTTACATCGAATCAAGTTTTGGGCCCGTTTGAGTAGTTCAAAGCACTCGTCGAGTTGAAGTCTGCCAAACTCCACATGCGTAACGTTGTTCCATTCAATGTCGACCGCATTTAAGGAGGAGGACGATATAGAAACGTTAGTGGGACTTGGCCTCACATTATCCAAGGAAAAGCGGGCAATGAAACGTGCTTCATCCCAGTCAGTGGGGAAAATTCGCAAAGTGTGCAAGATGGATTGTGAAGTCGAATCACCATGAAATTGGAGGAGCAAGGAGGAAGAAACCCTGAGAGACAATTGGTACCAACGGCTCGAGTGCTGGTTAACCAACTCAATGAAAGAGTTAATGACGTCTGAAGAAGGGAGGGGTTTATCGTAGTCCTTGACATAGGGTGTAAAGATGGAAATTGTCAAAGGAAGCCTGCCTGATCGAACCAGCCATTGTTGCGCGAGATCGTAGCGCGCTGGAAAACTAAGGGTGTCAACACAGACCCTGAGGACCGTCCAAAGTTGGGGTGTCGCCCACGCAATTTTCCTCCAAACTCGACATACTGCCCCCAATTTGAATGGCCCGGAAACCTCTTCCTCGCTAAGTTCATAGAGTGGATCGGAGTTGGATGGTTGGGGTGGCAAACAGAGCTGGAAAATGTACGAAACAACCTCCGGAGGGATTCGACTTGTAAGTGGATCGTGGATAAGGTTCCTCTGCGTTTTTAGGTCCTGATATTGGTGAGCCAAGTTGTCCAAAGTGCGCTTCGCTTCCAACATCTGGGATTCTAGGTGTTTCAATTTAATACAAGCGCCACAAGGTTCGCCATTGAACATCTGACACTGCTGATCCTCGAAACGACCGTATGAGCAGGGGTGCCCACAAGCAATGCAAGTGCCGCCTGCGGGATCTATTGTGGTCCAAGCAACAGCGACGACTTCAGATAAGATGCAGAAGAATAAACTGAGTCCCGACCTTCTGTAACGTTACTGCCTTCTAAATACATTAGTTGGCGAAGCAGAGTAAACGAGTAGTCGGTCAAAAGGCAGGTTCACGACGAGTCGCATGTCACAGCTTGCTGATTTCAGTGATCTGTGACCATACAAAAAACTCTAGCGAATTGCCCATCGCTGGATGTGCAAAATACGACTGTACGTTTTGAAAGCTACTACAGCTACTATTTTACCCATCCAACAGAAATAATACGCGATTTTGTAAATATGAACAATTTTCTGGTTTTTTTCCCTACCCACTAGAGGTAAATTTAATGTACACGTTTAATGCGCGACGTTCACGTTGAATTTGACCTGAACGGTTGACGGGAACGAATCTCTAGAAAATAAATTATAGGTAAGTGATTGCCTTTATTTAAATAAAAACAAAATTAAAAAGCTAGATTCGACAGTTGAGACGTACGAGGATTATTCCGCTGACGACATGTGGTCCTCATCTGAAGACGAGTCATCTTTATCATCGTCAGCTATGCCATAATATTCCAGAGAAGCCTTGATCAAGTCGAGATCTTTTTTCAAATACCCAATCTTTAATTCCAAACCTGCATTTAATATGGAAAGGAGGTGTGGAAGAACATCTTTGTCAATATATTGATGTCCTGACGTTTCGTGTCGATCCAGATATATCTCCACTGAGTCAAGGGGTCGTCGGCGAGGATTGTCAAGTTCGTAAAGAGGGCCAAAAATTCCTGGAAGGAGATTCCACTGAATATCCAAGAGTCCGCCGTCGAAATTAAGGGTTTGGAGATTAGGGAGGAAATCGTTATCATTGTCTTGAAAAGGCAGTCTGGTGAGTGGCCATTCCATGGGGTTGCCTGTATATTAAGTCGTCGAAGCGAAGGAATAGCTTGTAGGATGTTTATCACATCCAGGACTTCAGATTTCGCAGTCAGGCCGTTAAGGGAGAATTCTTCAAGGCAAGAGTGTTTGAGAAATGATAGAAGCGACTCTATGGGCAGAGGTGGTTCTATTTCACAGGATAGAGCTACCACAGCGGGAAATCTGACTTTGTCGAAAAAGAACGAGGCTATATCCGACCTGTCCGTGGAATGTAAGTAAAATTTTTGGATTTGATGATGGACGACGGGGTATTCAGGTATTGGGAACATCTCTTCGTCAGACGGAGACCTTGAAAGGCCACTGAATTCGCAATGAATCAATTTCGGGGCTCGTTTGAGCAGTTCAAAGCACTGGTCCAATGAAAGTTCGTCAAAATCCACTTGCGTAACGTTGTTCCATTCAATGTCAACCGAATCGAGGGTCAAGGATGATATCGTAACATTAGCAGGACGAGCTTTCATATTATTCAAGGAGAAATGGCCAGAGCTTGTTTGACGCCAGTGAGACGAGAATATTTGCAAAGTGTGCAAAATGGAGTGTGAGCTCGAATTGCCACAGAAATTTTGGAGCAAGGAGAACGGGATAGAGAAACATAGTCGGTACCAACGGTTCGAGTATTGATTTACCAACTGGATGAAAGAACTGATAATATCTGGAGAAACGATTCTCTGGCGGGTGGTTGTGAAAATGTAAATTGTCAATGGGAGCTCGCCTGATCGAGCCAGCCACTGTTGAGCGAGATCGCAGCGCGCCTGCAAACTAGCTATAGGGGTGCTGATACAGAAACTGAGGACTGTCCAAAGATGGGGTGTCGCCCATGCAATTTTTCTCCAAGCTCGGCAGACTGCTCCCAACTTGAATGGTTCTGAGACCGCTTCCTTCTTAATTTTAGAGAGTGATTGGGACTCGGGTGGAATAGGAGGCAAACAGAGTTGGAAAATGTTAGAAACGATCTCCGGGGGAAATCGACTTGCGACGGGGTCGTGAAATTGATTGCTCTGGGTTTTTAAGTCTTGATATTGGTTGATCAATTTGTCCAGACTGCGCTTCGCCTCCAAGATCTGGGATTCTAGATGTTTCAATCCGTTACACATCCCGCAGGGTTCTCCACTAGAGATTCGACATTGCTGATACTCCTTGGGGCGACCATAATGATACGACCAGGGGTCCCCACAAGCAATACTCGTCCTGGTTTTCAGCTCTATGACGGCCCAATCAACATAGAGACCATACATGGCAGAAAATGAAAATTCTAACCTTCTGTAGCAACACTTTCTGAATCCATATGTCGTTGGTGGACGAGAGCTACGGTCGTATGATGATGATTCAGCCTGATGAACGCAAAAGACGCGGGATGTCACACGGTGCTGATCTTGACGTGCATCAGGAAGTGAGGTGAGATTTAACCGGCATGGTCCATTTCTGAACACCGGTGCCCGAGATTCTCCCGGTGTGGCGGGGACACACCATCGTCTCGGACCCATAGTCCCCTCCTCGACGAGCTATCCATGTTTCAGGACGTCTATCTCGGAGAGAATTTCTGGGCATAGGGTGAGAACATGATCTTGTCATTTTTAATACCAGGATTGTTGATTCAATTTGATTGTAGTGAGAGAGCTGAGAGCCAATTTTACTGGTCATTTCATATATTGTTCAAGTGGCCAGAGCTTGGATATAAGGTAATTTTTGTTTGATTATTCAGATTGGCGTAGGCTCTCGTCAACTCACTCAAAATATTGAATTTGAATGGGAGATATGTCTGCTGATATTGACCCCAAATTATTGGTGCATCGACTCTGACTGTGCCGACATAAATCAAGGATTTAATGATCATATATTCGGGGTGCATCTTTGATTGACCGCTTTCGGCCTTGAGCGGCGACGTTTGAACGCGGTAAAAACACGATTTCGCCGACTTTTCATTAAATTTTTCAGCAGATTATAGGCTTTCCCATTTTTCCATTAGTTTCCTGGTAATCAAAATTACATGACCACGCTCCCGGAGTCAGCTTGGGGGTGCGCCTTGATAGTGAAACACCGTCTGCATTTTTCATTCAATTCAATGATTGTCCTGGGGCTGAATTTTTCAACTCCCGTCTAGCACACTTGTTTTTCGCTGCAGATCGGTATTTTATTATGATCGGTCACCGCACCAAACTGAACCCGCTCTAAGACGCTACAATACTATCACGAGCCCGGTGTTTATAAGGGGCCTAGTGTTTATAAATCGACACTGTTTGCTTTATTACTCAACAACCACATCTTCATTAAATCTGATTTTTGGCAATCTTATAGCCATAGACTGTATGTACACTATTCTAATTTTTTTTGATTTTTATGTTTCATGTGAGGGACACGATATCGCGATGAAACCATGCCAATGTGTCAAATCTGGCTCAGCCAACGTAAAATCTATCGTTTTTCCTCAAAAAACTTCCCCTGTTCTCAACTAATCATACTCTACCTACTTTGCAATTCTCCGAGACCAAAACTGTTGGTTAAGAACGCCAAAAACATAAGTGTGACAACTTTGGCGTAGGTCGGAGTTCAAATATCCATGATGGGAATTGTCGTTTGGTGTGGAATTGCGTGTGACCCAAGTGTGACAACTAGTATAGTGATGAGCAAGCTCCTTTGCTTTGACCCTCATGACAGTACAAGCGCCAACTGACAGGACCGTTTGAATCTTTCAAGTCAAGAAATCTGAAGCGCAAAAGCGTGCGTGGATACGGCCGCTTGGATATAAAAGCTCGAACTTGGCTAACATCATTTTTTTTTCCAGCTGTTGGCGTTCGTTTTATCTTGATCAGATTGCCCCCACTGTACCTCACATCCTTGGTCGTCTTGAACTCCAACCATATGTTGAATTTCAAGTTTTGATTGCGGAAATGTCTCCTAACTCCTTGATTCTACTCTCTTCAAGTTCCGACCATGGATCCATACAATGTAATTGCAGATTGTGTCTCCGTACCGCCTGCGCTCTACAGCCTGGCAGCACTCAGATTCGATGTACCGGCAGATTGTGCTTCCAATGTGCTGTGCTTCAGCTGAAGAACACTAGCCACAACATCAACATCCTGCTTCCCTTCGAGGTCATGGCGCGGATTTTCTGGTTCTGCATCCCACAGTACACCACTGCCGACTTGAGTTTTGAAAATAAAACAAAAATGATGCGATCCCATGCTCCTCTGCTCTTCGGTGCGGTCTGTCCTAGGTGGCGCGATATCGCATGGCGGACCCCAAGTTTATGGACCTCAATCGCAATTTATCTCTTCCCAAAGAGAACATCATTCCAGAATGAATTAATAGACGAGTGGCTCAGCCGTGCAGGAGGTTTGCCGCTCAATCTTTCGGTGTACTGTTACGAGCAGTATCCAACGCCGGAATTCTTCCTGATTCTACCGCTATCTATACGGTTACATTACGCCCATCGATTACGGTCACTGGAGTTGCACCTACCCCATAAATCTCTAACCATACCACCAGATTTTTTCAAGTATTTGTTATCGGATTTGACAGCTGGTACCTACAGCGGTCACTCGATTATGGAAAACCTCCGGATAAGGACATCTAGTGACCGCACTCAGCTCCACTTGCTAAACCTTCCATGTCTGCGAAAGCTTGATCTACATGGACCGTTCAACCTTCCTAAAATCAGCGTCCAGTGGGAGAACTTGACCAGGTTGCATTACTCTACGCCTCGTTTGGACGTCACCAAAACCCTAAATGTTCTGAAGCAAGCTTCAAAATTGGTCGAATGCAGGATATCCTACGGGTGGTCGTATAATCCAGGACCCGGTCATCCGATTCCCGAGATACCAGTTCTGTTGCATAACCTCAGCCGCCTCGAAATCATACAGGATAGCGATAATTCAGAGCCATTCTTCCACAACCTCGTCTTGCCGGGTTTGAGTTTCCTCAAAATGACAAATCCTGTTTTTGGCAGCGAAGACACGATCAACATCTTTGCTTCATTCTTGATCTTCTCCCCTTTCTTACAAGAGCTGATTCTCGAGCAGCTCTCCGGACTAGATAGCGACATGGTTATCAACGTCCTCCGGGTCGCTCCCTCAATTCGGATTCTCCACCTGTCAACGAAATCTCGCTTGTTGCCCCTTAGGAAGCCGTGGCCCATCTGCGAAGGTTTTATTCAGGCGCTTACTGACCAGGAACCTTTACTTCCTCACCTCGAGGTCCTCGAACTCGAAGGGGGATGCTCCTTTTCTTGGGCATCCGTCTGCAAACTTAGCCGCTTGCGACTCCAGTCACCCTCCTGGAGACACGCCTTTTACCCGTCCAATCAGTATCATACCGTACAGTTGCTCCGGATGAAGATTCACGAACCCACCTTGGATTTCCTCGACAAAGCCCAGCCAGAGAATATGACGCCGGATCTTCGACATGCGCTGAGAATGGGCCTGTCAGTCATGAGGACTGACACCGATCTACGCACCACAATGGAAATTTCACAAGGGGAAAGGATTTCGTGAATGATCTTTTTAATTTACGCTTGGTAATTGAGCAGCTGAAGCACATAGCTTTCTCGATCGAAAATTTATGCTCTGTCCAACCAGACCATACCAAATGATGCTAGGTTGGTGTGCAAGTAGATTGGACGTCAAAAATTAGCAGCGCCTCCAATAATTATTGTAAGCTAAACACATTTGACCAAATTGGTTTATCCATTGCGCCGAGGTGTCTGCGCGGCCGTCTACAAACGTCGCTACGCCTGGCATGCCGCCAGTGTCCCAAAGAATGACATGACGGGCCAGGACATGGAGGGGGCTACATGCGCGCATGGTCAGGGACCACAATACCCCCGGGGATTAACCACTAATCTCGAACAGTAGAGCGGAGGAGGATCCGCGTAGGTCCCGAGTAACCTCGGCTGCCTGCTCCGTATTTTTAGAGCTTGCAAGACTGATATAAATCCCAGTGGGCAGAGGCACTTCCGCCTTCCACCCATCGTCGACGTTCGCCCCAAGCTTATAGTTATGAAGTTCGCTATCAACTCTCTGGTTTTCGCTGCTGTCGTGTTGTTCGCCCAACTCGCTTTTGCGGTTCCTACTCCTCCAGGCAAGTCATGTTCAACTCAAATTGGTTTTTTTAATCTGCTGGTGCTAATCTGCTGGTGTTGCGGTATAATAGAGGCGGACTCGCACATCGTCTGCATAGTCAGCCCATGCCCAGGAGATGGTTTGTGAGCTGACGAGTCTAAGGTGAGTTCCTTCTGAAAAATCTCAACTACTCGGGCTGACAATTGAGCCTTAGATGAACTGAAACAGACCTCGAGGCGATTGGGAGGTAGCCAAGGATCTCATGGAAAATAGAGAGATGTTGTATATGTAACATGGCGAACTTGCGGCAGTGGATAAATGGTGTCTTTTGTAATTGGGATTCTTTCAAAGGCACGAACGCAGTCATTTCCAGAAGTATAATTCAGCGAGAAAATGACTGAGGGACAAGATATCGTGAGTAGATCCGCTATTCGATAACCCGATAGATATTTCAGTCGGCCAAACATCAATAGGCTGTGGGTCGAGTCTCCGAGTCAGTTGTGGGACCTATGCCTATTTTTGGACACCACCGCCTACGAGGACTGCCATAGCAGAACCCACCAGTTAGACCAGCTCCACGGATCCATTCCTTCGAAGCCGAAGAGCAAGCGAACGGAATTTGAATTTGACGACCAAGGTTGTTACAAAAAAGTCCTCTCCAAGCGCTCGTTCAACGTCAGAACATCAAAGCGAAAATCCGCGTACTCGACAAAAGCTGTCCATTCTAAGAAAATTCTATTCCATTCCATTCGCATATATGCAAAAGTCAATCAAAAATACAATCACAATCACAATCAAAAAGCAGCCAGTAAAAAAAAAAAAGAGAATAGATAATGTACATACAAACAACAACGAGCGACTAACTACAGCAACAACAACAACAATTTTGCAACGACAACTGAGATAGAGGACAGAGGATCAGATAGATATACAGCGAGTAACGTTTAACGTTTTAACGTAGCACTAGCAGACGCGGACACAGACGGGGCTGGTGGCTGGGCGTGAGGAATAGAATACTACAGCGTGTGGTGATGGAGGGTGGGAGAGACGAGAATGACGATGAAGATGACGACGAGGGGCAAGATTTAATTAGATAAGTGGGCAGACGAGAAAGATAGCAGGGACATTGCTTGGAAAGATCCGTGGTGAGGCGAGGCGATTAGTTAGAGAATACAGGGCCGGTACAGGTGCGATGATGATATCGCATTTTGGAAACGAGGAATAAGAAAAAGAAGCAAAGAAGAAATGTACACTCAACCCTTCTAAAGAAAAGGGAAAAGTCAGGTAGAAGATCGAAAAAGCAAATCAAGAAAAGATGAAGCAAGCGAAGAAAAAGAACAGCATCAACAAAAAGACAACCAAAAGCACCACTCACACACACCACTCACTCACACCACACCACACCACACCCCACCCACCCACCCACACCGCACCCTACTCGCTCCCCCCAGCCAACTCCAAAATCAACCGACACGCAACATCCATAAACACAAACGGCGAAACCACATCCTCCTCCCCCACCCCGAGGCCCATGCCATCCACCCCCACCGCGCCCGGCCCAACCTTCACACTCCTCACACTCCCACTCTCGCTCCCACTGCCCCCTCCCCCTCCCCCTGCAACAATCCCCAGCTCCCGCTCCCTCTCCATCGCCGTAAACACCGGATCAAACACCGCCATATCAAACTTCCCCGCGCCCACCTCCGTGCTCGCGCGATACGACTTCTTGTGGTGGAAATCGACGAGGTAGTTGATCGAGTCCACCATGTACAGCTGCAGGTTCATCAGCACCACCACGTCCTGCACCCTTGCCCTTGTCTCGACGAAGTAGATCGACGACGCGGCTTTGAGGTCCACCGCGCCTGGCCCGTCCAGGTCCCTATTCCGCTCGAGGTGGCCGTTCTTCCCCCGCCTCCACCCCCACCGCCGGACTCGCGAGCCATAGCCAACCTCGCCTCTCTCGCCTTAACACCCCCCAGCCCGCCCAAATTCTTCTTCTCCTTCCACTCCATCCCCAGCGTCCTTAACGTCCTATAAATCTCCAGCATAACCTCCATCGGCGGGCTCCGGCTCCGAATCCCAAAGTGCCACTTCGTCTTGTGCTTCTTCTCCCGCTCCCTGTCCCGGTCGCGGTGGTGCTCGCGATCGCGCCCGCCCGAGCGCTTCGCGGACACGTAGGACGTGAGGTGGTGCTGCTCTGGCAGCTGCTCAGGCAAGGAGGAGTGCAGGACGGCGAATTGGGGTGGGCCGTTGGATTTGTTCGTGTTTTGGGAAGAGGAGCCGGAGGGGGAGGGTGGAGAGTTGGTGAGGTCCAAGGGGGCGAGGGGTGGAGAGATGAAGTCGAGCTCGTCGGATTCGGGTTCGTCGGATTCGTATTCGGCGTTGAACTCGACTTCGAAGGGGTTCTCTTCCAGGTCGACCGCGCCGACTGGCGAGAGGACCGCAGGTGATGTTGCATTTCGAGGCTGCACATAGACACATCAGACTCTGCACAACCAACAGGAAGGTAAAAACAACACATACATCCATAGCAGCCAGCTCGGCATCGCGCTCAGCCTCTGCAAATTCTGCCACTTCAGCACAAAACCGAATCAACACCAATGCATAACAAAACAGACAACACTAACGGTCTTTGCCCAACCTTCGTTTATCTCTCAGCAGCATATACGCCACCTTCACCGCGTTGCCCTGCACGCCATCGTCCCGCCGCAGGCACTCCCACACCTCCTCCTTGTCGACGCCAGTCATGCTGTTCGCGAGCTCCTCGACGACGTCCTCTTCGATGCGCCCGAGGCCCTCGATGATCTCGAAGTCGAGTTGTTTTGGGGGTGTCACGAGGGAGGAGAGGGTGCCGAGGACAGGGCCGGGCGGGGGTGGTAAAGGGGTGAGGTACCGCGGGAGATCGGTGGTGAAAAAGGGGTGCTGCGTGATTTCGGGGATGGTTATGCGCTTGACGGGGTCAACAGCGAGCATGGAGGTGATGAGGTTTCGCGCGTCGGAGGAGAGGTAGCTGGGCATGTGGAAGTTGCCCTCTGGGTGGTGAATGGGTCGTCAGTGGGACACATTTGGGGGGGAAAGGAGAAGACATACGACTAATTTTGGAGAAGAGCACTTGGACGTCGTCGTCTTCGAAGGGGAGGCGGCCGCAGAGCATGACATACAGAATGACGCCCGAGCTCCAGACGTCGATCTCCGGACCCGCGTACACGCCGCCTCTGATGACCTCTGGCGCGGCATAATTCGGGCTTCCACAGCTCGTCGTCAGAAAGTCGCCGTCGCTGATCTCGTTGGACAGGCCAAAGTCCGCGATCTTGACGTTGAGGTCGTCGTCGAGGAGGACGTTCTCCGGCTTGAGGTCGCGATGGACGATCTTGAGGCGGTGGGAGTACTCGATGCCAGAGATGATCTGCTGGAAGAAGCGCCGCGCGCGGGGCTCGTCCATGCGCCCGTTGGCGACGATGTAGTTGAAGAGCTCGCCGCCTGCGTACTCGAGGACGAAGATGATGTCTGTCGGCGTTGAGATCACCTCGTATCTGCGGGGTGGGGTGAGCAAAATGGTCAAAGAAAAGATGGGGGGGCGCTCACAGCTTGATTATATGCGGATGCCGCAGAGTGCGCATATACTCGAACTCGCGCTTGACCCTAGTCTTCGTCTTCTCCCTCTGGATCACCGCCTTCGAGATGTACTTCATCGCGACTTTGTGCCCCGTAATCGTATGCGTAGCCACTGCACCCCCAAAAATCAAATCAAAATTCCACCCTGCAAAAAAGCATGGACCCAAATACGCACTTTTCACCTTGCCAAACGTGCCCTCTGCAATGTCCTGGATGACAGTGTACTCCCCCAGCTTGTCGGGGGAGAACTTGGGGTGGTTGTCCGCCATCGTCGATGTGTTGTTGGTCGTCGTCGTCGTCGTCGTTGGAGGGAGAGTCTAAGCTGTGGAGTTCATGTGTGTGGCTTTGTTTGCACCCATCACAAACGCCGATGACCCGAATGCGCCATCGGACCCAAATTCGACTTGCCCAGACCCTCTTATCTCAGAGGGATAGGCCCGCACCACAGCATCTCCACTTCAAAAACGCTCAAGGAACGACGAAAAGAGCCAGGAATCGCTTCTCAAGACCTCCTTTTTCTCAAGAAACCACTTTAAACGCTTAATGCATCCCTAATACACGTTCTGACATGTGCACTGGGGCTAGATCACCGGTCTGACCGCAGCAGACACCCAGGCAGGACATCTTTAGCACCCACCAACAGGTGCGTCGGGTATCCTGATCCGTTGGCGCTGAATGCGAGGTGGAGGTTGAGTGGGGCTCGAAATCGAACCGTATGACGAGCGGATCGCGACGGCCCGTTTGCGCGCTATCAGAATTCGGCGCCAAAAGGCTGCTGTTGGGCGGGATATTAGGCTGAACTATTCAACCTGCGATATCGATCACGTCATCGGAAGTGAGATGGGCTCATATTGTAGGAATATGACACGAGGGCTGCAGTCGAGTCGAGAGTACGCTCGGAAGAATTAACATAATCTAGAGTCGGTGAAAATCGATACTCGATTCCAGTTTCCCTGGGTGCGGGAAAAAAATCGTGTGTTCTGAATTATAACTCCTTCCACATATAATTCATTTTTTCCGCCACCAGAACGGCTGGTCTCGAGCCTAATGAAGGATTAGACAGTGCTCAGAGAAATTCATGCATGCAAAAGGCGACATCGACTTTCACGCAACATTTTGTTGCTTGTAAAAAATAGAACGACAGTGTCTACATTTTTACACGACGCATGGCTATCATATTAGCACGTCCATGGTACTCAACTATACACTTGATTAATTTTTTGGTGTCCCAGCTGAGGCCCGAATATTTGCTGGGTGATCAAAATCGACGGCAAGTTGTTTGAGTTTTGGCCTCGCGTTTTGCTGACACTTTCCCCGCGATAAGATGGGAAAAATGTGGGACAAAAGCCGGGCTAAATTTTGACTACCTAATTACCAACACATCTTGAATCATCGTCAAACCAAACCAACCCCAGCTGTGCAGGTGTATGCGCCGAAAGCTTCAAAGTTAGACATTCCCTTCGTGTTGCAGCTTGATTGTTCATTTTGAGATGCGCGCCACTACTGGGGTCGTACGAGGGGCAAAAGGTTAGGTTAGGTCGCTTGAATTTTGCCCTGGCATTTTGCTGTCCCATCTGCCCCTTACTTACGACGGCACAAAATGACTCACCCTTTTGACCGTCGGCAAAATGGTCCCATCTCAGTGGTGCGTACGCCGACGAAAGAGCCCACAGGATCATGATGCACGATCCCACTTTTGGGTAAAGCCATACCTAATACGGAGGTGAAAACAGAAGTCCGCAAAATTTGACGGCCGAGGCGACTTTGGCAAATTGAATCTCGCGCGTAAGCGACTGTTCGTTCTCCCGCCCTCCATCTTCTAGTCTTGGTATCATTTCAACGATTCATAAACGGCAATGAGTGAAAGACGATGACCAAGAGGAGCACATTCACAAGGGGAATAGTAAATGTACGGAATGGTGAGCAACAAGCAAAATACTGAACAGTGAATGTAAGATCGAATTGCGAGTACCGCTGGCAGCGCTCAGGAAATCTGGTGCACGAAAAAGCAACCTCTTCTTTGAATCATGATCAGTCGAGACGACGATGACGGAGCTGATAGCTGCAATTCATAAATCACTTCCTGCTTTTGGATAAAATTATACCCAATACGGACACAGAATATCATATTGTGAGACACAAATATAAAACTACAAACACGTAAGGTAAAAGAATATTAAACGGAAAGGGAGTTCCACCGATCAAGATGAAGATAGAATGTGCAAAAGATAGACTGATATCATGGAAAAAAATATGACAAGATAAAAACATACATGAAAATGGCTATTGTAAGGCTCCCAACAAAAATCTTGATCACATAGGAAAGCTAAAAGGATCGAGGACCATGTGGAAATGCCTAATCATCCTTGAGATCCTCCCACTTAGAAAAACCAAAGTAGCTCGGTAGATTAGGGTCGCTCAAAGTTCACCTATTCGGCTCATTTTCGGTTCATTTTTGATCTCCTATTCGGTTTCCTACTTGAAAAATGAGCCAAGTAGGAACTCGACTAGAAACCGAAAAATGGATGTTTTTACGAAAATGAGCTCGTGGGGTCGCTATTTGCAAAAATGGCCATTTTTGACTTCCTACTCACTTTCCTATTCCTCCGGCAGCATTCATTCTCCGTCCTTCCCATCAATTGGCTTGTATCTCTACCTCACCACGGGGTTTTCTGTCTCAATAAGTCCATTTTGTCTTTTAAATAATACCTTATATGTACCCAGCCACTATTGTAGAAAAAATATAATTTATTAAATATTCTAGAGCGTTATAGTGATTATAGGAGGGAAGCGGCAGGAGGACAACGGGTGAAGGTTGAATATTTGGCTCCGTTCGGAGTGCCAAGCTTGTTCCCTGACGCTAACCGACGTGGGAAGCGGACTTGGCGAATTGGCATGACCGCCGAACGCGAGCCGAAAAACGAAGGGAATAGGAAGTTTTCCTACTCGGTTCATTTTCCGAAAAAACCGTGAGGGGGGGTTCAAAGTTGCCCATTTTTGCCTCCTATTTGCTTCCTATTCGGTTTCCTACTTGACGAAATTTGGCGGGGCTGTCCGCCAAAATGACCCGAAAATGAAGTCGAGTAGGAAACCGAATAGGCTCAACTTTGAGCAACCCTATTGTTCCATATGACCTGACGACCAGCCTTATATATTCTGGTTATTTCAGCAGCACAGCTCTCACAATACAAGCTCGAAACAAGATCTTCAACAGTAAATGTCAAGGCGGTCCATGCGTCAGGACCAGGGACGAGATCGGCGAATATTGTTGATCGATTGGATTCACACTTGAATCTTGTTGTACACCCAGCAGTTGGAATAACAGACTGACTTCGGTCGGATTTGATCCATGGGAATTCAAGGTCCATAATTGCAGCCGGAAGGGTCCGGGATGCATAAAACAAACGTTTAGTGCAGGCAAATGAAAGATGGGAAGTTGTGCCATCACTGCGACGCATACCCGCGGGCCTGCACAGATCACCCTTAAAAAAGAAATGGACGCGAATGAGATAAATTGCCAGTGCTCAAACTCATTCTGGGGACACACCGGCGGCAACGATGACATGACGATGAAGTATGCCATTGGAAGTAGGGAATACAACCTCGTTTCCCAAAGAACGGCGATAATGTCAATCACGTAGTCTGAGGAAATGAGGGGCCCCTTCAGTCCTGCAACGGTATTATATTTTTCATCCCAGATGTCGATGGAAGTAGGAAGTTCCTTTCGAATGCGCTCCAAGGCTAGAGATCGTAAATTGTCAAACTGATACTTCTTTCCAATGCGAAGCATAGACGCGAGAGGAGGCAATTCAAACCCGGTAGTCAAGGCATATGATCTAAGTATTCAGGACTGTCAGTTTTCACAATACTATGAGGTGATAGAAAACTGACGTATTGTGATCGTATATGTTTTCCCAATCCCGAGGCGCATCGCTGACGTGGATGAGGGGGCATCCTTCGACCAAGGTCTCATTTTCCGGCTGAGGCAAGCTGAACATATCATGGAAAACCTGCGAATGCCTAGCTATGATACCACGATACACCCGAAATTGGGTAGTTCCGGCTTGCAATATGACATTCCCGTCGTCAAACCAATAGTTGGCACTCTTAAGCGGCTCTTTCAGGGGCTCTTTCATGCTGTCTTCGACGCCAGATTCCGTCCGTTTCCTCTTGTTGCTCGGAGAAGTGGAGTCGGACTGGACAGCTTCTGCTTCCATGGAGGGTAATGCGTAGCCTGAGATATCGATGGTTCGATGGTTCAGCATGGCAAAATTGCGATCAAGTACATAAGTGATTCGCACGACGATCAAACCTAATCACTTACAATTCCTCCAAGTCTTCTAAGTTCAGACACAAGCCGCAACATCCTCCCTTCACTTTGTTCTAATGCCAAAAAAAAATTAGAAGTACACTAGGTTCGACAAAAGGGACAACCTTGAGTAATGTAGCTCTCTTATAAAGGTGATTGATAAAGGAAGAGAGCAATTGTCAAATTATCCGAAGATCAGAGGAAAGGACCAACAACAAACCTAATCGTCCTTGAGTTCCTCCCACTTCGGAAGCCCAAAGTAGATCGGTAGCTTATCCCATATGATCTTCCTACCAGCTTCATATATTCTTTTTATTTCCCAAGCGCAGACATCGCAGTACATCTCCAAAGTATGAGCGTCAACAGGAAATCGTAGGGCTGCATATGGGTCAGGACCTGGGACAAGTTGCGCCAATATCATTGCGCGGTAGCGCTCACACTCGAGTCGTCTCTGACACTGAGCGACTGGAATAATGGGCCGACTTGGGTTGCTTCGCATGGTCCATGGAAACTCGAGAGACATGATTGCAGCGGATATTGCTTCGCGCCCAACTATCACAGTCCTGATTGACTTATCCGAAAGACGAGAATTCTGACCATCAAATATAACATCCTTGGAAAACCAATGAGCATTAAATAAATTCCTTGCGTTCAAGGCTGTTTTGAGAACGCACCGGTGGCAAAGAGGACGCGCAAATGTAGTAAGCCATTGGGAGGAGAGTTTGGAATCCTGTCTCCAGAAGGAGATTGATAATGTCAACCTCGTATTCCAAGTAGATGATTAGCCCCTTGTGATTAACGCGTTCCGGAAATTTTGCATCCCAGGCGCCAAGGGAAGGTGGAAGTTCCTCTCTGATACGATCCAATGCTGAAGACAATAAAGTGTCGAATTGATACTTCTTTCCAAGGCGAAGCATAGACGCAAGGAGGGGCAATGCAAACTCGCGAGTCGAGGCATACAACCTACCCCGCACTGTCAGTTTTCTCACACAAGCTGTGAAATTATAAAAGACTAACGCATTATGATCATATAAAATGCTGAAAATATTGTCCCAGTCCTCAACCGTGTCACTGACATGGATCAGGGGGCATCCTTCAAACAAGGTCTCATTTTCCGGCTGAGGCAAGCTAAGCATATCGTTAAAAACCTCTGAATGCCTGGACAGGATGCTGCGGTGCACG
Organism: Galerina sulciceps; assembly: GCA_023014345.1. Lineage (NCBI taxonomy): Eukaryota > Fungi > Basidiomycota > Agaricomycetes > Agaricales > Galerinaceae > Galerina > Galerina sulciceps. The sequence goes on from JAEDXJ010000035.1 coordinate 407,473, forward strand.
CGAAATCGGGTACTTTCAGTTTGTAATATGACATTCCCGTCGTCGAACCAGTAGTCGAAACTCTTGAGCGGGTTTATGCCACCATCGGCGCCAGAATCTGACCTCTTTCTCTTGTTGTTTGAGGAAGTGGAGTTGGACTGGAAAGGGTCTGCTTCCATGGAACGTGAAGTAGGAAGTGTGATAGCGATGAGCAGATGGTTGTTGGCAACCAGCTAGCTCAGAAATTATGATCACGTAATTATTTGCACTGTGGCACGCGTCGCGACGCGTCAACTTGACTACTTGGGGGTTGACCATTCTTTCACCCACCAAGTTCGGAACAAAAAAGCTATTATAAAAATTTCCACTCAAGTGTAGCTAGCATAGTCCGAAATATAAAGGTTCTGTTATGTGAAAGACAACCTTGAGGAAAAATGCTAGGAAGAAAATTGATAAAGGAAGAGAATAATTGTCGAATAGTCCGGGGATCGGTTGAAGGACTAAGGACAGTATACGAACAAGTCTAATCATCTTTGAGGTCTTCCCACTTTGGAAGACCAAAGTAGGATGGAAAATTATCCCATATAACCTTGCGACCGGCCAAATATATGCTTCCTATTTCAGCACAACAGCTGCGACAGTAGATGCTCGAAACAAGAGCTCCGACAGTAAATGTCAGGGCAGCGTACGCGTCAGGACCAGGGACGAGTTGGGCCAATATCGTCGATCGATTGCTTTCACACTTGGATTTTGTCGTACACTCAGCAGTCGGAATAGCAGACAGACTTCGGTTGGATTTGGTCCACAGGAATTCATGATTCATAATTGCAGCAGGTATAGCCTGGTATGCGACCATCAAACACTTGATGGATTCGACGGGTAGACAGGAAATCGTGCCGTCATTGCGAGGCAAGCCTCCACACATTTCAGCCTTGAAAAAGAAGTGGGCATGATTGGGCATGAGTGGGAAAAAATGCCAGTGTTCAGAGTCACTCTGAGGACACACCGGTGTTAAAGATGACATGCAGATGAAGTACGCCATGGGAAGGAGGGTTTGGAACCCCGTTTCCAAAAGAAGGTTGATAATGTCAATCACATATTCCAAGTCCATGGTCAGCCCTAGAAAATGTTCACCAAATTTTTTATCCCAGGCATCAATAGAAGCAGGGAGCTCCTTTCGAATGCGCTCCAAAGCTAAAGATTGTAAATTGTCAAATTGATACTTCTTCCCGATGCGAAGCATAGACGCAAGAAGGGAAAATGCAAGCTCGCAAGTGGAGGCATACGATCTATCCTAGAATTGATCAGTCTCATATCCTATGAATTTACAGAAAACTGACGTATTGTGATCGTATAGGACACTGGAAATGTTCTCCCAGTCTTGCGACGCGTCACTGAGGTGGATAAGAGGACAGCCTTCAAACAGGGTCTCCGTTTCCGGCTGCGGTAGGCTAAACATATCGCGGAAAACCTGTGAATGCCTGGACAGAATGCTGCGGTGCACACGAAATTGGGTACTTTCGGCTTCCAATATGACATTCCCGTCGTCAAACCAATAATTGACACTCTTAAGCGGCACTATTATGCCTGCTTCGACGCCAGTTTCTGTCCGTTTTTTCGAAGGATTGGAGTTGGTTTGAATGGTGTTTGCTTCCATGGGAAGTGAAGTGGGAAGTGTGATGGCGGTGAGAAGCTTGTCTGCAAAGATGGTTTTCGGCAAAGGTCTGACTCTGGCTGGGGCAAAAATTGTGGTCACGTAAATTATTCGCACCACGACATATTGGCACGCGTCGCGACGCGCGACTCAGGGGCTCATCAAGCCAATTATTCGTTCAGTGGAGTTCAGAAGCAAACCACAAGTTATAACATTCTCCCATTCACTTTGTTCCAGTACATAGAGAAATCCATTAGATTCGACGAAAGAGACAATCGTCTGTAGTTCAACCTATCAGCATCCTTAAGGGACTAATGTCATATTCAAGCAATGCCAAAACAACAATGGTGATCGCTCACCTCGAACCGAATACCATGCGTACGGTTGGAATCGGTTAAAGTGGCTGCCTCGTTTACAAAGGCAATCGATAACGGAAGTGCATAATTGTCGAAAAATCCGGGTATCTGCTGAAGGGTTAGGAATGCCATATGAACACGTTTAATCATCCTTAAGGTCCTCCCACTTGGGAAGGCCAAAGTAGGTCGGTAGGTCGTCCCATATGACCTTGCGGCCAGCCTGATATATTTCTCTTATTTCAGCAGCGCAGCTTGCGCAATATAGACTTGAAACCTCAGATTCGAATGGAAATATCAAGGCCGGAAACGGGTCGGGACCGGGGACAAGCGCAGCCAATATCGTTGACCGACGGCTTTTACATGAGGCTTTTTTTTGACAGGCAACAGTTGGAATAGCGGACTGACTTCAGCTGCCTTTGGTCCACGGGAATTCATGATTCATTATTGCAGCAGAAATTGCCTGGCGTGCAAGGGTTAAACGCATCATAGACTCAGCTGAAAGATGGGAAGTTGAACCATCTTTGCGTTCCAGACCTTTAAATATATGATCCTTGAAAAAGCATGAGTGGGACAAATTGCTTATGCTCGAGTTGGGTCCAAGGACACACCGGCGTTAAAGATCCAACGCAAAGGTAGTAGGCCATTGGCAAGAGAGTTTTATATCCTGTTTCCACAAGCAGATTTATCATGTCGATTTCGCAGTTCGATTCGATGAGCGGCCCGGAACCGTCAGCCGACTCATTCACTTCATCCCATGTTTCAAGAGAATCGGGGAGCTCCATTCGAATGCGCTCTAAAGCTAAAGATAGCAAGTTGTCGAATTCATATTTCTTGCCAATCCGAAGCATTGACGCAAGAAGGGGCAATTCAAGCGTGGTGGTAGAAGCATACGATCTATTCAAAAATTGATCGGAAATTTCACAAACATCTTATGAAGTTACAGAAGACTTACGCATTGCAATCATACAAAACACTGAAAATGTTCTCCCAGTCCTGAGTCGCGTCACTGACATGGATAACGGGACATCCTTCGAACAGAGTCTCCTTCTCCGGCTGAGGTAGCCTGAACATATCACGGAAAACCTGTGAATGCCTAGAGATGGTGCCACGGTGGACGCGAAATTGGGTGTTTTTAGCTTGTAATATGACGTTCCCGTCGTCAAACCAGTAAGCCGTGCTCTTTTGAGGCTCCGATTGTTCGTCGTCTCCCTCGCTGCCAGACTGGGTCCTCTTCCTCTTGTTACTCGAAGGAATGGAGTTGGATTGAATGGTGTCCACTTCCATGGAAAGTGGACGGGGAAGTGTGACAACGAGAAGTCTGTTTGTAAAGATGGTTGTCGGCAAAATCTGGCTGGCGCAAAAATTGCGATCACGTAAATTATTCGCACCGTGGCATTGCACGCGTCGCGACGCGTCCTCATCATGTCCAAATCCGGAAGCAGACCACAAGTTATACATTTCCCCATTCACTTTGTTCAACCCCATACAAAAATTAAAAAGTCCACTAGATTCGACGAAAGAGACAACCGTCTGCAATTCAATCTATCCGCGTCCTTAAGGAATTAACGTCATATTCGAGAAATTCCAAAACAACAATCGTGATCGCTCACCTCAAACCGAACACTATGCGGACACTCGAACTTGAGTAAAGTGGCTCTCTGAAAAAGGCGATCGATAAAGGAAGAGAATAATCGTCGAAAAATCCGGGGATCAGCTAAAGGAGGCATGTGAACAGGCTTAGTCATCCTTAAGGTCCTCCCACTTCGGAAGGCCAAAGTAGGACGGAAGGTTATCCCATATGACCTTGCGACCAGCCTTATATACTTTGTTTATTTCAACAGCACAGCTGTCACAAAACAGGCTCGAAACACTACCTACGACAATAAATGTCAGAGCTGCCCACGGGTCAGGACCAGGGACGAGTTTGGCCAATATCATTGATCGATTGTTTTCACATTTGGGTCTTCTTGTACACCCAGCAGCTGGAATAACAGGCTGACTTCGGCTGGATTTGGTCCATGGGAATTCGTGGGTCATAATTGCAGCAGGTATTGTTTGGTATGCAACCATCAAACACTTGGTGGATTCGAATGAAAGACGGGAAGTTGTGCCGTTATCGCGACGTACACCTCTACATATTTCTTCCTTGAAAAGGAAGTGGGTGTGAGTGAAAAAAACTGCCAGTGCTCTGAGTCATTTCGAGGACATACCGGCATTAAAGATGCCATGCAGACGTAGTACGCCATTGGAAGGAGGGTCTGGAACCCCGTCTCCAAAAGAAGATTGATAACGTCCATCTCGTATTCCAAGTTTATCATCGGCCCCAACATACTTGCACCATATTTTTCATCCCAGATGTCAAGGGAAGTGGGGAGCTCCTTTCGAATGCGTTCCAAGGCTAGAGACTGTAACTTGTCAAACTGATACTTCTTTCCAATGCGAAGCATTGACGCAAGAAGGGGGAATGCAAAATCGCTAGTTGAGGCGTACGACCTATCCGGGCTTGTCAGTTTTATACACATAGATGCAGTGAGGCTTTATAGACTAACGCATTGTGATCGTATAAGATGCTAAAAATGTTTTCCCAATCCTGAGGCGCGTCGCTAACATGGACCAGAGGACACCCTTCGAACAATGTCTCATTTTCTGGCTGAGGCAAGCTAAACATATCACGGAAAACCTGCGAATGCCTAGCAAGGATGCCGCGGTACACGCGAAATTGGGTGTTTTCCGCTTGTAATATGACGTTCCCGTCGTCAAACCAGTAAGTCGTGCTCTTTTGTGGCTCCGATTGTTCGTCGTCTCCTTCGGCACCAGATTGGGTCCTTTTCCTCTTGTTGCTCAGAGAAATGGATCCGGATTGAACAGTGTCCACTTCCATGGATTATAAAGTGGGGAATGTAATAACGGTGCTGGTTGGCGTATTGTTGGTTCGCAAACAAATTGTAAATTCGGCAGGTGTAAAAAAATCGTGAAAATCATGATCACGTAATTATTTTGCACGTTGCACGCGTCGCGACGCGTCAACTTAGGGGCTCCTTCGACCAATTTGGAAGTGAATTAAGTGACAACATATTCCCCTTCGTCTCGTCCATCAGATTTCCTTTATTTAATCCCAGTATTTATCACGTTTATAGTCCTTTCAGGCCCTCGCCTTATGTGGACTCTGACTCCTAATGCTACTGCTACTACTACTAGTACATACCTACCTACCTTCCTACTTGTATTCTTACACGATTCTTCTACTATTTAACAATTTATCTGACTGGACAGGTACAGACTTGAGAAAAAAAGGAACAGAGAGGTGAACAGCCAACTAACGCCTCGACTCTGAACAGGAAAAACGACAAATAGTGCATGTAAACTTTGTCGCATACCGATTTGTGCCCTTTCCAGAAAAACAGTGATATCCATCAGGCGAAGTGCACTCCGGAACGGCAGTCCATTCAGGACGCCTATAGCCGCGAGAGAGGATTTCGTTCCCGCGCTTCAGCTCCCTCGTCTTAGGCTGCTCCTGCTTGACTTTGGGGGCTTGAGAGGGAAGTGGAGCGTTGGCGCGGGTACGAGCAGGAACACGGGGACGAGAGCGTTCAGGTTCTTCTACCTGTATTGGCTGCGGAGAGAAAGGAGTGCTAGACCTTCGACTCCCCTCTTGATCGAAGAAAGACCCCGGAATAGGACCAGGAGAGCTTGCACGGGACGAGAGATAATGTTCGTCTTTGTCATCGGAACTGGTCTTAACCCCCTCAGGGTCCGAAGCGTCAACCATAGTTTGATCGGGATCCAGTGAATCCGAGTTCCAGCTTGTGAAGATGGAAGCAGGAGTAACGCTAGGCATAAATGACCAGACGGAGGGCAAAGAAAACATCGAATGGGACGACGGTGTGGCTGGTTGAGGCGACGGTGTAGCTGGTTGATGCTGCTTTCCCTTCGACTCCTTGAGTTCAGTCTCCTTCACCCGGAGTTTACGTTTCGTCTGTTCGTGTTCATCCACTTCGTCCTCGTACTTTGCAGAGAGTTGTGTGAGCTGCGTTGTTACTTCTTGAAGCTGCATTTCCTTCAAAGCGAGTTCCGTTTTTTCTTTGACCAACTCGAGCTTCAACCTTTCGAGCTCCCGATTTTTGACTGCTAGATCCGCCTGCAGACTGGCTTGGAGAGACAAATCGGGGATAAGCTCATTGAGGAAAACCTTGCAGACGTTATCTGAGCCAATTCACGATGAAAGCTTGTATTAATTCAAAATGCCTGAAAACGTGGAAGACTTACTCGGCGAAACAGTCGTGCGACAACCAGGACATATGATAGATCGACTTCGCGATGCCCCTCGTCGTTGCAGACCTCTAATACACGTCGAACAGTAAATGTGGCCTAGATAAGATAGTTGTGAGCACAACCGTGAACAAAGACAGCTAACACCGCGAACGCTGAACAGGAACAGGACGTACCGCAGGGCAAGCCATACGCCTTGTCTCCAAAATCCTCAGCGCAGGCCTTACACTGCATCTTGATCTCCAAAACCAAAGTGGACATGGTATAGGTCATTCAAGTTCGAGGGAAATGGGCTGGAAGTGGCAAGGAGGACCTCTAGAGTGTCGCTGGTTTTAAGCTGCCTTCAATCGCTTACGACAAAGCAAGACTGGAAACAAAGAAAGAAAAGAAAAAAGGTGTCAAACTGGGTTGAGATGCAGCACGAGTAGCAACGGACTTCGTGCAATAAGCCTTGGATACGAAATTGAGGCTGGGCAAAGTAAATATGCAAAGAAACAAAACCACTCGCTCCATGGCGTGGTCGACAAGGCAAAGGTCGTTCGGAATTTTTCCATCATTTTGCCACTAAAGCCAAAGGATCTCGGCGCGTTCTAAGTCCACGCGCAAGTGGTCGGAAACACAAAGAGGTGGTGGAAGTCAGAAAGCAAGAAGCGGTGAACAACGGACCGCTTCTGTAGGTCGGCTTTCAGGCCTCAGGCGTTAAAACAGTCATGTGGCCTTGAGAATGATATTTTTGCTTGAATATCTAGGCCAGCGGAGTCGGAGTGCGAGGTTTCCCTTCTTTAGATATAACAGGTTCGGACGCAAAAGAACTTCGAAGAGATATCATAATACAAGGATGCTCTGCATTCCCCCGTTTGACGACATTGACATGAAGACATTATCTAGACGCCCATTTCTGACAAGTTTGACGTGTCCCTGAGCGGATCTAACTGCACAATACGATATTGCCGTCACATAAGAAACCCCGTAAACTGAGCATTAGTTCTTATTATGAAAAAGTTCCATCAAAGTCGTCTCGGTGTAACTAATATCAAGGAAAAGACCCATATCCAAAGCGCGTTGGAGATGTACCTCCGCCTCTTTCGGCATGGACTGGTACCGACCTGGGAAGCCGGGGTCGTGAATGGTCATCTTGAACGACTTGAGTGTGCGGTATGGGTGGTCGAGGTAATCAGCACGTCCCCAAGTGGGCAATCGAAGTCGTGAGTGGACAAGATAGCAGACGAAGGGCCACGAAAAAGAGCTCCCACCCTCGAGATCTATGGCTTCCAGAAGAGGAAGTAACGGCTCCTCGCCTGTGTAGTGAACGGAATCAGGAGGAAATTTAGTGATTGCTTGGAGAAAACTGTCGGCGACTGGCCATACCGGAAAACGTCGACGAAAGTCTGTTGTCACGCGCAGTACCCTGACCGATGGCGCGAGGCGAAGGATATTCACCAGGACGTTATTCTCCAATTTCGATACACGCTCAAGGACGAGTTTACGAAGGGCAGCTGACCTGCTCAGGAATGCTGCGAAAGCGTTTACCTTCGACTCGTTGAAGTCCGCCCTGCTGACGCGCAATAAATCGAGGCCAGGAAGGACGAGATTCTCGAAAAATGGGCCGGAAAACTCTTCGTCCATTTCGATTTCCAGACGGGCCAAAAGAGGACAGATGATTGGCATGACTGGCATAGGAAGATTGGTTGTGGGATAGGAAAACCAAGCAATCCGGATTTTGCATTCGACAAGAGCTGGAGCATTCTTGATGACGTCCAGGGCTTCGGAGACATCCAGATCTTCAGTCAGGAGGTGTAATGTATCGAGGATTTTCCAGTGGTGATTGACATCAGTGATGTAGACTGACCCGCAAAGCTCGAGTTTCTTGATGGAGGGAAGGCGAAGTAACTCTAGATCGGACCATCCTATTCCATGGAGTCGGATGTTTTCTAAAACAGAGACAGTGCGGGCACCAAGGTGAAAGAAAAAGGTTTTCGGTATCCACAAAGATGAATGAGGAAAGTGAAGGTCCAAAGTTGTTAGCCGATGGACGTTCTGTGCAAGGAATTTCAAGAGTAGGTCCAGATTTTTGATGGCGATGAGCTCGTCTTCGAGGGGCTCAAACCACTCGGGATAGCAGTAAACACGAAGTTCGAGAGGTCGTCCGCCAGCACGACTAAACCACTGCTTCATGAGAGACCTAGGGAAGTGCATCCGTTTAGGAAGCAGGTAAATCGTCATCGAAGTCCACAAAGAGGGAATCTGCCATGCAATATTTCGCCATAGGATACAAACGGCACCGAGGAGTATAGGAGCAGCGGGTTTCATCATGTTCTTTCGGTTTTCTACCCGGAAGTCTGCGCTGGTGTACTGCGGGATGCAAAACCAGAAAATGCGTGACATGACTTCGAAAGGCATGATGACGTTGATGTTGCACTGCGTTTTGCCTTCCAGCTGGAGCATCGAACACCAGAAGCAAAGTCTGGTGGTGCACTGGATGGCTACTGCGCCTGGGTGGACAGGAAAAGTCCCTAAACCTGACGGGGAGGGAGACATCGTGCACACAACACAATCTAGTAACAAATAGATCTATAGATGAGCTAGATTGTAGTTCGAATGAATAACGAAATCACCCGTTCACTTCTGGTCCAAGTTCGGTTCAAAACAGGTGGCAAAGTCGAAGATTTGAGGTGAGTTTAGCCAAGGAGATTGTCGAACAATGAGTTGTAAGGGGTGGCAGAAATTCACGTCTCCGGCGGGGTTATCAACTCTCTCGCTTTGTCCCAAGACCTCACGCTTTTCCTGGGGGGTTTTTGCCACTCAATGTGCCACAAAGTTTCCATTTGAGCTGGATGTCCATGCGGAAACGGAGGTAATGGATGTCAAAGCGCAGGTCAGTTGGTGGTAAGCGGAAAAGGCGAGGACCGCAGACCGACAACAAACCATCACAAGCCTCTTGTCACCGACTCACCATGAGCTAAAAGGCTACTACGCTTTCTTCGATGCCACTACCACGGTAGCCCGATGCCGATGCTTTTCTTTGGTCTATGGCAAAGCCGCCTTCGCGATTATTCAAGGTCTATTCGGGGTCTTCCTGGCTCATGCAGACTTGGCTCCGTTGCTCAGGTAGCGGGACAATGTCAGATTTTTTTCCGATATTGTGAATAACTCGACCTGGGAACCGACGTTGTCGACAATCGATACACCGCGACCTCGGAGCATCAAAATGCAAGCAGCAGCACCTTACACATGAGAGGAGGCACACGTCTCCTTCTGTTCATATCTGCAATCTGGTCCTTTACTTAGCTCCCTTAACTCTGAGTTCTATTGGATTTGGGCTCACATGAGCGGTTGACTCTTGCCATTCACAGCGGTCACCCCTCATTTCTTGTCGTATTATTTTTTACCGTTGAAGGTAATCTTACAGCAGTTTGTTGTCCAAACGTTAATCGATTTGATCCCTCTAGTCGTCTAGTCACATACGTAACTTTATGGTGCCCTTGGGACACGGTCGTGGAACATGGCCTACTCTCCGCCGAGGTCAGGTCTGACACTCCCTTTGCAGACATGTCTCTCCTCATTGGTTCGTATTTTTATCTCTCCCCGTTGGTAACTACACTCATCCCCTCAGTCCGAGTATCATATCAACCCAAACCCTTTTACGAGACTTATTCTCCTCTGCACCGACTTGACGACAACACGACTATTGTATCCCCTGGTTTTAGTCACTTTAACAAGCCGATGATCTGCGTGCGCACCCTCAACGCATTTTATATTGTGACAGAGATCATTTCAGACCTGTCCTGCTCAACCAACCACCCGCATGACCAAAGACCTGCCGATCTGAAGCATGAAATGACGGCTACTTTTAATGGCTGACTTCCCGTCGCTTTTGAGGTCCTAGAATATTTTCTAGAGTCCCTGAAGCGGTGCCAACGTCGGAGAATGAACCCCCCTGGAACCTCCAGATTCAAGTTCCCGATAGCGAGGTTCCCATCATTTTTGGTCCGTTTTGGGACCGTTTGATGTCGGCAGAGGACCGGCGCCCGCCAAAGGCGTTTAGAATCTGTGTTTAGCTCTGGAGGAGGGCTCCGAGTGATGTGTCGATTGGTATAACTCAGATGCGGATCTCTCGATCAAATTTCTATTTTGGGAAGACCCCGACCGAGCTATCACCCAAAACAGGTGCCCGCCCTCGTTTCGTGTTCGGCAAACAGTTTCGAGACCCAGGAAACTCCTGGGCCAGTCCGCATCCATTTTGGCTCACCCAATATGTTTTCCCCGCCATGTTTACAATTTTCTATTTATCTAAAAATAGATTTTGAACTTAAACCGTGTGCCTACGTTTTCTCCGTGCCGAATAACGTGTTTGTGAGGTTTCCGGTCGTAAAATAACACGAAATATTTTGAGAGGTTCGGAAAAACATTAGCACAAGGCCCACATGTATGTATTATGTTTGTAATTGAAAAAAAAAAGTGAGGAAACCTCCGCATAACGAAGATAAACACACAAATCTGGACAGGACACTCGGCCATTTTTTCATTCTCCGCTTATGTAAAAGTAGACGGCAGGCCAGGGCAGGGCGAAAAAGAGGCGCCCGAAAGTACTAACATCTTTATTTTACTTTATTTTCAGGCTTAGTACTACAAATAGATGAGGAGAAACAAAAAAAACATAGGTATTTTGTTTATTTTACTCGACGGCAGCCAATTCCGACGAGCGGTAAGCCAGCACACTAAGAAATACTTGAACCGACACCTGACCGACGCACATTACCCAAAGGGAGGTGTCGCTGGGGTCTTGTGTCGGGCGGCGGTGGGAGGAAGCGAAGAACAACCATTTACGGAACTTACGTCGTGGGGACAGGGTCCAGATCCGCATCTGAGTTATACCAATCGACCTATGACTCGAGGGCTCCCTACCCCCCTTCCAGACCAAACGTTTAGAAACCGCGCGGAGCTTGAAAATAATTTTCGGGTCCTCAGGCACTGATGAGAATTACCTTATACAGTTCATTCAGGGAGGTTTAGAAAATAATCTGCGTTTAGATTTGAGTCTGAACGCGACGGGAAGTCACCCAATATCATCTTCCCCGAGTCAACGGGGATCAAAAATCCTAGTAGGTTCAAGGTTCCGCCTCTCTTGGTAATTTCTCGACTACGCAGGGACGGTTGAATGGATTTCTATACTCTATTCCGCCTATCCGGACTCTTCACGATCTGTGCCTTGCGTTAGGCCCCCGGGGCTCATCCGTGGCTCTCTCTTCGATCCTACTCGATGCGCCAAACTGTCCAGTCTATCAAGCGAGTCTTCTTGAATCATGCCTAACATGCGTCGAAGCAAATGTGGCGGCTTAAAAGAATTGCTTTATTATACGATCTTCAGAATCATGTTCGTCCTCCACTTTTTATTTTATTGATATTTACTATTTACACACTATCTACGCTCGAATCTCCTAACTACTCCGACAATGGGACGACGCCGGTTCAAATTCCCTCCATCCATCTGAATTTATTTACCTCTACTCTTTATTCCCATACGACAAAGACTTTAACTATCAGGTACGTCAACCAGCAGGCAGAAAGACAGTTGATCCGAATGGATAGAAACATACATCAATTTATGCACGCGCTCGTTGCTTCCGCTCTGAACACGAAAAACTGCAAGTCGTACAAGTATATTTTGTAGCATGCTGGTTCGACCCCTTCTTGGAGAAGGAGTGACATCCGTCGGACGTTGTGCATTCTTGGACAACAATGTCACGGTTTTGTGGATAGCCATTGGGTAGTGCGGAGACGCGTTCGGTGCGGGTGCGTTCCGGCCTTTCTACCTGAGCTGTGGAGGTCGGGGTAGAAGCGACTGCAGAAGGAGAACGCTCTGCAGTATGAACTTTACGTTCCAACTCCTGGATCGCACCATCCTTCTTCCGAAGTTCTTTCTTCGCCTTGGCCAACTCGACTTTCAATTTCTTGAGTTGTTCGTCACCTACAGCTGAACTGGTTTGTGCTTCGGGCGAAGGGGAAGACAGATTGAGGAATATCCTTCTGATGTTCTCCGGGCAGACCCCTAGTGGCAATTCAACGCTCTGTAGTAGGAATAAAAATTTGGAGGGCTTACTCAACGACACCCGCGCACGACATTTAGGGCAAGTGATATACTGAGTTCGCTTACTTGGCGTATTTTCCGATGGCACTGGACCACGGATACACGGCAAGCAGTAAATGTGGCCTGGGTTAGTCACTGGTAAGCATGAAAGGACTCAAAGACGCGAATGGATTTACGCACCGCACGGTAAGGAATGTGCCTGGTCTTGGATATCCTCGAAGCAAACTTCGCAATCCATCTCCAAAAAATTGAAGGAGTTGGGGAAAAGGCCGCGTTCAGTTCATGCGCAAGGAGTGAGGGGGGAGAAACGGAAACTTATAGGTTTTGCGCGTTGGTTGAGTTTCAAATTTAAAGTCCTTTGAAGTTCTCTGTTTATCAGGAATTCGAAGCCACATTTCGTCACAAAAAGAACAAAGACCTCAAAAAGTCGCGACCAACGGGTCACAGGTACACACGAGGCGTACCCGAGTCCGCACTTTTACGGAAACTCTCTGGACGGTCCCTGTTTTGTGGTTTAGTTGTCCATCATTGCGCAGGTCAGTGCTGATGGTCGTCATGAATTAGAGGTTTAGGTCGGGTTTAGCATACTTCCCGTCGGAACCACCCACTTTCACAACTCTAAATAATATCCTCTTGGCCGAGAACACATTGTAAGACCACCTAAGTAGATTTTGAACCGTTTAGAGCATTGGGTCGGCCAGGGCAAGAACAAGGCGACAAGCGGATTGACCGGCCCGCCATGGGCGCTATAACAGGCTTTGGCGCCAAAAGCAGATTTATTGACCCTTACATAAAAGAAAAACTCAACCAGACTTTCTTTCGTTATCGGAGAGCAGTGTCTACATTTTGATCAATTTGAATTCCGGATCTCCTGCAGCCCTGCTAGCATGCCTTCCGCAAAACTGGTTGAGGTAAGTCAGGCACCTTGTCAGAATCAAAGAAGCTCGCCGCTTCAGTCTGACCAGGAAACGTCAAATGTACATGTACACTTCCTGATGAAGTTTAGGTAGTACTCTCTAGGAAGTATTACGGCTTGCGGTGTATGAGCGCCACTAATTTACTACCTCTCAATCTCTAGTCGGGACGATCCCCGTCCCAGTATCAATGACTCTCTGTAGCTATTTTCTACGTATACGTATCTTGTTCGCCCACCTGCAGCAGTCAATTTCCGCAGTGCGTTGCCAGTTTTACAAACCGCAATGTTGGATTTGTCTGCATTGCCTTAATCTTGCGTTTTATCCTCTCTAATCACTGAGCAATATCGAAGTCCACGCCCCAATCAGGACAATAATTACAATGATTGACCTGTGTTCTCTAGCCTAGTATATTACACTACATATGCTTGAAGCTCTATAAATGTACCCTCCTAATATTGTTTCGACTCGGAGCACGTAAAAAGACAAATATTACATGTAAACTTTTTTGCATACTGGTTCGTGCCACTCCCAGAGAAATAATGGTATCCATCAGCCGCTGTACACTCTGGCACGGGAGTCTTTTGGGGACAGCCATACCCTCTCCAGAGGATCGCGGCGCCAGTTTTCTTCACTCTCTCCTTTGGAGGTTCCGGTTTGGCTTTGCGGACTTGTGTGACGACAGAAGTAGTAACACTGGTGCGGGTGCGTACGCGATCAGGCTCTCTTACCGGAGTTGATTGTGGGGAGAGCGGAACAGAAACTTGATATCCACTCTTACGAGAGAAACTCTCCTTTGATCCGGAAGAGGTGACGGAATGCCTGGTAGGTTCTGTGAAGATTGATCCCGAGCCTTTTGCGATAGAAGTTCTCGGGGTGCTAAAAAATGATGTCGAAGTAAACGTGAATGGCGAAGACGATGGTTGTGCAATAACTTCAAGCTCCTTTGACTTCAATTTCTGGATCTCAGCATCCTTCGTTCGAAGTTCACTTCTCGTCTTTCGATGTTCTGCCACTTCATCCTGATATTCCGCGGTAAGATGCCAGAACTTCTGGGTAACTTCGGAGATCTCTTTCTCTTTTGCTTTCAAGACGGTGGCAAGGTTGGCCTGCGCTTCGGCCAACTCGGCTTTGAGTATTTCCAGTTCCAGATCCCTAGTCGCTAATCGAGCCTGAATAGACTGGATTTGTGGAGGAGGTGGAGGTGGATTGAGAAAGACCTTGCGGATATTATCTGAGCCAATCCCTAATAACAACTCAGCACAGTTCAAGCCGCTCGAGTGCGTGAAATGAAAGACTTACTTGATGGTATAACCCTGCGACAAGCAGGACACTCAATATACTGAGATCTAGTACTCGTTCGCTGCAAGCTCCCGACGCATGTCAAGCAATAAATGTGACCTGAACACGATCGTTAGTCAATACAGGTGGCACAAAATTTGCACATTGGAAAAGCCGTACCGCAGGGCAAGCAATACGCCCTATCTCCTAAGTCATCGACGCAGATCTGACACTCCATCTTCGAAGACTGAGCGGCTCAAGACGTTCACTGGCAGGCTCAGTATATTCAAACGATAAGTTTGCTTCACGTCACTGTTTATCCCAAAGACCGTCGATCTTCGACAAAAGAAGAAGCACAGTCAGAAAACGACAGAGTTTAAACGTCGAAAAGCTCGACTCACCTTCTATCATTGAACGATAAGAGTAGGATGAGTCAAAGTACTGAAGGTCAAAAGGACGACCGCTGCACTGACCGCATCTCTCACGCCTCTCGTACCACCCGATATCGATAAAGTGGCAGCCTCGTGTCTTCCCACTTCAATCAAATTCAGTCCAGGTAGCCGGTGCCGAATGAAGGTCGAAGCGGAGGGCGTGGCGGATGTCAAAGAAGGTCAACGGAACTGGCGGGCCGCCATCAGCGCTATGCACCAAAATCTTCGGCGCCAAATTAATTTAATAATGACCCTCAGAGCTTACCGTAAGCGAAGCTAACTCCGGTGAAATATTGGCGGTCAGGTTTTTTAATGACATTTCTCTGAGTATACAGAAATTCGTGGAGAGGGACCCTACAAAGTTTGCAGTCTGAAGCCCTTATTTTCGATTGAGAATAACAGATAGACATTTCAGACTGATGAGTTGCCTTGTTAAAGAATTTGTTCACATCCTTGTGCAACCAATCTGCCATTCCAAGGTCTTCTGCAGCCTACCAAAATGTCGTTACAGATTTGTGCAACTTTAGTGGGAAGCAGGAATAAACGAACATACAACCCACGAAAGCTAACGCTTCTCAACACTTTGTCCCGGACCACCTGGACAAGGGTCACGTTTACATATTATAGTATCTGCCGCTGTTGCAGGATGTCAACGGCGTATTAGAGACCAAAACGAAACAGATTTTTCTGCATAGAACACGACTGACCAGGAGGGGCAGGAGTCGCCAAGGCGAGCTAGGAGACCAACAGAATGGCGGTGAACACGATAGAACTGATAGCGAATTTCATAATCCGGACGGGCAATGGGTGGAAGGCGGTTTTGAACTCTATCGGAAGATTTATATCATTCCGTCGCCTTTAAAAATATTACAAGCTGTCAAGATTTACTCCGGACCCACATTTATTTATGCGGATGCTAAGTACTCAGTAGCTGCTCTGGGATTCAAGTTTACCCCGGGACTGCAATTGAGGTCCCTGACCATGCGGTTCCGTGCCCTGGCAAGGGCCTCTCGCCTAGTTTTCTTGGGATACGATGATAACATGACCGGCCTCGCGACTTTCGAAGACGTTGAACTTCGACGGCTGAACAGGCAAGCCACAGCTTGCCGCAGGCATGAACCAGTCGATCTTATGAACGGTTTGCGGGAGGGAACCCCTTGCCACCCTCTTTATTATTCTTCCAAGACGTCATTGTATATTTCAGGTTTTAAGCTTTAGGTTTTTTTGCTTTCATGAGATGACAGTCCGGAACATATGGTTTTATCCCAATAGGAAAATCTATTCAATTTTTAATCGTCGTCTCATTTCTGTCAACTAAAATACAAAAAGTACAAAAATTGATACATACTTCAATAGAAAATACATCGCGAGAGTCCGAGATCATAAGTCCGTAATTAACGACTCGAGATACCGCACCGTCTCGCAATGCATCGCGGATATCTCGACCAAGTCGACCATCTTCGGAGACTTGTGGATTTGTCGTTTGCATCCGGGTACTCAACATTTACCGCTAATCCGTCACTCGCTAGTATCCTAAGGCGGTCGATCACATCTTCGTCCAAGTAAAAATCGGGAATCGGCTTCATGTCGCGTATCGTTACTCTGAAGGACCGTAGAGTGCTGAAGTCCGTTATTCCTGCATCGACGTTGGCATTGGGGTCTTGATAATAGCGCGATTCGAGAAGTCGCACAGCACTTCCCAATGAAAGTTCACCGGCCCATGGAGTTCCAGGTCCTGAAGACGAGGTAGTAAGGGCACCTCCTCTCCACCAGCGGGGTCTGTACCCTCTTCGAAACGTGTCGTGACCCGCGATCCAGGACGAGAAAGCAAACGAAGAAACCTGCTTCCATCGTCTTCACGACCCAAGCGTTGTCAGGGCGTATACGGATGTGTAAGGCCTGCAGCGAAGATGTCGACTTGAGCAGTTCCACGACGCCTAGTTGAGTAGCGTGATGAGCGAAGTAAACTTTCAACCTGCGTAAGCGGCATCGAGAACGTTGGATGAATAAGATGTAGACGTCAGTGAAGTAGGACAGAGACACATCCATCTCTTCCAGACGCGGGAGTGAAACGTGAGCGAGAAATGAAGCGAAGGCTCGTCCTTCTGAACTGGCATCGTTCTGAACCTTGAGACTGCGAAGATGGTCATGAACAAGAATGTCGTAGTCGTGGTCCAGAGACTGCATTAACTTGGATACCCTGCAGTCGACAAGATAGATCGCTTTGGAAAGAACTTTGTAAAGCTCCTTCACGGTCAACTCTCCCATGACGAAAGAGGTAAGTCTTCCCCAGTTGGTAACGACCCCTTTGAGGTGGGCGTGGTTCTCGAGTTCAATCGTCTTTAGTTGAGGCGTAAGGTGCCATATTTGGAGTGGGGTAAAGTAGCCCAGTCGAATTGCAAACGTTTCGACAAGGAGCTCCTCGAGAATCGGGGATAGAGGTACGAGACGACGACCAGCCGCCTTCAATACTCGATTGAGGTAAAAAAGGGAGTCTCCGGGTACCCTAAGATGAAGGGACCGCCATCTGCATGCCTGTTTCTTGAGCACGCGGAAGAAAGGAATATGATCTTCAGAAAGCATTCTGTGTTTGACGGCCTTGCCTGCATAGGAATATATTGTAATATCGAGAGGCGACTGGCCTGTTCGGTCGAGCCAGTCTGCGACCATCCAGGCTTGTAAAACCTGATTCCTCGGAAACATGTAGAGCGTGATTTTGTGCCACAGCTCTGGGGTACCCCACGCGATGTCACGCCAACGCTTGCAGACGTGGCCAAGCACTAATGGTGCGGAAGGCCTCTTCATCTTACCTCGGTTGTCCTCGAACAAGTCCTCCCTTGTGAGTTCGGGTAGGCAAAACATGAAGATAAGCAGTATAATTTCCGTCGGAAATTTGGAGATAATGCCACTCCTTTCACGGTTTGCTTGACTCTTTAAATGGGACACCTTGGCGTGGAGGGATTTCTGGACTAGTGCCAGATCGCGGAGTTGACGTTCCGCGGTGAGGATAGCCTGGATAGCTGGGCATGATTTGGGTCCATGATTGGAGCGATAGAGCCAAGTAGTTAAAATATCAGGCTATGTAGCATTGAGATTGGAGTAATCGAAGATTGTAGACGGAATCGCTCACCGTGGATGCGGGGTAGCCAGTAGCCTAAGTTGTTGAATAAAGCGAAAAAATACCACCAAGCGTCGATTTCATGCAGAGGCGTGCAATACAAGGACTGAGGTGTTTTCTGTCTTTGGCAGAACGGTGAGCCCGTGCTCAAACCAGCGCGTTTCGACTCTCGACGTTGATGGCCACGGTGGTGATTGAGGAACAGGATACCAGTTTGTTGAACCTCTCTACGAGGCCATTATAAGGTGGGCCATCTTACCAAAATTAGAAATAACCCATGTCGATTTTCGTTCACCGAATGGCCCACTGTCCATTGTGTTTGAGCGCAAAAGGGCCTACAGTTCGTCGGTGGCTTGGTGGCATAAGGCAAGGCGTAAATCCCGGATCACTGATCGGCCCGTGTGTGGTTACCAAATCCGTGAACACCACGTGACCGTCGCGTCGTCCCTCGCCTTGCCTTGGCGGCATGTTCAACCCTCACGACTCTTTCTCTCCTCCCACATCGACTCTCGGATATTGACCCTCTTGTATTGGTTTTCTACCATTTTTTCTAGGAATTGACAGGAACATACGCCTTTTGTGGCACCGGTACCGCAGAGTTGTTGCGGCCTATCTCCACTTCATTACTACCTCAAATACCCGTCGAAAGACCGGCACTATTGGCTCGAGCCACTCGACAGCCTAGATCCATTTTTTTCTTGATCAATACATCTACCCATGCGTCGTGCTCAAAGTGTGCGCCACTACGCCCGGCCTTCTCTAGCACTAGCAGCGGACGATCTAGGTGTGCTTCGTGAAGGCGATGAATCGAATGAGGATATTTTGAGACGCCAACTCCTCGAGAAGGACCAAGAATGTGATAGAGTGCGTATTTCACCTTCTTGCTATGATCTCTCTTTCATTCTCGTTGCATCGTTCAAACTTTATACTTTGCATAACCCCGTTTCATATATCTGACCAATCGTAATTAACAGTTACAACGAACTATACAAGCTCTACAAGAACAACTATCACTTCGTCCTCCAATTGAAAGCCACCAGGCGCTGGAGAAAGAAAATAAGAACCTCGAAATACTCTTACAGGGAGCGAATCGGGAAAATCAAAAAACCATGGCTGACATCGAAAGGTGCGTAACTCAGTTTGTTCAAAGGGACTTTTATTTTTTGGGCGATTCTTTGTTCATAATCCACTTCTTCTCTTTCCATTATCCTTGTGTAACCCGAAACTAACTTTACTCCCAACTTTTCTTGGTTCCAGATGCAGAGTCCGCGAAAAGATGCTCGAGCGCGAGTTAAACAGACTTGCTGGAGACAACTGGCAGGTATGCCACAATCTTCGTTTTCGTTCTCCACTGGAGCTCTTATGCCCCAATCACTTAGGCCAACCTCGAAATTCCTCCTTCAACATTGTCGCTACGCACATCATCCGGCGTGAGCAGCGGCTTGAACACGATGCACCACCACCGGTCAAACACGATCTCCTCGCCCATGTCATACAGCATCGCACGACACCCCTCACCTTCGCCCTCACCCCGCCCTGACTCGGCATCCGGTTTCAGGTCCTCGTCGAGGATGACCTCCAGCCCAACGGCGATGGCGCATGAGCAGCCCTCCGGTGCCCAACAACCTCAAGCTCAAGACCACGAACAGAAAGAAGCTCAGCGCCAAGCTGCGTTTGCCCAGATCGAACAAGTCCGGTTGCTCATTTTGGGCATGGACCAGAGGCTGGACACGCACGAGAAGAAGCTGACGAGGATGGTGGAGCGGGCTGAGGGCGAGGGAAGGAAGTATGAAAGTAAGGCTGCTGAGGCGCAAGCGGCGAGTGTGGTGGTGTAGGTGTCGAAGTGAACATGTACGCTGGAGAGGACATTCAACATGCAAGGCGGATGGAAGGATGCTGTTCATGATGCTCTTATGCCTTTCTTTTCTTCTCTTTTTTCCACCTGTATACCCATTCTTCACCGAATTCGCTTTGTCAACATTAATATTAAACCACATGGACTATTTGGCTTGTGATAAATCTACATAATATCTGTATTACTATTTTACATATCATGACTTGTGATGACAACCAAGCCTATTCATCCTTGAGGTCTTTCCAATCAGGGAGTCCGAAGTACGATGGCAGTTTCTCCCATAGGTCCATTCGTCCAGTTCTATAGCATTGTGTTATTTCAGAGGTACAACTAGTGCAATACCCTTTATGAACAAAATTTTCAGGAAGTACAAGGGCATTTCCAGCATCGTTGTCTGCAATGAGGACTTCGAATTCCTGGACCGAAGGCCTTTGCACCGAGCTCTTCGCTCACAACTAACGGTCGGAATTGGTGAAGGAGTTTTAGCCCACCTGTATTCAAACTCGACGATTGCGTCGAGTATATGTTCGCGGGCGAGTACCAGCTTTTCAATAGTCTCAGTAGGAAAGCAGGTGGTTATCTTATTGGTACGGGGCCGAGTATACCCTCGAAGAATAGCAGTCTGACAAGAAAAGCACCTCGGCGTCAGTGACTAGAGACTTAAGCCCAACATTCAGGCTCTTATTATTACATACCAAGTTCAGAGATCTCAAGCAAAGGAAGTACGCCATGGGAAGAAGAGTTTGGCATCCCATCTCCACAAGGACGTTGACAAGGTCAATCTCATAGTCTGAATCGGTGACCATCGAAGGAGCATCGTCAGAGAATTTTTGGTCCCAGTCTTGAAGTGACCCAGGCAGCTCTATTCGAATTCGTTTCAAAGCTTGTGCTTGCATGTTCTCAAACTGATACTTTCTACCCAAGCGAAGCATGGACGCAAGAAGAGGAAATGCGAACTCGTCTGTGGATGTGAATGACCTACGATATACCTAGTCAAATTTCACCACCTTTGATTAACCTAAAGGCTTACACGTCGTTGTCATATAATATTTTGAAAACATTTTTCCAATCCTTTGACGCGTCACTGAGGTGGATCAAAGGACATCCCCCGACGAGTGGCTCGCTGGCAGTCTCTGGCTGCGGTATGTTGAACATGTCACGGAAGACCTGCGAATGTCGCGATATGACGCTGCGATGCACTCGAAATTGGGTGTTTTCTGCCTGTAGTATGACATTGCCGTCGTCAAACCAGTAGTCGGAACATCGTTCTGGAGGTGTGGCTTGCTCGTCTGATTCAGTCCGTTTCCTCTTCGCGTTCGGGGTGGGTCCAGACTGGACGTTCGGTTCCAGTGATTCCGACATGACAATCCCAGTAAGAACGAGGGTGAGATGCAGAGGCCGTGCCCTATAACGTTGAGGACGAGATTAGTTGATTGCTTGCAAGAAATTTGTCTGGGTCTCGGTCACGGTGGTAAAGTGTCGAGTTTCAAATTTCTATTTTTAGATCATTCGGAATCGACCCTAGCTTTTGCCGCCAAAATCGATGGCAACGAATACCTTTATGTTTTTTTTTTTTGAGGCCAAAATCTTAAAATTTTCAGAGCGAGGGCTGTACCACTTAGTCTCTCCTAGCTATACCACGATTATCTATGACGTACCTTCGGACCACGATATATGTAGGGCTGTACTCCAACTCTCCTGAACTATCGAGTGCAGGTCAGTTTTCAGGTCCTTTTTTAATAGCTGGTGCCGATTTGTCTGGATCAGGGAGAGGTTTTTAGTGAAAGATGAGCGTCAATAAAATTTAAGTCGCAAGGTTCTGAGATATTATTTGGTATGCAATATACACCGAGCCGGCTACCACTCAACCCTACCAAAGAACTCGTACACAATAAAGAATCTAACCATCCTCGAGATCACCCCAGTTAGGAAGTTCAAAGTAGGTTGGAAGAGTTTCCCATATGTACTGCCGACCATCTATAAAATCCCCCCTTACATGATCAGCGCAATTTGCACAATATTCACCAGTAAATTCTTCAGGATCTCTGAAGGCACAACCCGGGTCAGGGCCTGGACAGAGGTCCTGGAAAACCTTTGACCGAAAGGATTCACATAGAGATCTAGAGGAACACTGGGTGGTTGGAACAGAAGCAGAAGCTTTAGCCCATTCGTATTCGTATACCACCATTACTTCAGATATCAATTGGCGTGCGATTATCAATATCTCAATTGTCTTGGTGGAAAGGCGCGACGTTTCCCCGTCACTGCGAATTTGTCCCCGAAGTATTTCGACCTTAAGAATGATATATACAAGTGTCAGATGGATCGGGTTGATCCTACTAAAAACTGTTTTTGAAACATACCGGACGCAAAGACGCCACGCAAAGGAAAAAGGCTACTGGGAGGAAGGTCGTGAATCCCAGCTCTAGAAGGATATTAACAAGATCAATCTGGCGTTCTGATCTGACGACTTCATTCGGAGAGCCAAGAGAAAATTTTTCCTCCATGTCGTCGAGCGAGTCGGGAAGCTCGAGCCTAATGCGTTCCAAAGCTTGGGATTGGAAAGTATCAAATTGATACTTTTTTCCAAGGCGAAGCATGGCTGCCAGAAGGGGGAATGCAAACTCGTCCGTGGATTTATACGCCCTAGGCAACAACGTATCAGCTTGCAGACAAATTTAATCGAGGCCGGCTCCAAACTAACGTCTCGTTATCGTATAAGATTTTGAAAATGTTTTCCCAATCCCCGACCGCGTCACTGACACAAACCACAGGACACCCCTCGACAAGAGTCTCCGTTTCTGGCTGGGGTAGGTCGAACATATCGCGAAACACTTGCGAATGTCGCGCGATGACGCCTCGATGTACGCGAAATTGGGTATTTTCGACGTGTAAGATGATGTTCCCGTCTGCGAACCAATAATCAGGACTTCTTTCTGGCTGCTGGTTTTCGCTTTGACTGTTCGCCTCCGTTCGTTTCCGCTTCAGAGTAGTATTACACGGATCTGCCATTAAAATACCGAGTAGTTTGGAAGGTTATGAAGTAAACGAGAGCGTAAGATGTAAGTGTGTTGCTGCTGCACGGTCAGGGGATAAAAAATCACGCGAGGGCGAGGGAGGACATCACATGACATACATGACAAGGCACACGAACTCATCTTATCTTATCAGTACTCTATTTTTAGACACTTCATCTGGAACGGTACTCCGTATCGCGTCCGTTCGTATAATGGAATCCAAGTTGTACGTTATATCAGAAGAGGTTTGAAACTTGAAAAAAAACATATTCCCTTGTACTCTTTCTAGCCTTGAATATCCTGTTAAATTGGAAGCTCTGACTTTCCGAATGAAACAAGTGACGGAGCCAAAAATTCCCCGATTTATTTCCAGCTTTCGTGAAGAATAGCGTCCTTCTCATATATTCCTGTGTGGAACCTTAGGCAGAAGCAATAATTTTCACATGTTCCTCACCATTGGTCGACAAAATATGATGAACTGTCCGTCACTTTTTTTATTATATTCGCTGCCACGAACTGCCAGCAGTGTTCCTCCCAGGAAGTTCGAGAGAATTACACCGTTGTCTTCTGCTTCGATGTCATAATGGGCGCTGAAACGATGATTCTGATTGTAGATCCTTGGGCCTTAGTAATTGCATGTCGATTTGTGAGATAATTCCCAAGTCCAAATGCTGACTTGCATGTATTGTTCTCCCGACGGTTCAAGTTCCCTGCTTTATTTTCGTAGAGGTACCCGGTCTGCCAGTGTCACTGGCATCGATATCTTCCAGAGCCTAACATTAACTCGAAGTTATTACCTTGGCGACTCCCCTTGAATATTTTTATGCCTTCTGATCTGCGTGTTCAGCGCTCTGGCAAATTTTAACTGACCGCCGATGAATAGATGGTACTGTATTCCCCCTCACGCCCGCATGGTCATGGTGGCGCACTTCTGTATTTCGGCGGTAGATTGGACATTTTTTCCTGTTTCATCCTTTGAATTGGGTACACAGAAACTGACCAGAGCCAAGCGATTATTTAAGTGTTAATTTAATGCAGTAACTAATACAGTGTGGTATACGTTAATGTTACAAACAACACTACGATACAAAATGCGGGAGGTCTACTCCTGTAATACATTGAAGGACAGTAAGGATTGGTGTATGTTAGATAATGATAATGTCATGTAAAAAGTCTCGAAAACGAGAAAGAACTAACAACTAGGCGGCAGTCACCGTGACCTAGGCGGAGAAGAGGAAACCATCTCCTACCCTGCAGCGTCAAGACCACCGCTCCATTTCTCTCTCCTTTCTCAGATGCGACACGGTCATCTCCGAGTCGGTAAGCAGAGGAAAAACCTTTCCATCTTTGTTCTCGTCGAGCGAGAGAACACGCTGTTCGTCGCCCATCCCAGACCCGCGCGTGGATGTTAAACGACCGCGTCTCGCGCTTCTCGAACAGGCGAGTAGGTATGGGCACCCAGAACTTGAGGTACCAGCCCCGTGCGCCGGTGGCGCTCGTCCCCTCCCATGGCGTTTGGAGCATGTCTGCACGGCGGAGGATGCGCGAGTGTTCGCTGCCTTCTACGCCTGGCCGGGCGTACGTCCTGACCCATTTGCCCTCGAGAGAGATGCTTTCCGAGCCGAGTCCATTTGGCTTGGGACTGGGGCTGTCGATGGGGTCGTCGGTCGCCGTTCCGGTCTTGGTACCCATGTAGAACGTGGCGTATTCGTCCTTGGGGTTGTACTTGGACATGCGGGAGGGTAGAGGGAGGTCTTCGCAGCGAATATCGATGAGGGACACGTCGGGCATGGCGAGTGGCTTCCCAGCATACGCAGGAGCGTCTTTCGCCATCAAATATAGCATAGCAGGACAAGCTATGTGCGCACTGTCGATGATAGAAAAGGTTAGCGTGCCATAGACTGGATGTGCTAAAATATGGAAGACGTACTTGTCACCCATATCCCATACCTCGAAATGGGAAGTTTGTGGAAAGACAATCGATAAGTCCAGATCTGCTGCGGCGAGGTGTATACAACCCCAAGCGTCCCTTCTCGAAGGCGATGGTCCAGATGACACCTTCGGCTCCGGGGTACGAGCAGGTTGAATGAAGACTCGAGGTGACGAGCTGCCGTAAGGGTGAACAGGGTCCGTGTTCTGACAAAGCGTGCGTAATGGAAGGGGGTTGGGGAGACCAGGGAGCGTACTCCCCCTCTGCGTTTGTCCGCACGAGGTAGGCGGCGACTCGGTCCTCGGGAAGAGAGCTTGGCGGTTAAGAGTGCCACCCGCGTTGATGCTGCGGGCTTGGGCAAGGGTCTTCGACTTCTTAACGCCCATGTTCTCGAGGACGACTCGGGAGTGTCGGTTTAACGGGAAAGGAATGTCGTTTTCAAGGAGAGCATCGTCGTCGATTGGTGTTGAGAAAGGGTTGGAATTAAAAGGTGGTTGAGTAGAATTATCAGAACGATGTGTGTTATCACCTGAGCTGTCGGGCGGGCTGTGGAGAGACGGGATGGTAGGTATGTAGTCCATGTCCCACCGGGATAGATCATCCGAGATGTCAATAGATAGGTAGGCTGTCGTGTGCGTCGCGATTCCGATAGCGACGTCGGCGTGGCCTACATTGAGGATGGCGGGAGTGGTCGTGGACAAAGGGACGCTGTCAGATTTCTTGACAGTTTTGTCGCTGCGAGGCTTGCGTGATTCTTGAGTGCAAGACTTTATCGACAGGAGCCCAGAAAGGATGATGGAGGAAGGAGGAAAAGACTTGGATTTTTGTTTCGCGGCGCCGGCGCAGGTAATACTCAAATGAGTCGTTTCAAGTCCCAAAACATCGGTGGATTTTTTCGGTTTGGAGGATCGCGTGCGGATAGTTTCGACAGAGCGAGTACGCTGGTGAGTAATGCGTTTATTTTCTTGGTCCGTTGGGCTATCCCGCGCAGCAGCACAGACGGCCAGCTCGGTCGAGCGTTTCCGCCGAGGTCCAACGGTCCTCCGTTGAGAGTGAGTCGTTGTTGGTGGAGAAGCAATTATAGCCCGAGGATGGTAAAGATCCAGATGAGCGCGTATCCCGGGTTAGATGAGGTGCCGATCCATTTTCCAGTGCCATGTTGGGCTTGTAATAGGATGAAATAGTATAACGAAAATAAAACAACAGATGAAAGGAGTGGACAGGTTGATGAGCAGATAAACAATAAACGAGTGTGAGGGGAGGTTTCTAGTCAGTGTACGACCCACTGACTGTCGACCTCAGTGGCAGATGCAGAGAAAGGGTATTTGGGGTATCAAAAGCGTGGTTCTAGTCAATTGGAGAGACAGAGCGCTCTTATGACGCAAACGGCGCCGAATCCCATAATAAAGAACTCGAGGCAACGACTTTGACTCTATCCACGCCTTTCAAGCCTTGGATCACGGACTTGAAAGAATTCCGATTGTGTGGACGAATGTCCCAATTTTATGTTCTATACTTGGCTTCAGTATCTGGATTTCTTTATTGCCACGATTCACATCTATAAACACATTCAGTGCTGCACCTGCCAGTGGGAGATTTTTGAGAGTCCGTTAGAACTTCTAGTGAAATATTTCATGGATTATTTGAGGTCGTTGAACAGATATTTTCGGTCAAGGTGGGATCGGAGGATGTAAAAGTCCAGAGCGGAACGTGGAACACCTCCGGTTGACCTCCGTTTCTCGACCACGCGGTACATACGTTACGTGACGACACGGGCACGTGGTATGTAACGCTCCCAAAAATAAAGTGTTGGTCACGAGCAGCACAGCTTCCAGTTCTCCTCCTTCTAATTTTACCGACAGTGAAGAGTTTTTTGTGTAGTCGACATGGAATCAGTTGTAGTCATCTTTTGTGCTATTGTGACTGAACTAGCCCACGTACAAGGCACGTGGAGTGACTCGAGTCTAATGTTCGACTTAGCAGGTGAATCGTGATCGCTAATTTTTCAAAGGTTCCTCAGGCTCATAGTACCACCATTTCAGGTCTTTTCTGTGGGAGGGATTATGCATCGATTATGCATCGATTATGCTTGAATATCTAGGCGCTTATCGAATGTCCGTTGCTATGTTACAGGGCTTGGCGACATTCTACACCCCAATTCGAACCCGCCACCTTGCCAAGCGCCAAGGAGTCGTCCTATTGTGAAAATTGCAATTCTGTAACAGAATCTAGCCTGCGGTAACCCTTCGACGATTCGTGGGTGACCGAATTTCGTCGGTTCTCAATATTCGTCGTCATCTCGCAAGAACATCAACGAGATTGAGCAGCAAGTTTACCAGCGTATGCTCCTCACATATCCTGACAACAAACCCAAGATTTTTCAAGCTTTCAATAGTCAATCTTCGAGCCTCAGAACTTCAGGCTTTATGTTTGTATCTGCCCAGTCGTCAATTCTGTGATACCTGCCTAGGATCGATGATTCATCTGCTACAACATAGTATCAAAAACGTTCGCGATACTTCGTATGGCAACGCGTTCTGTTATCCCTTCTTCGATAATTTCTTGGCTTCACCGATCAAAGCTCTTGAGTCTTTCGTAAATGTCATCGTCATCTCGACAGGCTTGTGCTTGCGCCAAGGAAGGGTCGTCTACCACGACGAGGGGGTATAAAAACCTGAGGCATTTCAAAGGACGATCCTCATTCCCTTCCCCTTTCTCTGACCGACCTGGCTTTGTCTTTTTCCCATTGACCTGGTGTCTTTCTGAGTCGACCTCGCTTCTCCTGCTTCGTTTCATTCCCCGCGTTCATTCCATTTTTTTTCTTCTCGTTTCTACGTATCTCTTTGAATTGCATCTCCTAAATGGCTCGTTTGGCAAGCTCCTTACTGTCGGTTCTCGTCTTGGCTTGTGCGCTACAAGCAAACGCAGGTATGTTCTCCACGACTTTTTGCAACATTGACTGGACTCACGTCGTTTATAGCGCCTCTTCACGCTCGTAATCCCCCGCGTTCATTCCATTTTTTTTCTTCTCGTTTCTACGTATCTCTTTGAATTGCATCTCCTAAATGGCTCGTTTGGCAAGCTCCTTACTGTCGGTTCTCGTCTTGGCTTGTGCGCTACAAGCAAACGCAGGTATGTTCTCCACGACTTTTTGCAACATTGACTGGACTCACGTCGTTTATAGCGCCTCTTCACGCTCGTAATCAACGCAAGCCTACCGCCAAGGAGGTGAATGCCGAGGTACCCGCAGGTTGTGCGGCAGCAGCACGCCAAGTCGTCGCGGACGTGCATTCAACAAACAATGCCCTCGTACTCGCAGCAACGGCTGGCCGGTATGTTCTGAGTTATTGCTCAGACCTTACACTGACCCTTTCACTCAGTGCCGGTGACCGCGCAGTTCTTTCCTCCCTTTCGACGGCACAGACTGGATTGAAGGAGACTCTCGCTGGCATATCCTCCGTCTCTAAGGAAGTCAACGCCGGTGCCACCCCTTCCGCTGAAACTTTCACGTCGATCTCCACTGGCCTTGCCAGTGCCAAAGATGCTCTCGCTGGGACCAAGCCGTGAGTTCACTTTCACAAATATTCTTCGACATCGTCTATAACTTTCTCGTTTCGAACAGTTCTTCCGCCTTAATGGCCACCCTCGTCAACGGCGCTCAGACCGAGCTCGAGAAAACCATCGGCGCAGCAACCAAGATGGTCGAGGCTTGTGGAGGGTCCGCCGCCGCCGCCGAGAACAAGGCCGAGGGCAAGGCCAATGCAGGAAAGGAAGCCGAAGGCAAAGGCGCCGCTAAGGCTACCGAGACTGCAGCAGCTGAGGGCGGGGCTACCGAAACGGCAGCGGCTGAGGTGGTGAGGCTAGCGCTACCGAGACTGCTGCAGCTGAGGGTGAACAAGCTACCGAGACTGCTGCAGCTGAGGGCGGTAACGCCACCGAGACCGCTGCTGCTGAGGGTGGTGAGGCTCTGGCCACTAAAACCGCAGCGGCTGAGGGTGCCCAGGCTACCGAGACTGCGGCGGCTGACGGTGCAGAAGCTACAAAGGAAGGCGCTGCGGCTACTGAAACGGCCGCAGCTGGCGAGGCTACCAAGGCAGCCGTAAGCACCCAAAATTTTCTTTTTCAAAGACATATGCCAATCACAATCGTCTAATGATCTTTAGGCCAATGAAGCTACATGTCCGCCCCCTGTCGTAAGCTACATTTGTCTTATTCCAAGATTTTTTGTTAAACATGGTCCTAGACTGTTACCGTCACCCCCGAAGCCACTGCTACCGCCGCTGCGAATAAGAAGGGCAAGAAGGCTGGCAAGAAAGCCGCCGAGAAAGCTGCTAAGAAAGCTGGTGCAGCGAAAAAGGGTGCCGCCAAGAACGGTGACGCTGCGAAGGAAGGAGCTGCCGCAGAGGGTGCCGCCGCAGAGGGAGCTGCTGCTGAAGGTACCGCCGCCGTAGATAGTGCTGGCGCAGATAATACTGCCATCCCAGAGGGTAACGCCGCTAAAGGTACTGAGGGCGCTGCTGCCGAGGGTACCATAGCTACCGATGGGGCTGCTAAGGAAGGGGCAGTCGCCCACAAAAACGCCGCCACTGATGCACCCGGAACAGCTGACGATCTACCCACAGCCGAAAGTAAAGGCAAGAAGGCCAGGCGCCAGTTCTCGAGGGTCTTTGGTGCGTTCTTTTCGTTACTTGAGGTTCAATTTTCTGACGTGTCTCTATGTTTTCAGGAAGAAGTGCATTCTGATTGATCAACCTAACTATTCTTCAAGACGGTCACGCTTGATGCGTTTTGCAGCCATGACCGCAGGCTGCAGGCCGTTTTTATTTTCTTATATCTACTGATTTGGAATGAAATCGGGAGGAGTTGAGGAGGTCTTCTTACAATACAGCAGCGCCTTGTTTCTAGTCGGTTTCCGAGAATGCAAGGGTTCTTCATCCTATTTCCAGTGCGATACAAATATTTAAGAATTTCAACTGACTCAGAGCGACATTCACATAGTGTGATATTTTTCATTATTAATAGGCTGTAGACTGAGAGCTCCGCTAGCGCTTCCTTCACATGAGATTTTTGCTTCCCGGGCTCTTCTAGAGCTGTCTGCCTTTATGCTCTTTTAAATTGTTATATCATCCTTTTTGGAAATGCTCTCCTCTTTTCCACATAAATCAATCGTTCTAGGATACTGTACAACGGGGATTAATCCGGCGCTTATCCGGCGCTTACATGCGCAGTCGAGAAAGACTCTGATTATATCCATAGTAGTTATGATATACGAGGGCTCTTCCGGTACCCGGAAATTACTACCCCATTTCTCTCATTTGACTCGAACATAGGATGTTCTCCTCAACTTCGATCTTCTGAAGTAATCGCTCGTGTTTCTGGCAGGACAGTGTCAATTTGTTAGCTCTTCTAGGATATCGTATTTACTGTTCTAAAGCGTTCTTTTGTCTTTCTAGGACTGTCTCTTTCCATCCCTCTCAAAACTCCTCGTCCGTCGGGTTCAGTGTTGAATCTTCTAGAGTGATATCTCATTTTTGCAGAAATTTGTTTCCTTCTTTGTACTCTGTCATATTAGTTGTCTTCCTTCCCGTCCCTGATACGGATCTAGCAATTTTCGACCCCGTTATCTATCCATATGACCTCTCAATGTTAAAGAAAGGCAGGTCGAAGCCAAAGTCGAAGGTTTCGAGATACCAGTCCCGGGCCCACATTCCGAAATTTGCACCCAAAGACTCGAAAATAAGCTTTACCTCAAATTTACTACATGGTTTTTTATCGGGGTATGTTTGATCTTGTCCTGACTTCAGGACGCAGGTTTAATCTGTTTAAATAAGAGTCCATCAGAAATATTACGTAATTTCTTCAGGCGAACCGTACCAAATTCTCTGACCAGGCTCTGACTTCACCTTGATCCATGCTCGCCTGGAGGGCAGTCTTTCGACCAGCTACCATTGTACAGCGAGGTTTACCGAAACCAAAACGCTCTTTACATGTATCAGCGCCGAAGCTTCAAGGTCAGCAATCTCGGGGTGCCAGCTTGCTAGCCAAAATTAGGTTTAGGCCAGATGGAAAACCTCGGTCACGATGGGTGGGGGCGGCATTTGGTATGTTTCCTATGAGTGGTGTATTGCAATTTATCTCTAAATACCGTCTTAGGTGTTCTTATCCTGTTTAACGCGCTCACTTTGCTTACGACATACGACATAGTTGAAGACAGCGAAATCGCACTTGGCCTATTGGCTAGCATGATATATATCCAGCAAGCAGACATGGAATACAACAACGTCAACCTCGACGACTCCCTAGCGACGTTATCATACTTCAAGAAGCTATACCAGTCCTTCTCTCGCATACCAGCAGATGAAGTGGATGATCTCTTCAAGGATTTGACACGCCTTATGAAGCTTGGAGGCGAGAAAAATCCAGAAGCGGAAGCACATCGAATCATGCGAACTGCTTCGGAGCAAATTCATAACGCCTTCCGGGAGCTTAACCAGGAGTCAATATCGAGTTCCGCCAATTTTATACTCGGCGTGATGCGGGACGCGTTAGAAGGCCTGATTGACCTCGTGCAGGATGCCGACGACGATGACGATAGCGACTCCAAATACACCTTTCAGTTAATCCGTGATCACTCGAAGAAGGATCCAGGAGCAGTTCTCAAGGACTATGAGTCATTAGGATAGATGCTGGTTATTTCGTCTGTTCGGGCGCGTCGACGTGAGTCTGTGAATGCTTCTAGAACCAGAATTTTACTCACTTTGGTTTCAGATAGATATTTCGTTTCTACCTTACTCAATATCAATTAATTGCATTTGTAGTTCGCTATCCAAACTTTCGCATTTACCTCTTGACCAGCGCGTAGGTTCCGTTCGTGGTGAGGAATGGTCAAAAGGTTTGGGTTTACGTCAATCAACGACCCCAGATTCCCTCCAAATGAAAACTTCATCCAACCATCGTGAGTTCAGGAACTTATCACCACACCGAAAATTAATACATCAATGGAAAGCACCCTCGTGAGAATGTCCATCAACTGCCGACGCATGCAAACGGCAGAAGCGTTTTTCCCTTTTTGAAAGTGCCACTTTACCATCACTGATATTCTTGGAGGTTAACGCAATGCACAACGCCTACCAGCTCTTGCGCCGTAGTCCGTTCACTCGCCAGTTCACGACCAAAAGCCTGCCTGTATCGCTCACCCCACGTTTGGTCATCCCACGACCGCGACCACTTCAACGGCGTGGCTTCTTTTCTCCGCCTCCGCCTCACTCGTCAGATTCTCGAATAGTGCTCTATGCCATCGCTAAATTTCTGCTTTGCTATGGAGGGACCCTTGTCGGTTCATTGGCTTTAGCCAGTACGTAACTTTGTCTCTGGTATGCAAGTATAACCACAAAAATTTATTACAGGATATATGGGCGTTGCCGTTTTCGAACTGGGCTATGAAGACGACTTGAAGTCGGATATCAAGCAATATTTGACATTCTCTCAAATTCTTGATGAGGAATTTCCTTCGATTGACCTTTCTGATCCTGTCGCCACTCTGCAACACCTCCAAAAACAGTTTTGCGCAATTCCACTACATCGACACGATTTAACGTTTCGCTTCATTTTAGGAGACTCTGGCGTAGTTTCCGGCCTTCTGGACTCTGATGAAGGGAGAGCAATGGCACATACTATTTTACAGAAGCTGGCACAGGAAGTACACGAAGCCCTGACTAGTGCCAAACGAAACAAGTACCGCCCCAACGATTATGCTTTTCGTAGCATTCGTAAAGCCTATCGTGACTCAGCGGACTCGCTAGTAGCGTTAGATAAAGAGATTTCTGATGCGAAGCTCGCACGGTCGGTATGAAATTGTCATTTTGTGGTCTTCAGATTATCTATTCAACGACTCGTCTTGAAAGTTCATCCCAGCAGCTGGGACCTTTGAGTAGACATTTTCAAATTCTCACTACTCGTACTCAGCTATCAACTACGCGAAATTGCGGAATGGTGTCTCGTCCCATGTTACCTACCTGAAGGAGTGTGACTCACAAGAACCGGCATGCTGAGTGCGTAGCTGGTCGGCTTTCCTCGGTTTCAAAGGACGAAATACACTCCGACATTTTGGTGTCAATAAAGATGCTCGCCAATGTCGCCACTCGGACATTCGACACCTCAAGGCCGCACAAGTAAAGACCAACTTTTTCGATGCCCCTTAGACCACATTTGCGTCTTCTACGCCTTGCCTTCTCGACGTTGGCCAGGCGGGAATTCTCCTTGCCTACCCGACGTTCTTTGCATACGCAATTCCGCCGCCAAATACACATGCAGCCAAAAGAGAGCAGTCGAATTATTCAAGCCCTTGACGAATTCAATCGTGAACCTTTCCAGTTTTTCGACACTAATTTCAGCGTCTTGGTCTGTGCGTCACTGCCCCTTTTTACCTTTCAATTTTGTTAGGCCCTCTGAATCCACTACCATTTGAAAGGCATCCACGTGTCGTGCTGGACTTACTTCTATTTCCAGGGTGTCGCTGAATCGAAAAAAATGCGGCACATCCGATTTCTACAATTTTTGTCCACCACGGAAAAATTCGGCGCCATCGACACCTCTGACCCCGTGGCAAATTTGAAACGTGGGCAAGAGCTATTGTGCTTCTTCTGCACACCAATGGAGAGGTTAATGCCAGAACTGTATCAATATTTGTGGGGTGAATCCGGAGCTGTTGATGCTTATGAATTCTCCAGAAAGAGAAAAAACTTTGGATATAATTCGGAACCACGTCGAACTTATACACAAGGAAGTGGCCAAATGTGAGGGGAGTATGCTTGAACTTCTCAAAAGGGTGCATATTATCCAAAAAGCGTACTTGCAAGTTCTATCCGAGATTTTTCTTTTACTCCGTGCACAAGCCAAGAACGAATTGGTCAGTCAATCTAATCTACCTATTTCATTTTATGCGTCCGTGGCGTTATTAATACTTGTGAAACAAAAATAGGTACGCCATGAAGCCGCGTATTCCAGCCTGACAGAAAGATGAGACGGGAGTCCGGGTTAAAACCCATGGACTAAGTTGTGACGAATCGTCAATTGACAGTGTGCTGGATGAATTGCTCAGAGAACAAGTAAATGGTATCTACTTTCCCTCATTTATGCTGTCGTCTTCCCCCCAATGCCTCTGTATATAGGCGAGCGTGTATCTGCTATCCATGAGTACAGCTTATATACTTCGTTCGTCTGACTTTCGTAAGATTACAATTGTAAGTAAGTCAGTCGCCGTCAGGCTTGAGCGCTAAATCTATCATGTGACCTGTTGGGGACAAAATTTGATGGCATGCTCTTCATACCACAACGCCTCCTCCGAGTCGAAATCGCTTTTACCGCTTTCCGTTTCTTATATTTTTGAACGCCTACAGTGCTTGGGAAACTCGAAACTTTTGAGTACTCTAACCTCTGGTACTCACACATCCAATAGCTGGATCATTGTTTCTTGACTGGTGAGCAATCATATCCCGAAATATAGACTGGTATTTTCTGGTGGATATTCAACGCACTAGAAACTAGGTGACATCGTCATGAACTGGGATATTATGGTCTATTCGGAAACGATCCCATTCCATCCATTTTTCTTTCATCATCTCATACGACGGTAACCAGTCGACACACGTATGAGTTGCCCCAACTCGCTGTGCGGTGAAATTCCTCGTGGTGAAATCGCCAGGTTCAAGCGTAGCGTCTGCAGCGCAGAGAGTCCATTGTCGGAGGTAGTTGTAGCAATGCAGAATATGGTGCTGTCTTGCTTTTGGGATCGTACTCCAGCCTTTGTCTATGGCATTGCGCATCGCGCGCAAGCAATGCAGCTCGTGGAACATCGCCACGGCGAACATGCGCTCTTCCTTGCTAATGCGGATGTGACCATCGCCGACAGATGCCGTCCACAGCCATTCTGGTTCTGCCTCGGGAGCTACGAGGTCGTAGTGCACGCTCTCCTCGACGACCAGCTTGACTAGGCTCTGTTCTATGGGAAGTCGCTTTGGGTGGTCGCTTCCAATGAAAGCTATTGGACATGGTTGAAAACAATTCGAAAATACAAAGCGAGCGGCTCACAATATGATTCTATCGGTTTGACGATATGGCGTCTCCTCGGATACGCCTTCAGTTTTATCAATAGCCTCACGTCATCGGAAAGCTGGATCAACGACCACGTCAAATAAAAGGACGCAACAAGCAGTAAAGCGATTGCGAGGAGCTGGACTCGCCGCCCTTCTCCTTTGCTTTGCATTGCAAGGTGATCAGGTTGAAGTGGGAGTGGACGCCGAGTTCAAGAATAAGAATGGAACCTTTTCCATTTGATTGCTTGATTGACTCTACCCACCTATTTTAGGTGATAAATTCGACGTCGGAAGTGCCCACCTGTATCTGTCTTCGAAGGCGAAGCCCAACAGGACGAGTTTCATCATTATTCACAAGGACCTCGGGCACCAGTTCGCTTCGAAAAGCGTGGGGCTCCGAATATATATCTCATCCAAATTTGTCCAGACAATCCCATCTCTTTTGTTTCGCGACCAAAGATATCTGGGAGTGTTAACTCCGATTCCACTCATTTTACCTCATCCTTGTACATGTGCGCTTTGACGGTCGGGAGTGACCTGGATACGGTGACACCGGGAATCCGGTGACTTGTGGTCAACATCCCGGGAGATCGACTTCTATGCGACCTTTGCAAGTAGCCATTCAATGACAGCGCTAGCCATCCTCATCTACATAAAGTTGGAACTCCCCTCCAGCGATCCAGTAAGTGAACATGGTTACTTCTCTCTCTTTTCAAAGAGTCGAGAGTCCGACTGGTGAGAATGCATTGCTGTATAGTCACCTTAGAAGCCTACTTAAAATGTTTTGAAAAGCGGAACGTCTAGATGAGGCTGCACAACTTTTCACCGATCTTATGAAAACAAGTAGGTTCACCCTCAGAATCAAAATCGTTCCCATGGGTCTATAATGACTAAATGAACAGATCTCGGTGCCGTCAGCCTTGCAGGGGGCGACGTATCTCTGATGAAATTCGAGGCCTTGGCACTTTTACGCGCTGGCGTGCATTCCGGGGAATATTACGAGGCATCTAATGAGGAGGGCGAATTAATCGGCTACACCATGTGGATGCCCCCGGGACAGGAGATGCTCAGCACGTTCGTCATCGTCAATCCTCTATGACTTGTAAGATCTCGTACTGATCCAAATGGTAAAATATCCAGGGAGGACCAAAAAAAGCTTGGTTTCTATGAGTTCATGTCTAAGCTCTCCGATGAAGCTGCAAATTACTTCAAAACGACGGTAATACTTTCCTGCCTTAGGCATTTAAATCTCGGCTTGACACCACCTTAGTATGTCGCAGAGTTTCCTTCCTTCGTCGCAAGTTTGCTAGGACCGACGGTAGTGAACAAGTCACATGCATCTGCGCCTTCGCACTAACTACCGCGTTTGAACAGGGAAAAACAGATTCCTGGTGGCTGCATATGGCGATGATTCGCCGCGACTACCATAGAAAAGGCGTCCTACGTGCACTTATCGGTCTTGTTCTGGAAAAGGTGGTATCAATGCCTATCAGAGCGTGTTTCATAAGTTTCTCCATTACAGGCTAATGAAAAATATTCTAGGCTTCCAATGCCGGAGAATTCCTTGCGACCTGCACCACCAGCGACGAAAATGTAAGTAACATTCCAGGATAAAATTGTCTGAATGAATTGAATGGCCTGCTGGTCAGATTCGCGTTTACACTCGGTTGGGATTTGATTTCAAGGGATCAACTATGATGAATTCTCCTTGGGGTCAATGGCCAATCCACGTCTTTAAAATGGAGCATAAAGACGTAGAGAGATTGGTAAAGGGTGATCATTCAGTGTAGAACGGAAGTGTTACATGTAGGTATCGTGAAAAATACATTGCATCGAGCGACGTATCTTCTGGTCGAAACGAAGAATCCATAACAGAGTTGAAGTAATAGGTCATCAAGTATCATGTGTGACACTTCATTATTATTGTCGCAGAGTCCAAGGATCTGATCTGGCTGCTTAAGAAGGCGAAGGCGAGGGCGAAGAGGATGGAGTAGGTCCACGCGAAGGGGATGGGTGAATGTCAACGTTTGATGTTATGAAGATGAGAGGTGCATGAGATCGCGTCATCATATCTTCTCTCCATGCTCGCCCATTAACGACTCTTAGAATGATTAACAATGGGGCTAAACCCTATAATGACAGATTTCAGTTAAAGTTCATCGATGTATTGAACTACGGGGATGTGGGACGTGGGACTCACGCTCATCTTCGACCAAGCTGGCCGAACAAAATTCCGGTTCCGTTGTGAAGGGAGTAGGGAATTAGATACATGATCCCCAGAATGCTGTAAGGGCTGCGGACTCGACGAGCACGGCTGCTGCGCCAGTATAGACCTTGGCGTTTTCTTTCCCCAAAGCTCTTGAAAAATGCGACGACACGCGGGACAGGCGGGCACAGATTAAAAAGGTTAGTACGATATTGAGAGATATCGTTATTGTGTAATAAGACACAGCAAACTTGACGCTTTCTGATCCAAAGAAATTCCCATGTGGTTCGCCTGCCACGACGAGCTGGCTGATTGCTAAACCTGTGAATGGAGCTGAAAAATTGTTTTTGCTATCAGTTAACTATACCGCTCACCCAATCCAGCAAGATATACGAGTCCTGGAATCGCTATAACCGCAGGGTGTTTTCCATACACGAGGAAGGTGCGGTATATCTGAGAAAGCAAGAATAAGCACCGGGCCGCCAAATGAATTGAATAAATAATGTACCAGGAGCGCGTCACCCATAAACACTGAGCAGACAACAGACACAGACCCTAGGGTTTCATACCAAACTGAAACTCGAGTGGCGATATATTCAGGTACTCCTCCAGGTCGATCTCGATATGTGATCCACATCTCTTCGCCCCAGATGGCATTGCAAGCGACATCGATGGTCGAAGCATGATCATGATCGTGCTATAGACAGAGCAAAATCTTCGGCTACTCGAAGAATTCTTGTTTCCTCTTCGAAATAGGGCCTCGATAATCATGAAGTAGACCGTCACTTCAAGACCTAGAAGCGAAAGTCATCGTTTAGAAGCTTTGAAATCGTCTTTCAAGCAAACCAATCTCTCACCGTACAAAATTCCGCCAATATAGCTGCCTATATAATAGGAATGCTCGAATAGGGTCGTTGCAGAGTCCATGGCGCGCACTCAGCCGTTGGAAGAGAGTGGAAGAGAAGGCAATTAACACAACATTGGGAGCTGCTATGACAACTGCCAGCAGACGTCTGCCGTAAAAACTTGACCATGGCTCGGATTTTGTGGGGTCGAGGCCGGGAAAGGCCACATATTGCCGGCTGGCTCGGAGACGAGAATGTACGTCTGGAGGAGTCACTCTCGGAGATGGAGAGACTAACCAAACTGCGATGGTCAGATAAGGTCGATGAATTTTTGGAATCACATCAGAGTCAGGTGTGCCTCCTGTCCCTCCAGCATACTTTCTGTAGGCTAGTCTGAAGTAGGACCAATATAATCTAGAATTGCCACTGTGCCTTGCTCGACGTAGATGTCGACGACCTCAGGCTTCAAGACGTTGACATAGAGAGAATTCCCCTAGAATTCTTTGTCCAGACCGTTCGAAAATCGAAACTGTGGCGATGGCTAGCGCATTTTGGCAATATATGGAGAAGATATCGACAATCAGTCACTGTCAGGACTGAACTTGAAGACAACCTGGCAGCTTCATGATTTGTTAGAGACCGTAGTTGTCACCGCCAGATGGCAAATAGTGACAACGTAAGGCCAAATAATGCGGTCCGGCTCAGTTGACGGTCTGGCAGACTCTTGGTTCGTCCTCTCCCCCATGCTTCAGAATCTTAATTTCTCCTATCCTTCTTCTCCTTCTCAGTAAGGTTCTGCTTGTTGAATACTGAGAGTTCTATCACCGCTCGATGGTCCAGCTTCAAAAGTCCGCTCTTCAGTTGGTTTGGACGCGTGCATAGCTCAAAAAAAAAAATTAAACAGTCAGCATTTCAGCACTTTCTCCTGGTTAAGGAATTCTTAGGTATGAATGCCCGGTACTCTTCGAAAATTTCCCCCAAGTCATGGAAACGACCTCCGACTCTGAAGTAAGCAAGTATTTCTGTCAAGCCTCAATTATGGATGTGTTCCCACATTCTAGGCTGTCGCTTCCGCCTTTACTTCATTATTTTGTTCTGAACCTTGATTTCGGGGGTGACGATCGCGGATAAAACTGATCCTTTCGACTCCGAGGATCATAGGTATAACCATGTGCTACAACACCTTATAAGTCCTATGTATCAGAAATGGACTGACTGTTTGTATTTTTGCCCCAGATCTTACACAATCCCCGCCTATCAATTCAGGCCCATTCTTGACTCCTTCCGATTGAATCCTCGTTGAGGCACATTGACTTTGAACGATATCATGTCTGATTCACAATTCAACGCGTCGAGAATCCCGATGGTGAATATTCATTCCTCTCCGACGCCTCGCAGCTGATCTCCGTCCTACCACAGAAAAACAAATTAACATCTCCGCTGATCTATTCTGTGATCTTATGAAAGATAGTAAGTAGATCACTTTCTTTTGGAACGATCAAGTCCCTATGATGACATTTGTAAGATCAAGGCGCCATCAGCTTGTCTGGCGGTGACAAGTCCTTGATGAAGTTGCAAGCTCTGGCAATTATACGGGCAGGCGCTTTGCAGGAGAATATTACGGCAACGAATTCAAACGGGAGTTCGTGGGATACGCGCTCTGGATGCCTCCGGGAAAGAACTTTTCAGCACGTGAGTCCTCAGCGGTTCACTGAATTTCATTTCTTATACCCTGGAAACAACCCAAGTGAAGAAGAACGTAAACTAGGGTTCACTGAATTCATGGCACGGCTTCCTGAAGAGGGTAAAGAATATTTTCGAACACAGTGAGCCCTTAAGTTATTTCAATAACTACTTTATCCATTATCGAAACTTTGCGACTCAGTATCTTGCGCACTTCCCGGGTTTTGTTAACGGCATCCTTGGCCCTACCGTATGTTTAAACTGGGGATATTATTTCGAACTGGTTGTTGACGATGTTCCATAGGGAAAGCTCGATTCTTGGTGGCTTCATATGGCCATGGTTCGCCCGGACTATCAGAGGAAAGGTATCACACGAGCTTTGATTGGTGTTGTTCGAGAAAAGGTGGGACCCGCTATCGCCATCCTCCCATGTCTTTTGAACTTGACGCGACTTCATCACCGCAACTTCCTCAGGCAGCAAAATCTGGGGACACCCTTGCTTTCGACTACAAATGACGATAATGTATGTCGAACGGCCGTTGATCCTTTGAAGACGTTTTTCTCATGCGGTTCTTAAGGTCCCCGTGTATGTCGCACTTGGGTTTGCTCATCGAGGCAAAAAGATAATGCCATCTCCATGGGGGGACTGGCCAGTCCATCTATTTTCTTTGAACACTTCAGAGACCGCTAAGTAGCGTGTCTTGCTAACTCTTCGCCGAGACGGGCATTCGGCGCGATAATTAGAGCCAAAGCCGTTTACGCTAATCAGTTACCCCTGCCCTTTTATTTTTAGGTGGCCTGGACGTTCCTTGAACTTCTCTCTCAGAAAGTGGAAATATGAATGGGTGTAAATTTGCGCAGCATCCATGAGAAATCAAACAAAACGACA
Source organism: Galerina sulciceps (assembly GCA_023014345.1). Taxonomy (NCBI): domain Eukaryota; kingdom Fungi; phylum Basidiomycota; class Agaricomycetes; order Agaricales; family Galerinaceae; genus Galerina; species Galerina sulciceps. The sequence continues at coordinate 448,082 of JAEDXJ010000035.1, forward strand.
TTGTAAATACTTACTTCAACTAGTAACAGTTGGATCAAGTACAGATAACCCTTTCGTTCATTATCCTCTTTCTAGATCAATGACACGATAGGTAAAAAAATCAGGATGACGATCTCTACAAAAAGCCGTGGGACCTGTTTGTCAAGACCCCGAAAACCCTCCTCCAACATCTCCAGATTTCTAATTTCCTCCGATTGCTGATTCTTCCGAACAACGTCTCTACACATGTATTCTCATTCAATGCAGTGTATAGTGATCAGTTTCTCTCGGCCACCCATTATAACTTCCCATCAGCGTTCTTGTCATGATGCTGTCACCACCACGACTGAAACTGGGTTCGTGAGCGCCACTCAGCGCACTTCTTGGCCTAGACAATCCATTCTTCCGTGCGGACCACCGATAGGCCTCGTCTGATCCTATATTTCAGACACTTTCACCGCGCGAGTCATATTGTTGATCTCTTCCTTTGAGAGCCTTCCATAATGCCTCAGAAACCAGAGGACTTCGAGTCTACACTTTGCTCGACAATAATGAATATGACGACCACGAGGTTAGCACTTTTCATTGCCCAGGCTGGAACTGATAATGTTCCTCAGAGAGACCCACAATTCATGTGGCGAGTCCAAGAGGTCGTCAAACTTATGGTGGCTGGCTTGATCATTTTCTTCGTCGTGGACTCCTAGCCTTTGCTTTCATTGCGCGACTGCTCCTTGAAGCACGCTCGCTTGACGGGCCGGACGACATGGAATTCAGAAACCCATACATTGGTTTGGACGAACTGTACCTTCACCGACATTAAACCTTCCGATATAACAAAATCATCAACGAACCCCGTTTATCCGCCCAAATTAGTCCTGCAGAACCCAACAGGTGTTCCCAATCGACGCACACAGGTGGCTCAGCGACTTCGGAGTTCTCTCACCTCCTGATCGCACCTACAGGTTTCGAAAACTGTACGTCCCTGTTTTTCGACATGCCGCCGCCGCCTCATGGTTCGTACGTACTTACTGCCCTCTTTTACAGATCCACACGGTGCTTCAGTTCAATGTTTTGGATTACGGGATGGAGAAATGTGCTCTCGCAGCTCGCCTTCCGAAACGCGGCGACGTTTTGCCCCATCCTATTCTTTACCTGCCACTGGGGACGTAGTGCGTCTCGCTATATGTGAGGTCGACGTCAAACGACCCTTGAAGGAACGCGAGATCTCGTGGTCAAAACGTCCAACTTGCGTCCGGGAGCTGGGGATTCTAGAAGCCAAATTGGAGAAGAGGTGGAAATGGCTCCGTTCGCGTGCAAATCAGGCTCTTTCATCGGATATCAAATCTCCTGTCCAGAAGATTCGTCTGGTTGTGATGTAGACGTCTGGACGAATCACAATCAACATGGGGTAAGTGGTTTTCTGTTCAAGTGAACTAAGTCAAACCTCCACTTCTGCTAGGTGTTTTCATTAACCAGTACCAAACCGTTATTTGACATTCTGTACTTGATCGCATGCATTAGCATCCCAAAGACATCAGGGATGTCTCATTGGCTGAGACGAGGAGGGACCGAGTTCTCATGTTAAACGTCCATGTCATTCCTATCGTTAATGGTATCATCGAATGAAATCGAGCACTGCCAAGAAAGAGCAACTCCCCTCGTCACAAGGCTCTGGTCAGGTCCTCGTCATTTTTATGATAAGCGAATCTCAATGACATAACGATTGTGGGCGTGTTCTCCGCGATAACGAAACTTAGAGTTAATGGTCTTGTGCATCAAGTCAGATTGCGTATCAACAACTCGAACTCAATGGTCTCCGCACCGAGCCTTTGAAATTCTATTGATCATTGGGTTAAGGACGAACGCCTCCAAGTCAGTTACTGAACTTGTCATCGTGACGTCCAGTCAATATTACGCGGGGAAAAATTTACGAAAGGTGCAAGCTGTTCGGACATTGGGCGCCTATTGTTTGGTCGAATTCGGCCTACTCATCAAATTTTCAATTCTCAAGTCCTACGTAAGTTGCAATTCTTCTTTGTATTTGCATGTGCACCAATAATACGGATTGCCCCGAACCAGGGCCGTAGTTGATTGAGCAACATACCTCGCATTGCGCTACTGCGAAGGTACCGATCTATTCCCCGCACCGACGACACTTATTTTCGCTGATAGGGCTCTATCTATGATCCTCACTACGTCGTTTTCGACTTCACGCCAGTGCACTAATGCGCTACCTGCAGAGATTATGAAAGCAGTGCGATCCGACACCAACGTCCCTGTTCTTATGAAATGAAACCCCATCCAGACTCTCATGTCAGGACATCCGACTATCATTATTAATGTCATGATCCGGCACGGTCTTTCCGCCCTATGGATATAACTCTAGTTTTCCGCGGGCATTTCAAGTCAGATGAACACTGGCGAACTGTCTGCTTTCAGGTCTCTTTATTTTATCTTACAGCCATCTCTTCAGGCAAAACGAAGTAAACGAAAACATCTGCATTAATCCTCTACCTCCATCACCTCGATCCTCTGGCCTTTCAAAAATAGCCTGTATCCGACATATATAGTACACAAGATCTCAGCAGGGTAAGTACAGTCTATTTAGCAGAATGGATCAGTCGTTAACGAGATTCAACGATGATGGCCGACAAACCTCAATTCGCGTTTTCTTCCAAAGAGCGCAACCATGCAGCGTCGACCTTGTTGTCGCTCTGGGCTTCCGGAGAGCGCAGCCACTTAGCGTCGACTTTGCTGTCGCTCTGGGGTTCTGGAGAGCGCAACCACTTGGCATCGACCTTGCTGTCGCTTTGGGGCTCGGGAGAGCGCAACCACTTAGCGTCGGTCTTGCTGCCGCTCTGTGCTTCCGGAGAGCGCAAGAACACGGCGTCGGCCTTGCCCTCGCTCTGAGCTTCCGGGGAGCGCAAGAACACTGCGTCGACCGGACTGTCGCCTTGGTCGGCAACTATGGATAAAATGAGCGTAGAAAATTAAGGGGTTACGTAGACGCCTACCTGGAGTGGGACGAGCAGAAGCCGAGAGTAAGAGGGCGCCAATGAAGAAAAGGATTTTCGACATGCTTGCGATTGTCCTGTCCAGAGAAAAGTCTATGCCTTTTATATACTACGACCTACATACTATTATTATCATTGAATCTCCATTTGCCCTCTCTATGTCACCATTGACACAGGGCGCGATTGCGGATTAATTGATCCTCCAAAGATGGTGTTTCGAACCTGCGAACCATGCCATCGCAGCCCAGAACAATTATGACGGACGACCGCAAGGCCGACCCGCTTTTTTTTCCCCGTCAGAAAATATGTCCATTACGTTGACCTTCACCCTTCTCGCTTCGCTAATTCTGTCTAAAGTATATCCCCAACTGAAGATTGCAGCCTCAGATTCTGTCACCCAAGTGCCCGATTTGAAATTATAATGGCGATGTGCGGCGAACTATCGTTCGTCTCTTATATCTTATGTTGAATCAAGATTCAGTTACCATCTCTTCGAAGCCTTACTTTAACGAGAAACTGAGAACTAAAGAACAACATTAACCTAATTCAAGACGTCCATACGGTTCGAGTCATTGCAGAGCTACGTTTGATGACACTGTAATCTCCGCAAAAGAGACGGCCCATATGATCCTGTTTTGCCAAATCATTTTCCTGCAGGTATTTTACGTTCGACATTCGTAAGTCTTGCCTTTTGGTTTAAAAACACTCACACAGGAGACTATGGCCCTTAGGTTCATCTTTGACTTCTGGTTTAGTATAAATTATGCAAATAGACGGTGTCAAGTCAGGATTTTGTTCTACAGTACGAGTCGCCTTATCCTCCGGAACGACGACCGGGCTGGCTGAAACAAAGAGGGAAAGATCTTAAAAGCGCGCAAAGTTTAGATATATTTTTGACTCGGTTCACTTCCTGCCAATTTATCGTGAACGACGTATGGCCTCCCTGTGAGAGCAGAAACCAAAGTTTCACAGAGGGCACCGAGAGTTGGGCGGTTTTTCGGTCTCATAAATATTCCAATGAGCATCCCGATATTCTAGGTATGCAAATGTTTTATGAGTAGTTGCCAATAAGATAATCAGGTAAGTTTAATCGGGTTTCGAGGAACACCTCCTCATCTTCAGTTTTTCGTAAAATCTACGATTCACCGTAGAAAAAAATTCAACTCGGGTAGTCGGCGGCCAAAAATCAATAGAACCGAACAGCCGGTTCATATATTGTCTTCTCTCGTTCATCCTGCGAATTTAAGCTGGAATCCCAGCTGGGCAAGGAAGACGGAAGTGAGTGTCTATTTTTGTAACACAGTTCACGTTCTATTTATAAACAGAAACTCAAGATTTCTTGCCAAGCCCTCTAAACACACAAGTTGTAAACAAGCCACTGGCACGCAGGAACCCGCAGCTTCCACAAAAATTTGGCAGGGAAATTTCAGCCCTGAGGTGCTTGTTTCAGCATTTAATAAATTATTATATGGTTAGAGCATCCTGAATCGCGTCAGTTACGATATAAATTTCTGCCATAATGGACTCCCCTCCCAGGCTCCAGCAAGCCTCGTTGCGTGAGCCCATAGCCCTAGCATGTGTGCGTGGACTCGATGGAGCACTTAGAACATCAATTTTTGATCGGAGCACCAGAAATATGCCCGGCAAGGTCTTGAAAGTTGTATCAAAAGTCGTAGCAAGCGCTGACAAACTAAGTCTTCCGACGCCCGAGGCATTCCCGGAGGTTTCATATATCGATTCTAAGACGAGGCAAGGAGAGGTGTGAAAATTCGAACAAGAGATTCGTCGCTATTAGGTATGTCCTATGATTTCAGTTTTTCATATTACTTTGGTATGCTTATAACATCTATGAGAACCTGTGGCGGATATGATAAAAGCGAGTGTTAGGTAGTTTACGACAGGTTGGATCATCCAGTCTACCAACGAGTATCAAAACCCTTGGTTTTCTCAAACACACAGCCACAAAGCTTTCAGTTTTGCTAGGCGTTTAAAGTGTTGTTCGAATAAAATGAGATAATAATTAGATTTGAAGAAATAGAATGACAACCTTTTCCTTTTTCTAACTTGAAATAGTCAGAAACTTCATAGTAGAGAATAAGGTGACAGTATTAATGCTTGTGGTCTATCTGTTACCCTGGATTTGGCCCGTATATTTTTAATATCCGAGCCCACTGCCATGCAGCCTGGCTGGTTCCGAACAAAAAACCGGAGTAATTAAAAGTCTACGATACTGGGAACGCTCGCTTTTGTCTACATCATGATGTAAAGCTCAGCTATAACCTGTTGGAACTGTTCCTACCGTGGCCAAATTTCAGCAATTGCGGTGCTGGCGTCATCTATTTCCATTTGCAGCGACGTATGTGGAAAAGGGGCACACAGGTCGGAAACGGCAAGTCAGGTGTGGTAAAATATTAGTAATCAGCTTATCGTTCTTGAGCGCCAGCGCCCAGCAAGGTTCTCAACCACATCCAAGAAACAACCACCGTCCTGACGCGTCCCACGAGACCACATCCTTGTTCCATTCAGTGGGAACACTCTGATCTTCTGCAAACCAAAGGGCTGATGGATAAGGATTATTGGAAGACGTTTGGTCTCCGACGCTGTAGTTGTCATCCAATGCGACAAGTATGCTTTCAACTGACTTTTTCAATACAACGCGGCCTATCCTAGTATCTATGTCAAAGCACCTGGCGCCACACCAAATCTAGAGATCTAGTTGATCGCTCCTTAATGGCATGCCATGAGAAGTCCATCACGAACTACCGGAACTGCCTCTAGGATGCATGCTGTCATTCTCTAAGGGCGGAGGAATGCCGTGTCCTCGCGTTCCAAGTATTTGATGCTGTCCCTCGTGGTCACCACGTCTCTGCGAGGAGGTTTCAGGAACTGATTGTCCTGTCGTTCCGGGAGCTCGTTGCGTCCCTCGACCTCCACTGTCCCGCGGGGGATTAGGAATTTTGTATCCTCTCGTTCGAACTGAAGATTGTCCCGTCCGGATATTGCAACCGCTGTTAATGTTGGTAAGCATTTATCGTTTCTGTGATTGATGCATTTACCTGGAAGATTTAGGGGAGATGCCACCACAAGTGGAGACGCGAAGAAGGCTATGATGGACGCTATGAGGAATAATCTGGCCATTTTCGTTGAAAAACTAAACACGACGTTCACATCCAATCCAATATTTATACGTTGGAGCCTGAGAGTCCATCAAAAAGGCTTAGAGCTCCCTCGTTGGGCAATTGCAAAGAATGATCGGTACATATCGGTAAGCGTAATTCTAGCTTCTTGGTTGTCCATCATTCAAGGTTCCATATATTGCAGCCTTTAAAAAAGATTGTTCATGGAATAAGCTTTCCGATGTCTCAGGCCGTGCAATGCTGTAGCTCTCATTTCCACATGCTATCCAAATACGTGTGCTCGGTAATGTGTGTTTCTCTCACAAGCTCATAACTCGAAAATAGAAATCCTGTTAAACCTTGAAGCTTCGAACCGGTGACTCGGGCAATGTCAGCGCTGGACGCTACGCTCGGCCCCCATTATATAGTGGTGCACAAGATATCGATCGAGGGTCGGGCGAAATGTTGACCGTGTCAACGATGCGATGTTGAGTATTGGTGATTTCATCATACACTGAAAGTGAGACTACTTTTCGCAACCATTCCATCGATAATTGATCTCAATGAAAGCGAGAAGCATCGCTACGACCATATCAATTCTATGCTGGGCAATAATATCAATTGTCGACAATACTTGGCTTCAGAAAGCTTCTTTCTTGTAGGGCTCAAAATTTGTCAGTCTCTAATAGGTAATTCTCATTGTTTACACCTCAGAAGGTACGTGTTCGGTACCGTTTGGAACTCTCATGCGGCTCTCTTGGTATTGACAACCTTTTACAAAAACCTGGGAAATATTTAACACAGGTCTCGTTTCCTCTCTATCGTGGCAACAGTTAATGGGAACCGCTCAAATTCATCGAAGCTCAAAGATCAGAGAGTCCCCAACGAAATGAATACAGGTATCTTTCGAAATTATAAATATTTCTTCGTTTAATTCACTTATATAAAGAACATGCTCTGATTTCCCAGCGATGCACTCTCGTCGCCTATCGAAGTCCGCTTCACCGTGAAACTTTCACCTCGGACCAGCGTAGTGACCTGCAAAAATAACGGTTGTTTTTGACTGATTCACCCCAAATTTTCTGTGTGTGTACCTCTCTCAAAGACGGGTCTAAATTTCATGGGGCAGCGTCAGACAATTTGAGCCAGGTCGCATCCTGTCTCTTGATCTCGATTTCTGTTCCAAGTCAGTGAGAATCTAGACTTCTAGGCCGGCAATGATGATACCTTCGACAGGAGAAGGGAGGGGAGCGGCCGATGCCAAGGCGGTCAACACGGACAGTGCGAAAATAGCTGCAGTGAAGAACTTGATCATCGTTGGGTGGAATGCGAGTTTGGTCGTCCCCCTCGGTGGAAAGCTCAACCTTTATAGCATTCCTGAAGCCACTTTCGCGGTGGAGCACACCCGAGTTTAATCCAGTTTAATTTCAATTTGCGTACTGGTGGCTTTCGGGGCCGCTTTTCATACCGCCCGCACATGTTGAGGGTGGTGCTATTAGTATTCGTCTGGTCTGACACCATTCAGTTTACTCCGCGTAAGCTGCCCACTTTGATTTATTGCCTTGTCCGAAGTGCTTAGTTGTCGAGTTGAAACTTGCCGTTATGTGGGTCCGAGTACTGTTCCTCCCACAACAACTTGGATCAAGTCCGCACCAAAGACAATTCCCGCCTATCTGCTTCCAGTACTTATGCTAAAGGTACATTATTTTGAGTAATCGAGAGCAGCTACGTTCCTTGGACTCAGCGTTAAAAATCCGCAGCTCTCCTGTGCAGTTCCTTCCTCATAAATTTGCTGAAACTTGCAAATTGAGTGCCTACTTATTTTGACGAGGTTCCATCAAATATAGCTTTCCCAAAATTCATCCAGTGTCATTTTTCATTTCGCCTTTCTTGCCGTACATGGTGGAGTGGTGGAGTGGCGATTTCGGCATTTATCCTGCCAGACAACCTCAATCAGTTGGCCTGACGCCCAAGTTAAACTTAGCGAGTGAGACTCATGCTCTACAAATTCCAAAAACGGAGGGATCGACTCAGATGTAAGTGATTTTCCCGAAATAAATCCCGACTAGGGGTCGAGGCAGGATAGAGTACTCAGACGGACTGAACGATTGAAATGACCACCAAAGTTTAAATGCCTTGTTGATACCAGACCAAAGAAGAGGTTCCAAGTACATGCGTATCCTAGCGTAGAGTATTTACTAATAAGTATTACAAGTCCAATAAACAAAGAAGGCGCCGCTTCTACAAAGTAATTACGACGAAAGGCTTTTGGTGCTTCCGTTCCATTTTTCTGTCGCGGTCTCGCCCAAGGTGGTGCCACCTTGGCTGTATCCGTGACTTTGTAGCTCGATTCCTGAGGCATGAGCATTGGGCCTGACCCTGAATTCGACGTTGCTTTGGGCCTGGGTGATGATTTCTCGTCCCCATGCTTTGCCAGTGACGACACGCAGGACAATGAGTTGAGGTGCCAAACACTGAGGGGAGGGTCATGAGAGAGAATTACAAATGAACAACAAAGATGAAACGTACAGCGAGCTTAGCCCAGACTTGTCCGAATGCGATGGCAGTTCCGTTTTGGAGGGCGTAAGGGATCAAGAACATAATTCCGACCAGGGTATATGGAGCAGCGGATTCGATCAACATCGATGCGATACTAGTGTACATTCTGGCGCTGTCACGTCCGAGGGCTCTTGACACGGCATTGCCTAGTTTCAGAAGACGGAAGACTATGAAGAGGGTGACCAAAAAGTTGAAGGCAATGGTGATGGTGTAGTACGGCGTTCCGAAGTTGATTGTCTTTCCGTGGAAGAAGTTGCCGCCAGGTTTGCCAGCCAGAATTAGCTCAATGATGCCAAAGCTAGGAACGATTAGAATCTTCGACCTCAAAATAGATGGGTTAGACTCACAGAAGGCCGCCAGGTATGCAAGTGCGGGGAAGGCAATCACAAGATAGCTTGATCCGTAAATCACGAAGAGGCGGTAAAGCTAAGGAAATTTGAGCAAGTTAGAAATAGTTGAGGAACAATTCAAAAGATCGTCGCACCAATAGAGCGTCGCCCATGAAGATCATGGCCACGACGGAAGTGAACCCAAAGTCTGATACCAGACAGAGGTTTGGGTGACGATGAAGCCGGGGACACCACCAGGTCCGTCGCGGAATGTGATCCACATCTGCTCACCCCATACTGCGTTGACCGAGATATCAATAGTCAAGAGGAGGAGCAACGCGGTGCTGTATATCGCAAAGAACCTCCTGCCTTTAGCAGAGTTATGATTGCCTTTGCGGAACAGACCCTGCAATGTCATAAAATACATGACGAGTTCGACCCCTAGAACACGGCATCAGTGATCACGACCCTCAACAGAAATAGCCATCGCTAGAGCACTCACCATAGAGGATACCACTCATATAATTACCAATGTAATATGAGTGCTCGAACAAAGTCAGTCCTGTTGACACTGGCATGGCGGCGGATAGATGTGAGGAGGGAAGCAGCGGCGCACAGCTTTCTGTGGTTCTTTACTCTCCGTAGCGAGCGAGCTTTAAGTATCTGAGGTCTATAGCCGTCGCGTGGAATTTACGAGGTAGAGCAAGGCAACTGTCGCACATGGTCGCATGTCCGTTTTGGCAAGTTTGACGGATACGAGATTCATCTGCGCTGCGTGAGAGGGAAAAACCGAGCAATTCTAGGCACGCCAGAAGTCTGAGCGGACATCACTTTTCAATGGTAAAAATAATCAGAAACACCCGTGTCCAGGAATACTTGGGACCATGAGAGCTACCGCTGAATAGACGAAAAGCACCAAGAGATAGACCATTGAATAAAACACACCGAAGAATACACCCCAAAGCGGCAATTTTGGAGCTTCTGTGCGAAATCCGCGGGTCGATCTGTCAATTGTTGCGAGCCAGAAATATATAACAAATATAAACCTTACAGCCACGGTAAACCCGAACGTCCACTGGCACAGTCTCAGTCGTCTTCTCTTGACCCAAGAAGTCAAGATTGCGAATTTTCAGCGAGCACCAGACCCAGTACTTTCCCATTGGCAATGCTTTCTCTCCAGAAGCGTTCTTCACCTTCTTTGACAGGCATAAGCCTGGCTCTAGTCGCTCTAAGTTTCCTGGTCAAGGTAATCGGGACGTTGTGGGTCAAGCAACAGATATCGTCTCTGACAAGGGAATACAGTGAGTAGAACAAGCGGCTGCTCTGTGTTGATCGCAGAGTTCTCAACCGACGCGAATTCCTTTCTCAGGTTATGTTGGGAATGACTACCCCGAGGTGTGGCCCATCGAGCGGGAGACGGTTTTAATGACTTTCGATAATCCCAAGCACTTCCGCTCGACGAAGAGGACGGTGTCGCTGAGTGGGCAGCACAGGCGCCTCAGAACGGCGTAGTACACTTAGGGCCCTACCGCCGCCCATTCACAGTCGCAATGTTCCACCAACTCAAATGCTTAGATATCATTCGCGAAGAGATGGTCCGGGATCATGGAAATGGCTACGCCGGTCCCTCGGTGCTAGCGAGGCATTGCCTGAACTACGTCCGCAAATGGTGATGTGTCATGGCGACTTGGAGCTTGAATCTTTCCAATTTGCCTCTCATAAAAATCCAATTGACTGGCATGGCGTGTACGAATGCAAGGACTGGGAAGCGGTCTATAACGAGGCGAAGCGGAATCAGGCAGAGCATGCCGAGTGGTTGAAGCAACGAGATAGTGCACAAGTTGTTGTATAATTTTGGAAACTTTGCAGCGTTGAGGAATTGCTTGTATGTAATTCGAATCGTAAAAAATTTGCGAGACTGTCGTGAGAGGTGTGTAAATTTGTTATCTGGTGGTATTTGTGGGCGCACTAGATAGCTGGTTGCAAGTAACCTGAAAGCCGGGACGTTACGTTGATATTTGGCAGGCGTATGAGGATTTTCAACGATAAGTCCGGACGTATGCACGAGTATACGACGTAGGAAAGACAGCTGCGTCGATTGTAGAATAAAATTTCCGACTATAGTGTTGAGAGTACTGAATACCGGCGAGTAAAAGGGGTTAGTTCGAGAAATAACGAAAAAAATAAGCAACATATCCCCGGTACCTTATGATGCCATTAGTCACAGGCTCTCCCACCCTGTCTCAATCCCTTCTTGTACCTTCCAACCTAGGGCGCCATCCTCCTATCCATCTCAGGACGCGCTCTTCGTCCTGTCTGTCTCCGTCATCGTCTAGCACTCCCACGTCGCCATCACCGCTGAGAGCTAAAACTGCCCACCCAATGATCATCATGCCAGGCGGCCTCTGTTCCCCAGAGCTTTCCAGAGCGTTTACTATATCCTTTAAAGTAGAACAGATAACTCTTTGATCTGGCATCGAAGCTCGTTCAATGATAGCGATAGGCGTGTGAGGAGGATAAGCGTTTCCATCCCGTCGTTTTTCTGTTTCCGTGGCGTCGAGGAGGGCATTAATCACTTGTTTAATGCGCGCTACACCCATCAAGATGACGAGTGTCCGTGCGCGTTCGTACCCAGGTAGCTGGACTTCTTTGCCCTTTCTACCTACGCCCGTACAGACGATAAACGACTCGGCAACACCTCGCTGAGTGACCGGAATTCCTGCGAACGTCGGCGCAGCCAATGCGGAACTCACACCGGGTATCACGAGAGGCTCGAAGCCATGCGAGCGGAAGTAAAGCACCTCTTCGCCCGCCCTCCCATACACAACCGGGTCGCCTTGTTTGAGCTATGTATACATTCATGAGACCATAAGTTTAAAATGAGATAAATGAAGGAAGAATGTACGTACACGGACAACCGTCAGTCCTTGCTTCGCTGCCTCGACCGCAGCCTCCATCATCTCTATTTGTGCGCCTTCGGCGTTGCCAGGAAATTTTCTCGCAATGCGGACCTGTACATGTCTAGGTATGAGGGATAAAACAGCGTCCGGCACGAGCTTGTCAGAAAGGACGAGATCTGCCAGTTGTGTGAGTGCTCTATGGGTGGCGATGGTGAGGAGAGACGGGTGGCCAGGACCGGATCCACTAATAGAATGCGACCAGATTTGGGAAATTGTTCAAAGTGTAGTGAAGGAATCGTCTGGGATTGAGGGGCTCAAGCTGCTTGGTGGCGCCATGAAATGATAAGACATTGTTTCTGCGAGAACGTTCTTCATGTCTGCCTCCGACATTGATGCGAGCTTCGAGATCGGCCAGTACTCGCTGACTTGAGCTACCCATTTTATCCTCCTACTTCTCATCTCTATTGCAGTCTCACAATTGCTTCGAGAAGGTACAGGCGTGTTGGGCGTCAAGGCGCCACTGTCTTCACAGAACTCTTCGATTTCGTCACCAACGACATCGTCAGAATCTACCTGCTGAAGCGCCCGGACCCTCTTTCGCCAGGCTCCGCAGTCGACCGACCTTCTCAACAGCCGCGCCGACTTCCCGAGGTAATTTTGAAACGATATCCCGACGCAATCGAGCAGCGAGTCTGCAACCCTGACCGTTTGTTGTGACCCCAATCTGGAGCGATGTTTTCTTCCCAGTTTCGTAGTGCTCGAAACGGTGTGACGAGGTAAACGAAAAATCGCAGAGGTCCATCATATCTGTGGTATTGACAGGAATATTCCGGGCTTGGAAAACGCGATAAATTTGTCCAGCCGACGCACGGTCGCGGATTGGCTTTGTCGTAAGCGTGTCCGTAATAATGGCTAATGCCACATTCTTCGTCGTGTCCAGAAATGCTTCCAAGGTTTCGGTATAGTTTGTGGGATGTGAAGAGCAAGGGAGCTTGTCCCAATCCACTAATTGAAGCTGCTGTTGTTGTGCCCTCCACTGCAATTCGTCGCATGCAGATTCAATCCCACCCTTGGACAAAATTATAACCGTAGAATCTGCTTCCAAAGCAGCAAAAGTCCTAGTCGCTGCGAGTGTTCCAGATCCCAAGATGAGAGTTATCTTGTTCTGTAGTCTAAACGAAAGCACAAGGGAGGCACCCCCCGTCGGTGTAGCATATGAGTTCGCCATAGCCGATGATGGTAAGAGAAAGCTTGAGATCATGTCCTGTTGATAAAAAAAAGTGAACCTGTCGTGCTCATGAGCAATGGGCAAGTTTAAATTTAGCAACCAACAAAGCATGCACGTGATAAATATTACGTAAATTATTCTTGGGCCCTACATCCGACCTTCCCCAACACCGGCATCTGCAAATGCAACTGGTTGACCACGATACCGCATGTTCTCCGTCTTTTCAATTGATAGATACGTTACTGACGCTTCTGTAGTTCCTAAAAAACCACCGCTCTTTTTGAGTCAACAAGGACCATGGTTCGATATGGCTACCCACAAACGCCGTACGCAATCTAATCGATACACCCGAGGAAAACTCATTTTTTGGCCTGTAGTAACTCATGACGGAGAAGATGCTGCTATGAAACACGAAGAAGGTGCATCAGATACAAGAGAATACCCTGTCTCGTACGGGTAACGGATGGCAAATCCACCAAATTCTCGACAAAAGTGGGTTATTATCTTATTGGCACATCTCTGACCATCAACCTCGTATCTATCAGGTAGAATCTAGTGACCTCATAAAATTTCACGCCCACTACGGAAATCTGCTCAAGGCATCGATGACGACCCTCCGGAAGCGCGACAAAAAGCGGGAGAAACTCCGCACAGAAGAGGCAACGAAACGGAAAAAATTGATGACCGAACCCATCGTGCTTGGTGGTCACAAGAGGGGGAAGGTAGGCGGCAGCAGCGGAAATTAAGGCCCTCTTGAAGCAGCAAGAGTCGCAGAAGAAACATCAGGAAAGGGAGGGCGAGGTGAAGGCCGAAGCCATGTATGACTGCGTGCGTTATGATTTTTATCTTGTGATCCTCTATCTTATTCAATGCAGTTGTGAAGATATCCATCGATGTAATAGGCAACTAGCCGTTCATAATAGCATCTCAATGTATGTTGCTCCAGGCCCACGCCATCACGCAGGATGCTTCCAAACCAATTTTCTTTGACTAAAGCACCACCAGCCGCGGCCAAAAGCAGTTTATATATAAACTCATGATAGATTTCCTCTTCGACAAAGCCTACACAGATGCTGAAAGGATGTATGTTGGTTCGTAGCTACATGTCCTAAATGAAGATTATGGTACCGACGCCGAAATGTGATAAATAGGAGGTATTGGAAGAAGCATGATGTGTGATGCTGGTGATGATAAGATGAGAGGAAACAACGGACGAACAAGCAATGAACAAACGGAAGGGGTAAATCTTCAACCCCAGAAGATCACCTACATACTCCATGAGATAGCACTCGTACAGAGGAATGAGAAAAACAGTGACGTATTGGTCATGAAATATCATGACCAAGGATTCGCATTAAAGCCATCCAGAACCGTTTTCTTCTTCCCTCCAAGCGGGGGTATAGCCCACGCCTCGCTCTGTAAGCTCGTCGAACCCACGATCGACCCATCCTCGCCTCCGAACGACAGTGCCGGAGCAGTCGTGCCTGCAGCGAAAGTGGGGGAAGAAAAGGGGTTGATGGAAGGTGGTGATGGTATAGAATATGTCGGCTTGCTCGAGACGGATGAGGATGACAGGCCGGCGGAAGACCATGATGGCGCACCCCATGATGGGACGGCATCGTCTGGAAGGCCGAGAGAGAGAGGCATGGTCGTGCCTCGTGCTGTGGGTACTGAATATTGATCATCAAAATTGTGGAATGAGGACTTTGCAGTCGGCGTTTTACTGAACGTGCTCGAGGAAGAATAAGACGACGTATCATTCGAGCTCGATCTTGACGAAGCTGAGAATGACCGCGAGAATGACGGTGTCAAGTCGTCTCTGGTCGACGTCGGGTAATCAACCGGACTCTGCTGTACGTCCTCGTTTCCGAATTCGTAATCCAACGAAGAAGACCTGGCATGAGAGTTACTCTCCGTCACCTGATACGGCGGCGTTGACTGCGATCGCGACGAAGGAGGGGCGATCGGTGGAGGGGCGAGCCGTGTTAGGGAAGATTTGACAGGTAGTGGCGGAGCCGCCTTGCTTGGGTCCTTCTCGACCTCGTGAAGCGCTTGTTTGATAGCATTTAAGTCAAAGCCTGCATGAAGCGGCAGCTGTGATGAGGAAGGTTCGTTGGAGGGTGTCGATGGTCTTGACGGTGTTGGCGTGTTCCGTCCGGATCCAGGTAAAGTTACGGTGGCTGGTCTGGGAGACCCATGGGCTTGTCCTGACGTATCCATCCGAGGTGGTAGGTCGTCATCCTCTTCTGGGATATCTTTCGCTGGAGAGGCATTGGTGGCTTGCTGATTCGGATCCTGTTTCTTGATGTTCGCAAAGGTCGCAGTTGAAGGTGGTCGCGAAACGTGTTTCTGAGGCGTCGTGATGGTCTTCTTGCGCGAGAACCAGCCAGACTTCTTCTGGTCCTCTTCCTCTCTAACGACAACCCGGTCCTCGTCGAAATCAGGTTCCTGTAAAGAAAAAAGCAAATGAACTACGGCATGAGTTGAAGATGGAGACTAAGGACGCACCACTGGTTCATCGAAATAATCAGAAAACACGGGGAAGCCAAGTTGATCGAGAATCAGAGGCATGAAAGTACGATAGCTCATATGACCCGCAACCTTATCAGTCACATCGACATTCTCCAAGCCCGGCACACCTTCGATAGGCCGCAAACCCGCAACTACGCCCACAGTTCCGCTGGATGCCCTGAACAGGTAGTTCAAAACCCAATCATTCCTCGCAAATGCATTGACATATCGTCCAGAGACGACCGACCGGGTCTCGCACCACAACTTCTGCGATACAGTCAGAGTTGCTCCTAGCAGGAACACATCCTGCACGATCCCAAACTGTTTTTGCTTGGCCAATTCGACGAGGGCGTAGAATATCACTCGGGCACCGAGAGAAAAGCCAATGAGAGTGATCGGGCGCACACCGAGGTGGCGCTGGATAAGAACGTCCGCTAGGACCCTGCCAGCAGCTTTGGCTCGATCAAGCGCATTGCTCCAGGGATTGTCGATGAGATACCCGAGTTTCGTCAGGACTAGATAGAAATGATGACAGTGAATTAAACGAATGGCAAATCGAAGCCAATGAACGTACTGATAGGCCACTGCAATGCAGACATCAGACCTGTCATAACCGTCGCTTGCAACACCGTCAATCCGATTTGCGATAGCACCTCTCCTGTAAGGATCTTCAACGCGCTACCCGTCTCCCTGATCATCTCGGGTTCCCAAAGGACACTGAAAACGTCTCCAACAATAGGATCCAGGACGCTGAATGGCAATCGGACGTCGTCGTTCAATCCAGTCATGAACCTGAATCAAATGGTCAATTCCGTTTCTGTCTTATTGCCTAGAGTGACCCGACGTACCCAGGAACAGTGAGGATACAGTTGACGCGTTTATTATTGTGAAGAGGTAGGATATCGAAAGTGCGGACTTGCTGTGTACGTTTCGCCATTCCACGAACGGCGATACTGGAGCCAGTCAGAACTCCACCTGTAGTGATTACGCAGCGCCTGCGGTACCACCTAGGAAAGCCGTGGTCCCTGTTACACCAACGGTTGTAAGAGCTCCTGCTAAACCCAAGCCGATGACAGGAGCCAGGAGACCAGCTGAGAGACCAATGACGAGGCCACCACCTATTTGTCCAAAAAATATCTGTTAGATAAAATTGAGAAGGAAGCTGGAACGACAACATACCGAGAGTAGCAAGACCAAGCATCATATATCGTCTCTTGTTCCCTGCCTTCCGAGCTCCCTCTACGATATCCTGCTGTTCTAATGTTTCTATATCTTCCTGAATCTCTAGAGCTTGCGTAATTCTGCTCTCAAATTTGACCACGTCTAACCAACCGAGGCCCAACTTGTACGCGACCTGCTCCAACAGAACTCTTGATCTCGCGTCATACACACTGTCGGCAATGAGGATAAGGAAAAGATCACACAGCACGGTCCAGCGGATATCCAGAGTCACGTTTTCGTCCGTCGATGACAATGACGTGCTGACGCCGGGAATGGCGGCAGTTTCTGTTTCCTTCAGGACCTTCGCTGTTGTTCGCGTTTGTTGAATCGTTGAACCACTTGATGAGGTAGGGATTCCGAGTCCATCTGCAGTTATGTGTGTTAGTTCAGGAGATAGGGAAGCTGTTGGGGTCTTATTGCCGTCCGGCGACTGCGGCCCAGGCAGAGGCTCGTTTACTAGGGTCTGATCTGATATTGATTCGTCGTCATCGGAATCGGGAGAGTCAGGCGGATTATTCATGGCGTCCTCCGCCTGCCTACGCGCTTCCTCTGGGTCGTACTCGGGATTGGCGACGGTGTGGGTGGTCATTAAAGCAGGAACGAGGTCACTTGCAAGAACTCCATGTTCCGCGAGACTCTCAATCATCTTCTGCTCTACAAAAAATCAGTTATTTAACCATGTCACAGAATATGTATTGTCGGATGTACCTTGGGTCTCCAGTTCCATGTGGTAATACAGTCTTCCCATAATCTTTAGAGCCCATAACTCCATGTTCGTGATCGATGCCTTAAGCTCCTTTTTATGAACGATCTTCAGACTTTGCACCATCTCTCGACTTGTCAATGCACATAGGCCGACATAAGCAACACGCTGTGCTTCCGTCAGCAGATTCTTGGTGGCTTGCATCTGGCTGAGAGGGGTCATGGCCTTATCCTCGTCGAATAGGTAGCGAGTGCGCAAGTGAACTTCATCTACTTCATCTTCCTCATTGACTCTGAGACGGGTATATTCGCTCTCATTTTGATCGAGCTTAGAGCGCCATTCGTTGCCTAGATCATCGACATCTATAAGATTCCCTGTAGCGTTCGCCGCCGTCGTGGTCGACTTTGCAGAGGCCTGGTAATGGTATTTCTTCAGATCCTCTTCGTCCAGACCGCTGGCAGATGTGTCCTCTCGGACGACGGGCATATCTTGCCACCCATCGTCGTCGTCGTCGTCAAAGATATCCTTTGGAGGCGGAAAAGAGGATACTGGCATCGGAAGACTGTGCTGGACGCTTGCGGATGCAGCAGATTGAGAGCTGAGTTCTAAATCAATTATTATGTCATCCGTGCCCAAGTGCCGCTCTGTCCAAAATGGACTCCTTTCCTGACTAAAAAAACCAACGATTATTTCCAATTACCCTTCTTTTACTAGAGGTACTGACCGGTGCGTTTTTTGGCCTTAAATTAAGCCGCATCGCTTGAAGAAGTCGTGGATGGAATATGCAAGCACGTGACGACACAGTAAATCGCTGTCCCAGACTCCTACTGAGAAGATACTTTACCGTGACCGCACTCCGTCTTCCTTCCAAGTCAATTCCAAGTAGCTCCAAAGTAGCTCTAAAATCGATCCAGAATTCGTCCCAGCGGATTTATAACACACGAAATGTAAGCCTTTATGTATATGTCGACTTGTGGAGTTATATTATTAATAATATCTGCGGAATTTGAATCAAGCAGAGAGCACATTGCAAGTTCCAGTTCGCGTCGATTTGAAAGAAGCAGCATCGTTGCCACTACTGCGGTAGCCTCGAAACCGCAGATGGAGACGAATCTTACTTCACCTGCAATGCTTCAGACGGAGAACTGTGTGGTGGATGCGAAAAAATGCGTCTGTTGAACAAGCGCATCCACGACACGAAAGCTGCCCTCGAGGACTTGTTCGAACAGCGCCGTGAACTAAAATCGGAACTCGACTATCAACACAAGTCCATAATTCACAGACTACCAGTCGAAGTTTCCTCGTTGATCTTCGAGTTTTATGTGGCCCCGATGGCAAAAGCCGCGAAGAGCTGCGGCTGGTCGTTGAAATTGGGAGCTGTATGCCGTACCTGGCGTCAGATTGCATGGTCGTTTCCTCAACTGTGGACGAGCCTTATCATCGACTTCGGCCCTTCTACCAATGAAACTCACGTTCTACTTGCAACTGAATGGCTCGGTCATTCGGGTCGACTGCCACTCTCCATCTCCCTTAACTTTCAATCAATGCCAGACGGATTCCCCGAAATGTTCTTATCTATGTTGTTCGATGGCGTTAATAATTGCTCCAGCCGTTTTTATTCTTTATCCATGATTAATTGCCGTCAAGAATTAACTCGACTTCTGGACCTTCATGGTACGTCTATCCCTGACTACTTTGCAATAAAATTTGACCGTGTGTCGCAATTGGATCGATCATAGTTCCGTCAAGCCACCATCCTGAGAACCTCCCTCTTGATTGGAGTAATCTCATCAACTTGACTGTATCTCCCATCTTTCTAGACGATATTTTTGAACTTATACTGCTAGGTCCACAGCTTATGAAGTGCTATTTAGGGGGTGTTCAGAGCAGATTCTCGCATTTCAGTGAATCTATCTGCCATTCCCAGATCAAGTCCTTTAATATCACATTCAAGGACGATTCTCCAGAAAATTTCTTGGAATGTCTAACCCTCCCGAGCCTAACAGATCTCTCCTTCCGGGTATCATATGCGAAGGGATTTCCCGCTCAAGCATTTGCGTCCTTCATCGCACGTTCTTCGTGTCACCTCCAAGTTTTATGCATTCGATATGCATCACTTTCAGCAGTAAGCGATGAAGAACTTGTGGTGGCACTGAGAGCAACCCCCAGGCTCACCACGCTTCGATTGGACTCGGTTTCCGTTTGGACAGAACCAGATATCCCTCTGCTTCCTTTCTATCACGCTCTCTCAGCACACTTGTCGACCATTGCCAACCAATCAGAGCAGGCAAACATAGTGACAGAGCCTCTACTTCCTTTATTAACTGAGTTTGAACTTTCTACTGAACCAGTCGTACCTTGGGAATCCATCCCAAAACTATTTGCCCGACTCAATGAAACCCCAGATGCTCCTCGCAGACCACTGGCAATAGTTCGTATCTATTGCAGGCTGACAGGAGGCCAACCTGTTCGCTGGATAAGTAAAACAATTCTATCTCGGCTTCAGAGTTTTATCGACGAAGGTGTCGATGTGACTATACAAGTTGAGAAGGCCGGCATTTTCAAAGATTTTATCCAGTTGTCGACCCAGAAGCTGGAAGAATCTGGGGAGGATGAGTCCTGGTACTATTAGTCCCCGAATGGCCAGCATGAGTAGTCAAGGATCTTCAACTGTAAACATCATTTTTTCCATTATTTCACTGCATCTGACCACCTCGTTTTCCTCAGATCAGGTGTTTCGCTCAGAGCTCGGCTTTCAGCAAAACCTACTCGATCTTGGACGTAGAAATTCATTAAGTCATAGTGGACTCCTACATTAGACATCCTGACTCCATTGTCTTCAAATTGTTTATCGCTTAGTCGACAGTAATGTCAATATTCCACAGAAGATCCATGAAAAAGTAATAACTAACCAAAGGAAAAACACAGAGTGCCTACTGAATAGATTACTGAGTTCTAAATCGCTGATTTACATCGACAGACAGAGTTTCTGTGGTGGGGGTGCTGCTGCTCCGTCCAGAATAAAAAATTTCTTCTCTAAAAAGCCAGCAACTATTTCCTTCCCCTAAAATTGGTTCGGAGTCAAGGGAGTCGCAAGGGCATGCTCCTTATGACTCGGAGCCCATGCCTGACCTAATATTCTGATTCCTTCCATTTGAGTTTGGAAAATTGGTCGGTGTCCTTGTTTTTCGTGTAGAAATAAAATTCAAAATAATATACATGGAGAATACGAAAGGGCAACCTGGTCCAGGTTTCCACTCGGTCACGGGACCGGATCGGGCTCCACAACTTGGTTCAAGTCTTCCTCTTCGAAGCCTTTTTACATTTTGGCTATTCCAGACATCAAAAAGCTCGAAAAATCGGTGCATAATCAGTCCGGATTTTGCTTCGTATAGTGCTATACACATTGCAATCATGTTCCGTTGCATGCACTGTGGCAATCTGGACACGACGGACATCGATGAACCTTTCAAAACGTGCCAGGTAGCCCATGGAGGACGATGCGCAGCTTGTCACGAGCTCTCTCTTCTCGACGTCCAGATATCTGAAGCAAAGAAAACTCTTGAAGCCCTGTTATATCGGCGGCGCGAATTAAAATCGGAAGTAAACCGACTCCACAGCCCCATCATCCACCGAATGCCTTTGGAGGTCCTCACATATATCTTCGACATCTACGCGAATAGCTGGGAGCTGCCAGAGGCGGAGTCAATTAAGCATTCGCCATTTGACCTAGGTGCTGTATGTCAAATATGGCGCCATATCGTTTGGTCCACACCGCAACTCTGGACATCTATCGCCATGGATCTCAGCATGACCTCTTCGAAGACTCGTCGTGGTGTCGAATATCTCGATAATAGAGACCACCTTCTCTCCAAATGCATAGATCTCTCCGGAAATCTTCCCCTTCGCATCGCGCTCTATGCTTCAAATGAGATCATGTCTGCCTCATCGATTATTGGTATTGTCAACGAATGTTCGAAGAGGTGGAAGCACCTTGGTCTAAAGCTTCCCATGTGGTTATTACCACTTTTTACAGGGAATATCGACGAGCTGGATGTGGAACCATGTAAGCCTGGTAATGTGGCGCCAGTGCTAGAGGAGCTATGGATCTATATTACCACGAATAGGTCAGACGATGAACACTTTAGCCTGTCAGGAAGTGAGGACGTTCCAGGGATAAAACCATCGCCAACAAGGGTCGATATCTGTGGACTGCGCGTGGACTCAATCGACCTTGACTGGAACAAATTGACGCACTTGACTCTTGGTGAAGCTTTCATGGAAGATGTATATGGGGTACTTCAATTTTCTCCTCAGCTGATTGAGTGCAAGCTCTCTAAAATCCATTACTGGCGAGACGACGATAACCTCCCTGACTCTCTCATTCATCCCAAGCTGCAGAGGCTTGATATCGGCCTCCAAGAGCCTCTGTTTGCTTTAGCATTTTTCTCCATTGTTACTTTCCCTGCGCTAGAATGGCTCAAATGCAACTTCCAGGATTATCCAGTTGGGGCCGACGTTTTCACGTCCTTCCTCACCAGATCGTATTCCCAACCCAATTCATCAACTACCATATCAGATGCGAACATCCATCTAAAAGAGCTTTGGTTGCTGGGAGTAGATCTCCTGGACGGCTCTTCTTCATTAATCGAAATATGTCAAGCTACACCAGGACTGGTTTCCCTCCGTTTGGAAGAGATGTCTCTGTTCTTCCCACCGCCACCACGTAAACCTGCACTCTTTGAGCTTTTGCAGGTACTTTCAAATGAGCACCCCCTCTCCACCGTGATGGCCACCGCTAGAAAATGTTTTAGCGAAGTTTTAGGACTGCCAATTGCAAACGCTGATCCACTCGACAGAGGAACAGAAACCCGCCCTCTTCTTCCCTTCCTCGAAACCTTAGAGATGTCTATTGAATTCGACACAATATTTCCATGGGAGCTGATTCCGGGAATCTTTCTTCCTTTGGACGGTTCAACACCAAGTCAACGACGGCCCCTAAACACCGTCAACATTCTTGGTAAACGTACCAACGCACCTGACCAGCCCAGCCTCTCCATTAAACCGGAGACTGTGACCGCCCTTTGTGAACTCCGCAAACAAGGAGTCAACCTGAAGGCTCACGAAAAATGGGGCACCTCGGAGTCAGTCAACTTGCTTGACATGGATTGCAACTAGAACAGTGAAAGCGGCGCTTCTGGTCGTCTTGCACGCCCATCTCATGTGCTTGACACTTTGTGAACTAGGTGAGGGTATATAAAATGTTCGGATGGCTAGATGTTTGCTATATAATACATAGACTTAGTACAGGATGGATAAACGTACATTTCGTTTGGAGTTTTGTAAATCAATCGGTGTCTTGGTCTGGATGTAGAACTAAAATTCAGGATAGTATATCGCACTTTAGTGGTGCTGCTCATATAACTGGAGAGTTCGAGAGGCCAGCCTCATCTCTTGTGGTGGTCACTCGGCCACGGGGGACCGGATCACAGCTTTCCGGACAAAAAGTTGGTTCAAGTTTTCCTCGTTGTCTGCTTACACCTCGACACTTTTCATTATCGCAGTTCAAAACATCAAAAAATCCGAAAAATCGGTGCATAGGCAGCCTTGTACACACAGTGGTCATGTACCGCTGCACTGACTGTGGCAATTTGGACACGACGGACAGCGATGAACCCTTCAAAACGTGCCAGGTAGCCCATGGAGGACGATGCGCGGCTTGTCACGAGCTCTCTCTTCTCGACGTCCAGATATCTGAAGCAAAGAAATTTCTTGAAGACCTGTTACATCGGCGGCGCGAATTAAAATCGGAAGTAAACCGACTCCACAGCCCCATCATCCACCGAATGCCTTTGGAGGTCCTCATATATATCTTCGACATCTACGCGAATAGCTGGGAGCTGCCAGAGGCGAAGTCAGTTAAGCATTCGCCATTTGACTTAGGCGCTGTTTGTCAAACATGGCGCCATATCGTTTGGTCCACACCGCAGCTCTGGACATCCATCGCCATGGATCTCAGCATGACCTCTTCGAAGACTCGTCGTGGTGTCGAATATCTCAATAATAGAGTCCACCTTCTTTCCAGATGCGTAGATCTCTCCGGCAACCTTCCCCTTCACATCGCGCTCTATGCTTCATATGAGATCAGCGACAAGTCTGCCTCATCGATTATTGACATTGTCAACAAATGTTCGAAAAGGTGGAAGTACCTTGGTCTCAAGCTTCCCATGTGGTTATTACCACTTTTTACAGGGAATGTCGACGAGCTGGATGTGGAACCATGTAAGGGTAATGTTGCGCCAGTGCTCGAGGAACTATGGATTCATAATACCACGACTATGATGTGCGATGACCGCTTTAGCCTGGCAGGAAGTGGCTATGTTCCAGGGGCAAAACCATCGCCAACGAGGGTCGGAATTTGTGCACTGCGCATGCAGTCAATCGATCTTGATTGGTGTAGAGTGACACACCTAACTCTTGGTCAAATGTTCATGGAGGATGTTCTTGAGATCCTCCGGTGTGCTCCTCACCTGGTCGAATGCCAGATTACAGAAACTCATGGGTGGCAAGATGAAGCCCCCTTTGAAGTCAAATCAATATCTCCTCTCATTCTTCCCAGGCTGGAGAGGCTTGACACCGACATATGTATTTTAGAATTTCTCTCCATTGCTACCTTCCCTGCATTAGAAGAGCTAAAATGCGACTTCGAGAACTCTCCAGTATCAGCCGACCAGATCACCTCCTTCCTCACCAGACCCTGTTCCCGTGCTAGCTTATCCACTTCAGGATCAGACGTGAACCTCCAGCTAAAAGCACTTCATTTGCTGGGAGTGGGATTCCTAGTAGGCCATTCTCCATTAATACAAATCTGTCAAGCTACACCGGCTTTGGTTGACTTCTCTCTGGGTGTCGGTGAGATGCCTTTCACCCCTCCCTGGTCACTCTATGAATCCCCAGTCCTTGAACTTGTGCAGGCGCTTTCGAATGAACATCCCCTCCCCACCGAGATGGCTATCTCCAGACAGTGTTTTAGCGAAGCTGGTGGACTGACCGCAAACATTGATGCACTCGACAGAGGAAAAGAAACCGGTCCTCTTCTTCCCTTCCTTGAAACCTTAGAGATGACTATTCAGTTCGACGTCACCTTCCCATGGGGTCTTATTCCAGGAATCCTGCTTCCCTTCGATGCTTCAACACCAAGTCAACGACGGCCCCTAAACACCGTCAACATTATTGGTATTCATACCGAAGCACCTGGCCAGCCCAGCCTCTCCGTCAAACCAGAGACTGTAGCTGCCCTTCGTGAACTCCGCAAACAAGGAGTCAACCTGAAGGCTCACGAAAAATGGGGCACTGAGTCAGTCAACTTGCTTGACATGGACTGCAACTAGAACGGTGAAAGCGGCGCTTCTGGTCGTCAGCGTACGCCCCGTCTCATGTGCTTGACACTTTGTGAACTAGGTTGGGGTATATAAAATGTTCGGACTGCTAGATGTTTGTTATATGTAGTACAAGTATAGATAAAGTGGCCATCCTGGGTATATACTGTACACTGAATGAAACAATACCTCGTCTTGAATCAAAATCCTCCAAGGCATCCCTCCAAAACGGGTTCACAGAAGCTACTGAATCCACAAGCACCAGAACCTTTGGTGCGGGTCCTGGTTTGTGACAAAAACCCAAGACCATCTGACGAATCTGTGTCATTATTCACCTTCGTCGATGTCGTTGGGTCGCCTCCCTGTTTCAAGAAGAGTCCTCCAGGAATAAGAGCGGCGAAACGCGAGGCTTCGGTTAAGGGCATGCACGTAATATAATCTGTGTCTTTAACTTGAGGCTGCAGAGACACGCACGCATCGTCCGATGAATCCGATTCGGAGGAGTGATCAAAGGCCAGGAGTGGGACGGCAAGAGGAGACTGATATCTGCTAGTGGAGGCATATGGGTCCGTATGACGACGGTGGTGGGGGTATATTCTAGGAGAGAGACTTCGGGGCCGAGAATTTGGGAGAGAATGGCAGCGTATACGTGTTGTACGGGTCGGTCGCATAGGAGAGGCGGATCTGCTACCGGACCTAGAGATCAAAAACCTCGGAGAACACGACTCCGCTTGACGCTGGGGTTGTCGTGAAAAGGACGACGGACGAGAATAATCCTCTTTCGAACGGTCGGGACTCTCATGCTCGTCTTTCTCATTCTCGTGCATAATCCGTTCGCCTCTTCCAGGCAGCGCACACACGTTGGGAGAAACGGCGATCGATTTCCGGTCATACGAGAATGGCGAATGGGTCATTCCCATCCTAGTCAGGACTGGCGTCGGTGGAAAATGGACGTGGGGTGAGTCCAGTGGTGGGATGTGAGATGACGACGCGAAAGGCAGGGGGTTGTTGAAGAGGCTTGGTGAAAGGACAGGATTGCCCTCAGACGGAGAGGTCAAGTGAGGGTCGGGCAATGGATAATGGGAAATGAATGGAAGGGATTTGAGAATGGAACGCGGGGCCATTGAGTTGTTTGTTGAGCTCGGGAAGGCACAAAATTGGGTGGAACTGATAAAATTTCTAGGTGTGCCTACGATCGCGATACAGCAGACTTTATCAAGGTCAAGGCTTGTCCGAACAATGCCTGACCAGCAAGCCAGAAGGCCTGCCTACCCGTGGGTGGTGGCTAAGCGAACAGCGGTAAGAGTCGTGGTTTAGGACAGGAGTTGAGGCGATGTTTAATCGCCATCAAATGCATGCAGACGCACTTTATAAGGGACGAACCTTTAGCAGGCAGCAGGGAATTCAGGTTATCATGGGCAAAGATCCGTACTCCAGTCCGCCGAATGTTGTCCGATCCAATCCAAAGAGCCCGTTGACTGGTCTAATTTTTGAACGTGAAATACGTCATGGACAACTATGTGAGAATGCTACTGCATTGGCAATTGCTCTAGAGCATAGGACTCAAAATTAGTGAGGGCACGAGGCTGTGAAGTGGCGCAACGAAGGCTACGTCATTATTTCTTGGGGCCCAATTGTACGGATTCATGCACGTTCATGGATGACACTTTCTGCCCTCGAAAATATAAAAATTAGGATGAAATGAGGAAACCATAATGGCCAAACAGAACGATCATCGCCCACCAATTGCCCAAACTTCTACGAACTTGACGGTAAGTCAGCGCACATCTTGACCGACGGGTGGTGCTGGAGAATATGAGAGAAATTAATATCAAATTGATACGCCTAAGAAATATAAAAGCATTCGTTTTGTAATCGAGAAAATGTTTGGAGAGAGGGTTCAGTAACGTTCAGTGATGTTGAAAGGAAACAGGAACTTGAAAAAATGAATCATTGAAGTTCAGGTTATCATGTGGAAGGTCACATGTTCAAAATATACAAGCTCGTGATCAACGCGACACGAAGAAAATCTGGACTCTGAATTGCAGAAATGATTCCAACGACTCTGATAGAAGAAAATACAAGCCAAGTCCCAGCCTGAAATTGGATCGCCAGAGATTATGTTTCGGGACAATCCCTGTCCCTCTCTAGCCTAATTAGCCTTGACTCAAAAAGCTACGACGTAAGATATGCACCCGCCTCTCCAGCCAGTCCCATTGGTGACCATTTGAGGTGGATAGGTTTTCTGTCTCAAGCTTCCAACCTCGACGAAAACAAGATTGGCCAACGCTAGTTCGCTGGAACAGAGCAATCAACTGCGTCGAGAACGACTGCAACCTTGATTGGACATGACAGTCGAAGTATCAGATAAGCATCAAAGTGGAAACTGGTTCAAAGTTTACCTCGAGTTCGGACTTTGGGAGAAACGCTATCGAGGCCTCATGAACATCACTATCACTCGCAGGGCCGTTTGACAACTTGAACGTCGAAGGTGGACCACATTGCTGTGGAGAGGTGTTCAATGTAATCTTTGGCAAATCTCTTGGCGATCTTCGGTACGACGAGTCAAATTCTTGGTAGAAATCATTTACGAACGAGCCTGGTTTCGCTAGGCGTTTAGCCTTCATCCACGCATGGAAACAAGCGTTAAAACTGTTGTGTACTGCACTCTCAAGCTTCATGCTCCCTAAAGCGCGTTCATCTCTCATAATCTCAAGCCTCAGCTTAATATCACGACGAGCACAAAGGCATCAGACAAAAAAAGAGAACAAAGATCGGCAAAGGCAGTGCGTCGAGCAATGAGCAGATGGTGATATGATCACCGATGGCAGTGTTGCTGATGAAAGATGCGCAATTAACAAAACACGGAAAAATGCAAATGTTGATTGAAAGCAAGGTGCAATGCGAGTATGAAAGTAAGAAAAGAAAAAGAAACCAAAACCCCACCAAAGAAAAAAAGTATATCTCGTTTTTCGTCACTTGTAGTTGCAACTTGTAAGCAGGTAAACTTGAAAGCTTGATGCCTGACGCCCGTCGACAAGCCAGAGCCATCCCGGATGAGAATCGACGGTCAACGAGTAGCGGTGCGTTGAAAGTTGAAAGTGTAGAAAAAAAGCCAAAGCCAAAGCCAAAGCCAAAGGAGAAGGACACCGCGAGCATGAACCAGAACCAGGGTTATCAACACGAAAAAACAATTCTCTTTCTCGACGACATACGGAACCTCTTCTAGTAGACATCACACAAAATCCAAAAAGGGCAGCAGCAGCAGCGGCGGTGGTCAGTGTTCGTCCGTCGTTATCGTCCTCCTCCGCCCTTCCCTAAAAGTCCCTCCGTTCCGTTACGTTACTAATTATACACCTTCAAGCCATGGCAACTGGTAGTGGGTAGCGCAACCCCTCAGCCCCAGCACCCCCCATCGCCGCCGCAAAAGAAGGAAACGACGCAAACGGGTCGTTCGGCGAGGGGCAGTAAAGTCTCTCCTCACAATCGTGCGCTCGAGCGTCTTCGCCGGGGCAGGGCTCATGAGGCTCTCCCTAATCTTCTCGACCTTCGCACCGCGCCGCGGCAGCGCGGGCGACCACAGCGCCCCGTCGGCGCCGGCGTACATCAGGGGGGGCTGGGCGGCGGAGCGCAGGGTCATGTCGAGCTTTTCTTCGTATTCGACGGCGCTCTCTGGGTAGGGGTATTCGAGGGCTGTGACCATTGGCTCGTCTACGTCTACTTCCGCCGAGGCTGAGGCTGATACGTCGGAAGATGTTGATGCGAGCGACACGGACTCCCAGAAGGCTTGAGTCAGCGAGTCCATGGCGAGCGGCGCGGGCTTGTTCGCGCGGTTCAGAGTGGACACGGCGGCGGGGGTGGGGCTGAAAATGCCCCGCCCGAGAGGCGACGGTATGGGCGTGAACACCGCGTTGCCGATCAAGCTGTCGATCGTGTTGAGCCGCCCGCTGCTGAGCGTGAGCCCCTTTTTGTTCCTGTTGCGCCGCTCCGCAAGAGAGCTGGCGCGGGCGCGTGTGCGTGCAGGGCCGGTGAGCATTGTGACGTTCTCGTCTCGGTTGGCTTGACGTCCACGTGTCTCCGTGTCTTCAGCAGGCGACACGGGCGCAGAAGGGAACGGCGAGCGCGGGTAGCTCGAGAGCGCCTTGCCTAAGCTCCTGCCCCCGCGGGTGCCCTCTCCCAGGCTGGTGAAGGGCGCGAACCGGATCGAGGGGTTCTCCTTGCCAACGGAGGCCGCTACAGGGGCGGGGAGCTTGGGAGAGCGGGGATCCTCGAAGTCCGTGATGACCGGCGACGCCACATAGCTCAGGCTACGGAAGGGTTTGGGCACTGCCGTGAGCCTGAAACCGTCCAGCGATGGGGAGAACACACGTTCGCCTCGACCTGGGAGGATCAGAGGGTTCGGTGAGACTGAGATGGGGCCGCGGTCGTACGAGTTGGGTCCGTGGGTCGTGAATGTGGCGAAGAGCTTCGAGGGAGAGGGCGGGAAGTGGACGTGGGGTGACTTGAGTGCCCTTGCAGAAGGCGAGAGGAGAACGGAGAAGCTGACGTTCTGGGACAGAGGAGACAAGGGAAGGGGGTTGGGTCGTCTGAGAATCGACCGTGTTGGGCCAGACTTCTGGACGACAGAGCTCATTCCGTTACGGAGGATGGACTGCGTTTGGGGTGCCATGTCGAGTACTTTTGGGTTAAGGATTGAGTGGTTGAGAGGGGTAGAAATCGATATGAAAATTGTTGTTGTATTGAATTGGTTGGAACTCTAGCAGTGCCTTGGCCAGCAAGCACACCGATGACTGCGATTCCAACAACGGTCAGTACAGCGAACAAAAAAGTCTCAAAAAAGCAGCGACGCACATCGTTAGATCGTAAGTTCGTGAGTGACACACTACAAGTGGTGGGGGAAAACGTCAGACGTCCTCCGGGCTTATATATGATCAAGGGTTGCCATAGGGAGTAAGGGGGGCACAGGGACGCACACATGGATTTGTTATTCTTGCAATGCACCAGTTCGTACCGCCGTTTGATGACTTTTTCGTACAGCCTCCTCTGCTTGGTAACCGCAATCCACACGAGTTCGCCGCCGGGGAATTACTTCAAGACCTTCAGGGACTCGACGCTTTTCATGAACTCAATGGCTTGTGCTCAGTGAAGGTGGTGGACGGAAAAGAAAGGATTGTACGCGGTGGTCGTCTGACCAAGATATCCACCCTGCTGTGTCAAACGAACTGAGCCAGCTCGGCTTAGCCTCTCGGCATTGATTTCATTTTCCTATCCATCTATCCATCTGTCCGACCAGAAGCAAGCCCGCACAGGATTTCTACTTCAAGTTCATGATCATCCAATTGTCTTGTGCCTAAAGGACCGTCCGGCCTCCCGCCTTTATTCTGTGTGTAGACTTCTTTCATAACTTCAAGGCGTTTTCCTCTCATCATCATTTACAGATGAATATCATTCAATTTGTTGTTGTTCTCCAAGGACGTTTCAAGATTTTCGGGCGCCCACTAACGCTCCTTTTTCGCATGCTTCGCAGCATTTGTGCTCGAAATTGTTGTACAACAATAACCCGGAGAATAGCACGCCCCGTACTTCTCGCCGTGCACCTCCGTGGTTCGCTTTGAGCCTTTGGCCCTGAAATATTCTCTGATAAGTGAGGAAGTTCCTGTGCTCCAATTATACGGACGAATCGGTTTCACAGCCCATATACGTATGAAGCGCTTGCTATTTTCGTTCTGATTTGTCTCCAGATCGTTCATCCTTACCGGGGTTCTCGCTATGATGCTATGCGGAACCAACTGCATTTGTCTTTAATTACCAGCTTAGCGAGTGATGTTGCTTCAAACGAGGAATACGCGCCACACGATCGCGACTCGTCACTCGGAAGCTAAACGCGACAACAACGCAGATCCCCATTCAAGCTCAAGGCACCAGCGAACAGGACAAAACCGCCCGCAAATACAAATTCCGGGTCGAACTCGAACATCCCAAGATAAAATCTCGTTTCACTCCGAGTCCCACAGCTCTTCTTAAAGTTATAAACTAGTATCGACGCAAGTACCCAAACTCACAATAGACCAGTCAACCATCGCGCGATATTTATATAGAACACCATCGTCCCAACTCACCAGAAAGCGCTCCCCAGGCTCAGACCACCTCGCCGTCGCCGTGTCGCGTATCAGCCATGAGGCCCGAGGGGACCTCTCAACACCCCGCACCGGCACCCACAGTCTCACACTCCGTGCGTGAGTATGCCAACTAGTACTACGACTTTCCCTCGGTGGGCACTAGGACGCCGCAACAAGATCACCACCAGGAAGGAAATCAGGGTTCGAGTGCCCACATATGCATATGTACCCACTGCCACTGGCATCAGACCCCACATCTTGAGGTTCCACGACGTTAAAATAAACTACAGCCTCAGTGGATGGTATTAAATTTAAGGTGGGTATGCCTTCTTCGGGAATTGCTGCTCATGCCCGAGATGATGTAGAGTATCACCCCATCCTGATCGTCGACGAGCCCATCGAGCACTCAACTTCGGTTTGGCCCCTTTCGAGTTCGCTGCGCCAGACAGAGGCAACGACCATTACAGTATCTGTTCGAAGACGGAAATTCCACGTACGTAGCGGGGTTCAGTGACTGCTGCACAGCATTGCAGATCCTCGGTCGGTGTTTATTCCCCCGTGATGCATGATGCATGATGCCGGCGATACCTGGCTCTGCACGTAAGTAAGCCCATGCACATCGAGCACTGGCTAGAACTCCGTTGGGACCGCCAGACTGACTACATAATATATAATTAGCCCAGCTCAAACGACTGCGAGGAACCAATCACACGACGAGCCGAGGCGGGGCGAAGCAGTCTTGAGGTGATAATTATATCCTGCCTCCCACCTCATGAGCTTGAGTGATTCGTCGTTGATATGGTTGGTGGGTCTTCAGCGCCTCCCCGCTTGACTAAACTTCTATGCGTAAGATCATCTCTTATCCTGTGCATTTAATGATACAAGAAATGAAAGAGCGATGAACCATCATGATAGCTTGTATAAACTCATGATTCCATCCACTCGAATCAAGGAACACCCACTCCGAGTCGAGCTGGGTCTGATGTCATCTGTCCTGCTATTAATATTAGGCAGCAGACACCCCATACCGTGCCATAGGCAATTTCCAGTGGCACTAGCACTGGACCATCACGCATCATGATGTGAGACCGTCATGCTCGACGTTGAACTCGGTGTATGCGGTGTGATTGGTGCTAGCGGTTTGTTACAGGGGGCTGTGATGCATATGTTTAGTGGTGATGCGTTGCTATTTTCGGCGTGTCAGAACGCCACACTTAGGATTCGATTCGCTTGGAAATACTTAGGAAGGGAAAGTAAACGTGACTAAAACTTAAACTGCTGCTGTATACTTGAGTGTCAAAAAGCTGGAAAGTCTTCCCACCTGTGGGCTATCCTATTGTCTGCTTTCAGCCGGTCTGCGAGTAACGAGTAGACCCGCCCAAGGAAATTAGAAGCGCAGAAGCGCAAAGAGTTGACAAAAAGGCAGTCAAACGAGCAAACCATCAGAATATTTTTCATCGGGAATGACAGGTCCAGGGCGGACTTGGGCGTCTAATTTTGAATTGTCGAAACCTAACGCCGAAAAAGCCTATCAAATTTCTGATTACTCCAGGGGTCGAACTCAGCTGGGAGCGGGTAAAAAAAAATGCACAGGTGACTTTGGAGTCGTAGTTACAAATAGACGAATGGCTTACTCTTGTCCGGATTGCGGAGGGACGAGATTCATCGTATTTGGTGTGACGCCGTCATCTTGGGTCGTGAAATTCGTCTCCAATTGGACTAAAGTTCCCTGGTTCCCCAGTTTGTATTTCTGATGACTGATTGTCAGGACTAAGCATGTCCATGCGCTGTTCCTGCGTTCCGTTGATTCATTTAGAAGACATTCGTATATTTTAAATCCGCTCACCAAATAATATTCAGCCCGATTCTGCCAAAGGGGATGCTTATAATTCTGGGCCAGCCCGTCCATGGTCAAGGCTGAAAAATGTAGGGGCCAAGGAAAAGAGTTGACACTGACAGAGAGGCAGTCAATCGGACAAGCAATTTTAAAAAATTAATGGGAAGCATAAGGGTAAGAGGAGCTGAACTCGGGCGTCTAATTTCGAATTGTCACCACTATAAATCATATATGCCCAAGACGCTCATCAAATTCCTAGTTTCTCCGAGTCTGCATATCAAAGGCTATATATCCTACATAAGGCGGTCGCGTCAATGGACAGTCACCTTTGAACAGACGAATGGCTTACCCCTTGCCCAGGTGGCAGGAGGATCAGAATTCACCGTATTCAGTGCGAAAGTGGTGCCGTTTTCTTGGGTCATAAAATTCCTGCATCGGCAATTTTGACTGAAAAACCTTGCAATCGATTCGAGTCAACCGATCGTCAAGACGAAGCATGCCCATGCGTTGTTCCTGCTTCTAGGTAAGTCCTTTCGAGTACACGTAAATTTTAAATACGCTCACCAAATAATATTCAGCACAATCTAGCCAAAGGAAAAGTTTATAACTCTGGAACGTCTTCCTTTTGTTTAGAAGCGCCTTGAATCAACGGACCCAGATGACCGACTCTGACTCTGAGTGCTTCCCCATCAACCCATTCTTTGCCTGGTATTTATATCCCGTTTTGGACAACGATCTTTCAGTCATAATTATTATTTCTACCGAAAAGCCCTCTAGAGCCACTCCGCTGCAATCCATCGATAAATAGCCCGCGTCTGACGATACCTGAATCATTGACAAATTTCCGACAAGAAGAATACAAGAAAAATAGAGATCGGGGATGGTACAAACATTTAGGACGTCTCGGGAAGACCCAGCTTCGCTTGTTGTGCTTCTTGAAGAACCATTTCAGCTCGTCGAAGGTTGTATTCCAGAAGTTGATAGAAGGTAAATTCCCGCTCTGGTAGACCAGCTTCAGCTCGCTCGTTTTCTATTCTAGCTGCGGCTGCCTTGGTGGATGTTGCTATTTAGGTGTAGCTGTGGAGACACTACGACAAGGCACGTACGAGATATGGTCCTAGTTCGCCGGTTATGTTCCACCTTATTTGGTCTACTGAACGGTTGGTAGTCCCCACATACTCCATATAATTGTAGATGCCGTTTAAGATACACTGTTTCTCGTCGTTCGACAGTTTCTGCCAATAAATTGCAGACCGAAGGGTGTTACTTCTGGAAGGTAGTCAATGCAAGCATCTCACAGAAACAATCTGAACATACGGGTCGTTATACGAAGACCGAACCTTCTCCGTCGCTATTCGAAGTTTCTCAGCGTAGGAAACCTCTTCACGAGTCATGGTTATCTGATCAGATGGATCGAATACACTAGGGAGTTCAGAAACTTTTCACTTGTTCAGATTAATCAGTGAAGGTCTGTAGATAAGAAACAAATAAAAAGAGCGAGAGGCGGGGTTGAGAACAAACCGGTAGAGCCTTCCACGTGCTGAGTACATGCATTTCCACATTAGGAATGTCAAAGCGCGCCACACAGACAAACAAAACAACAAACTCTCAGTGAAAACGACTCAAGGGCCACAGATTTGGATGGGTTCTGATGGGGAAGGGATCACCAATCATATTTGACCCAATTCAAACCTTTATAGAGGTACTGGCCTTGTGCTCTGCCATTTTTGATTCTTGAGTGGATGCCTCAGAGGCTATCGGACAAGTTGGGACACGGTTGTGTCACCCAAAGTCATAGTATGACACTAATATCTAGATAACAGAAGATTTGAGAGCAACTGTCTAGGCAATTGACCAGTGTTTTCACCGCCCCCGACCATTTATGTCTCATTTGGATATTTTGCTCACGGACCCGCTGTGAGTCTTCAATTGTATTTCTACCGAAAGCCTCCTTAGAGCCACTCTGCTGAAACCCATCGATAAAAGTTGTCTGACTATACATGATTTACTGAACTGCGGATCACAGGAAAGACAGATCACAGAGAAGAAGCTACAAGAAAGATGTGAATCGGTGATGGTACAAACATTTAGGAAGTTTCGGAAAAACCCATGTCCCGTCTTTCCACCTCTTTGAGAACCATTTCAGCTCGTCGAATATTGTAATCCAAAAATTGAAAGAAGTTAAATTCTCGCTCTGGGAGCCCAGCTTCAGCTCGCTCGTTCTGTATTCTGGAACTGGTAGCCTTTGTCGGTGTGTTACTATTTAGATGTGGTTTGGAGGCGCTGCGACATTACACTTACTAGATATGGTCCAAGTTCACCAGATATATTTTCTTTTATTTGGTCCACAGAAAGATCGGTAGTCCCCCACATATACTCAATGTAATCGTATATATCGGTCAAGAGCTGCTGTTTCTCGTCAGATGACTTATTTCGCCAAAAAATCGCGGCTGCTCTGGCATTATTTCTAAAAATATTCACTATTAGCACCTATGGAAAAGGTTGAGCAAACATACGTGTTATTGTACGATCGCAGAGCTTTCTCCGTCGCTGCTTGAAGTTTCTCGGCGTAGGGAATCTCATCACGAGCCATTTTTGTACAATCTAATGGATCCAGTACTGGGGGATGCAAAGATCTGTTGCTTTTCGAGATGAGTCAGTAATGGTTCGTAGATAAGGAGAGCAAAAGGACTCATAGTGGGAATAAGCAAGAGACCACGTGTGGGTACACAGGTTTCCACTTTTGGAATGTCAAAGCGCGCCACAGAGACAAACAACACAGCAAGCTATTGCCGAGAAAGGGATAAATGTCAAAAGATCGCCTACTACCGTTCTAAGATCTTCTGCTATCGGGCTCTGGTGACTCCTGGATAGCAAGAACCGATTGAGTTCTCTTAATCATCGGCCAAAAATGGAATCTCATATAGGTCGTACCTCTATAAAAGATCTGGGTATAGTCGTGAAATGACCACCTCCCCGTAGTTCTTATCCTCTCCTATACCTTTTATTCCCCCAGAATATATTGCCTCTTCGCGCCTTCATGACTACCCCTCAAGTTCACCCCTCGTTCACCGCGACTCCACAGCAGATCGGTACCCTTTCCTTCTATCCAGGATATCCACCTCGTGGGAGTGAGTACGCCAACCATGCAATACACTCTGCCGTTAGACGTCTCAATTCTAATCCGTAAGGCTTTATTATTGCGTCAGAATGTCGTCGATTCAGTAGTGATGATTACTTTTTTTAGACCGGTCCTAAGCGACGTTTTTCTCAACTGGTTGATACTTGGATCAAAAGACCCCATGTTCGGTCCCGTTACAAACCAGCGTCAGGCTGTAGAGATGGTTCTCGAACACGTCAACCCGCTTGCATTCAATAAACTCGAGGATTTTATTGACGAGTTTATGGAGGAGATGAACGATATTTTGGTGAGTCGCCCAGCCCATCTCAAAGGCTTTGAACAGCACTGAGCTTTTCATGACTAGGATATGCTGTTGCCAAGGCCGGTTGCTACTCCTGAGCATCCACCGAATCAGCAGGGGCCATCGATTCCGCCATACATCAACCCCCATGCCGGGGGCAGTAGACGCCAGGCTTCTAGGTATCGCAAATCCAACAGCGTTTGAGGCTTCTTGGTACTCAGGACTGAGGACCGTGCTAACACGGCCAATTATGCACTAGCGGCCATATCCCTCGATATTGAGATACTGAATTCCCTGTGTTTGTTCTTCGATTTTAATGTTGTCCGAAAATTTGTTGCTTGTAACCTGATAAACCGCTGTCCATGACCGTTCCCTTGATACTACAAGAATGTAGTCGCCTGTTTCTGAAATAATAATTGTGTTGAGAAATATTACAACGAACGATGATGAGATTAAAAGCTAACCAGCAGCCAGAGGGATGAACTTTAACCGGAATTTGACTCAGCAGAGTATTTCTCGCGCCGACCATTGGCTGAGTGTTCGACAAATAATAAAGATAAACACTCGCTGCCTCCTTAGAGCCTTTCCCAAGAATCCATCGATAAAGGTATCCGACTTTACTTGATTCACTGAACTACAGATCATGGGAATGGCAGATCATAGAGAAGAGACTACAAGAGAGATGTGAATCGGCGATGGTACAAACATTTAGGAAGTTTCGGAAAGATCCAGCTTCTTACTTTCCATTTCTTTGAGAATAGCTTGAGCTCGTCGCATATTGTGTTCTAGAAAATGATAGAAGCTGAATTCCCGCTCTGGCAACCCAGCTTCAGCTCGTTCATTCCTTATTCCGACCGCTGTAGACTTCGTAGGTGTAATAATGTTGAGACGTGAATGCAGAAGTTCAATCAGATCAACTCACGAGATATGGTCGTAATTCACCGATTATACTCTGCTTTAGTTGGTCCATAGAAATGCTGGTTAATCCCCAGGTATACTCAATGTAAGTGTGTATATCGTTCAGGATCCGTTGCTTCTCCTCGTGCGATTTATTCTGCCAAAAAATAGCGGACTCGGGTGGAATGGTATCATCTCTAACACACGTTCACTGTAGGCACATTTAGATGAGTAGGCTGAGCATACGGATCGTTGAACAATGGCAGAACTTCCTCTGTCGCTATTTGCAATTTTTCTGAGAATGGGATCTCAGAGTCATCAACAGACATTATGATCGGATCCAATGGATCTAGTACTGTGGTGCGAAGGTACTTCAGTCTTCTAGTGATGTTAAGAGTCAGGATAGGATAAGGAGCAAGTAAAAAGAACGAAAGGGACATCGTGGAAACATAGACCACGTGGGGGGCGAGTACACAGATTTCCACTTTTGGATATCAAACCGGCGCCATAAAAACGAAACCAGCAAACAATTGCAGAAAACGAGTCAAATGCCTTAGAAAGACCAAGTTGTCGTGTCTTTGAACCATTCATCCAAAATGGCGACGCATATTGCTATAAAGACGTGGAGATAGGCAAGCAAGATGGGTAATGTTTTTAGTGAGTTTCCCCGAGTCTTTGAACCGCACTGAGCATTTCTCGTCTAGGATAAGTTATTACCAGGCCGCTCGCCACTCCTAGCCCACAATACACTCAACTCGGGCAACCCATTCCGCAGTACATCAACCCAGATGCAAGTGCCTACTAGTAAGCACCAGAAAACCAGAAGCGTTTAAGCACCTTTAAATTGAGACTCTGAATCAGGACCCAGGACCGTGCCAACACGGCCGATAAACCTTTGTCCGTGATTGTTCCCTAGATACTACAGGAATGTAGTCGATTGTGTCTGAAATAATAAATGTGTTGAGAAAATTTACAACGAACGATGACGAGACCAAAAGCAAACCAGGAGGATAAGTGTTAACCAGGATCTGGCATAGACTAATCTTCACGCCGACAACTGGCTGGGTGTTCAACAATTAATAGAGATAAGCGCTGCAGCTTTGTCCAGCCGGAGTTCATGTACACCTTCCACTATCCAAGATGAGCAGGTATCATAATGAAGTTACAGTTATATTTACATAATGTCCTACAAAAGCAAACAGTCAGACGACGAGAGGCATGAAAAATGAGGTACAACAGGTAGTTACATTCCATGAGCCGTTCAGAGTCCCAGTCCATTTAGATAATAGCAACCAATTTGAGCTCCATCAAATCAACCAAAATCAACCCAACAATCATGAGATCGCGATTCGCAGGCACCATTCCAGATGTTACTCATCGTCCGTCAGCGCACCACCAAAACACTGCTCGAAATAATCCGACACAGAAGCCGACTTTCGCCCCTCCTTCCGCGGTCGAAGATACTCTGAAGCACTCCCAGAGGCCCTGGTGGACGGTGCCTCACTAACATCGTCGGCAGCAGCAAGTAGAGTATCATCGCCAGTAGGACCCGCGTACTCTTCCTCAGACTCACAAGGGTCGCTCTCGATCTCACTTTCCTCGGGTTGGACTTGAGCTTTAGACTTCCTACCCCGCTTCTTCGGAATGGTAGCTCCTATAGCCTTCCCCTTCTCTCTTTCCGCTTTCTTGCGCTTGTCGGCTGCAAGTAGAGTGTCATAGTTCGCGAATTTCGCTTTCATGTCGTCCGCGAAAACGTGGTCGTATTTTACGCACGTCATGCGAATGATGTCGATTCCCTTTATTAATCAGAATTTGAGTGTTCGATCCAAACTCGTCAAGGGAAAGGCAAACATCGACGCACCTCGTCTCCTTTTGATAGAGCGGTGATGATGTCCTCCTCGGTGACAGGTAAGCCTTTGTTATTCTTGACCGCCAGCATCTGGGCTTTGACGAGATCCGCTTCTGTTTCCTTATCCTCCGCAGGAAGAGTGCCAGCCAACCGCAGTGCAATGCGAGCCCGCATGGAGACATAGACATCGAAAGCTTTCATCTTCAAGATTAACTTTGCCCACTCTCTCTTGACCTAATACCGAGAAAGTAAACAACGTTGACACAATCTATAGATTATGTTGTAACGCAACTTACAACGGACGTCTGGCTCCTAAACTGCTCAGCCGTCATCTTCCCACACAAGACACTCTCATACTCTCCAAGATAGAGCCAGACAGCAGGCGACGGCGCAGGCTTGCAGAACAGCGTCCAAGGCGGATTTTCCAAAATCTCATGGCGAGAAGCAAACACCAGACCCGGCTCACCAGGCCGGCTGGGCATGGCGGGGTTCATATCGAGCATCGGGAGTACGATCCGCCTTTGCGCTGGACCCGAGGGGTTCATGTCGCTGTGGATGTATTGCAGGAATTGCTGTTGGCTGCCGCCGTATGCGAGGCGGAGGAAGGTGCGAGTGACTAGCAGGTCGAGCGGGGGTGGTGTGATCTTGAGGGGTTTGAAGGATTGGAGGTACTGGCGGACGGTGGCATCCGGGAGTACGGTGACATTGGACTTGACTTTGATTGTGGGTTTCGGTTTGTCCTAGCGACAGATCAGACAATGTTTGGAATAAAAAGACGTCATGCAGAGTACTTCAATTTTCGATGGATTTTCCGGGGAGGCTGAAGTTTTCGTACTGGAAGTAAGAACATCTTCATCCTCACTAGTATGCTTAGTTTTGACTTTCTAAATTTCAGATATTAATAAAAATTAGTCCTGTTTTTACCACGCCCCCAAAACCGTGTCAGACAGGTGTTATGTAATCTTCGGAGCTTCAAATATCGTCGCGTCGAGTTGACGCGACGGGTTAGATATTTTGCAAAAGTTCATAGACAGAGAATCATTAATGAGCCTTAAGAACATCGGGTAAAAATTTGGTCTTGAATGGTGGAGTTTTCACTCTCGATTTCACTGCTGGGGGACGACAGGTGAAAGTACCTTACATAATCATCAAGATTTCACGGCCAAATGCCTAACTCTTGCACATCAACTCGCATGCTCCTAAAAATCGACAGGGTTAATTCTGGTAAGCTCCTAAGAGCTTATGTCTCCAATTTTTTATCAAAACGCGCTTCGTCGTCGAGAAAATCGCGTACGGCTGAATTTTAAAGTCCGAAGATTACATAACAACATTCTGACACGGTTTGGGGGGCGCGGTAAAAAACAGACTTCATATATCGTGATCCGAAGGGCACATCACATATATCGCAGTCTGGCTAGGAGAGACTAAATAAAAATGCTTTATAACATGCAACTATGTCTTTACCTTCATCGATTTGTCTGACTCAACCCTCAAAGGTTGCACTATTGAAATCTTCGACGATTTGGATGTTGGGCGAGACGAAGTTTGGTCTGCATTCTTCAGCGTAGACGAGGATGCAGTGGAGGATGCACTGGTATAGACTGCAGGCTTTGATACAGGCTTCGGAATCTCCGATAAAGCTTGCGGTTGTGAAACATTCTCTACTTTCGCTTTCACAGAACCAGACAATCTTCTGGGAGGAAGGCTGACGAATGCCCGGTTCTTGACCTTGACAGTCGCAGGCGGTGTCTGAAGAAAGGAAACTCAGATTTCTCAGGCAAAAAGTGGAGGAAGGGCTGTAAGACCTCAGCTTGTTTCTGCTTCTTGTGAGGAGGTTCAGGTGTTTCCAAGATTTCGATCGAAGGAGACCGTGCCTCATGGAAACCTCAGCTGCAGAGAGAGCCGAAAAGTAAAAACATTATTCACCCGTGTCAAGGGAGGCGACAGTCGAGGCTGTCTCGAAGGCCCTGCGACCACTCTCGACTCTACCTGCTGAAAGATTTGTTCGGTGCAGTTCAAAAAGTCATTGAGACAACATACCTGTCGCTTGGATAACACTACTAGTTGCCCAAGTGCAGCCTGTGTCTCCCTCAATTCAACATCTTTGTCCCTTAGTTCGTCCTTCAGATTTGCATTCTCGCGTTCGAGAGCATCGTGGGTAGCTTTCAGTCGCGCGTTTTCCTGTCGAATTCGCGCAAGCTCTGCATTTGCTTTGGCAAGAGCACTCGATTGATCATCATCAACGTGGGGCTTTACATCGAGAGATTTGGTTGCTCCATTAGGAGTAGGCATGGATCGAACGGAAGAGGTGAAGGTTGGTTGAAGTATCTCCGTTGATTCAGGTCACTGCTGTCGGCAAAGCGGTCCGCATCGTCCAACATCATGTGATGGACTTGTGTCCGTCCAATGAACTCGCCTCGCTCTCGCTCAGCACTCAGATTTCCACTAACTATAAGCATGCATCAACATAGAAACTGCATAAATGGATACATCAGCTATCAGTTACGTCTAGAGTATCCAGCCCACGAGAGACTTGTTGAACTCGTCTTTTACAGCACGGTTCTAGTTGGACATGACATTGAGAAACGATGCACCCAGATTTGTCGCGAGTTTTGTGTCGTGGCATTCTCCGTAGCAAGCTTGGAGGTCTGGGTTTGCAGCTTGTCAAATCTTGAATTATTGGCAAGTGACGGCCGCACAACAAAATGACTATGCCGTTGATCTTGGAGTTTCCAGGAAGAAGTATCAGAGCGTTAAGGACAGCTGTTATGTCAATCCCAAGTTTCGCGCAGAATCCGTGAAGAAATTGGTTTTCTCCGTCAACAGATGCTTCCTCTACAAGCGATCTTAGTTGAATTGGAGCTTGAGATTAACGGCTCTGA
This sequence comes from Galerina sulciceps, assembly GCA_023014345.1. Taxonomy (NCBI): domain Eukaryota; kingdom Fungi; phylum Basidiomycota; class Agaricomycetes; order Agaricales; family Galerinaceae; genus Galerina; species Galerina sulciceps. Next base: position 490,027 of record JAEDXJ010000035.1, read on the forward strand.
ACCCGCAGTGTGCATTATGAAAGTGTATCGGGCAAGGCAGATGTCTGTCCCTGCACGTTGTAATCCTATTGACAACGACAGCAAAAATGAAGGTGGAATGTCAGCGCTGGGGGGTGAGCGAAGTATAAGCACACATTACCTCTAAGTACTCTCCAACTTTACAAGCGAAGCCTTCGTCGTCCGCTATATTACGGATTGGTATTGTGAGGAAAAGAACAGCCAATCTATGCTCTTTAGGAAAGCGAGACATGACCTCTAGAATCACCGACGAAGCATATTGTTTAAACTGGGCCTCGTACATTGATCTCCAGCCCCAACCCAACTCGCGAGATCTGTCAAGGTATTGGAAGCATTCTATAGCAAGATCGATATATCTTGTACGGTCAATGTAATAGTCCCCAGAACGATTGATATCAGTAAAGAAAGCAATCATGGCGGCGCGATATCCAGGACTGCTGTCATAAAACCGGAGGTTGCTGCCATCGACGTAGTGAAAGCCTAGTGGGTTGTTCATAAGGCTGTTTCCCTTGCTTTCGCTTAAGATATAAAAGGCATGCCACCTTGGAATGCAATCCAAAGTAAAAGCTGTGGCCAGGTAGAAGAAATCGGGGTCTGATGTGTAATTGGAAAGCTTCGACCGAAGATACCCATCAAAATGGGATTGAAAGGCTCGATGGAGAACCCCAGTCTTATCGGCTGTAAACTATAGGCATAAAATCACGATACCATCAGCTGTTGGTTGCTAAAATACAGAAGTCCACAAACCTCGCCCTGGAGAAGATTTAAAAAAGTGATGAGCTTTCTCGGGAGTCCTGTTTCTCTGAACAACAGGACCGTTAGGCCCTGAATTATAACATCGAAAACTCTTTCTAAATTGGCGTCGGAAAGAGCTAAAAGAAGTTCGTCTGTCGGATATGCGTGCTGCAGATGGTCCAAAAAGGGCTCATAATCGCCTATAGACTTTAGGAGATATGTCACTGAATGTTGTGCCATTGTTGCGTGGGCTAAGGAGATGTCAATGTAAAATGTTCTTGAACGACATTTATCAGTCAGGAAGTCCCCCAATGACTCATGGAACACTCGAAGATCCCCGGAAGCCCCAATAGGAGGAACATGCATGATTGAATGGAGATCTGCTAATATGATTTGCAAGTCTCCAGGTTGATAGTGCAAAAACTCTTCAATAAAAGACGGGTCTCTCCTCTGGTATTTTGACCTGGTTGCGAAGAATGATAACACCTCCATAACAGGTTCAAGGTCCTCGATACTTTCAAATAGACAAGTATATAGTGCGTCCAGCTGTGCAAAGGGTGTGTTATTTCCGGGAATTTTCAAACCGAGAATGATGTCCAGTCTATCCATCGGTCTGTGACGACGAGATTCAACAAACTTCATGACTGTCGAAGCATAGATAAATTGGCCTGACGACTTCGCAACCAGGTATTCGAAGTCATTCACAGAAGGCCACGATGAAGGAATAAGCGATTTAAGTGGGTGCCTTTCCTTGATCTCGTCGAACTTGGAACTGAGGAAAAATAGAACGTCGTCGCGAGGAAGATATTTATCATCCAACACAAGCCTTCTGGTCAGAAGGTTCATGCTCGCTTCGTTGAACTCGTTTCGAATATCATGCTCGGGGCGGCTGGCGATTAGAAATGAAAGTGGAAGTGGCGTGTTTCGTAAAGCAGCAGACGAAATAGTGGATAAAATGTAGGCTTGGGTATTTGGTTCCGAGCATTCGTCTAGACCATCAATTATGATCAACCTTGGATATAATTTTGCCTCGTCGTTGTCGCGAGGGGGCAGTTTTGCGAGGGTTTCAATAATCAAGGAGTTGAACTGGATTTCGAGGGTACGATCAAAGATGAGAGGGTCGTTCACGATGGCATCCGCGATCTGGTGCCACATCTCTGGGATTGAAATTGTGAGTTGGTAGGCCATGGTTGGGATGAGGAATTTGTCGCTGTTACGGCCAGGTACAGTCCTCGCGAAAAAGAAACTGGCCGCCAACAATCCGAGCCTGGAACAGATCTCCGCAATTGTTTGTGCGATGGCTGATTTTCCTGCTCCAGCGGGTCCATATAGCCACAAAAATCGCTGGTTGCTGAGTGAATTGATCCAGTCCATGATCTCCTTTATGATTGCCTCGCGAGTTCCTGTGTGGCACCTTGGCGGGTCGTATCGTTCAGCCGCATTATGGAACGCGCCTTGAGCTACGTTCTTACGAAGCCTCTCGATCGCTATCATAGGTTAGTGGTTTTCGTTTCGACTGGAATCTGAACAGCAAAATACCTTTTTCTCTCCTTTCTTGTTCGTGAGCAAGTTGTCCCTCTGCAACTGTAAAGGTTCCTCCGGTGACCAGTATATTATCTCCCGAGAACATGGTTTGTCTAAAAATCTAGTAAGGTGGACACAGCCGACGAACGGAGGTGGTAAAGTCGTCCTGGAAAGTTTTGTAGTGGCATCCCTAGCATTTGTTTGCGAGAAGCGTCATTCTAAGAGCACGAACCGTAAAAATCGAGATGAGAAGGAAAGCGACCACAGCGGACTTGAAAGTTGATAAGTCCGGAATGGGAGTGGGGCCACACTCGCACGATTCTGCATATCCGAAGACGAGCCTCTGTATTTTCGTAGTTGAGACTTGCAGTCGACTTCGCAATAATTTAGGATTTGAATTCGGGTGCTACAGTCAAGACTGCATTTACGTATATTTTTCAAAATAAATATTTTACAAGAGATCAAATCGACAACAGGAAAGCAAGAGTTATTATAAAGTACAAGAGTGGACTTCGTTGCAAGGAGCAATAGGTGCTAAACTTCGTCGTCGTCTGCCCGGACTAACTTTTTTGGAGTCGTCCGTCGAGGTCGACTAGAAGGTCCTGCAACATTTTTTGAGGGAACCACAAACTCTTCGTCCGAATCGCGTGGAATGGCGACATCATCAGTCTCGCTATGGTCCTCCGCCTCCAAAGAATCAGGCTGAACTTGAGACCGAGCTTTAGCCTTCTTAGCATGTCGTTTAGGAGCTTTTGAACCCTTGGCTGCCTTTTCCTTTGCCTCCTTTTCCTCCTTTTTCTTGAGTTTTTCAGCCGCCAACATGTCATCGTAGTTCACATATTTCGCCTTCATGTCGTTGGCAAAATCATGGTCATACTTCACACACGTCATCCGAATGATGTCGACTCCCTGTGAATAAGTTAGATTCAAAGGAATTTGATAAAAACGTCGAGTCACTGACCTCATCTCCATTTGAGAAAGCAGAAATGAGGTCCTCTTCATTAAGAGGGATGCCTTTTTTACGTTTGATTGCAGCCACTTCAGCATTGATGAGCTCATTCTCAACCTTTTTGTTGTCTACGGGAATAACGCCAGATTTTCGGAGAGCGATCCGAGCTCGCATTGAGACGTAAACATCGACTGTGAGTGCCTCCATGATCTGATTCGCCCATTTTTTTCTGACCTGCAAGAAATAAGAAATGAAAATGATCAAAGCCAAGGAGTTCTACTAGACTTAGATTACATACCACAAGAGATTGGCTCTTGAACTGACTCGCTGTCATTTTTCCACAAAGAACGTTCTCATATTCTCCAAGATAGTGCCAAACGGCAGGTGCTGCACTTGATATCTTGCAAAAGAGTGTCCAAGGAGGGTTTGACAGAATTTGATGGCGAGAGGTGAATATGAGTCCGGGTTCGCCAGGCCGGCTAGGCATAGCTGGGTTCAGGTCGAGTGTAGGGAATATGAGCTGCTTTTGCGCTGGACCGGAGGGGTTCATGTCTGCTTGAATGAATTGGAAGAAATGCTGGTCGCTACCGCCGTATGCCAGCCGGAGGAACTTCCTTGGAACCTGGGTGACGAGTGGGCGAGGAGTGATCTTGAGAGCCGGAGCAGATTTGAGATACTGCTCGATGGCGTCATCCGAAAGGGTGAAAACATCTTTTGCTAGAACTTTGATCCTGGGTTTCGGTTTGTCCTACAATAAACCTATGAGATGGTCTTAGGGTAAAAGCCGGTATTTTGTACCTCTTTAGGTGATGCCTTGAGCATAGCAACTGAGGACGACGACGCAGCCGCTCGAGATGAAGAATCGCCCCTTGAACTCTCTTCTTCGCGTTCATCTGAAGCTTTAGTTTTGGGTTCAGCATTGGTTTTCTTCCCTTTTTTCTGCTCAAGCGATGATTTAACAGAAACCTTTGGGCGCAATGGAGTCGAAATTTTCGGAAGTTGTCCTACTGGGGTCACTTCCTTGGATGCGGGTTCCAAGACTGGGGACACTGGTCGAGACAGAGATGAGCCCTCGGCTGACGATACAACAACAGCTGAATTAGGGTTCCTGATCGGGTTAATTGCTGGAGTCGCAGCAGCCGTCTAAAAGAACGCCCATCAGTGTTTATTGGCAGACATTTGTGGCAACAAATACAACCTCTCTCTGTTTTTGTTTCTTGCGAGGCGGTTCGGGTATTTCTACAATTTCAGGCGATGGAGACCGTGCCTTTGTGGCATTTCAGCGGCATGAAAAGCTAAAGGATAATCAAAAACTCACCCGTCTTAAGGATGACGGCGGTTCAGGTTGTCTCGAAACTTCGACATGCTTAGGTTCCTCCTGGGACTGATACAATGGATGAGCCAGCCTGCAAAACGAGGACAGAAGGAGAAAAACATACCTGTCGCTTAATGGTCATGTAGAGCTGTCCAAGCGACGCTTGTGTCTCCGTCAGCTGCTCTTTTAAAGTTGAATTCTCCCCTTCTAAAGCTTCCAAGCGTTTTTTCAGTCGTCTGTTTTCCTGAAGAACTTCATCAAGAGCAACACTGTCTGTGACATTTCGAGAATTGGACGTTGCAGCAGCGGGAGGCATAGAGTATTATAAATTGGTTGAATTTGAGTTGCAAAGGAGGGATGAATAATAGTTTTGCCTTCACCGTGTGTAAATATTGGCCATATCCAGTCCACATTCTGCAGTATCAGCTTCTACCCTGCATCCAATCGCAGTGGTCTTTGATTAAGTTTTTGCCGATTGAAAAGGAGCCGGAATCACGAAATCTTGAACCAAAAAAAGTAAATTCATGTTGAATTCTTGAACGAGGATGATGAACGACGAAAGACAAGTGTTCAAGCTAGTCGCCCGGTAGAAGAATATTTATTCTCACGCATGGCACTGTGGTCATATCTTTCCGCTATGTGAAAGGAAGAAGGGAAGGAGATGCCATGCTTATCACAATTAGGGACGTATCTAATTTGTCTCTAATCATCTTCATCGTCCAACGACCTGAGTAATAGTTGGCGCAGCAAACCCCCTGTGCATCGTCGTTCGTTCATCGACGCCGATGGTTCTGGCATTCCTTTCATCGGAGCAGTGTATTCTTCGTCCGAATAGCCTGGGCCGTTGCTCTCACCTTCATCCCCATCCTCTGAATAATCGGCCAGGGTTCTGGTAGAGGCGCTGGGCTTCCTTCCAGATTTGTTTTTGCTCTTCGTCGTCCCTTTGGTCCTCTTTCTTTCTGATTTCTCTTTTTTCTCGTTAGCGAGCATGGTAGGGTAATTCACATAGTCTGCTTTCACGCTATCGGAGAATTTGCGGTCGTACGCCACACAGGTCATCCGAACAATGTCAATTGACTAAGTGTAAATGATAGTCAGTATATTCATTAGCATTGAAAAGCAGAACGTGATCCACAGACCTCCTCCCCGTTTGAGAAAGCCGTAATAATATCCTCTTCACTCACAGGCAGGCCTTTGTTGTTCCTGAATGCAGCCATTTCCTTCTTGATGAGCCGTTCTTCGACGTCGTTGTCTTTCACTGGAATGGTGCCAGCTTTGCGGAGGGCGATGCGAGTCCGCATCAAGACATAGACGTCGAATGCTTTGCCTGTCGAGATAAGTTTCGCCCAACTTTTCTTGACCTACAAAAAGTAAATGTTCGAAATCAGCGGGATTGATTCAGTATTCTGAGTTGGGTCGTGTGATTTACCAGAAGACTCTGGGACTGAAACTGTGTAGGTGTCATCGTACCGCACAAGATATTCTCATATTCGCCTAGATATAGCCAGAGAACGGGACTCGCGTTTGATGTCTTGCAGAAAAGCGACCATGACTCCGACAAAATTTCCCGGCGAGAAATGAACAAAAGTCCAGGCTGTCCAGGTCGAGTGGGCATGAGTGGATTGAGGCTGAGTTGAGGAAATATCAACCTCTTATCTACAGCACCGGAAGCATCATTATCGCCCAGTCTGATGTGTTGTAGAAGCTGCATTTCGCAACCGCCATATCTCATGCGCAGGAATTTACGAGGAACTTTCAGATCGATTTGAGGTGGCGTGATCTCAAAAGTTGGGGCTGATTGGATGTACTCTCGAAAAGTAGCATCCGCCAAGGTAGAAGCATGCTCCTTTTTGAATTTGACGCTAAGATTGGATTTGTCCTGGCGAAATGCTCAGATATTGGTTAAAATACGCAGGAAACAGTATACTTCTGTGAGGGAGCACTCCGGAATCGTTTCATCACATTTTTTGACTTCTATCTTGTGCTTCGTTTCTGGAGGCGACATCTCGATCTTCAAAGACGCAGAAGTTGTTGCACGCGAAGAGACGTTATACTTCGGTGGAGTGATAGGTACTGTCGATAAAGTCTGATGGGAAGGCGGCTCGTCTTTCGGTTGGCGAGAAGGACTTCTCGCAGGCGGACTTGGGGATGTCAAGTCCCAGACCTTCGTAATAGTCGGAGGTGGTGTACCATACGTCTATACATGGCAGTGTAAGTTGCCTTTAATAAAAAAGGGGAAGCAAATAAAACCTTAGCATGTTGCTGCTTCTTGCGAGGCGATTCCGGTGCCTGTACGGTTTCGACAGAAGGAGAACGCGCCTGCGTACTCACCTCAGTCGCTTGAAATGTTATAACAAAAATTCAAAACTTACCCGCTTTAGCGACTGCTCAGGACGCGACAAAGGCCTTGAGAAGAGTGAATGTGCCTACGAGAAAGATCAACCTGTCAAACATGGACAACGAAGAAATAAAACCAGACCTGTTGGTTTGATGTCACTACGTATCGCCCAAGTGTGGCTTGTGTATCTTTCAACTCTTCTTCGAGAGCGATGACACGAGCTTTGAGTAATGCATTTTCCTTGAGGCACGTCGACAGTTCTGCACGAACTTTTGATAGGGTGCCAGCATCTTTATTGTCGACTGAAGGCTTCGTACAACTAGTCTTGGAAGCTCCCGTAGTGGCAGGCATACAACTTCAGAGAGTTCGGCTGGTTAGGATGGGTTCGCGTTTAACTGACAGGGGCAAAAAGAAACGAACATAGGGTGTGATTTATATAATTTCGCCTTTTTACGTACTCAATACGTATATGAGCCGGTTTACGCCTATTTTTCGCAAATGCATATTTATTACTAGAGATAAACGGACTATGAGGTTAGGCACATGTCGTATGTTTGTCCCAAAACTACGAGCGTCACCTTTCAACGCCTTACGGTGATCCTGCAACGCTCAACTCTGAAGAGACTTCGCTACCCGAATCCCCGTAGTCCCACCAAACCTCAAGACAAGGCCAAGCGGCAAGGATGGTCGAGTAGATCGATATTCCATGAACGTAACAGGCCTCAAGTGTGTGAATGAACTGAGGCCTTGACTATGTTTATGGGTCCGGAGAAAATCATTTCAAATCTTGAATCACACGTCTTGGACCAAAAGGTGTAAAATTGTACAGTCGTTGAGCGACAACGGGGGAGATGGTGGAGAACAAAATCTATCTGCTTGGCGGGGTATTATAAGGGAAAATATTATTCCCACGAATTTCCCTTAGATCCAAACAGTGCCAACATTCGTCCTCATCGTTGGGCGTGATGTCAGCCTATCTTCCGTTCCAATATCATGTCCAGAATCCGTTTCATTGAATCCCAATTATAACCCCATTTTAAATTCTTTCGCTTCCGTTGACCTTAGATTTTTGGGTTCAATGCATACTGACCACTTTGATTCAGCAGAATTTCGTCTGCATATTCGCAACCTGCTCTACGAATACTCAATATCTCATTACACGACTAACTACGTGACGTTCACCGAAGACTTAGTCTCTGAGGCGAGTTAGCTCTTCATTTCGCGTCAGTCGACTGTGTCTAACTTTCAGTTCTCCAGTTCATCGAGGGCCTCAAGCCTGTCCCACTTACTGACCCATATTCATTCGTAATCTCTGTCGACCCGTTTCAAAAGCTTTCTGAAAGATATTCTCTGTCTTCGCTTCAACCGTACGACGAGAATGCGGTGACAAGCAACGAAGCTGTAGCATACATAAAAAACCTCCTGCGATCAACTCATGGTCCCCCAAAAACAGACACACTGACATTTACAGATGAGAATTCTTGTATGTGCTCCTGTTCGAGGCGTTATAGATATTCAACTAATTTGAATTATAGATGAACCGTTACCAGAACCTTTTATTCCTGCCTTGACGCGCGCTGCTCGTAAACAAACGCCTAAGCTGGGCAAGAAAGCAAAATCGGTCTTACCAGAAAACTATCAGAACCTCCTGAAATCCCAGAAAATCGGCCCAATCCATGTAGAGCCCATTGAAGAAGAGAAATTAATACCTGAGGAAATTTTGTACGACATTCAAATTTCCAGACATCCTGATGCAACTATGCTTTTCGCTGACATGAAGGTACTAAAAACTGCAGACAAGTCATACTTCACATCAATCCCGACGAACTACCTGCAGTCAAAGCCATTCTCCAGTCATCAGTAGACATGCTTCGTCCACAAAAGTCATACAAGAATAAATACCTCGACCCATCTTTCCTCTGTGGAGAATATTCTACGACTTATGAATTACCTGAAGAGGAGTTCACGCCCATTTTTCCGAGGTCCCGACTTCCTGGAGCTGGCACACGAGGCGCCGTTGACCATTTGCCAGGATTAAAGAGCCTCGTCGACCTTCCTTCTGTCGTCATGAACAAGATTGACACCCAGAGCTCTGATCCTGACATCTCCATGCAAAATTTGGTCACCGTGGATGGGTGGGGTGCGTTTCAAGCTTTTTCTTTTTTTCATTCTGTTTCGCATTCTAATTTACGTCCGTCCTGCAGAAACCATTAAATCCTCTCCTCCATCCACCCCATCCCCCTTGAATAGTGACGGTGAAAGCCAGGTTGACCAACTATTTCTGGCATCTTCTCCGGTTACAGAACCTCCGCTGGTAGAAGAGATAGAGAAGTCAAAAATGGGTAGGCCCTTATTTTGTTCATTGCGCATATTTGCTGAGGGTATGCTTCAGAAGAAATACTGATACCTCGATCTAGACAAATTGGAGGAAAGAGTGGGATAGCACCACATATTCTAGCGGGAAAAACGTTTGTCACGTATTTCACTTTTGTCTCTGTGAGATCTCATGACGTGAACAGGTTGCAAGACTTCCTCCAGCCACTTTTATGCCCACCCAAACCCGAAATCAGTCAAACGGCCACCATCAATCCTCAACTACAGCCTTCGTCACCAACACCGTCGTCTCTCGCTGGCCAACCGCCCTCTGAACTCGAGGACAAAGACTCGAGTACCAACAAGTCAAAGGAAGACCCACAGAACCAAGACCTCGATAGCGAACTGAAGGCGCTGTACCAAGTCCCCGGTTTACCGGACCTCATGAATGAAACGCTTGATTCAAAACAGGACATGCTCTGGGAAGGTACCGAATTTTAGGTCCTGCATATGACTGATCTCGTACACTGACATCCTCCAGTCCCACAACTGCCAGGGCCAAATATCCACCCGCCGAATGGCCTTCATGTACCCAAAACGTTCGCTGACTTCCTCATTCCGCCCGGTCTGAGCACCAAACCGCAGAATATCTATATCAATCCAGCAAAACCGGCGCACCAATTTTTGAAGAAGGCCAAAGGACGACAGTCTCTAGGACTCGAATTATCCTGGATGTCGGTCTGCCTTTCTCTAAACCATTCGTAATGATACCTAATGAACCTTTCACTTCAAGACCTTTCACAGTCGACAAGAAGTTACCTTCGGTGGTTGAGCTAGTTGGAGTTGTGGAACTCTTTGATGAACAGATATATGGCGATGGGAAATGCAATGACCAATCTGCCTTGGACACAACCGAAAAGCTCCTTAAATCGCTGCATCTGAAATCCGGCCTTGACGACACCGACTCGCTGGAGCTTGAGCCTAAACGCAGCTACCTCTGGACCGAAGAGTCACCTTCCTTGTATCGACCGCCGGACTTATCAGATGATTTCAAGATTGTTCTGAACAGACAGGAACGCCGCAGGCTGGCAAAGCTTGAAAATCGTCTTGATCCTGAAGACGATGACACGGAATTTCCTGCTGATGACATCAATGCTACTGTACAAATTTCGGCCGCGACAGTCGACGAAGAGCGACAAAATCGAGAACAGATCAGTGACCATTCCGATGATGAGAGGGTCGAGGATGAGAGGCCCGTCAAACGTCCTAGGCTGGAAAACCATGGGAGTGGTTTGGATGCACTCGGGAAAGAAGAATATCGACCCCTTCATCCTGCTATGGATGAGCTTGCCGTTAGTGACAACGAGGGCGCCGTCGGACTCGAACACGGATCGCCAGGCTTCTTCCCATCAACGGACGAAGAAAAGGAAAATTGGCCGCCCCTCACCTCTTCTTCCACGTTCATGGACGAGCTCGAAGAAGATCCTTATGAGCACAATGGCTCTTCTGGTTACCAAGATTATCCAATGCATCTGCAACCTGCCTACGAAGAGTTTCAAACCAACGATAAATACAACGATTTCAACGAGAACACGGATATGAATGTAGACGGCGGCAGCTTTGAGTCTTTGCCGTTCCATTCTCAGCACCTTGGCGGCAAGCTGCTCGTAATGGCCGAACCTGAATACCTTTCTACGCATATTCTGGACAATATTACAGAAGACGTTGATGCTGATGGTGGTGAAACTATCATTCCACAAACCCACATTCCGTTGGCCTATGAACCCGACATTGCTTCTCATACGCTAGGAATCTCCGCCTTCGCTCAGCTCCGTTCTCGTAAAATCTCAGAAGCAATACCGGTTCCAATGCCTGAACCGCCTCTAGCTCTTCCCATTCCAGGTCCAGGAGCAAGACCCTATGATGAGCCGCGCGGAGCTCCTCAAGAGATATTCGACCAAGACACACTAGTCTTGCCACAGACAGTGCTCGGCATCAACCGTCAAATCCACCGATACATGGCATCCCTAGACCTCATCCAAAAACATGGTCTCGTCTGCCACCTCCGCTCCGAAGAATGCTCTGTCGAGCTAGTCGAGCGACAAACGCTAGGCGGCGTGGACCTCATCCTCGACCCGTCGAGCGCAGTCATCTTTCTCTCGGTGTTCATGCTTCCCGCACGGTGCGACGCGTACGTGGAGCACGTCTCGCAGCAGTCATGGAAGTTCTCGCACCTGCTCGTCGTGTTCGAGGCGTATCCTGAGCACCTTGCCAAGAAATCGACCAAGCCTAGGGATGCATCGGAGCTGTATGCGTACACGCCTCCTATAGTCAAGGCGGTCAAGAAGTTCAGGCGGAACGTCAGCATTGCCGAGGCATGTGGGACGAAGAGTGCTCGGACGAAGGTGCAATACGCCTTTGCTGACAGCGTGCAGGAGGCTGCTTTGCTGACGAGGTGGTACGGTGATCTGGCGGAGCAGAGAGATACAACATCTGGTCTTGTTTGGGGCGAGAGGTTGTGGTTGGGTGCGGATTATCTCGAGGTGTGCATCTTCGGTCCTCGATGTAGTTTGATGAACCGTGCTAATATTCTTTGTCTCCGAAAATCTAGGATGAAGAACAATGTTTAGCTGGCGTCAACGGCATGAATCACTTCTCGGCATCCATGATTCTCAGCGAACAGACCTTACAAGATTTCATAGACTTGCTACCGGAGGAACGATTCGAAATGTGTTCTGGCTTGATTGAAGATGACTCGTTGGTACGTGTCCTAAATACCTTTAGAGGCGACTGTTGCTGAATGTTTTTATAGGCCCAATGTAATGCTGACATTGAGAATCGGTGTCAGGCGATGGCGATGTCTTCCGACCTCTCATTGAGTCTGTAGACTGCTGGTTACCCCAACCGACTATAGTCGTTGGGAAACGAGTCATAAATGTTCAGTGCTTTTTTCGCCATGCCTTATACTTAACTAGGATTGAAATTAAGATCCCAATCCGTCGTTTGTCCGAGAAAACGAAGTCCCGCACACTACGTTATCTGTTCGTCACAAACGACTAGAGTTCGGTACCATGACAATGTCTAATTTTTAATCATAACCTTCATCCTTCTCGACCATGTTATCTGGGACTACCACGCGAACGCATGAAAGCTTGAATGGGATATTCCTACACCCATAGCGTTGATTGACTAAACAACAAATCAAAGTTAACGGATATGGTTCATATTCACAACTCAACGTGTGCAGTTGCCATGCTTCTCATCGCCTGGCCTTCAAAGTCACTAGTCACTGGCCAAGGAATAGGGATCCAAAACAATAAGGTCTATCATGATCATGTCCCATGGGTATTATCCAAATTCAGTGTACACAAAATAACGTGTTTACTGAAACAATCCGGCAAGTCGTCATTAATAATTACTACGCTTCCTCCATAACGTTCTTGGGATCATAAAAAGGCAGCAAGGATGCCGGCGAATAAAGCCTGCACAACGAACATTTCATAACTGATTGGTTCCAAGTTGTAAGCATGCAGCAGCATATTGAAATTTTTTTTACCCACCTGGAGGTCTTGACGGCAGAGTTCTTCGTGGGGGCTGGTGTGGTGCTTCCCGGTGTGGTGCTCGGCGTGGTACCGGTGCTCGGAGTTTCTGCGGTCAGGTTCAGCTCATCGTTCTCCACAGTGAGCTGATAAACACGACGTACTAGTGCCTAGAGGGAAAGTAGTAGCGGTGCTCGCCTGGGTAGGAGCTTGGCCGCTCAGCACAATCGATCCTGGGACGTCGCCGCTGTCCACAGTAGACTTGCAAGTGAACCCAGCGTTCTCTGTGACGAGACACTGAGTGCCGGTTGGGCAGCACCAATATCCTGGGTCGTTCGGGACATAACCAGGGATATTTGGTTGGTAGTCGGTACACAAGACCCACGAAGAGTCGGCGCACTGCAGCGCAGATTTTCAGAAACATGGGGCCGATATGCAATTTAATTGCTTACCTTGGGAGCCTCAAAGGTTGGCTCGGTGCAATCAGTATCTGAACAAAGCGTCGTCAACCAGCAGTCGATAAGGAGCAAATGGAAAGACCCACTTGTCGGACAACACACGCCATCGGAATTATGGAAACAAAATGTACCGCTTGGACAGCATATTTCTTGAGCGATTCCGCCTCCACAGTCGACTTGACCTGTTGAACATGTCGGGGATCGTGTTGCAAAGCCAGCTCCAACAGCGCCGCTTGCCTGGCGAACGACGAGCCCAGGAATCAGTCCGCTTGCTTCACAGGAGGTGAACGCAGCAGTGATAGCAAAAAGCAACGTAAGGGGAGTCATGAGGGGTTTGATGGCAGGAAGGGGAGGAGGGCGGGCAATGAGCTCGGTAAAATGTACACTCAACTCTCTATTTTTTTTTGTAGCTACGAGCTATTTATACGACGATAGAACGCTTTCAGGCATTACTTAGCTTAAATGCAATCGTTTGCGGGCGTTCCTGGATAAAAATACGCATTTTTGATCTTGGCAGTCGTGAATTTGCCGGACGACAGACACGCTTCGGATACAAAATTCCCGAACGACTGATAAATCGATAATGGCTTCAAGCTATCTTCCCTCAGTGTTCGAAAATCATCAAGTGCAAGCCGTCATTGTATGTGCTTCTCAACCGACTTCCCCTCCAAAAAAAGCATACTCGGGCGGAGCTTTTCTCAAAGACAAGGATAGCATAATCGTTTATCATTCTTAGATGATTCAAGCACAGGTCGCGAACAGCCCTTCCGCCCGCATCAATCCCATCAAGGCAGGCTGCTTTTTCTCTCGCTGTGTGCGTGTGCTACGGTGTAATAATCTTGTAGCCGTGACAACATCTGCTGACATGTAAATCCACTCGCTTGAACGGTTTATCCCTTGAAACCACAGCCTCACCATACTCACCCCGTCCACCACTCTGATCCAGTACAGGTGTCTGTAGAGCTGTTAATGCACATTGAAGAATTTTCGCCGCTCTCTCCAACATATCAAGACCCGTGCCGCTGTCCGAACAACTGTGGTTAACTGCACCTCGGCTCATCGCCGCGTTCGCGACGCCGTACTGAGGCGATAAGGATGTCCGAATTCTTGCCGATAGCTAGTTAGGAGGAAGTATAGTCCATTTTATTGAACGGTCTGCGCGGTTTTGGTCTGAAGCGCCGAGTGACGTAGTAATAGACTGAATTACCTTCAGGACCTCCTCGTGCTGAAGCCAAAGTTGGTAAATTCCTTTATTCCTGCTACTCATTCATCTCAGCGGCTTTCTAGTCCACTAATATCCCTAGATTCAGGTTTGCTTCTAGTTTTGTGTGCCAAGCCAAATACGCCATCCGCGTGTCTTGAAGCTGTACGGATTGACGCAAGGTCATGCTCAGCCTGCATACGCGATGTATTTTGTAAACGAGGAAGAGAATGTAATTTGCATCGCCTGACAGCATGGTAGATTGTGGACGACGATCGCATCATGGTATGTTCATTCAACTTGGGTCTGGCCTTTTTATAAGGATCCCCTGTGGGCTGTGGACGGTGTCAACTGGGGAGACGAGCGTACTCTATTTATAGAACTCATTCTATTATTAGATTGGACCCTTAGCGCCCGACGCTGTCAAACGCCGCCTTCCATTTTTAGGACATTCTCCGTTATCAAAAAATTCTGGGTCCTCCTGAGTCTTGACGGTGCTTGTGAGCGATTTATCCTTCATCGTTTCGTGCTGCATTCGACTCGTCTTGTTACAAGTACTGGCAATGGTAGTGGAGGGCTCTTTTTTGTAAATCTCTTTTCTGTTAGGTTTACCACCTCTTACCCTTACTTTGCCCTTACTCTCTGATTGCATGTCATCAGAGTCGGGGCGCTGATCTCCTCTGGACGGCGGTCACCACTTATCTGGCGCGCTGGAATGCTGTGGACTGTAATAAACAAACATCGCCCATTCTCGGAAATTTACAATTTGCAAGTTGGGCCCTCAACGGTGACTCTACCATATGCATGAAGGCAAACAGTGTAAATCTGACGCCTGGAGATCGGGTGTTCTTCCAGGGCGCCGCTTCATCACAAGTTCATTCTTTCTAGTTCAGCGCGGGCTGCTCTCCCGATGTGCATCTCCTGGAAATACCGCTCTATAGTGAAAAGCTCGTGTCATCAATCTTTACCAGTCTACACGTCCTCCGACGAGGAGACCCATCATCCTAGGACCGATTCCGAGACTTATCCTCGTTCTACTGAGACAACGGCTGCCTATCAGCGTCTTGAGCAATTTCCTTTTTCTGAACTTAGCCATGATTTTGGAAATATATTTCACTGATTTACTTTCCAGGAGAATAACTCAAAATGTGTTTTGGGTTGATCGTGGATAAAGTGCTGGGTAGAATTATTTCTGCCCTCTCGAAAGCGTATAGCTGTATGTTTTGAGAGGATCATCCCGAGATTAAGCAACGGTGTCAAGTGACTCAAGTCATGGCGATCTCTTCCATCCTAACCTTGGAATGTTATACCCACACCTCTCATACCTTATTTAAAAGCTGGTGACTTAAGAATGAGCAGTTTTACGAATAATTTGAGACATTCTGACTTCTTGTTGGACGACCAGAGTATGCAATACTCTAAAGAGCTCAGATTCCTCCTGTAGGAATGCCAAATGGGTTCGGTCAAAAAAAGAACAAAATATCAAATCTTTTCAAGTAATTTTGTGCACTGGAGATCGGCGCATATAATGATATAAGTAAACCTGAAATTTTCGTTCTCGCCACGCAACCAAAAACCTAACTGCAAATCTGAGTTGATGGGCAGTGATTCAAACGCGGCCCGACGCGCCGAGACCGACTCCGACAAGCACAGCTCCGCATCGATTTCCTCACCTCGCCTTGACCTCGCCATACAATAGTAATCTACCTGAATCTCCTTAATCCTTCAATGTCGATTCCTCGAGCGAAATACGATCCACGGCGTGTCTTCTTTAACCCATTTTCTAGCTTTAGACTCGGAAAACATCGACGAACTGTCGGAATATATCTAGCAGGAGCCCTGGTACAGTTTCAGTCATTTTCGGTCTTAAGCCGTGAATGCATACATGAACTCAGGCTCTCTACAGTTCGCACTCGCCAACTGGATATTCCTAGACGCCGCAATCCTCTCTGCTCACGCCGAGGCACCCATCGGAGCACCACCAGAGGCCGGAGGTCTTATCCATGTGACGTTCGTGGACTGGACGCCTGGCATTTGTTCTCTGCTCGGATACTTGGTCATCAACCTCATCGATAAGGACAGGGTTAGAGGCGACGAGGGCTATGGAGACCCGCGAGCGGTGTGGAGGGCGCGTCTAGTGCTGTTTATCGGGTTCGCGCTGATGGCGGGAGGTTTGGCTGGGAGTGTGGTGCGTCGTTCGCGTTTCGTCTGCTGTCTAACCAGGCTAATAAATCCTTGATGCTATCTCAGACTCTTCTCGTTATCAAATACATCGTGCATGGCTCTCCCGAACAGCTCGAACTCGTGTACTACGGATATGCGAACGTGGCGCAGAACTTCCTCCTCATGTTGTCGGTCGTCATTCTCTGGATCACCCTAAGTAACAGCAGCGAAGACGGAAGTAGCATCACTCTTTAGATTGTCCCATTGTCGCCTGAATGAAATTGTGGATTGCGTACTGGCAAGAAGACATCAGACTTATTTAAGCACCGTCTTGTTTGGACGACGACTTCTTGAATCTTGCTTCTTCACAGCAGTGGGGAATGTCGGCTCTCATTTATCGTTATCTCGGGCTCGGGATTGTTCCAAAATCTTGCTTGCACGCCTTATTCTCAACTAGGAGTGAAATCAATCCTGCCAAATTCAGAGCAAACCCGAATCACATCGACGTAGAGGTTTACATACAACAACGCGCACGACAGTCACAAAACTTGTTATCGAGTGGCCTTCGAAGTAAGTCACCAGCCCAGAGAGATTATTCCTAAAAATAAGGTCCACCAAATCCCATGGCCAATACCCAAATTCAGAATACATGAAAATACACGAAAAAATCTGGCATATCGTCAATAAAATCGATGTTTCCGCCACCGCCTCAGGGGGTCACAGAATGACAGCAACGACGACAGTGAATAACGCCTGCAGAACGAACATTTCACGACTGCCAAGCGGTAAGTAAACAGCGACGTATTGCAATTCTTTACACACCTAGAAGTCTTGATGGCAGAGTTCTTTGTTGGGGATGGTGAGGTGCCCCCAGTTTCTGATGTCAGATTCAGTTCGTTGTTCTCCGAAACGAAACAAATGCACAGGACATACTAGTACCACCCCCAGCGGTGCTCGCCTTGGTAGAAGAGTGGCTACTCGACACAGTCAATCCTGCGACGTCGCCGCTGCCCGGTGTACCGCAAGTAAACGCAGCGTCCGTGGTTACAGAACACTGAGAGCCAGACGGGCAGCACCAAAATAACGGGTTGTTTGGGTCATAGCCAGGGATATTCGGCTTGTTGTTGGAACACAAGAACCATGAGGGGTCGGCGCACTGTAGCGCAAATATTCAGCAACCAGGATTAATCTGCAATTTGACGATTACCTTTGGGGCCGCAACAATTTGCTGCGTGCAGTCGGTGTCTGAGCAAAAGCGTTGTCCGCACCCAACAGTCGATAAAGAATGAGTGGAAAGACCCACCTGTCGGGCAACACAGTCCATCAACGTTTTGATTAAAACAAGTTGTACCGCCTGGACAGCATATATTTTGAGCGACGGTACCACCACATCCGACTTGATCTGTTGAACATGTCGTAGCCCGTGTTGCGAAGCCACCGCCAACAGTCGTTTCTGCCTGGCGAATGACCAGCCCTGGAATCAAGCCGCTTGCTTCACAGGCGGTGAAGGCAGCAGCAAGTGCAATGAGCAACTTAAAGGGGGTCATGGAAGGTTTTGATAGCAGGGTGGAGGGCTGGCAAGGAACTTGGTAAATGTAAAGCTACAAGCTATTTATACGGTAGTAATCGTCTGCGGGGTGCCTCTAGGATAAAAATAGCCACTTTTCGGTTTTGGTGGATATGAAGTCGCGGATGATCAGCATTCCCAAGTCCCCGTAGAGGTTGGAATTTATTTCCCCAGTCCAAAAAACATAGAACTCAAAAGAGCGGGCCTAATAAATTATGTCCTGCCAATTTGACTTCTCCCAAAAAAGATGTAAGTGCTCACTACCAATTGCAAATTTGCTGACAGAGATGGCCATGGGCAACATACCCATCTATATCAAGTATCATTCATGAGCGCAGGTCGCGAACAGCCCTTCCGCACAAGTCCCACCAAGGCTTGCTCTGAGTGTCTGACCTGCCTTCCGCTGCGTGTATTAATCTTCATGTAGCCGTGGCAACACCTGTCGACCTGCAAGTACACTCACTTGTAAGGTTTATCCCTTGAAACTTCAGGGTATGAAATCTCGCTATTCTCATCCCGTTCACCACTCTAATTCACTCTTCAGCTTGACTCATTCCCAGCTCTTTCTGGTATACTCGAGTAAGGCATACCTTTGAATCAATTATAATTACACGTCGGCTTCCACGAAGCCGTGCTGAGGAGACTTGGACGAACACAAATTTGAAGCCAAAACGTCGACGCAGATTTTAGAGTAAGTCTATTTATAGAGCTCGTTCTATTATTATCCTGGACCCTTAGCGCCCGACGAGCCGTCAAACGCCGTTAGATCATTCGCTTCCAAGGGTCCATCGATGAGACCTGGCGTGTTGTCAACAATCGTGCATAGCTATTCTGAACAGCTTGAACCCCTACACTGGCGGTGCAAAATTTTATCCTCATGTAGGAGAAGCACCGATCTTTAAATTAAGTCACTAGCTCAAAGCAGTTCATTGTAAACGATAAAGTTCACCAAAGTCCCGTGGGTATTAGTATACATAAAACGTGCCGTTAAGTGAAATGATCTGGCATATCGCCAGTAAAGACTACGCTTCCGCCACCGTCTCAAGGAATTACAGAATATTATAAAGGATGACGGCGAATAATGCCTGCAGAACGTAAATTTCGTGACTGCCAGGCGGTAACTTGTAAGTAAACATCGATATATTCAGATTTTTGACACACCTCGAAGTCTTGATTGCAGAGTTCTTTGTAGGGGCTGGTGTAGTATTTCCGGGTGTGGTATTCCCTGGTGTAGTGCCCGGCGTGGTGCCCGGAGTTTCTGCGGTCAAATTCGTTCATCGTTCTCCAGAGTGAACTGAAGAACAAGACGTACTAGTGCCACCCACAGCGGTGCCAGTGCTACCAGGGAAAGTGGTGGCGGTGCTCGCCTGGGTAGGAGCTTGACCGCTCAGTACAGTCGATCCTGGAACATCGCCGGTGTCCGGAGAAGGCTTGCAAGTGAACCCATCGTTCTCCGTAACAAGACACTGAGTGCCAGTCGGGCAGCACCAATAACCTGGGTCGTTCGGGACATAGCCAGGGATATTCGGTTGGTAGTCGGTACACAAGAAAAACGAAGAGTCGGCGCACTGTACCGCAGACTTTTAGAAACCTGGGCAATTTCAAAATTGATGCATACCGTAGGAGCCTCAAAGATTTGCTCAGTGCATTCGACGTCTGAACAACCGCTATAATCCAGCTGTCAACAAAAAGCGAGTGAAGAGACCCACCTGTCGGACAACACACGCCATCATCGTCATGAAAACAGAATGTACCGCTTGGACAGCATATATCTTGAGCGATGCCACCACCACAGCTGACTTGATCTGTCGAACACGTTGGAGCGCGTGTTGCGAAGCCACCACCAGCAGTGGTATTTGACTGGCGAATGGCGAGCCCAGGAATCACGCTGCTTGCTTCACAAGCGGCGAACGCAGCAGCGAGAGCAACGAGAAAAGTAAAGGGGTTCATGGGGGTTTATTGGAAGAGAGGGGGAGCGCGGGCAAGGAGCTGGGTGAAATGTACCTCAAGCCACTTTTCTTTTGTCGCTGCGAGCTATTTATACCATGGATCGGATTGGACTAAATGCAATCGTTTGCGGGGTGCCTAAGATAAAAATAACCACTTCTCTGTCTTTGTGGTCATGGAAGACCAGGACAGCATAATCGTCTATCAATCTTCAGCACAGGTCGAGAACAGCCATCCCGCATTAGTCCCGTCAAGTATGCTCTGAAAGGTCTCTGATTCTCTCGCTGCGTTCATCAATCCTCTGGTAGCCGTGACAACTTTGCGACCTGCAAGTACACTCGCTTGAAAAGTTTATCCTTTGAAACTTCAGGCAATGAAGTTTAACCATGCTCACTCCGTCGACCATCCTGATCCAGTCGCCAGATGCCTGTGATAAAGCTTCAAGACTCGCAGCCCTTTCTGCTATGAGACTCGTGCCGTTTTACGAGCAACTAATATTATGCATCACCTCATGGCTACGTTCCTCCCAACTGGATTGAGGCGACAACGACATCCAAGCGGTCACAATCTTGAAGCTAATAGTCTGTGGTAAAGAAATGCGATTAAAATGCCTGCGTGGTTTTGGTCGGTCTTCAGCGCTCAGTGAGATTGCAATGATAGGACTATGCTGAACTTGAACTATCCTTGCCCAAGCCTAAGTCATTAATTTCTTTACGCGTGCTATTCATCTCATCGGCCTTCCGTGCCGCTGACGTTGGTGTGCATGGATGCAGGGCTTACTTCCAGTTTTGGGTGTTGAGTATGCTATCGGCGTGTCTTGAAGCTGTACACGCCACGCGTCTGCCGTCAGGTATGTCCACATCCACTAGCATGCCCGATTTGTTTTGTGACGATAAATAACCACGCTGTGATATGTTTGATTATCACCATCCATAATTCAATGAGCGATCCAAGCCATATTTTTTTTGTGGGCCTGGTCTTAAAACTCAAAACGCAGAGTTAGAGAGATTCTATTTATAGAACTCGTTCTATTAATATTCTAGCGCCCGTCAAAGGCCGCCTGCCATTTTTAGGTCACCTCCCTTTTTTCAAAATTCAGGGTCTTACAGTTACCTGAGTTCCACAGCTGGCGCCGACTGCTGTTTCTGTCGAAAACAGTCGTTACAAATATGTCTTCTGTTTTTAGTCGCTGTTTTTACTGTAAATAGGACTTTTATTTTCTTAAAATAAATTCAGTCAAACAAAAGATATGTTTGTTGGGCTGTTTCCGCTGCAAAAATATAATCTATTTCACAAAGAAACATCGAACAAACAGATCTTATTGAGCTGCACTGTTTTCGGGAGAAATAGTCACGAAATAGAAGTCTTTTATCACAAAGAAACACTCGAGAAAAAGAACTTTCAGTGGCCGCTCACTGAAAGTTCATTTTCTCGACTGTTTCTTTGTGATAAAGAACTTTTTTTCTGCTACGATTTCCGTCAAAAATAGTCAGTCAAATTAAAGTCTGTTTGTTCACTATTCTTTCGTGAAATAGATGATATTTTTGGTGTAAAAACACCTTGATAAACATATTTCCTGTTTCATTGAGTGTATTTCAAGAAAATAAAAGCTCTATTTGCAGAAAAAATAGCGACCAGAAACAGAAGACATATTTATAAAGGCTGTTTCCGACAGAAACAGCAGTCGGCGCCAGCTGTGTTCGCCTGTCGGCAACTTTTCGTCGATCCGTGCTGCATTTGATACACCTTATCACTGATATACTGTCCGTGGTACTGGTTTTATCTCCTCTTTCTGTTGAATAGACCATCTCTCACCAACACTGTCCAATTGCATGTCATGATCTTTCTTCCAGAAGAGTCAAGAGTCGCGAGCTCGACGGCTAGGAGAAGTCCCTCTTGACAGAGTGTCGCTTCGCCTCAATTTGTCCTACAATTTGAATGTGATTTGAGCACGGGTTGCTTCCTGGGCGTCGTGGCGCATGTCCACAAGATACTGCTCTTCGTCGAACCACTCGTGCTATCGGTTCTGATTCTAGACCCACCTACATTTCATCCAGTCAGGACTGCAAGGCACCCCGACTGTCCTAGACTTGATGCAAGAGTACCAGCCTACCTTGAAGAATTGGGTTTTGAGCTGTTCCTAGGCGGCAACATATTGTTAGAATTTTTGTGGCTTACGCAAAGGATGTCGATGATAATAATTTCTCGTGTTTTCTCTTTTGTAAGCCTTCACTGGCTTTCTTGCAGTGTTAAGATCAGTTGTGTGCCCTCTCAGATGTGAATTCATTCTTGCCAGTTTGGTATGTCATTGTCGGAATAAAGCATTAGACTTACGCATGTGTCTGCCACTCGTCATGGACAGGAAGCATGGACGTTTCAATAGCTTTTCCGTGTCCCACCTTTGATCATTCGGTAGTGCACCGTGTGTCGTCAAAAAGTGTCCTGACCCCTGAATGCACACACAGTGATCGTACACTCTTTCAGAAACTACCCAATGAAAAGAAAGGCTTGGATGACGATAAGAATTGAAGGCTGAGAGCAGAAATGAAATGGATAGTATTCATTCTTCTGATATATTCCTGAATGTAGGATGTGACGGGATCCAAATTTTGAAACCAATCTATCGTTTATTCCGAGCAAAATGTCTGGTGAAAATACGGAAGTCTACTGAGTCTGAGTAACGGCATAATAGGTGAAACGACCAACCGCTACCGCGAAGCCTGTCGTGCGCCTCTGCTCCACCAGATCCGTCTCCACATCAAGCTCAACAGCGCCGACACCACCCCAACAGGCGGCAAGAGCCAATTCACCCACCACGTCCATCCCGCCCGCGCCTCGAGCTTGCGAATCAGGCTGTCGACCTGTCCTTGCAGCTCCTGCTTTGTACCAGAGTTGTCGATGACGATGTCGGCGTAGGCGACTTTTTGAGAGATGGGGAGTTGGGAGTTGAGCCGAGATGAGGCGTCTTCTTTGGAAGAGCCGTCGCGCTGCATGAGGCGCTGGAGCTGGAGGTCGTCTGAGCTGAGAAAAAAGGAGTTTGTTGACTTGCGCTGGTTGAGGACGCGGTGGTGGATGTTTGCTCACCAGTACACCACCACTATCAGGCCGACGAGCTTCCACAGCGGGCCCTCGATGAGCAGCGGGACGTCCATAATGCAATACTTGTACCCCTTCATCCAGTACCCCAGAACCTGCCACAACATCGCCCTCCTCACAGCAGGATGCACGATCCCGTTCAACTGCTTCCTCTTCCCCTCGTCGTTGAAGATGATGCTTCCTAGCTTCTTCCTATCCAAGGCGCCATCAGGAAGGAGCACCTCGCTTCCAAAGATTTGTACGATCTTCGCGAGGCCAGGGGTGCCGGGCTCGACGACCTGGCGCGCGATGACGTCGGCGTCGACGATGGGCACGCGGGAGGCTTTGAGCATGCTGGACACGGTGGATTTGCCGGTCGCGATGCCGCCTGTGAGGCCGACGACTGGCTTTTGGTTGTGAGTACGGGTAAGGGAGCAGGAGGAGGTACTCACCGAGCATGATGGCGGTCGTGGACAAGCCGGGACGGACGAGAATTTGGACTCAAAAATCTGACATATTGTACGGGCCGAGCCCCGCCTTCTCTCTCCTACCACAACCGACTACGAGTGTGCTACGATAATTCAGGACCTCCTCCGCTGAACTTATTTTTCAATGACCTTTTCAACGTCTCAATAGCTACTTGCGAAACGGTGGACGTTCTCGAAATAATTATTTGTGCAAAGACCCCTTATAACGCGTACTACATAAGCCGTAGCCAAGCCGTAGCACTGGGAAACAAATCATCCATAAAATAAAGATACATAATAAGCAGAATAGTCACCTCTATAACTTATAAGGTATCTATCAACCGACGTATTACAACCTCCCACCACTCTAAAGTGACGTCCTCAATTCCGTACTTCCAAAAAATCCCAAGGATCTCTTGTGAGACATTGTGCGCAGTTTCAACAGAGGTAGACTCAGGAACGACGCCGACCCAAATGACGACAGGTCCAAGAACCCCTTTCCCCTCTTTGTCTGTGTTGAAGCGGACAGGGTCGACGGACGACCACTTGACCCCCGACGCCCGGAGCAAGCCGCAGATCGCCCTACTGATGGTACGCCAGAGGGCATCGTCCGTGTCGTCAATAACACCAGCGGCGGGAGTGCCGACGGGCTGCGGGAAGGGCGTCGTAGAGAAATCCGAGCGGTACAGGAGTTTTGGAGGGGAGCTGACGCTGGCGGGATCAGGAGGATTCTGTCGCTTCTTGTTAGCAAGCTGAAGATCGGAGAGGGAGAGTTCTGAATGAAAGCCGGTAAGTGATACACTGGCAGACGTGAAGAGGGATTACAGGACTTGCGTAATAAATCCGGGCGCCTTCTCATGTTCGCTATCAGCTCCGCAGCTAGTTCAGAAACGTCTACGAACGAGCAAGGTGGTGAGTTCGGCTGGCCTGGACGCGCAAAAAAAAACTAAGGAATTACCGTCCCCCAAAAGACCGGCTTTACACAGTTGAGCGTCGGTAAAAGGGAATTCTTCGAGAAATGAACGTGGAATAGACAAAGAAAACAACGACGGGACTCACTGGGGGCGCCCATATTACTTGTAGACGAGCGTGTTCAGTAAACTGGTTATGATGTGGTCGATTCAGATGATGATGATGATTCAGATGATGATTACCAGCAGGTAGTAGAATACGAAAGACAGGGGTCTAAAAAATCTGGTCAAGTCTGGTGACTCGAAACTCCAAGACATGACCAAGACCTTGAAGGTCTGAGCACTCGTATTAGGTTGTAAAAAGGATAATTTTCGATGTCCAGTAGAAAATGTATGTTGTTCATCCTCTGAGGTTGCTGCCACACAAGCAAAGCATGGGTATTACTCACTTGAAAACTTTGAACACTCACCAGGAGCAGAGCGAAAGTCCATCTCGGACAAAATAGGCTCCATTTTTTGCATCTGGTTCCAGTATTTCACGTACCCACCAGAAGCAGAAATTATTCTTGCTATGAGGGTCCTGGAGGTAGACCAGAATGTGATCGTCTTTTGGCCAAACTCTGTCAAAGTTGGGACGGAATCACATTGAGCGGGCCGACCAGCACCATAACTCTTCCTCCTCCCTCATCGTTAAAGACGACGCTCCGCAGCTTCTTCCTATCAAAGACCCTGTCAGGCAGGAGCACCTCTCTCCCGAGGGTCTGCGCCATCTTCGCGAAACTGGGGATGCCGGGCTCGACGACCTGGCACTCGATGACGTCGGCGTTGACGAGGCTTTGAGCATGCTCGACACGGTGGATTTGCCGGTCGCGATGCCGCCTGTGAGGCCTACGACTACCTGTCGGTTGTGAGCACGGGCAAGGGACTTTTGAAAGGTGCTCACCGAGCATGATGGTGATCGTGGACGGAGTCAAAAATCTGACGTTGCGCGGTCCAAACAGCGCCCATGATATCAAGATCAGCCTTGCCTTGACGCCTTTCTCTCTCATGTGCACTGACCACGACCAACTACATCTACAAGTAGACGATGATCCAGGATCTCCCCACTGAGCTTATCCTGCATATATTTCACTTCCTCAATGATAATGACCTGTTCAATACCTCGATTTCATGCCACCTCCTCAACGTCTTCGCACTGGCAGTCTACATGCAACGAACGGGCACTCCTGACTTCCTCACATCGTGCACGATAACGCCCAACCGCGCAGGGCACAAAGACGTCCTAACATCATTGACTCTCAACCTACCCCGCGCGCGCATCGGGGACTTGTTCTGTAATCTGACCAAGAAATGGAACGTCGTCGATCTGACGTGGAACATCAAGCGGGTCACCCGTCTCGTCGCGCGCCTGTCGTCGGTTCGGAGCGTGTCGATTTTTATTGACGAGGGGATGACTAGTAGATGGCACCTCCAGTCTGGCGAGGTGCGGGAATACTGCCGTCCTTCGTTTGGTGGAGACCTGCGTCGAGAGGGGGTGCACGTCATTCCAGATCGCGCAGCCCAGCCCTGATATCGTGGTTAAAAGCTACAAGAGCGATCTTGAAATAAGACATGGAAACGTCGAGAAAGTCTCCCGTTTACTGCCCACCCATCTGCCGCTCAGACGAAAGCTCGACTCGTCCATAAAAAATGGAGCTGTATCTTCTTCAAGGTCGCGTAGTAAACTGACATCCCTCGGCCTTTATTGCCCCCTCCTCTTCTTCCCAGTTTCTTCGAGATGGACGCTGTCCATCCTACAAGCGTCCCCAATAACCTCCCTAACCTTATCCTTAATAGGGAAAATTCAAACACCTGAAGAGATGGAGCACAAACTCTTCCCAAGCATCGCACGTGCAGTCCCAAACCTGCACGAACTAAAGCTGCACGCAGACATCGAATACATGCCCGCCATCATCCAAAACTTAAAGCTGTTTCCCCGTCTCCAAAAACTAACATTCGGATTCCCACCCTTCTCCTCGATGTCGTTGCCGCAGAAGCTTCCAATAAAAGTCTTCGCCCTCTCCCATCTTACATCCTTCACGGGCACATAGGTAAGCTACATAGTACCGAACTAGTCGGTTCATTGAACGATTACATTGTATCGAGTGTAGTCGGGCCATTGAATTCAATGGAACGTCCCCTATACGGCAAATGGTTCCGGCAGCCCATAGCGGCACCACCTGGCCTCGGGAGCGGTGCCAGACGGCACCATTCAGCCCTCGGGCACCAAACCTGAAGTAGTCAGTATGTACTTACATAGCTCGGCACCGGTATTATAGCCTGTAATAAGCATTTAATAGTCATTTGTTTGTAATAAAATACCAAAAACATATATAAGGACACGGCTTTGCAATGGGAGCGGTGCCGGACGGCACCATTCAGCTTTGTGGCAGAATGTGTGTACTAGTCAGTAGGTATTCACATGGCTCTTCACTTAAATTACAGTGTGTAAGAAGCACTATTTAGTATTTTGTATTCCAGTAAAAACAGAAACACATACAAGGAATAAATTGAGAGCTTTTTCGGCATCGGCACTGGCTGCAATTAAAAGAATAAACAACAGTGGACTGGCAGCTCTGGATTTGGAAACAATTACAGAAGGAGCAGCCACAGGAGCCTTAGCGGGAATGCCTCAGGATTGGGAGCAATGCCGGCAGCAACACCATGTTTTTCGGCACCAGACCTGGATTTGTCGGTAAATATTTAAACAGCTCGGCAGTTGCAATACAGTGGTAATGAGGATTAAAAAAATGGTCTATAATCTGTGCAGGATTATGAGTAAAGGTATTGAAATGCACAGCTTCAGGTATGGCTTCAGGTATGGCTTCGGGTACTGGCACCGGCACCAAAACCGGCAGTGGGAGGCATTGGCATAATAACATTCTGGATAATAATTTTATTGTATGCGGTGCCCTCTAGGAAATATGTAAACAGCTATCAAAACTCCCAATATGAAAGGAAAAGAGTCTAATAATTGATTTTATGCATCCCACACCGGCACCAGCACCTAGTGCTTGGAAGTCCGGTCCAGTCCGGTTTTTTGGCCAAAAATGACAAGACCGAGACCGAGACCGGTCCAGATATTTCCAAAAAGTCAAAAGACCGGACCAGGACCGAAAAAGACCGAAGACCGCAGTCTTTTTCAGTCTTGGACCGGTCTTGGTCTAGACTGGTTTTAAACCGGTTCAGACCGGTTTTTCAACAAAGTAGGCGATAAATTTCGAAATTATGACTCGGTAGATCGATTTTCGTGCTTCTTAGCTTTCAAACGAGTCCAAGAACGCTAAATTACGTTGAGAATTGAGGTACCTACAAAAATACTCGGGTACATCTACCATTTTTATGATATATTTCATGGTTTTTGAAGTATCTCTGTCAGTTTTTGTCCTAAAAATATGGTCTTAAGTGCGTTTTGAAGGGTAATTAAAGGGGTACGAAAGACCGGTCTCAACCGACAAGACCGGTCCACCAAGACCGGTCTTTTTGCGGTCTTTTGATCTCAAAATTGAAAGACCGAGACTGCAGGTCCGGTCTTTTGCAGTCTTGGTCCGGTCCAGTTGCGGTCTTTGCTCAGTCTTGAGACAGGACTTCAAAGCACTACCAGCACCAACACCAGCAGGGAAGGCATTGGCATAATTGTACCGTATCATTCCAGGACTTAATTTTATTGTATGCGGTACCATCCAGGGAATATGTAAACAGCTATATAAACCCCAAAAATGAAATGCAAAGAGTCTAATAATTGATTTTATGCATCCCGCACCGGCACCGGCACCAAAACCGGCAGTGGGAGGCATTGTCATAATTATACTGTAACATTCTAGGACTTAATTTCATTGTATTCAGTACCTTCTGTGAAATAGGTAAATGGGTATATGAACTCCCAATATGAAAGCAGAAGAGTCTAATAATTGATTCTATGAATCCTGCACCGGCACCGGCACCAACACCAGCAGTGATAAGCATTGGCGTAATTGTACCGTATCATTTCAGGACTTAATTTTATTGTATGTGGTGCCCTCAAGGGAATATGTAAACAGCTATATAAACCCCCAATTTGAAAGGCAAAGAGTCTAATCATGGATTTTATGCATCCCGCACCGGCACCGGCACCAGAATCGGCAGTGGAAGGCTTCAGCATAATTATACCGTAACATTCTAGGAGTTAATTTTATTGTATGCAGTGCCCTCTAGGGAATATGTAAATAGCAATAGAATCTTTCACTCTGCAAGGAAAAGAGTCTAATAATTGATTTTACCTGTGCTACTCTCAACAGTGCGGATCCCGAAGCCTTGCAGTTTTATACCGGCATCGGCAGTGGCATCGGCAGTGGCACCAGCAAATGGCATGGACCAGGAAATAATTTCTTGAACTTGTTTTGAGGGTAATAGGTATTTTGACTATTTCCTGTTCACGTACATATTGGTACTTTTACCTGTGACCCATGCAGGTGGACAAACCCCCTTTTACTAATTGGCACTGGCACCACATTACTGCACCGGCACCAGCAATAGTAAACAGCATGCATTTCCCTTATTTTATACTTTTCCTTTTACCCATGCCTGTGAATGAACCCTACCTTTACTTGTTTCCTTTCCCATGCTAGTGAGATGTCCCTGCCATTTGCTAATTTGCACCGGCACCACACTATGGCACCGGCACCTAGGAAAATGCAGTGGTTTGTCAACCTGCATGGGTCACGGATAAAGGTACTGACAGATCTGGGTACGGGTAGCGGTTTGCATACCTGTGACCTTTAAAACGAGCCCACGAACATGATTTTTGGGCAAGAAATGAATGAGATACAGCTCATTTTGTGGAAATCATCAAAATTAGCTTTATCTCATTCATTTCTCAGCTGTTTTGGATGTTCTTGGGGTCGTTTTGATGGGTAAACCCATGCAGGTTGTGAATATTGGTCTGCACGGGTTTGGGTACAGGTAGGCACCCAGACAGCCATGGGTTACCCATGCATTTCTCTAAGCATTGATGGTTTCCTGAGTGATTTGACATTGAAATGCACCTTCAAATCCTTCTCAGTGCAGTCATTTTTGCCTTCCATAGTCAATACAGATATAAAATCATCAATTCATACTGGTAGGATTGTAAATTCATTGCTGCCTGTCTGAATATAGCACCATTAATCCATTATGAGCTGTGTTAATCCTATTTCCTCGAGTACACAATTTAATTTGTGGTTCCAGACATTGCCTGCCTGCTTTAATCTGTATATAAAATGAACTAGAATACACACTCAAGGTTTTCCATCTTTGTATCCTGGCAGTTGTTGCATGATTTGTGCCTGTTCATGTTTCAAATGGCATGCGATCCTTAAGCGCTCATGTAGGCGCCCAATCTTGCAAGTAAGTCGTGTAAGATTACACCACTTCATCCAATAAAAATTCTGGTAGTCTAACCATGCCCATACCCGTGCCTACCTGAAACCCGCAACCACCATAGGTTTACCTATCAAAAAAAGCCCAAGAACGTCCAGAACAGCCCAGAAATGAGTGAGATATGGCTAATTTTGATGAATTTCACCAAAATGAGCTGTATCTCATTCATTTCTGGCCTAAAAAACATGTCCTTGGGCTTGTTTTGTCAGTCACAGGTATGCAAACTACTGCGCTTATCCATAATTATTAATACCGTTACCTGTGACCCATGTCTGTTGACAAACTCTGGCATTTCCCTAGGTGCTGGTGCCGCCGCTAAGGAAATGCACAGGTAACCCTCGGGGGTCTGGGCGCCTACCCATACCTGTGCCCATGCAGACCTGTACCTGCTACCCGCCCACATTTACATATCAAAATAACTTCAAAAACATCCAAAACGGCTGGGAAATGAATGAGATACAGCTAATTTCGATGATTTCCACAAAATGAGCTGTATCTCATTCGTTTCTCTCCCAAAATTCACATTCTTGGGCTCGTTTTGAAGGTCACAAGTATGAAAACCACTACCCCTACCCGTATCTGTCGGTACCATTATCCATGACCCGTGCAGGTTGACAAACCCCTGCATTTCCCTAGGTGCCGGTGCCATAGTGTGGTGCCAGTGCCAATTAGCAAATGGCAGGGACATCTCACTGGCATGGGAAACAAGTAAAGGTTGGGTTCATTCACAGGCATGGGTAAAAGGAAAAGTATAAAATAAGGCAAATGCATGCTATTTACTATTGCTGGTGCTGGTGCAGTAGTGCAGTGCCGGTGCCGATTAGCAAAAGCCAGGTTTGTCCACTGCTGGCATGGGTCACAGGTAAAAGTACCAATATGTACGGGCACAGGAAATAGTTGAAATACCTATTACCCTCAAAACAAGTTCAAGAAATTAATTCTGGTCCATGCCATTTGCTGGTGCCACTGCCGATGCCACTGCTGATGCCGGTATAAAACTGCAAGGCTTCGGGATCCGCACTGTTGAGAGTAGCACAGGTAAAATCAATTATTAGACTCTTTTCCTTGCAGAGTGAAAGATTCTATTGCTATTTACATATTCCCTAGAGGGCACTGCATACAATAAAATTAACTCCTAGAATGTTACGGTATAATTATGCTGAAGCCTTCCACTGCCGATTCTGGTGCCGGTGCCGGTGCGGGATGCATAAAATCCATGATTAGACTCTTTGCCTTTCAAATTGGGGGTTTATATAGCTGTTTACATATTCCCTTGAGGGCACCACATACAATAAAATTAAGTCCTGAAATGATACGGTACAATTACGCCAATGCTTATCACTGCTGGTGTTGGTGCCGGTGCCGGTGCAGGATTCATAGAATCAATTATTAGACTCTTCTGCTTTCATATTGGGAGTTCATATACCCATTTACCTATTTCACAGAAGGTACTGAATACAATGAAATTAAGTCCTAGAATGTTACAGTATAATTATGACAATGCCTCCCACTGCCGGTTTTGGTGCCGGTGCCGGTGCAGGATTCATAGAATCAATTATTAGACTCTTCTGCTTTCATATTGGGAGTTCATATACCCATTTACATATTTCACAGAAGGTACTGAATACAATAAAATTATCCCTTCCACTACCAGTGTTGGTGCTGGTGCCGGTGTGGAATGCATAAAATCAATTATTAGACTCTTTGCATTTCATATTGGGGGTTTATATAGCTGTTTACATGTTCACTGGAGGGTACTGCATACAATAAAATTAAGTCCTGGAATGATACGGCAAAATTATGCCAATGCCTATTGCTGCTAGTGTTGGTGCCGGTGCCAGTGCGGGATGCATAAAATCAATTATTAGACTCTTCTGCTTTCATATTGGGAGTTCATATACCCATTTACCTATTTCACAGAAGGTACTGAATACAATGAAATTAAGTCCTAGAATGTTACGGTATAAATATGACAATGCCTCCCACTGCCGGTTTTGGTGCCGGTGCCGGTGTGGGATGTGTAAAATCAATTATTAGACTCTTCTGCTTTCATATGGGAGTTTCTATAGTTCTTGACATATTTTCTAGAGGGCACTGCATACAATAAAATTGAGACCCAGAATGTTATTATGCCAATGCCTCCCAGTGCCGGTTTTGCTGCCAGTGCCGGTGTGGACAGGTAATGTTGCTGCCAGCATTGCTCACAATGCTGAGGCATTTCCGTCAAGGGCTTCTTGTCTGCTCCTCTTGTAAGTGTTCCCAAATCCATAGCTGCCAGTCCACTTTTACTGTCTGACATTATTCCCTTAATTGAAACTAGTGCCGGTGCCGATAATTCATATCTTGCCCAATAATTGTGTTCTCGGGCTTGTTTTGAAGGTAGAGGGTATGTGAACTCCTACCCGTACCTGTACCTGTACCTGTACCCATCGGTACTCTGGTACTGGACAGCTAAATGGTGCCATTTGGCACCGGCAATGATCTCCTTTTGCTCCACACGCATATTTCTGCTCTTTACCATAATCCGAAATACCAAATAATACCTCTTACACACTGTCCTTCATTTGCCGAGAATATCTACTGACTATTCAACACTTTTTGCCACGGAGCTGAGTGGTGCTGTCCGGCACCGCTCCCATTGCAAAGCCGTGTCTTTATATATGTTTTTCGTATTTTATTTCAAACAAATGACTATTTAATGCTTATTACATGCTATAATACTGGTGCCGAGCTATGTAAGTACGTACTGACTACTTCAGGTTTGGTGCCCGAGGGCTGGATGGTGCCGTCTGGCACCGCTCCCGAGGCCAGGTGGTGCCGCTATGGGCTGCCGGAACCATTTGCCGTATAGGGGACGTTCCATTGAATTCAATGGCCCGACTACACTCGATACAATGTAATCGTTCAATGAACCGACTGATTCGGTACTATGTAGCTTACCTATGTGTCACGGGCTCAGCAGACCAAGCAGCGTACCTCTTCGGACGCCTGGGGGTCTCATGCCCCGCACTAGAATCTGTCAACCTCCTCCTCGCCAACGCCAACGCGAACCTCCTAACCTTCGCACGGCACCTCTCCACCCTCAACGCGCGCCTCGCCGCAATGCGCCTCACACCCCACATCAGCGTCTGCATGCGAAGGGAGCTCCAAGCAATACACGGGCCGCACGCGGAGTACTTCACCACAGGGGCGAAGGCCGAGATGAAGTCCGCGTTCCAAAAGGTGTCTGCTCTAACGTTTGAATTCCCCATCCTCCACGCACTCGACGCGGCAAGCGAGCGCTGGTTTTTCTATCCCTTTCTCGAGGTTTTCACCGCATTGGAGCACTTCACACTTCTCGGACGCTATTCCGGCAGGTTGTCTTCTGCCCGTGCACATGCAGCGGAAGTGGGAAAAGGCTTTTTTTGTGCCCCCGCCCCGATTGTCGCCGCCGTCCGCGCGAGGTATCCAAAGATCGAGAGGGTGAATATGGTCGTCCTGCCCAAGGAGGCTTCGAACGATCAGGAGAGGTTTCATTGGCATTGGGCGAGCCACCATGATAATTCACGTCGGGGGCAAATGAATGAGAGGACATTGCCGAGGTTTGGGAATAGAGAGCTTGAGGGGTGTGCGTGTTCGGGGTTTTGAGCGGTTTTGGTTTTGCTGGAGCGTTGAGCTTGGTCCGTCTTCTCGAAAGCTTGTCCGTCCTTCACCTTTATCCTATATTATATATACTGAGAATAAAAAACATGGATAGAATGATAACGAGAGTCGTTGGAGACTACGGGTACTCGCGATCGCCGAAACATTGCACCACAACAAAATATGGATGAACGGAAGAGATACATCTTTGATCCGTTGCATTTTGAGCATGAGTCAATGTGACTCATGTTTTTATTACGTATTCCTCGTACGTGCATGATGAACCAATCCTTTGGGGATTCTTGCTTGCCGAAGGACCACGTTTACCTCAGCGTGCTCAAGGTTTTACAGTGTCTTGATCGATAATCGGAGTTGGCATGGACTACCATGAAGCAGAGCTCGATTTCTTGTCCTCGTACCAACTAGATCCCGACGGTGCCCGGAAAAAGAGGGAATGGAGGGCCTACACTAGTGCGTGCTGATTGTCATCCCATTATTCTCAATCCTAAAAAATTTACTTGTAGTCAACGTCCTGGCGGTATGCGTTCGCAAGGAATACTGGGAAAAGCTCCGAAAGTCTGGAATACTTCGTAAAACTCAGTCGTTCGATTTACAGTTGTTCAAAACTTTACCAATGGAAATCGTGTTAGAGGTATGCCCTAGCAGACAGGCCTGAAACACGCGATGATCTTATATCCGTTTTTAGATCCTGCAGTGTCTACACCCCATAGATCTTTTACAGTTGATGAAAGCACACAAAATGTTTCGAGACTTACTCAAGGACCGTTCTTCCGCCTCAGTTTGGAAATCAGCATTTGGGAATTACTCTAATATCCCCAAGATTCCACCAAACCTCGCCGGTTACAAATGGACTGGCCTATTGTTCAACCCTTCGATTTGTGAGGTTTGTCTTTTAAAGCACGTCCTTAAAATTCATTGATTCAAGATGATAAAAACAGAGATGTGATGCTTGTCCGGCGCCTTTGATTGTCGCATTCTATCAACGACTATGTGAAAATTGCATTCGTAAAGAGTGAACCTGGTTTCTTACTTCCTTTTCCTGTCGACTGAGTTGAATACTTGGTCAGGTTCGTACACCTGAATGATCTCCGAAGATACAAATATTCTCGCCATGTTACTCAAGATCTAGTCACGAAGACAGAAACGATTTGTATGTTTTAACCTTTCAGGTTCTATTGCCTGATCCAATTTCCTTGACGAACCATAGGGATTGATCCTTTCGATAAAAGCGCCCCGGATCCATGTTTTCGTCAGATCAGGATCAATAGAGCAGAGCTCAAGGCTGTCGCATCTACGCTTGACAGGTTACAAAGTGCTGAACAGGCTCGTGACCCAGGGGCAAGAGAAGCACTGGAAAAATACAAACTGAACAGACATCAACTGATTAGAATAAGAGAAGCTGTAATACACCTCCCTATCTTTCCGCAGAATCATATTTACACCTATGGTCTAGAAATATAAGAACTGTTTATCATGGGCGACATCCTATCAAAACACCCTTTTTCGTAAAACTCGTTCAACGATTCCTTCCTTGTCGGCAACGTGCGCACAATGCTTCGGACAGTTGCATATGACACACTGAAATTTCAATTAGTATCAAGACTCGTTTAAAAAAATTGGATTTCGAAGAGGCCGAGGTCGACGAGATTAAGTTTGATGAAGATACTATCACGAACATTGTCAACACCAGAAAAACCTCGAGACTGACGAAAAGCAGTGAGTATTTCTTCTGCTCTAGCACCCCTGCTCGCTCAGACGGTGGAAATGTTAAGGCTTTTCCAGAATTCTACGACAATTGGATCCGTCCCTTGACACCGCAACACAAAAACGTTGGAAATTCGAGCGTGAAAGACTCATCGAAGAGCGCATGAACTTCGTTAAAGAAGTTTACAAAGACCACTGTATAAGCTACCCCGCAGCGACGTGGGCTTATCTTCCGCCAATTTCTGCTGTCATGCAGTTCAATTCAGTGTTGAGGCTGATGAACGCACCTTGCGATAGTGTACTTGTCAAGGAGGCTCTTCCTAAACTTCTTCCACGGGATGTTGAAGACTGGACAGCATTGATGATGAAACGTCTCATCTCCTCTTTACCGCTGTCCTCGTCTGGCGCTGTCGATAGCACAATGTCTCCAGATTTCAGTGCTCTAAGCCTTGCAACTTCGGTCTTTCAGTGCCAAGGCTCCGGGTATATGCCTAAAGGCATGCGGGTAGGAAGCTGCGCCATAGTACCTTCAACAAAAGATCAAGTGCGCCTTGACGCATGGAACCGTGCGGGCAGCTGCTTAATAGGATGGGATGGCGTAGCACCCCACTTGAGCTGTCATGCATTGGAGCACTGTTGGAAGAATGGCCTGCATTTGTCTCAGCGCGGACACGACGCCGCGAAAATACTCGTAAAACTGCTTGGCCTCGACCCATCCACCACAAAAATAAGGGAAATGAACGCGTTGGATAAACGTTTTGCTTGTTTAAAGTGTTCAACATATCGTGACAGGAATGCGTTAACTTGGCAGGATGCAGTAAGTTAACTCTCTTCAAAAGAATCTTTGCCTGTTTGAACGCCTTTAGGTCTATCATCAAATTAGTACTACTTACGAACATGACACTCCATCCTGGGGTCTGATAGGACTCGAGGCAGAAGCGGAGATAAAGTCGCGAGAGGAATCCGAGCCTAATGTCCGGCACCACAACTGGATTTGCAACCACTGCCCTGAACATTTCGAAAAACGGGTACCCCGAGCGGCCGTCATCGATCATGCCGAAGAAATGTGAGTCAATCCTCTTTTTCGAAGTCCTCAATCTGGATTAATGTCTATTTCAGCCATAACATATCCCGTCCAATCAAGGACCGGGATTATGTATATTTTTGGGCTGACAGAACATACCGTAAACCTGTTCGCATTAATCACAGGAATGTCGTCTGCTTGCAATGTGCATCGACCAAACGCAAGCTCTACAGCTTGGAAGGCGTGCAGGCACACCTCAAGGATTAGTACGTCTTCAATTTTGCACCTGTTTCCGCTTTTTCTTATACTGCTACATTGAAATCGGTTCTAATAGCCATGGTCTTTCGACGGCTGTTGAACATGAAGACTGGAAGGAGATAAAGACCATACTGCGGACTCTGTCGGCCTCAGATTAACACAAAAATGTTCAGTAAACTTTCACTGGCACTCCATAGTCTTGTCCTTTCCTTGTGTTGAGTTGTGGTTTCTACAACTTGAAGGTTTCCACTGGCTTGTTCAGAAAGTGCAGTGCCTGAAAATGCGAATAGATACTCGATTAGATTAGTTGCTCATGCACAAATGTAGACTCAGAGATGGAAGGGAGATCTCGAGAATGAGAAATCATCCGTGATCCGCTTCATTGTTTGGTTCCGAGGCCGTTGCATCCTTCAGAATCATTGCTCGTTCCAAACTTGGTCGCTTTCTACCAGCCACCACATCGTACAGTAACTGCTGATCGAGACATGCAACGATGCATTCAATGCGACAATCTACAAACAAAGGACGACGATAATTGGTACAAGACATGTCCAAAATCTGGAGGTCCATGCACATGCTTGACATGCACAAAACTCACCTCCCTGAATACCCAGATATCTAAAACTATGGACACATTGGAGAGGATGCTGAACCAGCGCCGCGAGCTCAAGGCCGAGATAGACCTCTCGCACTCGTCCATGTTCGACCGAATCCCTGTAGAAATTGTCTCCCATATCTTCGAGTTCTATGTCAGCGATTGGAGTGTTGAAATCACCAATGGTCGTCCCACGCATGCACTGCAACTGGCAGCTGTATGTCAAACCTGGCGGCGCATTGCGTTGCATATCCCTCAACTCTGGTCATTCATCTCCATGGATCTCAGCTGCAGGCAGGAACAAACTCAAAGGCAAGCGATTCAGAGGTATAGGATTCTAACGCACCTCCTTTCAAGTTGGATCGCCCGCTCTCGCCGCGTTCCACTCTCCATTGAGCTTTACTCGAGACACGGCATAGATTCTTGTAACATTGAGTGGATCCTCCCCATTACTGATCTCATCAATGGCATTTCGAGGAGGTGGAAGTGCCTCAAACTTCGGCTCCCCATGTGGCTAACGGTCCGTCTTTTTGCCAGCTGTCGTGGTCAATTCTGCACAGCATCATCGTTGGAGGCGTTACAGATCTGGTACGGATCGACAGACTTATATAGAAGCGGCGGCAATAGTGGAATAACCAAGCCAGCACCGAAGACGGTCGATCTTAAGGCTATTTGCCTTCTGTGGCTCGAGATTGGGTGGCACAATGTCACCAGCCTGAGTGTCTGTATTGTATACATCAAAGACATTCTCCATATCCTTCGCCTTTCTCATTCGTTGGTTGATTGCAACCTAAAGCGTCTTTTCTTAACAGAGGATGAGGATGGCAACATCCCTGACCGCAACCTTCCCTTTGTACATGAAAACTGGAACGGCTCTTCATCGAATTTAAAGATCCCGAGTGCCCCACTGAATTTTTTTCCCAAGTCACCTTACCCGCTCTGGAGTCCCTCAGTTGCGATTTCGAGGACCATATCCTTTCAGTTGACATGTTTGTATCATTTCTCCAGCGATCAGGTAGTCCGGCGAAGAAACCAGTTTCACCCGGCTCAATGAACCCAAACCCAGAATTGCATGGAACAAACACGAATTTAAAAACTCTAACTCTCATCCGTCCAACTTTCCTTGCAGATGACGCGGACTTGATTCGGATATGCCATGCTGTCCCAGGTCTAAAGGAACTCGATCTAGCGGACGTCGATGACAAGTTCGTCGACGTGTTCTATCGCGCGCTTGCGAATGACACCGCATCCAGCCCTAGCGATGACATGCAAGTTCCCACAGGCGATTCAGTGAACTGTACGACTCTCGAAGACTCGAACCCAAACGACTTCGCAGCCTCCGCTTTGTTGCTCCCAGCCCTCGAGAAGCTTATAGGTGCGACTTGGAGCGAAGCCTTCCCTTGGGAAGTCATACCGAGATTTTTTGTTCCTTTCGAAATTCAGAAGCCAAGCTGCTGTCGCCCATTGCACACCCTCAGGTTTTGTTATATCACGGATGCACCTGAACCCTTCCCTTCCATCGATGCGAAGACGCTCGCTCTTCTTCGTGATCTCATCGACCAAGGCGTTGATTTATCAATTGTAAATTTGCATTCAAACGGAGAAGCAGATATGGTCCGATATCCAGGTGACTAGCCTGAGGTTTCAATCGATTTTTTTTTTTTTTTTTTGGAAGTTTACCCTGCTAATTTGTATCGTTGCAGCCAATTCTGGATTCTGGTCCCAAGATAGCAAAATATGGGATGGACGGAAGAGATGAATGAGAATATGCCTCCGTGATCCGTTCCATCATGAGTGTGAGTCACTGTGACTCAGGTTCTTATTACGTAGTAGTCCTCGTACGTCCATGTTGAACCAATCCTTTGGGAATTCTTGTTTGCCGAAGGACCGACCACGTTTGCCTCAGCGTGCTCAAGGTTCAAGTGAACTTTTTTCACCGTCTTGATCGATAATCGTATCTGGTATGGACTACCGGGAAGCAGAGCTCGAATTCTTGTCCTCGTACCAACTAGACCCCGATTGTGACTGGAAAAAGAGGGAATGGAGGGCTCGTTCCAGTACGTGCTGATGGTCATCGTGTTTTTTTTTGAATCCTAAAAAATTGACTTGTAGTCAACGTCTTGACGCTATGTGTCCGCAAGGAATACAGGGAGAAGCTCCGGTCGTCTGGAATACTTCGTAGAGCTCAGTCATTCGATCTACAATTGCTCAAAACCTTACCAATGGAAATCGTGCTAGAGGTATGCCCTTGCAGACAGGCCTGCAATACGCGGTGGTCTTATATCCGTTTTCAGATCCTGGAGTGTCTTCACCCCATCGATCTTTTACAGTTGATGAAAGCAAACAAAATGTTTCGAGACTTACTCAAGGAGCGTTCTTCCGCCTCAGTTTGGAAATCAGCATTTGAGAATTACTCTAATATCCCCCCGATTCCTCCAAACCTCGCCGGTTACAAATGGACTGGCCTATTGTTCAACCCTTCGATTTGTGAGGTTTGTCTCTTAAAGCACATCCTTAAAAACCTTTGATTGGAGACAATAAAACAGAAATGTAGTGCTAGTCCGGCGCCTTTGATTGTCGCATTCTATCAACGACTATGTGGTGACTGTCTTTGTAAAGAGTGAATCTGGCTTCTTACTTTCTTTTCCTGTCAAAAGTTGAATACTTGGCCAGGTTCATAGACATGAATGATCTCCAAAAATATTCTCGCCATGTTTCCCAAGATCTAGTCACGAAGGCAGAGATGATATGTATGTTTTTTCTTTCAGGTTCTATCGCCTGATCCGATTTCTTTGACGAACCATAGGGCTTTATCCTTTTGCTAAACGCGACTTGAGTCCGTGGCATCGCGAGATCAAAATCAATAGGGCGGAGCTTAATGCTGTCGCAACTACGCTCGACAGGCTACGAAATGCTGAACGAGCTCGTGATCCAGGGGCAAGAGAAGCACTGGAAAAATACGAACAGAACAGACGTCAACTTATCAGAATAACAGAAGCTGTAATACACCTGCCTATCTTTCCGCAGAATTATATTAATACCTGTGGTTTAGAAATATAAGAAGTGTTCAACATGGGCTACATCCTACAAAAACGACCTTTTTCGTAAAGCTCATTCAACGATTCCTTCTTTGTCGGCAAGGTGGGCACAATGCTTTGGAGAGTTGCTATATATCATGCTGATTTTTCAATTAGTATTAAGACTCGTTTAAAAAAATTGGATTTCGAAGAGGCAGAGGTCGACGAGATTAAGTTCGATGAAGATACTATCACGAACATTGTCAGCACTAGAAAAACCTCGAGAATTACGAAAAGCAGTGGGTATTTCTTCTGCTCCAGCACCTCCGCCACTCAGACCGTTGCTCTGTTAGGCTTTTCTAGAATTCTGCGACGGTTGGTACCATCCCTTCGGACCGCAACACAAAACCGTTGGAAATCCGAGCGCGAAAAACTCGTCGAGCAGCGCACCGACTTCGTCAAAGGAGTCAATGACTACTGCATTAGCTACCCCGCAGCGAGGTGGGCTTACCTTCCGCCAATTTCTGCTGTCATGCAGTTCAATTCCGT
This sequence comes from Galerina sulciceps, assembly GCA_023014345.1. Classification (NCBI taxonomy): domain Eukaryota; kingdom Fungi; phylum Basidiomycota; class Agaricomycetes; order Agaricales; family Galerinaceae; genus Galerina; species Galerina sulciceps. Next base: position 530,772 of record JAEDXJ010000035.1, read on the forward strand.
GATGAGGCTGATGAACGCACCTCGCGAAGATGCACTTATTGCGAAGAGTGTTCCTAAGCGTCTTTCACGAGATGTTGACTATTGGACGGCGTTGGTGATGAAACGATTCGTATCGTCATTGCCCCAATGCTCGTTTGGCGCTGTCGACAGCGCAACGTCCCCAGATTTCAGTGCTCTATTCCTTGCAACTTCGATTTTTCAGTGCCGAGGCTCCGAGTACATGCCAAAGGGTATGCGAGAAGGATGCTGCGACATAGTGCTTGATCCTTATGAGCCTGGAAGTGAGCGCCGGCGTCACGCATGGAAGCGCTCAGGAGGCTGCATGATAGGGCGGGATGGTGGATTACCTCACTTGAGCTGTACTGCATTGGAACAATGCTGGAGGAATAGTATACATTTCTCGCAGCGCGGACACGATGCTGCGAAGGTGCTCGTACAACTGGTTGGACTCGACCCAGCCGTCACTCAAATCCAGGAAATGAACGCCCTGGATAAGCGTTTCGTTTGCATGATGTGCCCTACACATGACCGGGAGGCATATACCTGGCAGGATGCTGTAAGTCAGCCTTCTTCAAAAGGATGTTCGCCTGTTTGAACACCTTCAGGTCTTTCATCACATTTGGTACCGCCATGACACCATCTTGGGGTCTGATAGGACCTGAGGCGGAAGCGGAGATAAAGTCTCGAGAGGAATCCGAGCCTAATATCCGACAGCACAATTGGATGTGCAACCACTGCCCTGAACATTTCGACAAAGACAAACGGGTACCGCGAGCCGTCGTCATTGATCATGCTAAAGAAATGTGAGTTAATCCTCTCAGACTCTTTTTGAATACTCAATCCGGATTAATGTCTATTCCAGTCATAGCATATCCAGGCCAGTAAAGGACCTGGATTATGTCTATTTCTTGGCTGACAGGACGTACCGTAACCCTGTTATTGTTAACGAAAGCAATATCGTCTGCTTGCGATGTGCATCTACCAAATGCACGCTCTTCCGCTTGAAGGGCGTGCAGGCACACCTCAAGGATTTGTACGTCTTCAATTCTGCACCTGTTTTCGCTTTTTCTTATATATTGGGATTGGTTTTAGCCATGGTCTTTCGACGGCTGTTGAACACGAAGATTGGAAGGAGATTAAGACCACACTGCGGACTCTGTCGGCCTCGAATGAATCCAAAAATGTCCAATAAAATATTACTCGATGGCCTCGTTTTTCTCGGTGTTGAGTTGTGGTTTTTGTTTCCCTGTCGTCGAAGTCCTGGTGATTCACGCTGTCAATCACCGAGAGTGATAGTACTATACGTTCCAATGTCATCATTCAATACACTCTTCAGTCTGAGTCCTGAGTGCTTCGCACTTTGACTACCCTATATCTAATAAGGTTCTCTTATTGACCTTCGAAGAGGTCAGCTGGTGGACTCAAAAAAATTTCAAAGCCATTACTTATCTTGAATTATCAGTGTCAAAACGTCAAGGTCCATATTGGAACTCATTCAGTTAACCAACAGTTAACTTGAACAGCATCTAACCTTGTAGGTTTCCATGTTCAATTAGTTAGTAAATCACTGGAAAGCAAGTCATTATGTAATGTGGCGGAACGCCTCTTGCTCCCAAACGCCGTAGATGTGACACACCCAAACATCCCGCCACGACTGAAATCTCCCATTCATTATGGCCTACAGAATCTGCGTCATGACCAACACTGGACCAGTCAATCAAGGACAACGCAAGGAAACGATCCATGTATTAGTTCAACATCGGATAAATAAATTCAGTTGACCGGAAATTGGAAATCATGCGCCATTTTACTGAAATTTCTGGATACCCGCTTTCCTACGCAAACCTACCACGTCGTAACTGCTGGCCAGAAACATGCATCGACGTGTTCAAAGTGACAAACTCCAGACAAGCGACGATGATACCTCTTACAGATGTCCAACCGCGGGAGATCCATGCGCCACTTGCACAAAATTTTCCTCCCTGAATATCCAGATATCTGAAACCGTGGATGCATTGGAGAGGATGCTGAACCAGCGACGCGAGCTGAAGTCCGAAATAAACCACCTGCACCCATCCATGGTTGACCGAATGCCTGTGGAAGTTGCCTCCAATATCTTCGAGTTTTATGTCGGCGACTCTCACTACTCAGGTGAATTCGGCTTCGGGGCCCCACCCGCATTGCAGTTGGGGGCTATATGTCAAACCTGGCGGCGCATTGCGTGGTCCATCCCGCAACTCTGGGCCTCCATCTCCATGGACCTCAGTATCAAGCCCAGAATAAATTCAACGACTCCGAACCCAGTGCAGAGGTATGCGATTCTAGCACAGCTCCTTTCAGATTGGATCGATCGCTCAGGCAGCTCTCCACTTTCCATTGAACTGCAAGCAAGACACGTCACTTTTTCTCTTCACGTCGAATACCTCCACCCCATTATTAATATTGTCAATGGCCTTTCGACGAGGTGGAAGTGCCTCAAGCTTCGACTTCCATTGTCGGTGCTGCCTCTATTTTTCGTGAACACGGGTCAATTGAACGCAGCATCGTTCCTGGAGGAGATACAGATCTGGAACACCACAACTCTTCTCGACCGGATATCAGGCTCATTTAGCTTACAAGGAGGAAGTGGTGGTGAAAGTGGAACGGCCAAGCCAGCACCAAAGGTGGTCGACCTTGGGGCTGTTCGCGTAAAGTCGCTTGATATTGAATGGAACAACCTCACCACCCTGCAAATCTGCATTGTGTACCTCGCTGAAATTTTCCATGTCCTTCGCCATTCTCCTTCCTTGGTCGATTGTACCATAACGAGGCTTTACGTATCGGAGGGTGGCGACGTCGGCGACCTCCCCAATCGCAACCTTCCCTTCGTTCATGACAAACTGCAAAATCTTTCCATAAAATTCAACGATCCTCATTGCTCCATCGAATTTTTCGCCAGAGTTACCTTGCCTTATCTCAAGGTTCTTAGATGCAATTTCAAAGACTATCCGCTTCCAACCGACACATTTGTATCTTTTCTCCAACGATCGGGTCTGTCAACCAAGAAACCCATTTCACCTGGGTCAACGACAGGATTGCAAGGGATGAATACAAATTTGAAACTTCTCAATCTTATCCGTCCACGTATTTCAGGAGGCGGTACAGATATAATCCAAATATGCAATGTTCTCCCAGGTCTAAAGGTATTCAGTTTGTTGCCCACTACCGACGTGGGGATACTTCTTTTGACGTGTTTTATCGCGCGCTGGTGAACGACACCGCATTCATTCCTGACGGCGACAGTCAGGTTGCTGGAGAAAATACAGTAAACTGTCCCACTCTCGAAAACTCGAATCTCAACGACGCTGAAAGCTCTATGTTGCTTCCGGCCCTCGAGACCTTCATAGGCAACCAAAGGTTTCCTTGGGAACTTATACCAGGATTTTTCCTTCCTTTCAAAGGCCAAAATCCAAGCCATTGCCGCCCACTGCATACCTTTAGAATTTATCATATGACGGATACACCTGAACCCCTCCCTCCCATTGACTCGAAGTCACTTTCTCTTCTTCATGATCTTATTGACCGAGGTGTTCATTTATCAGTTATGCACGGGAATTTGGCTGGAGAAACAGATATGATCCAGCATCCAAGCAGTGCTTTATGGCAATGAGGAGGTTGTTTGGGGTACTAAAATGACATCATAAATTAGAACCTCCTTGTACTACCAAACGTCGGAGAGTCGAAATTCCCTGTGACAAATAGTAACTTTTACTGTGACCCAACTTGATACTTTCCACCACGACCAACTCAAGGTAATTTGCTTGAGCCACTCATTTCTTCGAGCCTTTTCCCTGAAATTTTTCGATTAGGTCCCAATCAATTTCAATTCTTCGGAACTTCATCCTGCCATGTACCGCTGTAGCCAATGCGGCAGCCTCGAAACATCTGATCAAGAACAGTCGTTTAAAACTTGTCAGATCTCGCATGGTTCTCCGTGCGAGCTCTGCAAGCAACTGGAGCGCATGAACAGCGAGATATCTGAAAAACTAAATGCACTTCAAGAGTTGTTGTACCGGCGCCGAGAATTGAAAGCGCAAATCAATTCTCTTCATGATACGTTCGTACAACACCATGTGCCTGAGGAAATTATTTCTTCAATATTTGTATCCACGGTCTGCCATCCGACAAACCATAATGGTCTCTGGCATCAATTCTGCTCGCCACTAACCTTGGGGGCAGTTTGTCGAACGTGGCGCTGGATTGCGTGGTCAACTGCCTTTGGACAGCTCTGGAGATCAGCATTGGACCCGATAGAGGCGAAAAAATGACCCAACTCCTCTTAGAATGGTTAGCTCGATCGAGAAACCTCCCGTTGTCAATTCGAGTCTTCGTATTTGGCGACCATTCGAAATTAACCCCTGTGATTGAAATTATTAACCAATGCTCTGGTCGACTGCAGTTTTTGGATTTGGATGTTCCTAATTCTTATTTCTCAGATTTTTTCGATGAAGATTGTGATTTCTCCATATTGCACACCCTTAAAATACGGTCTTTCTGTTTTTCTCCATCGGCTCTGAAGATAGTCAAAGCGGCACCGACAAAGGTCACTATTTGTGGTCCTACGATTCGTGCGCTGGGATTCAACTGGGAAAATGTCACTCATGCCTCCGGACAGATTTTGAATACCAACGGAATTGTTGACCCGCTGGAACGGGCTCCCCAGGTCATAGACTGCAACTTCATCATAACGAAAGAAGTCGGACTCGGAATCGGACACATATCAGCACCAGCTGTTCTGATCTCACACCGTCATCCACCCGCTTACCCACAGCTCAAGTCCCTCACCATTGACCTACGGCACAAATGTATGGATTTTTTGACGACATAAGCTTACCAGGTGTAACAAAACTCACGCTCATATCTCGGGTCACTCTGCCAATGGATGCATTAGTGTCCCTGCTCACACGATCTTACTTTCCTTTGGAAGAACTTAATCTCCAAAGTGAATGCGTCAAAGGCGAAGACCTAGTTCAGCTTGCGAGAGCGGCTCCTTCTCTCACCAAGCTATTCATCCGTCCAAACACTACACACGTCCTGAACTTGCCACTGGACTCTTTCTACCGAGCCCTCTCCTCCCACCTTCCAACTAAGGACAGCGATCAATCTACTGGCATTGTGGAACCATTACTCCCATTGCTTTGAATATTCAGTCTAGACGCAGAAATTACTTTCCCCTGGGAACTTGTTCTGGGCCTCTTCGCCCCATTTAACGAAAAGGATAATGCCCCTCGAAGACCGCTTACGTCGGTCAATATAAGTTGCGAATCGGTGAATGAATAACTATGCTGATAGAAAGACTCTGTCTTTCCTCCGAGATCTTCAGGAAGCTGGCATTTCTCTCCAATTCAAGTGCTATGGAAATGACTTAATGGAATGGTCTCAACACAAGGTAGAAGAGGAGAACCAAGATATGGAGCCCTCAAGTGATGATTACTGGTCTGCTTGACAGTTGACGAAAACTCAATGGAGGCATAATTGTATTTCTACTTCGGACCTTGGTACATCACAATATTTATCAAATTGATGCTTTCATATACAACATTTGTGTGAATGACGCTTTCTATACTGTACACCTCTTGAAGAAGTCGGAGCTCAATTGACCAGAGCTGCGGCACTTTGCTGACTCAGATCCTTCCAAACCTATCCAGAATGGGTCTTCCATACGATGGCTACAGTACGTCAAACAGGATTATAAGAATTCGTAGAGAGACTGGAAGGATTCCTGATGTGACGTACCAGAGCCTCGGGCGAATTTCCAAGAATCTTCTCGATCTTGTCCATGATCTCCGGAGTCAGTTTAGGAATGACCTCGATGGCTTTCAGGTTCTCGATGACTTGCTCGGGTTTGGATGCCCCGAGAATGACGGTCGAAGTATTAGGGTTTTTGGCAACCCATGCGAGAGAAAGGGCTGCTACGGTCGTTCCCACTCTGTGGAAAAAGAGTTTCAATTCTGATCGAACCTGAGCTTCGGCAAGAGGAGTCAGCTTACCTTTCTCAGCAAGAAGGGTCAACTCCTTCACTTTTCGGATCTGTTCTTGGCCTTCAGGAGCTTTGAGCTGAGCAATAGTGTCCTTAAAGAAGGCGGAGTGGTTGGCGAATCGAGTATCCTCCGGGACGCCATCGTTGTACTGCCCTTCTTCAGTACATAGGAGTGTATGTTGGTAGGACTAAAACTATACCTTTCCGGTGAGTAACCACTGGCCAGAGCTGAGAATACCGTGGTCCCAGGTGTACTTCTTGTAAAGGGGGCTGTTGTGCAAAATCAGCCATGGTAAGAATTTCAGTCTAGGGATGATGCCGCACTGGTATTCCTTTTCCGGGCGCTCTCGATGGAACATACTATCAAGTGCATTATGAGATATTGCTAGCGTCGAAAAGGAATAAGCGAACTGATGTTTGCATTGCTCGGCGATTGGGCAATAAGGTGGAGTTTATTTGCAACATCTGCCACAATCAGTCAAAGAGGATAATTGTGAAGAACCTACGATGGCTCTTCGATTTCTCTAGCACTCCATTCGATGTAGCCCAGTAAGGCCTCGACAATGAGCAAGGTTTGGCTGGAACTAGGGACAGTCCAACGCACCCATCCCTTTTCGACATAGTTGAAAGCGCGAACAATTTCTTCCATGGCACTATTGAAGCAATAAGTCAAATACAGAGTGGAAGCTGCCACAGTCACCTGAATGGTCAAATCTGTGCGCAAAATTACGTCGACATATTCAAGACCGAGACGCGCAAGTGATTCCTGAGTTCCTTCGATAATTGCATGGCAATGATAAGTTTTGGAAGGACTAGCCGAAGTACTTACTGCTTGCGCGATAGGCCTTGGTCATTAGGTCCCTTCCGAGGTCCCCAAAAGAGTTTTGTGGTGATGACTAGATCAGTTCTTCGAATTCCTAGCTCTTTGATAACTCGACCCCTGTCATCCACTTCAGTATAAGACGCAATCTAAATATTGGATATCGTACATTTCCTCCTCGGATTTTCCTCCTGCATAGGCCTCTGCTGTATCAAACATATTGATTCCATTCTCGAATGCAACTTTAATGATTTCCTTGAACACGAGGGTCAGCAAACACGTTTCATGTTGACCTGTCTCGAGAAGTACCTTCACTGGGTCACCCACGACTGTTCCTCCAAGAGTAAGCCCTTTAAAATCGTTTAGAACGTCCTGGTAAGATGCATCATACACAAGAACTTACAGCCTCCCAACGAGAACACTGGCACTCGCAATCCACTTGGTCCAAGCCGGCGGAAGGGCATATTCTTTGGGTCAAATTCGCGCTGAACAGGCCATGACTGGAGGACTGACATAGTAGCGACTACAGTGGGAGTCGTTTGTGAGGCGGGGGGGAAGCAACTCGAATCCCAGGGAAAGAGGAACTAAATATTGTTCGGATCGTGGACCGTGTAATGGTAACGAATTAATAATCGTTTGAAATAAGAAAAGGGCTATAGATAACCCGGCCTAGAGAGTGGTTTCCTTAGATTAGAAGCGAACGTCATGGAAGGATCGTACCTGGCTGCCTCATTGGAGTTCGACCGCATGGTCTGCAGAATCAGCTGACGGCGCTTTGGATCTGATGAATGTCGGGATTGGCGGCAACATAAAAGAGACAGAGTCGCAAAAAAAAGGCTCTAAAACTATTTTCGGACTCAGATGCATAGATGAGTGATAATCGAGTAGAAATGGCCGATGATGATGATATGGAGGATTCGTCATTGGCCACTATCCCTACCCTCAACAGTTTGCAGGATGAGTTCCGATGCTTATTCGTTAACTTTCGAAGGCCTTGATCGAGTCTTTCAAGCTCAGGATGTATCGGAATAATTCGATTCTGCATACTAAGCATTTTGAAGGACTCATGTGCGAAGCTCTGATAAACATTGCAAACAGGTCTAGATTCTTCCAAACCTATCCAAGATAGGTCTCCCGTACGATGGCTAGTGTTGCAGAATAAGACTTATCAGAAACGGTAGAAGAGCAAAAAGATCTCTTTAAGCAACATACCAGAGCCTCAGGCGAATTTCCAAGGATCTTCTCAATCTTGTCCATGATTTCTGGCGTCAATTTCGGAATGACCTCGATGGCCTTCAGGTTCTCAATAACTTGTTCAGGCTTGGAAGCTCCAAGGATGACCGTTGAAGTATTGGGGTTCTTTGCGACCCATGCGAGAGCGAGAGCCGCCACAGTCGTTCCCAACTCTGTTTTAAAGGCAGATAATGCAAATTAGGGCCTTGATCAAATCCACACGAGGAAAATCGCCGACCTTTCTCAGCAAGAAGAGTCAACTCCTTGACTTTACGAATCTGATCTTGGCCTTCAGGGCCTTGGAGCTTGGTAATGGTGCTCTTGAAGAACGCAGTGTGATTAGCAAACCGAGTGTCCTCTGGGATGCCATCGTTGTACTGTGCATAGTTGTCAATTTTGGAAATTTATATTCTCTAGAAATCCGCACTTTTCCTGTGAGTAATCCACTAGCCAAAGCCGAGAACACAGTGGTTCCGGTGTGATACTTCTTGTAAAGAGGGCTGGTTCCAAATTAGCTAAGACGACATCTTTAAGAGAATTTGATACGCACTGATACTCCTTCTCTGGACGCTCTCGATGGAACATGCTATTTAATGGTTTGTGAGAGATTTCCTGAGTGAAAAAGGAGGCATGCGTACTGATGTTGACATTGTTCGGCAATTGGGGCGATGAGATTAAGTTTGGTTGCAATGTCTAATGTTATTTGTTAGACAAGCTGGAAAGCATCGATGCGAGGAGAGGACGCACGGTGAGCCTCTTCAATTTCACGCGCGGTCCACTCTGATGTGGCCCAGTATAGTGCCTTTGACAAATCAGTCAATATAAGACGTGAAAATAATGAGCAGAAATTTTGGCATACCCATCCTTTTTCAATGACATAGTTAAAGGCGCGAACGATTTCTTCCATAGGTACTGTGAAGCAATAAGCTGAGGACAAAGAATCACAGAAAAGAATTCAGCTCACTGGAGTGGTCATGCCTGTGCGCGAAAAGCACGTCAACATAATCGAGCCCGAGACGCGCAAGTGACTCTTGAGTTCCTTCAATGATGCTTAAAGTGGAAAATGAGACCAACAAGATTTTTTTGAGCAAGCCAGAGAAGACCTACTGCTTGCGCGATAATCCACCGTCGTTGGGGCCCTTTCGAAGTCCCCAGAAGAGTTTCGTCGTAATCACCAAATCAGTTCTTCGAAGTCCAAGCTCTTTGATGACTCGACCCCTACCAACTTCTTCATTTTCAGGTAAAATTTCACTGTTTGAACGACGTACATCTCTTCCTCGGATTTTCCTTCCGCATACCCCTCCGCCGTATCGAACATATTGATTCCATTCTCAAAAGCGACTTTGATAATTTCCTACATTGATTGGTTAGTGGATACGCCTCAGGCAGACCTAAATTGCAAGGTGTACCTTCACTGGGTCACCTACGACAGTGCCTCCAAGAGTAAGCCCTTTTGAAACCTGTCAATCATGATAAGGTAGCTTAATACCGTAAGAACTTACAGCCTCCCAAAGAGAATACCGGCACTCGCAAGCCACTGGGTCCAAGCCTGCGGAAAGGCATGTTCTTTGGATCATACTCGCGCTGAACTGGCCATGATTGAAGCACGGACATCGTTGCCACTAAATCTGCTTGGGTGGGAAACAAGTTCTGGATACCACTCAAGGAAGAGTTAAATATCGAACGGTCGACCGAGGACCGTGTAATCGTGAAGGATGAATAATCCTATGTCATCATTCGAAAAGAGAAGAGAGTTTATAGATAGCCCGGCCTAGAGAGAGGTTTTTGCTTAGATTGGAAAAATATCTTATCGAAGAGCCGTACCTAGATGCATCTTTAGAAACTGACCGCATGGGTATCAGTCAGATGACGGCGCTTGTGAACTTTGTTGTAACCCGCAGAAATGTCGGCAAAAGATAAGTTAAATGAAGGCCTGAAGTGAGTCTGACCAAAGTTTGTTCAGGAGACACTCAAGTAACTTTGCATGTTACATAGCCGAATGAATGCTGAACGTCGATGGCGAGGTGTGAAGACGAGGGTCAACAGATTCATTTTATACGTTCATAGAAGGTTCTCGAGTTACAATAAGATGATTCGAGAATATCTTTTCTCCACTCGAGCACCTTCAATCTTCAAATTAGATTCGACCAAATCGATCCAGCATGGGCCGTCGATAGGCAGGCTAGAACAAAAAGCGTCAAACTCACGAATCAAACTTTGCGACTTAAACTTACAGGTGTATCAGGAGTGTTGCTCAGAATCTTCTCAATTTTGTCCATGATCGCAGGTGTCAACTTAGGGATAACCTCGAGAGCCTTCAGATTGTTGGTTATCTGTTCCGGCTTCGACGCGCCTAGGATGACAGTCGAAGTGTTGGGGTTCTTCGCGACCCAAGCAAGGGCAAGAGCGGCCATCGTTGTTTGCAATTCTTGAAGGAGAGCATCCATGAACCCTGATCGCGACTTTGTCAAGTGATAAGGAGACACATACCTTCTTCGGCCAACTTGGTCAACTCCTTGACCTTGCGAATCTTCTCTTTGCCTTCTTGGGTATCGAGGCTCTTGACGAGGTCACCAAAGTCGTCCGTGTGCTGCGCAAAGCGCGTGTTTTCAGGTATACCGTCGTTGTACTGCATAAAACAAAGAAAGTCGTATTAGAGCACTGATGCCCTCAAAAGCTCAACATGCATACCTTCCCAGTCAGAAGCCCAAACAAAAGGCAAGAATATGCCGTCGTGCCCAAATGATAATCCTTGTATAAATGTCTGTACTCGTTCTCGGCACGATCGCGGTGGAACATGCTGTCGAAGCCAAATTCAGCTTCAAGAAAGACAGACTCCTATTGTTACGAGTGAACCCACTTGTGTTGGCATTGTTCGGCAATTGGAGCGATGAGGTGCAGTTTCGTGGCCACATCTACAAGTTGTCAGTCAAAGAAGCCAACGAGGAGAAAACAAGAGATTATTTACTATGAGCTTGCTCTATTTCGCGAGCGGTCCATTCGGAGGTGCCCCAGTAGTTTGCCTAGTTGCAACACTCAGTGTGCTGCCTAAATTTACACTCCATCGAAAACTTACCCAGCCTTGGGCTATCACATAATTGAACGCCCTTACAATTTCCTCCATAGGTACTACACAGAGATGCAATAAATCAACGTTGCTCAAATTCTTCTCCATGAAAAAAAAGTGGCATACCATTGTGGTCGTGCCTGTGCGCAAAGATGACGTCGACATAGCTCACACCAAGACGGGCGAGTGACTCTCGTGTTCCTTCAATGATGCTATATTGGTGCGACAACATCAATTCAAGAGTAAGGTGGAAGAAACCAATGACAAAGACTGACTGTTTCCTGGAAAGACCACCATCATTGGGCCCTTTCCTCCCAATGCCCCAAAAGATCTTGGTGGTAATGACCAAGTCTGTGCGGCGCAGACCGAGCTCTTTGATCACTCGTCCCCTTTTTCGAATTATGAGCGGCATTTTGGAGACACAAAATGCGGAGGAACGTAACGTACATCTCTTCCTCCGACTTTCCACCAGAATACTCCTCTGCAGTATCGAACATGTTGATGCCAGCTTCGAACGCGGTCTTGATAATTTCCTATTCACCCAGAGCACAAAGCCACAATCAGGTTTTGCAAACTTGGGAAAATATAAAGATGAACGTTCGTGCATACCTTGACAGGATCACCTTTCAGAGTGCCTCCAAGAGTCAGCCCTTCCAAGCCAATCAGTCCTCGCTCACAGCAGCAACACAAGTCAACAGAACGTACATCCGCCCAAGGAGAACAGGGGCACGCGAAGCCCACTAGGCCCAAGTCGACGAAACACCATGCCCTTGGGATCGTACTCGCGCTGGACGGGCCATTCTTGCAGAGGACTCATCGTTACAACAACACTTGCGTCGAAAAAAATAGACTCGGATGAGGGTTAAAAGGTTTTTGCAGGAGGCTGGGTTATAAGTGTTCCGATCTTCTCATGCACCCAGGCGGTTGACGTTCTGTGCTAAGGAGCGCTCTAGGTTCTTGGCGGTAGGTAATTAGAACGTGCTCTCAAGCAAAGGTCGGATCCGGGACGATAGGAAAGGTCCCGCGCGTGTGGAAGTCAGCTGAGGGCGGATGCAAAGTTCAATGTGGGATGCCGTTCGTCGGCATAGAGAGGAGCCATCGAGGACGATCGAAGCAGTTTGAGGAGGAAAATAGATTCCATGCGAATTCATGAGCATAAATTGGAAGCTATTGGAGGACCATCATAATGGGGATCTTATTTTCAAATAGACGGATTGCGCGAGTGGTCTTGATATTAGGTCATGCAACAGAAGGGATTACGCCATAATTTGAGTATTCATTGCAGAAAAAGGGAGGTCGATGAGTTGAAGCTGGGGAAGAGGAAACGATGGTGGGCCCACTGTGTCATCAATCGCAGAATGTTCCTCCTGTGAACGCCTGTGAACAATTTGGAGCCATTTGGACGTTTGGAAGCACTTTTCGAAGAGCTCGGCGTTTTTAACATGTTCTTTGAGCTTGCCGGGATTTTTTCGGGGATTCCAAGTCTTGGAAATTCTTAATTACATCCACAGAACCTCGTCGCCTTGACTTTTGAATGAGGAGCCGACACTTGAGAGTGAGAAGTGAGCAAATATCGAGACAACAGTCATTTCAAGACCATACCTTACGAACACTCGGTACACATCTGGTCGGACACTCAGCCCGCGCAACGGGTTGACACCTCTTCAAATTTCACTTCAGTACAGGAATGCTCAAACCATCTTTCGCCTTTGAACGCACTTCGGGCTGGCACCGAGGCCAAAGAGGGATAGCAAAAACAGTAAGGCTGGAATGTCGTTTCGAATACTCTTGTTGGGGGTTGAAAGACTTTTTCGTGGCCACAACACCCTCCGTGCATGTCTTGAGGCGTTCCAAAAGATGAGAGAGAGAGTTGGCATTCGTGGTGTTCAATTGCATGCCAGGTTCTAAGTTAAAATTGTCCGCCATTTCATGGCCTAGCTTTGACCTTCCATTGAGGAGCCAGCAATAGCTTCGACACTTGAAAGTGAGACAGGAGGGAAGGACGAGACAACAGACATTTGAAGAGCATACCTTAAGGACACACACCACATCTTATTAGAAACACTCTGGCGGCGCAACGAAGTAACAGTTCTTCAATTTCAGTTGAGTGTAGGTGCGCTCAATACATCCTTCTTCTTGGAAACAGAGACTGGCTTCTGGGCGACATCAACACCGTAGGAGGAGGATAGCAGAAGCTGTAAGGCTGGAACCTTGTTTCCAGGTGTCATATTGGGGGTTGAAAGGTATTTCATGGCCACAACATGTCCCATGCATGTTTTGAGGAGTTCCAAAAAACGAAAGAAACTTTGTTATTCGGGGTGGGTCATCATGTTTCAGAGACCAGGTTCTGAATTGAATTGTTCGCCATTTCATGGCATAGGTTTGATTTCGATCGAGGAGCCGGCAATAATAGCCTCGACGCTTGAGAGTGAGAAGTGAGCAAAAGACGAGACAACCGACATTTGGAGGGCATACCTTACATACACTCGCGCCACATCCCGTCAAACACTAGAGCTGCGCAACGAGAGAAATACTAGCCCTCCAAATTTCACTTGAGTACAGGCGGGCTCAATTCATCTTCCTTCTTGAACAAAAGATGTCTTCAGGATAGCATCGATGCCAAGGAGGATATCAAGAAGCAGTAAGGCTGGAACATCGTTTCTAAACGTCTTGTTGGGAATTGAAGGATGTTCCATGGCCACAGCACCCTCCGTGCCTGTCTTGAGTTCGATTGTTCGTCCATTTCACAGCATAGGTTCATGTCATCTACGCAAAAATAAGTAATCCCATAGTCAGCGAAAGTAGCAGGAAACTTACACTTGACCAAAGTATAGCAATTTCATCCCATCCTTCGCGTTCGAGGACCTCATGGGGAGGACAGGCAGAGTAAGTGAGATCCAAAGACCGATTTTCATGCTCGGTTTAGATGTTATTCCACGGCCACCACATTCCGAGTGTATCTTAAGGAGGTCTAAAAGACGAAAGTGTGCTGTCATCCAGGGTGTCCATTACGCTCTAGAGACTACATAAAACTTGATATCTTCAACAATGCCCCAGCGGTGAACTTCGTGTAACCTACACATAGAAAAGTAAGCTGTAAATCAGTGAACGAAGTAGCAAGAAAGGTCTGACTTTGGGTAACCAGTGTCCACTTCGAGGTAAGTATTTTGGTTGATAACATTTGCTGGGTTTTTTTTTTCTGTCAAATTACGCGTTTTAAAGCTGCGGTCCGGGGTTCAGAAGAATAAACTAGGTCAAGATGATAAAATCGGTTTGACAAGCGTCTTTACAAAGCACAGACATCATGAGCAAGTGGAAGAGCCTGGTTGGATTCTGGACCCCCTGTTCTCCCAAGGAGCACGTGATCGCCCAATACCAATTCCGTCGCTGGTGGAGCAAGCCTAAAGTTAACAAGCTACCCTCACACAGCCAGGATGCCCAAAGTGCTCCTCCTCCTCGCTTTCCTCCTGCCCCTCTTCCCAGCCTTATCCCGCGTCTCCGCCTCGCACGAAGTCGAAGGGCAAACACCCATGGAAGGCACGGCTGAACAGATCTACGTCCCGCAAACGACTCCTCAGCCCACCCTCGCGGACCTGCTCACCATCGAGCCGTCTGCGTCGATCTTCTACTCCTATGCGCGCGAGCTCGAGCTGAGCGCGATGCTTTCTGATCAAAGCACCAAGGTCACCCTGTTTGTACCGACGAATAAGGCTGTTATGGCGTTGGCGAGGAAGCCGTGAGTTTTTTTTGGTTTTTGGTTTTTGGTTTTTGGTTGTGATTTTGGACTGGACCTTTTGGGTTTTTGAGCTTACTTGGTTATGTTGTACTCTAGACATGAAAGTGCACCAACTGACGTCGAGATCGAGCTCTCAGAAGAACAGTTCCACAAACGAGCAAAGCAGAACGTCGAGCGGTGGGTCTCTGCACATATCGTCCCCGTACGTCTTGTCCCATTCGCCCTCTCCATCCCGACTAATATTCTCCTTCCTTTCTTCCTTCCTAACTCCATAATAGGAATACCCCCTCGCCCTAACCTCAACACCCCACCCGACCCTCCTCGAACGCAAATCCATCTCCTTCACGCCCATCAAGGGCGCGAGCAATAAAGGCGCAGAGTGGACTCGGGTGATGCTCGACAACGGGGCTAAGATTATTGGGAAGAAAGAGGTGCGTTTCTTCCTTTCTTTTATTTTCGTTTCATTTCGTTTCTTTCATTTCATTTTCGTGTCCTCTCCTCTCCTATGGGATGGTGCTGATCTTCTCTGTTTACTCTGGGTTTATAGGGATTGAATGGAGACCTATATCTCATCGACGGGACGATCTCAATTGACTGATTAGTTGGTATGAGTACGATGACTCTTGGTGCTTTGGAAATTGGTGTATCATATGTTACGGCCTTGTATGTTGTACGATCTTCTAATCGATATCCACGACTGCTGTTTTGCTGTTCGTTTTTTATAGATCCTATCTTTTAAGCTGGTCGCAACTCTAGAAGTCGACAACACGAACCAAACCTGTATCATGCACAGTTTCTGTCAGCACCTCTTCAAGCTTCAACCACCGCACCAAGTGATCATGAGGATTCACCACCACTCTCCGGGTCAACAGATCCACAACATTCATGATCAAGCAAGCTGGAGGCTGTCCGCCTCTCCCTAAGTACTAGTCCGGTCTCATCAACCATTACAGACGCCAAAAACCCACATCACATATCACACCGAACGAACACTCCCCGATGAAAGAAATTTAAAGTATCCCACCAAGTATAAGCACCCCAAACATCGTCAGATGGCGCATCACAAGCCTCAGAGCTTTCCAATCAGATTCATGTATGTATAACCAAAAAGACCCACTACACCACCCAAATTTAAGTAAAAAAAAACCACTGCACGACGACCCAGCTCAGAACTCATATGTCATGCAAAGCACGAATCGATGTTAGTATTGTACATGTATTACACGTATGCACAGAGTGTAACAAAGTCAAGTGCTCGAACACACCCACCCCCCTCCCCGTCCAGCCTAGACCTATTTCGTCTTTTTAAACCGATCCAGCGCAGACGGCTTCTTCACCTCCTCTGTCTTCCCACTCTTCGCCGCCTTCGCGAGCTCAAGAGCGCGCTTCCTTTCCTCGCGCTGCTTGTCCAGCTTCGCACGAATCGCAATCTGCAAAAAAAAAGAAAAAAGGGGGCATCAGCAATGGCCCACAAAGACGAGGTAAAACGGTAAAGGAAAGGAGAGCAAAGCAAAGCAAAAAGAGAAAGAGAGAGAGAAACAAAAAACCCACAGCAGCAGGATCAACCACATTCTTCCTCTGCTTCCTCAAATACCGCTTCATACTCTTCCCCTTCCCGCGCATCCGCCTCTTCTCCCTCTCCTCCCTGTGCTTCTTCTTGCTCTCCTCGTCCATGCCCTCTTCCTCCGCCGCCTGAGCCTGAGCGGAAGGATCCTCGGAGAGGTCTATTTTACCGGAGATGCGCAGGCGGTCGATGCGCGGGAGGCGGGCGTAGGGTATGGAGGTGGAGGGTTGGCCGGAGGGTGTTTTGGAGTTTGATTTTGATTTTGAGGTAGAGGAAGGGGTAAGGGAGTCGGTGGTGGTGAGCTTGGACACGGGCTCGAGCGAGCCGACCATGCTCGGGTCGAGGGTGATCATGTCCGGTTGGATCTACCACAAAATTTCAGTACCGCCTTCTCTCAAAAAGACGAACAAACAAAAACCACCGCCTACCTTATCCAACAGGCCCCTGACCTCCCTCTCCCCCCTCGCCCGTCTATTCTCATACGGGTCCGCCTCGCGACTATCAAAATTCGGCTCCCCACTCCCCGGGACAAGCACGCTCGACACCCCACCCGCATGGCCCAGCGTAAGCACATCCTGAAACGGCGCAAACCTCAACCCCACCACCGGCCTCTGCGCTTGCGACGACAGCGGGTGCGTCATATACAAAGGCGGCGCCGCATGCGCATGAAACGGGGCATACACCGCTGGGGGGGCGTACACGCCCACCCCGCCCCCGCTCCCCACCGCCAGGTACCCCCTCGCGCTCCATTCAACCTCGGGGTCCCCACCGCCTCTAACACTCCACTCCCTCACCGCGCCCTTCCAGTTCCTACAATCCCACACCTTCACCCCCCCGTCCCTCCCCGCGCTCGCCATGTACCTCCCCCCGCTCCCGGCGTCCACCGCTAGGCTGACGACAGGCCCGACGTGCGCGAGGATCTGCACAGCCGGGTGCGGGAGGTTGGGCGTCCAGAGGGTGATCCGCCCGTTGGGGTGCCCGAGGTGGATGACGGCGGTGTGCGCGTTTTGGGTCATGGTGTGGCAGGATCCGAATTTTGTGCGGTGTGAGGTGAGGAGTTGCCCGGTGGATGTGTCTTGGTAGTGCAGGTAGCCGGGGTTGCCCTAGGGGGAAGGGGAAGGAGGGGGTGGTTAGAGTTGGGTAGAATTAAGATAAAGGGAGGGAGGGAGGGGACGTACGATGCTGGCGAGGAGCCAGTGGTAGGGGAGGAACTCAAGGCGGGTGGGCTCGATGTGTGCTTTTAGGCGGTGCAGCTCGACGCCGTCGCGGTCGTAGATGAACACATATTTTTTTTGTGCGACGGCGAAAAATGAGTGGTCTTGTAGGAACCTTGAGGCTTGATATGAGAATCTACACCTGCGTGAAGAAAGAGAAGGGCGTACGTGATATCTCTACACGTCTCCTGGAGCTGCAATTCAGCATGGACGGTGCCCGTCTGCCAGTCGAAAGTAGATACATGGCCCGTCCGTCCAGCGATTGCTAGATGCCTTCAAGAAAATAAGCCCTTTGATCCAAAAAAAACAAAACAAAAAACAAAACCCACCTCCCATTCCTCGTATACCTAACCCTATACGGCCCCCCATCCAACCTCACCTCCCTCCTCCCCACCGCCGCCTCCCCCCCAGCCTCTCTAACGATCTCCTCCTGGCCCACCCTCCACGTCCGCTCCATCTCGCCCTCCACCTCCATCGCGCCCGCCTCCTCCAGCACGAGCATCTCCGCGTCCTCGCGGAGCGCCGCCGCCCGTGCCCCCTGCGCGCTCTGCCGGGTAAGCTGCGTGCGCAGCTTCTTGTTCGCTATGTGCTTGTACGACCGGACGGCATCGGCGGGGAGGGGCTTGGTGTCTTGGAGCGATTTGGGGATGGAGGTGTGTTTGAGGATGGTGTTGAGGGTGGGGTCGGTTGTGGGTGTTTTGGGTTGTTTTGAGGAGGAGGAGGAGGAGGCATGGTACGTTTTGCGTTTCTTTTGGAGCGGCTGGATCGCGTCTGCTTTTGCGATCAGGGAATCCATGGAAGGAGGATTGGCAGAAAATAAAATTGTGGACGGATTAGGCGTGCGAAATGTTGTGTGAAGCGCGGCCCGATATCCCGCCTTCCAGACTTGTACCACCACCACCTGCCGAGTTCGCCATCGACGCGTCTCGCAACAGATCGTCGTCGCCGTGGCTGTTTAGCACAACTTGTGCCTTGCATACCCTTGGGCTTATTCTATGTATACTGGCCATCTTTCCAAGTCAGCCGAACATCTACTAGTCTCGTTCGTCGACGCATTAACCCTTCTCAGTGCAGTGATTTCAGGTTTCGTTCGACCAATCTTGTGGACCGTGTCTAATGTCTAATGCCTGTTAGTGGTTCTGCTCCAAGTTGCAAAGTGTAGCCATTCTACAGCCCGAGATAGCATGGTACGCAACACATACACCGAACTTGTACAACCAAAAATGTATTGGATAATGGCATTGCAACATACTTATACTATCATCTCCGATAATTGACACTGAAATTCGAATGGCCAGGACTTCAACGATCTGCATAACAACAAACAAATGAAAACCACAGCTCAACACCAAGAAAAGGACGACACCATCAATCCGCCGTTTACTGTATATTTTTGGGTCCATCCGTGGCCGACAGAGTACGCAGTATAGTCTTTATTTCCTTCCAGTCTTCATGTTCAACAGCCGTCGAAAGACCATGGCTAAACCCAAAGTCAATGTATAAGAAAAAAGCGAGCACAGGTGGAGATTTGAAGACATACAAATCCTTGAGATGAGCCTGCATGCCCTTCCAGCCGTAGAGCCTGCGTTTGGCGTAAACACATCGCAAGCAAATGAAGTTGCTTTCATTAACGCGAACAGGGTTACGGTATATTCTGTCAGGCCAAAAATATACATAATCCACGTCTTCGACTGGGATGGATACGTTATGGCTGGAATAAACATTTGTCCAAACCAAACTGAAAGAGTCTAAGAGGATTGACTCACATTTCTTTGGCATGATCGACGACGACCGCTCGAAGTACCCGATTTTCAAAATGCTCAGGGCAATGGTTGCACATCCAATTGTGCTGCCGGATATTAGGCTGGGATTCCTCTAGCAACTTTATCTCTGCTTCTGCCTCGGGCCCTATCAGACCCCAGGATGGAGTGCCATGGGTGTTTCTACTCATGCAATGGAAGACCTGGAGGTATTCAAACAGGCAAACCACCTTTTGAAGAGGGCTGACTTACAGCATCCTGCCAGGTGTACGCCTCCCGGCCATGCATCGGACAGGTCAAGCAAACGAAACGCTTATCCAGTACGTCCATTACCCGGATCTGAGTAACGGCTGGGTCAAATCCGAGCAGTTGTACAAGTACCTTCGCAGCGTCGTGTCCGCGCTGCGAGAAATGTAGACCATTCTTCCAGCATTGCTCCAATGCATGGCAGCTCAAGTGAGATACTACACCATCCCATCCTATCAAGCAGCTGCCCGCACGTTCCCATGTGCGAAAGCGCACTGGATCGGATGTAGAAGGTACTGTGTCGCAGCTTCCTACCTGCATACCTTTAGACATATACCTGGATCCTTGGCACTGAAAAACCGAAGTCGCAAGATCGAGCACACTGAAATCTGGGGACGTCTTGCTATTGACAGCGCCAAACGAAGGCTGGGGTAAAGCGGAGATGAGACGTTTCATCATCGATGCTGTCCAGTCGTCAACATCCCGTGGAAGAAGCTCAGGAACAGCTTTCTCGACAAGTGCGTCATCGCGCGGTGCATTCATCAGCCTCAGCACGGAATTGAACTGCATGACAGCAGAAATTGGCGGAAGGTAAGCCCACGTCGCTGCGGGGCAGCTAATGCAGTAGTCTTTGTAGACTCCTTTGACAAAGTTGGTGCGCTGCTCGAGGAGTTTTTCACGCTCGAATTTCCAACGTTTTTGCGTTGCAGTGAGAAGGGACGGTACCAATCGTCGCTGAATCCTGGAGAAGCCTTACCAGAGCAACTGTCTGAGCAAGCAGGGGTGCTAAAGCTGAAGAAATACTCACTGCTTTTCGTCAGTCTCGAGGTTTTTCTGGTGTTAATAATGTTCGTAAGAATATATTGATCAAACTTTATCTTGTCGACCTCAGCTTCTTCGAAATCCAACCTTTTTAAACGAGTCTTGATACTAATTGAAAAATCAGTGTGACATGTAACTGTCCAAGTGTTGTGCGCACTTCGCCAACAAAGAAGGAATCGTTGACCGAGCTCTACGAAAAAGGGTGTTTTGGTAGGATGTTACCCATGCTAAGCAGTTCTCATATTCCTAGACCCTAGGTATTAGTATAGATTCTCCTGAAAGATGGCAGGGCGTATTACGGCTTCACTTGTTCTGACCAGTTCATGTCTTTCCTCTCTGTATCTTACCAGTGCTTCTTTCGCATCTGGGGCGCAAGCGCTGACCGCACTTTTAAGCTTGTTGAGTGTAGATGCGATGTCGTCGAGTTCTGCCTTGTTACAGTTGCCGACGAAACCACACAGATCACGTTCAACAGAAGGATCAATCCCTATAAATATTCATGAGTATTTAGTCAGGCAATGAGAAGCTGAAAATGTAAAACCATACATATCATCTGGTCTTGCCTGGCTAGACTTTGAACCCTAATATCATATTGTTTGAAGGCATTAATCTCTGACATGAACCTGACCAAAAGTTCAACTCAGTTGGCAGGGTAATTGTTGAAAATTTGTGTTTACTCTTTGTCAATGCATTCACTACAGCATCGTCTATAAAATTTGACATAAAGATATGCCGGACTAGCACCACAATTCTAATTTATAGATTTGAATCAACAAATTTTTGGGATGTGCATCAAGAGACAGACCTCACAGATACAAGGGTTGAACAGCAAGTCGGCCCACTTGCAACTGGCCAGATTTGGCGGAACTTCGGGAATATCAGAGTTATTCGCGAATGCCGATTTCCAGACTGAGGCGGAAGAGTGGGCCTTGAGCAATTCTCGAAACATTGCGTGTGCTTTCATCAACTGTAAAAGGTCAATGGGGTGTAGATACTCCAAGATCTAAAACGGCTTTGAGACTATCGCATGTTTCAGGCCTGACTTCATTCACATACCTCGAACATGATTTCCATTGGTAAGGTTCTGAAGGACTTGAATTCCAGATCGAGCGACAGAGTTTTACGAAGGACTCCAGACGATCGGAGCTTCTCCCGATATTCCTTACGAACACATACTGCCAAGAGGTTGACTACGAGTCAATTTTGTAGGGTTTAATAGAAACCAGAAGACAATCAGTGCTTACCAGTCCTAGCCCTCCGAACCCACTTTTCCCAATCACTGTCGGGGTTTAGTTGGTACGAGGACAAGAAATCGAGCTCTGCTTCCTGGTAGTTCATGCCAGCTCCGATTATCGATCAAGGCTCTGAAAGAAAGCCAGTTAACCTTGAGCACGTTGAGGCAAACGTGGTCCTTCGGAAAGAAAGGATGGTTTCATCATACACGTACGAGGAATACGTAACAAAAACCTGAGTCACATTCACACTCAAGATGCAACGGATCACGGAGGTATCTCTTCCATCAATCTTATATCTTGCTTGCACCACTCGAAGGTCGCCAACGACGGCACAGATCGTTGTCGCCGGAATATTTCCAACTCAAGGCACCATAGCGGTCCTAAGCGCAATATATCATCTCACTCGTCGTCGTCCGCCCCTTGAGACTCATCGTCGTCGGGTGATGCCTGTTTAGTACAACCTTCGTCCGGCATGTCCCTGCGTGTATGCAGGCCATCCCTCCGAGTCAATCGGGTACCTAGTAGAACTGGATGGTCTTGTTTGAACTCGTCAACGTTGCTGCGCAATTAGACTCGACTCCAGTTTTTTTTGAGCTCCATGGGGACGGACATGTTAGAAAAATCTGAAATAAAAACATCAAATGTGAAGCGGCCAATTGCAAGTGATTGTGGAGACACAGATATGTGCATTAACTTTCGACGCGGCTGTATAATCACATCCGATAATTGACATTTTGAATCGCCAGGACTTCAAGGACACGGAATTGAAAACCACCGGGAAAGGACAAGACCATCAAGTGATAGTTTACTGAACATTTTTGGGTTTATCCGAGGCCGGAAGAGTCCGCAGTATGGTCTTGATCTCCTTCCAGTCTTCATGTTCAACAGCCGTCGAAAGACCATGGCTAAACCCAAAGTCATAGTATAAGAAAAAGTGAACACAGATGCAGAATCCAAGACGTACAAATCCTTGAGGTGTGCCTGCATGCCCTTCAAGCGGTAGAGCATGCATTCTGTCGATGCACATCGCAAGCAGACGATATTGCTTTCATTTACGACAACAGGTTTACGGTATGTTCTGTCAGTTAAAAAATAGACATAATCCAGGTCCTTGACTGGCTTGGATATGTTATGTCTGGGATAGACATTGGTCCAGACCGAAGATTCACAAAAGAGTCTGAGAGGATTAACTCACATTTCTTTAGCATGATCGATGACGACCGCTCGGGGTACCCGTTTGTCTTTGTCGAAATGTTCAGGGCAATGGTTGCACATCCAATTGTGCTGCCAGATATTAGACTCGGATTCTTCTCGAGTCTTTAACTCCGCTTCTGCCTCAAGTCCTATCAGACCCCAGGATGGAGTGCCATGGGTGTCTCGACTGATGTGATGGAAGACCTGAATGTGGTGAAACAGGCGAACTTTCTTTTGAAGAGGTTGACTTACAGCATCCTGCCAGGTATATGCCTCCCGGTCACGCGTAGGACATGTCATGCATATGAAACGCTTATCCAGCGCGTCCATTTCCTTGATTTGTGTGATGGATGGGTCGAGTCCAACCAGTTGTACGAGCACTTTCGCAGCATCGTGTCCGCGCTGCGAGAAAGGTAGACCATTCCTCCAGCATTGGTCCAATGCAGTACAGCTCAAGTGGGGTACTACACCATCCCATCCTATCAAGTAGCCTCCTGAGCGCTGCCATGCGCGACGGAGCTCTGGATCATAGGTATCAAGTACTATGTTGCAGCATCCTTTTCGCATACCATTAGGCATATACTCGGAGCCTCGGCACTGGAAAATTGAAGTCGCAAGGTTTAGAGCATTGAAATCTGGGGACGTTGCCTTCTCGACAGCGCCAAAGGAAGACCGGGGTATACAGGAGATCAGCTGTTTTATCATCAACGCTTTCCATTTATTGACATTCCGCGGAAGAAGATTAGGAACAGCTTTCTTGACAAGTGCGTCATCGCGAGGTGCGTTCATCAGCCCCAATACAGAATTGAACTGCATGACAGCAGAAATTGGCGGAAGGTAAGCCCACGTCGCTGCGGGGAAGCTAATGCAGTAGTCTTTGTAGACTCCTTTGACGAAGTCGGTGCGCTCTGCGATAAGTCTTGTACGCTCTAACTTCCAACGTTGTTGTGTTACAGTGGTAAGGTGCAGTTCCAACTGTTGCAAAATTCTAGAAAAGCCTTACCAGAGCAACTGTCTGAGCGAACAGGGGAACAGGGGTGCAAGAGTAAATGAGATACTCACTTCTTTTCGTCAGTCTCGAGATTTTTCTAGTGTTGACAATATTCGTGATAATTTTTTTATCAAATTTTATATTGTCGACCTCAGCAGCTTTGAAGTCCAGTTTTTTTAAACGAGTTTTGATGCTGGTCAAAAGGTCGGTAAGATATATGCATCTGGACGAAGTGTCGTGCTTACTTTGCCGAGAAAGACGGAACTGTTGAACTAGCTTTGCGAAAGAGGATTTCTTGGCAGGACATTGCCCATGCTAGACAGTTGTTGTATTCCTAGACCACAGGTATTAGTATAGATTCTAGAAAGATGGCAGGGTGCACTACAGCGTCGCTTGTTCTGACCAGTTCACGTCTTTCCTCTTTGTATCTTTCCAGTGCTTCTTTCGCACTTGGGGCACAAGCTCCGACCGCGGTTTTTAGCCTTTGGAGCATAGATGCGATGTCGTCGAGTTCTTCCCTGTTAAATTTGACAACAAAACTACTCAGATCATGTTCGACAGAAGGATCAATCCCTAGTATCAGTTGTCAGGAGTATTAATGAGAAGCAAAAAAAGTAAAACCATACATATAATCTGTTCTTGCCTGGCTAGCTCTTGAACAGTAGAACCATATTGTTCTAAAACAATAGTCTTTGACTTGAACCTGACCAAAGGCTCAACTCGGTTGGCAGAGTAATGGTGAGAAAACGTGTTTACTCTTTCTGAATGCAGTTATTACAGCATCGTCGATAAAATTTGACATAAAGATATGCCTTACTAGCACCACAATTCTGGGTTACCATTCGAATCAAAAAAAATTTAGGGATGTGCAATAGAAGACAAACCTCACAGATACAAGGGTTGAACAATAAGCCTGCCCATTTGTCACCAGCAAGGTTTGGCGGGATTTTGGGAATATCGGGATAATTCCCAAATGCAGATTTCCAGACTGAGGTGGAAGAGTAGTCCTTGAGAAGTTGTCGAAACATTGCGTGTGCTTTCATTAACTGTAAAAGATCAATCGGGTGTAGACACTCCAGGATCTAAAAGCAGATTTGAGATCATCGGATGTTTCAGGCCTGACTGCCAGGGCAAACCTCCAACATGATTTCGACTGGTAAGGCTCTGAACAATTCTAGATCGACTGACAGAGTTTTACGAAGTAGTCCAGACGATCGGCGCTTCTCCCAATATTCCTTGCGAACACATAGCGCCAAGACGTTGACTACAGGTCAATAGTTTAATGTTTGGATAAAAAATAATGGTTGACCGTGACATCACCGCGTACCAGTATTTGCCCTCCAACGCCTCTTTTGCTCGTCATAGTCGGAGTCTAGTTGGTACGAGGACAAGAAACTGAGCTCTGCTTGTTGGTAGTCCATGCCAGACGATTATCGATCAAGATGATGAAAAAAGTTCGGTTGACCGTTGAGCACGCTGGGACAAACGTGGTCTTTCGGCAGACAAGAATCGATGGTCCCCAAAGGATTGGTTCATCGTGGACATACAATCACTACTACGAAAGAGCTTGGATGCCGCCATCATTCCCACGTTTTGTGGACGTGAATGCGGGCGCGATTTCCTTGCCGATGTTGCTTTCCCTTTGCCAGTCAGTGATCGCCAGCCTCTAATTTGACCTGTCTCTGCGCTTTCCGCTATCGAAATCGACGTTTTCTTGCCAGCGCCCTTATCGTCTTTGTTGGGGGTACTCCACTTATTTGCACGGTTCGGCATTGTCACTCTTTTGAATGGGTCACGCACCTCATTGGGACATCGAGATTTCCATCGGTTTTTTTTTTTTTTATCTTATCTTCATGGTAATCTTACCTTCTACACTTTTCTCTTTCATTCTTCTCTTCTTTGCCGTGCTTTGACTCAATACATGACCTTTCAATGGAACCATTTCTGGACGACCTCATCTGAAGCGACAAGGCCGAACTTGGATCCGTCTGTTCAGATGTGACCTACCAGGGATGCCGTCCCTTATCATGGGTCAAGCCACGGCGGTATTGGAGATTCAACTCGGGTGGGCATTCAAGTTTTGTAGTGCAATGTACTGGCTTTTGAAAACCTTTGTGGAAAAAGCATTGCAACCACGGCGATGTACATAATGGATGTCGCAGCTGCAAGTTTAACGAAATAAATTCAGAATTAACTTACAACTACTGTACTATTTCGATCAATTCGGCCGTCACGCGTCACAGGGCTTGTGGTTTTGGCCGAAATCGGTCGCTGGTCGCGCGTCACAGGCTGTTTGGACGGCTTGAAAATCCGAAAAGTCGCTCCGGAGCGTCGCGCGGGGCGCGAGCGCCCCGCGAAGTGGCCGAAATCCGGTGCTAGTCACAGGCGCTGTCCCCCCTGGCCGACGCAAAAATTTCGTCCACTCGGTCACAGGTCACACCCCTGGACGAATTGATCGAAATAGTACAGTATCAGATACAGCAATAGACAGATCTGCAGAGAAGTGGATGCACAGTGCAGGTAGTTATTTCAAAACTTTTCTGCCAAGCTGAAATCCAGCTTGCAACCGTGACCATGCTGTAAAATCTTTTCGGCATATAAGTATTGCTTTGGAAGTTCAAAATGACAGACAAAAATAATTTATTCAATTTTGAAAAGGAGTGCAGGCAAAACCCGCTGGTTTTTGGCTTTATTACTTATTAGAAGAGCATGCGAAGCCCGCTGAACGTTGGACATTGAAATTCTTGAATATGGACTAACGAAAATATAATATTTTTTTGGATCAGACAATGTAGTTTCAAAGCTGGAAATAGGTCCTTTCGGCAAGTACCAGTGCGGAGCACGGGGACGCGCTAGTACTATGTAATAAGAGCCTGAGTCACGGAATCAAACAAACAAGCGGATCACGGAGCCTGAGGTATTGCCCATTTAGTTTCTTCCGTCCATCCTGCTATTTATGAGCTCCAGTTGCTTGCCAGCTTCGCACAATCACTTACAGACATCACCTTGGACGAGGTAAGCAGTTGGAGTGACCTGCCAGACCCAAATGCAACCCAAACCAAAATTCTAGCCAGTTTCCAATAGTTTTCCTCAATTTTCTATCTCGCACTGAACAATATGCCTGGCAGTAAAAGAATTTCAGTCGAGCTATCATTAACTTGGAAAAGTACACGCAAATCTATGCAAATGGTCATTTACATGTAAAGGTGGTAAAAATACACAACTAACAGTGTCAATTAACGCTTAAAAGGATTAGACGGCCACCGAGGAGCAGATTCCTGCAGCTTCTTCGCTGCCGGAGAAATATGCTCATTTGCTGGGTGGTCAGGTGTGCTCTTAATTTTCCCTTCGACAGCCACCTCTCTCGGACCGACCTCTGAGAGGGTAAATGTTCTCAAGGGCGAGTCTGAAATTGGGACGAATCGGGTGAGCTCTCTGAAGGGTATACCGCGACCGGTCGGTAGAAGACCCCTTCTCGCACACACCCGAAAAATAGCGCATACGAAACAAGGTGTCAGTGCAGCTTTTGCCGGTGCAAATATTTAAGTCAGGAAGTTCGTTGAGGGAAAGACTCGGAGGAGTACTCTTTCCCGGCACGACTGCGCCATCTACCGAAAATGGTAGGGCTAGGTCGACAAGGCCTCTCAAAAAATTCAGGAAACACACCCTGTCGATCGCCAGGTCAAAGTCGCAGGGTACCCCTCTACCGAGGCTAGTCCGGGGAAACAGTAGGACACTGTCATCCTTGACCAGCCCGGTACCGAGACCTGCCATACGTGCCTCTTCTATTGCTTCTGCGGAGATCCATTTTGGTGCATATGACAGGACGTGAAGAAATTGAATCCCTGTAATCGTAATCTGATCAGATGAATAACCTAATCAAGAACACCAGCAGCGGCGTACATAGCCGTAGAAACATATTTGCCGTCCTCCCACTGGGCCCGGAAGCGTAAGCGAAGCCACGATTCTTGAATGACGATTCACTTGCAAAGAACATGGAAATCTGATCTGCCGGACATGTCCTCATTGCTCATTGAGGCGGTGTGCATCCTTGTGCATCATCACCTGAGCTAGCGCTCGGACCTCGCAACGTCGTTATCATTCAAAGTGGCCGTGTGGTCGACTGTGTTTAGGAGAAGCGTACAGCATGATTACAGACGGGCAGAAAGGACCGAAAACAAAGCAATAGGATCCCTGTCACCGTCAACTTCAACTTCAATTTCGTCGATCTCGGCGACTGAGATGTCGTACATCCACCCAGACGGGCGGGCAGCCATCTGTCGATATTGCGGGTTGTTATCCTCGAGAGCTCGAACATTGGGACATGTCGACAGAGCTAAGAGCTTTTGTAAAACTGTACACACGTCCAGCACCAATGCGTTCGCCAGCAACAGCTACCGAGGTGTTAGCCTGAGTTAAATATAAAAATAATCACTGCTCACCGGTCACCCGTTGCGCAGGACCTTGTGAATCGTTGAAGAGCGTGGTTGGAGTGGGATGAAAAGTTTCGCGATCCATGACCACGTGTTCAGGCTGCTGGGACTGAGGTCGATATTCGGTACAATGTAGGCAGAATAGAACGCCTTGAAATATGATTGCGCTGCGCTGCGTCGAGCGCTGTTGGTATAGGATTAACCGAGGATAAATAGTTTTGCTTTTTTATCAAGCATTTTATTCCGGAGTATCTTGGGTCTTCAACTGGTCTTCAACATTCTTCCAAACCTTGAGAAGCTAATGATCATTGCCGCGAACGGGACTCACATATGCTATAGTGGTATTTGTAATATGCGGAAGATTAAGGTGCATTAGGTCAAGCGCCGTTGAGTGCACTTGACGTAGCTTATTACGAGCATTCAGTCTGAAGGATGGGGAGAGGATCGCTTTATGGCAAATCCGAGAGTATGAGGGTAATGTAGACTCACGTCGCGAGGAGGGAATTGGCATATACTGGGGGTGATGTCAGTTAATACTCGTAAGATATTGGGTGGCAATGGACTTACATTTCCCAACTACGAAATGAAGGCCAAGAAAGATGAGGCTGTTGTCTAGGATCACCCACTGCAAGCAAAGATAAACAGGGGATTCGACACAAAATGGTTGAAAAGCGTACGCATAACATGGATGCAACAGTCGCAGCACTATAACAGGTTCATATGTCTAATCTTCAAGAACGGCTCGAACGACAACGAACCTTGTCAGTGATCCAATCTCAAAAGCGTAGAGGATGAGGCTGTCGATGATAGAATGCAACCTATTTGGTTTCCTTGATCAGGAGAGGAGATTGACACATATTTGTGAATAATTAAACCCACATTATGCTCTGTCGCCTCTTTTGCCGCAACAAGTAAAACAGAGAGAGCGTGATTAATATGTCCACCGCGCAAGAAAGTCCTAGCCCCATAGAAAATAGCCACTGGATTAAGTAGACATGTGTCAATTACTAGTGCCATCACCCTCAGATCCGGAGGCTTACCAGGTAATGGTGTCTAAAAGCAGGATAACTCTGAAGTCTGATCCTATTTGTGCACGTCAGTGACAAGGATAAATGGTAACGAATATCAACCCACATCAAGCCACCAGAGGCTGCGCGACAACGAGAAGATTAATAAAAATGTTGCGTGGAAAGAGTGTGGTTCGTTATTCACCAGATGCTGATGCTGCAAGGGTCGAGGGAAGTCAGTTCCGGCGACATCAGTAAGAATTCGATGAAGAATCAATCACCTAGGCGGCCGAGAGCTAAAATAAGCTTTATCGACGATGATCAAAAAACCCGCTACACAGAGTGTCGAAGGAGCAGAGACATACGACTAGGATTGTAAGGTAAGAATTCCGTTGACTCACTGGGAATGGTCATGAGCGAACGATCGCAAAAGAAGACTTCGGAGCTTACGGTGATATATTCGATACGCGAATAAACTGCGGACTAGAATCAATCTTGGATAGACATCAAAGAGAGCTTGATGTCCTCACCAATGAGTAAGGAATGTAAGAGCCGCCTGAAGAATAATAAGATCGATGTCATGTTGATGATATCAAATAACATACGGTGAGAACAACGCTCAGCTGCGGAACGGGGCATAAACATCGAATAGCGACTGCAGCGATGGGGGGTTACTTACAGCAATAGTCCTAAGTTAAATAATCAGAGAAGTACCAACAGATACTCGGTCGACTCACGGAGGGATATATTCAACATGTCCAATGTTTCCAAAGTTAGCGATGAAAGAATCCCATATCGATGCCCAAACGAGACCCGTATGGATGAGCTCTAGACACCTGTATAAATAGCCGATTCAGGAAGACGATTCCATGCAACGAGAAAGAAGTCGAGCCCAACCATACGAAAAGAACCTAAAAATATGGTTGAGCGTTGGGCCAAAGTGCTAAACCAGATGAGTTGACTCACAAATGCCTTCAAATCTTTTCGATCGGTAGGGTAGTTCTTAAAGTATATGATGCACTGCACGCTAAAAACGCCTGAAAGACTAGCCATTTCTCCCATCAGCGCATGTAGCTCAGTGGAAATGCAAGAGAAATACCTGGCGGAGAAGAGTGCACCAAGTAAAATGGCACCATATGTACCCGGGTCGACCCTCATGAAGGTCTATCGAGGAAGGTTGACTGGCGTCCTCCTAGGGAGAGCTTGATCATGGGCAAAATGGCTCCAGACGTGGGTGTGGTCAATTTATAGTCGTTTCGTATTCTCCCCATGATTCTGACCCTGGATCATATGCTCGGCACCCGGCTTCTAATTGTAACGTTATTCTATATGTTCGGGCAAAGTAGTCGAGTAGCGGGGTACCACTGTCCCAAATATACGCCTGGCACTCGGCGGTGTGTCAATCAAAGCAATGAATCACACACGCATCACGCACCTTCGCTAAGTGGAGTTAAAGGAGGACAACTCGTCTGGGTAGCGTGTGGTCACGAAATTCGAGAGGCATAGTAAATTTTCCAAGCAGCAGAACGAAACTTTCGCGATTTGCGAAGTGGATAACCCCACTCAATCATATAAATTCGAGTGAGACCTGATTCATGATCCAGAGAGATAAAGATCAAAATCCTCCGTGTATTGCACTCGGAGTATATCAATAGCGTCCTGTGCTTCTGATGAAGAGCAAATGGGAAGGTTACCCGTTTGAGCAGCCGGATCCGATAAAGTTCACATTGACGTTTATGGGTGACGAGCGATTTTGTGCTCCAGATTGGGGGCCTGCGAATAATTCGGAAGTACTCTGGTCGCAAGTGTGTCTAAGCGCTGGCTGAGTCGGGATATCCCGCTACAGCCGCCGATACGGGGGCTGGGATCTCGAACTTTGGGTTCTTGAGGACAGACACCCATGAGGGCGGTGTCGATTTGAGGAGAGCCGGGAGCCGAGATCAAGCTGGGAATTAAATTTATTTGTGATATTGGGTATGTTGGGAACAATGATGAGGAGCCTGCGTGTAGCCATGTACACAGTATCCTGGACTTCGTACAAGGACATCGTCAGATATTTGAGAGTCTTCTACAGAAGCCTGTCTCAACAGAGTGAAAGTGGGGAAATGATCAACACAGCACTGAGACGTATCATTAAATGAAAGGATGTTGCATGGGCGCGTTGAGGGAGGTGTGGTCAGGTCTGGGAGTGTAAGACCAGTGCCTCATCATCTGAGCAACAAGGGTACTAAACGTTTGATTCTTATCTTGCCACAATACATTGAGGGGCACTGGGCAAATTCGTATAAGTGCTAGGTAGGCATGAGTGAAACAGATGGATACTTGGGACACTGGAGTGACTGACACTCTCCAATCACCACATGTTCTAAATACGTAGACGGTGATAACTCCGAGGCTACTAAAATGATAATGAAAATGAAAACTGAAAGGAACAGACAAAAGAACAGACCAAAGCTGATCACGAAAAAATCAAAAAATCACGATGGCCAAAGTCATGGCAGATCCATTCTCGAACCGACTAATTTTAGAGTCAGTCAAAGAGTTATTCCGAGAAGTAAGGGATGAATAGCGCCATTCAGAGCCTTCCAACTATTGCTACAGGCAATTTCGAGAATCCAGCAGGCCGCGACACCCCAAAAGAATATCAAATGAGGAGCCTCTAATTGGTAGGTCCAAGCCTAATCCACATCCCTAAACGAGGCTCCCGATCTTCGGGGCCAATGTCGGCGCGCGCGCCCTTCGCCCTTCGCTTGAGTCCGCTCGACGCTGCATTGTGCAGGGAACATGTCGAAAATGCCTTTGAAACGCGTGGGTAGATCCTTGTAGTGCCCCACCGGAGGCTGATGCTCCATTGATGGACTAAAGACAGCATGTGGGTATCCCGGGGATCGATAAAGACGCGATTCGCACGAACCCAATCTGCCAAGGGGAACATTAACACCATCTGTTAATATTGTTGATTGATCGGTAATGAACAGACGATATAACAGTCGTAGATGTGAGCCATAGCTTCCACCTTTAAAAATGTGGAGGGTGAATCAAGCAAACAATTTGACCACAAACGCCATTACATACCGATGAGGGTTTGTCCAAAATTTATCGATCTCACTGGTCAGGGGATTGGTCGGCCGATAGTCATGCATGACACTGTCAGTACCAGGCCTGAACGACCGGAGAATAGTTCGGAAAAATATGTTCATATAAAAGTCGCGAATAAAGGTGCAAAACAGTTTTCGAGTCGAAAACCAGTGTCTGAAAAATGAAATTTAAACATTTATTGACAACGAACATAACTTCCACACACCGGAGAAAATAGTCCAAGTACGCAGATTTCAGGGTGTGCAGAGAGATAGAGCTGCGCCAAGCTTCGAACGTCGCTATTGTACGCAGGAGGCAGATTAAGATACTCTGGTCTCGTTGACAAATGTTGCGAGAAAGGGGGGAAATCGAACATAAAACATTATCACAATGGAAAGGTTTGGTCGACAGAAGTTATCGAGTGATGAATAAGGAATATGACAGCTGTTATAGCAGATAAGTTTCAGCTGTCGGTTGAAGTCAAGCAGGAAATAAGCACTGACTTCCAAGCCAAGCGATTCATTGCGAAGCTGCGCCACTTCTTCTCATTCCTTGTGGTCTAAATGTCATTATGGGGTCTCCTGACGCAAAGAGAGCGCAAAAGATCCGAAGAAGACCTCTACTCGATGATTTAAGATGATGGCGTAAGCAACCGAACGAAAGACGTGCCTATAATCAAGTTGGACGAGAGCTTGGACAGCGATATGTCTTAATTCCTACGTTTCTTTTGGAATTTTCCATCTCCCTTTTTTAGCCGATCAATTGCACCATCGAAAGTCCTATGTGTTTCCTCAATGAGCAGCGATGAAGGCAGCTACAAGAAAGGAAGAAAACACCGACAGCTAATTTTTCAAGGTGCAAATGAACCTGATTGCGGAAGGGTCCAAGTGTGCTTCCATCCTGCTGGCTGTTGTCCAAGAATTCTTGTCATGGCGGTCATGTCGTCGGTGGACACGTTAGGCGCAGAATTCTGCTTGTGAGGCGCAGTGTTGACTATGATACATGGTTCGAGATATGAGCGACGTTCCTTCAAACTATCCAAGCGTCTTGGCCCTGCTTAGGGTCTTTCGTCGCACTAAAACCAACTGCCAGGCGGACGCAAAGTGGGCATGGATGACTTCGAGGCGAAAAACAGACAGAGGAGAGGTGGCTGAGATGCCTCAATAAGGTTAACGCGTAATCACACTTGATAGAATCTACACTCGAATCACGGTCAGTGAGAGAAGGACCATCGAAAATGTTAAAAAATAAAAATACCTCGCAAAATTGAGCATTGGTAGAATTCAGGGTTTCTGGATGTTGCAAAAGCCGCGATATAAAATACTACTCCCCAACAATTCACCACTCATGATCATAGAAAACAGGAATGGAAAGTAGTGTACAATTTGAATGTGGCATAACAGCGAGGAATCATCATCGTCAGTGGACACGTCGCGTCGAACAATATTCCCACGGGTCAACACTGTAATTTCATCTTCTTTCCATCGGTGGTCGTCGGTAGATTCCATTCACCATGGCCTCCTCGTCGGACTCATCGTGCTACACGGTCGTATTTGAGTCCAGCGCAGAGTATCCATCGGCATCGGAGCTTCGCTCAGGTCTAGAGAAGGGCTCTGACGAGGTTAAAATCGACACGTTGCGGAAGATTATAGTATCAACTATCAATGGAAACCCCCAAGTGAGCGTCATTATAGCCATTTTCTTAGGTTATACTGACGAATTATTAGCCAACGTTGATGATGCCTATCATTCAATTCGTCATGCCTTCACGGAATAAACAACTGAAGAAGTTACTTCACTTTTACTGGGAAGTTTGCCCAAAATACGACGAAAATGGGAAGCTCAAGCAGGAAATGATTCTCGTCGTGTATGTTTTAATTTCTACATACGACAGTTTGTGATGTACTGATTTTTCAACCAGAAACGCGATCCGAAACGACCTCGTATGTGCTTCATCCATTGCTTAACTTCCGCTGAGGACCATACAGCAACACCCAAACGAATACATCCGCGGTGCAAGTTTGCGGTTCTTGCAAAAGATCGCGAAAGACCAAGAGCTCCTGGAGCCTTTGATACCGACTTGCCGAGCCTGCCTTGAACATAGACATTCCTATGTTCGCAAAAATGCAGTTTTTGCCCTCTATTCTATCTACCGCGAATTCGAACACCTCATACCTGATGCCGCCGAGCTCATGCACACCTTCCTCATCGCAGAGAGTGACTCATCTTGCAAGCGCAACGCCTTTGTCTTCCTCGCCCATTGCTCTATGCCCAAGGCCGTGGAGTATATTCTGAGCATCTACGACTCGATTTCAACTTTGGATGAGGCTTTGCAGATGAGCATCATCGAGGTTATACGATTGGATTGCAAAAGTGATTCTGCTCATCGAGTACGTCCTTCGATCATAAACCTTTTTAGCACCAAGTTAACATCGCTCCAGCCAAGATATATTCGCTGTATTTTTGAACTCCTGAACGCCTCATCTCATGCCGTCAAATACGAAGGTGCAACCACCCTCACGACCCTGACACAAAATCCAGCTGCAGTCAAAGGTTAGTATTTCCTGCAAGTTTTATGGCTCATGCTGATTCGTTGTTCCAGCCGCCGCCTCCTGCTTTATTAATCTTGTCATCAAAGAATCCGACAATAACGTTAAACTTATTGTGCTAGACCGCCTAGATAATCTACGTGCCAAGCATGGCCATGTCCTTGATGGTCTGATTATGGACGTACTTCAAGTCCTGTCCAGGTATGTTTTTTGATTTCTTCTTTTGAAAAATCTTGAACTACTCGACATAGTGCGGATATGGAAGTCCGCAAGAAAGCCATGAGCATAGTGTTGAGCATGACTTCAAGCAGAAATGTCGAGGAGGTTGTTTTATTCCTGAAGAAGCAACTACAAAAAACCCAGGAGGCAGACTTTGAGAAGGTACTTTGAAATGTTGCTGAAACACGACTTATTTCTTAAGAAACTCTGTCATTCCTCAGGCTCCTGAATATCGTCAACTCCTTATCCAATCTATCCATGTAACCGCTATCAAATTTTCAGAAGTCGCTGCCAGCGTTGTCCATGCCCTCATGGAATTCCTTGGTGATTCCAACAACCCGTCGGCTCTCGACGTCGTCGCCTTCGTAAGGTGTGTATTAGCCATGTTAATAAAATCAATGGCCACTAATATTTTACTCGTGGTTAGGGAGGTTGTCGAGAAGTTTCCCCACCTTCGGTCAACCATCTGCGAGAAGCTTATCTCCACCCTCTCGGAGATCAAATCCGGAAAAGTTTTCCGCGGTGTTCTCTGGATTTTGGGAGAATATGTGGAATCTATTTCCGACATTCAAAGCACAATGCGAGAGATCAGGAAGGTTATTGGAGAGATTCCTATTCTCGCATCGGAACAACGGCTGTTGGATGAAGCAGGAGGAGACGGTGGCGAGGAAGACTCGGAGAAGGAGAAACCGAAGGCTGAGGGCGGAGGACGACCCAAGGTGCTGGCGGACGGAACGTATGCCACTGAGTCTGCCTATACCAGCACGAGTGCGGCAAGGTTGGAAGCTGTGAAGACGGCTGCCAAGCCACCTTTGAGAAGTAAGTCGGCTGGGATGGTGGGTGTTTTCTATTTGCTGATGGTTTTCATTAGCATTAATTCTCGGCGGCGACTTTTTCACTGGTGCCGTTTTGGCTGCTGCTTTGACGAAGCTAGTCCTACGTTTTGACGAAAAGGCAACCGATAAGGTTTCTTCAAATGTTCTACGAGCGGAAGTTCGTGTTTTTTTTATGACCATGTTTAGCCTCCAGACAACTAATTTTCTTATCTAGTCCATGCTCATCATGACCTCTATCATCCGAGTCGGTCAATCCAAGTTTGTGACGGTACAAATCGACGAAGATTCGAACGAACGCATCATGAACTGTATCCAAACATTGAGCGAGCTGGAATCCAAGCCTGCTGTCCATGAGATGTTCTTAGAAGACACCAAGACGGCATACACCAAGATGCTTGGCGCCCAAGAGGTTGTTCCTTTTGCCTGAAAACCGGTTCAGATTGGTGTTGACTCGTGTTCTTGTATTTTAGAAACGTGCCGCGGAGAAGAAGGAAGCTGAAACGACGAAGGCGGTGGCTATTCAAGTCGATGATCTGCTTTCTTTCCGTCAGTTCTCGAAGAAGACCGCTGATGATGCCATTGACGTGCGTGTTATATTTTCTCAGTCTTATGATTTTAATATTATTATCTAGTATGATGAGGATGTCGGTCGTGCCACGGGCTCCGGAGAGGTCCAAGAAGACTTTATGTCGAACCTCAGTCGCATCTCACAGCTGACCGGTTAGACGATGTCCTGAAGTTTGCTATGCCCCCTCAGCTGATCTTGCGCTATATGCAGGCTTTTCTGACCCTATTTACGCCGAAGCATATGTCAAGATGCACGGCTTCGATATCCTCCTCGGTGAGATCCAAATATTTCATCGTTGGTCCACGATTGACTCTCAGTATCTAGATGTCCTTCTGGTTAACCAAACTGCCAATACACTGCAAAATCTCTGTTTGGACTTTGCTACCCTCGGCGACTTGAAGATCGTCGAGCGACCTACGGTCTACACAATTGCTCCTCACGGCTTCCAGAGCATCAAGGCGACCATCAAGGTCTCATCGACTGAAACCGGTGTCATCTTTGGTAGCATTCTTTGGGAAGGTCCTAATATGTCAGAAGCATGTGTGATCTTGAACGACATTCATATCGACATTATGGATTATATTAAACCAGCATACTGCAACGAAGCTCAGGTGCTATTTTTCTTCTAGATATCACCCAGTCCAACATTTACTGATGAGCTCTGGCATCACAGTTCCGCAGCATGTGGACGGAATTCGAATGGGAAAACCGCGTCAACGTCAACAATCCTATGTCGTGAGTCGCCGCCTCAACCTTGGCACCCTTTTTATAACCCTGTTCTCACCAACTCCGTAAAACACCTCAGCGATCCGCGGGAATATTTGAAGCACGTCATGAAAGCAACAAACATGTCCTGTCTCACCCCGGAAGGCGCCACGTCTGGCGAGTGCGATTTCCTGTCAGCGAACATGTATGCACGAAGTCTGTTCGGTGTGTCTGGTTAAATGTTCATCCGTCGTGGGTTGTGCCTGACACTGTTTGCAGGCGAAGATGCGCTGGCAAATCTGAGCGTGGAGAGGACAGAAAATGGCACCATCACTGGACACGTTCGTATTCGTAGCAAAACACAGGGCATTGCCCTTTCGCTGGGCGATAAAATTACGATGGGTACGTGTGCTACTTATCTCCTTGACGGTTACCTGAAGCTCATTGATTTGGGGTTTCGCTCCTAGCGCAAAAAGACAGCAAACCTTTATTGGTGTAAGATGATGGTAGGGCCCGAACTCCTTTCTTTGGATGCCGCCTCTAGATTGTCGCTTTAATTCGGAATAATTATTTTCATTCACAACCTAATGGGCTTTGCTTTATGAAACAGAGAATGGCTCGAACAAGAGATATGCAGTCGCAAGTGCCAAATATGCTAATTTGTCAACAGCGTCGTGCCATTTAATGCGGTATTTGGTGCTGTTCCACGACCTTGTATGGCGAAAAGAACCACGTAAAATCTATGATTAGAAGATCCAGATGAACTCTGACATACCCTATCTCTTCCTCCTCTCGTGCAAGACCTACAAGGCATCTACTTTTCCATCCCATCCTGCAGCTGAGATGAGTTCTTGACACCTCAGCGGCTCTCCAGGTCCACCAAAAATATGTCGCCCTCTATCGTCCTATAAAAGCTACGCTGCTATAGCATAATGAACAAAACAAGCATCAGGAATGATTCCTTCACCTTAGCGCGAAATACTTGTCTTCATGAATACCTAGCAGAAGCCATCCAGCATAGGGATCACCTTGCCTTCAAGGATTAGTAAGGCTACATACGCAAGGCCTTTACATGCTAAATTCTAGGCAATTGCAGGATAGCCACGCATTTATGACTTTGGTGTCGATCTATTGATCCGTGCAAAAGTCGATCATTTACCGCAAACCAGTCAATCCATGGTGAGCAGAGCTCACATCGACAAAGAAGAGGCAATATTCAAGGGCGACACAAGAGCTTATACCATGAGCAGGGATTGTATGTTAGCCTCCTCTCATTCGGCCGCAGCAGTCGTCAACGTCCTGAAATTCCGATGGCAGAGCAGAATCAGGTGAAGGAGACGCATGAAAGCGGTCAGTTTCTGCAAGTAAAACATTCCAATCCTTGCTTTGAATGCTTTCTGCATCGGACTCAGGGCCGGGGCTTGGTCACGTCACAGTCGCGTCGGGTCACAAGATAACTCGTCTGGTTGCGATGGTTTCAACGTGATTATTATTCTGACTTTCAAGTTACCCCGGTCGGCGTCGAGGAGCGCCATTTCTACCACATAAAAAGAGGAATCTCCGTCCTGGCGCAACAGCATTGCGCATCTCTAGTGACATCTGGTCGCAATGGAACAAAAAAAAAGGAGGATAAACGATAGCACTGTAGATGAACAACTACCAGGCAAACGCATTAGAAGGAAAGCTGGGAGCTTGAAAGATCTGGTGGAGATGCCTTTGGATGTTGTGTACGAGGTTCGGAAACTCCAATCGTGTCTTGGACTGGAGCCGGCTAACATTGATGCTGCTAGATCTTTTCTCGATTGGACCCAAGTGACCTGTTGAATTTAGCCAGGACAAAGAAAAGTCTGCGTGAATTTCTTATGAGCCGCTCTTCTATTTCGATATGGAAGCGCTCTCGTTCCAATATTTTCGGGCTGCCTGACTGTCCACCTGATTTGAGCGAACCACAGTACGCCAACTTGGTGTTTACGAAGAATTGCGATGTTTGCCTCATTTATATTTGGGTCGAAAACAGCATGTCTGATTACACCTGTTCTTTTTTTTCAGTACTGCCTCCGACTTCGGGGTTCCATTCATATTTGTTGGGAAGGCCGCATAAAAACCTGCAAGGCGTGCATACCAGAAAAGTGAGTTTGAACAATGTCTAACGTCCTCTAGTATGGTGCTCATATCTATCACAGCTTCAAAGAACTACCAATTCTTGAAGATCGAGGCTATCCTGCATCCTTAGGCTCTTTGCTTCCATTTGTAAATCCCTCAAAACCCGAGTCAGGTGCGACCTATTGCATCTTCATAGCACTCTCGCTTATCTTATTACAGTTGAACGACGTCTTTACTACTCTAAACTCGATGACATTTTGAGGAAGGGTTACGAAGATGCGAGTGATAAAGGGGAATGGTTAGAAACCAAACTTATAGAGCGAAGAGATATTAGAGTGGTGCGCGATACATGCTGCTATTTTTTATTTCGTTATTTGAATTTTGATCCAGCATGCGAAGGCGTGTAAGGTGTGGCAGAGCGACATGGAAAGCGCCCGCAAAACCTACAAACTTTCTTTGGTCGAAAAGAATAAAATCATGTAGTCTCTCCCCTTGTTTATTCTTATGCATGCTCGTTGACTTTTGTAGCATCG
The DNA here is from genome assembly GCA_023014345.1 of Galerina sulciceps. Lineage (NCBI taxonomy): Eukaryota > Fungi > Basidiomycota > Agaricomycetes > Agaricales > Galerinaceae > Galerina > Galerina sulciceps. The sequence goes on from JAEDXJ010000035.1 coordinate 570,704, forward strand.
TGGAACGCGTCAAGAAACTCGGATGGGAAGAAGAGCTCGCCAAGATGGGAGAAGACGATCTTATGCCTCAAGATCAACCTAAAGTGATGAGGGCTTGTCAAAAAGAACTCACAGACCGTAGTACGTTTCTGACGTTGCCTTTTAATGGCTTTTGCCTTTGCTTTGCCTTGACGTGGAACATTTCAGTGTGGTTGAATTTAGATAAGCTAATCATCGAACACATGGAGAATTTCCGTCGCGAAAGGTTGAACAAAATTCGCCAAGACATGCTGAGGGACTGTTTGCCCATCCTTAAGGAAGTTTACCAAACATATATTTCGTCTCTTCCGGTGAACGCTCTGTATCCGACTGAAAGCGAGATTTTCCGCAGTTCAGCTGTCCAGGAGGTAGTCAATGCGGATGTTTTCACCAAGGCTCTTATGGAAACCGTAATCCCCTTATTTCCGCACCTTACTCTTCAATGGCAAAAGGAACTCGAAGATAAATTGCGTCTACTCATCACCACCGCCTGTGGAACAGAGTATGCTTTTGATCCACAAAACGTACTTCATCTTGCGACGACATCATTTTCCTGTGGTCATTGTTCTTCAGGGAAGTTTTTGATGTATCCTAGAGTGCTTGTGCACTCCTGTGCAACCGGTATACAGGGAGGCAGTCCCTATTCTCTGGAAGGGGATGAGGAGGTTTGTTACGACGTCTTCGAGCAGTTGTACTGGAACTCGAAGGGAGTGATAACCTTCGATCCAGACGTTTTGAAACAAATGCAGGACGTAGTCCAGATGTGTGGACTCGACCCTAAAACAACAACGCGTTTGGAAATGGACGAGGCCAATTCTATTTTGGAATGCATCCCTTGCAATGATATTCATAAAGGTCGAGCGACGTTGATGTGGTCGGCTGTGGTAAGTGTTTGCAATTCGCGAGTACAACATTTCAACTGTCTGATGGAAATGTTTGAATAGATGAGACATAAGCATAAGGCGCACAAGAATCGTGAGATGAAATTGAAAGTACTCGAAGGACCTGAGGCAGACATTGCTAGGGCTCGTTTGGCGGAGGAACAAGAACGTCGATGCGCCGCAGAAGACTACGATGATATGATCTGCACACACTGCGAAATGAAGGGAAATACAACAAGCCTAATGCTTCACGCCTTGAAAGAGTGCGTTTTGTTTGGCCAGACTGTTATGTCCCCTAACGAGTTTTTGTCTACTTAGCCATAAAATAAACAAACCAGGGAAAGAAGACGTCGTGCCTCTGATCGACTCCGATCCAATCCCCTCCATTTTCTATCTATGGCCTCCAAGGCTCGAAGACTCCCATAGAGAGTTTCAATTCAGGGCTTGGCAAGATCCTCCGAAAAAACGCAACGACCGCCATCTATCTATATTTTCAGGACTTAGACGCTCTAGACCCTTTGGACGCAGAGTTTTTATTGACAGCGATTCGGAAAACTAGAAGCAAGCCTTGTGGAAATAGCCTACTGCAAAACGAAGCTATGTAGACATGCTGAGTGGATGCAGTCATTATGAATTTGGCACCTTCATCAAGTATAAAACAAATTTTAAAAGCATCTACGGGGAATGGGGAATGTAGTACATAGGGTAGAACTCTTGACAGCCACTAAATGGCAATATACTATGCAGAGTGTCTTATTTTTACAGAAAATGGGCATCTCCAAAGGCAGTAGGTATTGGCGCTGGCTCCATGCCTCCAACCACCGTACTTGTCTTGACCCTAACCATGCACGCTTTTAAGAGAGGTTTAGAAAGGTCTGGAAAGCATTCGATGATTGCATGGTGCGTATTATGCAAGCAAATGCCAATGGGTCAACGCTGCCATGAAAAACATCACATTCAAATGTTATCGAACTCTGGCCACAGCATCTTTCGGCTGGATGGGAGCGCAGATACGTGCTAGGTTTCCCAGATAGAGAGGAAAATGTCCTGGGGCACAAGGAACCGGTAGGGGTGGAGGAGAGCCACTAATTAGTAATTACTTCGCTCACGCTGAACAACTAAGACCTCCGGTGTCCCACTCCCACATGTGTATACCACATCGCGATGTCCATGTGAAGAGATCTCTACTTTCAGACCTAGGATATCTTCTAGAGGCTGAAAATCTCCCGAGGATTTATGACCCATGAAGATGGAGAGCATTGGAATTGACGTCTTTCGTTGCAATCTGGAGGCGAGAAAGTCGTGAACTTCTCTGACTTCTTCTGGCGGAATAGTCCCTGGAGAATCATAATTCGTGGAAAGCAGTTCCAGTTGCGGCAAGACTGACTCCTGAACTTCTTTCGAAAATTCACAGAGAAAGGCAAAGGTCCTGAAGCTGATGGTGAGCTCCTGGGAAAAATTAAGCGATACCATAAATTCTATCATGTTTGGATCAGACACTAAGCCGTCGCTACCAGGAAGACATATATCAAGAGAGATGTAGCGGGTCAAGGGAGTTTTAGAAAATGCAGAAGCGGAGAGGAGGTCCATTAGCGTGCGGCTTGGGATGACACCGTAGGTGCAACTTTGATCCAGGTTGAAGTGGAGAATAGGTTCGTTATTGACCGATGCAATGAACGAAAATTCTTGCTCGTCAAGGGTAAGATCGAAGTGTGTGGCCTCTGCCATGTTGGCGTATTGTACATGTGTAGACAAGACTTGAATTGCCATGGACAAAACTTCTGAGCTTGGTAAGTACATTGGCCTGACAAAGAGTGAGTTAAATTCTAAACAACGTCCAGCCTCTCGGTTGAGGTGACTTAGAAAGGACATATACGGGCTTATATTCACGGAAATATCAATCGCAATCCTTTTGAGCCTAGGTAGGGTGATGCGGGGTATAGTAACTTGGGCAGAGTCTCCATTTGTGATAGCGTTGGCTTTCACGTCCTCCAGTACTTGGAGGTGTGGCATATCGGCAAGCGCAGTGAGCAGTTCTTGATATGGGACCAGATAGCAAAGGGAGAGATGGCAAATATTTGATGTCCAAGGTGCTTGCAAGCTGAAATGAACACAAGGCGCGGAAAAAAACCTGAGCATAGGTGCAACGTCGTTGAATAAAAGGAAATCGCTGGGTGACATGATTTCGGATTCAAATTGTTCCAGATAGTTTAGGATGCGAAACCGCGCCAGGACAATGGCTGGTCGCTGAAGCACATGCCACAGACGAGATCCCCTATTGAAAGTGAAGGTAGGCTCAGACTCCGACAGGTCGATGTCGAGCGATCGCACCCTATGCCAGTTCTCTTCCAAAATCTGTATGGCAATGTCTTCTAAATCGTCGTTCCAGCCATCTATGAAAAGCCACGCGCTGGTGCCTGTCCCGCGTAGGACCTCTTCCCTCCAGCTGTCCTGGTTCAGATGTCGGAAGTTGATGACGCGCCCCCACAGCGACGGAGAGTTGACGATGAGATCCCTCCAAGAGCAACATACGTGCGATTCGTCCTTGAGGGTTAGGATAGCTGCTTTTGCCTGTGATTGACTGTCTTCGTCTTCGCTTTCCGTGTTGATCAGAAAGATATTCCAAAGTATATCCCGGCTCAGCTTGAAAATCGGGCTCTCGGGCTGACAAAAGAGATGGTTGTCTGCGGGATTGGTAGGAGGACGGCAATTCTCAGCTGTGGACATAACTCATTGACCTCGACGACGAGTCGACCTTATCGAGTTGAAAGTAATCATTCAAGAGTAAATTACACAGCCACTAAGCTCCACCTTCCATTATTTAGGTTTATCCTTGAATATCTAAATTGCAGGGTGAACGGGTATATGTTATTACTAAAACCTAATTTCGGAGGGAACACGAAAGTACACTGAGTGGAAAAGAAACACACTTGAACCTTCTACTACATATATGACGTCTCTAAATCTCACACAGCCCCAAAACTTAGACTGAACTGTCGCAGGATCGCTTGTTGTTCCGTGACCCGGGAGCAAGAAGAAGGCCATTGTCTACGGCTCTGAGCAGGGCCAGATGAGGTTCGATTCAAACCCAAAAGTTTGGTCCAGGGGTCTAACACTGCTGGAAGGGGATTATTCTGCGACGCGCAGAATCGGTGCAGAATGTAATGTGAGATAACAAAGTTCTGCATACCGTAGAATTTATTATTTTCTTCCAATTCTACAACTCGGCAAATTTTTCTCAGAATTTACTCATAATTAGAAATTCTAATTGTCTACTGCCGTCGGCAGAACTTCAATCCCAGTGAAAATCGGTTCTGCGGTGTGCTGGAGAAGACACAAAACAACTGCGCTGAGCCGAGTCAGTCAGAGCAAATCCGAGAAGCGTCCAGATTTGACAAGATTCGAGGATATAAATAGAACTCGACAAGGCGTTTCTCGCTCACGATGACGTTCATCTCAACTTCTGAGCGACCCCAAAGTTTTCTGTTTTGGGGACTTGGTCTTTTTTCCTCCTCTCTCAATTTTATGACATAATTTGCCTTCGCTCCCAAATTCTGTCGTCTCGCTCTTTCTTCCGTACCACCACCATCCCCCTCCGCACCTCTTCGATAACTCGACGGCGACTCGACGCTCCTGTAGCTGTCCCCACCCGTTCCTTGCAAACCTTCCCCGAGCTGTGCAACACATCCTGCGCTCGCGTGAGCCATTCTTTCGGTGAAGAAACCGCCGGCGCCATGCCCAAAGTGTGGGTCAAGCGAGGCAGAGATGCCTCTCGAGCAAGTCAAGGATAAGCGATTCGGATTCTAGTGAGATCCTATTTGCTGTCTATAGTAAATTACTGAGCGACGTGGTTTGTAGCGAAAGTCTGAAGTTAACCCCAAGAGTCGGTATGTAATCCGTTATTTCGACGCATATATTCTAATCGCCCCCATATAGTTGACTCGAACCAAGCTTCGGACTCGAGCATTCTTCCTGTCGCACACAGGTGAAGTTTCCTTTCGCTGTTCGAACTTCTCACTAATATCAACTTTATTAGCTCTCCGCCCTCGTCAGCCGATTCCTAGGTGTGTGCGTGTAAGTACGTCTCAAATGAAGTATCAGTCGCTCATTCGTTAACGCATAATTTCCAGGCTGATCGCCTTTACCAGCAGTTTATTCGTCAATGGGACACTAAATGTACGTGACATTCATCTTTTTTATTCGACTTACTAATATATACGCATACAGCGATTTCAAGACTACTTCAACGACTACCTTTCACGCGCGCGCCTAGCGCCTTCGTATTTAAGGTGAGCAGTTAGTGTTTTATTTACATTCTTTGTGTTAATTTGTCTTCGAATTCCTATTCGCTCATCCGCATCCAGGGAGTGTCATGAAAATGAAGCGGAATGGACTTATCTGGCGGCAGGGAGAGTACGAGTATTGGGGGGGCAGTAGATAGCGCTCATGTGCAGATATAAGCAGAATTGAATGGATTTGGCCCTATAAACACGACCAAGACTGCCTCAGATGCGCCCAGAACGGAACAGCTTAGAGCAGATCGACGCAGAAATTCTCTAATCTATGAAATTCATTGACTCGTCAACAAGCAGATAAAAGGAAAATCCGTACGGGAATATCTGCGCAGATCCGAAAATCCAGTTCGGAGCGGATTTTCCCGGTTCCTCGCAGAAGGGCGCAGAACCGGTTCTCACTGGGCTTCAATTTCTGAACCGATTCTCAGGTAATCAAAATTTTGGTAGAATTTTACCTTTTATCTAAATTCTCCCATGACGAGAATTTATTGTTCTGCGTAACCGCAGAAGGAAAAATTCTGACAAAATTCTGCCAGGTTGTGTAAGCACTGCCAAATCAATCCATTCTGCGGAAGTTCTGCGAAGATTCTGCATTTCCGAGTGCAGAATGATAAATTCTGCCAATTGGAGAATTTGAGCAAAATGTAAAATTCTGCGAATATTTTATTTGCCGCAGAATCGTCGCAGAAGTTGACATTCTGCCGACGGCAATAGACAATTAGAATTACAAATTCTGAGAAGTTTCTGAGAAAAATCCGCCAAATAGTAGAATTGGTGCAGAAAAATACATTCTACGGTATGCAGAATTTTGTTATCTCACATTACATTCTGCGCCGATTCTGCGCGTCGCAGAATAATCCCCTTCCAGCAGTGTAAACAGTTGGGAGTACTCGGTATCTTCACAGAACGGTATAAGACAGACAGCAAGGGATCACGGATGGACAAGCCATGTGCTTCAGGTCAGTGGTTCTCAGCTGACATTGACAGAGCGGTTTCATAGCGAGGGCAGTGGTGATCCCGTGTCCTATAATTTGAAGCCAGAGATGTCGGATCCAAATTTTCGGTCTCAAGGGCAAGAGGAAGTGAGAAAGCCGTAGGTCGAATTGTGAGGGCGCTAAAAGTCCTGCAGCCTTCAAAACTATTGCTTGAGTACTCGAGTCATTTATGGGAAGAAGTCGAATAGAAGGATGGACGAACATTTACAGCGTTTGCTGATCGCTTTCAATGCTTACGACTCCAGGATTTTTAGAGTCTAAGTCAACGCTTGTGAAGTCGTTCAAAATTGTCTTCAAGTGACAGCTTGACCGAGAGGTCTGAGAATCTGTTCTAGTTGGCGTTCTCCTACATCGGATGAGAAAGCTATAATGCCGGAAGGAACCAGCAGTTGGTGCTCTCCTTTATTAGAAGGACGGTCTGGATTTCAAGTCAACTCGAGGAAAATGAGCGACTCCGGAAGTGTCGGACACCTGCAGAAGGAAATCGATAGCCGAAGCTTCGCAGATTGTCGCAGTCGTTCAATTTGTGTTCGACCTTCACATGCCCATAAACAAAACCAGCAGAGAGCGATGTTCAGAGGCGCGGTCTTGACAAGCTTGAGGCCAAGTGCAAAGATTTACATTCTTGCATCGGCGTTCGTCCTCCGAAAAGAACTGGAAGACTTGAGAGGAGAATCGTGAACAGTCGTTGATCATGACTTCGTGCTCGTCGTCAGGACCCGGGAAGCCCACGCTAAAACTTCACCGGATTTCGCGAATTTGAGGCCGAAAATTCGCAAAAAACTTGTCTGTTTTTCGCGGATTTGACTGTGCTCCATGCGAACCTTGTCCTCTTTCGCGAATTTCAGATGGCCGTGGGCAGAAAATCTGTGGTAAACGTTCTGAAGTTATGCATGCGGGAAAGGGTTCTAGGTAGGGCAGAGTTTTTGAGGAAAATGTGCGCTGAGTGGACCTGAGGCGCCGCAGGCCCCGAAAAATTCCAACTAAACCTTGTCCAGTTTCGCGGATGAGGTCAAAATCATGACGGATTTTAGACAGGATTCTGGGATTTTTCCCGGACAAGTTTTGAGGGAGCTTCCCGGGTCCTTTGTCGTCTTTGAATTCGTAGCATTTGTTTTACTGGTCCACGATGAGAAGTTTTGCACAAGGGATCTAAATTTGCATGACATACACTGTCTACGAGCGCCGCATGCCTGGCCTTGGGATATTTAAGATTTTCTTCCTGGTTGTATTTTGCCAGATCATCAGGAAAGATATTTTGGTGCACAGAATCGAAGTTGGGCCGACTAAACCGATGGAGAATAGATATTCAACATTTCACAGAGTTATAATTCTGATCATACCTTGTCGACCCCACTCGTCTGCTCAAAAAGAAGAATTCGTCAAAAATTTGACGCGCAGCTGGTGTCTTTGACAGAAATCCCGAAATTCTGTCCTAGGCGTAAATTGATGAACATGAACGACGATGAGGAAAACGTACAATTTCTATTTGCAAATATTGCTTTCGGATATCGTCGGATCAATATAGCAAAGGGTGTGGGATTGTTATGTCATTTCCATCATTTCTGTTCCTCTACGTTATTCCTCACCTCAGCCTTCAGAAAAGTTGTCACCTCAACATACGGTGGGCGCACATACACATGTGGTGGAATCCTACTCCAGGTACACTCGAAAATTTGATTTCTCCTCTGGAAACCACGTCCATAAATGACTCAGACGGACTGAATGGTCGCCCGTCCTTCCTAAACAAGAACTCTCCCCCCATAACTTTTCAATCGTCCAAAGAAAGCACTAGCAGATGCCATCTATCTCCCTCCTTGATAACTCTTGTCTGCATTTTCTTTGGTATTGACATTCGGATATTGATCTACTATCTTGAACTGGCTCATGGAGCGCGCTCACTTGGAAGCAATCGACTCTCTCTGGCTCGTCACAAGGCAACTCCGAAATGGATCAAGTCCATCATTTTTCCATGGGTTTTTGCTTTCCTTTTGATGTTAGGTATCACATCTAGCTTCTCGCCGAGCTGGATGCCCTTTCTGCGTGGTTTATCAGGGCTAAACTTGCCCCATGAGATTTGCAGAGGTTCCCGATCCATCGCGCTGTACCGTCTATGAAGTCCCCGTCTGGCATGGTATCCCACATGCTACACGGCCGTTAGGAGTACCACCATAAGACCGCCTCAGTGACCCACTTGGCCTAGGGATCGCCGCCTCAATGAGTCACAGTGTCCTATGCCCGAGAACTGGCAATCTTCGGCTGGCTTGAGCGATGTCAAAATCGAAATATAAAATCAGTGATTGGGCCAGTGATGGCGGCTTTTCAAGGGGCTACCCCAAAATTTATCCATGAGTGTGCTGTGGTTGATACCGTGTATTAAACCAACAACCATAAAAGTATCAGGTCGGCGGCAACTTCCCTTTGGTCCTGCGCGTCCTAAAGGTTCCCTGTTCGCTTAACCACCTGGCATTTCAAGGACGCAGTCCCTGGGTAAACTCAAAATCTATTTTGGTGTTCCATCAGTAGATGAGTCCTGGATCGTACCGGCGGTCTTCGCCTCTAGACGATTTTTGCGTTTCGTTCATGATTGAGGGGGGCATGATATCCGTGGCCATGAAGGTGTCAAGCCTGCCATAGACGTGCCTGGGAGACAACAAAAGTGGTTTGTTGCCGAAAACAAAATTTCAAACCGGTGACGTTAATGGATTGTGCTCTCGTCTTCTTTCGGTGAATTCCTAGCCCTATAAGTTGCCGAACTACGCCCCTCTGAAGTCTCTTACTCGTCGCTTACCCGACGCTTGCGCCGTGTATGATAGGCGACTTCTCTGAAATCCCAAGCTGGGATATATTATTGGAAGCCCAGGCTTCTGGGCTGAAAACATATCAACATCTGCCTGATACATAATGCCCTGAGTCACGGCTTTCAATTGAAAGTGGGGCATCGTTCGACATTGGCCGACAGCTTTGCCAATTGCAGACTCATCGGGATAGTGCGGTTAACTTCTCATGACCCAAAAGGTTGCAGTCTTCTGAGCACGATGTGTCATATCGCTGCAGGCGGTAAGCATCCTGTCCTTTTTTTTTTCGACATGGGAAAGTGATACAAGTTCTTCGTCCCCCAGCTTGTCGATTGAGACACTCGTATTATGAAGCTGCGCAACGCGGTTCTGACGTTTCCCCGATCTCTCTAAAGGGAAGAATCAAATGGATTAACCACTAATCCTGCACTGTCTGTCTTTGAAGGAGGGTGAGGTGATTTTGATATGCCTCTTGGATCATGCAGACCTCACGAGGACAAGCCGACTTCCCATGCCAACTTGAAGGATCCTGGCTCAAAGTTCAGTCGCCGACCCCCTCTCAGCGTCTTGCCGTCGTTAACCTCCATTTGCAGACGAATTAAAGGCGACTTGGGGATTGGATTTAAGGCGGCTGGCAACGCAGAGTTTTCGAGGCCGAAAAGATCGTCTGCGATACGTATTTTTCGCCGCTTGTTCTTTCCTAACACTGACTGCTCCAATCAGGCGAAACGGTGGGTGGAATGGTTCGCGATGCTCTGGTGGATCGGCTGTTCAACTAAGTGTAAGGGTGCTCTGGTTATTAATTTATTCCTGACCCATTCGTATTATACCGACGAATTTCGGCTCCAGGCAACGGTTGGTAATCACAGCCATATATCTCCAAGCAGAAAGACACCAGTCTAGAATTTCCCTCAAACCCTACAAATCTAAATTTACGGTGGTTAATTACTGACTCATAAAGCCCACGAATGCACATATAACCTCTAAGGACGAGGTGTCGAAGTTGACTTGTAATGGTCGGTACTTTATGATAAGTCAACGGTTGCTAGTGACTAGTCCCATGAAAATCAATGGTTTACACTGTAAAAGTGGGTTTTGTAACTCAAAAATATGGAATTTTAAAGACTCGAACACCTCTTCTAGCAGTCCAATCTTTTTCACGATTTTTTGCGTTCTGAATTGACTCGTTCAAGGCTCTTTCGAGAGGTCCTACACGAGTCAGCTGTGAATGCTGTGATGCTCACGTGACGACCTGCCCTGATGCAAATTACCTTGACACGTACCGTGCTCAAATTCACTTTCTACTTGATCGTCGAACGCTCCGCGTAACCCTGTAATAACCTGTTTAACTGATATTACAACCAGGATCCATGGTTCGTGTTAATTTCTGATGTTTAACCCCAGAAATACGATTAAAAATCTTCGCGATTTCAGGTGGTCTTAGCAGCATCAATATGCACAAAAGGCGGCAAAGGTCAGCTCAACCCTTACATGTTTTCGGATGAATTATATCTAATGGAATATTTCCATAATATATAGCCGTAATTTCGCGCCAATTTCGTGACATGACACGGACGCGGATCGAATCTCTCCTCGCATCGTTCCCAAAACTCATCCCGACAAACACCCAACACACCTCCGTCGAAACAGCCGAAGTCCGATACGTGTACCAGCCCTTAGAAGACCTGTACATCCTCTTGATCACCAACAAAGCGTCGAATATCCTCCAAGACATCGACACCCTGCACCTTTTCGCCCGCGTTGTCTCGGACTTGTGCCGCAGCGCAGACGAGCGGGAGATCCTCAAGAACGCCTTCGAGCTGTTGGGTGCGTTCGATGAGATCGTCAGCATTGGGTATAGGGAGCAGGTCAACCTGATGCAAGTCAGGAGTGTGTTGGAGATGGAGAGTCACGAGGAGAAGATCCAGGAGATCATCGCAAGGGTAAGCTTCATGCGATAACTTTTTTTACATTTATCTTTGTTAACTCGGCTCGATTATAGAACAAGGAAGCGGAAGCCAAAGAGGAACTAAAACGCCGCGCGAAGCAGCTCGAAATGCAGCGCCGCGAACAGCAGCGGCGTACCGCTGCAGGAGGCGGAGGGGGAAGCAGCTACCTTGGCAGCGGTGGTGTCACGGGATACTCCGCCATCTCTCGATTCGAGCCTCCAGATATTTCTGCCTCGTCTGCATCCCGAATCACTTCCACGACGCCGACTCCTGCAAGGGGTCCTGCGTTCAAGGGTAGCGGCATGAAATTGGGCTCGAAGAAGACGAAACAGGCTGAGCTGCTCGATGAGCTTGGTGGAGAGGTGTTGGCTGCTACTACGATTACGGAGCTTTCGCAGCCTGCGCCTGCTGTACACCAGCCGCCTGCCGTCCAGAAAGTTAGTGGAAGAGGAAGTCTGCCTGAGGTTGAAGCTGAGAGGTGTGTCAGCCCAGTTTTTTATGATTTTTTACATCTGATATTTTTTTGTAACAGTGTTCATATTATCATCAAAGAGCAGATCTCCCTCTCGCTGCTCCGTGATGGAGGCGTCCAGTCCATGGAGCTCAAGGGCGACATGAACCTACAAGTCACTGACCCAGCGAACGCACACCTTAAAATCACCCTAGGGCCCTCGACAGACTTCGGCGGATCGGCCCTGCAATTCAAACAACACCCCAACGTTGCAAAATTCACCCCTGGGCAGCCTCGTGTTGTCGCGCTCAAGGACAGCTCAAGGGCGTTCCCTGTCGGACAAAGCTTGGCTGTGCTGAAGTGGAGATACGCTGGGACAGATGAGAGCAATGTGCCTTTATCTAGTAAGTTTTTTCTCAGATTGAATTTAAAAACACTTTCTGATGCATATTGAAATTTCTAGTCAATTGCTGGCCGTCCCCGTCGAATGATGGGACTTGTGAAGTTAGCATCGAGTATGAGCTCGAAAACGAAACTGTTACGCTTTATGATGTCGTCATCTCTATACCCCTTCCGTACGTTCCACATACCATTTGTCCTGTCGGACCCCAAACTAACATCAGTCCTCGTTCATCACAGGGATGGTTCATACCCCACTGTCACGTCTCATACTGGCGAATGGGCCCTCGATCCGTCCTCGCATTCTCTGGCATGGTCGATCCCCGTCATCTCATCCGCCGACGATTCAAAGACCGGTTCTCTGATATTCAACGTCGGAGGTGTGGACGTGGGTGCTTTCTTCCCCGTTGACGTGACCTTCATTGGGCAAGGCAGCTTGGCTGGCGTCGCCGTCGCATCTGTTGACAAGGTCAATGGTGATGAAGCACCCGAGTATTCGGTGGATGCGTTCGTCACGGCTGATGAGTATCTGGTGGTATAGTTTGTTATGCAGATGATGATTTCGGGTATGGGGTAGAAACAGGAATACATTTCTTCTTCGTCTTTTGAATTATGCTCAGATCATTACTGTTAGCATCGGTCCCGGCGAATCTCGACAATCCAGAATGCGCAATACCCGCACCTTTCTCGCCTAATCACTGGGGGGCATCTAGTGCTTGAGCTAATCCCGCTTGAGCTAATCCTGCTTCGAAAGTGTGTCTCCTGCATATTGATTGACAGGCATTAGGTGTCCTTCAAGGTTGACTGTGGACATGCGCCATCATATGTGCACTCAAGCCGCAATCAACATAAGCGATATCATCGATATCAACGCCTTGGGCGCTCTTGGGCCTCTGTAACCCGCGATCCGAGTCAGGTGAAGCGAGCTCAATGAGCACCTACTCCACCTGAATCCTGATTGAGCTATTATGGCCTGCAGTCAATGGAGGACACGTCAGATCAACACCGTCCCGGGCTGAATAGTCAGCGAGAAGCGGAGGGTAAGTCATGACGATTCCGAAGGTGTTTCGGATGATCATCGCAATGGCTCGTGGGCGGGCTATTTCAAGCAGCCGCTAATTTCGTCACCGCAAAAAACAACGGATCTGCCTTTTTCAACGGGCCCAGACCGAGACGAATTTCCTCTGCGCAGAGTTCCGAACTCCATCAGAGAGAAGAGAATGCAGAATTCGGGAGCCATGAGGGCACGGCTTGTCTATCCCGGTCGGTTTCTGCCCAACTAGCGCGAGAGAACCTGAGAATTGCCGTTGGCTTGTCTTCGCATTCAAAATAGCAGGAGGTGCCAATGGTGAAATAGTTGATTCTAAGGCTAGTATACTTAATTAGAAGACTGAGTTTGCCGTTGCGAGCGGCATTCCAGCGACTTTAGAGGGTAATAGGGTGATGGTAAAAAGGAGACGACAGGTTTGAGAGCTAGCCCATCGCGTAAGCCGGACAGACCCTGATACTTAGGCAACACATGGTTCCTGCTGTCCCTTGCTTTCCTCCCCCGCGCAGGGTCTGCCAACGGTCTTTCTTTCCTTTTATTTCTTTCTTTTACGACAACGACGAGAGTGGCCTTCTCTAATGACAGACTTTACCCTTGTGGACCCTAAGGGTTGGGAATATGACCTTCACTCTGTAGGTGGACGGGTGTAGTTACCCGAGCTTAAAAGCTTATAGTGTTTTTTTTACAGGTGTACTCGGCTTATATTGGCTATTTTCAGGTGTACAATATCCCATGGTCTATATCATGTCGAATCTGTGCCCATTTTCGATGATCTGACCAGGCCGTCCGTCATGTAGGTACGAACGATCATGGGGTCACCTTTTCGAAACTTTTGAGGAGTTTCTGGCATTTTCCTGGCCTGTCATCACCGTTACGGACGCGTCGACTGGGAGAGCGCATATTGTGACGCGTCTCAATTCTATCGGGGCTTTCTTGAAAATGATCAAGACAAGGTAATTGCCCCAATGTCCGCATGGTCTGTATCGACCGACAACGAGGCTGACGCACCCTGGGTAGATTTGGAGAGACCCTCCCACAAGCGCCTAACATCCTTCAGGTCACTCCGTTCGAGACGGCCAGTCGCCATCTTCGTCACGTCGCCGAGTATTCGTCCTACAAGAAACTGCACTCAACGTTGCCTGCTGCCGTGCTTTCTGCCCTTAAAGCGCGGGTTAGAGCCGGAGAACCGAAGGCTATCAAGGAGGTATGGGATAAGAAAGACAAAACATTTTTGGCTATCGACTTTGAGTGGAACGAGAGAAACGAAAAGACTGTACTGGAGTGGGGATATGCGGCTGTCCGATGCGGTCACTTGGAAGCGTATGTTTACATCGTTCTAATTACATGGCTTCATTAATAGTTTGTTCTGTAGTTTAGGACACTGGCCTCCTGTTCCGGATACCAACTACAGGTCAGTTGCATTGCTTCTACTGCTCGCGAACCGAGACCATTCATTTACTTATCCCCAACTTTCGTCCCCCAGGAAAGGTCACTACATTGTCTCCGACTACGTTGATAAGGTCACCAACAAGTACAGCCCAACCTATCCATGGCAGGTAAGAGCACCGAATCTCTGATTCTCTGATTCTGCTACAGGAGACTGATGGGACCTCGCACTGCTCTTTACTTAGTATGCTGTACGCGCTCATTCGCATCTCTCCTCTTCTCCAAAAGCTATTCTGACCGCCTGATCAGTTCGGCGAAAGCCAAGTCATCTCAAAGGCCAAACTACCCCAAGTCATCCAAGCTGTGATCAGGTCCGCCGCCCACTCTTTCTTCTCTATCTCATAAGCTGCGATCTGAGGCTTCGTCTCTCTGAACCGGTTTGCAGCAGTCTGGCCAGTCCCAATTCAGAAACGGCACCCAATGACCTCGTCCTGGTGGCTCACAATATACATGGCGACTTGGCACGGTTGGAAGAGATGAAAATAAGTAAGAGCTCCATATATTCCCTCAGGGTCACACATGCTCAAGTAAAACTAATACCACCTCGTTCCCGCCGTCTTGGTTAGAACTTCCCCAGAACATGCTCATCATCGACACTATGATCTACGAGCGCTCTTTATACTCCAACGGCCTGCGTGGCGTGATGCAAGATCCGAAAAGCGACAAACCTCGTGTTGCCGGTTCCAATCTGTCCCTCGAGAACCTTTTGTATTCATTGACGCTGCCTAACTCGTCGCTGGCCACCCCGTCATCAGCATCGAGACAGCCATCGCCCCAGCTGCCTGTCATCCTTCCCCAGTGCACGTTGCACAATGCGGGCAACGACAGCTTCATGTGTCTCTTCGCTTTGCAGAAGCTTCTAGTACCAAAGACGACGCAGACACCTACCATAGCCAAGAAGATCAGGCCCGTGGTCGCCGCCTCCAACAAGTTCAACAGCGCTCCGCTGATGGGTTTCAATGGCGCGAGCCCGACGATACATTATACTGGGTTCACCGCTATCACAACGATGCCGCCTTCAGTTTCAATGCCCTCAATGCCGCGCTCGTCGTCCGCGTACGATCTCGCTGACGAGTTTGGCCAGATCCAGCTGAGCACGTCACGGGGAATTTCTGGTGGCGCGCAGAATCTTACAGCGCCTGCCCGCCCTGGAGATAGGACCTCAAGACATTCTAGCAACTTTTCAGGCGCCAAGGGCAAGGAATGAGCCAATCGTGAAAGTCTTTTTTACTGGTTGCGATACTCCTCGTTGGGCTTCCTTCTGAAAATTTTTATGTTTTCCTGTTGGACATTTGGTTCTTCGCTGTGGATTTTGGTCTTTGCTAGGACTTGGACAGACTCAGATATGCTTTTGGGACAATCGTTATTTTACACCTAATGCACTGTAGTACTTTATCATCGCTACAGATTATTTGTACATATCTTCACCTCCTGTATGTATACCTGTCATTTAAGACTATATTCCCTACGCTTTCGATTATCACTCCCGAGAATTGACACCGTGAATGGTCAAAATGAAAACCAAATGAAAACCACGACTCAACACAATAGTGAGGATGGGACGATCGATCGTCTACTGAGCCTTGGTTTGTTTACCCAAGGTCGATTCACTCCGCAGCATGGTGTTTATCTTCTTCCAATCTTTGTGTTCAACAAACGCCGAAAGGCCATGGCTAGACCCAACGTCAATGTCAAAGAAAAGTAAAAGCAGGAGTAGAAATAAAGACATACGAATTTATAAGGTGTGCCTGGATGTTGTTCCATTGATAGAGCCTGCATTTGGTTGACGGACATCGCAAACAGATGAATTCGCCCTCATTGACGCAAACAGGTTTGCGATGCGGCCTTTCCTCCACAAAATACACATAATCCAGGTTATAGATGGGCCGGGATATGTCATGGCTGCAGTTCGGACTAAGGATCAACAAAAAGAAAAGACTGATGGGGTGCACTCACATTTCGTCGGCGTGTTGCATGACGGCCGTCCGGGTTACCTGATGTTCGAAATGCTCAGGGCAGTGGTTGCACATCCAGTCGTGCTGCAAGACTTTTCGCTCAGGTTCCTCTCGCGACTTTAACTCCGCTTCCGCCTCAGGTCCAAGCAGACCCCATGACAGGGTGCGATGTTGGTTAGAATTCCTCAGTCCCTGCTCGACGTGATGATAGACCTAAGGATATTCAATTAGGCAAATTACCTTTTTGGAAAGTGCGAACTTACAGCATCCTGCCAGGTGTACCCCGTCCTGCCATCCCTTGGCCGATGACAAGTCAAACATACGAAACGCTTATCCAGCGCGTCCATTTCCCAGACTTTAGTGGTGGCAGGGTCGAGCCCGAGCAATCGCACAAGTAGTTTTGCAGCATCGTGTCCGCGCCACGAGAATTGCAGCTTCTCCTCCCAGCTTTGCTTCAATTCGTCGCATCTCATATGCGGTAGTGCGTCGTGCCATCCCATCAAGGCGCCTCCTGTTCGACTGTTGTACATCGAACAAGGGCACTGAAAGACTGAAGTCGCAAGGTCTAGATCATCAAAATTTGGGGAGGTCGTGCCTTCGATAGCAGGCAATGAACCACTGGGTAGAAAGGAGGCGAGTCCTTTCATTCTTGATGTTGTCCAGTCCTCAACCTCCTGCGGAAGAAGTTTGAGAAACTCATTTTCGACAAGTGGGTCATCAGGAGGTGCTTTCAGTAGTCTCAACACGGAGTCGAACTTCTCGATGGCAAAAAAAGGTGGAAAGTAAGGCCACGTCACAGGGGGGTAGCTTTTGCAGTAATCGTTGTAATGTCTTTTGACAAAGTTATTGCGCAGCAGAAGGAGTTTCTACGCTCAAATGCCAAACGTTCTCGTGTAGCATAATAAATGGCTGGTATCATGAGTGGCTGAATTTTGGCCCAGCCTTAGAAGGCCGACAGTATCAGCGACCAGAAGGTGCTAGATCAGAGAGAGGATACTCACTTCTTTTTCTCAATCTCGATATTCCTGTCGTGTTGACCAGATTTGTTAAAATCTGTGTATCAAACCAAGCCCTGTTGACGTCTGCAGTCTTGAAACCCAGCGTCTTGAACCGAGCCCTAACACTACCGGTGGCTAGAAGTCAGTATGACACAAGAAATTGTCCAAAGTGATATTCTTACTTTGCTACCAAGGAAGGAACCGTTGAACTTGCTTTGCGAAAGTGCCTGTCTAGATAGGATATCGCCCAACTTGAATAATTGTGAAATTCCTAGACAAGAGGTATCAGTCGAGCTTCTACGAAAAAATGGGCAGAGTGTAGTACAGCTTTGCTTGTTGTGATCACTTTGTGCCTTTCCAATTTGTATTTTTCCAAGGCTTCCTTCGCATCTGGCACAAATGCATCTATCTCCCTCTGTAAACCTTGAAGCTTAGCTTCAATGCCTTTGATCTCTGCCCTATTAATTCTGAAGAGGAACTCCTTCGCAGATGTGTAAAGATTGAGTCCTATGGTTTTGCGAGAGTATTGGGTCAGGAAACTAGGAGCTCAAAGGCAATAAACTTACGTATAATCATCGGTATCCTGGCTAGGTCCTCAACGAAAGGGCTACATGCTTTATACCTTTGGTTCAGTAACAGGTACCTGATCCGTCATTCAAACCAGTCGTTAAGTTAAGAAAGCGAGAGGTTCGACTCACTCTTCACGAAGACAATCATCACATCGTCGTTGATAGAATGCGATAATCACATACGCCGGACTCGCGCCACATCTCTGGTTATTCAACTGAATCAACGGGTTTTCAAGAGTACCCATGAGAAGACGAACCTCGCAGATAAGAGGGCTGAACAATAAGTCAGTCCATTTGTAACCGGTGAGTCCTGATGGAATCTTAGGAATATCAGGGTGATTTTCAAATGTTGACCTCCAGACTAAGGTGGACAATCGACCCCGGAGCAATTCTCGAAGTGTTGTGTGTGTCTTCGTCAATTGTAAAAGGTCAATTGGATGTAGATATAGCAGGATCTGGAACGAGAGGTTTGATCTGATCCTAAAGGCTTCCGCGTGTTTCTGCGTGGCATTGCTCAGGCTTACCTCTAACATAATCTCCAATGGTAAGGTTTTGAAAGATTCCACATTGTTAGAGCGCGAGCTGCTTTTACGAAGTATTCCAGACGATCGAAGTCTTTCCCGATATTCCTTGCGAACACATAGTGCCAGAACGTTGACTACAAGTTCTTTCAGGTTAGATGGAAACAACAGGACCCGGAGATCATCAGTACGTACCACTCTTAGCCCTCCAAAGCTTCTTATTCCAGTCACCTTCGTAATCTAGTTGGTACGAGGACAAGAAATCATCGCCAAGGTCTTGCTGGTGCTTCATGGTAAGGATCGAACAGGCCAACTATTGATCAAGCCACTGGAAAAAGTTTGGTTGAACCTGAACAAAGAGACGTCATTCGACAAACAAGGAACACAAGGACTGCTTCACATACAATGAAAGTAAGAGGAGTGTCAGTGGCACGTTGGTGGCACTCGGCAAAGCGAAGCGAAGACAATGAATTTGTTGGATGTCATTGAGCTCTTCAACTCAGTGCTCGTGCTTCAATTTCCATTGCAGACAGATACGTTCGTACTGAGTGGAACAGAAAGCAGACACCCCAACTTCCTTTTGTCCTGGTTCTAGCCATGCTTGTTGAAGCCACGCTGTCCACGAGTCCGAATTTGAGTTAAGTAGAATCATCTAAGAGTGAGCAAAGGAGAAGCGACTTGGACTCGCGGGTCTTGACAGGCTCGTGGCAAACATAGCCAACATATTTTTTGATCTCTTTCGCGAGTCGCGACCATTGGCATTCGGTCTGCACATGTGTATTTGGCTTCAAAAAGAACTGTAATGTTCTCAAACCATGGAACTGTCAGGTACTTATTTGTGTTGACGAAGGTAAGAATTTATTGTTGGGCCCGATGGAAAGGGTTTGACATGGACATCTTAGCCATATACGCTGTGTTGTCAACTAGGCCCAACTGCTGTAGATAGTACATTCGGGACGTCCTGGAGTAAATTGTAATCTATGTCTTGCAGAAAATCTCTATTAAAAAGAAAGGATGAGCCCATCAATCAATCGATTACTGGACCTTGTTTTGTTCATCCGACGTCGACAGGGTCCGCAGTATGGTATTTATCTTCTTCCAATCTTCATGTTCGACAAACGCACGACGACATGGCTAGACCCAACGTTAATGTCAGAGAAAAGCAAGAACGACTGCAAAATTAAAGACATACAAATCCTTGAGGTGTGCCTGGACGTCCTTCCAGCGGTACAGTCTGCATTTGGTTGGCGCACATCGCAAGCAGACGAATTCGCGATCATACACGCAAAGGGGACTGCGGTACGTTCTGTTGACCCAATAATACACATAATCCAAGTTATTGATTGGGCGGAATATATCATGACTGGAAGCAAGATTTGGTTTGATCCACTGTATACACAAAAAGAGGCGGACAGGATGTACTCACACCTCTTTGGCATGTATGATGACAGCCGCTTGGGTTACCCGTTCTTCAAAATGTTGGCAGTGCTGGTTGATCCATTGGGCTCGCTCACTCGGCTTCTGCCTCAGGGCCTACCAGACCCCATGACAGAGTCTCGTGAGCTTTGTGATCCCAACCCGGAGATTTTTCCGTTTTAATGTGGTGATGAACCTACAGTAAAGACATTCAATTAGGCCAACTTGCTCTTGAAGAAGGCAAACTTACAGCATCCTGCCAGGTGTAGACAGTCCTGGCAACAGTTGTCGGACAACAAGTCAAGCAGACGAAACGCTTATCGAGAGCGTTCATTTCCCATATTTTAGTGGTGGAAGGGTCGAGTCCGAGCAGGCGTATGAGTATTACCGCAGCATCGTATCCACGTTGCGAAAAATGCAGCCCCTTCTCCCAA
Source organism: Galerina sulciceps (assembly GCA_023014345.1). Classification (NCBI taxonomy): domain Eukaryota; kingdom Fungi; phylum Basidiomycota; class Agaricomycetes; order Agaricales; family Galerinaceae; genus Galerina; species Galerina sulciceps. The sequence continues at coordinate 590,877 of JAEDXJ010000035.1, forward strand.
CATTGCTTCAATGCGCGACAGTCCAAATGCGAGACTGCATCTTCCCATCCTATCAAACAGACTCCTGCTCGGTTCGATCTGTAAAGGCGAACTGGGTCATCCGTACGAGCTTCGACTCCGACGAGGCAGGCTTTCACTTCCTTATTGCTACGGTTATATTCAGAGCCATGGCACTGAAGAACCGAAGTCGCAAGGTTTAGAGAACTGAGATCGGGGGACATTAGGCTCTCGCCGAATTCTGGAGCACACGATGAAGAGCTGGGTAGCAAAGCGACGAGTTTTTTCATCGTCCGTGTTGTCCAGTCGTCAACCTCCTGCGGAAGAAGCTTGAGAACATCTTTTTCGACAAGTGGGTCATCAGGGGGTGCGTTCACCAGTTTCAACACGTAATTGAATTGCAAGACTGCAGAAAATGGTGGAAGGTAAGCCCACGACACTGGGGGGGAGTTTTTGCAATAGGACTTGTATATCCCTTCAACAAAGTTGGTGCGCTGCTTCAGGCGTTCTTTACGCTCGGATTCCAAACGTCTCTGTGTTGCAGCGGTAATGGCTGGTACCAACAGTGGTTGGAGTTTGGCCCAGCCTTAACGATCAACATTCTTAGCCTGCAGAAGGTACTAGAGCAGAGAAATTCTTGCCTTTTTTCCTCAATCCCAATATGCCTGCAGTATTGACGAGATTTTTTAAGGCCCGATTATCAAATACAGCGTTGTCGACGTCTGCAGCTTCGAAGCCCAGCTTTTTGAATCTTGCCCTGACCCTGATTAAAAGGTCATTGGGACATACACAACTATCTGAAGCGTCAGGCTTACTTTTTCAATAAAGCAGGAACAGTTGAATTTGCTGTATTAAAGTGCGATTGTTTGTATAATTTTGCCCATGCTGAACACTTACTGTGTTCCTTGAGCACAAGTATCAGTACAGGGTCAATGGGAAGTCAGGCAGGTATATTACAGCATCGCTTGTCGCAACCAGTGCATGTCTTTCCTGTTCGTATCTTTCAAATTCCTCTTTGGAATGTGGAACACAAGCGTCTTTCGCATCTCCTAGGCTTTGGAGGGTAGATTTTACGCCAGCGAGTTCTGCACTATTAATCATGATCAAGAAGTTGCCAAGACCGTGGGCAATGGAAGGATCAATCCCTATGTTTTGTCAAAGGTATGAGTCAGATGTCCAGAAGCTGAAAGAATGAGAACAGACATAAGACCAGCACCCTCCTGACTAGAGGAACCAAATGACCATCAGTGCGTTTATATGTTGTTACGAACCTGACAAAACATTTAATTGGACTGGCAGTATAAGGAACTGAAATATTGTGTTCACTCTTTGCAACGACAGTCATGACACAGTCGTTGATAAAATGGAACAATCAGAGTAGCTGGACTAGCGCCACATTTCTGTTTATCGTTTTGAATCAAGGAATCCAAAGGATAAATTATTGAAGACGAACCTCGCAGAGAAGCGGGTTGAACAGCAAGTCAGCCCATTTGTAACCCGTTAGGTTTGAGGGGATCTTGGGAATATCAGGGTAGTTCCCAAATGTTGACCTCCAGGCAGAAGACAATCGAAGAAGCAAATCTCGAAATGTTGTGTCTGTTTTCATCAGATGTAATAGGTCGATGGGATGTAGATACACCAAGATCTGGATCGAGAGATTTGATTTGTGGCTATTGTGTTTCAAGCTTGGAATCGCATTGGCGTACCTCCAATAAAATTTCCATTGGTATGGTTCCAAAAAGCTGTATATCCTTAGACCACGAGAGAGGTTTACGAGGCAATCCGGACGATCGAAGCTTTGCCCGGTATTCCTTGCGAACACATAGCGCCAATATGTTGACTACAGGCCAGTTGTTTAGCTTTGAAGAAAAACAATGAGGCGATTCGTGCGTACCAGTTTTAGCCCTGCGAGCCCTCTTTTCCCAGTCATGACCTTCATCTAGTTTGAACGAGGACAAGAAATCATCTTCTGGGTCCTGAAAGATTTCGTCTAGCTGCTGGTGATCCATGGCGAGTCAATTGATGAAGATGCTGAAAAGGTTCGGTTGAATCTTTGACTAAAGTAAGAAAAACGTGGTTCTTCGGCAAACAAGAAACCCTGAAGTATCGATTCACGTACGTCGTACGAGGCATGCCAATTGGACTCGAGTCATCCAGCCAAAAAAACAAATTACGTGATTGTCTCCCGAGGGCGGAATGCCATTTTAATTTCAAGGATTCGGAAATGATATTATCAAGATACCTACATACAATAATAGCCCAGACGTCAAAAATATGGTTGGTAAAGATGTCAAACACTCACTTTCGTGTTGACGCAGAGGACTCGGTCTTGGATGGACTGATCAACGATAGAACCGGACCGGCTAAGCAGGGCTTGCTCCGAACCTGCCAGTGGCTGGTCCTCAACCTCAATCTAGCATCTACAAGCATGACTTCGTTGCCACGCCAGGCTCCTCAGAGACTTCAACATCTTGCTCATGTCGTGACCGCGTATGATATCTGCTTGAGCCTCGAGGAGTCTCTTCAACGGGCCGTCGACAACGGCGACGAAGTTGGGAACAACCTAGTTTACGTTCGGATCCTTGGCTATCTCATGCACTATGTGCCCAGGGACGTAGGATTGAATCAGGTCGTCGAAGAGATCAGCTCGTGCGTCGACAATTCAGCCGTTCTCGCTGTTGGGCAGATGTATTATGAGCACTTTATCCGGGCCTGCGCGTTCTCAAACCTACTCGTGCAATTGCCATCTGACCGGATCACCACCAGTTCGAGCCAAAAGGGCTAACATATCAACACCGTCCAATCATGCATCTCGTCCGTCATTTGACAGGATACAAGATATGATCGATGCAACCTTGCAGGAGGCTCCTCAATCCCATTCTAAGGCCAAAAAATATGCCTGTCTCATTCTCTCTTTTTGCGAACCATTACTTATTCATTCTCACCAGGCCCTTGTGCGTGATGAATATCGTTGCGTCGTGACTGGGAGATACGATATCCGCTCGGTAAAGATGACCCGAGAGTTGAAGGAGAAATTTGATTCGGACCCCAGTGCGAGGTGGGAATCCACGCACTGTGCCCACATATTCTCTGAGTCCACCAACTCCTCCATTGAACCAGGCTCAGCCAAAGTGTGTTCCCTTTTTACTTTTACTTCAAAAATTTGATGAGGATTATATGCATATAGCGAGAGTACGCTGCCACAATGTGGGCAGTCATGCATCGCTTTGGGTATGAAAATCTTCCTGATGAATTGAACGGTTCCAAAGTCCACCGTCTGGAGAATGTGATGACTTTAATTCCTGCAATTCACACGGATTTTGATCAATTGGACATTTGGTTCACTGCAACGGTGCGTTTGACCTAATCATGGATGATTTGACTATCTAACATATCACAACACTTATCAGGAAGAAATGAATAAATATAAGCTTGAAGCTTCAGACCCATCCTTCCTGCGTGGCTATCCGGAATTCGTCACTTTCACGACGCCTGATCCGGAGAAACTCCCAGTTCCATCCCCGACTTACCTCGAAATTCATGCAACATGTGCTCAGGTGGCTCAGTTATCAGGAGCGGCTGCATGTATTGAACAGTTCGACCAAGAAATGGAGGATAGGCAGACCCTCGACCCGAACGGCGCCTCGGCAAATATTTTAGAACATGCCCTTTCTGGACTACAGGCAGCTGGATACGGAGTCACCGCTTGAGTAACGTACTTAGATCCGAGTGAGTTGAATGCCCATACTTGTAATTACCCGACAACGCAGATCATTTTTCGAACATATCTTTCGTGTAGAGAAAGCGTCGTCGTCACCCAATATGTTGAACTCGATGCCTACCGCCTACTCATGGGCATGTTCTCGGATCTAGGTCTATCTGATATCTTTAAATGTGTGAAGCTCAATACAAACGGATTTCGCAAGTCAATTGGCAAGTCACCATACAATATGTGGCGGTGCAGGAAATCCCGAACCAAGTGATTGATCTATTGCATTATTCAACTTGACAGTTCCGAAGGCTTGAATACCATCGGGAGACGCACTGTGGTTGTCAAAAAGGTTGAAATTCAACCTAAAATTCAACCTGGCTCAGGTTGATGAATAAACAATAGATAGGTTGAATCTCTGTCACGGTCATTTCAACCACTCTCTGGTTGATTCTCAGCTCATCTTTGGCTCGCGTTAGGTTATAATTCCTCGAAGTGAACGAGTCTGTCTTCCAAGGACCGGAGTGTTTGCAGCTGGCTGAACTGGGTCATAAACTTACCTCCCCTTCATATTTTTCGACTCAGGTCTGATGGAAAGGTTTAATTGCTAAAATTATGCGAAAAGAGTTAAGGTTTTTCTTTCTTTTCCTGGCTCCTAGACCTGAATATATTCAATTACTTATGCTACCTTCAATTTGAAGAGGGTGAACTTACAACATCCTGCCAGGTGTATGCCATCCTGCCCTCATTTTTCGGTCGACAAATCAAGCGAACAAAACGCTTATCCATCGCGTCCATTTCCCAGACTTTAGTGGCCGGGTCGAGTCCGATGAGTCGCGTAAGAATTATTGCAGCATCGTGTCCACGCTGCGAGAAATGCAGCCTACCTTCGCGGCGTAGCTGCAACGCGGGACAGTTCAAGTGGGACGCCACACTATCCCAGCCTATCAAGCAGCCTCCTACTCGCTCCGATTCGCAAGTACTAGACCAGCTTTTTAACGGACTTCACCTTTCGCAAAGCGAGCCATCGCACCGAAAAATCGAAGTCGCAAGGTTAAGAGCACTGAGATCTGGGGATGTCGTGCTCCCGCAAAATTCTTGAGCACACGGTAGGAAGGACACAAGTTGATTTATTATTGGTGTGGCCCAGTCGTTAATTTCTTGCGGAGGAAACTCGAGAACATTTTTTCGAGAAGTGGGTCATCAGGGGGCGCGTTCATCAGTTTCAGCACAGACTCAAACCCGATGACTGCAGAAAATGATGGAAGATAAGCCCACATCGCTGGGAGAAAGCTTATGCAGTGGTCCTTATAGACACCTTTTACAAAGCTCATGCGTTGCTCGTGGTGTTTTCTCTTTTCGAGTTCCAAACGTTTGTCGGTTGCAACGGTGATGGCAGGTACCAATATCGGCCAAAGTTTGGCCCAGCCTTTCCAACAATGGTCTGAGCGACCCAAAGGTGTTAGAACAGAGAAAAAGCTTACGTTTCCCCCTCAATTTCGACTTTCCTGTAGTGTTGACCAGATCTGTTAAGATCCTTTCATCAAATACAGCCGTATCAACGTCTGTAGCTTCGAAGCCCAGCCTCTTAAACCGTGTCCGGATACTAATTAAAAGGTCAGTATAAAACACGGATTCGCTCAATGATTGTGTTGTTTTCGTGATTTTCGTGCCAGTATAAGATATTGGACCAGCAAATAGTCTGCCACAACGTACTTCTGCCAAAAAAATCGAATGTTCGGTGAGTTACGAGTCGCAAGAACAAGATTTGAACTACTGGCATTTTTCAAGTAAGTAGCTCTCAGAAGTCTAGAATAACACAAGGAGAAATGGCTAACTTTAGCTTAAAGGTTTTAAAATAATATGTGCGTCCAAGAAAAGTCGCATCACCGCTCCAGATCGATATCTCTCCCGTACAGCAGCCGCCGATTTGTGGCGGCGCAAGAGTAATGAGCCGCTCCACGAATAACTTCAAAGTCCATGGACTGGTCAGTGAAAACGTGCGCTGACTTACAGAGAAGGCACAAAGTCATACAACGTGTCTGGAAAAATGTTTAACAGTACGTTGAGCGACAGCAAGCAATAGTTTGGACGTGTTTCTTACATATCGGGATTAGAGGGATAAAAATAAAGGCGATAGTTCTTTCTAAAAAGAAATGGTTGGGGCGATGCACGCCTTTCTTGAGCAAGTAAAGAAATGCGAACCTGAATATATGATTAGGTCCATTTCGATGCCATCTCCCCGCCGACATGGTGAAAGACTTATGGGAACAATAAAATCCTGGTTGAATAGATGATGAAAACTCGCCAGGCTGGAACGCGTTTTCCAAATAATTTGTCTGGTTGTACCGTTGCTGTCCACTAAGCACTGTTTCTCTCTCCACGCCACATCTGGGGATCATCGATCGGTGTTCAAGCATGTTGCTCCAAACAACGAAGGAAGCAAGGACCCCGGATAATGGCAGGTGCGCCCTGATACCCATCCGGACAGATTTTTTGAAAATTTTGAAAACGGCCGGGAGCCAATCCGGACAAAATCGACCCAAATTTTGAAAAGGCCACGAGCCTTCATCCGGACAGAAACTTGATTTCGGTATGTCGCCAGGTCTCAGTCCGGACATAATCGAAGCTTAGCATATCGGTTCGGCGCCAGGTGTTCGAGCACCCCTACCCGTGAATTGAGAGTGCGAACAAACCTCTTAATTTATATTTTTCGTGTGCTCTTTGTGTGCTCTTGACGCTTGATATGTTTAGACTTTTGTCGTAATTCCGTGTTTTGGGTGTTGTGAGAAGCGACTGAACTACCCTTTCAGACATTCTTGCTGTTATACTTCGTTTTCCAACACTTCCTGCTACCTCGTCTGCAGCGATTTTTACGCCCCAGAGAGGCCGAATTCAGCCAATCCGGACAAAATTAGCCAAAAAAATGGCTAAGTACGCAGTCCGGACAAATTTTAGAAATTTTGAAGAGGCCAAGAGCCATCCGGACAAAAATCTGCAATCTCTGTCCGGACAAAAAGTGCCTTCTTGGGATCAGGCCTCCCCTACCATTATCCGGGGTCCTAGGAAGCAACGCCGCGGCGAAGGGATATCGAGCTCCAACGCAGCTCCAACAAGTCAAAATAAAGTTCTAGGATTACTCCACACTCGAAATGAGATCAGAAAACTCAACGTATGCAGTACAGTAATTCCGACGACGAAATGCTCACAGAGATACGAATCGGTGGTCGACGAATATGTATCCAGTGGTCGGAAATCGGGCTTCGCGACATGGATGGTGTAAAGATGTGGACATAGCATGGCGGAAGCAAAATGGCCTGTCCAAATGAGTCCAAATGTCGATCAACTCAACAATCAGCAATCCAAGTTTTCCGAATTACGTACAAAAAGGCTCATTGATGCGGGGTCAATAAACAGATTGGAGCAGAGATAGAAACCAAAGGCGAATTGAACCAAGCCAGCCAGCGCAAGGAGGCCTTTCGATTGAATACGATCACTGCACCGGAAGGGGATGACGGACTGGAGCAAGGAATGGTCGAATTAGGAGGCAAATATACCCTGCGCATTTGAGATGGGAGGACAATTTACCTGGCTTCTATGAACGCCAAGATGGTCATGACCACCTGGGTTTGTGAACGGCGCAGGTATCTCGATGTGACACGAACAAAAGAGAAAGCTACGAGACAAAGTAGCAGAGTATTCCAGAGAGGTCATGAAAAGTTGAGGAATAGCGCGGTTCAGAACACTGAGAGGCTACCACGGCTTGATGCACTCGCATGTAGTCGAAGGCTGGGTGGCGATAAACTTTCGGCTAAGTACCTTCAAAAGGACTTCAACGCTCCAAGATCCCAAGCCCCGGTTTCTATGCAAACTGCGGAAAGTTCAGTAGTGGGGAACTCGGGACGCGAAAGACCACCACAAACACTTCACTAGTCTTTTTCAGGTGACGTTGGGCGGCATTCAGGATGACCTGTGAAGAAAAGAATAAATCAAGTAAATACATTGATTTTCGCAGCGTAATGAATGACGTCAATGTCAGTTCGCCCAAAGGCGGACGAGACAAAAGAAAACGCAGAATATGCGCGATCCGGGCGGCAGGGGTTTGAGGATGAATGTTACGATTGAAAGGCGACAAACAAATGCATTGTAAGTGTCATAGCCAGGGGCATGCTGAGTAAAATTAGAACGGATAAGTAACGAGAGAAACTATCTGAAAATGAGAAGTTCCCTGAGTGGCCTGGGAGTCACGATAACCCGCTTTGAAAACACGAGTGACCTTGCGAGACAACACCAAGATTGACGAGAAAGGTTGTATTTTATTTTGCAGGACTGCGACTTTCAAAAATTTCTGTGCAGAAACATTCTAATCAACCATCACGCCCTTTGTTCTCAGTTCGTTTTTCGCTAGTGAGATTTCCTGCGACAGGCGAACGAAAACGTTAGTATTACTCCTTTGATAAGAGCCCGCAAAAAAATAGAGCCGCTATCATTCGGCATTGTGAAAACAGAGCGAAGGAACTGACAGCCATGTAAAATCTGAGCTGGAAACAGGAAGTCGATCAAATATCACTCGATCACTTCAGTCACAGGGACGGCGTCGCCTCGAAGGAGAAGATAAAGCGCGAGTCAAACGTTGAATCTACGCGAACGATGGTTCGGGAATAATATATCGGTACCTGGAAGTGATGAAGGTTTATCCTCGTATCGAACGTTGGCTCTCGTCCGAGGGAACATTGGAACAAACAATCCAACAAGTGCGAACTGGATGGGCGCACTGTGGGTCCGAGAATATGTCCGAATGCAATAAAGGAATCACGAAAAATGGCGATAACCCCGTAATATGACACAAGAAACGCAGGCCGAAAGAAAATGGGGAACTCACCCCGAGCAATTCGTTGTATGCTTCCGGCGTTTCACGTATGGTGAAAAGACCCATTCCAATCGACCACAAAGAGTAAGAGCCGAACGATACCAGAAGCCACCATGGAAGCTGTCAGTTGGTACAATTGCCGATTCAGTCGCAGGCAACAAGGAGTCAAATAACGGTAAAAGGAAAATAGATAATAATGGTCGATGTCAAGAGGTGCAAAGAAAAGAATCAGCATAAAATTCGATCCATCAGACGGATTTTTAACCGTACCACTGGTAAAAGTTGCTCTGAAATCTCTTGATGGAGTAGAGGGACCGCAAGTACGTTGAAGAAGGTGAGAAGATATGCAATAACGACAAGGGTCGAAACAAAAGCGACTCTGTGTGCGCGTGCCATATCAATAAAGTGTCAGGCCAGCTGAAAGATACAACTAGCTGCTCTTGTCGCGTTCGGGAGGAGGGAGGGAAAGACGTGTCCGACATTGGCGTGACGACAGACGAACGACGTGGCGTGACATACTACAGATAAGATTAGATCCCGTTTGAACCTTTCGACGTCATTGAAATTCCTTCAAGCACGACGTTGGGGTTTGTTTTAAAAAAGCTATTCACACTAGTATACGACTACACGCGCAAAATTTACAAACGAGAATTCCCACTTAGATATCCAGGAGGGTAAAAGTCAAAAATCTAACGGGGTATTGTTGACTAAAGGTCCTCACGCCTTGACGAGAGCGGTAAGCTTTCCGGCCTTGAAAGCGGCAGCCGTATCATCGCTTCCTGATAAAATATAAACAAGACGAGTCAATAAAATGTCTGTAGAACGTTTACTAACCTCCGATATGTTGTTTATCTTTAAATAACGTCAGCGGTCGGGATAGATGGTACAATGATTGACACTTACTAATGAAGACACTAGGAACAGTGCGTTGTCCAGTCTTCTGGTACAGATATTCTTGAATATCTGCGCCATCCTCGCGTTCGTCGAGCCTACGGATATGATAATTTAGCTGTAGATTGACCAGGATCCCGAGTCCCGACGTACTCGTAGACGGTCGCCTTAACGTCCGGGAACTCTGCATTGAACAAGGCTTTAACCTTCTTGCAGTATGGGCACCAGGTCTTGGAAAATATGGCAACTTTATTGTCAGCAATAGCGTCCTATCAAGAAAATGAGCTCTCCATGTTTATCACGACAGATGCAACACTAGGATGCCCACGTCAACAATTTGTTTGACAGTCATTTTCTGTAATTGAGCGGGTGACGGATTAGACGATGAGGCCGTTGTAGAGAAGAGGCCAAAAGCCAGAGATGTTGGGAGTCGGGAAGAGAAAGTGCTAGCCAGGCGAGAAATCATGGTCACCGAAGGTGAGCTCCGTAAGCAAGAGCACTTCGAGAGGCGTACACGTGAAAAATCACGTGTAAACACAATATAAATGATTAGATAATGCATAGCTGTGCTTTCTTGCCCAAGTTGAACGACTTGCAAACGGCCATTATGCCAAGGTCCCTACATCTTCTTGGTTAAACTTCTTCTCTATAGGATCACCAAACCGACTACTGCATCATCCCGAACAGAACTTCCCAATTACTCACGTATACTTTTTTTAGACGGAATACTGGCAGATCAGACGTTCTCGACGTTCTCCAGAATTCACCTGTACAGTCACTGCAGCCGACTATTTGCATGGACTGGTGCTTGGGTCTGAAGTGCTGCTTTGGTCAAACCTTTTAAATTATTCATTTTGGATACATTAGCCTTCTTGATTTCCAGAACGTTCTTGACAGGTCCTGACTCGCTATGTCTGAGCAACTCCTGACGATCCGGATCTTTTGCTCGTCTTGACCTTTCCTGAACCACTGATGAACTGGGGCGAGCTGCCAGTGCCAATGCAAGATCTATATTTGCAACCACCACTTATTTCCGTACGTTTGAATCGAAAGATCCTCCATCCTGCCGTAAGGCATATCTGCAGATTTGACGGCTCAATTGTACGTTTACGTATCTCCGGAGGTGTTGCCTTCTAACTTGATTTTTTTGAGTACATAGGGCGAGAACCGATGACCACCTAAGATTTGCCCCTCGAACTTTTCGATATCGCAAGGTTTGCTACACTCCCATTCCCTTCCAAGTTTTCCATTGAGGAAGATGGTCTACTTTGTTGGAAAAAGCGCCGCTTCGGTATCCAAAACCTAATCCGTCGCCATGAACCACGCGCCACAGTATTTCCAAAGTTTCAAAAAATCCTATTGGCAGTCTATCCACATCATCATCAGGCCCTGATGATAGATGCCGGAGAGCGTTCATAGAGCGCAACTTTCACCCAGTTTCGGGTGACTGTGGCCGTTATCAAGTATAATAGCGATACCGATATTACACAGCGAAAGCGACCGCGAATTACCTGGAGTTTACACAATATAATTCTATAAGGTATTCATCCGTTTTATGGAGTAACACTTCACAACGTGAACCCCATAGGTCAAACCCCCCAGACCGACGAAGTCGCGGTAAGAACTTGACACGCGAGGTCTGTCGGTGCATCTCTGCGCTTCCACGCTGTCAGTTCCACCTATCATATGTCGCATCGTTACATTAACTGCGCATCTATCAGCCATCGTAACCCGCCGTGCAAGGGGCCGAATCAAGGAGTAATTGTTGATAATTTACTTTCCTTTTTTCCCATACGGATCGGTCATTATTCACCTCGTTTTCATTAACGGGGACGTGTTTATCCACTTACTGAAACCAGAAAACGGTTAGAACTCTCGGAGGCTGGTTTCACCCGAATTTCAATGGACGGCGTACTGGGAGGAAGAACTGAATTTGCCTGATGAGTATTATGACCCCTCCCTCTACCCGCGATGACTTCACCGAGGAACTTCTTTTGCTCCTCAATAGCTCGAATTTCTGGGGTGTAATCGACAAAGTTCTTGAAATGGCTTGTTGATGTGGGACTAACGGAGGTGGTCGATGAAATTTGTCCGCGAGATTTCTCTTCTGTGAGTCATGATACATGACCATCATGATCCAACGGCCTCCGCTTGTTCTCTGTTCCTCTTCCCAGCATGCTGTTCTTCGACTGCGATTTTCTATCAGTCTCGAACGTACTCGCCGAACCTCGAACTTTGTCATTTGTTCACGAAGCCCGAGTCCGAACCAGGATGACGATGACATCAATTATTGCTTTGCCTGATCGGGAAGTCCTTCACCCAGTCTTGGGATGCCTCCTGCCTTTTGCACTCTTGGATGTCGTCCCGGAGATGAAGATAGAAGCACGAGCGCGCGGAGTGCAACGGTGTCGCATCCGAATTGCACCCCAGAACATTGAGACTTGGCCTCCTTGATGACATTCTTTCAATCACCGCGACGCGTGTCAATTACCGAGAAGGAAATTCTGGCGTCGCCTGTGTCGTAATGTCCGTTCTACTCGAGACGTGATCACCTACAACTCAGGCGACCTCTCTCTGCGCGAGCACCACAGCACCTTCACGCGACTTCGATGGTCATATGGGTTTCCTTCAGCTGACGTTTCTTCGTTGTCGTTCCGTCGGTTCGGTGTCTGATAACATTGTATTTGTGCTCGAAGAGTCAACGAACACGGGTTCAAATCAATTCTTGTCTAGCGCTTGGCCGTCACTGGACTCCCATTCGTTAGGCAATGCACCCTCGTTTAACCCGTCACAGCCTAAATAATCGCACCATCCAGTAGGACTCCAGCTACCGACCTCGCCGGACGGTCAAAAAAATCGCCTGCGTCCAGTGAAGGCTTGACTTAACTGTATTGCTCATCGCCTCGAGGTCCGCCGGTGGATTTAACCATGCGCTGCTGGTCAACGCGTATGATCGCGCACGTAACCCAAGTTGACGGGCGCACCGCCAAATCCTAATACCCATCGACCTTATCTGTGAGCACCCCAAGCCGGCGATTTACAATCAGTTTACTCACCGGAGCAAGATGAAAAGACACAGCACATAATAGATAACCCACGATGGTTGCTGCCGTGTTTGACAGCTTCATTTATTTCCAACGACTTGGTGCACTGCATTATGACGCTCGGGTTCATGGTTCAGGTCTTTTAATTGCTCATTTGATTACCAGAACCCGATACCGGAAAACCATTTACCTCCACTATGAAAGGTAACCTAGCTACGAGCTGGTCCAGGATGTATTTTTGCCCAGTCGCATAGAAATCCGGTCACTACTTTAATCGCAGCTCGGCATTCTGTGGTGAGCGTGCGGACTACCTGTCGGTGGGCTTGGTTGACGAAAGATACCCGATGCCTCAGTCCGCGGCTTGGTTCTCCAGGCGGTTTGCCGCGCTTTCCTGGCTCAGAGGGATAAATCGAGATGCTGGATTACGCCCAGAAGAACCAGGTAGTAAATCTACTGTTCTCTCTCAAACTTTTGATCGTTCACCAGAACCGCGGGAGCAATGCCAGCGAGGGAGGGAAATCGCCCTGCATGTGTGGAAAACATGCGCCATATACGGCGTCGACACTCGCATTTCTCAGCAAGCACAAAGTGACTTATTCTTCACAGAATGAAATTAGCGCTGTCACGAGTTTCCAGAAATAGCTGCGCAATCGTTCTCATCCCAGGCTCCAAAGCAATGGGATATCCGGATAGTCCACCCTTTTCCCGGACTTCCAGCGACGTCTATGGATTAATTTTCTAAAGTGAAGGTCTTCTGGGCTTGGACCTACTTCCACTGCTGAGGAGTATGATGTATGTGGCGCACTCTGTGGGATTTTTTTCTCTCATGCCAAAAACATCGCTTTATGGACACTCTAGGAAACTGGCTGTCTTTTCGTACTGGCGGATTTCAGATTTCGCCGAACGGCGAGAAGCCCCTAATGCTAGCGATTATTAAACATATTGGTCGCTAAAATATATTTGAAAGGTTCCACCGAGAGCGCGAGTACGAGGACATCCTCGGCCATCGCGCTGACTTGTCATGTCTTTCTCCTTGTCAGCGGACTTTCAGGAGATGTATCAGAATAGAAACAGGAGATCTTTGCTTATTTGGTAGATGAATTGGCGAAACGGTGATTGTGAAGATTTTATCTTTCCAAGACAAACCACTTGACCTAACTTTCAAGTAGTTTAATCCCTGTAAAGACAAGAGATTTCCAAGACTGCTTGTTAATGTCCACACTTTATTTTTAGGGCCAATAGACAAGACAAACCCCTTTCCTTCTACTCGCTCCTCTTCGATTTTCATCTTACAAACGTGCGGGGAAACAGACTTTCTAAGTCAGCTTTCCTCCCAAATCGATGTCCATCACTAAAAATAGATCCCTCTATGATGTTTTCTACTTCAGTCTGGGTCAAGGACCACGATACCTTCAAGTTCAGTAGCTTCTGAAAACATGAATTCTATATCGGCACTCGGAATATGGAAGTATCTTGTATTTCTAGCCTTTTTACTCACGAGATAAGGATAACTTTCGCATAGATTGGTTCTTCCAGCTACACTTGGGAACTACCGAGTGTCTTACGCGTTCTTGGAGCAGAATACCTGGTGCAAGTGATCCTTCTGTGCCAAATTAGAACCCGCGAGAGTCCATGGTCGACGTGGAGTCGTCTTTCGCATTTTGCCTTCATCGAAGTGAAGTTTTCGGGATTAAATCGCGGTATCTCCAGTAAATATATTATTGAACATTGCGCCCATCTTCTTTCTTTGATAGATTTCAATTGAAGAACATCTACATCCTAGATAATGGCGCCACCTATTCACAAGCACAAGGGCGAGTCGCATCGATATCATGAATCACGTCGATCAGCTGTGTAGGTGATATCCAGTGTGCGTTATGGCCATGATCAGGAGGCTTCAACTTGACTGAAAAAGTCGGAGCTTATCCCAGAATTTCAAATCAAAGAAAGAACGAAGGTTACTGGCACCACCACCACCACCACCACCACTTCTAATCAGAAACTTGAAAGTGAACTGTGTTGGAATGTCAAGCTTGAGTGAGTGAGCCAAACTGAACGAATAAAAATTTTCTGGCTTCTTACGAACCGGTACCAGGTTAACGCTCGCGGATGCCGCCGAACGAACTAGGGTTCGAATTCCTGTGGGTGTACATCGCAACATGCAGACGGTGACTGTCGTGGGTCCCGCCGGCGGATACGACTGGCACAATATCTCACACTGGTGTCCCATAATTATGCAAGTACCTTTTAATTTCCGTGCCGTAGGGCGGTAGTAAAAAATCATTGATCGGATATGGGTGTGCTCGTTGACTCTTGAGCTGGCCTAATTTTGAAAGCCCCAGAATGCAGCGGCGACGCCTCGCAAGATGAAAGGTCCATTCGCAAGTCCGGGCCTATTTCCGACGAAATGTAGTTGCAGAGAAATGCGACGACAAGCGATGCCTAGCCTCAGCCGAGGCAGTTCCAGGGAGAAGAAAGAAGTCACTCGGAGTGCTCTTGTCTCGTTATCTCTGTCAATGTCATATGCATGAATCAGATAAAACCAGTGGCACGGCAGCCGCCAAACCCATATTCGATTTTTCTGGAGGCGTTTTCGCGTGAAGATTTTAGTGGGGAAAGGAGCAATTGGTAACCTGGCGGACTTGCAGAGGGGTTCTGGAAAAAATACCTGGAACTGGACTCAAAATAGTTGGTACCATAGCACTAATGCGACGAGAGCGTGGTTTCTGACAACACTAGACATACACGGCAGGTGTGAAGACATACACGGTATAAGGAAAGAGTGGATAAGCAGATGGATGTAAGCCATACGCTAAAGTGGGTGTGTAGTGTAGCTGTGTTCGTAGAAACAACTAGTCCAAGAGATGAGTTCACGATTGTAGAAATAATCGGTGGAGGATGTCCTCAAAATCGTGGGCACCCATTGCAGGTGGTATAATGGAACGCTGTCCAAAAAAATGCAAGGAACATACTAAACAGCCATAGTCAAATAATGCATTCGGTCCAAAAAAGTACGAGGGGCACAAAGCCCCGGGGGATAACCCGCCTTTTAGAGGACAATCATAGCCGCACCAGCCGCCGCTGACAGGAGAACGGCGGCGAGACCACCAACAGGACCGCTGCCAAGGCGGGAAGAGAGAGCCCCGGAGAAGCTGGTTGGAGTAGTAGAGGGACTGGTACTGGCGTCTGTAGGGGAGGTGGATGGACTGACGATGTTGGAGGGGGCCGGTGTTGACGAGCTTGCTGGGGTGCTAATTAGAGTAAAATATGGGGTTTAATTTCGTAATTTAAATGTCAATTAGAAAATTGGACGCACGTGACCGCCGAGTTGGTAGGCGTGGAAGGCAAGGCACTCGAGGGGGTTGGGGCAGCGGAGGACTTGGAAGCGGACCCGGAAGTCGAGGGAGAAGACGAGACGCTGGCCGAGTTTGCGCCAATTGAGAAAGGAGCAGAAGTGGCGAATACATCGTTAATGTCGCCGACGTTAACAGCCTCCAGAGTATAACCGTCCCTAAAGTGCGTGATCAGAATTCCGAACAACACATCAGGACCGAGTAGCCTACCCAACAGGAACAACAGGAAGAGTGAGCGTCTGTTGACCAGCCGTAGGATTGACGTTGTTGGCAATGGCAAAGGAGTTGTGGAACACGGTGTTAACGAGCTCGAAAGACCACGAATCGCTATTTCGAAAAATTCGAATTTCAGAGCAATGAAGTTGAGATGCGCTTGAGCACGTACGGGTCATTAGGGGCAGAGTTCCATTTAATGGTGATACTTCCGCCAGAAGTTGGGTTTTCCGGCACGTCAAGAGTAAGGGCGGACACCAGGGGAGCAACCAAGGCAAGGAGGCTGCCATTTAATTAAAAATCCCCGAAAAATGAGCGTCGAGTCCTCAGAAGAGATCCTGCAGAACATACCTGAGCTTGCAGAACATTTTAAACGTCGTAGAGTGGAAAGACTAGTGAATTACTGAGCAGGCCGTGAAGTAAGACGGTGAGAACGAGGGTGAGGAGAACAACGTCAACGTTCAGCCTGTTTGATTTCTTATAGTTCCCTCGAAACCAACACGTGTAAGCAATTTTTGTACGGATCACGTCATAGCAAGGCAAATGTTCTAATTTTGTCCTCGGCTCGTTTTATTATAATTCTACAGAAGAGGTATTTGAAGTAGCACACCGTTGAAGAACGGGGAATTTATTATACTGAGCGTTCTTCATGTCCCAGAAGAAGAATCTAGCGCCTCTAAAGCTGCAGTTTGTAGGACAAATCTGTCCTTGCTCGCTTGCAACGGTCAGTAAATCTGTCGGTGTCGGCGTTAGATGGTGAGAAAATACGTGAGAGAGGTGACGCAGTGGGGCTACCTCATCGAACGGTCGTGTGTCGCTAAAGCAGCTCTCCCAAACCTCGTTCACAGCACGTTCTGCTGCAGCTTCATTTGGACAAGCTGGGTTTGCTCTAACAGACTCTACGGCTCGTCGACGTACGCATGCCTGGACCAGCAAAGTTACGGATTATTAGAATAGTCATCATGATGGGATGTAGCTGGGAAAAACACCTGGTGTTGTTTTGAGAAAGACACAAATCCGCGGCGCAGCTCACGTGTAAAACGACAGTCGCCGCTCAAATTGTTAGCGCGAATCTTTCATAGTGCTTGTCAGACCGGAAGTTTCGCAATGATCAAATTACAAGAACACACACCTCACTGCAGGCATGATGCCGGAGGTTCGCCCAGTCAACTTTGAAACGACAGTGGTCGTACATATGTACGAGTTCGTGAGTGATGGTGCTTTCCATGTGCTGCTGACTGAAAAAATGACCAGCACACAGGATGACCGCACCAGGGTCGGGCGTGAAGCCGCCTGCCTTCGTCATGTCACAAGGTGCGCATAAAACATTCGAGGGCGGCACTTCGCAGCCAGAAAGCTTCAAATGTTTAAGCATGAAGACAACAACAGGGCCTAGTAAAGCACATTATAAATTCAACTTCTTTGAAATGCAAAAATACTCACTATAGTTATAAAGATATTCCTTCTTCCTTTCGCAATCCCGAATTTGATGAGCACGGAGATCTTCTAGCCGTTCATCAGAGGTGACCCCAAGGCCAGTGACCAGCATGGCTTTTCGTCGCCATTGCTCAAACGCGCTGGGCCGTGGTGGTGTAGAGGCAGAAGCGTCCTGAGGAGAGGAAGAGTCTTTTCCAGAGTCGTTCATCACCAACCCCTGCTATGTCAGTTACTGACATTTTTCGTGATCGTTCCCACGGGCGTATTACCAAATTCTCAACTGACCCATCAATTCAAGGTTGAACCAAACCTTGACTTTTGACATTCTGATCAAACATTCACAACCGCTTAAAACAGCAAAAGGCCCTAAAACAGTACGACAATCAGGACGCGGAGCCGTCTCTCTGGGAACACTTGCATAATTGAACCGTTTTCCTTCTCTATCTTACGGACCCTGGCGGATATGTCGGTGAAACTCGTCAGATCGACCTTTTGTTGCAGTGAGCGCACTCCCTAGCCACCTAGCGGCCGCTTGTCGGTGGGGTACAATTGCGGATGACTCCCCTGTGTGCTGGCAGTCCACACGACGTTACTCCAGGCAGCAAGTTTAGCACTCGTTCAGGCCCGACGGCGTTCTCTGGTCAGAAATTGTACATAATCAAAGCTCGCATCCTCGGAATTGAACTATCATTTGCGCTTTCTGCTTGGAAACTGCCTGGAAATAATTACTTTCACTCGGTATCCTCGGGAAATGAAGTGTTCCTGATGGGTCAAAACCTAAGAGAACTAGTGGCTGTGGCAATTTCCTGGATGTCCTGGAGAGGCGATAATATCAACGCTTGAGACTCCTTGGTGCTAGCTGAATTAGTCTTCTCAAGCTCTATTGATCTTTTACTTATGGGAGACAAGAACTTATAATTGAATTGCCCTTCTGAGGTCCCGAATGTGGCGTTCCGTCCTACATCACTCAATTTTTTTTTCGACCTTGTGCGTCGCCGTCAAACTCGACCTATATACCTCCGACATCCAAACCCCGACAGCAAAAAAATCTGGTTGGACAGCAGCATATGGGCCGAATGACATTGGCAGAACGATGGCCCTATTTCAGAGTCTAGAATGCTCTCGCCGCGTCGAATCTCTCCACCTTTCTGCCAGAGTTGGTGTCTAGCTTGCTTAGAGGTTGTTCCTTTATTTTTTTAGGCGTTCCGGATTTATCTGCGAATCTGTCTCGAAACAACGGACCAAACCGGAGAATGGCATCGTCAATGGGCCCCACGAAGGGACCAGGGCTACCAATCGTGGACTTGTCGTCCCCCGCTGCTTTCGTGACAGCTGGTTGGTTAAACTCAATCCAGCTCAGAACAACCAGCTCAGTTGCACCTGTTTGTTATTTTTGGCGAGGACCGCAGTGCCTTATTCTGTTCATCTCTCTGTTGAGTCTTTGGCGATTTACACAGCAATCCGCGACCCTACGCAAATTTGTGCTTCTTCTGGTACTTTTTTGCCGAGTGTCAAGGGTAGTGACCACTTTCGTACACAAATCTCCTGCACAATGCTGTGGTGCGACGATGCTGCCCTCCTCGAATTCCAGATTGGTAGGCCGATATGCCATCACCCAAAAACGACAATCGGGGGCAACCGAAAGTCAAGGCAATCAAACATTTAACCGTTGCAGTTGACTCCAACTCCATTCAACGCTCGGATCAGAGCACATGCATTGGGAGCAGCTGCTGCCTTTCGGCATAATGATTCGCTCAAACGTAACCCATATTTTTTATCGATCATCTGAGAGCCAAGGTTCGTTCCAAGACGTCATTTCCTAACTCGTCACTGGCACTGGCTAGTTTTTTACTCTGGTATTTTATCGCCCTTGTTACAAAGCAGTCTTGGTCTTGAACACTTCCGAGGAGACCAGAAGCCCATAAAGAAGCTAATTGAGTCTATCCTGATGCCTATCGTCGCGCGAAACTCAGCCATCGTCGCTTCCCCAGGTTTCACGTCCGATAAATTGCTCCAGAAATTGTGAGGCAACCCCCGCAATTATCAATCATTTCGCAACGAATGACTAAATAATTAGTGAGCTCTCAGCACTGTTATAAATACGACACTCGTAAGCGCACCCTCAGTCCGTACATGGCAACTTCCTCACAGCCTCACAACGCTTTCCTAGAAACATTGAATCTGACATACGCTAACCATTAACTACACTGACCTTTATTTCGGGTTTCTTGGCGTGCACAATCCTTCTCGTTTCGCGCATGAGATATAACTCTAAGATGACATGAATTATGCGGGCTTTAGGCGCAGAGCTTGGCGATGGCTTGGCCAGCTGTCCACAGCCTCGTAAAGAACAAGTTTAACAATACATCTGGGGCACGCTCTGGCGTGAGACGCCAGGCGGCTACCCGCGACGTGCGGATTCAGAGCGTAGGCGTTTGATGGGAGGAGGACATTCATTTCTGTTTCCTTTACGACCCCCACAGGCAGCTCAACCCCGCTGTCTAGGCCTACAGCACGCACGCACGCTTCTACCCCTCGTTCGTGTTCACGGAGCGTCTCTTCCCTGAGAAGCACGACCTGCCCCTCCCAATCTAATCTCAGCCAGCCCAGAACAGAGGCGCACTTTTAGCGGGTTCCTTATGGGATCGACGCTCTCACGGAGAATAAGCCTGTCGGCGTGCAAAGATCCGGATCCACGGCATAGGTATTCGATGTTCGTGATGACGCGAAGGGCGCCTTGAGGCTCCCTGAGAGACTGGAGGCACTCAGGTCGTCCAGAAAACAAACTTAATGTTTTAATTTGTGCGAAATTGGGCAATTCTGGTGCAAGGCTCTGGGTACTGCGACCGACGACGACGCACGAACGTGGTTCACATTCCGCAGGAAACGACCGCGATAAGAGAGCAGAACAGAACAGAAGTTAGAAAACGATAATTGGAAGGGCGATGTGCGGAGGAGCCCCAACATTGTTCGCTATAGCACCTCAGAACTGGCGATCTCATTCCTTTAGCGAGCTGCTGTCCACCCGCATGATCACGTCTTCTCAGAATTTGTTGCCATATTCTGTCCAGCGTGGGCTTCGTTCGACACTTCGTTCAATGAGAAAGTGCGCATAGGAGGCCCTTTTCACACCTATTCTAAGGCTTTAATGAACTTCATACCCCGAAATTCCCGTTCTATTGACTGTGATTGACACAAACTGGGTAAGTGAAGTGTTATAAGAAAAGAATCCAACCCACGTCCTTATGCCTTATGTAGCAGCCCCCTGCAACTACTAGCTATAGTTGTGATAAATATAACGCATAGCTTGTAAACTCGGGCTGTTCTACTCGCAACCCCTCCATTGGTTCTTCTCTTCTTTACCCCGCGTTTCGCAGTAGAACCCCAGTCTTCATGGTTCCGCGTCTCTTCTAATTAAACAATATTCCCCGGTGCGTCAGCTCGCACAAGGTTCATTAGTACCTTCATTCGGGTCCCCTGAGGGATTCAAGTCGACGACGGTGCAAGTGCCAATGCACTTGAGAACACCCTTCAAAAATTCAGTTCGTTCCAAAAATACACATGAATTCAAATCTACTGGACTCGCGCAAAGGTTATCCTGAACAGCACTTAGACCACCCTTGACTGCGAAATATAAAAATAGAACATTTAGATGGCATTGAGGCGAGATCGTTTTACATATATCGATGGCGTTCAGGAAACAGGCGTCCTAAGTGCCCTGGGGATTTGTTCTATTTAAATCACAGCTTGGGATTCGTCCAGACTGGAGCCCGTTTCTGTTATAGGTTGGATTAAAAATAGACGGTAAAGTCAGTCAGGACAGTAAGGAAAAATAGAAGGTTAAGGGCTCAGGCGGGGAAAAGTGCGATCTCCAGTCGAACGACGAGCCGTGACAAATATTATTATAATGATGAACCACCCACCTCGGAGAACGCCCTTAAGCCCTCCTGTGCGTTGTTAGGATTGGTTTGGATTAGTTAAACTGCGCCGCGAGTGGTAAAATGACAAACTTTGATATTAGCGCCTTTGTACACCCGTTTGCTGAGCGGGCTCCAAGCGTGATTGAGCAGGGTCTCGGAGAAGTTGTGCGTCTGCGACAGCAGAAGCCCGTTCTTCGTCGACTGCACCGCATCTGGGGAGTTGGCTACAATCTGTTGCGCGAGGGCGATGGCGGTCGGTAGTACTTCAGCTGGTGGCACAACCGTGTTGACACTGTTCGGAGAAAGAAAAAAATATTTCGTCTGTCAGTGCCGACGTCCAGAATTACCGCCATTGTGAGGCGGATTTTTTTAGCGAAAAGCCAACGATAAGCGCGAAAAAAAAAAGAGCAAGAGATAACAGATCCACGGCGGCAGAAAAACAAAAAAGGTACAACTCACAATCCGAAGCGGCTCCGAGCTTCGTCGGCATCAATTGTCTTGCCTGTGAGCAGCATTTCAGAGGCAAACTGACAGGACAAGGAAGGGTTTATCAGCGGCGTTCTCAACATGGCGACAGTACACCTTGGATGGACAGACAAGACAGACAGAAACTGGGCGTCATACCTGATGTCCAGCTATCTGCGCCAGGCGGGGGATTCCTGTAATACGGGACCGGGAATCAAGATCAGCATGAATACGACTCTCCTCGGGCGCGACGAACGCGCCGCGCCCACCAAAACCGACCCATAGGAATGGAAGTCCCGGAGGTGGAAATAGATGCACGTACCGCCCTGGATAGCCACCACACCGCGCTTTACCTCGGGAAGGGCGAACTTTGCATCTTGGCTCGCGATTACGATGTCGCAGTTAAGAACCATCTCGAGTCCGCCTCCATACGCGCCGCCATTGACCGCGGCGATGATGGGTTTGTTCGACTGCCGGCGGGAGATGGAGCCAAACCCGTGCACGTTCGCCACGACGCCCTCTTGCTCGCTGGATTTACCGCTTTGCTGGTCGTTGTTCCACCTAGAACGGAAAAAGCACGAATTGGAGGAATTTGGAGAATGGAACTGGTTAGTCATGATCGAAGCGCGCCACCAGTGCCCACACACAGACGTACGCCTTCAGGTCGGCTCCAGCGCAGAAAAGCCTGCCTTCCCCAGTCACTATGACAACCCTGCAAGCAAAAAGTGAGATCATGGATAATGTCAGTCAGTGCATGAAGATAAATGCAGATTGAACGCTCGTGCGATCAAACGCACCACAAGTCGACCTCGTCCTCGAACCAGTCGAGGAGGTTCTTGAGATCCCCGGCCATTTGGGGTGTCATCGCGTTGAGCGTCTTCGGTCGATTGAATGTCAGAAGAAGGACATGTTCCACTGGAAATGAGACCTTGAGTTCGCTCGAGTGCTGAGGATGCTGGAGACGAGGCATTATTGGTTCGAATTCTGCGGTGTATGTAGTTCAGAATGTTTCTCCGTCGACATTTCTTTCTCCACAAAACAAATTGAAAAACGTGGGGAAATCGGTGGGGAAACTCCGGCATGCCGGCTGCTTTGACATAGCCGGATTAGCTGATCATGATCAGAAACGAAAAAAGTCAAAGGGCAACGACACGCGACGGCCCCAAGTTTTCTGAATTTTGTTGATGGTATGGATATGTGGAGTGTAATCAAGAAAAATAACGATAGGAGTCACGTTCGGAAAGTTTCCGTGGACCTCTCTACGTGCGAGAACGTGTGAGTACGGTTCATGCGGTCGCTCGCTCGGCGTGGACTTTTTGTCTCCACCAGGTCGAATGGCCAGACCAACACACACAAGTTGGAGTCCGAGGCTCTCCGGAACAAGATGCGGGGAAAAGACACGAAATCCAGGAACCCGAGGGCGGATACTAAAAATCGATAATCTTATCGTCATCAAATTTCTCAGCATTTCCAATACCTAACACCAACGGCCGACGGAACGAATGTCCGCTTTCAGGTTGAGAGAGAACAAAAAGGAGCACGGAGAAGGAGTGAAAAAAAGCAAGATGCGATCATGTTACTATGGCGGTACATATACAGGAATGGTATGACTTCATTACTCTCCTCCATTCTTACACACACGCGCATCAGAACCCGGTCCTCCTTCCTCCTCCTCCTTCCTCCCTGCAAATAAATAGCTTGACTAGACCCGCCGAGGGGTAGTGTATGGTAGACGACGTGCAGTGGTGCAGTATTATAGACGAATCGGAACAACTTGGAAGCGATAGCAAGACAGTATGCTGAGCAATGACGAAATGGATGACGAATGCTGAAGAATAGAAGTGCTGACGGAGGAGAAGGTGGTCGGTATGAGGATGGAAGGAGAAGAAGCGCCCACGCGACTCACCAAGCAAACTGAGCATCTACCTGAAAGGGCAGTTGGGGGAGTGGGACCCGCGCCAGCCGCAGTGGCAGCATTGAGGAGAGCTGTGGTTGACACACGAGCTCGATGATGAGGAGGTGGTGGCTTGTGTCGACGAGGACTGTTGGGTCGACGCGATGGGGGTGGCAGCAGTAGCGGAATGCATTGCAGTTATGAGAGAGATGTGTTTGGTAAGAGCTGCTTTGAGAGCTGCGAATGAATGTGCTTTGGATGCAGGGGATGAGGGGAGAAGGGTACGAAAAAAAGACGGGCTTTTATGGATTTCTTGTGTGATGGATAATCGGAATTGGCCATGGCTGTTTCGAAGGCCAGGATGGCTTTTGTGGCGTCCTCGTCCGCGCCAGGTCCCGTGGCTCCGTTCCAGCCGTTGATATGACAAACGAATTGGGATGTCCTCGTTTAATCGCAAAAAGAGACAAGTCCACAAATCTCAAATCAGCAGCGATGCACGTCCCCCGATTAGGCCAATCCCTATTCACTAGTCCAGATCAGGAACCGAACCGCCAATCAAACCAGCTCACACGAACCAGCTCGATCCTGCCGTACGGGGTTAGCTCCCTCTCCCAGATCCCCCCACCTTCTTTTTAGGATCCCGTTGCTGCGGCCCCGTGCGTAGGACAGTCGAAAAAACGCGCTTGGTCACAGGAACAGGACACGTTGATCCTTTTGACCTTGACAAGCTGGTTGTTGGCATCCAAAAATCAAGCGAACCCATCATACATCTCTCTCGCTTCACCCCCACGCGCGTCCTTGAGCAGAAAACAGAAATCCAATAAACACCCTCCTGGAAAAAAATACAAGGCCCCGACACAGCTCAATGACCCAATATATAACGTCAACCCCCCCTTGTCAAATTCCGTCGTTCAGAAATCGGTCCTGTCGATCGCGAAAGAAGGCTTATTTATTCCGAGTTTCGATCTCAAACAGGTCAGGTCAGGTCAGGTCAATGACGCCAGTGCTATGCATAATGCGGTCGTTTATTAGATTACCCGCCGTTGATTGATGGTAGATTTCGGAGGAGCGCGTCCACTTGTCTGTCTGTCGGAAGGGGCAGCCCATGTTCCTTTCAGTATCATTGTTTTCACACACCCGCTATGCCGACCACCAAGCTAATTGGGGTCTGCCTGACACCGACTCAATGAGCGCAGTCACTGAAGGAGCAGGGTCGTGCGACATGGCTTGAGAGCGTGGGACGTCGACCGTCGCGCATACCGACTTCTGCGCAATAAAGATAAATTGCTGCCCGGACAATCGTTCAAATTCGTTTAATTGTGATGAGAAAAAATGAAAAAAAAAATTAGACGCGCCTTGAACCTGACGATAAGAAAGAAAGGCCCTGGTGCGTGCGTGATAAGGCAATAAAGGCAATAAAGTGAAAAAGCATAGATACATAATAATTCAATTAGGCAGTTTATTGGCTGCACACAAACGCATTGTGGCGTTGAGAACATTCCTAATTCCGTCACGGTCGGAAACGTTTCGTCCACACCTTCACTACGCGTCTTTGTCAAGCTCCATTGCATGCCGTATTCTAGTGACAGAATAATATAGAAACGGATATTCCGGACATACAATACCTGATAAATCCGATCGAGGCCAGGAATTCACCCTGCTGGTTCGAGAACGACTCGAGAGATCTAGGATTCCTTCTCTTTCATTGCTCACGCGAGTTCTGTGAAATGAAAAAAAAAAAAGTTTCCATCATTGACGAAGATAATACATACATACACGCATACATCCTAGACCGCGTGTTGTGCCCACTCCCTCACTCTCTCAATTAACCTTCGCACCTGCTCACCCACCGATAGCACCGACACTTTTATCCTTTTTCTTCGGCGCTTCTTTATACCACTCTGGAACCTCATGCGCCTTAGGAACCGCCCTCTTCCGTAACTCACGAACTTCCTTCGCCTCCTGCTCCTCTCGTTCCCTCCTTCTTTCTTCCATAAGACGTTCCTGCTCGCGTTCCTTCTCTCGCACCTTCTCATCAAACTTTTGCCGCTCTCTCAGCCGGTGATCGGTTTCCCACTGGATGGACAGCGGGACGGTCGGATGCACGTTCTCTTTGCGGTGGGCCAGCTCGGCTTCTTGTAAGGCGTGGAGCGCCTTGAAGTCAGGGATGGGCTTCGCCTCCCTTTGTGATCGTGATCGAGAGTGTGAATGGGAGGAGGAGCTCGCCTTCCCATGCTCGCCCCCCTTGCGCATCTCGAGGCGCGAGTCTGTCAGCAATTTGAATTCAACCGGCCTCGTGGCGTGCGGTAAAGCGTGGACGACGGCCTGAATTTAATAATAATAAAAGAAAATGAAGAAAACGCGATCAGGGAAAAAAAAAACAGGCTGCGCAAATAAGAAAGGAATAGACTTGCCGGCTTGCTTGATGTTGAACTCCGCGACAAAGACGATGAGGTCGACGGTTTACCGCTCCCTCTCAGCGATGTGGGCTTCTTGTCCGCTTTGATCGTGTCGTTATCGTCCTGCCGCGATGTCCGTAATAATACTCTGGTCGTGGAGGAAGAAGGATTAGACGTCGAGGCTGATCTTGACGCGTGCCGCACATCGTCATTGCTTCCTGGTTTGAACACCGGTGCCTGTCTAGTAATCGCATTTCCTCTCGCCTTGCCGATTCCTCTCGCAGTCGGCTTCTTCACCCTGACAGAATCATCATCACCGTGGCCACTCGGTTTGGGGTGCGTTCGGACTGATGTTGAAGTGAGGTGCGGCTGCCCGCTGGAGGTCATTTCCGACCCAGTGGAAGCGGCTTCTGTGACAGACGCGTCGGTTTTGCTTTTCTTGTGCTGATGGGTTTCAGACGCGACAGAGACAGACACCGGCCATTTGGTAGGCGGCCGCAAAGGCGACATCGGAGCATTAGCCGGTGGGGTGGGAGTCGGTGGGCGGCATGGACTCTTCTTTCTCGGGGAAAGTTGAGATAGCGTCAAAGGTCTGTCGGTGGCATCGGGAGTCTCATGCCCATGGCGAGCCAAGCTCGCGTCCGTGCCTGTCTCTCGCTCTGGGTCCTCTTGGGCGTTCGCTTGCGCTTGCACGGACGGCACGTTCACATCTACATCTGCAGGAGCCTCGGAATTGAGGATGCTACTATAGAACAAAAAGCAAGGTTCCGTCATTCGATATTTTTATCAAGCTGCCAAGGTGTCGAAAGAACCTACCCAAAGGAGGTGATAAGCTTTTGGCTGTACTGCACCAGGCGTGCAGCAGCCCCTCCGCCTGCAGTCAAGGAGGTCGTGCTCGTGTTGGCTGAAGAACTTTCATCCCCATCTAGAACCTTGCAAAGGGTGGGGTGTTGCACCGGTGAGAAAACAGAGATAACATTCCTGGGCGAAATAGCACCGCCAGCATAGGACGCTTTGTCTGTCGGCTTGCTTATGATCTTCGTCTTAGTGATCCCGCCTTCAATGACCTTCTATTCCAATAAACCGCGCACGGAATGTCAATCAATCATAGGTTCAGGTACAAAAGAGGACAGGAAAGAAGCAGGGTGGGTCGACATACCTGGTTGGCTCGTGTATGTTTCTCCCGTTTCTCTGGAATTGAAAGAAGTCGTTTTTTCTCAAGGGATGTCCTCCTAATCCCTTTCGGCTGGTGCGTCTCTGTCGAATTAAGTTCGTTGTGTACAGATGAACGGGGAATGGTCCCGTCTTCATCTAGAGTGTCCACCTCCGCCCTGAGAGCGTCCAAACGCGCAGCTGCGGGTGACCCTTGACTAAGAGGAAGGTGGGGAATGGATGGCGTAATTAACTTCGGCCTCGGTTTGGGTTTGGGTAAGCCCTCGGTGGTGATTTTGCTGAGCTTGGGACGCGGGGGTCTATAAGTGGGCTGTTCGTGCTTGGATTCCGGTATACTGTCATTGACGTACTCGTACGATAACGTCGGAATGGAAGGTGGAATGTGGGTGTTCTGGAGCGCCTGTTTCTGGGCGGTGGGCCTAGGTGTAAGGTGGCTAAGTGATAGTGGTTCATCATGGGATGTTGGCCGTGTAAAAGTGGGTACTGCAATAGTGAGATCAGCGCTCTTGAGGAAGTCTAGGTCGTCCTCATCCAAGAGATTCTCTTCTGGAACCGATCCAGGTATTTGAAAAGAGAAAGACGTATCCGACATGTCGGGGAGATGCCTGAGACTGAGTTCGCCGGAGTTGCGCTGTGGCATGGTCAGAGCACGTCCTCAGGTGATAGTCAATAGAAACAATAAGCGATGGTACGATCAGCCCTTTTCCGTTGAAGAAAATGGCAGCTCAACGCCAGAGTTGGTGTTGAAAGTTCGGGAGGGAGATTTGGGTTCGTGTCATTGTTGAACGCGTGCCGACCAAACCACGTGACCGAGAATATCAGCGATCTCGGCATGTTCTTCCGGATCTGGGTTGATAACATTGATGCAACCACTTCGACTCACTCTCGACTGAACTCGAACTGAACTGGCACTCAAACTCGAACCGCGCGGCATCCAGGCTGCTCCAGCTCCAGCCAACTTGTCGGATTTTTTTTGATGGCTCTGGGTTGTTTTATACCTCGCCTATCGCACCGTTCGGCCGTTTGCTCATCAATCCCCTATGCTGATCCGCTTTGCATTTTTATCAATTTTCGGCTGTAAATCTGCAAATGGAAAGCGTCTTGAGCAGGATGACAACGAAGCCCCACAAAAGTGGAGACGTAGTTTATCTATTGCAAATTGTCAGTGACAACCAATTTTCATCTGGGTCAATTAGCGGCCTATGTTCACCTATCTTATTTATTTCGCCAAAAAAATTGGTACACTATCAGGATTTTCAGACCCATATTAACCTGAAAATCGAAAATCGCATACCTTCGGAACGACTTCCGTATTACAAGGTCGGCTTTATTTTTCTCTGCCCACAATCAATCCTGACAAGGCAAAACAGGGTTCATCGAACGTTCATCCACCATCACCCTGTCTGCAAAGAATCCTAATAACACTTCTACAAAGGACGCGCACATCGGCACTTCTTTGCGTCCGAATCGACAGTAGCGCCCTTTCAACTCGTTCTGGTTAGACTCTGCAGTCGAAACCCAATTAGTGCTACGACAAAAAGGGCATTTTGTGCACCCGTCATTTTTGGAAATGAGGATCTAATCTTAGCGAGGTCCACCGAGTCCCAGTAAGTCAACTGACTTGACAAATCGGTGGGCTAGCAGGGTGCATCCGGAGGACATGCAATGACGTTGTTCCTATCCCATGCGGCTCTTCCTCGTGGCAACTTACTTTTGACACCGCGAGTCTCGGATTTAGACTGTCCTCTCGGCTTCGGTCATCCTACCGTGCGCTTAACTTCTCCAGAGAAGTAATTAGTAAAAACAACCTTCTCGTGCGCCTTCTTGCCTGGCCTGGAACTCTACGGTCAAGGCGATGCAGAATTTTCGCTTCGTCTATGAACGAGCTCGAGGTTTACCTCCTTGTCGAGAACATCATTCAAACGTCTGGACCATTGCGTTATATCGCAATAAAATCAGATTGCTACCTTGCTTCCACATTCCTGAATCCGAATCCGAGGACGAACCTCACATCCAGCACAACTCGGTTGGCATATTTTGCTTTTCTTATCACGAACTTCTTTCTCATCCAGTGAATTGGCGGTGAAACGACGGTGAAAACCGAGAGATTGAACTTTCTCGCGCAAAAGCTTAAGCAACGAGTTTTTTAGCTCATTGCTCTTCCGTACACGCCTGTGGCATTGCGTCACGACGTGCCTAGCCCGAGCAGCAAGCATCATCTCCCATACCAGCCGCTCTCCACCGCTCAATAGAACCCCCGGTCTTACTTGTGCGTTGGAGTCTAGTGGAGTGGAGTCCCTTCATTCACACATCAAAACCACGACCTGGTCTGGCTCGCGAGCCTGGTCCGCAAAAATCTACAGGGAAATTTCCTTTGGCACCCCTTGTGAATTTTTTCTACCCAGAAAGAAAAAGTCCATGTCTCCTGGATCGCGGATATCTGAAAGGGAAGGGAAGGCGAGCGCCACCACCTTCGCCCCTTGGTTTACGGTATTTGCCTTGAGAAATCTGGACAATGCTGAAAGAAAAGAAGCCGCCGTTCGTCGTCCGTCTACCTCGCCCATGCCTCACACGAGTATCTTTTAGCGAACCACCTGCATGGTGCACGCTGCACATGACGGATGGCGACGCAGTCGACGCACTGTTCTCCCATCTCCCTGCCTCGTTCCCCGAAATTTCTTCCGACTTGCACCATATCGCTGGGAACCTGGAGTATTCTTGGAGCCTTTATGGTCGTCGGTTAAAACTCCTTTCTCAATTTACCCGTGCTATCGATGAATCGTCGTGGGTGCATTCAAGTCTTGTCCGAGGAGCTCTCCAGGCGCGAATTGGATATTGGGCTCAAAGGAACGACAAATAAGTCCATTTCGGGAGCTCACCATGACTGTCATAGAAGACAACCAATGTCGACAATGTCTGGGCTGACTGAAATATCGACGTCTTCAGCACCTTAATATCGGCCGGATGTGGCCCGGACGTTTCCTCACTACTCCATTCAGCCCGACAAACCAGGTCGCGATTGGTTTGATGGATTATCGCACTCTTTGGCAAGATTAGCGAGCGCTATTATTCATTCTTCAAGCTCCGTGGCATTTGTTCTCTGAGTTGCGGAACGGATCATGCGTCCAAATTCATGGAAAGCGTCTCACCGCAGTCCAACGATTTTTCATGTCTTTGTTGCCGCCGAGGACGATAGCGACCTCTGGCCTCGTGTACAAGCGATAAGGAAGTATTCGGAAACTTCAAGGTTCATTGCCAGGGAGTGAACCTGAGAATGTATTTGACCCCTTCGGTATCTAGTTCTCAAGCTTATCCATCCGCCATCTTCAGGAGAAATTGCAGGCACGATGCTCGGACGCTGTCTACACAAATTCGAGAGGATGCTCGTCTTTTTGACTCACTATCACCTCCACGTCGCCCAACCCCTGGTCTTTGAACTCAATGGCTCGGAGTTCGGTCTGTAATCTAGAGGCAAGGATCGGAAGGTAGCCCCGTTCAGTATTGGTATGCCCACCTGCGAAGGAAAACACTGATGAGAGAGTAATAATGACATAAATCACAGGTTTTGACTGACAAAGAACGATGTGCTTTCCAGCCGCAACTCCAGCTAAAACCTCGTGCTGTGGTCACGAATATGAGTTTACTGTGCGCAGTTTTACGGAACATTCATTACATGCGACATCTCCCCTGTGAGGTATACATCCGCGTCTTTGCCAAGGAGCATGGAACCACCAGAACCAGCGCAAATGGCGATAGAACGAACAGGTCTCGAGCGAGATCGCGTCGGGTCAGGATAGCCGACTTGGACTATTCACGGATGGACGTCGAGCAATAAAGCGTGATTTATCGATCAGGACACGGGGCGCGCAAAGATTGGAAAGAAGACGGAAACAAACTTTGGGAGAGATTCAGATGCGCCTTTATCCTCTGTTCCAGAATATTCATCGCTATCGGTTCCTTCAATGTGACCAGCCGACCTTCTGCGCCTTCGCTCGAGCCATCGTCAGAGTTGAGCTTCTCGCCAACCAAAGCGCGAATTTGGCCATCCTCTTTGCCATTCATCAAACCTTCCGCTAGCCAGTCGTTGATGCCACCCCAGACGGAATCGAGAGCAGTGTGTGGGCTGTATACTGAAACGCCTTGTGCCGCACACGTAAGAAGCGAAGACTGCAGCGGGTTCGAAAGCGTGAGCGATTGCAGGCCTTTGAATATCGTTGGATGATAGGCGATGATGACCGAGGTTTCTTTCGACAACGATTCTGCTAGAACGGACGACGTCAAACTACGTTTTCGCTTCAGCCCTTGTCTTTTGAAGTTGAATAGGATTTGTACTCGATGGTAAGAAGCACCTTCTTCGGCCCTTGTCTTTGAATAGGCGACTCTGAAAATAAGGCTTCGGTCTTTGGCGCACAACGGCCTAATTAGCCGACAAACCTAATAAGAGACCAACCTACTTAGAGTGGCACGTCAGTTTAAAATTGAAGGTTTTGTGCAACGATATTCTGGTCTGACATTATCCCATTTTTCAGCGAGCCTGAGAGGCGCAATACGTTCCATAGCCTTACAAACAGATTTAAGCAGGACATTTGTCATTTTTTCTAGCCAAAAAAGCAGATGATGGTGGGGACGATCGAAGGACGTTGAAAGCTGGCAGGAATATGATCAGAACAGCGAGTCGATCATCAGCTGTAGTGTTGCGGGAAATAGCCTGCCGACCTGCTTCGCTGGGCAAATTTGCCGGACCAGGACGGCGGTCCAAATTCGCAAGGGTGAATTTCGGCTAATTTGCACGCCGGGGCCGGAGGCGCAGCCCCCGAGAGCTCAGGCTAATTTGCGCAAATTAGCCCTGCAAAATAGCAAAAAATCCTTCTTTGCATGCGAAATAGCTCAACGGTTTGGCCAAAGTTTGCCATGGCTTCGGATACAGGTAAATTTGGCAGTCGGTGCGACGTTCACTCAACCTTTCAATTTTTTTTGGCAACCATTTTGCATTCCTCACTGTAAAATTCGGAGGTACCAGTCAGGTATACCTTGGAAAGGTCGGCGTTCGAGGGTCTATATGAGGGGGCAAATTTGCCCTAATTCACACCCCCTCCCCCAGCAATCCGGTCGGACCTGCAAATTAGCCGCAAATTAGCAGGGCTAATTTGCAGGTGCAATTTTCACAGCTCTATTTCCCGCAACACTAATCAGCTGGGACCCTGGACACCTCGACCTTGATATGGGAGTGCCATCAGTGTCAATCCAAATTTGAAATATCCCAACTCGATAATACTGGAATCCTCGAAAAACTTAGGTCAAAGCCAATCTATTTCCATCATATACAGACCCGAGTATACTCGCCGTCAGTGGTGGCAAAAAATAGTACAGTCAGGTCATACCATATTTATCGAGGCAAGAAATTGGCCCGGAATAACTCCCAACGCCGCAAATACATTCGTACTACAAGGGAAATATTTAATTTGAAGGTGAATGGTCATGAGACGGTCGAGCAGCCAATTGAGAACCACGATCTTTAATTGACAGAGTGAAATACCCGTGTCTTTTTTTTCTCTTGATTCCTGGCCTCGACTCTTGAGTTGGTTCCAATTTCAGCTAAGACTCGAACCAGCCCATATTTTTGTAGGTAAATAAAAATAAATGAGTAGGATAATTTCTAGAGGCTTTCAAATATTCCTTAAATGGACCTATTTTTGTTATTGCGACATTTTACCCAATAAGCTATTGACAAACCTTTACCATTATACCGGAGTCGAGCTGTCCTATAAATATTCACCCATTCAGTGGCCATGAGCGATGGATATCAACAGACATCGAAAGTACATTCAGCCTCAAGATACCTGGGAACTGACGTCAGGATTCGAGAAACAGCAGGTGCCTGATTGCCCAGGCTGAATACTATTCGGGAGAGCATCTCAAATTAAATATTAATTGGCAAGGGAATAAAACGAACACTTGCCCACACATGTGGAAGGACCACTGGGCACTTGTCTCAATTCCGTCGAGCCTCGCCGTTTCTAGAAGATCCTCGTTAAAACCACTGACGACAGAGCGATGCGATAGGAACAAGATAAATTCTATTTACGTTTGGAGGTGAGCATCACGGCCGATGGAAAGCCATCCCATTCTCCTAGGCACTATTTTGGAGGCCGTTGATCATGACCGCTGTGAAGGACAGACGCCTAGATTCTCGGTAAGGCCGGTTAGATAGAACGCCTAGACGCTCTTTGACAGCAAGTCAGCCGAACTTGCCCTCAAAGGTCATTCTTGTAAAAGCGCAAAATAGCGTGGCTCTGCTTCCACGGATTCATTCCTGAAATACGAATATGTGCATTACCCAATGCTGTTTAGACGGTGCCCGATAAAGTTAAGCGATCACTAATGTTATCGGTATGCCTTCAGCGCCTTTCGGAAGTTGACAACGTGGATGGCGAGCCTCCGGACGAACGAAGAGCGGTCGGATCATTGGCTGGACTTGGTATGACCATCCTCACGAGATGACAGGCAAAATCAAATGCGCCAAAGAAGCTTTTATGCATGATCCCGGGACAGGGCTCAGGCAGCATCATGCAAGTTGTCGGAGTCGGAGGAGTACAACGCGACCCGCAAGTACGCCGAGACAAAAAAAAACTGGGGTCCTGTCTGTCGGACGGGGAAGTTCGTAGACAGGAGGTATAGAGTGCGGGCTTAGGCGCCAAACGGACACTAATTAAGCAGTTGCGTACAATTCACGCGGGCCAGCAGACAGGAACGAGTAAGGCCGTCGATATGCCCGGTGCCCTCGCCTAGAAGCGAAGCGAAGCGTGATAGATATCTTAGCGCATCGAAGAGGACTGTGGAGCCTAGGTTTCAGCTCACTTCTGCAGGAAGCAAAAACAGATTTGATAACAAGAATACCAGATCGCGGAGAAAGGGGCATACGTATAGCACATCACGTTGAGGCACACCTGCGGAAGTTTGGCCCGCCTTCCCACCAATTCACAAGCTTCTTAATTGAAAATATCAGTAGTGGAGGAGGAAAAAAGTGCTCAGTACGGTACATTCAGTAAACGCGATGAGGGTCCCACCAAGGCTTGTATGGAACGATTCACGGCTTATTTGTGAGCCTGTAGACCGTTCAGATTCAGGAATGGTCAATGACTTTAACTGATGCATGTGTCATTCAAGTGGCTCACTTCAGTGTCCCATATCAAGTATGACGCCTTACTTCACCTAAAGGGCAAATGTGAACTGAACCGCGATCGTTCGAGACCATCCTTTCGAATCACGAAAAGAATACACGCATACGCAGACTGCGGTTCGCTGAACGAACCTCGACTTTGCTCCACTCCTTGATGAGATTGACAGACAGTTAACGCGAAAGTTCGAATTTCAAAGGTACGCGCAGACATGTCAGGCCCCAGGACCTAAACGGCGGTGCAATCGTGCTGAAAATAGGTGCCGTGGGTACCCAATGTACGATTTCGTGAATGTCTTCCACTTGGAAGAAGCGCGATTTAATTGAGGAACAAACGAAATGACGGTCTGACCAAAGATCAAGAGCATCATCTTCGGATACAGCGAGTCCTCCGCCTGCGTGATGCTACCGCAAAATTGCCGAGAATTAGTTCGCTAGGTATGATTCGAGGTCGGATGGGGATAATTCTATTTGGAAACCCGGTTAATGCGAGAAACCCCCAAATTTCAAAGTTTTCGTGTTTGGAAACCCGGACGCCCGTGCATTTGATGCCCGAATTTTCGGCCGGCGATGCGCATGTATAAGCTGATTGATGGCGCCTCGGATTATTCCTACGAGCCATAAGTTGCAGTGGGTCACGGCGCATCTCAATTCATCACGCCAGTCGGCTGCCGTTCCAGCACCCGCTCGTTGCCTGCTCCTTTTCCCGCCCCTTCAGGACACTTCCCGCCTCTGTGAATAATTATTGTAATGAAATATACTATCGTAAATTTACATGTTCAACTGATTTACAGTCAAGTCCATAAGCGCAAACTACTTGAAGCGCCAGGTGTTGCCCTTTTTTGCATCCCGTGGTGTGAGCTCATTGGTAGAAACGTTGAACTCAACGATTGGCGGCGCTGATGGAACCGGGGACGAGTGCGCGCATGGGAGATTGATGCGACGTTCTCAATATGGATGATCTCGGCGCTGCCATCACTCAGCATACCTAATTTGGCCGTATCATGGCTCATCACATGGGCTCCTCCGGCCGAAATCTCGGGCATCAAATATACGGGCATCCGGGTTTCCAAACACGAAAACTTTGAAATTTGGGGGTTTCTCGCATTAACTGGGTTTCCAAATAGAATTATCCTCGGATGGCCTATCATCAGAACGTCAGATGAGCCCAAATATCAGCAGATCGACAGAACACGGCGTCATGGTGTCAACTTAATTGAAAACAACGCGCGCATGCGGGCAGGAGAAAAACGCCTTTGCACGCAGTCATAGTCGCATGTGAACTGGGCGTTAGGCCGTTGTATCCCCATGATGGCATAGAAAGCGGGGAAGATTGAGAAAACGGGATCCCCGAGTTGATTGAAGGTTTGTCAAACATGAGTAACTTCCTCGGGAATCGAACATTTGCTGGTTTCTGGAAGAGTAGTCAGACATAGTATTGACAGGGCTCGAATGCGGGGTACCGAAACTTCTAATTCGGTTGTGTTAGATTTCAATAATTATCCGCGGAGATTTTCTTTACAGATTGAGATATTAACTACCAATGCGAAGCCAAGCATGTTTGCTTACCATTTGACTAGCCAAGGAACGACTTGAAAGATTTTGAGCGATACAGATAAAGCATTAAATCATAACAAGAACCAGTTGACCAGAGAGGTGACTCAGTTAGTTTTCGTGTGGGAAATTTTCAAACGAGACCGAAGTAGTGACAGCCATTGTATTTCTATTACGAAGAAAATATCTACCTATCAACCTCACTAGAAGCAGAAGTAAGATAAGTAAGCAAGGTCTGAGATCGGAAAGAAGCAAAGGCCTACCCGAACACCAGATCCTGAGTGAGAAAAAGAAGACAAAAATTGTTATTCAAGGAGTTGGCGGAAAACATCGAATTGACATACCATAGTCCCGATGATGGCGACGGCATCTGCGAGCATGTGCTAAATAAAGTCAGTCAGTCAACTGGTTGATGTGGCAGTGAAAGAATGTCTGACATCTATATGAAAAGCGTCAGCGAATTCGAAGACTCAGATAAAAGATACACACGTCTCATCATGAAGTCGGATCCCGCAAGATGGGCGAAACCTGGAGCCCGAATACTGCACCTATATGGGCGGTTGGTACCATCACTGCAGATAGGGTTAAAAATGGATTCAATATGCATAATGAAAAACTTACGAGACGAGGTAAACGGCCATTTCTCCTTTGGGGGCCTCAATAGCGCTATAGGTTTCTCCAGGAGGTACAGAGAATCCTTCACTGAAAATCTAGACAGGATATTCAGTCGCCACGACAAATTCCACGAAAAGCAACCGACTTACCTTGAAGTGATGAATTAATGATTCCATGCTTTCCTTCATCATAGCGCGGGGAGGGGGTACGAGCTTATGATCATCAACTTTAATTGCGCCAGTTGGCATTTTGTTCAAACATTGGTTGATGATATTCAGACTTTCCCTCATCTCTTGGACTCTGCATAGATAACGGTCATAACAGTCGCCATTTTTGCCGATAGGGACGTCGAACTCCACCTAAGCAATTCAGAATCAGGTCAGTCTAGGATCAGCTGCGCGAAAGAAAATCAATTACTTCTGCGTATTTATCATAGGGAGCAACCTTTCGTAGATCCCAAGGAACACCGCTACCACGGAGCATGACGCCACTGAAACTGTAGTCGAGGGCCTCCTTTGCTGTCACAGGTCCAATGCCTATTGTCCGTTCCTTCCAGATACGATTGCCAGTAACGACTTCCTCAATCTCGTCGATTCTGCTACCAAATTGAGTGGACCACTTGAATATATCGTCGAGAAGCCCGTGAGGAAGGTCGAAAGCGACGCCTCCTGGTCGAACATAGGCCGCGTGGAGACGAGCACCTGAAACTCGCTCATAGAACTCCATGAGTTTCTCCCGCTCTTCGAAACCCCAAAGGAACGGCGTGAGACCACCGACGTCCATAACGTGAGTGAGAACGGCCATAAGGTCTGGTTCAAGATCATGAGCATTGGATCGTCTCGTAAGAAAAATAAACACCTACGGTTCAAAATTCGAGTGATTTCTCCGAACAGCGTCCGGATCCATTGGGCTCTATCTGGAACCTGTATGTTGAGTAGTTTTTCAACCGCGAGGGAATAGCACAGTTCATTCGTCACTATAACAAACTGAAGTGAGGAAACCGCTCGAAGGCTTGAAATAGCGACATACTCATGGATACATAATCCAGGCGGTCGAAGTATGGCAAGGCTTGGATATAGGTCTTGTATTCAATGAGCTTTTCTGTGCCCCGATGGAGCAGGCCAATGTGCTAAGGACAATGTTGTCAGGTTTTTGAACCAACGAAGTTCAATTGGCCTACTGGGTCTGCACGAAGGATCTCTTCTCCGTTCAATTCCAGAATCATTCGAAGCACGCCATGGGCAGCAGGATGTTGTGGCCTAGATAATTTCAGTCCTGTTCTCATCGACCTAGAACTTGCATGCTCACCCGAAATTGACTACACCGAAACATCAGCCATGAGATTTCCATAAAATACGAATTACTCACCCGTAAAATGCCTCATTTTTGTGTCCTTTCGGCCCAGCCAGAATTTCTTGAGCAGTCATGCCATGAAAATCCTCTACAGTATGGTAGTCAAAGCCTGTTTTCCTGGCCTCGTCAACAGTCGGGTCTGCCTGTCGTCGCACGGTTGACGAGATACTGCGGGAAAGTAGCCTAGAATTCGGTGTAGTCCTCGCTGAGCGCGCCACCGAGCGCAAGAGGGCCGTGGCCATAGTTGTTGTGGAAGACAAAGTTGCTGCTGGAGACACCGGAGTTCAACGGGACCAACGTTGTGTGACCAACTCACACCCTGCCGTGACACACCGCGCTTTGGGAGTCTGTGACGTTGGACTGGTCTATGATGTTTGGACGACCTACCGCTGTCCTTCTCTTCTTCCTCCTGTATTCTGGTGTCTGGGCTGAAGAAAAACCATGTACAGTTCACGACAATGGAAAATATTACGACTTAAATCCTCTCAAAGCGAAGTATGTGCTATTGAATTCCGCAGCCCAAGAATTGCTAACACGTACTTCCAGTAAAGACTATGAAGTCAAAACGTCAACAGAGAGAAAGTTCACATAAATGTCTGCCAGAGTGTCAGAACCGATATGTTTGGTCTCAAGGACGATTGACGCTGCCGATGTGGGTGGTTTTGTTCGACGAGCTCATGGTGCCTTCGTAATTGGGTTTGTAAAACCTCCGGTAATATCTTGCCATAGTGCTGATACGGTTTGACGTCAAACAGAAAACTCAACACGTCGTTAACAATTGTCGACTCACAACCGCGATTTGTGCTTTCTAGTGGTTCTCGCTGTAAACCCAAACCCGACGACCAACCCACTGAAATCCGAGCGTCCGCAGTGATCGAATTCATCTGTGACTCGACTGTATTTGGGCCTGGTACGCCTCGCCTCCTTGCTCGACTCCCACCTGGCGATGATGAGGTTGGGTGTGCCTACGTGATTGAATGGAGGACACACGTATGTTCAGGTTCTCTCTCAATCGCAACATAATGTCTTATACACTTCCGAAGTATGCATGCCCAACTTCAGAAGGACGTGGAATTACAGGTTTTTTTGTTGTAGTGGGAATAATGTCTGTCCTCGATTTTACTCCTCTATTTCCGTTCACTATCGTCTTATCCTCATTCCAGAATCCTCATTCTCCTCCTAGCATACACAATCTTGGGAACTCTGTACAATCGCTTTGTTCTCCAGCTGCGAGGATATGATCAAATTCCTCAATTTTCCATCGAAAGCATGAAATATCACGGTCGAGAGGCGGTAGATTGGATCAAGGACATGATCGCCGCGTTGGATATTGGAGGCAGTCGACGAGGAGGTGGTCATAGCTACGGCGGTCCACCATCAAGTGGAATACGGGCAACAAACCCCGTGAGCCATCAGTCCCAAGTCTCTGGCTTCGGAAATGCAGAGGGTCTCGAAGAAGGCGGTGCTTTAGGTGGTAGCTTCATCAGACCACAGGGCGGCAGAAATCCAAGCAGACCGTCCCCCTTCCAGAGAGTGGAGACAAACCCAGTCTCGCATCAAACACAAGTCAATGCTCAATCTCTATCGTTTGCTCAATCCCCTCGTTCGTCGCAGTCGCCAGCGCAACAGCCTTCAGAAGGGGTACCACAGTCACGTATTCTTGGAACTAGGTCCGCCGAGGAAGAGCGAGATTTTATGCTGGCAACCGATGATGATGATGATGCTCAAGAGCTCGGCGATTTTTCAGCTCCACCACCGCTCCCATCATCCCCTGCGCCAAACATGACCAGGACGCCTTCAACCAACAACTCAGTAAGCCCTGAACCAAATGCTGCAGCAGTGGCGAGAGGTAGAGACCTAGGTGGAGGAAATGCGACACTTCTATAATACCCTTAACTATGGTGTGACTATACCTATTCGTCTTGTACCTTTCTCATGTTTAAATTATTCGATCTAGCGCCTATTCCTTCATGCTGTTTATTGTGCTTATTCTTCCTTGTTCTCGTGGTTAATAATAACATTACATATTGAGTACCAAATTGTGGAACGATGATCAAGAACTCTAGAAGATGAAAATCTTGAATATTACATTAAGAAGCGAGGGCAAATTAAGGCTTCCTTTTTCAGAGCTACATCCTGGGCGTCTATTCTTAAAATAGAACATCTCTAGCGCGAGCTGAAGCCGAGGAAAGGTCGTCTACTTCCTTCTACCTTATCCATCACCTCGGAGCATGAACTTTGGTAAGCATAACCAAGGCATCTTAACGGCTCCGGCCTTCTAAGGTTTACTTAACGGTAGTTACACCTGATTCGTCACGTCTTCATTTTCTGAAAATCTCCATGCGTCTCTCGGCCCTCGGCCCATATGTCCTGACTCTTTGAACACCGAGGGATAGGACCACCTGAAGTATGCGAGACCTTGACCCAGCCATTGAAATTTGAGGGAGTAAAGCGGTACTATATTCTCATTCCTTTATATGTTGCCTCAAACCTACTATTGGAAAAAATGCAATCATAGGCACATCGGTGAGTGAGCTCGAGAGAGCCGATATTTTTTTCTTCTACACCGCGGTTTCAGTCCTCGGAATATTGGTGAGTGCCCCGAGGCTTGCATTGTGTTATCCAGATTAAAGCGCCTTTAACATAAGTTCCATGCAATTTGACGTGCTCTGATGAAAAAAATCAGGCTAGGTCACTTGGTGACTTTTGAGTAAAGGTAGGCGTAGGACCAGCTATCAAGTAGCAGCGTAACCCATGGGGTAAGCAGCCATGCTCCATTCATATATTTAAACTTTCCGGAGCCCACATTTATAATTATGGCCTGAGCGGAGCGCCCAAGAGACGGTCATGCTCAGGCTCGCCTGGACATACAAGACATATAAACCTATAACTCCTTGGATCTTTCTGCACACAGTCCATGTTTGTTACCCTGGCCTCGATCTCTGACCGACCACCAAAGACCGACGGCCGTCTCGGTTCACGGCTATTCAATGGATCACTGTTGCGGCTATTCCAAAACCACTAGATTTCATTTCCTAATGTATATGCTGGAACATCGATTAGCCCTGGAGCTTGATCTCTCAAGAGAAGGAAAACCATGCACAGGACGTCCGGTCTCAGTTTTAGGTGTATCATTCGCATCGCCTATCATGTTACGGTGTTCAACGGAATCAACTAATGTCATGAGGTGGGTACGTCATATTAATTTTCATTCAATAAAGTGTCTTAACGTTGTTGACCTTGAGGACCGGAGAGAAGGCTAATCGACATCAGGGAAGGGAAGATTGTCGGTCAATTATCATTGGTCCCGGTTTTTTATGACTGAAGACCAGACACCAATATTTACTTTTATCAAGGAAGCTGGTCATCTCGGTAGCGAACAGCAAGTACTGTATTCATCATTTGTTTTGGTTTTCTGTCCAACAAACTCTCGCCATGAACAATTCGCCAAGAATGCGAAGACCAGCTAATCCCCTCGGAATAAAAAATTTCTATGTCTTGATCAGCTTGGTCCAATCTCCTGGTTGATGCGGCGTCTACTGACCTTGTTCGCGGCTGAACTGAACTGAATTAAATCCTGGCACAAGGGACGACCTTGAATAAGCAAACCGAAGCCTAATCCGGAGCTTGCGCTCCGATAAGAACCAAGCTACGCCGCAAGGATATAGTAGTACCGGGTTTATGTTCTTGCGAAGCCTTCAATTGATTAGATCAACATGTTCGACGGAAGGGAAAATATACCGAGACGAACCGTCTGTAAGTGCAAGTTCGACGCAAAGCATCGACGACGGTTGATCAAGAAGTGGAGCGTCCAAAGCGCCACTGCCATAGTGAAGAACTATTTACCCGTACGACGTACAATCAGCGTAAGTAACTGATCAGTCTGAAAAGTTTATAGCACGACTCGATTTATAACCTCCTTGCCTAAAAAAATATGATTTCCCCAGAGGGTACGTGAATTTATATTGACTCGCATGTCGCATTGCTCAAGTGACCCAATTCCCTTCTCTTACAGGGTCTACTGCCGCCGTCCAACACGAGCTGGGTCGATATCGAAGAAGGAAAACCACCTATCGCAATCTATGATCGGGTGCTAGCTCCAAGCTTATCCCCATATTTCCCTAGTAACATGGATATCGACTGGGTATGAAAAAATATTGAATACCCTTAACAAGGCACCGCACATATCCCTGTAAGTTAATTCGTTCACTTCATAGAAAGAAAAAAAAACACAGACGAACCCCTACCGAACCAATCGCATCAGTTCAGGAAATCAGAATGGGCATACCTGGTGGGTCGATCAGAGCTTCGCGAATAACACGATCGATCGTGATTGGGCTCGTATTCGCAGAAGAGTGATTGCAGACCCAGACCCTTTACCTAACCAGTTCGTTGGGACTCGCAGGCGTTCTTCTGCTGCTCCGACCCGCAGTTGAGTCACAGGCGACCAAAAAAACTGTTCTGTAAAAAGGTCTCCCAAGTCCCGGAGGCCCGCTCGAGTGCCCCGAGCGGCGATACAGGTCTAACTCCTCGTCGTTCGTCCGGAGAGCCGATAACACTGAAAATTAATAGGTCTGATCGATTGATTCTGCAAGAGATAAAAGTGTACCTTCTCATCGTATGTACCACAGGCAGGTCTGGAGCCTCCCTGAGCGTGCCAAACGAGAACTGCGCCGCCCTAACAGCTCCAACCTCTTTATTTCCAAGCTTATTAGCGCATCAATACGATGCTGAACAACTTTACGCCGCCGCCAGATTTGGATTGAACGCTCCAGGCTGCTGCGTCCAAGTCAGGCAGGACGGAACTGCCTTCCGGAAAGGCAACGGCCCAGAGTACGATATGTACCAGTACCAATTTTTGTCAGCGTCCGTTGAGTAGCAATCTCCTAGGATCCTGGAATAAAATAGCGCTCGCCCTTGGCCTGATGACGAGCCAATTGCAAGGCAAGGAGGTAGTGAGAAGCACCCTTCTCGCTTAACTTGGCCCTAACTGAAGACAAGCGCCTGCCGTAATAAAGCCCAGGACGAAAAGTCTAAATCCAAACTGTCACCGGAACCCTGTCCTCCTTTGGGCACTTACTCAATATAAAGTAAGTAATATAAATTGACAAGAGAGCGATTGATGATGACGAGAACCAGACGTCATCCTCGTCGAAAATTCCACATGCACGCAGAGAGCTGCGCATGTGCCCCGTCTGCCAGTCTGCGCCAGTGTACAGGCAGAGCAGAGGAAGTCTGCTCTGGGTGGTTTCCCCAGGAGGAACACCGACTGGGTATTGGGTATTGGGTTCTGAATGTTCTGATCTTCGGGAGTGGGGATAACCTTTAAGGTAATAAATACAGTCAAGTCGAGCTGCCTCGAGGCGAAGGGCGAATTGGTATTCTGTTCGAGCTGACAGAATGAAAGAGGATCCGGGTCATTCGAATTCGAAATGCCAGATCGTTTGGTTTGCGATAAAATCTGCCAGTGTGTGTTTTATTTATTTTAAGTGACTAGCCAGAACCGACTCACTAAGACAAGACAGCATGCATATGTACAGCTACACAAAAAATAAACGAAGCCGGCGAACTAACTTGACACCTTCGAATTTGAATGCGAACGAATGGTGATGTACGGAGCAAGAAAGAAGGCGGACGGTGGTTGGCTCTTCAGAGTCTATGTAAGTATGAGAACAACAACAACAGCACATGGGATAAAGAGGTATTATAAGAAAAGAATGTACGTTAACGTGCAAGAAGGGGTGCAAGTGTGCGTATGTATGTATGTGAACGTAAATGTAGGTGTAAAGGTAAGTATGTAAGGTGGTGTAATAAAAAAGGAACTTCCTCGAGCCCTCTGATCATGAAGGAGAAGGGATGACTTGACTGATCGTGACAATTCCAGCATCTATGGTATGAGAAGAAAAAGGGGGGCGTGACGGTCGTATACGATCCTATGTAAGTAGGAAATGTGGACATGCCAAGGACAAGAAAAGAAAAAAAGGGAACCCATGCAAATGCAATGCAATGAATGATGAGGACGAGAACGATGAATGGCTAGCGTGTGGGGGTTGGGGTCGTGAAAGGGGAATGAATGAATGAAAGAATGCAGTATCCGAGTCCATCCAGGCTCTCCAACGCCTACAGCAAGCCCAGCTCAGCTCAAGCCCCACCAACAACCTGCTGCAACAACAAATACGAAATCCCCTCACACAGACTATTCACCTTCTCCACCGTCGCCTCGAACTGCACCCTGCCCGCCAGCGCGCGCAGCGGCCGCCTGTGCGCCTCGAGCTGCCGAACGAGCTCGCTCAGCGGGGGCATGCTCTTGCCATCCCCCGCCCACACAATCCCCCCCTCGCCCCACACAACCCCCCCAAGCCCACAGCTCTCCTCGATAAACCTCATCGGCTCGGTAAGCAGCGGACCTAGCCCTTGCCCGTGCCCTTGCCCGCAGTCGAACATTCGCCGGAGGGTGTCAAGCACGACGCCGTACGTCTCGCTGTGCGCGACCCAGTCCCGCACGTTCGTGTTGCTCAGGAAGGCGTGGAGCACCTCGGGGAGGTAGGAGTGCGTGAGGAGGAGGGGGATAGAGGGGTGCAGGCCTGCGCCTGCGCCACCACTCCGCTCGCCGGCACCACCGGCGCCGTCATCCTCCTCAGGAGAAGGAGCAGAAGGAGAAGGAGAAGGAGAAGGAGAGGAAGGAGATGAAGATGGGGAGGAAGGGACCTGCAGCCAGCTGCACACCACCCTCAGGGTACGCACGAACGCATCCTCCACCGTGCGCATGCTCTTGTCCGCCTTCGAATTCGCCTTGGAGATGAGCAGCCGGAGGTACGCCTGGCGGT
This sequence comes from Galerina sulciceps, assembly GCA_023014345.1. Classification (NCBI taxonomy): domain Eukaryota; kingdom Fungi; phylum Basidiomycota; class Agaricomycetes; order Agaricales; family Galerinaceae; genus Galerina; species Galerina sulciceps. The sequence goes on from JAEDXJ010000035.1 coordinate 635,768, forward strand.
GCTGCAGCTGCGTCGGCTGCGTGCTCCCTGCCCCGCCCTTACCCCCTCCCCCTCCTTTACCCCCATCCCCGCCCTGAGCAGCGCGCCCCGCCTCAGCGGCATACACCCGATCAAAGCTGCTCAGCGCCTCGAAGATAGCGATCGCGCGGACTTCAGCGCAGCAGTTCCTGACTGAGCAGCCCCCGCTTCCTCTGCCCCCGCCCCCGCCCCCGCTGCCACCGCCGCCAGAGCCAGAGCCAGCGCCGGTGCATTGGGGCGGGCACGGCACGACGGCGAAGCAGCCTCTGCAGTGGGTCGTCCCGCACGCTGCGCACGTGAGGTGCAGGAGGGAAGAGAAGGGGAGGGAGAATGGGTCGTGCGTGAAGGAGGGCTGTTGTTTGTTTGGTATTTGTTGTTGGTGGAAGAAAGGAAAGGAAAGGAAATAGGAAGAGCGGGAAAAAGAGAGAGAGAGTCAGTAAACGTGTTACGGCTGGAAAGAAAGAGAGACAAAAGACATTTACCTGACTACGAGGCGAGACCACCAAGTTCCCGCACTTTACACAGTTGCGCGTTGCCGTGAAGAGGTCGCGATCGCGGCCCTGGCCCTCGGAGGCCTTCGTCTTGGGTGTGTGTGTGGACCTTCTACGAGGGCGCGCCGGCTCCATTTGTGCTGGTGCTGCTGGTGCTGCTGCTGCGACGGCGGCGGCGGCAGAGGAGGCGGAGGCGGAGGCAGAGGCAGAGGCGGTCTGTGAGGCGGCGGCGGCGGCGTGGGCGGGAGCAGGGGCGGAGGAGGAATAGGGCGAATTTTCCTTGGCAGGATTCAACATCTGCCCCAGGCGCAGATCCCTCGCAGAGGTGGATGCTGTCGATTTTTGGGATTCGGAAATAGGCGGGGGGACGAGTGCGAGTGCATTACTAGAATAAGCAGAATAGGAAGAGGAATAGGAAGAGGAAGAGGGAGGGGAAGAATAGGAAGAAGAAGAATGAGATACAGATAGCTGACGTTCTGTGCGGCGGCGTTTTGCGTTCGTGTTCGTGTTCGTGTTCGTTACATCGGTTATTTGAGGGCGAGGACGAGAGGAGGTGGAATGCGACATGGATGATGAAGAAGACGAGGCGGAGGGCTCGGGTTCCCTCTTCGAGAGGGATCGGTGGTCAATGCGATGCGAATGCGACTGCGAATGCAAATGCAAATGCGACTGCGAGGACGAATGCGAGGACGAGGACGATGGTATCACAACGGAATTAGAATGAGAACTAGCACGTGAGTGTGAATGTGAATGTGAATGTACAGAATCAGGCTGAAATACAATGCGAGGGTCTGACGATGATGAAGTTGATAATGATAAATTCTGAGAAGGTTGTCTTGCGATTGCGATTGAGACTGAAGGTTTTCTTTCGCGCCGAGAAGAGGGCGGGGATGGGGATGACGATGGCGCTGGGACTGGCATCACGGTTGAAGAGGTGGAGGTGGAAGGCTTGTTTTCAAGAAGAGCGGGTTGGAGAGCATCGACTTGCCATGAACGAGCGAGCGATATGGCCGCTGCTTCATCAACATTGGAAGGGTGGTGTGGGTCCCTTTTTATCGGAATGGGCTGCGATTTGGTGGCACTGCTACTGATACCGCTGGAAGAGCCAGTGGCGGCAGCGGCTCTGGTAGCTGATGGAGCTGTGACACTAGTACTAGCAGAAGTGGCAGCAGCGGCGGCAGCAGCCTCCGTCCTTCGCTTCGACTCTTCAGCAGCCGTCTCCTCGGAAAGGCGGAGGGCCTTGGCGACGTTGAACGCCTCGAGCGCCTCCCTTTGCGCCATGACGAAGGCGCTCTGATCGATCGTCTTCCAAAGGGCCGAGTTGAAATGGGCTGCATCCTCATCGACCACGAACTCGCGGAGGTTGAGTGCGTTCGTGGAGTCGATCCGGGAGGGTCCAGCTGCGGCGGCGGCGGGGTCGAGGACCTGGGAGGTCCGCGCCATTGTTTTGACGGAGGGTGGCATGACGGGAGGAGGAGGAGGGGGAGGGTGGAGAGAGAGAGGGAGAGATCCTGATGGTATTAGAATTGAAATTGGAGCTCAAGCTCGCGGGGATGAGAGGAGGGGATTCAATGTAGATGTAGATGTGGTAGTAGATGTAGATGGGTGGTGGCGAAGCAGATTGCTATTGCTGTGGGGTGAGGCATGCTAATCGGTGGTGGCTGGGTCTGCGGATGTATAAGGACACATCGATATCGATGAGATGAGGCAGTTGTCTTTTGCGGTCGATTAGCGCATTTTGTAGTAGGAGATCTGGAGTGTGGTCGATGGGGAGAAAAAAAAAGTGAAAAGTTATAAAGGAAGTCAAGACAGGAAAGCCAAGTCATAATTTGCCCTTGACCGCTGCTTTTCCCAGCAGGGTCTGTCCGACAATTGAAAAATATCCACTACACGTGTAAACCGCGTTTTTTCTATACCTGTCCCTCTCCGACAATTTCCCACTGCAATATTATGGAAGCCCTTCAAATCCGAGTCACACCGACTACACCGGTGCTTAATTTCTCATGTTCGTGGTCTACTTTAGCCTACAATTTTCTTCTAAGCTTGTCTGTCAATAAGGTATTATGCAAAAAAAAAAAAGCTTCCTAGCCCGACGGAAGAATGAAGCCAAGGTCGTGCGTGATTTTTAATCTGGCACCATGTCATTCTCCACTTAGCACAAGTCGGTGGAGCGTGCCCACGAAGTGCAAAAACGAGTTAGCGTATACTCAGAAGGAAGGCATGTTAACGAGGCTGTTTGACGTTTCACGGATATTGCTCACTGATATCACTGCTCTCTGTCACCCCAAATACCACAAACCCGGCGCGCGCAGCTGCAGCACAGAGTGTGTCGAGACCGAAAAACACGAGGCGCGCTTTATTAAGACCAAGCCGTCTGTCATGTCATTCGTCAGCAAGGAGTTAGCCCCAATTCTCCACAGAGAGAGCTGGCTGCGAAATCCTTCCCGCGACGCGTTTTGGCTTTCCTTTCGAGCCCTATAGAGCATCCGAAGCTTCGTCGAGGTCGTTATACATAGGTATGTAATAATTATACAGAACAGAACGGCCCGCGTCTGCCAGTGTGCCTAGGCCTGCGTGTGTGCATACGCGTACTGCTGCAGATCGATAACAGAAGATCGCCTACTTTGATAGGGATGCCAGCTTCATTTTACTAATTTTTAGGTGCGGAGAGCTTTCCCGGGCGAGCTATTAGTGTAAGCCCATTTGTGGAGACGTACTAGACAGCTGGGCTGAAAGAATAGAAGCAGAAGCAGAGGCTTGGAGAGCGGCTAGAATTGTTCAAATAAACATACACCCTGTACTACTACTTGAAAAGTGGCCGACTATATCTTACTTCTGGCGTGCTGCGACGCCACTGGCCATGGCAGCAAGTCAGCAAGAATTCTCGATACCCGAACGTTAGAGTTAGACAGCCTCAATACTGCTTGGCACGCTAAGCGCCTCTTTCCAATTTTAGTTCAATACCGATATTTCTACCAACCTCGGGGGATCTCCGCAGTATTAAGTATTTGGTGAAGTAAGCTTAATTGGTTTGAGGGGTCATACCTCACCAAAAAAAACCCAAGGGCAGATGTAAAAATCGAAAGAGATATCGATTGTGGATGTGGCCCCAAGAGTCATCCCGAAGACTCTGGTCTCTCAATGACACCGCCGTACATCGCACCATCACCTCCACATTCACTAAGCACTGCTCCCCATACGCACTCTAACACCGTCTAAAAGTATCCCCAACCAAAGCAGCCCTCACGATCAGGTCCAAGATGCTAAATTTACAAGCAGCATAATTGCCTCAGCGCTTAAATAATTTCACAAGCGCTCGCGATTGACCCCTCTCAACCGCTCAGCCAACCACAGTACAGCGAATGTCCGGCTAGTAAACGACTCAGAGCAATATGCACCTCGTGCCTTTTCGATGAGAATCTCAAAGGCACTGAACAGACTTGTAGTAGTTTGTTCAAGCTTGAGGTGCAGATGTTGGCACACAACCGCTGCGCTGTGGATTTTGCTATGGCGGAATATCCTGTTTCTGAGTGAATAATAATAATTTGATAGTGGCAGGCTTCAGAAAGACAGCCACTGTATCCTGCCAGCCAGAATACACCCCACCACGGCCAGGTTGAAGGTCCGCCAACCACTGCACAGCGATGTCCAGCAATGTCAAGAGAAAAAATGCACCGCGGGTGTCATTTCGAAGACAATTCTCAATGACACTCGGACGCGAAGGTGCAAATTGGCATGCAGGCGCATCGCTGTGGGGTTGGCGGAATTCTTGTTCTTGGGTGGATAACTTGATATGGGTAGCGATGCCACACCTCTTCAATCCAAAAAAAGAGGAAACACGGACACAGACACAGCCCTATTATAACCGACTAGCCAGAATACACTCCACCACCGCCAGGTCGAAGGTCCGCCAACCACTGCACAGCGATGTCCAGCAATGTCCACATAATGCACCGCTTGTCATTTCGAAGTGAATAACTTCAATGACGCTCGGACGCGAAGGTGCAGATAGGCACACAGGTGCACCGCTGTGGAGTTGGCGATGGCGAAATCCTTGTTTCTGGGTGAATAACTTGGTCGTCTAGTAACGACACCACCTTCGCAGTTGACGTGTTTACACGTATCTCCAATCCAGTAAAAGAGCATAGACACGACCACTGTATCTGTATCTGGCCAGGCAGGATACACACCACTAGTAACTACCACTAAAGATGCCCGCAAGAAAGCACCGCGCGTGTCATTTCGAAGACTATTCTCAATGACACTAGGACGCGAAGCTGCAAGTTTTGGGACAGGTGCACTACTGTGGTGTTGGCGAAATCCTTGTTCCTGGGTGGATAACTTAATAGTGGTAGCGATGCCACCTTCGCAGCTGAGGTGTTTACGAAAAAACAGTTATGAAGGTTTGTCTTGAGAAGATTGATAACGTACCGAGTTCAACACGAAAACTTGAAGTGTTTCCAATGAAAATAGGAGTCTGCGCCAGCAGTGAATGACACCAGGTCGAATGTCCGCCAACCACTGCACAGCGATACGCGGCTGGGAAGGGCGTGATAGCACCGCGCGTGTCTTTTCGAAGTGAATCATCTCAATGACACTAGGCAGCGAAGGTGCAAATTGGCACACAGGCGCACCGCTGTGGAGTTGGTGGAATACCCTTGGGTGCTTTGGTATTGATAGTACAGACACGGACGCCCCAAAGCTATGTCCGAAACACAACGGCTGGATGTAGTTGTGGATTGGCGTCCCGAGAAATAAGGCTGCGAGCTTAGTCGGAGGAAAGAATCTTCTTTCAAAAAATAGAATTGCTATCCCTTCAAAATCGGAGAATTTGCTTGAAGACTTTTGTTCATCTCTAGAAGTTTGAGAACTTACCCAGTCGACACGAAAACCTGAAGAGAGTTAGTATCCATCAATTTCCTATATTCGTCAGATCGTGTTTACAGTTTGCCTATCCTAAAGTACAACGAAATATATCAAGCTTTAGCAGATAAGATGAGAGCAGAAAAGGAAAGAAAGAAAGAAAGAAAGCCAGGCGAGATTACTTGTTCTATATAGCTTGCACACATTCCATAAGCTTGATCCTCACCACCGTAACAAAAAGAAAAGAAAAGAAAAGAAACCACTCCAAAACCCCACCAAAAACCCCACCCTCACACTCACGCCTTCCCCTCACTCGACTTAACAATACAAACCAACAAATCCCTATACGGCCCACTCGTCTCCCCCTTCACCCTATTCTCCAACGCCTTCCCAAACCGCCTCTTATACGCGTCCTTGATCGCCTCCAAGCGCTGCGGGTTCCAGTGAGCCCTGACCAAGCGGTAGATGAGCATCGTGTCCTTCGTTCCGAGGCCGGCCATGGTCTTTTCGAGGAGCTTGCCGTCGCGCCAGTAGCCTTGCCGGTCGCGCTTGGGCTTGACGCCGTGCATTATGTAGAGGAGGCCTTCTTGGATCGTTCCGGAGCTGAGAAGGGAGTTAGAAGGTGTGTTGGTGAAGTGGGTTTGATGGAAGGAAGGAATGGCGAGGCGGCCGGACTTACAAAGTCTTCTTGATGATCTTGCTAAGACTCTTATATCGCGTGCCGTACCCAGTGATACTATCAGAAAAGAGAAAAAGGTCAACCACTAATCCCAAGGGGCTGATCGAAGCAGCCATTTCACAATCAACACTCACACCGCACCAAGGTGATTATCTGATCGATTGATCAACACCTCGCAAAATGCGATCTAAGAGAACCCGATAATGCAATCAGCCTCCGGATCCAAAACTCAACAGACCCAGTCTCCTAACGAGGAAGACCCAGGCCAAAAAGCAATAAGCAATAGCACGAACCTCATCGCGTTTCTTGGACGCATTATGCAGAGTCTCGATATCAGCAGCCACCTTCTCCTGATCAATCGGCGCGTAAGGCGAGTCGACGGGCTTTTGGGTGTTCAGAGCCATCGTAAACACTAGATCATACGACATCACCATCAGCATCAAACAACTTTCTCCGAGCAAGCAGCAAACTCACTTCGCTCCGTCTTCCCCGAGAGATCACCTTTAACAGCATCCACCAAGTCCTTGCCGTACCTTAGGCGGTATCCGGTCTTTAACCATCTTATCTCGTGTCCCGGACGGCCGAGGATGAGCTCGATGAGAAGGGTTTCGTTCGTGCCCATGCCCGCGAGGGCCTTTCGAGCGAGGTCGACGTCGAAGCCGAGCGGGCCAAGCGCGAGGGCGCGAATTGCGGTTCTATGTTCGGCAGAAACAGATAAAGATAGTCAGAACACAAAACATAGGAAACACAAAAAACCAAAACCCACCCAAAATTCCCCGTCGTACTCCTCTCCAGCCTCTCCGCAAGCGAGATGCCCGACTTGGCGGTATGATAATCATTCAGCGCGTCCATCTGGAACACGTTCAGGTTCGTGATGATTTTGAGCACTGTGTGCGGATCGTTCAACCCCGACGTCAGCTGGCCTGCCTTCTGAGAAAGAGCACTCGAAAAAGAAAAGGGTTTGTTGCTTTTGGAAGAAGGAGAAAGCGGGGTTGTGGGTGTGAAAGGAATGGGGATGGGAAGGGGGGACACGGAGCGCGTGGACCGCCGCGAGGGGGAGGGTGGCGGGGATGGAGAGCGTAAAGATAGAGATGAACGCGACACGCGTGCGGGGGGAGAAAGGGACGACGAAGAGGGAGAAGAAAGGGTAGGGGTGGGGGAAAGCAAAGGCAAAGGCAAAGGGAAGGACGGGGACTGACGCTGCGTTTCATTGCCCACACCATCGACAATCGACCTCACGAGCGTGTTGTAGTCATGCGCGGGGTCGTACCCGGGCACCTTCTGCGCGCCGTGCGTCGCTGGCGGCGCGGCTGGGTCGGGGATCGCGGTTCCGAGGTAGACGAGCGGGTCTTGGGGTGCTGCTGGTACGGCATTGAATGCGGTGGTGGAGGGGGGTAGAACCCTGGCTGCCCGGGGGCACCTGGTGCGCCTGGCGCACCGGCGTATCCTGGGATGGCGGCGGGCATGGGGTATGCGCCGTACGGCGCCTGGCCAGGCGGAGGCGCTGCGCCACCTGGGGGTGGGTATTGGCCTGGAGGGGGAGAATACTGCCCTGCAGGCGGCGCACCGTGGGGCGGGGCCTGGCCCCCGGGTGGTGGCTGCTGCCCAGCCGTACCAGGTGCTGCACCTGCTGCTGGAGTGGCTGGGGCGCCAGGAGCTCCAGGCGTTGCAGGCGCACCAGGAGCACCGGGAGCGCCTGGTGTGCCTGGGGGTGGCGGGTACTGCCCTGGGGGAGGATATTGTCCCGCAGGTGGATACTGTCCTGGGGGTGGATAATATTGGCCTGGAGGAGGATAATAGCCCGGATAGTATGGGTACTGTCCTGGAGGAGGGTAATATTGGCCTGGGGGTGGGTAGTATCCTCCGGGGGGCGGGGCGTATCCTCCGGGTGGCGGATAAGGCGAGTATGGCTGTTGGCCTGGCGGCGCGCCTCCTGGTGGCGTGTAGGTTGCTTGACCGGCCTGGATTGACAAGATCGCGGTACGAGTTAGTCAATCGTATTTGGGGGCGATCTTTAATTGGATACGCACAGGTGCTCCTGGGGTAGCTGGCGCTCCGGTTGTCTGAGTAGAATGTAAAGGAGATCAATGTTAAACTCGCGATAAAACCATAGATGAAATCGCGATGAGGCCACATACTGGAGGAGCCCCTCCTGGTGGCGCCTGAGTTGATCCAAGGTCAGTACAATTGAGTAAGAAAGAAATAGAGTAATGGAGCTCACATAACCACCTTGAGGATTCTGCTGCTGAGAGCCGGGATTTGGAGGAGGAGCAGACATGGAAGTGTTAAGACAAGGAGCGGTGGATGATCCTTGTCGATCAAAAAGTCACGTCCTCTTATAGCACCGACTACATAATCGATTTTGGTTCGATTGTTGTCAGAAATGAAGGAGCTCTATTCTTGGTCATGGCACGTTAAAATTAGACTTTGGAATGCGGTGCTCGTAGTATTCAGGAGGAAAGGAGAAGAGGTGAGATTCCCCTGTCCTTAGCACTGCATTTGTCGGTGCTGCCAAGTACAACACCGCCGCCAAGAACCTCCTTTCCGCGCCTCCCTGCAGATATTACGTATGCAAGTCCCGCCGTTGTTTGCTACAGGAGGTGAGTTGGAGGCCACAAAAAATTACGTTTTGCGGAGCAACCTAGGCCAAAAAATTGGGCATTTTATGTCGCATAGACTCGTTCAAGGTTGTTTGCAGAAATTTAACCTAGCCGATATTCAGCTCAAACCGATATTGACCCCGTCATGTGCTCACCATCACCCATCCAAAAAGGGACGCAAAGTTCTCGCATGTGCCTCGTAGCTCACTGCATGCTCACCACAGCTTGTAGAGGTAATCGAAGGCTTTGCATACATCGAAACTTCTCTTCAGGTCCTCCCGCAAAAATTACAGTGGTTGAAATTGGCAGCACAGGATTTTTCCAAATAAGGTCCATGAGGTCGACGCATACGTACATAGGTCACTCACTGTACGAGAGATCGATGTCGAATGGGGCGTTTAATGTGAATGCGTCCAGCCTTCATAGTTCTAGAAATCCGATAAATTTGATTCATGAACACATAGAAGAAAATGATGAACTGAACCTGTCCTCTAGATCTTATAGCTGGCGGTGCAGAATCACCTGTCCCATTTCCCAAAAAATCCAGGTAAATGAGCTGTCGAACAACGCTACTTCGCCCGGACAAGTTTCATGCACGCATAGCAGATAAATGCAACCCAAATATCTCCCAGAAATACATACACCGGGTATATTTTTATGTACGACGGAGGAGGAGGGCAAAAGGACAAAGTGAAAAACCACGTGGTTACCGTGACAACCAACAACGATTAATTGTACCCAGCGCTGCAGCAGAGGGGCTCGGTCTGTTTCGTCTTTTCACCTGGCGTTGACCGCCGTCACTCCAATATTTCTTTTTTTCTTCCGCTACCTACACACCGTCGTATGCTATAACTCTCATTATAACCACCCAACCGAACACACGAGTCCACAACGCTGTGAGTACCCCCACGTTCCGTGGCGCAAGCGAACACGAGGACACCAGACTGATTTCTTTGTGTATGGATGTTTGATTCCCTGCCTTGATACGCATTTTATCCGACTTCGTCCTCTTCCTTTCCCGCACGCCCATTCACGAACCTCACGAATCCCATCCCCCTCCTTCGCTTCCGCCTCCGTGCCAGCGAGAGCCATGGTCAATTTCGGCGACTTCAAACCTCTGTGCACGAACACACCCAGTTATCCTTGGTGCAACCTTTTCTACCGCCAGGTGAGCCTGCCAAAACCCACCTGCTTTCCGGTTGAAATTAACGCTGTCACGATTTTCATAGCTTCAACGCGCCTCGCCGAGGACGCTCCATGGGCTCTCGATACCCTCCGTTTCAGCACCAGTAGGAGTCAACCCGACGTGCGGGATCCCTCGTGCAGGCCAAGACGGTTCAATCGGCAACGTCGCTAATATTGCGGCTAGCGGGGTGTCCATGATTCTCGTCATGTTCCTCATATTCATCTGCAATCGTCGCAAAGCAGCCGTCGGTGTGTCTCCTTCCTCGCGGCCGCTCAACCCATTAATTGCCCGGCGCTGATCGTTCTGTTCGTTTGTTGGTTGATTGACACCCAGGCCGTATCGAGCTGCGGACGTTCCTCACATTCTACCTCCTCACCCTCCCATTACAACTCATCACGACAGGCTCTTTCCTGGAACAAGGCTCAACCCCCCTCGTCGTCATCACAGCTATCCATGCAGGGGCAGTCGTCGCGCTCTTTTGGTCGTTGCTGGCCAACGCAATCGTTGCGACACAGGTCGTGGAGGACGGCACCCTCAGCAGTCTGGTGGTAAGCCTCGCCTCGCCCGCGGCTACTACCGCCCGCAGCGACGAACATTAACCTCCCATCCCCGTAGCCCTTTTTCATTTTCAGTCTCATTACTTTCGGCGTGGGAATCTACATCTCGCTCGACATCGCACTGGGGGTGACGGAAGTGATAGGCGGCGTTTCGTCACCGCCAGATTCCCTGGGGAGCATCGCACTTTTCGTGCTGACGAGTATATGGCCAGGAGTGTACGTAATTGTACCCCTGTTCCCGAGGGACAAACGATACTGACTGACCTCATGACAACACAGATGTGCCCTGCTCTACCTCGGAATCATGTCCTACATCGTGCTGCACGTCCTCAACGAGACACGGCCAATGTGGTACTACATCCTCGCAGCGTGCCTCTTCGTCCTCTCGCAGCTCGCATGGTTCCTCCTCGGACGCGTGATCTGCAAAGTCAGTTCTGTCCATCACACTCTCCGCATTATGACCAACCACTGACTTTGTTCTTTGCTTCGAATTCTTTTAGGGTTCAAACTCCAAGATCGACGGTTCGTTCGTCGCGACGCTGTTGGAGACGGCGGCTGTGGGTGTGCTCTACTTGGCTTGGAAGAGCATCACAGAAGGTATGTCGAATGGTTTTGTCCTCTCTTGATCGTTTATGAGCGAGCCCTTTGTGCTCGACGTCTTGTGATTGTGATCGATCGATCGTGGCTATGGACAAATATGGTTGCGTGGTCCATCATGCATTAATCATGGGTCGTCGAAGGCGTTTTGTTTGCCGCGGCCAACTCGTGCTTGTGCTTCCTACCCCAAAATTTTTTTGCTTTCTCTGTCTTGCGTATTCAACCCTGACTGACTTACGTCTCTTCCTTAACAGAATCATGGGACGATGACTACTACCCATCATGATGAAACGGACCCAGTCCCAGTAGGCAAGACCGATAATTTTGAACAACACAAAAATCACGCGCGACACCTCACTGATTTTCTTCCCTCTTGACCTTATCCGCTTCCAACTTCGAATCTTTGCATCCTTTCTTCCGCCTTCGCCTTCGCCTTCATACTCACTCACCCACCCACTCACTCACCCACCTACTCATTCTCGACCACCCAAGGACGACATACCACTATAACACAAGCTCACAAGCCCACATATACACCTTCGTACACATACCACCGTACTTCTTTACCCGGCTCGCGGCCTCCTTTTCTCGTACCTGCTCCTGCATTTCTTTATCATTTCATAGTACTTACTTACCTTTCATGACTCCGTCGCCCAATGCTTACCAGTCAGGGTGACGACGACAGTGCTATTTATTCCCTCCCACATGGGTGTTCGAGACCAGACCTTACTCTTTGGAATTTTCGTTTTGTTCACAGCTCACAAGCTGTAACTCGACATTTGTCTGGCCCACGTTTTGTTTCATCTTTGCTGTACTTTTATGCCTTCTGCTTTCTCTGCCCTCCCCTTTCTCTGTGTCTGTTTTTGATCGTGTATCCTGTGGTTTGTTTGTACGCGAACTAAGTAGAGTTGGCGCTTGTTCTACCTGTCTGTCCTGCAGGCATTTTGGATAGCCTTCTTTTGACGACGGCTTGGGAACTAGTCGGTTAGGAGGGTTTTTGACTTCAACACGACGTGATTTAGGGAGATGTTAATGTATGTGTGCAATGTTGTAGTATGTAGTACTAGTGCTGTAGTTTTGGGCTATGCATACCTGTGTGATGTTCAATGTGGCTGAGGCTGTTCAATACCTGTACGCCTTGGTTAACGTTATTCTTTTGCGAAGTAGAACTTGCATTTGCCTCGGCTCGTGTACTTACTTGTGTGCTCCTGTCGACAGGTTATAATTAGCAGTTCTTCCTTGGGATTTTTCACATTGCCACTATGTGCTTCTATCAATGGCTTGCTCACGGAGTGTCAAGCTCGTGTTGTAGCCTGCTTCAACACTGGCTAGTACTGTAATTTATCACGAAGTATTCCAACAGCCAATACGACAAAGAGTGTATATATGTAAATGTCATTCAAAGTGTCAAAGTAAAGCAAAAAAAATATAGGACACTCTGGGAAATCTTGATCTTTCTGGACGACGTGTCGACACTGTATGATATCCTCGACGACTTGAGCACTATCAAAATGCCCTTTCTTCATTTCAACGCCAGGTTATTTTATCAGGGTCAAAAATCCCAATACAACAAAATTCGAACTGAGATTCAAGTTGCCCCGATCACAGGATCACACTGGGCGCTAGCTCAGCGGATCAGCGGACTGATAAAGCAGGCAAAGCACCAACAAAGCACAGCCCAGACGCCTGACTAGGAAAACAAATACAGGTGTAATAGTATTGTGTGGCGCACGCGGTGTCACCACAACTTCCTTACAACAGCCATCAACCCATCTTCGGCCCCGTCCCTCCTGCTTTCATAATTGAATCTAGGCCCAGCCCAGTGCCCTTTTGTTTTTGTTGTTATTGGTTGATCTGCGCCAGGCTGTTAGAGTCCCCGTCCGTCCGTAGTCGACCAGGCAAGGCACGAACATCCGTTCTATCGGCTCACCTCCGCCGGTGCAATGTATGATAGCCCTTGACAGTCTCTTTTGAAGTGTGGATGCCCCCAAATTCACACGTGATGATACCAATTGGGTGAGGGTTCAGTCAGAGTGGCGACCCACAAGTGTTCAGGTTAATGATACCTGATATTGCGTGCCATAATAAATAAAGTTCTCTCGCCGATCGAGTCCCCCCCTTCTTTATTCTTGCTCTTCCATGTGGGTTTCATTTCTTATCTCGAACCTCATCGGCGTCGCTGACCAGTCCCCCCAGCCCTCCCAAGGAGAGAAATTTCGGCATAAATACCCAAGGCTTTATCTCAACCGCAGACGCTCTCTGAGAATGCCAAGCCGGAATATTGATTCTTCAGAAGAATTTAGGCGAATCGTGAGTTTCCGAATATAATTCTCCATTACTAGCAGTCTTACTGAATCAGTAACTAGACCTCCAGAGATTCACTCGTTATAGTCTTTTTCTATTCAGCTTGGTCTAAACCATGCACCCAAATAAAACCCATATACGAGCAGTTCTCCGAACTCCCGGAATATAGTCATATCACCTTCTGCACAGTGGACTGTGACAGTCAACCAGACATTGTTTCCCTGTCTGGCACTGGGGCTCCGTGTCCAATCCGTACTGTGAGTCAATTAGCATAATATTGACCTGACATCAATGCCCACTCAGCTGGAAGATCCCAGCTTTCGTTATGTTTCGCAGGGGAAGAGAACTTGGACAAGCGGTCGGAAACGATAGGGCTGCTGGTATTCGGGTAAGGGAGCTGCGGCCAAGTAGCATTAAATCGTACTGACAGAATGATTACATATCCAGGACTTTCTCAGAAAATTCACACCACCTCCTTACCACGCACCCCCGCCGCCTCCAATGTACGGGCATCCTGGCCCTTACTACCCAAGCAACTGGTCGTGAATTGGAAGAACTGAGCAAGCCAATCACCCACAACTGTAACACAACCTTTAGGAAGCAATGATGCCCACATACACATCCAAATATTTATTCCCCATTTGCATATGTAGAGGGTTACACATATCCCGGCTCGGGAGAACACACGATTCCCAACCGAACGCCCTCTGATTAATTAATTATGTATCGCTAGGCTCGAAAGCGGGACAGTCTTGGATTTTAATCCGCCGTGCAATGCAGTTATCAGCACACCATGTATTCTTTTATAAATGCTCCATTAAAATCATGTTAGCGATGAATAGTTCGGGAAAATGAGTCATATTTCAAAGACATGGGTGTCCAATCCATGTGATGAACTATCGTCCAACATCGGTGGTTTGCCAATTTTGGATTGACACCTTCTATCATATACTGTTGGGAACACGGCGTTCAGAGTCACATGAAGCCTTTCAACAATGATGACCAGCAACTAACAGTCAATGTACATCGTCCAGCTCCAAGGTTCCACGCTGTGCACAGTCCCATGAATTTTATCCCCTCCAGTGTGCGAATAGGTTGGACGATTACCGTGAACCGGATAGGATTTTGGCTATTTTTGGCACCAAAGCTATTATCTTCGTACTATTAAAAACATTAATCGCATGGTGGGCGACGTCCACTGACCTAACTTTAGCGATATCGTTACTCTTTATATCTTCCTTTCGCTTTAACAATCCATTTACAGCTCGCACGTTCGGTCATCGCGATGTTTATCGACACTTGACACCTATTCGCACCATCACGGATGAGTGTTTCGTACGGACGCTAGAAGCAGGCTATAAAACCTTGAATAATGACAGCGAAAATTCCCAGAGGAATCAGCAAGGTCCTACTCGAGCCAGCTCACCAGCTAGGCCAACCAAAGGTCTCTTCGTTTTAGAAATCGACAACGACTATGCTGGCTGCAAGCATCCTTGTCCCTGCACTTCTGTGCGCTTTGTCGTCTGTCAACGCAGCACCGGCAACCGTCGAGGTGTCAAAGAGACAGAGTATCACGGCTCTGACGACGGCTCAAATTTCCGCTTTCAAGCCGTTCACGTTCTTTGCGAGTACCGCATACTGTAACCCAAGCACGACCATTTCATGGACCTGCGGAGGTACGTATGATGTTATTCCTTCGCCTGGTTGCCAGTATTGAGAAAATGCCTGTCTTTCGAAAGCGAATTGTGCTGCAAATGCCGACTTCATTCCAGTCGCATCAGGAGGAGATGGTTCAGACACACAATTTTGTAAGTCAATGCAGTTACCCACGAAAAATTATGCTCTTACTTTCAGTCTAGGGTATGTCGGGTTTTCGCCGTCACAGGCAACAGTTGTGGTTGCCCATCAGGGAACCGACACCTCGTCAATGTAAGCATTTGTATTCAAGAGCATTCAGGCCAATTAATCGATCCATTATGACGCCAGAGAAGCTGATGCAACCGACGTCGACGCGTTCTTGGAATCTCTTGACCCTACCCTCTTCCCAGGTGTCAGTTCCTCAGTCGAGGCGCACAGTGGCTTCGCAAATGAGCAGGCTAAGACCGCAACAACAATTCTTGCGGCCGTAAAATCCGCTATCGCAGCTCATTCAGCGAAGAAAGTGACAGTTGTCGGTCACTCACTTGGTAAGCTAATGTTCAAACTTCGTCTTAGATTTCTATGAAGCGCTGATGTGCTGCGTCTTACTAGGTGCGGCCATCGCCCTTCTCGACGGCGTTTACTTGCCTCTGCACATCAGTGGGGTCTCATTCAGAGTTGTCGGTTATGGAATGCCTCGAGTACGTACCTTTCTTTGACTTGGTCAATTGCAGAAAACGTCACATTCCATCTCTGACCTTATGGGTGCGCTCTTGGTTTTATATTAGGTCGGAAACCAAGCATTCGCAGACTACGTCGACGCCCATTTGAGCCTTACGCACATTAATAACAAGTAAGCTCCTGATGCAATCTTACTTACCTCAACTGACCCCGCCGTGAATAGGGAGGACATAGTCCCCATCCTCCCAGGCATGTCTTAATTTCGACTTTGAGTGTGCAGTTCTAAGGATAGACACCTAACTGAGGACGTTAATAACAGGCCGCTTTTTGGGGTACCACCACCCATCAGGCGAGGTCCACATCATGGATAACAATCAGTGGGTAAACTGCCCAGGTGAGCCGTCCTCCGTTTTCGTCCTCCTCTAAGCTCCCTCTGCCCTCTGGGCAGAGTTTCAGAATGAGGTTCTGATTATAAATCTCTACCAATTATAGGTCAGGACAATACCAGCAATGAATGTACAGTGGGAGACGTACCGAACATCTTTGAGGGCGACACAAGCGACCACGATGGCCCATATGATGGTGTGAATATGGGGTGCTAATTCAGTGGTGGACAGTGAATCCAAAGTAAAGGGCATTGGTCCTGTATAGCGGTACTAGAGCTACATACCCAGAAAAACGTATACAAAGTGCTATAAAAATCAAATTACCTCACCGTCGGGCAAGGCCAATTTTGCAAGATGAGCCTGAGAGGTATGTCTAAGGCAGGACGATATTCTCACCAAGCGGCCAGAGCATGCGGCCGTGAGTTGCACAGAAGGTGGCGATGTGAGACTCGACTCTTCGCATTCGGGCAATGTTCTTGCGAGGAAGATGGAACGATTGGAAATCAATGGCAGACGCGACATAGGACCGGCCTCCCTTTGTGCCCAGGCCTGCCATTGCGTGATTAATTGAGAGTGTCATGTTTGACAAACGACTTTCCGCACTGCAATGCATCATAGAAGAAGAGAAGGAGAGCAAGAAGGCGGTCAGTTGACGATAAGCCTCAGGGTGGATTGTATTACATCTTTGTGGGGTATGTGGGGTACGCGAGGTGCGTTCGTTGCCCCTCGGGCCTCGGCTGCACGACTAAAACAGTGTGAGATTTGCACCTGAGCGGAAAAAGTCGAACGATGTCTTTCGAAGGGAAGAGAAACTCAGAAAGAGGCAATAATAACATCGTGCTGTGCCGAAAGTAAAAATAGTCAGCCATCAATAAACAACTCGAAGAGGCACAACTAAGGTGAAAACTTTGGACCTTTGACTAGGAGTCGGCATAGAAAATTCCTTGAACCGAGTCAAGAAATTTAATTAACCCAGCCTATCTTATACAACTTGTAAGCGCCTTCATCGGCTCTGCCGACGCCGCCTTGCCTATCAACCTCCTCGCGGTATGTTACGGCCAATCTCGGTTCCGAAAATCCTTTTCCTACAATCGAGGAGACGTCCGGAAAGACGTTCTCGACGGTCGCGTCCATACCCTCGTGCCTGCCTGTCGTCCGCACGGGAATTAAAAGCCAGAAGACACCTCCTTCAGTACCGACAGTTGAATCTGGAGGAGCGAGAAGCTTTTCAACGCATTGCTTGATCCATTGTGCATGATTGGGATGGTAGATTACATCCGCTGCCAATATTACGTTGAAAGGATGGTCAAAAGGTGCCTTGTGGACCGGTTTTTCCCAATCAAGCGCCTTGACTTTAATAGGAGCTTGCGGAAACGATGAGATAGGAAAATTGGTCTCAATGTTCTTGGAAAGGTTCTCCAACACGTCTGGGTGATAGTCGGTTGCGACTAGATCTACAGCGGGTAGTGCATGAAGGAGCTTGGCAGTGACTATACTAAGCATGCCTGTCCCAGCTCCGAGTTCTAGAATTCGTAATGACTCGTTTCCGTTTGGCACGGCTAGGGAAAAAAAACGATGGTTGGAGGCATAAGCGATCTGCAAGGAGGATACAACTACCCCAGCTTTGCAACCCAACGGAGGTATGGTCGTCCTTGGCCAAAGGCGCGTCGTTGAGCTCTACGCGAATTTGTTGTCCCGAGTTCCCATCATCATGATTATTCAGTATTAATGGGAAAGAAAATTCGCGGGTAATGGCGACGTCCTCTTCATCTCCTTTGCTTGTGAACGAGGAGAGTAGTGCAGTGGCTTCATCCAAAACCTCCGACCCTTCCTCGAATTCTTCTTCCGCGGCGCACGCAGAAATCCAGTCAGATGAACGAGTGATAAATCCAGTTAGCCATTTGACGGCATAAGAACGTTGCAATGGATCAGCGCGCAAAATGTCTAACTCCGTGTCGGTCTGGCAATCAGAGGTTAAAAATTCTGTGGCGACTGTGCTGTCTTCGTCGTCGTCATCCTCTTCTGCAGAGGCGTAACCGGAATCTGGAACGGAGGTGTCGTGTATCGAATGCTGGATTCGCCGTTCTGGAATGGCAAATGGTCCAGAGCTAAACACATTTGATACCCGTGGAGCTGGGAAATACAAGTGCTTTAAATTTTGCAGCGCTCGTTTAACAGTTTCCGCGGAGTGTGTGGCCAATCGTCCAAGAGGAGGTAGAAATAACGTGGGTGCTCTTAGAGCTATTGTTGGAAATTTCTTGCCTGCAATTGCGCCTGAAGCAATCGAATGGGTATTAACGGCGGTCATTTTACTGAGCCGACGAGGTATAGTATTGTTGTTCTAAAATCGTGATCCTGTGGTTCCAGACTGAGGGGGATGGGTATCTTCTATGTGTTGACTTGTGGGTCCTTCTTTGGTCCTTCTAAATTTCTATACGTCTATGAAAGTTGTTGGTTCGAGGCAAGGGTCTTTCGGTACCCAAGCCTTACAGCACAAGAACAGGCATCGTGAAAGCGAGAAGCAAGGAAGATGAAGCTGTCGGAGACAAAATGAAAGTTGTCCGTTCAGACAGTGGATAAGCCCAGAAAAAAATTGACGCACGTGTATAGGCCTGGATATCGATCCGACAGCAGCCGGAAGGCAATGTAAATATGGATAAATATTCAGCCTTCAGGCAACATTTTACGTCCTTTCTGCCATTTGAACGTAAAAAACCTGGGACACCGAGCTATTCACGAAATTTTTGGGGATTCGGGACGTGCGTCTTGAAGAAAAAGAGCAAAGGCCTCACATGGGAAATTCTGTGACAGGATCGTCTTTCGGTTATTAGAAGCTGCTGGTCAATAAACGTCAATAAACCTCTGCATCTGTCCACGACGTTGAAGACGTCGAAGTCTCCTTTGCTTAACATTTACCAACTTCGAGCAAGCGGTAGAGTTCTAGGATGCCTTCTCGTCGTTCTCATTCGCGTTCACGCTCCAGAAACCGCTCGGAATCACCTGAGAGACGAGTGGAACTACCCAAGGGTGTTTCGCCGATCAGCGAGGCGGATTACTTCCAAAAGAGTGACGAATTCAGACTTTGGTTGAAGGAGGAGAAGGGGAAGGTGTGCCGCAAATAATATTTCTGGAAGACAGACGTTCTTACTGATTATTGCGCAGTATTTTGACGGGCTGTCTGGTGACAGAGCAAGAAGGCGAGCGTTTCATGAGGCTCCAGTGGCTGAATCTAATTGTGAAGCAGTTATTTCCGCAAATTCGTCAAGGTACGGCGCCCTTTAACCATTGTCGTTGCCTTTAGAAGTTATATGAGCTTACGACATATCAATGTAGGCGTGGAACAGAGGGAAACTTGCTGGTGATCTGCATCTCGTACATTGCAGCATATATCGTAACTGACCTTTTTTACAGATACGTACTATGACGGTATAGCTCCAGGATCTATGCTTGCAACGACCAACACGTCCTATAAATGGTCGTTTGCCTCCAAAAATCGTGTGGATGAAGATGCACTCCGTGCGGCCCGTGCGGAAGTAGGAGCTGCAACTTATGGCGTGGATTCGAGGTTCTCAGCGAATGACCACCATACAGCCGCAACCAGCTCTCGGCCGAGTGGCTCTGGACGTGTACAAGGCCCAGCTATGCCGTCGGCAGCAGATCTCACACTGGCGCGTGAACTGACCAAAGAACAACTCGATGAAGAACGTTCTTACAAGAGAAAAAGGGACAAACTTGAGGCGAAAGAAAGAATCGAAGAGATGGTCGGTCCGAAACCCGTTGGCAGGGAGGGTATGTTGGAAAAGAAGAGAGTAAAGCGCGAGGGGGACCGCGCATTCCGGGAGAAAGGCGACGAAGGTTTAGAACTTGATGAATCGACTTTGATGGGTGGAGGTGACAGCTTCAGAGACCAGTGCGTAGCGCATATTCTTTTTTTCCTATCTTCTTTATTTAATTTACCTGTTGATTTTGAAATACCAGGCTTGCACGCAGAGACATGTCCAAAAGACGGTATGAACAAAAGAACGCCGAAAAACAAAATGCCATTCGTGAGAGGTCAAGCGCATTTAAAGAAAAAGAGAAGGTCAGGTTGCTGTTCATTAACTTTTAATCATTTTTTGAATTCATTACTCATCTCGCTTCCACAGGCGACGATGGATATGTTCCAGCAGTTGGCGAAGCAGAGATTCGGATGACAAACAATACTTTGGTCTCGGACATTTCTATGGCCACTTTACTCTTGGTTTGCGGCCCAGCCGCACATTTTGGTCGTCAAAGCCCGATCATTCAAAGTGCTTAGACAACTGACTTAGCGAGAAACCCACGATGGCGATTGTTGGAACTTCGTTCTATTATCGCTTTCCCTAGAGGGGAAGTACGTATACAGAATAAATAGTACAATTGTGGCATGCATGCATCAGCTATTACCGCTGAAAGGTGTAAAGAAGAGAGGAAGCCAGGCGAGGGAATGTAGAAAGGTCCAGTAAGTGAACCCCATTAACTAATGACAGGTGCAATACGATGGGGAAGTCCGAAGTGCAAAAATAACTGTAGATCGGATCCCATTAGCATGATACTCTTATTAGATGCTCGACCTTGAAGCTCACCTTCCACCAGTGATGGGCCTGGCCATGGTATATGTCCATCACTCCAGAGGAACGAAAACATCAATCATGTTCTTGACTGCCTTTTTCTTGAAAATTTTGGTAGCATCCATTTATAGTTCGACGGCGGCGGTGGGCCCCAGGCTCGATCCTCTGGGTCAAGCATGTCCTCCTGTAAGTCCGAGGCAGATTAGCACCGAGTAAAGGGGTACGACCCGGGGATAGAATGTACCTCAAGTATTTGGGCATATTTCGGCTGTGTCTTTGTGGGGTAGGAGGGAATTTCGACGTTTAGCTTGAAGACAGGTTCGATGACAATGATCTTGTGGGATGAACAAGGACGTGGACATACCAGTGTGCTAGAGTCGGAGCTGAAGCTCATTCTGCCATCGTATATTGACGATGGAGGGTTCGTTGAGCGCGACTATGAGATCATTGGAGTCGTGTGAGAGGATGCGGTTATATGATAAAAATTGAACCGGCTTACAGTAGAGTGGTGAGTTTTCGACTTCGATGAGAATATCTAGAGTGAGTTGAAAACCGTTTAGCACCGGAATAGGAACGGGGGCATGGAGCGGGTGCTCACTGAAGGCATAGTGGTAGTTGGACGTGGAGGAGGGCAGATAGTGGAACAGTTGCGGATTGTGGAACCTTTCTTATAAGATCATGAAAGAGCTTAAACGAAAGAGTGGGCGGAATGAATACTATAAAAAAGGACGCGCAGCCGCATGCCCTTTAAGTACTCGAATGCCCTCACTCAGCCCGATTGCTTAGGTGGAGAACATCTAAGGAGACTTTACTACCATGCCAAGAACGGACCGGATGAGAAATGCCAGCACCAATTGGCCGAGTGCAAAAATAACCACAAGAGCCGATCGCGACAGATCCAGACAGAATAGAATTCAATTCCGAAAAACGGAATCAGGGTCGGATGTCTTGTAAGCAGACATGTACCGCAAATGCATCATTTTGCGAACGGCTATGGCAGGCACTCTGGGCGCAAATCTCAACCTTGCCATATGGATGGAGCATGGAAGAGGTCAGCGGGTTCCAGACCTGTTCCTGGGTCCAGATAGCTCCGTGGGCTTAGCGAGACTTCCTCCGCCTCTTGACGGTGAGAGGGTCGGTGCGAAAGGCAAAGGATAGGCATCCAAGAATAAACACATGCGAGTAAACCGCATCCCAGGTGAGTGCGGCTTAGGAAAGGGATCCGGGAAATACTATGAAGGCCACATGAATAACCACCACGACTGAGATAAAAGACCACGGCACCTCCATCCCGCCCTTCGCGGGAACATTGTCGGAACTACTCCCCATTCAAGTCGCATTCGAAGTCATTCAAGAAGATAGATGAAGCTCATGACGACAGGTGGTTCTTGTCTTTGGACAAAACGGATTTGTTTGACGTATGTGCATGACACCGCCCCCGCCTTATGACCCGACTTCAGTTATCATTGTTCACGCACCTGACTATGCCGCCTGGATCCAACAAGATCCATCTCCAAGCCGCGACGCTCAGGTAGATGGCTTGGAGGGCAGTATATTTAGACTCTTGACCGCTGGTGTTGTGCACTCACGGCTTGCGCTTGGTGTATCTTGGTGTACTCGGCTTTGCAATAAAAATGGGGTCCGGAGAAAAGTTATTTCTGGAAACGCATCAATACAACACATGAAAAAAGCGGTGAATAGCTTCAACGAAGCCTTTATATTCAATCTAACAGCTTGACCCGCGATTCACCCGTAGTTCTTGCTTTCGCCGAGAACCATACGTTACAAGAACATTCGTTCGATGATTAAGAAACGGCAACGACGCGGCACTCGAGGATAGATCTAAAGAAGCTATCGGTTACAAGGATTGCGAAAACATCTGCATGGCCGCTATCAGCTTCTGGAACGTAACCATACGGAAGCGAGAAAAGAGGGTGAGTGTGCATACCTGACAAATGGCAAGGAAAGCAAGAAAGAAAAATAACCGGACAGCTGGGAAGACGTGGCGTTATCCTGTACTGTCCATCATCTCGTCCGCCTGTTCTCCGACCTCCTCGAAAATGAGGCTGCCTTGCTGTTCTTTCAGCCACTGCACACTCCTTTTTTCGTCCATGAAATATGTGTAGGCCCGACGAAGATCCTCGACATCAACTTGCTCCGCTTTTCGTTTCCTCGCAACAACCCGTCCACAAGCGATGAGATTCAGAGCATATCTTAGCGTTGTCTGCATCGCCATCGATGTCAACACGTTTGCTGCGTCGGCTGTGAGTTGAACGTCTTCTTCTTGGCATCTGAAGCGGCGTCAATTAATTGTTAATGAAGGAAAAAAGAAGCAAAAGCCAAGATTGCATTTGCGCAGCCAAGTAGTTAAGATAAGACAAGGAAAGTCTCCCATACCTTATCTGAATGATTTGCTGAATGTCGTCCTCACTGTAGGGTTTTGTGCTCACGATCAGCACCCGGTCGAGCAAATCCATAGGCAAACCGTGGGGACTGCGGAATTTGGTGCCTCTAATACGTGCCATCCCACGATTCGAGGCCATAATTACTAGTGGCGCCAGGACGCTCTCCAATGCGCGGTTCAGGAACGAGAAACATTCGATGTCCAACATATGGACCTCGTCGATAAACAGCACCTAGAACGTTTATTAAGCCTCGATCGACCCAAAAGAAAAATTAAGCTGCGGCCCCAAAAATAGGACCGGGAGGAGTAGAAAAACAACGTACCCCTGGGACGATCTGGGCTTTTCCCTCCTCTCTCCACTCCGCCACCTTGGCATCGATCTGATTCCGCAGCTCAGGCTTAATTTCACCAGTGTCTCCAGCGAACAGCGCGAGAAAACCTTGGGTGCGGCTGTTTATAACGTCTATCTCATGAAGAGATACTGTGTGAACGACCGTTTTGCGTTCTGGATTCTCCGTCTGGGCATTGAACAAATTTTGTCTAGACAAGGGGCTTGGCTGTCAACTTATCTATCAAGGCTGTTGCAAAAGAAACGCGCTTACATCGGCGCCCATCGCGTCGTAGTCGCGCGACTGCGCAAACGAACGACCGAGCTTGGTTACTTTCCCAGAGGTCTTGTCTATGGCAATAACGTCGCCGGCGAGTACCTTCTCCTTGGTTAGGGCTTCAATCATTTTCATCCCGAGATCGTACACCGTTTCCATATCTGTGGTCTTGATAGTCAGCTTGCCGGTCTTTGTGGCCTATATTAATTCAAAAGTTAGATA
Organism: Galerina sulciceps; assembly: GCA_023014345.1. Lineage (NCBI taxonomy): Eukaryota > Fungi > Basidiomycota > Agaricomycetes > Agaricales > Galerinaceae > Galerina > Galerina sulciceps. The sequence goes on from JAEDXJ010000035.1 coordinate 659,588, forward strand.
TATCGGTGCAGTGTGTTGCCAGGGGGGATCCAGGACAGTGTCACTGTCCATTGATGGAGCCGGCGGTACGTACCCCAGTCAAACTTCGGTCGATCTGAATCTCGACCACCTGTCCCTCAATCAATTCCGTTTCCTCCGTTATTCTAACTCCAATACTCCGACGGAATGCCTGAGTGAGGGCTTCGGTTTTTGACATAGACAGAGAGAAGACTTCGCTTGCGGCTATCATGGTGAAAGGAACGTCGGATCCGAGAGATTGAGCCATGCCTAAAGCGCACAGAAGCAAAATTACGTTAATTAAAACAAAGAGAAGGTATTGACCACGAGACCTACCCAAGGCAATGGCAGTTTTTCCTGTTGAGGGCGGCCCAGCAAAGAGCATGGCGCGACCTGCAATTTTGCCGTCCTGCACCATTTTGAGGATCATTCCCGCCGCTTTTCGCGCTTTTGCTTGACCGACAAGGCCCTGTGAGTTTGCTCGAGGCTCGAGCCGTTCATCAAGCCCCAAGCCACGCACATGTGAATGAGCACCTGTAAACAAATCGTGAGCGAACGTTGAGTACAAAAAGGCAGCTAAAGCCCACCAATGCGCTCAATTTTGGTGACATCCCTCAGCTCGGACGTCCCTGTGGTTATTTGCATAGCCTAACAGCATGATTATAAGAAAATAGTGGGCCTTGAAGAGAAAACAAGATACCATGATTGAGGGTCGAAGGAGAGACGCGTCGACGTGAGTTTGGTTTGAACCACCAAACCAAACAGAAAATTCCGCCTCTCCTTCCATTTTGGGCGATTTTCTGTCCTCTTCAACTCCATGCTGTCCTCAGTACGGGGCAGCTCCTCGACGCTGCTTCGAACGTACTTCGGAGCTGCTACCGCACAGCGATCTTCGTCGTCGATAGCGACACGCTCGACATCAATATGTGCCGCCTTTAACCCTAGACACAACAACCAAAGACGCAGCTATGTCACCGAAATCTGGAATAACACGAAAGCTTCTGAGCTCGGCGCTGCACTCGTACGCACAAAAGACTTATACAAGACGTACAAACCGGTGACTCCGGGTCTACGCCACCTGCGTCGTCCACTGAACCCCCATTTATACGAGGGTCGACCCTGCGGATGCTCACCGTTGCCAAACGAAAAAGGAGGCAGAAACCAGCACGGACGAATTACCGTGCGACACCGTGGAGGCGGGCACAGGCAGCGCATACGCATCCTCGACTACAAAAGAGAAGCCCAGGTATTCATGACGTCGTTCGCATCGAGTACGACCCGAACCGCTCCGCCCACATCGCGCTGCTGCACAACCGCGACCCTACTGCTGTCGCAGACAAGAAATGGAGCTATATTGTTGCCACAGAAGGACTGAGGGCAGGAGAAGAGGTACAAAGCTTTAGACAGGGTATCCCAGCCGATTTCCTAGCTAAACATGGAGTCAATCTCTCCGCAACTGAAACACCCAAACCACAACCTGCGGGACAGTCACCGACGACACAGCACCAGAGAGATGAAGCGGAAGCGGAAGCAGCATCAGCGCTCTTCTCAATCCCTCGCTCTTGGTCTCCTCCGCTCATTGACACTCAAACCGGGCAATGTCCTTCCACTGCACCTCATTCCCCCCGGCACCGTCATCAACACTATTTCACTCTCTCCTTCAGGCCCAGGTATTCTTGTCCGGTCCGCAGGTTCCTTTGGACAGGTCGTGGCCGCAGAAGACGGCGCGAAGTACGTCCAAGTCCGGCTACAAAGTGGGGAAGTGCGCAAAATCCTACGTGACTGCTGTGCCACCATCGGCAAAGTTAGCAACCCACTCTGGAAAAACCGATCACTTGGTAAAGCGGGTCGTTCTCGCTGGTTGGGAATTCGGCCATCCGTGCGTGGTGTAGCTATGAACGCGTACGTTTTTGGTCTTTGGAGCCTTTCAATTTATAGAACTGAAATGTTATGTAAATAGGAATGACCACCCTCACGGTGGTGGTCGTGGAAAGTCCAAGTCCAACAAGCACCCCGTATCTATTTGGGGTTGGGGTACGAAGGGAACACGGACGAGGAAGCCTGGTCCCAAGGGCCCCAAGAACAGCAACAAGATGGTCATTCGCGAGCGGCCTAGGGGCAAGGAGAAGCAGGGTCTAGCGTAATACCCCCCATGTCATAAACTGCGGAATAATAAACCTATTCTTAATCCTCAACTCCTAGCAAGGCCGACGGCATTCACCCTTTATTGATCTCAGTTATTACAATTCCTGAAACATGGGGAAAAGAAAACTGTTTTTACCTACCTCATATTTTGGCTCGCTGACTATCTTTGCAGCCCAACGATCAAGAATGCCAGTGAAATTTGATCTCAAATCTCCTCTTCTTCCTCCATCTCCTCATCAACATCCTCGTCGTCGTCGTCTTCAGCCTTCTTCTTTTTCGGCTCCTTGCTCAACTCCGCTTTTCCAACGATATCTCTCCACGCTGTCAGCTCATCACCAACTTCATTTCTCGCAGTTTCTAATGCACTCCTCAAAGCCGTGTAAAACTCCTTAGTCGACTGTCCAGCTGGGGTCACATCAAAGGTGTGTTTCTTTGCAGTTGGCTTGTCGCCTGAATCGATGCTAGTTGGTGGTTTGAGGTCATAGACGATCTTTATCGTTGCAGGAGCCATGGTGGTTGGGTACAGAAATTCAAACCGAGAGGGATCAGGTTAACAGAGGCAAACAAACCCGATAAGATAACAACTTCAACCAGGAATTTCTTTGAAAAATCCCATATCTCCTCATTGTAGAAGTTCATTGTGTGTTGTAATTGGTACTCTAGTCACCAACTCGATTTACAAATTTGAATGCAGAGTAGTCGAAAGCTTGAAAAGCTTGAGCCTGGTTACGTAAAGTAAAGTGGAAGCTGCCAGTGCCAACGATCGCGGTTCGTTTCTGCCAGATACGTGTTTCCACGAGACTGCGACAACCTGCAAAGGATCACTGAAATATCGCCAACATGGAACCCGAATTCGATCTGGAATCCCTAGTTCACGTCGAACAATCGTCAGTCACCTCATCAGATCAGGCTTTCTCTTTTTAACTTCGAATATCAGGTTTTATGATTCAGGATACGAGGATGGCTTTGCTCATGGACGTATACACGGCTTGATCGAAGGCAGGGCCCTGGGGCGCGAAAAGGGCTTCGAGATGTGGGAAGAGCTCGGGTTTTATGAAGGCTTTGCTCTCACCTGGCGCGCGATCCTCGTCAAGCAGGGAAGACAGGATGAGTATGTTCACATTTTTATACCATAAATTCAAATTTCATTAACGGCCTCTTGCTCTGTTTCTTTTTTAACTTTAGTCGACCATCTCAGCACATACGATATCTTCTGGACCTCATTTCCCAATTTCCGAAGGTCAACCCGTCCTCGTCGTCAACAACTCTGGCGGACGACGCCTCATCGGGACCATCACCAGAAGTGGACATATCCAAACTTCTAAGCCAGATCCGCTCGCGATACAAAGTCCTTTGCTCCTCCCTCGGAGTGCGTCCGAGGTTACAGTCGTCTTCTGAGGCTGCAACATTAGATTCGACACAGACACAGGTTGACGCGGAGATGGACAACGACGCGTCTTCATCCGGGCTCACGAACGGCTCTAAGCCTCAACCTAAGGGCTCATCCATTCCGGTGTGGAAGATCGACAACGCAGGCCTCAGAAAACCAGTGACAAACCAAGATCTCAGCTTCTAGGCCAAGCCTATCGCTTTGTGATCCTGCGCTGGCAAAGAGATAACAAGACTAAGCACGGAGATTTCTCGCCCAAAGTCTGTGCCGACCCGCTTCAACTTTGGCCAATGTGACGAAATTGGCGCACTCAGCAACACTACGCCATCCATTACCATCGACGGCCACCTCACCACACTTATTCCTGTCGATGATACCACTCCAGTCGTCCAATAGGCCGTTACGGCATTTCTCGTCTATAAAAGTTTAAAGGCACAAGAAACACGGAAGTCGCTGATCTTGGAGCCGAATGGTTATTAACCTTCCGGTATCCCTTTACTGGACGATGGGTCCAGGTGGTGCATGTCAATGTCAACATCCCGCTGACGTGAACAAGCAATCTACACCACATCTCCAACCGCAACTATTGCCACCTTAAACGAGCTCCAGCAGGCTCCAGTACAACATCCTGCTCCCGGTTCCGGATTTTCGCCTGTCAATATGTACCATCCAAAATCAGATGACGCGCCTCTAAATTTCTTCCGCTCTCGGTTCAGCACATACGCTCTCCCTTTCCCAGACAATAGGTCGCGGGATTGTTCAATGCAGGAATTCAGCAAGACGTCATGGGAGCTGGCGAAAAGCTGTGTCGCGGATCTACTGCCGCTAGGTGCCTGCGTACACGGGTTCTCATCCGCAAACTTATCGCGCCCACATTCGCACCCACGCACAGGTTTTCCGAACCGGAACATACTTTTAGATCTTCTGCTCCTCCATACCATCATTTCCAGACAATAAGTTCTGTATCATTCCAGTCCAACGTCATTTTCAAGATTCCAATAAAAGCTCTCCGTCTATGCTTATTGATACTATTACGAGAGCTAGGCTTTACGTCTTCATTGCTGTTGCCGTGCCATAACCTCAGTAATGTAACCTTCAAGATGCGAGCCAATGAATTTTGAGCGATAGCAAGTCGGTACGGCACTTACGGCTATTCAAATAGGTTGACCCGACCATCACAATTATGTCCATATTTTCTGTAAATCAGTCCCAACCGACATAAGTAGCTCCGAATATCAAATTATTGAAGGACCATATCCGTGAGCTTCCTTGAGTGTGCGATGGTCGGAACCGCTGCTATCGCGGGGTCGTCCTTCCTAAAATTTTTTTTGGCTCCGCTGCATCGTGTTCTCTTCATTGCCTTTGCTCCTCAACGTTGAAAAAAATCGCGAGATTCAAATGCAAATGTATAAATTCTCTTGTTATGCAAAAATGATTGTGAGGTAGGGATGTATATACGTGTACTTCGTGCAATTGTTCGTATGAATGTGATTTGAATGCGATATGGATGGTGCAAAACTGGAAGTGTCGTTGGAAGAGGAACAAAAACAACGATGGGATAACAATGCAGGCAAAAAAAGGATGTCGACGATGGTGTTTAAAATGGTTGGATTGATGGTTATTGAGAAGATAAAATCGAATGACAATTGGCTGTACAAAAAAGCATAGAAAGAGTAGAGGGAAAAAGCGAAAACGATGACAATGACGATGCTGCTGAAAATCGATGAATACTTGCTTGACTTGAAAGTTGACGAAAACATTGCTGATATTGATGAGTTTTTGTTCAATGAAGGATGTGATATTCCGGTTTGCGATGGACGTGACTTTTTGAATGCTGGATGTGAATAGCGAAGATTTGCAGTGGAATGGTGACGATGATGATGATCGCATCTAAAGATTATACCTTCCTGGTGTGAATAAGATATTTTGTTGGCAGTCGATATGAGATGAGATGATTCCAAGACAGAATGTTGAGATTCGAAGCTTTTGGGATTGACTCAACACGAGAGGCGGTTGGAGTCCTATGACGATTGGCCATAAAATTTATCTAATAGCCATAGTATGCGCGCTGATAGAACAGCCGTCGGTCAGACCAAAGCAGAACGAAACAAGAGGGCAACGTACCATTCTGTCGCTAGTGAAGATGGTAGGTGAATCAGCTGTTAGCCTACGAAACTGGGCAAGAAAAACTTACAAGAGCCAGATAACTTTGGATCCTGTTTTGCAACCCCTCAGTGTCACGATATGACCTCTAATACATTCGTAAAGAAGTGCACGTTGATCCTTGTCGGCCTGCTCAAACAGTCAGACGTTTGGCCCATGTTGAAGAAAAGCCTGAGCACTCACTGTCGGTAAGACACTAGCAATCAATTGACTACCAGTGACAGATAAGGCCAAGTCAACGATCATCGCACGACGGGCTCTAAAGGCAAGAGACATCAGCTTAACATGAATTGGGAAAGGGATAGAGACTGACCCTTTCGCAGGTTCACACATGCGCCTTACAACCTTATCGAGAGTATCCACACCTCCTTCCTTCAGGGCTTTCGTGACGGACTTGGCCCCTTGTTCGTTCGTCGCAAATTCAAGCAGCCCATCAAGAAGATGGTCAAGAGCCATCCTTCGGTGTTTATCAGACCCATGTTCCAAAACTGAAGTGGCAGTGAGTAACAAAGGTAGAAAAAAAGAGGAAAGACCTCACTGTGTTGGATACAGTATGACCCCCACTGACTCTTCGCCACTTCGCAGAAGATAGGGAAGCCATGGTTGAGCAGCTCGTCGACAATACCGTCCTTGGCCTCGGCCTCGAGATTTTCGAAAGCATGCTAGAAATATATGAGAGGAAGGTAGAACACCGAGGAGCAGGAGAACTGACCTGGACGACAAGCGAACCGGTTTCATGACACGCAAGCGATGCCCATTTTCCCTTCAAGGACTTATTGACACTAGAAAATACGGTCATCATTCATGATGGAATGCGTCGTAAGAGATTGACGTACTAGGTGAAGATGGGCGGGGCAGGTGGTGTCCAAGAAAGCTCCATGATCTACTCCGAGATCAATAAGATGTGTGCAGCTTGAAAATGCCCCTTACTTTACTCCAGACATGCGACGCGTGCTTGTTGACGAGCGTCTGGGCAGGGTCACCTAGCAGCAGCTCCGAGACGATCAACAGACGGATATCTTCCTCGCAGTCTAGAGCTTTCTGTAATACATGGCAACCATAACAGTTAGTGGCGAGATCCACGATGCGACCTCTGGTATCAGTTAGCTTCGGCAAGTCAAGGTCATCGAGAAACGAACCTCATACAAGCGACAATTTTTCGCCTTTCGTCGGCGGTAGAGGCAGCCTCTAAACATCTTTGAACGGCCCAGTTACCGAAACTTTCATCATTTAAGTTGAGTGCAGTGTCCTAAAAAGAGGACTCGACATACCGATGTGCCATCATTTCGAATCCCCGGGCGCATATGGCGTCAACAATTTTAGCCCTCTCTTCCAAATCAGCGACCTTTAACTTCTGCTGAAGGAAGATAGAAGCCTGTTGGTCGGATGACTTGATGATACGCGCGACGAAAACATGATACGGAGGAGAGGATGATGGATGAAGCAAAGAAAGAAAGTTGATTGGCTGAAAATTGACGCGCATACATCAGCATGTGACAATGAAAAAAGACAAATTGATCTGCTAACCTCGTGCGAAGTCTGAAACGACTGGGCGGTAGGTGATTGTTGATAAACGAAAGATCGCAATGGTTCTTCTTGAGTGGTATTGAAACTGAACTCAGGCGAAGACTTTTCAGTTTGAAGGCGCCAATCAGGGGTAACCTGAACGGCGGCTTGGTTTTGATGTTGAGGAAGATGGACTTGTTGGTTTAATCGCCAATCCATCTGAGGAAGACGCAGAGCATCAGCCGTCCGTCGCGGCGGTGGAGAATTATAGATTGAATGCGGCAAATCGGCATGAGATAAAGCTTGAGTTTGTTGGCTAGGAACACTAGGGGCGGGAGTGAGAGGCTCGGCGAAGGGTTCAAAGAAAGGCAACGTGCTTGAAGGAGCAGGATGGCGAACATGGTTTAAATGCGCAAGAGGAGGTCTCGTGGCAGGACCAGCGAAGTTATGCGCTTCGGCTTCCTGGAGTTTCACAGGAGGTCCGTTTTCAAAAATGAGGGATGGTTGAGTGACATAGGGATAGCCTGGTTGGCCGTGTTCAAAGGGAGAGTGAAGTTTGAGATCGAACGGTCTTCCACTAGGCGAAAGATCGGTCGGGGTTAGCAATGCGGAAGATACAGAAGCCGGTGAAAAATCTGGTGTAATGGGAGAAGTTTCGGCATTTGGAGCGAATGTGGGGGGCTTGTGGTGGCCAAAGGGAGCGGGCGAGTTGAGGTTCAGTGTACGAAGTAGTTGTTCGACATGTTGCTGTTGGAAAACCCCAATCAGATATTCGAGTCATGAAAAACGATCAATGACATGCGCATACCTTGTCGTCGTACTCAGGGGTGGTTTTCTTCCTGCCATCTCCGATGGCGCCGATTTCTCGACAGACTTTCTGAGAGGGCTGAGCGGGGCCAAAAACGTCTTCTCTACTGATGATGGGCTGAAGGGCCAGATTCTGGACATCAGTGCGAGGGTGATACTCTGATTCTTTCTCTGCGACTCTAGAAAAAGTCCAAGGTTCTTGGCCACGTCGTATCGGATGGCTGAGGCTGAGGGGCCCAGATAGAGCCCAAAAGGCCTGAAGGTTGTCGAGAACGAGGAGGATTGGGGTCATAAACAGAGAGATACTGCTGAGAAGATTCGGTGGGGTGTGCCATTGTCGAGAGCGGGGGGGAGATGGTGGTGGTCAGGAGTTAAGAGCGTCGGTTTCGATTTTTCGTATTTTATACAACGTCGGGGTTGACATCTTCTGTGAAATGAAAATTCACATTCCATTTTCGGACAACTTCTTCCCAAACTGGGATATTCTGAATGCCCCCCGACGCCAATGCCCAGTTCCAATGCAGAAAAAAATAAATGAAAATCGTTGAAAAAGCGCATATAATTAGGATTTTCACTGTCATCGCAACCGCCAAACTTGTTGAACGATTGAGTCAAAAGTCTATAGTCAAACAGACATCAGTGGCACCTGCTACAAGCCGGCCCGAGGGATTTGCCAGGGCTCTAAGCATCGGATGCGAGTTTTGTGTCCCTAACTAATCGCTTCAGCAAAACCTTGTCGTACAGAACAAAGCCTCAGGTAGTAGAAGGTACCGAGTGAAAATGTAAATCATGTTTAGTGCATCTTTGAGAATAGGCCGTTCGAAAGGGAGGAACGACAAAGGATTACCTGTTGGAGGGACAACAGTTGACTGTCATCGCATTTCCACATGTAAACCTCAGATTTAATGCGGCCAAAATTAGCACCGCACAGAGGCTGCTTTGGCCATATCAAGAGCGATAGCGAAGACCAATAAATCGTATGCAGATATCCTTCACGGTGCAGTCGGACCAAGGTTTGCATGGAGCGAGCGTAGAAATTCAATCGAGGTCCTTGAAAGACTTAAAGGTATATAGGTTCTACCCCATCGATAAAGCGATACGATATTTCAGAGCGTGGGATCTTTACGGCAATTCGAACCCAAGGGACTGGAGTGACCGCCAGGTGTTCGATTATCGGTTCAAAATCGAGCAAAATGTAATAAAATTTCGCACATCTCCCTAGAAGCAAGGGTGGGCGCGAGAATGTTTTGGACAAATTCGACAATATTCCAAAGTGGGGAGAGCTTCTCCCGCGAACGTTTGAGACATCAGAGAGAAAAAATAGCCAACTACACAGTTCTTGATAAGCGTTTCTCCGTAAGAACCAGCATCTTCTACTCACGGTTGCACTCTGGATCATGCTGAGGTATTGTATGAAGGAAGGAGACTTGCCCGAGGCCGTTCTACAGATTGACAATAAGTACAGGATAGGATGGCGAACTGGGGAAAGAGGTCCCGATCTCCAGTTCCAAAGCGAAATTCCAATCCCATTCGTGGTTTCGGGTATTCGCGTTCGTGTGGTTGTTTTTGGATGCCTGTCAGATCACAATGGAGCGTTGATGCATGACTCTCCACGGTCGCCAGGGCTCTGAGACGACAAAAGAAGTCAATACCGAGCCTTTGGATTCATGATACGATAACGGGAAAGATGAGATGACAAGCTGGCCTCGATTCACCCACAAGGCCCTCAAGGTTGCGCCGCTCGCTGCTCAGGGCTCTACCGCGCCAGTGAGTCTGATCACCTGGTCAGCAACGAATGCTATACTTGGTCTCCAGAGCAGCGGCGGTAGGTGAGCGGGAATAAAGCCTTGAGGGGCAGATTGGAGTTAGCGTATGTCCTCTTAGTCGCGCAAGGTGGTACGAGAGGAAAAGGCTGGTACTCACAAGGTTCGAGATTCTGAAGGGTTTCCTGTTCACAATCATCCCTGACTTGACCGGTTTGAGCTTCGACGAGATCTCCTACCAGAACTGCAAATTATCCGGGGAATCCTTGGACGTGTTTACAATAAAAGAACCAAGTCCACCAAGTCCAGTATTCACGTCGACGAACTGATGTCTATAGACCTGCTCTGACACCGAGAAAACGAACTAAGGACGCGTTACTCGTCGTGGTTCATACCCAAGATTAATTCATGATGAGATGATGGTGAACTGGCCAAGAGACGTGATGAAGAAGTGCTCAAGAAAACGGAAACTTTCCGAGCGAGAGGTGAAGCTTTCTGATATTTGGGAATAGAGAGGTTGAACGTCCATTAGAGGGGTGAGCATTTGATATAATTCTCACCGGGGATCGTGGCCGGGGCGATAAAACATTCGGTCCGATTGTCTCTTAGGCTTTGTTTTGCTGATAAGCTTTGGAAAGGTCTAGTTAGAGTACGAACATGAAATCTGATGTTCAGCCAAGGAAAGTTTAATCGAATAGCCGAAGTTAAGGTCAAGCAAGGCTCACCAGCCCCAGTGAAGTCCCAAAAAATTGCATTAGGCAATGGACCTTTCACGCTTTACGCCATCAAGAACGACGTCAAAGCGTCAGCCTGGCCACTTCAGCATCGGGTCAGAGGGCGGCCGAGGGCGCCCATCTTGAACAATTTCCTTAATACGTATTATTTGTTTCAAATTGCATGTGGTGAAATTTCGAGCGCTCACCAACAGGATATTTGGATGGTAAAAACATTGAGAGAATCCGCAGGGTGGGTTATACTATGGGAGAAGATTTTGAATATTGAGGCTAGACTGGTCCTGTAGACACCCGAGATATTCTGGGTGCATGTGATATGCCACGGAGCCGTGGAGTTCGCGCGAAAGGCTCTGGCGGGTGCCTTTTACTTCGCAATTGTTGAAGCAGTACAGGAACAGTGTACTCAATAGGGGTTTCATTTCCTGCTTCACGTTGCATGTCTCTACACGAGTGTGATGCTGGTCTCAAATAAAATTGATTAGCATAATCATACATGAGCCGATTATACCAAGGACAGACCACAGATGTTCATTCAGGCCTACTCAATATTCAGATCGAGTAAACCGTAAACAATTCCAAGCCCTGGATCAGTCCTCGCCAAAGATGCGGATAAGTATAGAAACGTCTAGAGAGTAGCGTAAGGTCGATCAATCAAAGCACGCGTCAAACAGTGGTTTACCCAAGCGTCGGTGTGATCCTGGATTGCTTTTCTTGACCCGAATTGGCCAGAAAAAGACGAAAGAAGAGATAGCAGCCTCGCTGAAATAATGCGGATGGTGCATGCATTTAAGGTTCAATTGCGTCCAATAGACGAAATTTGGTGAGAAGGACATGAAAATGTGGGGCATGAGGTTCGTATAGAAGAAAGATTCTGGGTTCTGTGGGCGCCGTGGCGGCGGCGTACCTTCCCATTTCAACGCAAATGCCAACATTAGGGAATCGTCCTTCGTGCACGCAGCCGTCAAAAGATAGCTTCGAATCTGGCCAATTCAACGCACCGTAAAGACCGTAATAAATTAGACTGTATATCAAAAACAGCGCCTGAAAGATTAGATCAGTAAACCAAGCTCCAACGAGGATGAAACAAAATGAACCTTCGCCCGACCGAGACACCAATTAAGAAAAAAGCATTATAGTTGATGATGAGATGACTCGTGAAACTAAGGATATTAATGTGGTCAAGAAAGGTCACAGAATATGAGCAGTTGACCCACAAAGCGCAGCAATTGAATCCAAGCGACTCGGCATAGCACTTGCAGTGAGGTAACAAGGGGTTAATTATTTCGCTGACTGATTCCTGATGAGACCGAAGATACTTACTGAATAGCCAAACCTTTTCTCAAGGTGTGTAGCTAGCATCCATCTAATCAGTCATTATAGACAAGCTTGTGTGCCCCAGGCACGTTTACCTGATCATTGGAGGGATTAAAGACCTTCGGAGACAGGGATTTCAGGACCTAAATGGAGGCAGAACTTTGGCGCGTCGTGCGCACCTGTTCCATAGATTGCACTCCTAACCCAACCATGACTCCTCACCGCGAAATCACGCAGTTCCTTAGAAAAAGCTACCAGGACACTTAGATAACATATATTGTACCAGTGTCTTACCATGGCTGACACATCGCGATGCAACACGATATTTTCATAAGATCTTGCCCAGCGAATGTCATCGAGATGCGGAAGGTGGAGAAGAGAACTCCCGGATCGACAAAATGGAGGTTTTTGCGTATGCTAGAACAGCGGCATATCGAATCGAAGCCTCAGATCTCAGTCACCACCCCAAAATGCGTTTGCTCACCTTGAGACGCGGGTGCCGAGATGTGCGGGCATCCCAACTGGAACTAGATATGCATCCGAAAAAAAATCCCTAAGGTGCTAAGTTCATTTATGGAAGGTACATAAATATACCTTGACAGAGATGATTAATGGAGGCAATCCGACCCTGCTCTGTTTCAAATTCAGGCGCTGAAAGAGAGAAAGGTCCCAGATTACGCACGAATGACAGGCATATATGCATATTTATGGTGCTCTGTACGGCAGCCTCAGGCGTTAAAGCTTTGTCCGCCGCCGTGATGAGCGAGCGCATCGCGCACTTGTCTCGATGCAGTCCAGACCCCCAAAGCTCTTACCATCTGTGATGTGCAGTATCATTGGTCAGGTAACACGACACCGTCTAGAAAATAGATATCTGGAAAGGCAGTCGGTCTTGCTTAAAGAAGCGTTGAAGAGAAATAGGATTCACCTGACAGACATCAATGAACGGATCCAAATGACCGAGGATTTGTCACTGCACCAGCGCGATTCGTGAGGCTCGAGAATCCTGTTGGTCGTCAAGACTTGTAAGGTCAGTCAAAAAGCTTGACGAAGTACCAATTAACTTCTTTGTTCCCTCGAGACTACGAACCTGCAAAACATACGCATCTTGGGGCTTGAGCACTACACCAAAATGGGAGAGTGGCATATTAACGACCCGCAAGCATCCGAATCCGTAGCCCAGTTCAAGATACTTCGGACGATTCCTTTCGTCGTCGTGAGCTGCTCGTGTGGAACTGTGATATGAAATTGTCATGTAATGGTATCCATCACTAGAGCACGCACCACTTGCTGTCAGATTATCTCGTCTCCGAGATCGACTCAGGAACTTAATACGCCTCCGTGTGATTTGAGGACTGCTCAGGATTGTTCTCAAGTGAAACATTAACTCGTGTCGAGCGGAGTCATGACCTAAGAGAAACTCGAAATTACCTTCCCAATGCCCATTTCGTTCCCTTGCTAGTTAGGGTGGTGTCGTCGCGTATTGTTTATTACGAATCACGAAAGGAATGATCGATGGGATGGTGAGGCATATTCTGACAACTGAAAGTGGTTCGGGTATGGGTGACGTTAGCAGCCGTGTCATTTACGACGAAATTCATGAGAAAACAAAGGATCATACACACATTCCTGCGTAACCCTCTCTGGCGCCCGAAATGTGTCATGTTCCCTTAGTTTACGCTTATGGTACAACTTCTTGACCACACCAGGCGGCCATGTATTCAGCACCACCACACTCCGTCTCATTGCGTACCAAGCCATTTAATTTCTTTGAATTCATCTTCTGCTTAGATGGTACCTAGCAGGTCAACTGTCAAAAATATCCTGAGAAAGCAGAACAAGGCTTACATGGTTATAAATTGCACATCAGATCCCAGCTGAAGGCATAAGCAAGGCATCCACCACCAGGAAAGGTACGAATGGGCCCACAGCAGGAAATCGAACGATGAACATCGATACAACTTGGAACCAATTGAGATGAGTTCAGCTCTGTTGGGAAGGAGGTACATTCCGACAGTGGTGGTTGTGTGTATTCTCAGAGCGAACCCCAGAAATTTCTAGGGCTTGCAAGTTGCAGGGTCAAATTCAACGTTCGCCCTGCTTCTTCGTACGTACAAGCCATGTCCGGGCCTCAGGCTCCGTCATCCGTTGAAAAGTCATTGAAGACTTTCAGGATGACATCCGCCAGGTGGCGAGGAGATACAAAGACCACAATGGGATTTCGAGAAGTTTATATTACGAAGTAGAAACATGAGGCACTGCCCAGCTTGCAATAGTTGGAGGTCGACCTGAATAGCTCAGACTAGGAGTCGATGACGATCGTTAGGTTGTACGCCAGTCCGATAATTGGCTAAAGCGGAATCGTTGGATATTCAAGATAAAAATTGAAGAGGCCAGGTAACTGCCAAACCAGCCTACGAGGTCGAGGAAGTGACCTCGGGTTCCATGGCATTTCGTATTCCCATTGTCCAGGTAAGACATTGTTGGCTTGATGATTGGGGACCTGTCGTTGGTCAATTTCGAGAGTTATTGACCTCACGAAAGATGTGCGAGCGTCGCGCGAATGTGAAAAGATCTTCACGCCAAGGAAGAAATCGATTTTCTACACCAGCACATAAGCCAGGTCTTGGTGTGATAACACAACGAAAGTCGCTAACCTCATTTTGACTCGCTTTCCTGATTCAACTCGCCCATCGTCTTTCTCCATGCCTTGATCGCAACTGAGCGTGGATATCGGAGATGGTGAGGTGACAAATCCAGGGTGTGGCGTGCGTTCTTGGCTTTCAACAGAACATGAGCAACATGATCGAACATTCACTAAGTCAAGTAGACTTCGCAGCGGTCCCGAATGTGATGCAGTCCTTGATGAGTTTCTGGGGCACGTAGTACCAGTCGTGGCTGCAAGGCAAGTTTAATCTGAAGCCATTCCGCAAAACAGAAAGAGCAGAAAGGAGCCGTCCGTTTGGCAGAAATTAGGAAGTCCTTGAACGAACAAGATGGTCGAGGATGAGTGGTCGCCATTGTGTGAAGTTAGTCAGGTGGCAGAGTCGGTCCGCCGTTGCCGCTCCTTTACCGCAATCCGGTGGATGTCAAAGTGCTTGCAAAGTGCTGGTATGATTTTTGCAACAACTAATCAGTATATTTTCCGTCAGTTCTCGAAACAGAGGGGATTTAATATCTTAACCTTATGGATCATCGGGCTTTCCTCGCGCTTGACTTCACCCTTGCTTAACTTGCCTTACTCTTGAAGTCGACATTATTGAGCCAGAGGTTTTTTCCCCTTGTCTTGGCACTGTGGCAGTGAGAGCAAAATATCAAGAACGACGTGGTATTTCTTGCGGTGACCTTCTACACCGCCTTACTGGTAACTATAGATATGCTACATATTTGCCATTCGACGGTATAAAAAGTCTTTCCACGCCTTCCAAGTCCTGGTGGTGAGAAAAGGTCAGAACCCACGAAACTCGCCTTTTTAACCACTGCCCTCTACAGTATAACAGAACTCGCACCCCTGTGCGCGCTGAACTTACATCAACAGCTTTCATCCTGCACTTCAAATTTTAGGCAAATCCTTTCGATTATCGGCGATCTATTTGAGGAGCAACAGAAAAACTCGCAGGGGACCCCAAAGGTGACGATAATCGGCTTCCAATTCCTTCCTTTAATGAGAGACAGAGTCCCAAAGTATTCCTCGTGAAGGATCTACTGGATTGGAACGGATAAGATGTGTGATGGATAAAATCTACAACATGGCAAGTACCCTCGATTATTTGTGAACGAAGGAAATCGGCCTTTGCACACTAGTTCTGCTCGCGATCGTTAAACATAAGATTTGTCGCAATTCCGAGGACTTACAAGCACTGACTGTCTGCCTTTCTGGTGATCAACATTTGCCGGCATGATTGTTCCGTGGCTTGTGCAGCTCGGCCCGACTCGGCAGATTAGGTATGAGTGTGGGGATTCTACATTCAGCGAGAGACTCATAAGGACATATCGACATGGAGACGGTATCAATCCCAGGAGGCTGTATTTCGCGTTATTAGACTTGGTTTCGGGATATTTCTGGACCATTGACCTGATGACTGACCCCATGTTAGGCTCCGTCGTCTGAGCGCCCACTAGAACACGGAGATGCATATGCGCTGGGTTAAAAACGAGACGGCGATCATTCAATAACGTATTGAAAGGCTGAGGTAGCCCAGAGTGTCGTGTTCTGATGTTTAGGAACGGCCTCACAATTTCCAGGCAAGGGTAGATAGAGCTCTACGGTATATGAAATAAGAGTAAGAAATATACCAAGAACTTTAATCGCAGTCGTCTGTTACCCTGTCCTTCCAGGTTTTTCTTGGCCCGCGGACAAATCCCCCTACTCAGTGCTCACTGTCACTGGGTTCGGATGACGGAAAACAAACTCACATATCATACAAACTTGATCGAACACTAAAGGCGGCGATCACGTTCCATCACATATACGACCGGTGTCAAACAAGATATCTTCCCTCAGCCTGGGGTAGCTGCAGCTCAAGGCACCAGTGTCGTATAACAGAAAGAGGCAAGTCGAAGGCGGAGGCAAATATTTGAGCCGCATGTGAGATAAGAAATAGTCGATGTCGAGCTAGCCGGCTGAACAATAGCCATTGGGGGTTCTTTTCCCGTTTCTTGGCTTCTGAACCCCTCTCTGCCCGCGGCCAGAAGACGTATGTTTTCACACAAAAATTCAATGTCGGAAAAAAAAATCCCGAACCAAAATTGGAAAAATGACGATTGTATTTCTGTTTCCATTCGCCTTTGAGCTACCAATCGTAATACCTTCTTTACTGTCCTCCAATCCAGTTGTTTTTAAATATTCCTGAAATATGGAGTCTGGGTAACGGTACTATTCATTCTTCGTTGGACTATATCTTTACAATCTAAGTAATGCTAGTAGCGCGGCGATTCGTGTGAACACGAGTCCTTCCGTGCTCCAGGCCAGAGCGTATATCTGGGCGGTGACGCTGACTCGGGACTACTAGTAATCGATATGCCTGTGCTGCCTAACTTCACACATCAGCGCCACAAATTTAAGTTCAAGACTGTGAATCGGCTGTGAGCGTAGTGCTATTGCCAGTGGTACTGGGTTCACGAGGGCTAGCGGCCATAGCTTTTAGAGATCTAAAAAGGACTCGAACGAGAAGTCAAGCAATAATTTATCCAAAAAATTCTATGCGCCACACGATCCCTCTGCTTCTTTGAGAGAAAATCCTGTCCCAGTGCTATTCCGCCGAACCATGCCGCCTGTATACGGGTCGGGATTTCAAAAGACGCACTCTATATTTCAACCGTTCAAGCTTTCGAGCTTCCAAGCCGTCCGGTTCAAAGTTTTGCAGAACTTAGACGGGGCCTATGATTCCTGATCCTCGACTCGGATGGAACAAGCAGGATATTTACATCCTCGACGACCAACTAGAAGACGAAGACGCCGATCAAATTTTCCAACATACTGCTTTCTTCTCGAATTTGGCCTGATGCCAGACCTCGATTCTTGATTTCCGTGTTTTCTGAACGCTGAGTCCTCGGATCAGGACTGGGATGACCTAAAAGCACGTTGAGCCAAGCTCACCGCTTTTGAGCTTTTAACTTGAAAGATAGGTTTCAAACTTCCCAATTGGAATATTTCCAGCATCAAGACTCCCCACCAACCGTCATCACATAACAAACAGTTAAGCTTCATTACCCAACAAAATGGTGCAAACTTTCCCATTCAAACCATCACACCAGTACGTGTTCTACCTCAACCGAGTCAATCAAGCTTTCATTACCAGAACACAACAGCCCACAAAAATACCCCGGAATCAGACGGAGATCAGAGCCTGACAATCCGCGTGAGTGTCGCCGACACTGCGCAAACGTCATACATCTAAATATCAGCAGCTGCTCTGATAACTGTCCAACATACGACGTCGATGACGAAGGACGAAGACGGCGATCATTTCTCTTGGTTCTTGTTCTCGGGCTGATGTCATTCTGCTCCCCCTCTCCGATTTAAGTTCTCGTTGTTCCAATATTACCCATTCCTTGTCCAGCTACAAGGAACCGGGCTCACACCCAACGGCCTCGGACCACGGACTCGACGCATCGCCATCCGAGTCGCGGCATCGCAATTAAATTTAAAAATCTCAATAACGACTATCCGCATGGATATCGATCAGTGCGCCACATAATATACTTCGCGTCCCGCGAATATCCTCGAGGGATGCCAAAGGGGATGCATAAGGATAAGGACCGACGTGTTCCGCCGGATGCCTTCCCTTCCCCGATAAGGTACGGCGGCTCCAGACCACCAGGGCAGGCGCCTACAGCCTGAGGGTCCATTGACGTTCCAACACCAGGACTCCGATTTATTTTGATATCCAAGGCACGTTGGGCTTGGGTAGGCTTGGACTCCCATACCGTGTTGCTGGTCCACAAAGCATTCTATCTTCCTCTCCACATACATCACCAGCACTGGTAACCATCTTATACAGTAACCAAGCCGGCGTTTAAACCCCCGCCTCGATTTAGAAATTTGAAAACATGAAACACGACGAACGGCCATCAAGCGTTTAAATTAATTGCGGGTCGAGTAAAATGCGACATGTAAATGATAAATGTTGAGTTTCCGGTATTTGGCCTTGGCGGCGGCTGGTGCGCTCGATGTCGACTGGCCTTTGTCTTCCTTTCGCGTCCGGTTTCGGGACCCATTAGCCTTATCCGGACGTGCGGATCGCATCATATCTCGCTATCGGCGTCGCATCATAACATATGTATGATGGACAATGGCAGCAAATCAAGCCGATGCTCGCAGTGATTTCAACCCTTCAAATTTTCTCCAGCACCCCAATCTGAATCCGTCACCCGAGAAGCTCGAGAAACCCGCACTTCGAGTTCGAGTCTATTTCGAGCTAGCGCATTTCTCGATGCGAGAGCGATATGTCGTGATGTGGTGTGCACATCAATCAATTGGAGACGTATGTAAGTGCCAGTGTCCCTACATATACATATATAATCCTTGATTATTGATATGATGCATGTTGCGTGATGTCCGACCCCAACCCAATACGAAATGCGAAATGCGCATGTCATGTCACTTCCATTCCATCCCAATTCAACCGGCGAACTGTGAACACGAGTCAGCCGACGGAAATTAAAATCAGAGAACTTTCTATGTATTCCTGTACTGTGCCGTATTATAATTGTATCGTATGTTCGAGTACGTCTTGAGTGTTGTGCATGCTAAATAACCATTCGGAATAACCGAAATGGGAAACTATACCACCCGGAGCTTAACTCACGGTAACGTACACCACATCGTTATAATTATCATCACCCTCGCACCCTCGCCGGCACTGGCAGCGCTCATCAGGTATCACTCAAGTTGCTTCGGACAATTTCTCGACCTCGAGGCAGACGCTATATCGGACCATCAATTCGGCACACCGAATACCAAGTCGACATAAACCCAAGCGCAACTTAGCTGGATCGGGATACGCACTCCACTCGCTCTTTAAATCTACTTCAAAGTTTCAAGAAAATTAAATACCGAGGCGCAGGCGGCCGCCTCGATTATGAATAAAGTTCAGAGAGACCCTTGCTCTCGTCTTGGCCTTGTCCGACAAACGGGCATCGACATGATCCCTTTCCCTTGCTCATTCCGAATCTCTCTGCCTTCCCGAGATTTGAAATTCAAGTTCTGACAAAATTCTGACAGAAACGTGAACGGTTCGATTGATTATTAAAACGACATGGAACGCGCCTCGTGCATGCGCTCGAGCTGATATCTGGCGGCGCGGACGGTGCTAATCTGTAGTATATATGATATGATAAGTGATAAGTATGATATGATACCGTTCTCAAGTTCCGGCGCTGAACTCTCTTCTCTTCTCTTCTCTTCTCTTCCCGAGAGGCCTCGATTGAAACGAAATTGGAAGGCGTCGAGTATAAACTAACAGCTCTAATTATTAAAACACGCATCCGGCACTTATACCACCACATCCATCCATCCATCCATCTGCAGAGCACCGTACAATTAACCCAACTCTGACAATCTGTAGTACGATTACAATACGCTGATCGTGCACCCAGACTCCCCGAATCCCATCCCATCCCATCCCATCCCATAAAAAACCTGAATCAGATCGCCATCTCCATGCACGTTCTCCCTCGTCAGATATCCCACGTTCATTTTATTCTCCAATCTATTATCTCTCTCTGAAAATCGTAACCAGCATCTATACCTATCTAATAAATCCGTATGTCATCCCATCACCATCGCCCATCCCTCTTTCGGAGTCATCTCCATCGCCCATCCCCATCTCATCTCTCGTAGCATCTACCATCTCCATATATAAAAACGGAAATTAAATCGCTGGTCGCCGCCCATCTTGAGCCTAGTTGCCAGTTGCCAGCCACGGCCCACTGGCCAGTGTGGGTCTACTCACTCACACTCGTACTCGTAGAGACCAAGGCGCTGGCGGAAACGGGGAATGTCAGTGTGAGGTGAGGGGGCTTTACTTGCCTCCATAAGTTCATTTCGCGGCTTTTTGATGTTTGGTTGTAAATTTCGTCTTTGAGTTTCGCGATTTGGTACATATCCGGCTTTTGAATTTTTGAGCGAGTGGCGATTGACACACGACTCGGAAGCCGACGGTGACGGTGACGGCGACGGGTTCTTACTTTTACTTATGGAGACGGCGCGCCACACCGGTCAGACCGGTACCGCTGATCCCTGCCCTGCCCAGACGTGTTGTTCGTGCCTTGACCAATGATTTGATGTGCCGCCGGTCTGGTCCTATTTTGGGCGCCGCCATATTTTTTTCATTTCGTTTCGTTTCGCACGTTGTTCGCAAAGTTTCGAGAGAAAGAAGTCGAGCGAAGGTTGGGTGGTATCGTTATCCTTCCTTGATTTCGACCCCCCGTTTCGTTGATATTGGCTCTTCTCTTCCTGCGATACGCGGTGTCTTAATAGTCCTTGGAGTGCGAAAAACACAAAGGCACCCCAGAACCACTTTTCTTCTAGCGCGTTCGAGTCGACGTCCTGGGATGATATTCAAGTCGACAATCAGTATCAGTATCAGTATCAAACATTGAACATTAGACACGACACCAGACACCAGACACGGACACAGACGGACGCTAAGCAGCCAAGCAGCTAACAATCACGCCTTCGCCCCGTCTTCTAGCGTGCGTCGCGAAAAGCCTATTGGACCGCTCCCACTCAGTCTTGGTCAATCATCTCGTATGGTATCATCTCGTATCGCACCGTAGCGTATCAGTGATCGGGGACGTGGAATTCTGCAGCTTTCGTGATACGCGAGCTGCGAACAGGGAGAAGGGTTGAGCCTGGTGATAAGTCAGTCGGTAAGAAGGATAAGGCATTTACGAAGTGCGAGTGTATGTGGGGTGCGAACCCTTGAAATTCGAAGTTGAAGTTTGGGGCAGGGGGATTGCCAGTGTACCGCTACATCGGTACCCTCGTCGACGTCGATGGATTGATTTGAATTGGAGGTCTAGAACTTTTCAAACGCGTCAGTTAGGCGTACGTGTAAGCGGAACTGGGGTAGGTTATGTATGACGTTACGGTGATACTGTATGATATGAGATGATATCACACACTTTACGAGTTTACTGTACACGTCGTGAACCCGAATTCGAATCTGGTGCGTTGGGAGAACACTTGAAGCTAGCGAGAGCGAGAGCTAGACCGTGACGAGACGAGATGGGCTTTGAAATGTTTATTTGAAATGTTGCATGCATGTCGAAGCCAGGGAGAATCTTGGAAGCCCACGGAGTGTGTTCCGCTGACTTGTGGACTATGACATGGAATTCGAATTCGAATTGCGTGCTCGAGGTGAGGGAGTTGGCATTGGCAGGGGGAGAATAATTGAAGCTAGCGAGACGCCGTGCCACAGCGCCAGCGCCAGCATTGGAACTATAAACGGCACCGGCAGTGCAGCCGTGGATTCTGAAGCACGGGGAAAGGATTAGCACGACAGACGGATAAGGGAATGGGCATGAACATGGGCTGCGGGACGGACCTCGGCGTTGTGTTAAATGACACAAGTACGTTAAGATTGGAACGGTCAACTGGAGTAAGGCGAGACTTGGTAATAGGGTAAGGTGCGTTCTGTGGAAGGGTTGTATTTGGAAACACACATAGTGTACATAAGGGTGTACATACATACATGCATATGTACATTACAGCTGAAACGTCCGACGTGGTTGGAGGTTTAGCAGTGGCAGCGAGCGCTGGGTCGCCGTTGTTCTGCGAGAGATGATTGGCTGGTGCGGACGGAGAGGTTTGGAGGAGATGGGAAATGGAGTTTGTGGACTTGGATCCAGAGCGCGTTTCTAGCGATGGACGGGGTCTGGGTAGGTTGACGTTAGCAGGACATGGGGACGACTGTTCGCATTTTTTCAAAACGAGGTGATCTGCGCTGCGGCTAGCTATAGGCGAGAGCGCGGGGAAGGGGAGGGGATGGGGATAGTATTTTTACGTTCCCCGTGGGCGGCACGGAGGTAAACTGGTATTTGTTTTTGTGTCGAACAAAGATTGTTTCGAATTCCAGAGATTTGTTACGGAAGGCAGGAAAGAGAAGCGCAGCACAGCGGGGGGGTTGTTAGTGATATTAATAACACCATGACGAGATACGTAAAAGAAAGAGGTGGCCGCGACTGGTGACAATCTAGAAGGCACAAGTTTAAGGCAGTTCCGCTGCGCAGACGAAGGTTAACTGTTGAGAGCGACTGGGGTGTCGAGGAGCGGCGTCTGTCGGTGTGGGGAGTGTGAGCCTGGGGCTAACGTAGCGAGATCATGCGGTGTGATCGCCGTGAAAATTGCAAGTCCGCGAATACTATTGTGGGAAGTGCTCGGGAGCGGAGTGGGAAAAGGCAGACGCGGCAACGTAATGAGGGGCGGAGATAGGGACGGAGTGCAGATCTGACGGGCATCTGCGCAACGGAGCAGATAGGCCCGATCTGGGCAGGACGACGGAGATGAAATTGACGATGATGTTCTTTAATACCCAGCCGTCGTCCGTTTCTCTTTTCCTGCTCCTCCTCCCCTCCTCTCCTTCCCCACCATGCCTGCCAGTGGCGCGCTCTCAGTCCTCCCCCCAGAGCTCGTCCACAACATCGCCTTCTTCGCCGTCGCACACGCCCCGCTCGGCCCGCCTGCCGTCCTCCTCGACCTTTTCCTCACGTGCAGGGCCCTCTATGCCCAGCTCTCCGCCCCGTCCTTCCTCGCCCGCGTCTTCCGTCTCAAATTCGACGCGGGCGCCGTCACCCGCCGTCTTTTCCGCCCCTACCACCAGGATCTCGCAGAGCAGCTCGTGCAGGCCTGCCACCTCCTGCACGCCATCCGCAGCGGGGATGTGGATCATGAAGACACCGAGACCCATCTCGGGACAGCATTCCTCATGATGCTGGACAACGACGGCAAAAATTATGCGCAGCTAGCTGCAGCCGGCGTGCACGCGTACGTCGAGTCGTTCGTGCATCGCCGGCTCTGGGACGGCCGTGAGCTCAACGAGGGGTGGCCACTCGACAACGAGCCCTCGGCGTATGCGCTCTGGCTTCTATGGCTCACCTCTGACCGCGGGCGGCTCCTCCAAGAGCCGATCGAACACCGGGAGGACCTCATCCTGCGCATCCTCCCTTTTGTCGTCTCACCTCACCGGTACGCCGCCTCCGAAGCACCTCCAAACCACTTCGACCTCCCCCTCGACCCAACCCGCCGCGCACACCAGCCGCCCATCGTATTCCGCCTCCCCAACTCCCACCGCACCTACCCGCACTACCTGCCCCCGCGCGGCTCCTCGCAGCCGTATTTCCGCGCCAGGCCATATCTGACGCGTCCCCTCACCAGCATCGCTGCTAAGCTCCTCTTCGTCGCACGGAGGGAGCTGCGCTCGATGGTCATCCCATCGCACATCCCTGCAGGGCCCGGCCAGCCGCAGGGCCCGCTCACACAGGCGGACTACCACGAGCTGAATCGGCGCAAGGCCGCCGAGCTCCCGAGAGGCGCGAGGTGGGACTGGGAGTGCGGCGTCGCGCGAGTTGTTAATGCGCATCCGGATGCGCCGGCTGGTATGGCGGATGTTATTGACGATGGGGACGAGGAGAGCAGGAAGTGGGATACGACGTTTTGGCGGATGCGGTTGTGCGGCGACTATCGTGCGCCGCGCCCCAAGTTTGCACCTGGAGAGGTGTTCAAGCTTGGGAGTATGAGTGGGTCGTGGCAGGGGAAGATTTATGTGCGTACCGTCCCTCTTTTTGTTGTTTGTTTATTTTACTTACGAACGCATCAGATCCCAATGGGCGCGCAATTCACGCAGCTCCTGCACAACCCGACCTACCCCGGCGTTTTCGACGAGCGCGCCGCGCAGGCGGGCCTCGAGCTCTTCTCAGAAGCGGCGCTCGGGCTCGTCATGCAGCCCGTCTTTCTGGAGGTCGAGGAGCACCATCGCGTGTGCATGTGCGTTGGTGGCGATGCCAACACCGCCGTTGCAGACGAAGAACAGCTGGAGAATGCAGACGCAGATGCGGATGAAGACGAAGACGAGTATGCTGCGGATCCGAGAGGGTGTGGGGTCATCCCGATCCCGCAGCCTGCGAGGCGGATGTGGGTGCAGCAAGGCGTGCCTACTCATCCTCACCCACCTCCCGCCGCCGCTGCTGCTGCTGCAGGCGCAGGTGCAGGTGCACCACCTCCACTAGCCGCCATCCCCGCCACCCCCGCCCCCGCACAGACACAAACCCAACCACAAACCCAACCAGAAATCGACGCCCTCCCAGAAGTCGAAGGAGACCACTCCGCCCCCGAACACACCGGCAACCCATCCGATCTCGAGGTCGAAGCAGCCGCGGTCGTGGACATCCACGCTAATGCCCGCGCGGCGCAAGCGCTGCCGGACCGTGTGGATCTGGGGATGTGTAATGCGTGGTTCCCTGGGGAGCAGGGCGGGGTTGGGTGGGTTAGAAGGGAGGGGAAAGGCGGTGGTGGTACAGGGATAGGTGCAGGAGCAACAGGAGAAAGGAGGGATGAGATGGTGTTTGGCGTGGGGTATGTGACTGTTGATAAGAAGGCGAGGGGCGGGTGTGTTAGTGTTGAGGGTCCAGTTGCTGCGGGTGATGGGGTGAAGAAGACGCAGATGCAGACGCCAAGAGGGACTGGGGGCTCGAGTGCAGGGTCAGCTTCGGGTAGTGACTCGGATGCTGATGCTGACGACGGCACCTCGACCCCGTCTCCATCTCCATCGACACACCGCAAGAAGGACACTCCAACCTCAAGATTCCCAAAGACGCGCCGGAACGCGTATGTGTACGAGACGTATGACCCTGCGAGGGTGTCTGCGCACGATGCGCTCCATTCGTCGTCCTCCTTCTCATCGTCCTTCCAATCCCACTCGCACTCGTCTTCGACGTCAAGCTCCAAGTCGAATGCGAAGTCAACCCCAAGCCCAATCCTGAACCCGCACTGCGCCTCATGCGCCACCCGCGAGCGCGCCGTCGCCGCGCAGAAGCGGCGCGAGGAGGAAGAGGCGAGGCGGGTCCTGGATGGGATTATGCGGGAGTTCGAGATGGGTTCGGCTCCTGGTTCTGCTGCTGCTCTCGGTGCTACTGCTGGTGCAGGCTCTGCTTTCGCCACCGCTGCCTCTGCCGCTGCCTCTGCTGCTGCTGCGGGGCGCATGGGCACGAACACGAACATGAAGTGGACGGGATCTAGGAGTGGGAGTCGAAGACGTACCAGGCGGACGGGCGGCTCCAGAATGGGGATGGACATCTCTGAAGACGAAGATGTAGACGATATGGAGGGCGAGGAGGAGGAAGAGATGGAGATGCGCGACTTGGACATGGCAGGGTTCGGCGAGGCTGTGGGCAGGGTCGTCGGGGATGCTGTTGTTGCCTCTTCTGCCTCTTCCTCGGCGTCTGCCTTGGCGCCCGAAGATTCTTCCTCCGTTGTACCTGAAGACTCTGATGAAGAGGTGTGCGACGACGACGACGAAGAGGGGTACGACTACCCCGACGAAGAAGACGAGGATATCGACGAAGATATGCAAGACGGCGAGGAGGCGGAGGAATACATTATTGCGGATGGGGAAGCCATGGACCACGACTATGTGGACGACTACGAGGACGACGCGTACGACGGGATCGAGGTGCTCGGGGACGACTTGCCAGGTGGCGAGCCGGCGTTTTGGTCTTTGTCTTCTTCGTCTTCTTCGAGGATGAGAAGGAAGCAAAATCCTGCCCAAGATCCAACCCAAAATTCCACCCAAAATCAATCTCAAAATCCTTCGCAAACCCAAACCCAAACCCAAAATCCCCATTCCCAAAAACCCCACTCCCACCAAAAACAAAAACGCACATTCATCCCCGCCACCCGGCGCGAATTCGACAGGTCCAGAATCGGCGTGCCGTGTAGTGGTGTGCGGGACGTGGTTATCACCGGGGAGACGCCTTCTGGTCGCGGGCGCGGGCGTGGGCATGCTCATGGGGATGGGTATGCCCATGGGGCGGGCGCCGCAGGACAGGGAGAAGGGCAAGGGGTAGGAGTGGCAAGGCTGTGGCAGGCGTATACGTGTTATGGAAGGGTGAGGATGTGGGATGGGTTGGTTGGGATTTTGAGGATTACGGTTAGTACTCGCGTCTCTCTCTCTCTCTCTCTCCCTCTTTTTTTTCTCAAAACAAAACGCTGACACCCCTCACCCCCAGCGCACCCCGCAGATCAACTACATCTTCATATTCGGGTACGTCGTCGGCGAGACGAGCTTTGTCGGGGAGTGGCGCGTCGCGGCGTCGGACCCGCTCCGCCCCGTGTGGGGGAGTGCGTTTGTGATGAGTAAGAGTCGGGATTGGGAGGGTGGTTCTTCGGCGGGTGTTGCGCCTGGTGTTGGGGCGCCGGTTGGTGCTGCGTCTGGTGTTGCGCCGGGTGTTGGGGCGTCGGCGCATCCAGTCGCGGTTGCTGCGTAGCGAGGAGAGAGGGGGCGGACTAGAATATAGATAGACGTTCTTGGTTTTGGTTGGGTTTCTCGCGTTTGGTTTGGTTGCTACAAAATTTGCTTGGTTTGGTTCGGCTGGTGTTTCGTAGTTGTTTTTCACTTCTTTCGTTTCGTTTCTGCATTTCCGTTATTTTATTGGCGCTGCTTGCTTGGTTTTCTCTCCCCATCCCCATCCTCATCCTCATCTCAATCGCTTGATTTTGATTTCAAATTTGGTTTTATCTTCATGCTCATTCACGCTCACGCCTATCGATACCTCGCATTGTCATCATATCTGTCCAATATCCACGCCTACTTATGCTTACACACACACGCATCGCTGCATTCGTATTTTACCCCCCGCTGTTTATCGTACTGTATCCATTATCTGGTTGTTATTATTATCTTCATTCACGCATCTCATCTTTGAGCTTGATTGAAGAATGAGGCCTGAGGAATGATCACGATAGCGCTTGGCATTACTTGGGCTCCGTTTCACTATTTGCATACACCTTCCTTGCTTCCTTACCTGTGCCTTCACTCGCTTCTGATCCTCGTATCGTACACAGAACAGGATGAAGTACGTTATTGTGAGCCACCATCATGATCACGCCTTCACGTCTTCAAAGCCTTCACCTACGCACGTTCACGTTCACTTCACGTTCCGTCTGTCATGATCAGGATTCAGTGCCACAAGTGCTGCCAGTGCCAGTGCCAGTGCCAGTGTCAGTGTCAGAGTGCCTGCATTCCTGATCATGAAGGTGAAGATGAACTTTAAAACACGCGTTGGGCTTCTTATTGCTTCAAGGCTCAAGGTTGGGTGAAGCTCAGGTCAAGGCTTGCCGGCAGCCTCACTCGTACTGGCAGCCATGGCCAGAGGAGGGGTACGAAATCTTAGATATGAAGGAGCATACTCGGTGAAATCGCCACTCGTCCTCGTCTTCATTTGCGCGAGATGGAGTATACCGCACTCACGCACTCCGAGAGCCCAAAGGTGGACGTACGTTCTGCTATTACTGTACGTCGTTCATCGACGATCTATGGCTATGGAAATCGGGGCAGGCGGGAGTCCGAGTCGGTCCGTACCTCTCACTCTATTTTTGGAGCTGGATGTGGGAATGGCGAGATGGCGGATTGCCTGTTTGAGCCGATCTGCGGGCTTGCCCATTCTCGTCTTCCTCCCTTCCACAGGCTCCTACTTACGAACAGATCGCAAACGCAAACGCAAACGCAAGGAAAGGAAGAAAGGAAGGAAGAGCCTGCGTCGGCGATGGTTGATACCCGACTCTATCACTCCCCCCCGTCTTGGCAATCGCAATCGTCCCAGGCTCCAACTCCAACGCAGACGTCCAGTCCTGCTGCTGGTGCTGCCAGTGCCCCCACCTCCAACAACACGAGCACCACCCTCCATGGGACAGCTGGAGGCACTACGACCACAAAGATCAAGACCAAGATGAAGGCTAAAGAGAAACGCAAGATATACCAGATCCTCGCCGGGCAGCTCTTCGACTCCATCAGCCGCACGCTCGTCCCCAACCAGGTGATCACCGTCGATCAGGACGCGGGGGTCGTCCTCGATGTGTGTGCGCGGGAGGATCTAAGGTGGAGGAGCGTGGCTGGGCTGCTGCGTTCTGGGTTGCGTGAGCGCATTCCTGCAGAGGCTGGTGGAAGTAAGCATGAGCAAGATGAGGACGAGGTGGAGGTGACACAGGTGGACATGGGCGATCTCGTGCTCCTGCCTGGGTTCGTGGATGTGCATGTGCATTGTGAGCTGCGTTTCCTTTCATTCTCTTGCTCCAGCTGCTTGGCACCATCCACCATTCATCCCATCCCGTGCCCAGTCCGATGTTGATAGCGATATCGATGCCAATGCTGACACTCCCCCCTTGAACTTTGAACTTTGACAGTCTTCCTACACCCATATTCCGAGACGTCATGGGAGGACCAGGTGACGAAGGAGAGCCTCGCGGAGCGCACCGTGCGTGCGACCGTGCATGCGAGGAAGACGCTCATGGCGGGGTTTACCACTGTCAGGTGCGTCTCCTGTCCTGTCCTGACCTCTCCTGTCGGGTTATGGTTGTCCGGGTGTTTACCACTTTTTGACCGATCGGTTGGTTGGTTATACAGGGACCTAGGCACGGAAGGCGCGTTCGACGCCGACATCGCGCTGCGCAAGTGTTTGGCGGGGACGAACCCACTTGTACCAGGCCCGAGGTATTATTGTGCGACGAGGGCGATTATTGCTAGTGGGTCTTACGGTATGTACTCTTTATTTAATCAGTTTTTATCTTACTTTGCACCCCCTCATGATGAATCGTGAATTGGAATTGGAATAGGACCGAGAAGCTCTCTATACCCCGCACAAGAAGGCATCGACGGCGTCAAAGGCGCCGAACCCGCCGACGGGGTCGACGCGTGTATTAAGGAAGTCAGAAAACAGATCGGCGCTGGGGCGGATTGGATCAAGGTCAGTCTTCCCCCTCTCCCCTTCCCCTCCCCTCTCCTCCTCCCTTCAACCCCTAACTCACGCCCCCCCTCCCCTCTCCTAACAGATATACGCAGACTACCCCACCCGCGCCCGCCTCGCCCCCGTCTCCCCCACCCTCTCCTCCACCTCCCAACCCACCTTCTCCCGCGCCGAGCTCCGCGCCCTCATAACCACCGCACACGCGCGGGGGGTGAAGGTGGCTGCGCACGCGAACACCCCGCGGACGGTTGGGGTCCTCCTGGATCTGGGCGTGGATAGTGTGGAGCATGGGGGGGAGATGTATGATGCGCGGGATGGCGATTTGGGGGTGTTGAGGAGGATGGCGGGGGCTGCTAATTCGGGGGGCGGTAGAGGCGGGGGCGGAGGGAGGGGCGGGGGTAAGGGAGGCGGTGGGAAGGGAGGCGGGGAGGGAGGGGATGGGGATGGGGGACAAGAAGGGGAAGGGGAAGGATGGGCGGGGGGCGGGACGACGTGGGTGCCGACGCTCGCGGCGTACTATACGTCCGCGCTGAATGGGGGCGAGAGGGAGAAGAGGCGGTGGGAGAGGTGTAAGAGGACGTTTGAGGAGGCGATTAGGTTGAGGGTGCGTCCTCCTTCTGGGTCCAATTCGCCTCTTGGGGCGGGCCCTAGCTCCAGCTCTCGTCTGTCCCCCGACCCAGACCAAGCCCCCCCAGCCAACGCCCCCATATCCGATCCCGCCCTCGGACTCGGTCCCGGCGCAGAGATGGACAACCTCGCCGTCGGCGGGGACACCGGCGTGTTCGCGCACGGGCAGAACGCGCTCGAGATGGTGCTCATGCGGCGGCTCGGCGCGGGGTGGGGGCGCGTGCTTGGGTGGGCGACGTATGGCGGGTGGAGGTGCGTAAGGGGGGCGGAGTGGGAGGATGGGGAGAGGCTGAGGGGGCGGGGGGTGGCTTACCTCTTGATCTTGATCTTGAGCGAGAAGCAGGAGAGGGCGCCGCCGCCGCTGCCGCAGATGGAGGCGCAGGCGTGGATGGAGTAGATGGAGTAGATGGAGTACACCTGGAGCGAGCCACGCCCTTCGGCGCCCTCCGCGCGGGTTGGGCAGCTGATATCGTCGGGCTGGAGGGGCGGGTGGACGGGACGCCGGAGGAGTTCGAGGATGCGCTGATGGGGGGCGTGAGGTTTGTGATGCGGGGTGGGCGGGTGTGTAAGTTTGCGGGGGTGGATGTTTGGGGGGTGTGAGGTGAGCTTGGGTTGGCTGTGGGGATAGGTGGGTTGGCTGTGGGGATGGGAGGATGAGAGGTTGGGGTGGGGATGGGGTGAATTTATAGGGCTTGGGTGGGGGCGAGCGAAGTGGATCTGGATCTGGATTTGCGTGGATTTGCGTTGACGATGGGGAGGAGGAGATGGATCTCAGTGGGGTAATTTATGCTTATGCTTTTTGCTTTTCTGCTCCATGCTGTATGTTTCAAGCTCAACCTTTTCTCTTTCATTATCTTTTATCGCTTATTTTTATTTCGTTCGTTTTGTGTTCTATGATTATCAGCGCGTGGTTCACTTCCCCGTAGTGCTCGACGCGTTTTCGGTTCCCCCTCCCCCTTCTCCCCGAGCCAGCTCCGATGCATATGTTTGGATCGATATCTTACAGACTACAGACAGCTGTGCGGTTGGTGCTTTATTCGTCCTGCTTGGCTTTCGGTTCGAGTTTCTTGAACTTGAACTCGTGAGGGGGCGCGATAAATGCCAGGCTCTCGGCCGAGTGGCTGTCTTCAAGGTCAGGCCGATTGGGGGTGGTTCGGGTTTAGGTGGGCGGGCGCCTTCGTTTCTACTTTTATTTTTTTTATTCTTTCTTTTCTCTATAAACTATGGCGCGTGTTTTCATCTCATCTCATCCTCATCCTCATGGCGCTTTCTTACCCCCCTTTCCTCCTCCTACCCGAGCCAGTCCCGACAGGCAGTTGGGAAGACAGCTGTATCCTGCATATCCTCCACCCCGCTTTGCCTTTCGGCTCGAGTTTTGTGAACTTGAAGTCGGAAGTAAGCGTGGTTGGGTGCCCACGGCGGGAGGAGTATGGCTGTCTTGATCTTCTCAACGTTGGGATGGTTCGGGTTGGGTGGGCTCGAGGAATGGGAGAGGAGGGGGGGGAGAGGAGGGGGGGGAGGGGGAGGAGGAGGGAGTTGTTTGAGGTGGGTGGGATTTTTTTTGTCTTGGATAATGGACCTATCTAACGAAAATTATAGGAGCGTAATGGAGTCAGCTTGGAATTCTTGAGCAGTCGATCCTTGGCGCCGAACCAGTTAGAAACCCAAGACAGTCGTTCGAATTTGCAGCCTCAGTCCGCTCTGGTTTGGACTCTTGCAGTAGCTTGACTCGGGGTTCGAGTTTGGAGTGGTGATAAATGGCTTCTTTCTGCGACTGTCTTGTTATCCGACGCTGGAGACGTCTGGGTGGGCACTCGAAACTGAACCAACAACGCGCCGCTACCGCTACATAAATCGTCGAATCGTTGAACATGAATCGTCGTTTCGCTGATCTGGATCTCTACAATACAATGTGTGTCGTACGGACAGTACAGTACGGCGGTAAATTAATTAAACGGAGCTTCTGCTTGTTACGCTTGTTCTATTCTATTCTATTCTA
This sequence comes from Galerina sulciceps, assembly GCA_023014345.1. Taxonomy (NCBI): domain Eukaryota; kingdom Fungi; phylum Basidiomycota; class Agaricomycetes; order Agaricales; family Galerinaceae; genus Galerina; species Galerina sulciceps. The sequence goes on from JAEDXJ010000035.1 coordinate 691,496, forward strand.
TGCAAGGTATCGTGCCAAGTCTGATGCAAAAAACTCTATTTGTTGTCGGGCGTGTCGATGTTGGCTTTCAGCCTGTTTTCGCGGATGGTGGCGAATAGGGGATGCGATATGAGGGAGGTCAAGGACGCGAGCTGGGACGAGTCCGGGATCGACGCACTGGAAGCGAATTGAGTAAGGCCAGAGGAGGAGGAGGTGGTGGTGGTGGTGGCGGTAACGCGGAGCACCGCGTCGAAGAAGCTGTTCAGCGTAGGGTACCCGGCGGCTTCGATGCCCTTGAGCGCGGCAGCCAGTCTCGCAGCCTCGAGCTCGATCTCGAGCTCGCCCTCGCCCTCCCTCTCCAGCCTCTCCTTCTTCTTCTCCCGCCCGGCTTCGGCCCGCTTGGCTTTGCTCCGTTCCGCGCGGACGGCCCTCTGCTCGCGGAGAGTGGCGACTTCATCTGCGGTGTACGTGCGCGTGGTGCCTTTTCCGCTGCGGCGCGGTTTTTTGGGCTTGGGGGTGAGGTTGGGGACGGTCGAAGGGACGGGGGTGAACCCGTCGACGAAGCGGAAGGTTGTGGAGCTTGAGGAGCTCGGGGGGTTTGTGGGTGGGCTTGGGGTGGTGTTGATGGTGCTCGAGCTGGTGCTCGTGCTGAGGGCGATGGAGGATGGAGTGGTGGGTTGCTCAAAGAGCCGCGGGTCGTATGTGAATAGAGGTCTTGGTTGGACTAGGATGGGGTAGAGGGGCTGCGTGTGCACTCTCAGGTTGTTCGGGTTGATAGTGCTCGGAAGAGCGTGGTTCGACGAGAAATCATTATCGTTCTCGGCCCCATTCTCGTCTGTGCGAAACCGCTTTTGCGCGTTTTCGTGAGCGTGGAAGCTCATGGTGGTTGTGGTCGAAGAATGGGAGCGCCAACGCGGGTGTCGATGTTGGAGTTGGAAATGACCGCTTAGATAAGGTCTCAGATCCAGTCGCGTCGCGTCGCGGTTGGTGGAGAGACCACGTGACGGTTGAATTTAACCTTTAGAGTTGCCTTCTTCGGACTTGTGCGCCCGTGATGCGGGTACGGCGATAGATATTACCGATTCCATTGATCTTACCCCGCGTCGGCAATCAAGGCGTGTTGTTTAAATCAGACGCTCTCCACATCATGGCCGCCGTTGCTCTTTCTCTCTTTTCTTTGCGTCGTCGCAGTTCTAGGGACGGGCTTTACACCTTGGAAGGGTATCAGACTGTGCAGGGATGACTAATACCACACAACCGTTGGTGGCGTACAAAACCAGGGGCATGCCTTTCCGGCGCCTCGGTCCTAGTGGATTGAGGGTGCCTCTGTTCTCGCTGGGGGGATGTGAGTCTAGCCTCACGCTGCTCCAATCGATATCGATAACTGATAGGCGGTGATTGACTCTTCTTGCGTGCTGGATTAAACTCTAGGGCTCACCTTCGGCGGCACGGTGGTGGGTGATCCTGTCAAGGTCGGTTTTTCCCAGTCCTCAGCCCAAGTTTCCGGTAATTATTCATCTTACATGGGTGCGTTTAGGATATCATAAGGACGGCATTTGAGAATGGGATTAATATGATCGACACTGCGGAAGCTTATGCTGATGGGAGGTCTGAGGAGGAGATGCAAGTCCGCTGCCTCCTTGCTGGTCTACAGATCGTTCTGAACGTCTCCTCCTGTGTTTTACAGTGGGCGGGTTATTAAGGAATTGGGGCTGCGCCGGACGGATCTCATCATCACGACGAAGATTTTCTGGGGCGTGAGGCATGCTAGCCCGAACGACTCGGGCTTGAGTCGAAAGCAGTGGGTGTTTTGGCCTGTGTAACGTGGGCCAGGAGGAACGCTGACCGCGTGGATAGTATCATTGAAGGCACGAAGGAGTGTCTCGCGCGTTTGCAGATGGATTATGTCGATGTGATTTTTGCGCATCGGGCTGACAATACGGGTGAGCGAGCATCGTGGAGTGTCGTATCGCTTATGATTGGGGGTATCCCTGGTTTTCATTCGAATTTGTGATATCTTTTGATAGTCCCCATGGAAGAGGTCGTTCGGGCATTTAATTATGTTATTGAACAGGGATGGGTAGGTCCTCGAGTTGTTGTGTTCTTTGTGAATGACCTTGTTCAACTTCAACGTCAACGCCACCAAAGGCGTATTACTGGGCGACTTCGGAGTGGAGTGCACGAGAAATCGAAGAGGCCCACCGTGAGGCTTTCGCTTATCTGACGAGAATATGGAGCTAATGCCCCTGCTTTTCTTTCGATTAGACGTCGCAAGTAGGTTTGGTCTGATTGGACCGATTGCTGAGCAGTGCGAGCACAAGTTTGTGTTTTCTCCTTTTGAGTTGTTCCCCCGGTTTGATTAAAATTTTGGATTTTAGTATGTTCCACCGCGAGCGTCCGGAGAAGGAATATGAGTAGGTGTCAGTAGCTGCTCTTATGAGAATAATTTCTGACTTTTTAAAAATTTATAGCGCGATTTACAAGAAATATGGAACAGGCACAACTGTCTGGTCTGCCCTGGCAGGTGGCCTGCTCACTGGAAAGGTATTCGACTCCTCGACAGTAATTTTAGTCACTTCATCTAATTGGTTACACGTAGTACAACGATGGCATCCCAGAAGGCTCTCGCTTCGCCACGCACTCGTTCATGAAAAGTACAGTCAAAAGCCTGCAGGAGAAGGAAGGACAAGAAAAGATCCGTAAAGTCCGTGAGCTCACGAAACTCGCTAAAGAGGGTATGTCCTATCTTCCAGGTCTAGATGAAAATGTTCACGAGATACTCTTTTCGATAGAATTCAATGCTACACCTACTGCGTTGGCTCTTGCTTGGGTGGCGAAGAATCCGAATACGTCGACTGTTATCCTTGGCGCGTCGAATCCTCAGCAGGTGCTCGACAATTTGAAAGCCCTGGAGGTCCTTCCAAAACTCACGCCCGAGGTGATGGATAAAATCGACAAGATCTTGGGCAATAAACCGAAGCTCGAGGTACGTTGGATTTGTTTTTGAGGATCGTATGTTCAAAACTAACTCTGTACAGTTTCCCCGAGGACGAACGCGTTTGGATAACTTGGCAGCCAAATTGTAGATTTTTTTTGAGTGTCAGCCGGAATTCTATGTACTTGTATCTGCGAAAGGAAACACGGTATCGTTCGACGATATCCGAGCTCTTTTACCAGATCATCGAGTGAAAGCTTAATCCAAGTCTAAATCCCGGAGCACAGTCCGTTTTCAGTCCGGAGCGCCAAGCCAAACAGGCAACATCAACAGACACTCCGGCTTCAACGTGTTTTCAATTTCTGACAGTGCACCACATCTGGTACTATCAAACTGCGATGTTTGGTACGACATTGAGATACCTGAACCTCATCGTCCTTCCTAATCCTGTGAGTTTCTCCTCGTCGTCCATGGGCTTTTGCACGATTGACTGAGCACGAGGACGGTTTTCTCGAAACTTATGGCATACCAGAAATTCTGCATCCCAGCTTCTGAGCTCGACCCTGTCTATAGAATTCCCAAAACAACGGTAGAGTATGGTACGTCTGTCGTCCAGCCCGCTCAGTTTGGGTGGGATTTCGACAGCATTTTACGTTTACGGCCTGGGTGTGCTGTCTTGCGAGGTGTTATCTATCAAAAGCACAATTGGGCTCCACTTTTTTCCCAAAGGACCTCTGGAGATTGAGAGTATTATTAACCCTCCGCATGCACAGATGCCGGTTTTCTGCCCCAAAACGCGATAATGCAGTCCAGGCTCCCGGATGAGAGTGCAGCGAGGAGGGCTACGATCTGCTGCACCGGCGAGATAGCTGCCTCGTACTCATATGTGAGAGTTTTGGCCTCAATGAGAGCTTTTCCGTGGCTAATCGGAGGTATTCTTTCAGGATTGTGGTGATATGGCTGAGATGCCTTCTCAGTCACTTGACTCTTCTTGCGATACACCGTCTAGAAATATGGAACGACCTAAGAATTCCTCCCAAAATTCGGGGAGAAAGATACGAATTGCGCCAGTAAGCGCATATATGCTTATTTTGCGTCGTATTAAATTTAATTATACTTGAAGCCTCCTGAATCACCGACGTCCTCTATACGCCGGCAGCTCACGAACGTAAGCGTTATCAGACTGAACAATCTCTGTCCGGTGTTCATGCCGCAATCATCTACACTAGGACCTTGCTGCCCTATATTCTTCCAATCGAACGGTAAGCATTTATTGGTGATATATTAACGACTCCCAATCACGTTTTGAAACACTCTCAGCTAGAGAATCGGAATATGGTCAGTATGGTCAATTCAACGCCTATTGTGTCGGTTAAGCTCAATGTATGCGCCTTCTTAGAAGCGAAAACTCAATAAGCCTAGTAAGAAATGTGACGACTCATCGTCGAAGGGAAAACAGGCAATTTCCATTCCTCACTCTCGATGTCGAGCTCACTGTTTGTGATTTTAGAAGCGAAATTCTGCCCCTCCCATTTTGACGTCCATTAATGACGGAGACCCAATGCCGACACGAAAGAACACAATTGAAGGGCCTAGGAATGAGGTAGAGACTCGTATTTCAGTGCATTCCATGGATTGCGGTGATATTAACGACATATTCTGGTACCAGCTGGTCTCTCCGGGGACTACCATTTACCCCCTACTCCACTCGCAGCCTGTTCCTGTTTCCCCGAAGCGTTTTTTACCTGCGCTCATTCATAAGGTATTTCTCCGATAGGACATTTCTTTGACCGTTGACGTTGTATGAACTTATCACGACTGCTAGAAACAAAAGACGAGGCCACAGAGTCAGACCTCCTCAAGCTTATCACATTCTAGAGTATTCGGATTCGAACTGTCTCCGATAATCGAAGATACGAACGCGTTTGGAGAGTATTTCGAGCTGAATGAGGATTCTTTGATTCCGTCCATAGTCGACAGTTCTGGGTCAAGTTATGGACAACTCCTGGAGGGAATGGTGTGTCTCGCAATTTTCTTGGCTTTTCATTGTTCTGTGGGCCACGTTCCTCTGCGCAAGCCGGAAAATTAAAAACGGCTGTCAAAGAACCTCCATGCTGGTATCGCGTAACTGATGCTCGTGTTTTTTTTCCATTCACTTTTCGACTTCTGTCTTCATACATGTGTTTTGAAGACGTTTTGATGCAATTCCATGACAGAATACCGATTACTTCAGCGCATCCCAATATAGCGCTTTCGCAGGCTTGGAATGGGGCTACGACCAAAGAAGACAGACAGACTATTCCTCACAGATTTCGGCCCAAGGTTTTGGAGACGTTCAAGGTGCGCAAAAGATCTGTCAATGCCCACTGTGCGCACATGCCGCAGAGAAAATGACTGTATTATTCTCTATGGTTTCAGATCCTGGCTGGGGAGACGATCACCTGAAAGCGTTGGAGGACTCTGTTCTGATTCCTGGACTGACTTTGACTGTTCCGACACCAGACTTGGGCAATGCGGCGCGGTTTCCTGCCGAGGGGTGGTCCAACTTGCCTGTTATCGATGAAATTGTTGATTGGTCAATTGAGAGGCCAGCTTCGACGCAGACAGTTTTGAAAAATTCTGTACCCAGTGATCTGGGTCGCATTTGTCTTGACACGTACCCTAAAGACTCGGATTCTCTACCCGGCCCTCTCGGGAATTCCCCGAACAACCTACTGGATGGCATTGACTTGACTGGCGGGGAAACGTCTGATGCTGGATATGTTAACTGCGGCGACGTCGGGACAGACTCTGGAAATAGGACCAAGCGCTTCTCTGGTTTACGCTGGCCAACTTTACGCCGCGAAAATAGGACTGAGGCATCTTCGAAAATTGAAAGAGGCGCCGGACGTGTCTGGAGCAGGCTTTCTCGTGTTCTAGCCGCATTTCGCACACCATTTCGTCACCAATCTGGTGATCGAACTTATCTGGATGCTCCTCGCACCACGGGTGCCACCAACTGGGCTTCCTCCGCTCATGAGCCTCATTACCTTTCTGTTGAGCAGTCAGATTTGTCGAATCAGCTGTCATGCGACCCTCGTTCTCGTTCTAGCGGTTGGGCGTTTGAGGAGCATTCATCTGGTTCCCCTGTGCGAAGGACGTCTGCGTGTATATTGGAAGATGGAGAACACGCATCTTCTCGTCTTTTTGGACTGCCTAATATTGGGAAGAAACAGGAAGTGTCAAGCATCTGTCGAACAGAACCTCTGGAATCGCGATTCATGAGGGTCAGCCGAGGAGGTCAGACGAGAGAAATACAGGGTCTTTCGGAATTAGCATGAAGAGCTTTGGGTCGAGTCGACGTCGGCGGTACGTTGAAGATGAAACTACTGGCTCTCTCGAAAAAGAAATACATACGACCCCGTACAATGGATTAGATGACGAGGAATAAGGCGGCCCTGTTCAGGTATGATGCACGGAGCGCCTGCATCACCTTATTTAGCTAATTTCTCGAGGGCTGGACGTAGCATAACAGCATATTGAGGAACGGTAAAGGGCCAATTCAGCCAACAGTGGCAGTAAGTACAGTAACATGGGATGCCAAGAATCCAAGACATTCCGGCGGTCTGAATTTCGTAATTTTTCATTCAAGTTGGGCCTGCCAGCTGTGTCTTTGTTCTTGATCGTGACCGTTTGCAGGATCGGTCAATAATTGTGAGCACTAAAGCGTTTGTGTGGCGCACTCCCTTCAAAGTCGGTCTTTCCTCTAAGAGTGGTTTTCTTTTCATGTTGTTTCAGATTTCGTTGGAGCAGGTTAACATTATTATATTGTGGTCATTGATCGACCATGTGTCAAGTTGAATACTGCGTCAATGCAGAACGTTGCTGGATGGATGGAGGAGACGGGCGTTCGGATCGGCCGAGACCGGGGAAGGCTCTGATTGGATGCGGAGTTCTGGGATCTGCATGTGGCTTTGCCCAAGATTGAGGATGAGCAACAGCAGTACCGCTCAATCGTTTCGTCTAGCTCGTTCTGTCCGCTGCGCTGGGTTCGTCGTCCTTCCTTCCGGTTCACTATTTTATGTCCTCCTTGAGCTGACTTTTCCTTCACTTTCGCCCCCTCTCCTACCACATCATGTCTACCCAGCAATTGGCCCCCCAGCCCACCCTTGGCACTCGTCTCAAGAATGCAGTCAAGGTCACTGGCCACCACATTAAAAACCACGTCGGTGTTGGCATAGTCTGTGCCGTCGCCTACTTCGATCCGTGAGTGCTCAACATTGCTCTGCGGGCCTTCATAGCAGCTGAGCGCTGTGTTACTATGCCAGTGGCAATTGGGGTGTCGACCTTCAAGCAGGGTCGCAGTTTGGGTACAGTCTGTTGTTTGTGGTCCTTTTGTCGGGCTTGTTCGCGGTGTTCCTCCAGGTTTGTCTCACTGCTCCGATGGCGCGTCATCAAGAGATTAACGCTGTCGCTCTCTAGACTCTTGCTAGCAGGCTTGGCTGTGTTACGGGAATCGGTGAGTACACCGTCTCAAATTTTTTGGAATCGTTCGATGTTGCGTATTTGGTGATGTCAATGGTGCCGGTCATGGCGGGTGTCCGCCACCGTGTTGACTCTGCTCTCCCCGATATCCCCGCCTCTCCAAAAAACCTGTTTGCAGGCAGCGTGTTCCGTATACCCAAGCCGTAGGTGTGGGTATAATTAGGAACCATGTGCCTCTTCTGTGCTAGCCGAAGCAGGCGGGCTGTAAATACACCCAGTATGCCGCCGCTATTTTGACGGTATTCACGTCAATCTTTTGATCTTTCCACCCAAATTTCCTTTCCTCAGTGTCTGGTTCCGCAGCATTGCCCTTTTTAATATCTCTACTTACACTATCTCCCCCACACGTCAGACCTCGCTTCCCACAGTCGTTTATTGTTATACAATCGACCCAAGCATACACTTCTCTACCGATGGTTGGGTCTGTACCCGTTGTATGTTTTGGCGGAAGTGGCCATCATCGCCACCGACTTGGCTGAGCTGCTGGGCTCCGCGATCGCACTGTGCTTGCTCTTCCCCAAGCTGGAGTTGTGGCACGGTGTGCTGATCACTGCTTTCGATGTCATCTTCATCCTTGGCATGGGCGATCCTCTTCGCGGAAAGCCTGTCAGGACGTTTGAACTCCTTATCGGCAGCATGGTAGGTTAACCTTCTACAACGTCCGTTCCTCTTTGGCTCATCGTTTATGATCATAGGTTCTCGCGGTCCTCATTTGCATGATCATCATCATCTCAAAAGTCCACGTCGACTGGGGAACTGCTTTCCTCGGTTATGTTCCTTCAAAGCACATTTTCGCTCCTGGGGGCGTGTACACCTGTATTTCTTTTCATTTATCAGTTTTATCTATATTCCTCTGACCTGTCTTCATCATAGCCGTGGGTATTCTTGGCGCCACTGTAATGCCGCACAGTCTCTTCCTTGGTTCTGCTCTCGCTACCCAGGATCGTATTCAATTTCATCCTGACGAAAGTGCCGAAACCTTGGGTGTGCCGTCGAACACCAAAGAGTCAGAATTAGACGATTCATATCCGACCAAGCCCATTGCTACACCTTCACCACCACCACCTCGCACTTTCACTCAGCGATTCTACGCGTCTTTCATGGAATCTCTCAAACACGCCTTCCGTACACCGGTCGCCACAGCTACCGCCGCGACTCGCCACACTGAACATCAAAATAACACATATGAGTTTGTCCGTGCGCACGTTTACCATGGCATGTTTGATATCATTGGGAGTTTGCTTGGGTTTGCGGTTATGATCAATTCTTTGTATGTTTTTCACCGAAGATTCGTCTTGATCTCCTGACTGAAGCATCTGGACAGGATTCTCATGCTGGCTTCCGCTGTGTTCTATTATGGGCAAGGTCAATCCAATGCTGACAATGCTGCGAGCTTGTTCGATGCCTACGACCTCATTCGGGATATCGTTGGAAAACGTGCGTTGTATTTATTTGATTTTACTTCATTTAAATTAACTCGTTCATCAGCCGCTGCAACGCTATTTGCTATTGCCCTTCTATGCGCCGGCCAGGTCAGTTCTGTCTCTTTTTTTGCTCTCATTTCCCTCTGACCTTTTGGTTCTCAGAGTTCATCTATCATTGCAACAGTAGCTGGACAGGCCGTCTCCGAAGGCTTCTTGCACTGGCGTACCTCAGTACGTCCTTCCATGACCCTGTTATAAGATTACATTTTAGCTCACACATCCCCTTGTAGCCCGTCGTGCGTCGTGTAGCGACACGTCTCCTCGCCATCATCCCTTCCATGGCTGTGGCCGTCTCAATTGGACGACCAGGCATTGACACACTCCTTGTCGCGTCCCAAGTTGTGCTTTCCATCGTATTGCCCTTCGTCACCTTCCCTCTGCTCTATTGCACCGCCAGCAAGTCGATCATGAGCGTCCGCAAAAGCGTCATCCCGCCCTCGCCGTCATTGTCTCCCTTGTCCCGCGCATCGACAGCCGTCACGCTGACAGAGAGGAACCCAGGAGGCGTGGAAGTCGCGGAAGAGGGCGAGCTCGTGGACTACAGCAATAACAAGTTCGCCATCGCCGTCGGCATGACGATTTGGCTTATCATTGTTGCCGCGAACATGTATGTGATCGTGGATCTGGGGCTGGGCGCCCAGGCATGAGCACTGGGATTCTGGAAATCTCGGTGCAGGCTCGAGGGCGAAACGACCCATTGCATGCCTACCGCGGACTGGTGGCTAGGTTTTGGATGGGCCACCGCTTCCCTGAGGAGAACATGGCTCGATACGACGACCCTTTATGACACATCCACACACCGTATGACATCCCTCATCCAAAAAATCGTTTTGTTATGCACGCATTCATCATCATCACCATCTATCTCATCACCAGCCATGGACTCTTTCGCATTTGTATATCACCAGACGTGTTGGGGCATATACACTTATCTCCAATATTGTACTTATATCGATTGAGTCTGCTCTTCGAATTATCTTCTAGTTGTATAATAATATATAGAAATCCTATTGATTTCCTTCTTATTTCAAAACTTTGCTTGATTAGAATCGTTTGAGTACATCTAAATTATCTGCGTTGTGTTGCAGAAATGAGTTTTAGCCTTTGATAACGCATGTCAGCGGAGACTTACCTCTTTTAAAATACATTTCCCAAGATATTTCTAACCTTCATCATAACGGCTTCATCTTTTGGTCCCTTTCCTTCTCTTGCCTCCCAAGCCAAGCCCATGAGCTCATACAAAGGCGGCGCCAACTCCTGGTAATCGCCTACAGCTTTCTCGAGCGTTTTAACTTCCTTATCAAACCCATATACACTGGTCTCCTCATATTCGACTTCATAGTTTTCAGCCGGAACTTCATTGAGACCTGAGCGAACGACGAGGACGCGGTCAATGGGGTAGCTGGTTCTATCGTGTTTGACACGCCATTGGTTGCGGAAGTTGCTTGACTTGGGAAGGCCCCGCGTTTGTTGGGCTAGGGCTAGGATGCCAGCGTAGTCCTCCTCGGTGATGACAGAGATCCTGCCGCTGGCGTCGACGATCGTCCGGTCGGAGAAGAGGGCGAGGGATATGCCTTCATGCTCCGTCTGGGCGTTTCGAAGGGCTAGGATGTCCAGGAAAGGTCGTTTGGGGGTGAACGATTCTGGTGCAGTTGGGTACGGCGCAGCGCGTGTGAGGTAGCCGGAGAACTCTGAGGACCAGGTTTTGGATTCGGACATGGTGGTCGTCGAAATGAAGAAGGACAGATTGAAGATTGACGCGATTTTTATGGGTTTTTGACTCCCGATGTGCCAATATAAGGCAATGAGACTGATGATGGAGCAGAAAAGGAGAAACAGGAAGCTCCGAGATCCTGTTGGCATAAGAATGTTGGTGGTTCTCGGGGTGGTGTTATGGTTGCTGCGCCTCCTCGAGTCTACTTATGTATCGGGCGGTTTCTGAACCATATGGAAGAGGTTATGAAAAGGAGCCGCGTGGTTTAGGATTAAGCGTGCATATGTACATAAATGGTTGCGAGCAGACAGTCAGATCGTTTGTACTCTGTTTTAGCAGTAATTTAGACTCGGTCGGAGGGGAATCTTTGATACGAAATCACTTTAATTTCCAATTAACATCTGGTAAAATAGATCTAGAGGACCAGAACTCCACACGATACTGCTGTCTTTCGTTTCGAGTCAATGAAAATTTGGCGGTGCTTGAACGACAATCCTCAAGTTGGACCCGGATGTAACAAGGATGGGTCGCCTTCATCGATGTCCATAACGTCGTAGTTTGCCATAGACGCCTCGATTAGATCTAGAGGTGGTTGATGGTAAAGATAAACGATTTCAAGACTCATCCCTGCATCAAGGACGGAGAGAATGTCTCGCATAACTTCCTTGTCTATCAAGAAGATTGGTTCATCTTCACTCCATTCAAAATGGAATATGATGGTGTGCAATGGTCGACGACGACGATTATCGAGTTCGGACAGTGGTCCAAAGATGGCAGGAATAAACTTGCATGAAGACTGTACCGGCATCTGAAAGCGAAGGTATCGAAGCTCAGGGAGGAAGTGAACCGGCTGGTCTCCGTTTTCTGTGTCGTCTGCCATCATAGACGTCAGAGCCAAATAATTGAAGAGTTGGTCCAAAGGTGTCTCTGTTCCAGTCACGATTTCCAACTTCCAAAGGTAAGGGACAGCGTCCAAAAAAGAGATGAGGGCAATTTGGTCGATGTGGGTATCCTCCATGCGTAACCCCCTCAGTCGAGAAGAGGAACGGGTGATTAAAGAAACTAGAGTGGCTATAGATAGATGGTGACCCTCTAGCATAGAATCATAGGAAAGCACCTTTAAAGCGGGCAAGGTGACATTTGTAAAGAGAGGGTCTAGTGTAAATTGTGAGGAAACGTCGAGTGTCGTTAGCTGAGAATGAAAGATGGGGGTGGTCGGAGGAGTTCCTGCGCTATCAGGCCGAATATCGTAAAAAGTGCATTCCTTCAACTGCAAAGCCCAGCGGAGGAGTTTAAAACAATCACGGAATGGTAGTCCCTGTAATTGCACTCGAGTAACATTTTGCCACCCAATTTTGACCGATCTGAGGGGGAGGTCCGATATAGAAACGACTTCAGGCGCTAGCTTCACGTTTTTCTTTTTGAATCTGAAATTGTTGCCCATAGCAGATTGGGGAATAGATTCCAACTCCAGTACGCGGAGGATGGAAGAGGAGTGCGAATCGCAGCAAAAAAGGGGGAACAAATATGGGGGAACACTAAGTTCCAGTAGGCGCCAGCGATGGGCATAAAGGTTGAGGGTGTAAATAAATTCGCTTATAATCTCCGGAAACCCAGGACGTTTGAGATTGTGACCTGAACGAGAAGAGAAGAAGCGGATTGACAAGGGAAGATGGGAACCTGACCGAGCCAGCCAATCTCGTAAAAGGTCACACTGGAGGCGTAATTTTGAGGCATCAACATCCACTTGAATCATCGTCCAAAGTTCTGGAGTTGACCAAGCGACACGTCTCCAGTGTCGGCAAACTGCTCCCAGAATTAACGGTGTGGTCATTTCTTTGCTAAACTTCCAGAGGCCTTGGGTATCGCGTCGGATATCAGGCATGCAGAACTGAAAAATGGCCAACACTATTTCTGGAGGCAGTCGGCTGGCCATGGGGTCATGGCTACGATTTATTTGCCTTTTTAAATCGTGATGTTGGTTTAACAAAAGGTCAAGCGCCTGTTTTGTTTCTTGGATTTGAGATTCCAGCTGGTTTATCTTGACACAGGAATGGCATGCTTCCTCTCTAGATATCCAACATCCACCGTCATATGGCTTGAATACGTCTGGTCTGTCAAAATTTCCACAATGAGCGCACTGCGTCATCTTAGAAGGACAATAATGTAAGTGCGGTATGTTTGTAGCGCTTCCTTGAATCACATACCTGTGCAGAGGGCAGTGAGATCGGGTTGGTACAAGGAGAGTCCGTTTGAATGATGTTGGCTTCGAGCCCGACGGCTTTCAAATATCACAACGACAAGCAAGACAGATCATCAAAACCTTTCTTCAGTGGACGATATCAACACTTAGAAATTCGATTGTCATCCGTTCATAGGTCTGTATAGGAAACTAGTTGAATATACCAACGAAAGGTTGACGAAAGGTACAAGTTATTGGTTTTATTTGGAAACTTTCTAACTGCGCCTTTAGTCATAGGCTACTATGTATCGATGCCGCTTTTGCGGGAGTATAGAAACCTTGGACCGAGATACATCGTTCAAAGGGTGCCAATCCACTCAAGCTGACCCTTGCGATGCATGCAAGGAACTTGATCTACTAAACCAACAAATCATCGACGCGAAAGCCATCCTTGATGACCTTTGCAACCGACGACGTGAAGTAAAATCCAGACTTAATCATTGTCACCCATCTATAATCCATCGCATGCCTGCTGAATTGGTGTCCTCTATTTTTGAATTCTACACTAAACCTGGACAATATCTCGGATACCTGTGGTCTGGCTCTCCTCTTCTTTTAAGTCGCATCTGTCAGACCTGGCGTCGGATTGCATGGTCAACGCCGAGCCTTTGGAACTCTTTACACCTGCTTTTAGACGCTGAAGACATTATCCAGATAGCAAGCGCCGCGCCTTTAGTCACCAGCTTGGAGTTACGCCCCTTTGTAACAGACATAATTCCGCCGCCTCTCGACATGTTCTATCGCGCTCTCGGTCCTGAAAATACAAATTCTGCAGATATGGAACCACTTCTTCCATCTCTCAAATACTTTACATTCCACGGAGGACCCATTTTTCCATGGGAACACCTTCCAGGGTTTTTTGATCCTTTCACGGATGCGAAGGATGCTCGTCGAAGGCCCCTGTGCTACATACATATATTTTGCCACAACGGAGACTCTGACAACATGCAAATCTGCTACATTGAGCAGGAGACTCTTTTGAAAATTCAAGACATTATCGAAAGTGATTGGGTTACTATCATGCTTGAGGTTCAATTATTGGGATGTGATCGGGGAGATCTCATCCAAATGTCCCATGACAGGATTAAAGAACTAGCAACAGGCAGTACTTAGCCTGAGGCTACAACTTTCAGTTTCAAATTTTGTTGATTTATATTTCCTTTTTGTCATTCAGCGAGCTGCAAGGTTACATATCATGATATGACCATTTTGGTCTATCCTACCGGCTTTTCTTGATCATAATGACATATCATGTGGACCAGTATTATAAGTTGTGGCCGGCTAGAAATTTTGTACAAGCATGAGCTTCAAGAAATGCGAGTCTATAGTAACCAAGTTTCAGATGTATCGGTAATTTAGAACTGTTACTGTCACTGGTAGTAAAAACATCACCAAGCCACCACTATAATTTATTATATCATACCGTAGTATTCCACAGAGGCCTTGATTAAAACTTGTTTGGGGCCATCACGACGTACAATTTTTAGATTTGACCCCACCTCGACGATAGAGAGAATACTAGGTATGATTTTCTCGTCGATATAATTCGGGTCTTCTACGTCGTGGTCCAGGTGTATGTGCTGAAAATTCAACGGCCTTCGACGGGAATTCTGAAGCTCGGAAAGCGGGCCAAAAATACCAGGGATAAGTTTGAATGGGAAGGTACTTCCTGTCCAATACCTACACGTTGACGTGCTGAACACAGTAATATTCTTGTAGGTAAACATTGATATATTATTCGACTCTTACTTTACCTTTGGTCCTTGTGTTCTGAGCTAATGCAGTACGCTCGACTCAAGTTAATGGATTGAATTTTGAATTTAAAACATCCAACAATCGTGGAACCGTAGAATCGAAGGCAGGCCCAAGTTGGCGCGATGTTTCATGAATACTTTGGTAGAATCCTTGTCAATGATCGCTAGGAGGTGCCACGAACAAGAAATTCGAATCTATAAACAGGTGGATTGGATGGGTTGACTGGCCTGCACATAGAGGAGTAGCACCAAGATGGGATATCCGAAAGTCAACATCACCAGTGGTTCGTCTAGAATCTGATGATCTCTGGTAAATGATCACCTGCCGGTTTCATCAATTGACAGAGCACATTATCGAAAAGCCATAGAGGAACTTGAAAGAGGTGCGCAGTTTGCCGATGGCATTACCAAGCATGCCAAAAAATGTCAGAAACCAGGACAGTGAGAGTGGCAGCTGCTCGTCAATTCAATGGCGACTGGCATTATCTTGCGATAGTCCTTGAATAAAGAAAGGATTCAGCGACGAATCGGCGCGGACAGCGGAAAAGGCCTTCTCATAAATAAAATTTTCGTATTGGTAAAAAGACCATCCTGAAGGACAGCACTGGGAGAGAACAACCACAACTTTTTTCAAAGGGAAATATCCAATTGCTTCCCGTGATGTCTCAAGTCCGTTTCGGCACTGTAAGCGCATCAACAATTTGAACAAATGAGGAACTGTGCATAAATATTAAGCACAGGATACTTACTTGAAATTGGACGAAATCTCGAAATAATCAAATTTACCAGATATACTGGAGTAGAATCGACATCTGTGTGCTCTATAGGAACTTAGCGTTGTTGAAGGGAAGGAGCCTGGAGCTGTGACATGTTTTGGGGAGGCGTGTCTATTTGTTCGTGATTGACTTAGAACCAAACATCTGCCAGCGCTGTGCTTCCCACTTTTAACCCAAACTTCCACAACGACCATCGACAGGCAAGACTTTCAAGAATGGATGACGGTACGTCCTCAGCATCAGCCACGGCCACGACGAGCTCTGCATTGCCTTTTTTTGTCTTCGGGACAAGACTTCGACCAGTATAATACAAGTCCAAAGCCGATTTTCTTCGACATTCATTCACCTCTACTTCACACGGACTCCTTCGAATGTCTTTCAGTTCTTTGTTGGCTGAAGGCCGACTTGCTGCTCGCCCAGTGCTGATTGCAGCACAGTCGACTCGAGAATGGGCGGCGACATAGTCCCATTCATTTTCTGCGACACGTTGTAGCATGAATTGAAAAAAAAAAATAACGGCGTCTTTTTCAATTCTCGTTTGCTCCGAGGCGCACCCTATAATTCGCTACCATTTCACGTCCTCAATATTCTCCTTCGCTCTCTCCAACTCAACCGCCTTGACCACGACCTGACTCTTCACCTCAGCCTGGCAGTCCCAAGACATAGCCCCCACAAGCAGCGGCATAAGCATCCCGACTGATGCGGGGCTGAATAGTTCCACAGCCATGAATACAGACGAACAAAATTGGGGCTCCAATGGCAATGGACGCTCGCCGGGACGTGATCGCAACGGAGGCGACGCTCCAAGAAGGTCAAGCAGGAGCAGGAGCCCTGGCGGTCCCCCGCGTGAAGAAAGAGGGTTAGTCCAATTTCCAGATTTGGGTTCTATCCTGGCTGTAAATGCCCTTTTTGTGGGCAATATTCAGTGACCGTCATAGTGTTAACCCGGGCAACAACTTGCATGTCTCTGGGCTCAGTCACAAGGTCGACACCCGAGACCTTGAGGCAGCTTTCGCCAAAATTGGGCGGGTATGTTTGTTGCTCATCGCCTTGTCGTGCTCCTTCAATGACTTTTTACCTCAGGTCAAGAAGGCCTCAGTCATGTATGACCCCCACACCCGTGAATCTCGCGGTTTTGGTTTTGTGACAATGGAAACAGCTGAGGAAGCGGAAGCTGCTGTAACCGCTTTGAACTCAACTGAGCTCATGGGAAAAATTATAAACGTTGAAAAGGTAAACCCAAGTTTCTCTACAAGCCCTTTCAAAGCTGATGAATAACAAAGGCCCGTCGTGGACGAGCTAGGACCCCAACTCCTGGCAGGTACTACGGTCCTCCCAAGCGCCATGATTGTGAGCCACATCGTTTATACCACCTTTAAACCTTCTTAAATTATATTGTGCAGTCGAACGTCCGTACGACCCACGGCCCTATGACAGCCGCTACTCTCGTGATTACGATGACCGTCGAGGAGGAGGTGGTGGTCGACGTGATGACTACCGCGGTGGAAGAGATTATGACAGGCATAGGTACGATGACCGTGACCGTGATCGCGACCGTGGCTACGGTCGGGACAGGTATGATGACAGGAGACATTAAGTCTTTCATATAAGCTGTCTTTGAAGACGTTGATTGGTGTCCGTTCATCGAACGTCGTTAAAATCGGAAAAAGTTGACACGCTTATGTCGTATCTTTTGAATGTTGTTGTGAATAGCTAGCTCTCTTGTGTATTTAATTCATTTAGGTGCTACAACGTTGGATCTGTTTATTCCAGATGTCTGAGCAAGATGCCCTGCGACGAATGAGATATTACATATGATGAAATTTATATCAAATTGTCACAAATCCTATTCGGTACTGAGCGACTGCATTCTCATCTTTCAGCACCATAAACCTTAGATTGTCGAAGCCCTTTAAATACATCACATCTCCTTTTATATTGCAAGGGAGGAAGAAATATCAATAAACAATTCACTTGGCATTTCGAACAGAATGATTCGTCGGTCAAACTTCACAACTCCCAAGCTTCAGAACTGTTTTCAGTCGAAATCTTCAGATGCATCCGAGTCCGAGTCTGAGTTTCCCAACTATTCTGCAGGTTCTTCGATTCTCGGCGGCCAGAGGTAAAGAAGTGGAGGAATTTGGTCAGAATCTAACCGAGGCACTGCGTCTGTCCCATCCAGTATGCGGAAATTATGGCTAGATAGATGAAAGTGAGTGACTGGACAAAAGTTACGAATGACAAGAAATGAACGCACTCCCGCATGAGGTCAATTGTGTTGCCCACCCGCCGGCAGTGTACACAGATCATATCGTTGCTAGTTGCCCTTGCATTGTGCCGTTCTTGTTCCTCTGCCATTCGTGCCCTGACAAATTCCACCTCTTCATAATCCTCAAGCAATCCTATGTCCATCTCCGTCGAAGATCCTTTGTGCACCTTGTGTTTGTGGGCAATCTAATCCGAGGTTCAATGGAAGTGCCATGCATTTAATTTCGTAGACTTACCACTGCCGACCACTTCATTACCGCGCGACCTTGGCGTACATCATTGCAGGAGGAGCACTCAAAAATTTTATTAGCCTCATCCATTTCTAGAGCTGTTTTGGTGTTGGGATCAAATCCACACTGGCAATCTTTGAGGACCTCAACCATCGTCTCCCAATCTTCTCGTTTGAAGGTCACTTGCTGTAATGACTTGAGGTCAATTTGCGAGTTCCAGTACCGCTGTCCCAGGATGTCCATGCAGGCCTGTTCGTTAGCTCTGTCCTCCAAAGAGGAATACGACTGCGACCCAATCTTGCTATTTGCACAGCTATGCACAATCACCCTTGGATAGGCCAAGGACTGGTTGCAGCGACCACAAAAAAATGACGTCATTGCAAGCTGAAGTACCGTTTTGGGGTCGAAGCTATACTCAGTTCCACAAGCATTGACGATAAGTTCTCGTAATTGATCGTCAATTTTGCGCTTCCTCCAGTCAACAATATGAGGAAGGTATGGGATTATAGTCTCGAAGTCGTCTTTTGTGCTTGTTGGAGTTGCACTGTCAATAACCTCCCGGATAAGAGGATGTCGAAAAATCTCTGCTGTAGTTGGGAATACAGAATTCACGGCAAGGGATGAGGTGTAAGTCTCATAAATGTCCTTGAGGATTGGCAAACAGTGTTCAAGCAACGTTCGACGTTCTTGTTGCAGTCTACGGCGCTGGAAGGTTTCCATGTGCTCGATAAGATAGGGATCTAAATTTGACAGCACTGGAACATCTCTTGTTGAAACACGATGCATGTCCTTCAAACCAAGACGCACCTCGGTCTGTGAAATCTTTTTGGCAAACTTTTACCACCTTAGGCAATTCCTGAGGTTTCATATCTTGTTCAGTCATTTTGGAATATTCGCTTTCCCAGCCCAGAGTCTTCCTGACATGATTCTCGACACTACCAAACTTAGTTGATGTCTTGATGAATGAAATTCTCAAAAAAAAAATCGTACATCGCCAATCGTTTCGCAATTTCTGCCTCTTTTTGCGCTTGGAGTGATTTTTCCATATTTTTGTACCAGATTGCACAAGCTGTTGAGTGCTGAACCAGCATCAACCAAGAACTTGGATCAATATAGCAATTGCGCTCACCTTCTTGATAAGGCTTCGTTCCTTCAGCCTTCTTGATAACCAGGCAGTTTTGTCTTTTGCCCTTTCATAGCCTTCCTTGAATTGTTGATCAAGCTCATGGAGATATAACGTCTTGCTGCCTGCAAAAAAAATGTAGGCCATATAATGGAATAAGCGCAGTGTAACAAAAATACCTGATTTTGTGGGGAGTGATATTGAAGGGATAGACTGTGCTAATTCCCGAGGGTAGCCTCGATAGTCGAATCCTGGTAATTCATAAAAACTATTCAAAAGATGTAGTCTGTTACTCATTTGGGATATAAAATAGAGAGCATACTCTGCATTCGTAGATAGGCATTTTGAACAGGTTTTCAGTCGAGCCTCCCAACATATGTGAAGAGAACCAGAATTACGAAGGCAGAACTAGGAAATTGGATGGTCGTCAGCGGTCAGAAAAGAGCAGTGCTAGCATATAAAATACAAACATGACAGTTGTTGGAAAAAGCAAGATTGGCATATTGAGGTTCACTCAAGTCAGAAGGACAGTCGGGCAAGCCATCTATATTTTGGCGAGCCTTCCTCCATATTGATGCAATCGAGCGGCTCATAAGGAACTTGCGTAGGTCTTTTGTTGTCCGAGTCAAATTTAATAAGTCAATTGGGTCTAATCGACCAAAGATCTGCCAAACCTTCAAGTTAACCTTTAATTTGTCAATTCTCTGTGTAAACGCACCTCATGAACAAGATCTACGGGAGTCTCGAGTATCTCCTCTAATAACCCACGGTTCTTCCTAACTTTTTTGATTTGCGGACGTTCATCATCACTATCCTCCAAGTCTAAGTAAACTCTTTTGACTACCTTTCTTTTCCTTAGAGAACTTCCTTCAGAGTTGTCATGCAAGCTCATTGAGTCGCACAGGGCAGGAGAAATGCCCTACTGAGGTAGGCTGCCGTAACTGCCAGTGTAAATTGGGTAGCAGCTGAAATGTCGACTCCCTCGATGACCGATGTATAATAGCGCGGTCCTCGAAGTTGAATGGTTGAATGTTTGAACAAGTAGCCGGTGGCAGAATTGGACCAAGTGGACAGGAATTGAAACTACACAGCCACAACGGTTCAACTTCTACCAATTGTCATGCAGAGGGCGCGGCGCCGTCGACCACTGCTGCTGCCTCGACATTGCCCTCACATCGACGTCCCGCCGGGGTCACATTATTTCCACCACCTCCGATGTCATCGATGTTAGTGAACTGGCCTCGCTCACGCAAATTATCCCAACCCCGATAAGCATCGAGATCGAAGTGAAGTTCAGAGCTATTGTTTGGGTGAAACAGCCTAAAAGTCACACCTGGAATGGAAAGAATATTCACCGCAATCGCGGCTAACAAGTTTCTCAAGGGGATGTCAGCATCTTTCAGAGACAGCACTGACAGCGACCGACAAACCTGTCACATCGGCGTTGGTTGGTGTTTTGACGAAATGTTGCTGAAGAAAGCGCCAGATATCGAGGACGCTGGGACAACTCGAGTCAAAAATCAAAATCGCCTCGGGTCTCGCGAATTACTTTCTTCAGGAAAAGTATGTCGGTACTTATTTCGCGAGCATATTACTGATCTTCTTCATAGGTTATGGATATGGAGGACAAGAACACAGTTGTGATACAGGGAAGAGGGATTTAATGAGGCTGCACGTCCATCCATTTGAACGTACTCGAGTAACGATTGCCCTCTACTGGTAGGCCGTTACGGAAGAACTGGAAGGCTAAGGCAGCTCGAGGAGCATTCGCCTTTCAAAAAAAATTTAAAACGTTGCTTGGTGGTCCCAATGCTCGTAATTAGATCCCAAGGGCCAACGCACAGGAGCAATGTAGTAAGTCTAACCAATCGTTTCTTACAGTAATTAGACCTCCTCGATAATATATTTTACCCCTTCCTCCTTTCCTTCCATAACTAGCCCCATGACTTCTCCTCTTCAAACAGCGACTGCCACCTTATTCGTCTGCTGCAATCTTGGGGGCCATAAGCGAAACGGTGCAGGGACCTGGTTTGAGTCTATGAGCGGCAAAATATGGTCCGTCGGGTGCTCAGCAATGCCATGGCTGGATAAATCCGGACGATCAGCGAAAGGCAACACAAGCACAAAAAAATCAAACACACTTTTGTACGACATGGTTCACAAGATCAGGAGTATTCCCGTTCTTGTGGCAGAGCGTACAGATCATCCTCTTGGAAATGCGTTCGGAATTCAGACGTTCTTGCGCCTCAAGCATTCTAGCTCTGACAATATCCGCCTCTTCCTTGTCGAGTAGTTTCAGCCCCATTTTACGCGAAAATGGAGCCATACATCCATGTTCAGCCCTGTGATGGCCAAGCTGGGGTATAGCAGTGTCAGACAATTGGACGCTAGTTAGGGCTTTATACACGTACCACGGCCGTCCACGCCAATGTAAGGCGACCACTGTAAATGTCATTGCAAGGAAGACATTCGAAGATTGGATTGGCAGCGTCCATAGTTTCCGCAGTGGTCGTATCGGGGTCTAGATGACACAGTCGCAAGAGGTCCTTCATCGTCTCCAGGCTCTCTTGGCTGAACGTTATAACTCTAGACGAGTTCCAAAACCTTTGACGAAAAGATTCTCTGATAACCTGTTCGTCAGGCTCGAGTTTCTGTTGCATATCGCCGAGGTCAGTTGCACAAGAATGCATAAGCACTCGAGGATACCCAATGAACGCGTGGCTACAACCGTTGCAATTAAATACAGTCGTTGCAAGCTGAAAAACCTTCTTTCGGTCAAATGAATCGCTAGGCTTTCCCTCAGTAATGAGGTTACACAGTTTGTCCTCGAGGTCTCGCTGCCATTCACGGATAAGGTTGGACATAGGTGGTAACACCGATGTGAGGTATTCCTTCGTGCATAGACCCGGTCGCATTTCTTGAGTAATAATCGCGTGGACTTTGGGATTTCGGAAGAGCTCGCTGAGGCTGGGATATAACATGGTAGCCGGGACTTTAGCGATATGGTTGTCGAGTAATTCCTTCATTAGTTGCTTCAGAATCGGTAGGCGGTCTTTGAGGAGGACTCGGCGCTCCTGAGTTAACCGACCACGTCGAACATCCTGCATGAATTTGTTGAAGAAAGCGTCCAACTTTAATAAAGCTAGAAATATTGATTAGTATTAGCACGATATAAAAGACATGTAGCCGGGAGCTGACCGTTTTCTGTGAGGTGAATGGGGCCCTCTATAGCTTTCCGTACCACAATATCGTCCTGTGGCCCAATTTGGTGGGAAGACATTTGCGCCAATTCACTTTCCCAGCCTAGGTCCTTGAGACGTTGCATAACACTAAAAAATCGTGTAAACCTCCTGTTTTTCAGAAATAAAGAGACTTACGTCGCTTCGTTCTCCTTTCTCCGTATTGTCTGCAGGTTCTTAAACCAAAATTCGCAAGCTTTGGCGTGCTAGTTGAAGATCAGCAAAGGGGTACCAAAAAAGAGAACATCCACACCTCGTCAATGATCTTTCGCTCCTGGATTTTTGCTTCTACCCATTTGGCGGTGTCTTCCGCTGTACGACTTTCTTCTATCCAATGTTGATGGATGTTAAAGTAATAGAACGTCCTATCTGAAGAAAAGTGAGTTCTAATGTATCTGGAAAAACGCGATACTCGTCACGTACAACGAAGACTTTCAACATCTAACTTAGGAATAAAATTCTTCAGCTGTGGAAGCTGATCGGATCCAACGAAATAATAATCCTTAAAGCTAAGGTTTGTGATATTAGCATACCGTGAAGCGAAATAATGGGGAGCAGATTACAGCTTGTTGGCCTTTACGCAGGTAGTGCAGATTCTGAGGCGAGCTGCCCAACAGGTCACGACTGCGCGGGGTGCAGGGTTTTTGTTGCAAACCTACAAAAAAAATCAATCAGAAGTCGATTTTGCGCGACAAAACGCGATAAAAACGTACATAGCAATTTTTACCAAACGCCAGGTGAGCATATTGCGATTCGGTCATGTCGGTAGGGAGATCAGGCAAACCCGAGGCATTGGAACGAGCCTTGGTCCATATCCGAGTCGAAAGCGTCGAGTCCAAGACGAAATCTCGCAGAGCTTTCGATGTTAGCGACAAATTGAGAACTTCCAGTGGCGTAAACCAGCTGAAAACCTAAGGTTGGGTTAGTAAAGCACAGCAATTTATGACAACGGGTAGGCTGCAACCTCGAGCAATATATCAACGGGCATGTCCATGAGCTGCTTGAGAATTCCACTCTTTTTGCGCGGTTTCTTCTTCTTTGGTTGTTCGTTAGGCTCTTCTAGACTGCTTTTTCGTTTCTTGCTGCCACTATGTTTCTTTTGAGCTGTCGTTTTCGCGAGCATGTCTGCCAGTGCAACTTCGTTGTCTGAACTATCGACGCCACCATAATACTGATCCTGGCGTTTTGATTGTCGTGGCATGGCTTGAAAAGAACTAAATTTCCTAATTTAAAAGCTTTTTTGAGGCAGAATACTGGAAATTCATAGGATTCTTGGTCGTTGCAGTATAAGATGCAACTTGAAGAGAAGCCTCGTGATATTGTTGTTTGCCTGATCAATAAAACCAAAACAAGCAATTTTAAGTCCTCCACTGGCAATGCGCTCCACGGTCCACTGTTTAGGGCTCCACGCCGCTGCAGGTTTTATGTGCCGTAGTTTACCAATAACTAAATAGACAAATTGTAGACGAGCTGGAGGAATAGAGCATTGTTATTGCAACCTGCTGGCTTAGAAGTGGCCTTCACGTTCTCGCTAAGTACCATATATTTAAGTTAAGACCATCCGAGGACTACATCCTAAGGCCACAGGCCTCAATGCCAGGTTCAAGTTGAAGCTGAGATGGAGAATGGATGCCACTCGATTCCCCAGGAACCACCAGGCAGACAAAGTTTACGGTAAGCATCCAAATTTGAAACCCCTCTTGAACCTTCAGCAAAAGTGGTTTATTAGTTTAGGCCTGTTGAACCAAGATTTGTTGGTACCGGTATGGGTCAGCTCCGACGTTGACATGAGGAAACCGATGTTGTCTACCAGAAAAAGTCGAGGCTGCCGTCCCAACTCCACTTAGACTAGGGCGCATTCCTTGAAGACGGCGCAGATCGCATGGGGCCTTCTCAGAAGACTCTGGTCCTTGGAGAGATGTTAAGGCAAAAACTAGGTCCGCAGGTCTTGTACACAGTTCGGATTTTTGTCTATGTTGAAACACTCATTTTTACGGTCCAAGCGCGTTCATGCAGGAGCATGTGAGCCAGTTTAGTATTGCTGCAGCGGTCCAAGGTGGCTGTCGGCGTTCTGCAAAAACGGGACGAAGAATGGGTAGACCAACGATAGATCAAAAAGCAGCAGGAAGAGACGGGACCAGAGACTGCGATGGCTTGATAAGCACTGTCAGAACGAACTGAAAAATGGTTAGTGAGGGCAAAAAGAAATATGTATGTTAGCTTACCACAAGGACCGTTGTGGAGCTGGGACAAAAAAAACCTAAACCAACTAAGAATTGAAGCCTATTGAAGCTCTGAAGGACAATTGCGAAATGATCTTCTAAATGTCAAAGTTTCTGGACACGACGAGGACGGGATTACATTGATAAAAAAATAGAAAGAAGTGTTTGCCGTCTTGCCGAGTCCAGCGTATGCGACTTTTGACTTTTCCTGATCAACATTAGAATAACGCCTTGTCAGCAAACCCCCATGTAGCAAACGAACCTCATGCCTCATGTCTACTACCAGCCTCTTCGTCATAATACCGGTGGTAAAAACTCACCGTGGTCACCGCCGCACTGGTCGTGTCGCAGCGCTGACCGATCAACGGGAATTTAGAAACCTCTTCGAGTCAAGAACCAACTTGACGGTTGACATCAACTATCACTGCTGCGCAAGATGCTCGGACCACCCGAATTCGCTATTCATATTGCAGAGTTCAATTTGTCTGCTATCCGCGCCCTTCTTTCTGGTCCTTGAATTTCTTAACCGCTCTCTCTGTTCTCCAGTCATTGGATTGACGTACACCTTCATCCGACAAAGTTGGATTCCAAATAGGCAGATATAGCGCAGACGTGAAACTTCGGAACACTCATAGGTTTTGCAATCTCAAGCCATCGATCAGTACAGGTCACCAACTATGTCTTCGCCTGATACATATGTTCCTATCGACCCTTTCAAACCCTCTCTCGCGTTCAGTCTGAACTATATATTTCGTCGGGGAACTAATGCTAATGAAGGCCTGCCTGATGACCCTCAGCCTAGAGCACACGTGGCTAATGCGGCAGATTTCACGATGCAGAGTCCAAATGAGTTGTATGGCACACTCGATTGGAAAGAACCGGTCAATTCAGTACGTTGTGTCCCATCATTGGTCTGCAAGGCATCTCATTTTTTTAATTTTCCATTAGGTTCCAGTTAATAGTTCTGCCACAATTCTCAAGAATTCAACTTTCTCACAACAACCACCCCAATCCCAACGAACTTCTTTACGACATTCCGTCCCTTTTGCTTCAATGTGGAGCCCTTCACAATCCACCAATGACACTGTGAAAAAAGCTTCTGTTGAAGAAAATGCTGCCGGGTTTGAAAAAACATATGCAGAATATCGGACAGAAAAAGGGACGGAATCTATATCTCAGAGAAAACACGATGAATCGACGCAAGCTCAGCCATCAAGCTTTTCGACTTTCAGCTCTACACCAAGTTACCCGGTAAAAAGAATTAAAAAACACCTCTACCGACCCCCAGCTGATACGTCTAACTCCAATTCGACAACGAATGCAGCCAATAATGGCGGTGGGTCTATTGAAACTGGTTCCACTGGGGCCTTGGCGACGTCGTCCACAGAAGTACCTGAGTCTCAGATGCGGCCCTCCATGCCACCACTTTCTCTTCATGTTCCTTTGTCGCCAGACAAAGAACAGACAGCTGTGCCTGCCTCCGAAAAATCTCCATCGCCAGAAGGACCAGCGTCATCTAACACATTAACTGGCGATTCCTCCCGTGCAGCGTCAATCCACAATCATTTCCAAAGCCGTGATTATTCTGTGCCCTTATTTAATCTTGTTCCCATGTCTTTGGGAAATGCCCGCCGTGCACCGCAATCCCATACTTACTATAATGATCGCGTCACCCCATCTGGAATCGAAATTCCCTCCAAACCCTTAGATGCCTCTACAACAGGTCTCGACACCTCTGAAGTGAAACTAGAAGATCATATAGACCCTCCTGCCTCGACCCAAGCCTACATCATTGCTTTCTTCATTGACACTCTGCCGCGTCAATTTTACCTTTACCTGCACCTGCGCCTTCCTTATCTCTACTTTTCGCGAGTAACGAGAATATTCGAGGAGGCGGAGCTCAGCATGCCAATGATTCGACAAGGTATCTTGGACGCCGCCAAGCTTAAAAAGGGAGGGTATGACACTGGGCAATCGATGGGAGCAGGAAGATGGAGAGGAGGATGGGGCCACCGGCGTCACGCCTGGTGGCTTAACTTGGAACCATCGGAAAACATGGCATATACAAGACTACAGCATACTTGGCAGACATTTATCGATTCCCTGTTGAAGGAGTGGAAGACGCTGAATCTTATATCAGTTCTGTTGCTCACGTCAGTTTTTTTTTACAATTGGTTTGAACGACTGGCTGACTTTTTTGACCACGTAATAGAGCCATCCTCACAATTCTCCAAATAGAGAGTGCTGCCTCAGATCCTGTTACAAGGTTTTCGGCACTATTGTCGATGCTGTGTGCATTGATGAGTCTCCTGTACGGCTGCATATACATCATTAGGTTTGGGACCATGCGGAAAACGTACAAAGGAGCAGAGTGGGCTCAGGTGTGTAGTCAAAGTCTTGTTCTCGTTTGCACATGAAATTTTCTAACAATTGAATAATATTTGTAGGAGGCTCAGAAGTCAAGAACGGGAATATTCTGGAACGTCTGGGTCTTGCTTGCCTTGCCAGCGACCTGGCTTGCTTGGTGCGTTAAATCTCATGACACCCGACAGGGTGCGGTTATTTTCTTGTGGGACTCATCATTGGGTTTTTCTAGGTCAATAACACTCTTCATAGTCACGATAATGGCGTTCGTTTGGCGGACCTCTCCGTTCCCGTCTTCCCAACCCTCTCTATCTGACTCAAGCCCATTCTCAAACTCAGTGCAACTCCTGGTTCCACGTATCATTATCAGCGTCGTGCTTTTCCTTGGGGTTGTGTACTTTGTCCTAATTGCGGCTACCTTAAGGCGATATGGCGAGATGATGGACCGGGCTTGGCAAAGGAGAATCTTGGGGTGGATGCATGATGGGCCAAGCAAGCCTCGAGCACCCGAAAAGCAAATTGAAAAGGAGAAGGACGCCAACAAGGTGGTAGAAGCTTCCCCTCCACTTCAGGGGAAAGGTGCGGAAGCAACAAAGGTAAAGGATAGGCGTACTTCTCGTGATACCAATGCTAATGCCAATAAGAAGGCTGAAAAGTGGTACCATCTAGCACAGGAGAAACTCTTTCGACCAGGTGGAACGGTGGTCAATACCGCTAAGGACCAAACTCGGGTTCGATTTGCTTCCAAGGACTTACCGCCAATGGAGAATAAGGACAGAGCGAGTAATGGCAATGGTCCTGCCGAAAGCAACTACGGTACTACTGGTGGTCCACCCCTGCAATCCAACTTCGTCACCAACGCCCTCGGCGTTCCTAAAGACGACATCAACGTCAACGACAAATCACCTCTTCGACTCGGAACTACACGATCTGCGAGAATGGTTCACCCGCCTGAGCAATCTTCCTCTCCGCAACACGTCCCAAGCCTGACGTTGATTACCAGCCCTAATCCACATTCACCGCCGCCATTTGGCTTGCCAAGCCCATTCAAGAACTCGGAATTATCTGCACAGAGACCGAGAAGCTTGCTATCTGTAGAGGGTAAAGCACCTGCAAAACACCTATCGCGTATGCGAGGTGGAGAAAATTTTGAAGGTCTGATGGTCCCGGTGCCTGAAGGTAAAACTTTTGTTGGAGATGACTTCTTACTGCTACTGATGAACATCGTCCTTGTTGATTCCATAGAGATCAGCGGATTTACAGAGCAAGAAAGTCGTTTGCCGTCGGAGTGGAAGGGTAAAGAAAACGCGATGAGTTCGGAACCGGACAATTCAAGTTCATGGTACAGTCTGGAAGCAGAAACTACACAGAGATCAAAGGCAAACTCGTCAGTCACTCCGTTTGTGGATCTATTGACAACGGAGAAACGAGAGGATAAGAGTGACGAAGAGTAGGTACAACTAGCTGGACATAAATTTCACGCAACTAACATCTCTCCAGGTCTAAATACAAGGAAAGTCAACAGCTTTTGCTAAGCACTGAACCCGGTTCAGCAAGCACGTCAAGTGCAGCAACTCGCGCAACGCCTGAAATGCCTCAAAAACTTGTGCCTCATTCCAAGGAGCCCACCAGAAGTCTTACGACTTCTTCGACTTTTTACCATCCTTCAAACCTTCATTTCAACAAAGAGACTGCCCAAATCCACGCCTTCTTGAGTCGTTCACCGCGCCAGGTGACCTACCGGGACCGCATCTATCCAACTGCAATGCACCTTTTCGAAGCTATGAAATTCATCGATACCCGACCCGACATAGCGGAGACTATCAGAAACTGCGACGACGTCCTCAATGTCAAAATTCTCGCGACAAAGTTTGAAGAATTCAGGCTAGCCAACTGGACGACGAGTCATCTCGATGTGGTATGTTTCTTGTCTTCCTCCGAGTCCTTTTTTCGTCAGGTTAACTGATTCATTTTTCTCTCAAACAGTTGGATGAAGTGCTGCTAGTCAACTTCCAGCAGCATCCCGACCTTGCCAGTAAATTCCTTGACTCACAAGACGCAAAAGTTAGTCCAGAGGAATCTTGGTTCGGTGCCCGAGGTGAAAAGGGTATTGACGTGATTGGAGATGCACTGGTTCGGATTCGCGAGAGGCTACGAACGAATCCCTTGGGAGCTACTTCTGTATCACCATGATTCATGCTCGAATGCTTGTTCCATTTGTATGTTGCTAGAATAATTTCAAGCTTCGAAATGAGCGACTTGTGAGATGAACGCCTGAGGAAATTTGCAAACCTGCCCGCTTTGGCATCTCAACTTGTCACGAACCACCACCTCCGTCCATACAGGCCGACTACCGCAGCACACACCATGAGATTAACCATCTGATTTATAGTGCTTTGGGCATCCCTGTTATGTACAGAGTCTTCCTCGGTGCGCCGAGCAAAGCTGAAGTCCAAGACGACCCGAGCTCCCACTCATGGCGGACATTCTCCTCCAGTGCCAGAACGGTTTCCTCCAAGCCTAGCACGCGTGCTCTCCAACCCACGCAGTCAGTGGTACTCCCTCGTGCGACACTCGAAGCAGCGAGCGTTCGGATATCTTTAATCTATAAAGACCTAGTTTTCAATGACGGTCCTGATGAGGACAGTTTTGCACCGGAAGTTAATGCAAAGGAGGAGGAGGAGGAGGATGCTCCACCCGTGGAACGCTCAATATTCGCAGGTGCTGGTACGTTTTTAGTGTTTCTATCACTACGTGTACCTACTAAGTCTTTCTCAAGAACAGACAACTTTGATATCCTGGCCTCCAACTGACCCAGAAGACAATGACTCTCGCGAAAGTTTTGCAGGGCCTTCTTTCCTTCTAGACAAGTCGTCGAAGTCTCTCTCTGGATTACAATCCGAACACGACGACACCCAGGCTGTCGAGTCCCAACTATTCGAAACTCAAGGAGCAGAATCCCAATCCTTCGGGAATTACTCTGACGCGTCCTCCATCGCGCGTTTCCCGTCGTTCCACTTCAACCTGCACACCCTTACATCCCTAACCCAACTCTCCGAGAGCAAATTCAAGGGCTCGAGGAAAGTGAACCTCCTCTTGGCTGTCTTGGAAGTCGAAGGCCCCGATACGATTCGGATAAAGAAAGGTTCTGATGCGGGCAAACAAGTCTCGATCCTGAAGATGATTTTGAGCGACGAGCAGGGCACGGTGTGCAAACTCACTGCATGGCGAGAGATTGCGGAGGAGTGGGGTGGTTCTGGCAAGGCAGTTGCCGCTAAAAGAGGCGATATTGTCCATATCCAAAGTATGTTCTATTTCTTTTACTATAATCATCAAGATTCTAATATGTTTTACTTATTGTAGATGTCATGGCGGCTTGCGACCCGACAACTTCAATCACACTCTCCGCATCTCCCTATCTA
The DNA here is from genome assembly GCA_023014345.1 of Galerina sulciceps. Classification (NCBI taxonomy): domain Eukaryota; kingdom Fungi; phylum Basidiomycota; class Agaricomycetes; order Agaricales; family Galerinaceae; genus Galerina; species Galerina sulciceps. Next base: position 721,772 of record JAEDXJ010000035.1, read on the forward strand.
AAGTCGGTGCTTGTCATCTGCTATCGCGCAATGCCTTATACCCACGAGGATGGGAGGCTGCGTCCTGATCTGCGCCTAGGGATCAGCGATCCGAGTGTGAGGAAGGTAGCCGCTGTCCTTCTGTGGTTCGAACAAATGGCTGGATTGAAATCGGTTTGAGTCTGCCAAGAATGTTTGGATCTCAATGATTTCTGGCCTCATACTTTGTCAGTTGTCTATCAATTCCTCCAGTTGAACCGTGAACTGATCGACCCATCGACAGAGTGCTGACATTCCAACCTTCGATTTCAACTTTCGATAGACCTGCGTGTCCCTTTCCAGTTGAAATATAATGATCATCGTCCCAGTTGTCTACTTCTCGCCAATGTCTACGATAATGCCTTACCAATTGCCTTTCAATGTTTTTCCGTTCACACACCTCAACGCCATGGATGTGCTATTGGGAGTTTTTACTGCCATTGTGTCAACGGCGTTTCCCCACTGCGCTTACTCTGGCCCAATACACCCTTGCTCGGTACTGTTGTCCTCATGATCCGATATCCTAGGCTTCAATCTGATATGCAACTCTTTCTTAATCGCTCGTCAGATAATTTTCGACTTCGACTCTGGTTGCTGCATGCACTATATCTTTCAATCGCTCGCGCTCGGGCATCAAGTTTATTGAAAAGACTGCCGCATTACCCAATTCTGACCAATAAAAACCATACAACTACAACTGTACAGATTGTGTTCAGATAACGATGCATGACACGACTACACGAGGGCCTTGGCTTCACCAACGAGTTCCTGTATAAACAACCGATGAGAATGTTTCGCGGTATCTGATCAAGGAAACGCACAGTGAGTTTTCCAGGGTGGGCGCCAACCAAGTCCTTAACTTTGTCGCCGTTCTTGAAGAGCATGAAGGTGGGCATCTGGAACAACAAGGAAGACAGTTAGATCTTAAACCAGAGCTCTTCAAAACCGAGGACACATACCGCTCGGACTCCGACTTCTTGCGAGATGGAATCCTGCTCATCGACGTCGACTTTGTAGAACTCTAGCCCTTCAAACTCGGGCCTACCCGACAGGGCTTCGAAAACTGGGGAGATCGCTTTGCATGGGCCACACCATGTCGCCCAGAAGTCGATCAGGACGGGTTTGCCGCTCTTGATCTAGAACAGTGATAAAATACGTTAATTGAACCTCAAGCAGACGATCTCTCTGATGACTTACCACAGTGTGGAATTCCTCGAGAGAGTTGAGAACTTTGACGCCCATTTCTATAGAGGGGACGATGTCGTTTGTGAGATTCAGTGGGGGGTCGAGAAGAGTGCTGTGAATGGCAGTGAAACGACAGTCCGTGTTTTTATAGGAGCAATCGCCCATTTCGGGGAGAGATGCTTGGTGAGCGGTCACGCGATCACGTGTTATTGCGATCGATTTCGTCATCACCAATCCGTGAGCAGTGGACGAGGACTCTCGGATTCTCACTGTCCATTTGCCCGAACCCTAGTAATCGAAGCGGAGGTCAGTGACAAAGAGCGCGTAGATGACTTTAGAATGCCCCAGAATATCCCCGAATCAACTGAATAACTACCTTACGTTAGTCGCATTGACATGCCGCCGACTCTGAAGGGTGCCAAAGTGCTAATACTGGGGGAAAGGGATGAGCAGGGAGACTATTAGTGGACGGTTTTGAGTCAGTAAACTCTGTAACAAGTACGATATAAATATCAGACGATGAAGCGAGTAGTGTCGAGAACGAGCGCCTATATATTTTTGCAGAGGCGCTTGGCACAAAGGAATCGTCGCGGCGATTGGCTGTCTTTAATGTAAATTTTGGGAGACAAAGGGGGTTGCAAACCTCATCTCAAAGAAAGGGGAATGAAGGATGTATCGACCATAGCAAGTGTTGGGAGCAAGTGTCAGCCCCGTTGACACGATTATAAGAGCAGGTCCTCATCAGAAATATTTCTGTTGCTTTCTTCATCTACACATCCTGGAAATCGTCCTCCGATATAGAAAAGTTTCTCAACACCATGTCGTGTGATAAAATCCTGGAAGAAAAATACTTAAAGAGTATTCGAGACAAATAATGGCGGAATGAATACCAAGTGGGAATTTTACTCTTCAGTTCGTCAACATAAGCCAAAGGTCAACTATCCGGGCACGTAGATATGCAACTGTACATCTAAATTGTTTCCAGGGCATCCATCTCGGCATCCCAGTCCTTAGTGAGACCGTTATCCGAACCGAACTCCCAATTACATGACCGATCTGAAGAATAACTTCCATCTTCTGAATCTGATTCGTCGGATGAAGATATTGGGGAGTACATCTCAGTTCCGTTCGATGATGATGATGATTCAGAATCCGAAGCGTCAGACATCCATGGTGGAAGCCTTGTGATATGTGAAAACTGAGATTCATTGGCAGGAGTTTCTCGTGTGCTATTGCTGGAACTTTCGAATGTGTTCGAGGCAGTTCCTCCTATGTCTGCAACCCAGTCAGGTTGACGGTAGGAAAGCTCTCCGACTTCATGTTCTATTACCACATCCGAGAAGTGAAAGGCAAAAGCATCTTCTGGAGTTGAGACGAGAGCAGGAGGAAGGAGTACCGGGAGGCTAAGAGGGAGTTCATGGAGCTGATATGGCAAGATTCGTACTCGTTTGAGTGCGGGTAACTTAGATTTTCTTTTGATTAGATCTTTTCTCCAACTCCTGGCACCGCTCAATGTCTCGTCTGCTGCCCAAACGTCGACCCATTCAATGCCCTTATGACTGAACCTTGTCGAAAAATCTGGCGTCAGCACCATGTGCTGGAGAGATGGGCATAAATGTGAAAGTTCAGGGACAGGCACGGCCTCTTTGCCCTCCGATCTGCGTATCCACGAATCGCGATCAGAGGCGAGCTGTAGGTATTGCAACTTTGAACCATAAGCACTGCATAATATTTGAAAGGTTGTAGCTGGGATGGACCCTTTTATGGTCAGATGTCTGAGGTGGGGGATTTTCCAGACGCCAACGTATGCCTCCAGATTTGAAGTGACATCATGGTCCGGTACCCAAACCGTAATAGCATCAAGGCGTGGAAATAGACATGGCGGTACGACAGAATCTAGGGGCCGTTGAAAAGTTTTAAAAGAGAGGGATATGAGGCGCGGTGATGCCAGCTCCACGATATTTTCGAAAACCCCTGCGTCAATATCACAATGGATGCAAATGTCGGTAATGCTGGGTCCCACAGCGCTAAATGGAGTTGCGAGAGGTAGACGAATTCGCGATAGTTGTGACCCAAAAGTGCACGACGTTATCCACGGGCACATGTTGACGATTGCAGCGACTTCCTGCTGAAACTGTTCTGCGTACCATCCGGGCACAAAGCAAGTGAACTCTATGGTCTGGATTAGCTCCTTCAGATTTCGGTTTGGAGATGAAAGACGGAGAGTATCGAGCAGTTTTGATAGTTGATAAACGCGCCAAATAAGAACATTCGCGTAAAGGAATGAGAGGCCGGTGGTATACCAAGCGCGGCAAACGTTGATCATCGAATTCTTCTGCTGCTGCACTTTGCACCAGAAGGAATTAGGTACGAACGAGTCTGTAGAGGTGACAAGGAACGAGGGGAGTATCGTGCGTTCAAAAATCATGTGAAGAACCTCTGGTGGTGGCTGAGAAAATGGTTTACGAAGGGCTAGCGTCTCATGACAGAAGTCTAGTTCGTGCTGAAGCGAAATAAAGTAATTCATATGCATCTTCAAGGTAGATTCCTCTGAAACGACCCACCTGCAACTCTGTCACTTCATCCATCAGATCTTCGCTTTCTGTCTTCACGGCTCTGAGTTCGCGTTTGAGACGCTTGATTTCATGTTGGGATGAGCCAGAGCCGTCCATCGCGCACGAACAAAGCTAGAAACCTTTGCTATATGATACAAATTAGTGATGGAAGGGACTAAAGACAACGGTCACTCGATGCGAGTCGATGAAAAGTGACGATCTGGTGCGGAGAAATTCCCAGGCTTGCTTAGCTCTCAACATGATGGTCATGCCGGCACAACTCCATCCATGATCACCCCAACCACTAGAGTCTCTTGGATCCATGCTGCTGAACATTGCATCAATAGACAGGCGTCAATTAACGTTGCATTCCAAAAGAATTGTGAACCGAAATCCTGTCTCGACAGCTTCCGAATCTACTCTAAGGTCTCCAAAGGTCGAGGCACTTCATGTGGACTCGCGAGTTCGAAATTCAATATGATAGCCACTCTTGCTCTCCGGCAGACGATTCTGGATCTGTAACTGCGGGTTCTAATCACATTTTTTTCGTCAATCTGCATGTTCACCTGCGTAGATGCCATTTCGAAGTCAACCCATTGCGAAACCATGACTTTGGCATGCTCGAATGACCTGTATTCGAGGCACTAGACTTAGGCAAACTATCTGGGCACGTAGATATACAACTGCACATCTAAATCGGTTCCAGGGCATCCATCTCGGCATCCCAGTCCTTAGTAAGACCACTGTCCGAACCGACCTCCCAATTACACGACCGATCTGAAGAATAACTCCCACCTTCTGAATCTGATTCGTTGGATGAAGATATTGGGGAGTACATCTCAGTTCCGTTCGATGATTCTGATTCTGAGCCATCATCATCATCAGAGACCCGGCGTCGACCAATGATAGCGTCGACAGCCATAGGTACAAATAGAGATGCCCAGGTACCAAATTCTTGTGTGTTAATCCTGGCATTTTCGAGTGTATCCGAATCGGTTCCTCCTATGTCCGCAACCCAATCAGGTTGAGAGTAGGAAAGCTCTCCGACTTCATGTTGTATTACCACATCTGAGAAGTGAAAGGCGAAACTGTCCTCTGGAGTTGAGACGAGAGTAGGAGGAAGGAGTAAGGGGAGATCAAGAGGGAGTTCATGCAACTGATATGGCAAGATTCGCACTCGTTTGAGTGCGGGAAAATTAGACTTTCTTTTCATTAAATCCAATCGCCACGTCTTGACACGGCTCATTGTCTCCTCTGCTGCCCAGACGTCAATCCACTCAATGCTCTTATGACTGAACGTTAGAGAAGAGTGCGGTGTTAGCACGAGGTGTTTGAGAGATGGACAAAAATATGAGAGGTCCGGGATGGGCACAGTGTCGATGGCCGCGGTCCTTCGTATCCACAAATCGCGATCGGAGACAAGCTGTAGGTATTGCAATTTGGGACCATAAGCATCACAGAATATTACAAAGGTTGTTGTTGAAATGGACCCTTTTATGGTTAGATGTGTGAGATGGGGGATCTTCCAAACGCCGATGTATGCCTCCAGACTTGGAATAACCTCCTCATCAGGTACCCAAACCGTAATAGTATCAAGGTGTGGAAATAGACATGGCGGTACCACAGAATCCAAGGGCCGTTGGAAAGCTTTAAAAGAGAGGGACAACAGATGCGGGGATGCCAGCTCCACGACGTTTTCGAAAACCATTGCGTCAATATCACAATGGATGCAAATTTCGGTGATGTTGGGTCTCACAGCACTAAATGCAGTTGCGAGAGGTAGACGAATTCGCGATAGTTGTGACCCAAAAGTGCACGACGTTATCCACGGGCACATGTTGACGATTGCAGTCACTTCCCGTTGAAACTGTTCTGCGTACCATCCAGGCACAAAGCAAGTGAAATCTATGGTCTTGATCAGCTCCTTCAGGTTCCAGTTTGGAGATGAAAGGCGTAGAGATTCGAGAAGTTTTGATAGTTGATGGACGCGCCAAATAAGAACATTCGCGTAAAGAAATGGGAGACCAGTCGTGTACCAAGCGCGGCAAACGTTTATAATCGAATTCTTCTGTCGCTGCACTTTGCGCCAGAAGGAATTAGGTACGAACGAGTCTGTAGTGGTGACTAGGAACGAGGGGAGTATTGTGCGTTCAAAGATCATGTGAAGTATCTCTGGTGGTGGCTGAGAAAATGATTTACGAAAGGCTAGCGTCTCATGACAGAATTCTAGTTCGTGCTGAAGCAAAACGAAATAATTTATATGTAGGTCCTAAGTAGATTCCTATGAAACGACCTACCTGCAACTCTGTCACTTCATCCATTAGATCTTCGTTTTCCGTCTTCATAGCTCTGAGTTCGCGTTTGAGACGCTTCACTTCATGTTCTGGTGAGTTAGAGCTATCCATCGCGGACGAAGAAAGATTGAAATCTTTCCTATGTGATAAAATTAGTGGTGGAGGGATGAAAGAAAACCATAAGGGACCCGTTGCCCAAACAGGCTATCCGAGACTAGTTCCCAGGCTCGCTCTGGGCTGCACAAGCTTTCAGCTCAACCTCAGCTTGGTAAACTCCATCCACGATCATCTCAGCCACCAAAGTCTCTTGAATCCATGGCGCTGAACATAAATGCATCGATAGACAGGCGTCAATTAACATCGCAATCCCAAAGAATCGTGAACCCAAACCCAAGTTTGTCTCGACTCTAAAGGTCGAGGCGATTCAAGTGGACTCGCAAACTCGAAATTCAATATGATAGCCACTCTTTCTCTCCGGCAGACGATTCTGGATCTGTTTCTTCGGGTTATAATCACATTTTTTCGTCAATCTGCATGTTCACCTGCCTATATGCCATCTCGAAGTCAACCCATTGCGAGACCATGACTGTAGCATGCTCGAAGGGCATGTATTCGAGACACTAGACTTGGTTTAACTAATTGACCGCATATACCAGCTCTTTTTAGGTCTCTAAAATCACTGCCGAGTTCTCTATCTGTCGGCGTCTTGGCTATACTCCTTACCAGTGACCCAAGTTATTTGTTGACAGTTCCTACTGTAAAATACTGTCTTCCTCTCTCACTTCTTCCGCGGAACCGCAGTGCGCAGGTACTTTTCTGTCAAACGACTCTGGGACTGTTCCTTCGGGTTATACTAGCCCTGTTATCGTGATAAATCTGCAGGTTTACCTTTAATCCTCCTGGTCTAAGCGTACCTCCGGGGCCAAGTCATCTTGGAATTAATCTTTTGCGAGACCAGGACATAATCTTTGATGCACTACGCTAGGTTTAATCTGCCAATACTGATTGACCGCATATACCAGCTTTTTTTAGGTCCCTAGAACCACTACCGAATTTCCTATCTGTCGACGTCTTGACTATACTCCTTACCAGCGACTTGTTCGGCGAAACCGTAGTGCGGAGGTACTCTTCTCTCCATTTGTGGGTAAAACAGGAGACTGGTTCTGCGAATATGCTGATATGGCCGACTTGGAGAATATTGAAAGCCCATTTTTCATCCAGACTCCTTTGGCTACCCGTTCTCCACGATAATACGGACATGTTCTCCGCCGACCTTCAAATGGAATAGGTTTTGGCGTAACGATGGTACACATGATGGTCCCTTGCTTGTGCCGTAAGATGGATATTCTTCGACACAGGCCTCTGGAGTCTCTTGGTGCTGGCAGTCGAAATGCAAGCCAAGCAAGGTACTTATTTACCCCGCAGTCAACATTGACTTTATTCACTTTTAGGTCGTCTCAGTAGGAACAGCGCCGGCCAGGCGTTAGTCTCCGACAGTGCCTGTGGTCCTTGTCAATGTCATCATCACAACTAATGTTGTCATTCTTCAATTTCGTCATCAACGATACATAATCATATTGAAACCACCACCACGCTCCATGCCCACACCGAGGTCCAAGCATACGCAAAGATCCGTGCCAATTACCATCGAGCGCAAGAGAGACTCCGACGCACGCACTCTGCTAACTTGGACTTGAGGTTATAGTAACCAATACGCAATTGTCGCGTTCATCCTATATTTAGTATCCACTCGGAGCTGAAGGTCAAAGGTACTTTAACCAGGCATAATCCGGTTTCCCCTCTCCAATTTAATCTCTCCCGAGTATCTCCCATCGCAGCAACCTGCGATATCAAGCTCGCTGTCTTTCAGCTGTAATGTCGACCCATTCTTCCCCCATTTCCTTATCTCTGACAAACGTTTATGCAGCATTCTGATAACGCGCCATTTCTACATTCCAATCAACCGTTTAGCCCGGGCCGTTCCGCGCGCGCCCCTATCTCAATCCGACCCTTCACCTTTCCCGATCCGCGTGCGTCTCGTTCTGTCCTGCTTCTGGTTTGCATGCCTAGCTCGCGATAAATACGGACACTGACGCCCCATCTGTAGTCCCTTGCCTTAGTACTTATCAATTTTGTGCCAGCATTGCGCGACCGAAGCAACTCCGTTACCGCACCCAACCACCCCGATCGGCTTTAGAAGGAGGTGTTCGCCACCTACATTAACTCTGACTCGACTTAACGATAACGCGTCCTCTTATCCCTGCAACTTGTGCCTTCCTCCTTCACCATGTTCTTCTCCAAAGCTAACACCACTGCTGATGCCTTGTCCACCTCTGCCGCGACCAACGTGAAGAGGGGTAATGGCAAGACCAGCACCCCGTTCAAACCTGCCTCCAACACCACCGCGAACAGTCCAGTCCAAGCTCACGCAGTGCGTAAACCTGGGCCGACCGCTGGACTGAAAGTCGTTACCAGCACTAGTGACTCCCCATCTGCCTCAGTAACTGCCAGCACAGTCACCAGTGAGGGTAACACCGCAGCCCCCTCTGTTTCCGCCCCAGCCACCGCGTACCCCTCAGACGAGGAGAACGTGCGTCCTGTCAAAGACCGAGAAGCTGATCAGGTCCAAGTCCCACTCTCCCCGCAACTCAAGGACAGGGAAAGGGAACGAGACGTCCGTGCCTACGAGCACGAGCGGCAAAGGTCAAAGCGTGCGGAGGAGAGGGCTGTGCGGCGAGCCCGCAAAGCTGGGCTCGGAGGGAAGACGAAGGTGCAAGTCGCAGATGGGATGGGTGGAAGGAAGAGGGAAGTGCAGCGACGGGGGGATGCGGGTGAGGAGGTGGATGGGGAGTACGTTCTTGGGGGCATTGGTACCCGACGGGCCTCTGGTATCGAGCCTCTCCTTGGTCCTGCCACCGCTCATGTTGAGGGTGACCAACGTGCCTTATCTGCTTCTTCTGAAACTCGGGTCGACGTCAGCTTGTCAGACCTGGTCGTACCCTCAAAGACGGCCAAGTCGAAAGTACGAACTCGGGCTGTAGCAGGAGAGGAATTCCAGTGGGTGCCTGCAGTAAAGGCGGTGATTGCAATAGACGAGGTGGAGTTTGGACCTAGGGATATGGAGGTGGATGAGCCTTGGGAGTGTGTTGAGGCGGAGACGGGAGACGTGCAGACGAATTCGAAGAAGACTCGAGAACCTTCGTATGCTGACATCCTGGCTGGCATGCAGGCGCGTTGAAGATGAAGACGCGGATTTATATACCCAAGCACAAGGACCGACGCAGCTCACGTCGGTTGGCGGTCTTCAGTCTCTACTTCGTTGCTCTGCCTCGGCGCTAATATTTTTTATCCGATCGATTTGGCTATTTATACCCTTCAATCGTTCTCCACTTCGTCACAATTTTTTGTACAGCAGGAAAGCCCAAGACATGGTACGGACTCATCCTTTTTAGACGTCTGGTTGTGCTTCCGTTACAGATTTTTATTCGCCACTCCTTTGTCCTTGTCGTTCGTTCGTCTCCTCGCTTTGTGTTTGATGTACATACAGTGCTTCGCACAAGCGGATGTGTTTATAGTATATATACAAATGTAAGAGTAGCTTATTGGAAATTTATATTCATTTAATGTGTACTTACCTGTGGGCGAAGTGCAATGGCTAACTGACTGTCATTTCCGGAAATCAGGCGGGCAAGAAGGACCAAGCCATGATTTAAAAAAATATTGTGCGCAAATCAAGAAGGCGATTTGTATGCTATAATTAAGACTATAAAATACAACTATCTGTCCATAAAAAGATTTCAACACTGGTTTTATTCGAGGAAAGCGTCATCGTTTATGAAGAAGGGTGGGTGGTCTGTACTCTACATTGACAGCTAAGTATATAGTCCATTTAGAAATCCCGGTCTTCGAAATCTACAAAATCCCATGACCGATCAGCGTCTGTTAAACCATGCCATGGAGAAAAGATATCAGTATATATCAAATGACTCGGGTTCACAATCGAAAGGTCATAGCGCAGATCCAATTCAATCGGCACTCCGACTTCTTCAGCACGTCGATGAACCGCCTCTTCGATATCGGTCTCCATCCCCCTGTCGAATCTCGCCTTGACCACCTTCAGCGGCTTAACTTCCGCCTGTGGGGAATCGTCCAACCGGCTGAGGATGAACTCCTGCAGGAGTTCATCGGTGATGGCGGGGCAGGAATAAATTTCGAAGACCTCCAACTTTGGGAGCAGAATTTCGTTGAAACCACCTGCGTCCGATTCCGAACGGCCGGGTATCAGAATACCCAAGTCGAAATTTCCTGGTCCCAGATAGCGGTAGTCGCGGTACACGATTCCAGGGTAGGGGCGTTCCCCGATTATCAGGCGGGTGAGTTGGCTTGCGAATCGGAAGGCCAGGAGAATGTCCTCGGCGCTGAGAATAAATATGTCGATGGCCAAGTCTTGGAGGAAGTTGGACCTCCCAAGAAGGGTAAGAAGCGGGGACGGGCGAATTTGAGGGAGGGGACTGCTGCCTGGGCTTGGGATTCCATATCCGCTGTAGCTGTATGTTTGATACTCCAACGCATGCAAAACCGGAGCGTCAATCCGTCTGTAAATCGCCTCCATGGAGTCTAATCCAGCAACGCGAATGGCAAAGGATCGCAAGTGTGGTAGTGAGAGCACCTCTTCTGGTTCGAGGGGTATGTTCATGCTGTCAGAAATGGAGAATCTACAATGTCTGAGGTTCTGACATCGTCGAAGTAGGTGAACAGCCTCTGTACTGGTAATCCTGGAATAGAGAGAGAGGTTAGTAAGGTTCGCCCATGTTGGAGGAATGGTCCGTGGATCGAAGGCCAATATGTTTTCGGATAAGAGGGAAATGCTCTGCAAATTTGGTGCTTGAAATAATAGGATCGACCTCTTGGCTGCCCCGGGATAGATATATTCAGGGAAACTTGCTTTAAAGTTCCGAAGCTGTGGTAGGATATCAAGGGATAATTTGGCTTCAAGCAATGCGTAGACCTGGGGGGGCATGGATAATTCTAGATCACGAATTCTTCGAGAAAAAGAGAGGACTACGTTGATTATCTGCAGAAATGGGCTCCCTTCGTTAACCACTGTACCGGTATCCGATATGCCAGAGTAACCAAGGGATATCGACAATGGGCAATAACCAGAACGAGAGAGCCAGACGTCTACAAGTCTGTAACGCGCCCATACCATTTTGGCGTGCTTGTCCACTGAGTCGTCGCGGCGCGGTGGTGGAAGACCCCACGGCGTGTTTGCATTTATCATTGGGGACGGCGGTGACATTGGGTAGTTGCTCAAAGAAAGGTGTGAAAATGGGATGTGCAACGACGACCAGAGGCGATGGGATGATAGAGCAATAAATCTCCATGACTGGCAAATGCGGGTCAGAAGCAAAGGCGCCTCCGTGATGCTCATGACTGCGTTTCTGTGAGTCGGTAGGCAGCGGTAAAATATCTCGTGAATAATGTCCGAGGGGAGTCTGCGGATTGGGGAGAGGATGGGGGCGAATTCGTCCATGGCTTTCTTGAGAACGTCATGTTCCTCGTTGAGATCGTTCAAGGCCTTCGTAAGGCGCTCAATCTCTGCGTCTCTACTTTCCAGCTCCTTCAGTGGATTTGCAAGTTGGATTTTGATATCTTTGACGACCTCTTCGGATGGAGGCTCATTGTGTTGGGAGAATTGGGCGAGATAGTCTTGCATACCTGCGAGTTGAAAGCTGAATATTGAATTCTAGAAGATGAGCTATGTGAGCAGAGCGCGAGGTACCTGGGGCTCCATATTTCCCCTCAGAACAGGGTGTTGTAATCGATGATCAGGCCGAAAGTGGTAATGCTCGTCACCGTTCCCTTTTATTTCGCATCCACTACCTATTTCACACTATATTGCTGATTGCTGGACACAATGCTAGCTCGTAGGCAAGAATATGTGCCTGCACCTGTTCAACATGCTGCAATATTTCTTCTGAACCAGGATCTGCTCTGGACGATCTTCAACTTCAATGCCCAATTGGACGACGACTCGGAAACACCAGCCCTTCTCACACTGCAACACACCTCTCAGGTTTGTTCCTCTTGGAGGAAGATCGTCCTCGCTTCTGCATCTCTGTGGGGACGCGTTCTCGATGTTGTATTTTTGGCGCAGAAGAAAAACGAGTGGGGCGAAGAAGTGATACGCAGGACGGGGACGGCAGGTTTATACGTGAAGTTGTCTAAAAAATCCCCGATCGTGAGTGCAGCGGTCGAGACGGCGGGATACCGGTCGGCCATGGCCAGTCTCATGCAGGTTCTTTTATCCCTCCACTGGGCAAGGATCAAGAGCCTCACGCTGGAGTTAGGATACTGGTACGACTTACCAGTACATTTGGTACGACAGCCGGCGCCTTTGTTGGAGGAGTTCCATTTCTCTGGGTCGCTCGCGTACAGCCATCTCGACTACATGGAAAATGACTCGGATAGCCACTCAGGATTCCAACTTTTCGCCGACTACGCGCCTTCACTGCGCACATTTCATGTAACAGACCTCCCATTTAATATCCATGCCCCGTGGATGGCCAACATTCGCTCTTTGAATCTGGCCAGGACCAAGCCACAGCCCCTCGAACTTTTCCAGCTCCTCACAGCACTCACCCATATGCCACTCCTCGAGAAATTAGCAATAAACGGAGACACTCTCGCCCAGCTCGACGAGGCTACAACACTACACGAAGTTGCCTTACCACAGCTCACCTCTATTATTTCGCCGGTATACGGCAGCCCGAAAGCAACCATAGCCCTTCTCGATCACATCCTACCATCTCCCAGCTGTTTACTGCGAATCGCTTTAAAGATTGAACCCTTTAACGAGCCCAATCTTACAGACGAAGACGTACCCGGGTTGCTTTTTATTCTCTCCCGATATTTGCAGAACTCCCTCAACAACCACACTTCACGTCGGTTCGCAGTATTCATTCTGAGTCCTGTTCATATGCTTTTTCAAAGCCGGGGTATTTATTTCTTACTCGACTGGTTTGTCTATAGAACAGTCAAGCCTCCACCGGTCAAGCAGTTTATCGCAGGAGTCGACATTCCAACACTGATTTTATCTCTCGGGGACGTCGTAGTCTTCGTAACAACAGCCCATGCACTTCAGTTGATCCTTGATATCCCAGACGACTCTTTGAAGCGCACCATGTTCCCATCCCTGTGTACCCTCAGATTAATATACATTGGTGCATACACTTCCTCTGTGATCTGCTTCCTCGAGCAGAGGAGGGAGTCTGGACACCCCGTTGAGAGGCTTGAAGTTGACTTGACAGGGGCAATTTACGACCGAGCGCACCTCTCCCTCGATTTTTCACCTCTAGAAGAGTTCGCCGGCCTCTGCGTAGCCTTCGAACGCGAGGATTATCAAAGCGAATATACCTGTGGAAGCGGGGACCCCAGTCAGCTTATCTTCCCTCCACCACAAATATGACAAAATCACTGAGCAGTAGGTTTTTTCAAATGGGATTTCCTTCTCAAGAAACTATACCAAAGCGACTGGCACTACTTGGGCACCACGGCCCGTCACACCAGTCACTATTTCCAGTCTGTAGGTAGATTGTTTTTTTGGTTGTAAGCCTTGGTCTGGCTTATTCGCAATGCACTTAGTCATTTTGGTGTTTGGGAATAAAAATTACCTTAGGCCATTGAATATTGCGCCTACTTATGATTGTGCTGCCTTAAGGGGGCAGATATTAACGTATAAACGCGTGTTTCCAGCACCGTTGAATTTCCGGTTTACGGACATCGGTTCCTCTTCACAACCTCCTCATTGACCTCACAACATGTTTTTCCATGCGGTGTCCGCAAGCTAGCCTCAAGGCTTCTTTATAGTCTCAGATAGTGCCTCTATTAATTCTCCAACCACTTCCTCTTCGTCTTCGATGGATGACGATCCGACAAGCTACGTTGAAGAAAATAGCGGTATGTGTCTCGTGCCTACACTGGCAACTCGCTCTTTGATGGTGACCTGATTTGTGGTTGAATAGTCAAAAACGATGTTCTAGATGAGGGGGGCTCTACTAACGAGCGCTCACCTCATTCGGAAGAGAACGCTGAGTCATGTAGCCACAAGATTGGGGGCAGGAACCTCGTCGTTTGCTTGGACGGTAGCGCGAACCAGTTCGGAGTGAAGGTACGAGTCTTCCGCAGCTGTCCCGTTATCCAAACCATGCTGACAGCCCACGACAGAACACGAATGTCATTGAACTGTATAACCTTATCCTGAAAGACGAGGAACATAATCAGCAAACCTGGTATAACAGCGGTATTGGGACTTATGCTCGCCCTTCCTGGAAATCATTGAAGTTCTACCGCCAAGTTGTGTACCACAAAATCGATTTAGCAATTGCGTGGTACGTCAGTAAATCACATCTTAATTCGTCCTCTTACATCTTCATCTACTCTACTCGTTCAGGGATTTTGAGAAGATAGTTATAGCCGCATATCGATGGCTATCTGAAAATTACAAATCTGGTGATTGTATATTTCTGTTTGGTAGGTCGGAGCTATAGGCATGTCGCGAATCAGATACTTCTGCTGACGAGCGCTTAGGATTTTCTCGTGGCGCGTATCAGGTTCGCGTGCTCTCGGCGATGATAGACAAAGTGAGATATATTTTATTTATGGCTTCAATGACATAATGGTTCTGGGATCATATTTAGGTCGGCCTGATCTACAAGGGAAACGAAATGCAGATACCTTTGTGCGTATCAATTATTGCATGTATTTTGTCTAGTAACCAGACATGTTTAGTGCATATGAGCTATATTGCGACCCAGAAAGCGACAAGCCCTTCCGCTCAGTCACTCAGATCGGGTCCTCGGAAATACGACAAAAGTCCTCTCAGGCTTTAGCAAAGCGTCTTCAGTCATGGTTCTCCGTTAAGGACAAAGAAATGCGGACAGACAAAGGAACGACTATGGCCGAGCATTTCAAAACTACATTCTCTCGTAAAGGTGTAAGAGTGCACTTTGTTGGGGCCTGGTACGCGACATATCCTTGGGCAGGGGAAACTTTCTTATGAACACTTTCAGGGATACTGTCTCATCCATAGGAATTGCTCGCGGGACTCACATGCTACCCCGAACAGTCGACGGGATGAAACATGTCTGCTTCTTCCGTCACGCACTAGCACTTGACGAACGCCGTGTTAAATTCTTGCCCGAGTACGCATACGGAGGTTCGTCCCAGCCGCCAAAGGTATGCTCGAGTGAAGAACCTCAGGCTTCATCGAGAGGCAAAGGACATTGGAAAGCAACCAAAGACATGGAGGACTCATCTATCAAGGATACATCTCCAGGCGACATACCCACAGCTGAAGTTAGTAACGGTTTGAAAGTCGACAAGGATTCTTTGGAAGAAAACCGACATACTTTGGAGGTCTGGTTTCCGGGGACGCACTCGGATATGTAAGTACTTTAAACTTTACTCCCAGGAGAAACGTTGCTAATTCTTTCGTGTAGAGGGGGTGGGAATGCCGAAAATGCCAGGATGGATCGTAGCCGGCCTCCACTGAGGTGGATGGTATTTGAAGCTGGGTTACACGGTCTCCGTACAGCACGGTTTGATCGTGTGCTCCTTCCTAACGAGCAGGTCGAAATTAGGGAATCATTAACCTGGGCATGGTGGCCGCTCGAGTTTCTTTGCTTGCCGCGTTTGACATACACGAGACGGGAAAATGGAAAACAAAGGACTTATAAGTATGTAAATATGGTTGACCATCGGGCAAATCTCTCGACTAATAAGTTCGTCAGGCCGCACCTTGGTTCAAGTCGTAAACTCCATCCTGGTCAGAAGATACATGGATCCTTTACCTTGACTGATAAACCGAACGAGGAGTACACCCCCAAGGCACGCCCTTTGAACAATGACCCCTCCTTTTGGGAAAGAGTGCGCAGGGACGAGCTCAGCGACTGGCGGGCAGTTGACTTGTATGAGTATGCCCAGATGCTCGTGGACAGGTTCACCAAGGACAGTGATAGGACAATCTGGCCAATCTTGCGTCAAATCGCCTCATCGGGTAAGCGCGCCTAATCTTCGATTTATCCGTCACTTGAATAATGTAAAATCAGGCGATGGTCGGCAAGCTGTGTATGAAGCGACGATAAAAGCCCTGAAGAAATCCTATCTTGAACTTGATATCAAGTACCGACTCCTGACCTATACAGCGGACGTCTTAAAAGACAGCGCCCGGACTGATACTTTGCTTAAACTGGCTCTTTCAACCGACACACGAGTTTTATTATCTGACCTTTGGGAAAGCACCAAGAGAGACTACAAGATGATTGCTCGAAAATTCATGGAGCAGCTCACAGATCGTAAGTGATCCCCTTTAATCTCCTGACATGAACCAACGATCTTTACTATCAGTTAGCCCACGTGTAATTGAGCACAAAGAATGGGTCAAAGCTGTCGCATTCTCGCCTGACAGCAGGTACCTATCTTCGGGTTCAGCAGACGGCAAAGTTCGGGTCTGGGATGCGGCAACGGAGAAGCAGGTTGGAAAGCCGTTTGAAGGACATACAGATTTCGTGAATTCTGTTGCTTTCTCGTCAGATGGCAGGCGCGTAGTCTCGGGGTCGGATGACAAGACCGTCCGGATCTGGGACGTGGAGACAGGGAAGCAGGTTGGAGAGCCATTCCAAGGACACACCAATTTTGTCAATTCGGTCGCTTTTTCGCCTGACGGAAGCCGCGTAGTATCTGGTTCGAGCGATGCGACAGTCAGGATCTGGGATGCGGAGACGGGGAAGCAGGTCGGAGAACCGCTCAAAGGATACACAAGTAAAAGCTGGGTGAGGTCCATCGCATTCTCCCCGGATGGAAAGCGCGTAGTTTCAGGTTCAAGTGACAGGAGAGTTCGAATCTTGGACGCAGAGACTGGAGAGCGGGTTGGAATGCCGTTGGAGGGACACAAAAAATGGGTCAATTCTGTTGCTTTCTCGCCAGATGGCAGGCACGTAGTTTCTGGCTCGAACGATATGACAGTTCGGGTCTGGGACACGGAGACAGGAAAGCAGGTTGGAAAGTCATTCCAAGGACATACAAAGTGGATCAATTCTGTTGCATTCTCGCCAGACGGCAGGCGTGTGGTCTCTGGCTCGAACGACATGACCCTTCGGGTCTGGAACGCAGAGACGGGGAGGCAGATTGGGGACTCATTCCAAGGACACACAGATCGAGTCAGGTCGGTCACATTCTCGCCAGACGGCAGGCGCATGGTCTCGGGTTCGATAGATAGGACGGTGCGGATCTGGGACGCTGCAATATGGGAGGTTCCTCAACCAGTCACCACAGGATGTTCGCAGTGAAAACAGGTCAAGTGATATAGGTTTAGAAAATCGCAGGTCTGAATATGTACGGACTCTCGTGTTTGAACGCTACCCTCTTGTTTGAGTGAAAAAATTATCAACCAGACGCGTTTTAGGAGAATGACTGGCCACAAGAAGCACCTTCACGCGTCTAGGCAAGCATATGTCATAGTTGGTTTATGACACCGTCTTCCTTATTTTATAGTTATTTGGTGAAGTTGTCTAGGTGGTCGCCTTGAATGAGTCAAATCAGTGGGTTAAATAATAACTACATAGGAAGAATCGATGTGCACCGGTTTCTAACACATTCTGGAAAATGGCGAGTTTAGTGCTGACTGGGAAAGTGAGGTCCACCAGACTGCCGTTGCTTTCGCATTTCAGGAGGGTCACCAGTTGGAAGAGAAAGGTGGCCTCATAGACAAGGCTCATTTGTTGTGCTTTATCACATAAACTAGCAGGTCCTCGATGTGTAGAACAAGAGGAAGAAGTGGCCGCAAAGAGCATCAGGATTTGTTTCCGGAACGGGCGACCAAACAAAGCCATTTCCTGGATTCGTTCAGTTTCATGGAAGATTGTCGATACATATTGCTTTTGCTCTGCACCTCTCAATCGTTGAATTCGATCTTCTTGAATTTCATCAAGCGAAACTGATTGTATTCTGCTGTTCTGGTCTAAAAAATGAACTGACTTGGTCAAGTTGGGTCAAGATTCTACCAATTCCATCAAGGACGGTCGTGTTCGCAAAAAGTAACCGAACATCCTTATTTCTTCTTATTCTATCAATTTCGTTGGTCTGGTATTCTCGAGCTAGTTTTATAGGTTTTTGAAGAGTGAAGAAAAAGTAGCAAAGGAACATAAACTTCATGAACATCTACATCAAAATCAAAAGGGCAGCACTACATTTTTAGGTGGCCCTAATACTCATACTAATAAAGGGTTTTTGACTACGACTACGACTACGACTACATACGTAGTAGTAAGTAGAAGGTGTGAGCGGAATTCGAATTCAGGTAGAAATGCAGAGCAGAGTGGAGGGGAGCCGAGAGAAGGGAGGAAGGAGTGTGGACACAGTGGATAGGTGCCGCCTGTTGGTTATTGGTATTGGAGATGATGATGCTGGTTTATAACGAGACGGGATATAAGCCGGAATGGAAAAACCGGAAAAACGGAAATGAGAACCGAGAACCCAGATAGAGCATTACTTGAAGAAAGGAGGAGGGAGTAAGGGAAACGTGAAGCGGGTATGAATCAAAAAAATAAAAACGTAACCCAACCAACCCTTTTCTTTTCTTTCTAGACAGACGAAAACAGAGGAGAGGAGAGGAAATCAATCGAGCGCATTCAGATTGACCCCCTCGACCTGGCCCAAGCTCTCCCTAATAGCTCTCACCCTCCGCTCGACCATATCCAGCGTCTGATGGAGCTGCTGCACCTCTTCTTGCCATCCCTTCGGGTCAGACGTCGACGGAGGAGGAACGGGATAGTCCGGAGGCGGCAACGACGGAGAAGGCGCCGCCACTGGCACCTGCTGATATGGCGTAGGCACGACCGAGGAGAACGCATCCCCACTCTGCCCTTGCCCTTGCCCCTGCCCTTGCCCCACCTGCCCGCCCTGCCCCAGCTGTCCACCCAGGCCACCCATCCCACCCAGGCCACCCAAGCCACCCTGCCCAGGCACCCCCCTCCCAGCCGCCAGCTCCTCCCACAGCGCCGTAACAATACTCTGCACCCACCTTTCCCTCTCCTCCGTTCTCCGCACCTCCCACTTCCTGCTCGCATCCGCCCGGCCCTTCCCCATCCTTACAAGCGTCCACAAGTTGCTCAGCACGAGCACGACGATGACGAACCACAGAATGGTCGTGCTCGTGCTCTGGTCCCACGCGTCGCGGATGAGCTCGAGTGCGCCTTTGGTGCTGCGCACTGCGACTTGGAAGGCGCCGTCGAACGTGTCCCATGCCCATTGCAGCCCGCGCGCGTTGCGCTCGCGTTCGCGCTGCTTGAGGTCTTCGGGGGAGGGCATGCCTTTCTCGTTTGTGGATGCGGCGGAGGTGTCGGTAGGTAAGGTAGCGGGCGGGGCGGGTTCGAGGGCGACGGCGACGGCGGCGGCTGCGTCGATGCCTTCGGGGAGGAACTCGGATTTGTGGTCTTGGATGTACACCCGCATGCACCTTTCGAGCTCGGTGTGGTACACCTTCTGGCCGTCGATGGCTGAGCGCTCGATGATGCCTGACAAGAAAATGAGCATCTAAAAACCAAAGAAAGGTCAACCCAAACACACACCTTTAATAAAGCTCCTCCCCGTCCACTCCACCTGCGTCGTCACCAGCACCTTCGAGCTGATCGGGCCCGCCCACATGATGCACGTCCTTGTCTTGACCGAGAACACGCCCCCGCTCGGCACCTCGGGCGTGCGCGTCGTCGTCATGGTCGAGATGTAGTGCTCAAAGTCGCAGTGCACGGTCTCGTCTTTGAGCTCGCACTTGGTCTGCTTGGGCCCGAGCGAGCCGTTGAGCGGCTTGATGTACGACATGTTCCGCGTGAGCAGCTTCGAGCCGGGGGTGACGGGTGCCCAGTCGGATATTTGGATATCTGTAGAAAGGCACAGCCAGGTCAGAAACGATAGTCAAGGAGAGAGAGGGAGAGAGAGACGTACCGAACAGCTTTTGGTTCCCAGCCATGAACTCCTTGATGAACCCGCTCGCAAACATCAGATTATGTATCTGCTCCGGCGTACCAGGCACGACGACCTCCATCGCCGTTTCCGTATAATGCTTGCCCTCCTTCCACACGTGCACTGCGTCGCCTTCCGCGTCGCCGCCGCATTCGCACTCGCATTCGGAGCCGCCGCCGCCGCCGAGCCAGCACCAACACCACCAGCACCAACGGCCCCCCCTCCCGGCGCAGCCACGACGCCCTCCAACGAGCCCCTTCCGCTCGAGTGGAACGACGTGGTGTCCTCCGCCGGGCGAGCAAGCCTCCAGATGTTGTATATGACATCAAAGGTGGTATCGCGGGAGAGGAAGGACGCGAAGGTGTACTTGGCCTGGCGGGTGGTGATCTGGATGGCGTTGGGGATGACGAAAGCGGTCATTTTCTTTTCGAGTGAGGTTATTTCGTAGATGGGGATGGAGAGCTGTTGTTGGAGGGAGGAGAGGAAGGTGGGTTGGTTAGCATTGGGTTTGGGGGACGGAGGGGAATCGACAAGAGAGTGCATATATGCGCGTATAGAACGAGAAGAGACATAAAAGCGCAGAGAATGTCTGGCCTCTCTGTGGCGCAGACCGACGCAGCCCGATCTTAAATCGGTTGACGTCACGCGAACAGCGGGCGACGCGTCACAAAGGAGAAAAATAAAACAAAAACTCACATCTGTGATCCACCCAAAGATATTAGCATGGAAGCAAATATGGTTCTCCGAGATATATATCCGTCCTTGAATAAGAATCTCCCTCTGCAACGCGCACCCGTAGTCTACAAAAAAGACGCGTCAGAAAACCCTCCAAAAAAAACCAACCAAAACCACCCACCTTCAATCAAATAATCCCCCTCCGGCACCGTCGGGAACAGCTCATGGAAATCCGCATTCCTCTTATTACTAGCCACCGCAAAGCCCGTCACCGGTATATCCTCCTCCCCAATATCCAAATCACTACTATCCCCGGACCCACTCTCATCGCTCTCGTCCTCATCCGAGCTCCCGCCGACCCCAAGCCCGGAATAATAATCCGCGCGCACGCTCTCGTCCCCGCCCACCGTGCTCACGCCCCCAGCAGTCGTGCTCGACCCGTTCGGGTGGCGGTACTCCGCGGACCCCACATCCGACTTGGCAGACGACGTCCTCCTCGTCCTCCCCGGCGAGCCAATACTCGACTTGCGCGACTTGGTCGAACGCGGGGACAGATCCGCGCTCCTCGTCTTCCCATGCCCGTGCCCATGCCCGTGCCCATGCCCATTCGACTTATTGCTCAACGTGCTCGGCGCCGGCGACCTCGACAAATACGGATCCCTATCCCTCTCCCTCTCCTTATCCTTATCCTTATCCCCCGAGCTCTTCGACGACCCCGCGCTCATAATCGGCGGCGGCGAGATCTGCTGGTTATGCGCCGCCGACAGCGACGGGTTCGCCATCGCCAGCCCGGACGCCCGACGCGCGCTCGCCAGCCCCGTCGGCTTCCTTGTCGTCGACCGGCGCCACGGCCGCTTGCTGCTGCTGCTCTTGCCATCGCCGGTGGAGAGGATGCTCCCGGACGTGTTCTCCCGCTGCAGCACCGCGAGGCTCGCGCTCGATGCGGAGGGGGGGATGATGCCGTTGGGCAGGGGCGGGACGGGCGGTGTGTTTTGGTTTTGGTTTTGCTGCGGCCGTTGTTGTTGTTGCTGCTGCTGCTGCGAAATCCCATTCGGGAACTTATCATCCGTCGGACTCTCCACAATAGGCTTCATCGTCACCGTGCCCGTCGCCGCCGCATCTCCCCCACCACCAGCATTATAGTTCGCATTCGGACCCGACGCCGACCCTGGCCCCGTGCTGGCTGTCGCGGCGTCCGCAGGCGCCGTGGCAGCCCTCATATGGCCCCCGTTCCCATTCCCACCCGCACTCCCCGTGGCTTGAGCACCGCTGCTCAGCGCCGCAGCAGCCGCAGCGACGTTAATCTCAGGCGGCGTGCCCCCCTTCTTCGAGCCCCCTAACGACTTGTTCGACGGCTGCTTGCGGAGCTGGAAGGCCCCTGCGGCGAGCGACATGGCGTCGTTGCCCCTGTTGGTGTTGGTGTTGTTGGCGTTGGTGTTGTTGTCTGCGGTGGTGGTGTTGGTGTTGGTATTGGTGTTTGCCAAGGATGTTTTGTTCGTGTTCGTATTTGCGTGGGTGGCAGAAGCCGGAGCTGAGGTACCGCCGCCCCCGTTTTTTGATGCGGGCTTTGATGTCCCTGCACCACCAGTCTGAGCCTGAACGAATCCGTGTCTCGCCTGCGTGGGCGTCACAACGTCCTCTGGCTCCTCTTCCCGTTCTTCCCGTTCTCGTTCTCGGTCTTGGTGGTGGTCCT
Organism: Galerina sulciceps; assembly: GCA_023014345.1. Taxonomy (NCBI): domain Eukaryota; kingdom Fungi; phylum Basidiomycota; class Agaricomycetes; order Agaricales; family Galerinaceae; genus Galerina; species Galerina sulciceps. The sequence continues at coordinate 744,211 of JAEDXJ010000035.1, forward strand.
TGTTCCCTCCCTTCTCGTTATTCTCGTTATCGCTCTCGCCCTCGTTCTCGGTCCCCCGCCTAAAATACTCGTCCTCCTCGTCAGAATCAAGCTCCGCGTTCCTCACCAACGGCGACGGCGGCACGATCGTCACGTTCGGCTGCGTGCTGTTCGTCTCCGTGCTACCCCAGCTCCTGCGATCGCCCGCGCGGTGGTGGTACGGGGGGTCAACGCCAAGTGCGTCTGGGTCCCTGGTGCGGCTCCTGCTGCTGCTCCTGCTGCTGCTGGTGTTGGTGTTGTTGTGTGCCCCCTTCTCTTTTTCTTTCTCCTTGTCCTTCTTCACACTCTTACTCCGGTTCCGCCCACTTAAGGTAGCGACGATGCTCGGGATCGTACCGCTAACACCACCACTGCTACTATTCCCGCCTCTCCTCGAAGAAGACGATACACTAGACGGCGACGGGCTCGCAGGCGAGGTTAACCCAGACGACGATGCCGACCCAGAAGCGGACGCCGAAGCAGACGCAGCCCTATTCCTCGAAGCGCTGCTGCTCGCTGTCTCACTGGAGCGCGGGGTGGGGTAGGCCTCCGCTGAGACTCGTTCGTGGGATGCGTTGGTGCTGTGGGCGGTGCTGCTGCTGTTGGGAGTAGCGACTTTGACGAGTTTCTGGAGAAAGGTCGGGGCCATGCACTCGGTTCAATCTAGCTGACCCGTCCGAGTGTCGTCCGTCGTCCGTCCGATGGGTGATGGGTGATAGATGGCGGGTGCCAAAAAGATGAAGGATGAAGGATGAAGTCTTCTGCCAAATACAATGCGAGGAATGCGGGCGCTCGCTCGTTCGAGATCAGCGCTGAAATGCGAAAGAACAGAACTGGGGTTCGATCGCGTGAGTTCTTGTTCTTCTATGAATGTAGTATATTTAGACCCACACTGTGCTGTGCAAGTATATCAGAGCCTCGTAACCGCAGCACAAATCGTGGTCCCCACAAGCGATACAAGCGATAAGGGGAAAAAAGGAAGACTCCAGCGCCAGGCGAGGAGAACGGAGTACAGTAGGTGTGGTGGGAGGAAGGAAGGAAGGAAGATGGAGATGGGAGATGAAAGTGGTGGTGGTCCGGAAAACGTGCCCTTGATCGCATGTTCATCTTGGCATCCTCGCCTCGCCTCGTTGCCCGTGCCCATGCCGTGCCGGCTAAACCTTAAAATAAATTAACTTCCGCTTCGGAAACAAATTGTTCACGTGACGTTGATCAGGCGCTTTTTCTTCCTCTTTCGTATGTCATCGTCTGGTCGTTGGCTCTGTTGTCGTCGTCTAGCATGGCTTTAGCCTTGATGAAGCACGGCGTTGAATATGAGCCGCAGCTGTAGCTACATTACGTTTACTATGTCAAAATCCAACCCAACCTTGGAGAACTAAAGTCTGGAAGGAGCCGAAATGACAATTGTCAAAGGGCGCTTGAGCCATTGACCCGACGCCAAAATGAAACAATTAAAACACGCAACTCCAGTATGTAAAAATAAATGCTGGGCTGTCAATAAGGCGTCATTCACTGGGCAGTAACAAACTTCTGTCAGGCCAGAGGCCCTGGGATATTCTATGAGACGGGCGCTTCTTTTTACGCATGCTTCTGACTCAGTGCAGCCCTCCTCTCGGAAGGTCTGACTCAAACGAGATCACACCGCAGGACGCGTCAACCGACGCCAAAATGAAACAAAAGCGGTACGTAAAAACTGTACAGGCATCCGCTGGGCAGTAACAAAGGTCATGGTAGAGGAACATTTCACTGCAAGTTATTTGGAGCTTTTGACAATGAGTTTCTATAATCAAGCACCGAAGTAAAAAAGCATTATACATCATAAGTACCCTAGGAATGTAAGCCTAACAAGATAATGATAATTTACACACCAGAACTCGACACACCAGGACTAATCGGATAAAAAAGCGCCTTATTATTCTCATACGGAGGCCTTACAAACCCAACCTCCCCACCACTCGCAGGGTCCGCTAGCAACCGCTCAATCCTGACCACATTATCCCTACACACACCCCCAACCACCGCAGCGCCCCTCCCAACATACTTCTCAGCAGCAGCCCCATATGCACTCAACGCACTCCGATAATCCCCCAGGCGGAGATACCCATACCCCATATAATGCAACGCGATCGCCAGCTCCGCCTCGTTCCCTATATGCGAGACGTGCGTAAGATACAGCTTGAGGAACCTCCACGCCTCTGCGTCCCTGTCGAGCCTGAAGAGCACCACGCACAGGTCCCGGGTGACCACTGCCTGAAGGAGCGGAACGTCGATCGTTTCAGCTAGCGACCAAGCCTCTTGGATGGTAGCCAGAGCCTCTAAGACCCTGTCCTCTCTGTATTGCACCTCCGCGATCGCACAGCACGTATTAGCGAGGAAAGTCGCGTTCCCCACACGTTTGAGCATGGTTCTAGCGCGCTCGAGGTATGACAGCGCCTCGGGAAACCGTTCAGCCATGTGCAGAGCATGCGAAACGGAGACGAGACTCCTGCCATGTATAAGGTCGTCCGAAAGGCTAGCGCACTTCTCCTCAACCGCCAGCGCGAGCGAAATGAGGGCGTCCTTGTCCGTATTTTCCTTATCTAAATTAACGGCATACCCAGTGCGGACGAGGTCCATCCCACAGAGGCCAGTAAGCTGCTGCATTTTGGGGTTGTTGGGGGACAGGTTGTTAAAAAGCTGATATGCCTTCCGTATGTGCTCGTCGGAGAGGCGATAGTCGCCAATTAGATAACAGGTGCTTCCGAGGCACCACATAGCTTCTGCTATGTACCGCTCAACTCCATAAGCTTCAGCCACTGCCATTGCGTAGGTAGCCGTCTCGGGACTGGGCTTCGTGTCACAGCGGTGCCAGCAGAACGCGATGAGAGCCTCCATAGTTTCGTCAGACAAGTGCGTAGCCTGCGTTGTAGATGAGCCGAAAAGGATGGACTGGATGTTGGTATCTTCAGCCGCCATTGCCTTCGACCTGGCTGAAAATTCAGGATCACCGTACCGACAGGCGTGGTCCAGAACATATCGACAGCACGACAGACGGATCTGATCTCGGAAAGCATCCTCGATCCTGCTGTGCTGCATAAACGACTGAACAACAGGGACAACGAAGAGAATTGGCGAGTCAGAGTCCTTCTGTTTATTCTCAACTAACAACCCCGCCTTCGACAGAGTGGCGGTAGCAGAAAGAATCGCGGCCGTCTTGAGTGTCGGTGCCCACCAACGGAGGTTCTCTTTCGTCGTTCCAGCCGGCAACAAAGAGAGAATCGAAAGGAGAAGAACCGCGTTCGGGTTCCGCTTCACGAGCTCGCTGTCCACCGAAAGACTTATACTCCGACTCATACTCTGCTCGGGGTTATCAGAAAGCAAGTCCGGCCCAGACTCCGACCACGCATCCAGCAGCTCCTCCGCCGACGAGTGCCCGTCCTCAGCCAGATTCGCCATCAGCGTGACAGCGAACGGCATGTACCCCAGCACACCGACTAAACGACCGACGCCCGGGTCGTCCTTCGAGCTCGGGTTGATTTCGTGGAAAATGCGCATGCAGGACTCTTCATCTGTCGGTTCGATGTTCTTCGACTGCCACTTGATCGCGGTGGGACAGGGCGGACGGTTCCCGCGCATCGTAACCAACAACGCGACGTGCTCCAGCTTAGCGAGCGTGCGGAGTATGTCCTCGACCTGCTTCTGCGTCCCACCAGGCGCGTTCCACGGCGTTTCGAAGTTATCGAGGATGAGCAAACGAGGGTCCGTCGAGGTGTTGAGTTCCGATACGATCTTGTCGAGGGTGACTTGCTTGTCTCCGGGCACTTGCAGTTGAACATGCAGCGTTTCGAGGAAGAGAGCAGCAGACGTCGCCCCGTTGCATGGCACCCAGACGTAATTCCCATTCGCAAACCTCTCTTGGACAAGAGGCGACTCGACGACTGCTAGAGAAACCGACGTTTTCCCCATCCCGCCTGGGCCGAGGATGCATACGCGAGATGTATCCTCCTTTACGAGTAACTGCGCGATCTCTTCGACAAGGCTATCGCGCCCATGGAACACCTCTGGTTTTAGCGGGATCTGCTGGCGCGCAACGGTGTCTGAGCGGGGTGTCAGGGCGGATTGCTTCAGGAGATCCTGGAATTCTTCGATTTTGGCCACAGCGTGCTTTACATCCCTCGCAATGTCGTCGACTTTATTCGCCATCTTCTCGAGACGGGTGTTAAGCTCCTGCAGGAGGTCGGAGTCACGTAGGTCGTTGGAAAGCTGGAGGAGAGGATTGTTAGATATGCCGATGTACATACATGTCCACGCAGAAACATACCTGGAATTTCTCCAGCGCAGTAGACAGCCGGTCGATACAGTCCTCCAGCGTGTTCGTATTAAGCTCTCTGTAAACCGCGATCACCCATCTGTTCTGCTCGTTTATTTCCGTCAAATCTTCGTTGATTGAGCCGAGTGTGCTTTGGAGAGATGATGAGCAAGTACTCCTCAACCAGGATTAATGGTAAGGGCATACCTGAGCAGTCCTCTAATATCCCCCTCGATCCCCTTTGCGGCTCTAACCACCACCTCCCTGCTTCCCTCGTCGTTCTTCGCCGTCACATGCGCCACGATCACAACCATAAGATGGCCGACTCTATCTTGTAGCTCTTTGACTTTTGATTCGACAGCCGATGCCTCCTAATGTACAGTATTTTTTTCGACAGTCCACAACCTCAGGCTTTCAAATGGCGGAATCTGACGAACCTCGCAAACCTCGATAATCTTCAGCGCAACTTCAATCGACTCTTTCAATAACGGAACCGGTATGACCCCAGCTGCGGATTGTAGCACCGCGAGCACCTCCTTCGCGCTGGCTGTTACATATTGCGTTGTTGTTGGAATTATCGACTCGTGTAATTCCTGGATTCAAAGTCAAGTATTCGTCAGAGTTTTACAAGGTGAATCAGGCTTTACAAGTTGTCACCTGTTCAACACCCGTTGTCGTGATATGCTCCACGGTAGTCGCGCTATGCTCCTCCACTTTGGGTTTTGGGGCGACCACAAGTTGGTTTTGTGACGGTTTCTGAAAGATACAAAATGGCATGTCACCGGCCAGCGGGTTTTCATAGCACGAATAGCCACTAACCTTGACCACATCAGCTTGTGCCTTCGTGGGGTTCTTGGACTTCCGTTTGCTGGACCGAGGAAACCAAGAGAAACAGCCAGCAGACGTAGTAAAAGCAAAACAAAGATGTGGTGGGCCTATGCTACACGGCCGCTTCTGAGTCTGATCCTCGACAAACGGGCGCAGTCGTTACGAACATGCCGAGGCAGAGGGTGTGAAGACTTTGTGGAGTTGGCAAGGAAAGGCTGATCGCTATCATGAGTGACCGCGACGAGTGTTGTGGCTGTGCTTTTGGTGCATCAGAAAATACGAGCGGGAGAGGGCAGAGTCGGAAGATGAAATGACAACGGTTGAGATAAGACGAAAATAACAGATCGACAATTTCTAAATGCTACATATATACTACAAGTGATGGTACAAAAAATGTAATAATTTCACGCAGAGTCCATTCATTATTAACATCAACCAGAGGTTCGTCACAAGAACGATAAAATCCACTCGTCTGTCTTTATCTGCCAACCATCAGCAAAAGCCTCACGCATACGCCTTCACATCCTCCGCCGACGGACCCTCTGGCTCGTCGGACGCCGCGAGGTTGCACTGGTGGAACGCGCGCACCTCCTCGGGCTTGAATGCGCCGACGACGGTGTGCAAGAGACCGCGGTTGTGGAAGAGGACGAAGTCGTCTTCTTGCCTATATAAACACGGGCATGGTAAGTTTAAAGGAAAGTAGAGATGGAAGGGGTCGCACCAGTCGTGTGGGTATATCAGCTACGAGATAAAATATAAAAAACAGTCAGTCAGTAAACAGGGTGTGAAGATGTGAGAGACAGCAGACGCACAGAAGGGGCGATGCCGGGTCGTTGCATCTTATAAAGCAGCTCGCGGACCTCTTTCAGGTCAGTGAGGTGTGCGCCGTCGGGGTACAGCGCCCCATCACGAGAGGCGCCTGCAGGGAGGGGGTCGATAAGGAGCTCCATCGCACCGCATGGGTGTACCTCGAAGTGCAGATCCCCCGTTCCGGGGTTCTTCCACAGCTAGAAAAGACCATACGTCATCGTCAATCCTCCACTCAAGAAGAAAGAACAGAGGGCTCACCACAGGGAACGTCTTCACCTTGTCCTCCTCCCACTCCGGCAGCTCCTCCAGCGGCAGCTCGAGCCCCTCCGCCTCGATGCCCAGCCCAGTAGGCAGCGCATGCGCCGGGGCCATCCACACATACGGATGCGGGGCGTACTTCACCCTTGCCCTCACCGCAACGCTCTTCAGCTCCTTCGGCAGGATATCAAACATCACCTTCCCCGAAACGAAAGCCGTCGTGCCCAGCGGCACATCCAGCACGTCCCCGGTTCCATCATCGTACCTCGCCACCTGCCGCTTGCCGCGCGGCACCGTGAGCCCATAGAGCGTCGTCACACGGGGCGGGTTGAGCTCGTACAGCGCAGCATCGATGTGCCACCGATAGAACCGCGTCGCGCCGTTCGCCTCGTCCGCGGGGGAGACGCGGGTCTTGTGGAAGGTCGTGTGCGAGGGGTGCTTGAGCTTTGCCTCGGCGAGGCCTTCGTGGTTGTACACCGTGCCGTTGCCGATGAGCTGCACCTGCGGGACGGAGGGGATGGTTTTGAGGTCGGGGTGGAGGATGGACTTTTTGGTGGAGCCGGTTTTGTTGTTGCCGTGCCCGTAGCTCTCGGATTGTGGGTCAAAGGCCTGGTGGATGGGAAAGGTAAGAGAGTTAGGGGCGATGGTGAAGGATCTTGAGGGAGATAACGGACCTTTGTTAAGGCGTATTGCTGAGCTGGGGTCACTTTTGCGTTCTTGAACAGGAGTGCGCCATGCTAAGACCCGATGAGGAGGATGCCATGTATTCCAAGTGGGTATCGATACGCACCTTGTACAGCGCCTGCTCGATCTCCTTGAACTGTTCGGGGCTAACATCCGCTGGGTTCACCCCTATAACCTCCCGTCCGAAATCAGCGAGCTTGGAAGCATCTGCAGACGCAGGCAGTGGAAGAGGGACGAGTTCGATGGCCATCGCTGTAGTTAGTATGTAGTAGATTCCGATAAGAAACGGTGCTACTCCATTTTAACTGCTCCAAGGTCCGAGGGCCTCGATTTATCTCAAGTCACGATGTTCATGGCATTGACCCATGGAAGATATATCATGCAGCACATGAATGAGGAGGCGCTGTCAATGCCTGACATCGGTCGGACATGGAATGAAAACGAAAATAAAGCGAAAGAATAAGTGTTGAACTTTGAAGTTGAGAGAGGCAATTGCATTGGTGACAGGCGATAGTCGAACGTCCCAACACGTCACAGAGACAAACGGGCAGTCTTACGAGCCCTGTTTGTGATATCTGACGAGGTGTAACCAGCAACGAAGACCGCCTGGACTGCAAGCTTTAGCCCCTGGGGGATGGGAGTCAAGACGAGGAAGTAAAACTGAAGGAATTTTTTTTTTTTAAATCATCGCTATTCATGACCTACCTATGTCAAGGTATTGAAAGATCAAAGCATGTAGCACATGAAGAAGAAGGAGGAGGAGCTGCCAGTGTCAATGCCCGACATCGTAAAGACATAGAAAGAAGAGCGAAAAAGAGAAAATAGGTGTCGAGAGGTTCGAGCTCACATCCTCGATTCAAGCCGAGAATCAATCCTAACAAGCACACAGGCGCCCGGAAATTGAAGTGCTCAAACGCCAGGCAAGCAAAGGGCACTTTACAGACCCTGTTGACCTATCTGATGAAATACAGCCCCAATCAAGGACGCCTGGACTGCAAGCTCAGCTCTCGGCTTGGGAGGAGTCGAGAACGGATGAAAGGTATGAACATATGCATCACGAAGTAGAATGTAAAGGAAAGAAATATTGAATAGTAGTGAAAAGAAAGATAAAAGGGAAGTGAGAATAGGGCGAAAAATAAAGGTTGAACCTGGAGATGTCTTGGTGGAGGCAAGTGCTTTTGGTGGCAGGCGGTCAACAACCATCCGAGTGCACCCACATCAATCGGACAACAGGTAAGTCTGAAGGATTTCTGTTGTCCTATCTGACGATATATACCTCGCAAGTAAGACCGCCTGGACTGCAAGCTCTAGCCTTGGTAATGGGAGTGAGAAAGTAAAAGTAAAACCGAAGGAGAATTTTTTTTAATCATCGCCATTCATGACCTGCCTATGTCAAGGTATTGACGAGGGGCTGCCAGTGTTGGTGGCCGACATTGGACAGACATAGGAAGAAGAAAAGAAAAATTGAGTGGTGATAGGTCTGGGGTTACCCATTTCCTCGATTCAAGCCGAGAATGAACTGCTGAACTGTGTTTACAGGCGCGAAGAGGCTTCCAGTACTTTCGGCAGGCAGGCAAAGGGCACATCTTACCCTGTTGTCCTATGTGACGAAAGACAGCCCTAACCAAAAACAACTGGACAGGAGTGCAAGCTATCGGCTTAGCCTGAAAATTAGCTACATATTGAGGAATATGCATGGGATGGAAGTGGAAAGAAAGAGAAATTGAGTGTTCTGCTTTGGGACACAGCTTTCCTCCACGTCAAGTTGAGAGGTAAGTGCACAGGCAAACGACATTTGATTTTCAAACGTCAATTAGGCAGAAGGTACCTCTTATGTACCCTGTTTGTCCTTTCTGACGAGATATAACGCCGCATATAACAAGTGCCTGGGCTGCAAGCTCTAAGCTTGGGAGGAGCAAGGGAGGAGAGTGAAAGTTACTTATATCGAGGAAAGGAAGTGAAACGGAAAGGGCTCGAGATTGACACGATCACACCATTCATAATCTGCCTTATATAGCACCGGCATCGCACAACGAAATTGGAATTCATGATTTTTGGGGTGTTGCATGGGCATAAAGCAGTATAGCGAAACATACATACAACTGTGCATGCGAAAAGGTAATGTATGGCAAAACCAGAAGGAAAAGAGGTGATCCATCTAGATTGTCGTCTCGTAGGGAACAGGCACGATCGTTTGGGGTGCGTTGTCGGAGGTTGAGACAGTGCGGGCTTCCCGAGGGAGTTTAGGGATGCGTCGCAGGTTCACTCGCTCTGTATCATTCGTTCATATATGAGGATTCATTCAAGCTAAAAAAAACAGATAATTCAAGTCAACTCACCGCCCTTCTCCTTTGCAACGACGTGGGCATCGTGGTTGGCCTTTACTCTATCCAAGAACTCCTGACGGCACTTTGAGTGGCGGACGTGTTCGAGACGGAGGTTCACCCGCTTCTCCAGGTAGCGGTTGCCGACGACCTTGTACACGATGACACCGACGGCGGCGGGAGTGACGTTGTACACAATTCCGGTGCGGCTAAAGGAATCGAAGCCAACCGCAATTAGCTGTGCGCAGATGAACATTCGGAAGAGACAAGACTACGTACCCATGGTAGTATTTATGAGGCATGCCCTTTTGCTGGGCCGCGTTGGCCTTGATGTCGACAATGTCTCCTACGTGGTAGTTGATGAGGAAAGTAGACAGTTTCACGGGGCCATGCTCTGAAATGAAAAAAAAAATACGAGATCAGCACCTCTTTCATCGACAACCAGCAGAACAGCTCGCACCCTTGAAGCCCCGCTTGAACATATGGCGCGTGCGAGCGCGGTAACCGAATGAGTGAGGCATCTTGAGGACTGCACAGAATCAGCATTTATCCCAACGTACACAGCAAGCAGCAGAACGGGACTCACAGCAGGCGTTGTCGTTGTCCTATCCGATGTTCTCGACTACACAATTTGGTGTGGACCGGGAATCGCCGAGTGGCTTGAACGGTTCTGTACAGTTGTGGCGGTGCCCCAGAGCCTAATTTGCTTGTCCCTGTTTGTCCACCTCCCAATTCGCTGCTCGGTGAGAAGAGAGTTTTCGTTGTGACCGCCAATCCTCAAGAACTCACGTCGTCGTCGTCGTCCCCATCGTCGACCTCGCTCGTAAACAAAAACATCAACTAAAATGCCCAGGTAATATCCTCGCTCTTCCTACCTGCGAGCTCATGTGTTAACGATTGCGAGACCAGGGCCCCACGGAACCACTCCAAGACGTGAGTTTGCTTTTGATCTCTAGATACCCTTCGTCAAGATCCACTTTTATGTGGAGGGTGATAGCAGTTGTGCTGACAAGCCAATGCTCCCCATTGTCTGTTACTCTGTAACAAACATACAGTTACAACGTCCCCCGCCGACCTTTCGGTTCGGCCCGTCTCGATGCTGAGCTGAAGGTACTGTCCTTTTGATTTTTCCCTCTTAATCCCCCTTTAACAACTTCACTCAGCTCGCTGGCGAGTACGGCCTGCGCAACAAGCGCGAAATCTGGCGTATCGCGCTCATCCTCTCCAAGATCCGACGTGCCGCTCGTGAGCTGCTCAAGCTCGACGACAAGGACCCCAAGCGCCTGTTCGAGGGTAACGCCCTCATTCGTCGGCTCGTGCGCATCGGTGTGCTCGACGAGACCCGCATGCGCCTCGATTACGTGCTCGCCCTTAAGGTTGAGGACTTCTTGGAGCGCAGGCTTCAGACGCAGGTGTTCAAGAGCGGACTTGCGAAGAGTATTCACCATGCGCGTGTGTTGATCAGACAGAGGCACATTCGGTGCGTACCTATACCTTTTCTCTGCTTATTTTAATCATGTTTTTTCTTTTTCCAGTGTTGGAAAGCAAATCGTCAACGTCCCGTCCTTCGTCGTCCGTCTCGACTCCCAAAAGCACATTGACTTTGCACTCACCTCGCCCTATGGAGGAGGCCGCCCCGGACGTGTCAAGCGAAAGCGTGCTGCCGCTGCTGCCAAGAAGGAGGAAGGAGGTGACGATGATGAAGAAGAGTAGATTAATCGCACGCTTCACACTCTTATGTTTTTTTGTTGTACCGTATGCCGTTAACTCTATGCTATGATGATGCATGCGCTCCTCACACTGCTTGTTGGTTAAGGATAGAATCCATTGTTTTGTGCTACTACGAAAAACCTGTCCGAATAGTGGGATTAAATATTGGGAATGGGTGGGCTTCCGTGTTGAATACATGTTCTGGAGACCAAATGAATCAACGACGACGACCTAATTCTTGAGAACAGAGGCTTACCATCCAGCGATAGCACATAAGAGCTCTCAAATAGCAAATACAAGTACTTCAACGTCTCACTCTGCACCCCACCAAATAGCGTCAGCCCTCGCAAAACCCAAACTAAATTCAAAAAAGAAAAACACACCAAAAAGAACGTCTCCATCTTATCCTCCTGCCTCGCAGGGTTCTCATCCACATTGACGACCGTCGCATACCCTCCACTCCCCTCGACACGGCAGTGCTTCTCGATGGCCTGGAAGATGCGCCAGCCGTGGTCGCGGTAGCGCTGGTCGCCCGTCAGCCGGTACGCGAGGAAGAGAGACTCGACGGTTTCGGGGCGCAGCATGTATCGCGCGTCGTAGGGTGGGAATTCGCCGATTCTAGTTGGGTGTGGGAGGGATGGAGTGAGGTGAGTATGGAGAGGAGGAAAGGGAGGGAAGAGAGGACTTACGCTGCGCCTTTGATGTACCAGTCTGGAGGGGCGTTCGGGTATGCGTCCATTCCGTCACTTGGTACCCGGAAGTACACGATCTCAGGAGAAAGCCCGCTAGCCAGAAGTAAAGCCAACTTTAGTTAAGCCCAGCCAGATAAAAGAGCGAGAACAACTCACGTAGCAGTATCATGCGTATGCATGCACGTCTTGACCAGCTCCACGCCCGTCTTCCAATCTCGCAAACCCTTCTCGGAGAGCTCGTCCGGGCGCGGGGGGATTGACACCGGGTGTACTAGCGCGCCGGTACGTGTGGCGCCGAGCATGAGGGAGCCGCCGAGGAAGCAGACGAGGTGGTCCTGTTTGGGGGTGAGGCGCCATGTCCTTGTCATTTTTAAAGAGTGGTGTCAGTTGGGCATTCATGACTGCAACCTGCGAAGAGGGTGGTGATGGGCAAGCGATACTCACAAGTCGCCGTTGGCGTCGTCTTCTGGTACGAGCTCGGAGGTGTAGGTCAGCTTGTTGCCCATGCTTTGTTGGAGGAGGTAGGCGTGTATCGCGTCCATGGCGTCTTCGTACATCTTCAAGAATTTAGCCAATATTAGCTTGCTGTTAGGAGAGTGTGGTGAAAGACACGTACATCTCGGTACACCTTTTCAGAGCTGTTCTAAAAAACCCAAACATCAGGAAGAGAGCGAGGCTAAGATAGGAGAGCAGGACGGACAGTTTGGAGGTATTGTTTCCTACAGGAAAGAACCGGATGTGAGTATTTAAGGGAAAGAGGCGGACATTTATGTGGCAAACTTACAATAAATACTCATAGAAAGAGTCCCCTCGAGACCCAAGACGAATTACAGATGTGTCAAATTGACCATCTTCGATGCTGGAAATATTTCAGTCACGAGAATCTCGAACAACACGCCAACAAACCGCATAAATACCGACGCCAAACCATGAGGAAGCCTAGCACGTTTGACCACGTCCATTACCTATCCCAACCCAATAAGTACAACCCAAACCAAAAACACAAACAAAAACCCAACCTTCTCAACAGCGCGCCAATACTCCTCCCTCCCGGTCACCTGGCTCAAATAACGGAACTCAAGCTGGAGCGTGGCAACCTCCGCGATGCTCGACAAGCCAGGGAAGTCCTTCGTGTGGTACCCCCTCTTCTCAGCGAGGTTGATGACGGGCAGTGGGAGGCCAGACGGTGTGTCGAAGGCGGGCAGCATCCTGTCTGCTAGCTCGGTCGCCTTTTGGAGGTAAACGGGGTCGTGGTCGGATAGGTGGTACGCGGAGAGGAGGCCCCCGAGGACGCGGATCGTGGTCTGAAGACGGCGAGTGGGGGTGCATCGTCAGCCGGGTGTTGTCGCCGAGAGAGGATGGAAAAGGAAGGAAGGACGCACCTCGAAGGTGCTGAAATTGTCATCACGCTCGAAGGACAGCTTTTGAGCCACCCAGTCACGAGCGCGAGAGTATTCGTCTTTCAGGCCCATTATTTGCAGACTGTCGAGGACGTCTACGACCATGTACCCGATTCCGCCTGCTTTTGTTAGGTTGGACCCTCTTTGACTTATGGGGTGGTACTCGTCGTCGCCCATAGCATTTTTTTCTGAAGAGATCGACCATTATCTTTCACAGTAAACCCCTCAGATTGTAATTGAACAGGGCGTACCATATGCATGCCACGAATGCTATGCAAGATAGGTTAGCCAAGGATTCGGTACACATTGAAAACCTGAACACACTCTGAATGCCTCCACTACAGCGTCGCGTTTTTCTAAGTCAGGTGGGAGATAAGTTAGTGTTGTTTGATGGGCCACCGGTGTTGCATCGTAGTGTTCTGAGAATCCAATCCATTCGTCGAGAAACTTGATAAGGATAGAGGGGTTCTGCACCCATGAAGGAAAGGCAAAGAGTGAGCGAGGTGACTTGGACGTAAATGCCGACACGAAAGGGGGTCGTACCAAGTAAAGATAAATCCCAGCAGCTAAGAGAACGGGTATCCAAATGAGTGTGGGCGAGAAGGGAGAAGCAGCGCCGCCAGCTGTCGCGCTCTGTTGAAGAATAAATAGGTCACGCATACTGCATACTTACAACCAGAAATAAACTTACCTCTCTCCTCTGTTTAGGGGCATCCAGTGCCTTCTTCGGAGTTTCCTTCTTTCCCTTTTTGCGTGCACGAGCGTCGCTCATATCGACCAGTGTTGGTCGTGGTCGTTGGCTTCCATTGAAGTTCCAACGGGGTTGCGATCATTACCTGGCGCCCTCCTGGGAGCAATCGGAGCGACGGATCAATTGATCAACGGAATGGTTTAAAGCTTGACTTGAACTTCGACGTCGAATGTCCCCCCAACCTGTTTCTCTTGGATATAATTATGTGCGCTGGAAAATCTACTGGCTGTGATCTCTTTAAAAAGACACGCAAACGGACTGGACAATGGACGAGTAGAGAACTGCACTTGTTTACTCTGTCATCCTTGGTAACCAAACGGCGAACTGGTTATGCTTTCCACAAGTCTCGAGGCACAACCATACCGCGGATAAGCTCAGTCGTAAATCTTCAAATAGTCGTCTCAGGTTTATCCCAGGAATTTTAAAATCGAGAGTTCTTTGGCATATGCGGTACGTGGATATTCCGCATTTAATTTTTCATGCACATCGATGATTTAAATGCATGCCAGCTGCAAGTAATCCCATTATGACGGCCTAATATATGTCGATGTATAAGAACTTGATCACAAAATTCTCATCGGATACATGGCCATGTTCTTAAATTCTTTATCGAGTCGGGCTCATAACATTCGACTATCATACAAATCCACACACATGCGTCATAACTACATATGTAAGGGTTTCATCCTATTTATCGTGTCAATTATCTTAAGATACTACCCTTTTATAGAGAAGAACCAGGACAACATACCTCCAGTGGCTCAATGGTAGTTCACTTCATTTTAATGTTGAGGTAGAAGTCACCCACCAATTGCCCTCTTTCGGTGGACATATTACCGTAATCTTGGTAATTAACCTTGAAGTAAGTGACGTCCCCTGGTGCAACGACGTTGTGTACTCCGTTAGCGTAGGAGGAATACGTTTCGCCTGGTGGAATGGTCTCCCTTGAGTAGTCCGGCTTAATAACAATCACAGGGACGATATTTTCATTTTTAATGTACAACCAATAAGTGCTGGAATCCTGGCTGCCTAGACACGCGGTTAGAGCTGGACGCATCATGCAAAATTTAATGCCCACCTCCAGTAAATAATTGATCTTGGGACGGCATATTTGTCAAACTGCGTCAGCCTAACGAAACAAGGAGTCAGACCACAATGATCAGACGATGGACTGGTATGGGGTTATACAAGCTAAGTTCTAGAGGTCTTGCTGTGAGATGTTTGGTAATGAATGAGTAATAAAGTGGACTTCCAAGGCCATTATATACCTCACTGGCAAGCCCAAGGATACCAAATCTAAATCTGGGGTAATACCACAAGCGCTCGGCAGCACATTTCATTGTGTATCTGGGATAGTACGTCCATGTGTGGCTAATCAGCAAACCCGAATCCTATCTGCTGACCAGGCCAATCTGTCCTCACAGCTTCTATCTACCAGTAACTTGTAATCCGGAATATGTCTGTCCCGACTTCATCTCGCTCTAATCCTGTCAGATCAATTTCACTTCCTCCGTAATCGCCCTCAGCACTCGATTAACACGTCAAAATATCATCAGTCCATACGATTATTTATAGTTGTCTGGTCAATAAGGCGATGCGTTAAACTTGAGCTTCTGAACCTTGGCATTAATTACCATACAATAACCTTCGTTGCTCTCTGTAGGACTAATTGTAGAACAGATTATTTGTGGCTCTCTCATAACGTCGATCATCGAGACCCAAGGGTGCGAAATATTGCACGCAGTCATGAATCCCGCCAAAGCGATGCAGAAAATCCCCTAGACAGCCTGAGAGAACTTCGACGGTGATGTAGGTCATGGAGACTATAGTATCGGCGCCGTCTTATATATCCTGTCAGTGAGAGGAGTAGTCAGCTGAAGTAGGTAGTCGGAGTTTTGACTACCCCGAAGCACGGCCTGTTTGTTGTTTCGACCTCACAAATGCTCATTTATCCTATGCCGTCGCTTCGCACCCAGAAGTACCCGATCTCAGTCAGGAGAAAGCCCGCTGGCCAAAAGGACTGGCCAAAAGGAAAATCAACTCGACTGTGAGCCCAACCAGATAAGAGAGAGGACCCGACTCAGACAGCAGTATCATGCGCTATCATGCGTGTGCATGCACGCCTTAACCAGCTCCATGCCCTCCTTTCAGTTGCGCAAAGCCTTCTCGGAGAGCTCGTCCGGGCGCGAGGGGATGGACACAGGGTGCACTCAGAGCGCCAGCCTGAGTGACGTCACCAGAGTCCTCCAGCTCTAGTGACGTCATCAGAGTTGGTGTGGCGCTGAGAGGGTATCGTCTTCGGGTACGAGTGGGTCAGCTTGCTCCTATGCTTTCTGGGAGGAGGTAAGCATATACCGCGTACATAATGTCTTCATACATCTGACATGCGACGACTATTAGCTTGCCGCTAGAGGAGAATGGAGTTGGATCACACGTACGTCTTGGTACACCTTTTGAGAACATAAGGACGAGAGAGAAACTATATAGGAGAGCAGGACGAACGGTTTGCAAGTGCTGTTTCCTATAGGAAAAGACAAGTTACGAGTATTTTAGGGAAGGATCCAGACATTTATGAGGCAAACTTACAATAGATACTCGTAGAAAGAGTCTCCTCAGGAACCAAGACGAATTACAGAGGTGTCAAACTGAGCATCCTCGACGCTGAAAACATTTCAATCACTCAAACCTCCAACACACGGGTAACCCAAACCAAAAATAAAAATAAAAACCCAACCTTCTCAACAGCGAGCCAATACTCCCCTCTCCCAGTTACCTGGCTTATACCGGAACTTAGGCAAATGCACGGGTAACCCTCGGGTATCTCGAAGCCTACCCGTACCCGTACCCGTCGAAACCCGTACCCGCATACCCACGGGTTGACCCGCCACGGGTATGCAAGGGTCGCGGGTATGCTGCGGGTCATGTTAGTTAGCAGCGAGAGCAAGGTAAGCAATGACATTACATCGTTAATGCTGCGCACAACGATCGCAACGAGTAGCTCTGAGGCGCAATTCGGGGTTCTAGGGACCCAACAACGGGACTGGACGAGGTACGAGGGTTGAGCGACGAGAACGAGGAATAAAGCAATGATGAAACGCACAGCCCCGAGCGAGAATAATCGTCGGATGAGAATAAAAACGCGAAAATAGTGCAAAAATAGATGTCGGCGTATGAGGGGAGTGCGCAAACCGAACGGCGGCTTAACAGGGTCAGTTTCTGAATGTCCTCCGATAGTGCACAATTCGCTTTGAGAGCGGTCGAAGCGTGCAACGCACGTCTAATGCGTACGGGAAAATCTGAATTCAAGTGCGCAGAGATTCGCGGTGTGGATCAATGTAGCTAGAATTAAATTATTAGCACTAAATAAAATATTTAGAACGAACAATGGGACAGGTGGTATCTCGGAGCTTGGTGTTGGCTGCATATTTGGCGCAAATGTTGTAAATGTTCTGCAGACCGTAGGATTTCTAAAATATATTGCACGGGTAGACGCGGGTTGAGGGTACATGGCTACCTACCCGTACCCGTACCCGTCGGTACCCTTACCCGTGACCCGCACGGGTATGGGCAACCCGTGCATTTCCCTACCGGAACTCAAGCTAGAGCATGGCTGCCCCCGCAATGCTGGACAAGCCAGGGACGTCGTTACCTACCCCTTTCCGCAAGGTTGATTACGGGCATTGGGAGGCCAGACGGCATGCCGAATGCAGTAAGAATCCTGTATGCGAGCTCGCTCGCCTTTTGGAGGTAGACTGAGTCGTGGTCGGACAGGTGGTATGCGGAGAGGAGCCCCCGAGGACGTGGATTGTGGTCTGCATCGTCAGTCGTGGATTTTCGGCTGCGAGAGGGCACATAGGGAAGCTACATCTGCCGATCACACTCGTTCTGTAGAACAATCACAGTGTGCCGAAGGCATCGGTGTTGTCGAATTCGACAGAGTGGGGTGGAAAGTGTATGGTAGGCCTGGTGGCGGCGGCGGAATCCTCACGGCGGGGTGGTAGGAAGGTCTCGGCGAGGGGTAGCGGGTTGGCTGGGGTGTATTCGGCGAGGGATAGCGGGTAGGGTAGGGTGGGTTTAGCGGGTTGGTGGGACATGGCGGGAATGATCTAGCAATTCGGGAAACAACCTTTCCAAATTTCGGCAACGGGATGGGGGGGAGGAGACGGCGTCTGTCCGTCGCCGATGCGGGTTAAAAACCTCTCGGAGAGGGGTAGCGGGTAGGGTGTGGTGGGTTCGGCGAGTGATAGCGGGTGGGGTGGGGTAGGTTCAGCGGGTTGGTGGGACGTGGTGGGAATGACCTGGAAAGCAGCGAGCGGCACCATGCCAAATTTCGGCGATGGGTTGGGGAGGGGGGAAGAGACGGCATCTGTCCGTCGCCGAGACATTCTGAACCCGTCTCGGCGAGGGGTAGTGGGTAGGGTGGGATGGGTTCTGCGGTTTGGTGGGGTGTGGCGGGAATGACCTTGAATGTTGTGAGCGGCATCATGCCAAATTTCGGCAATGGGTTGGGGAGGGAGGAGCGTCGGTGTCTGTCCGTTGCCGAAGCGGGTTTGGGATGTCTCGGCAAAGGGTAGCGGGTTGGGAGGGGGTAGTCAGGAAAATTAAATGGCAGGTTGGCAGGATAGGACAGGGATGGTATATGGGGTCGGGAATGTATTTGAAGAGTGGGTACGTTGCCGAATTTTGGCGAAGGGATGGGGGAAGAGATGGCGTCAATTAAAATACAGGTCGCCGAAGCCGGCTAGGTGAAAGCAGCCACGGCGAATAAATAATAAAACAGGAATTGGTGTCATTGTAATAGTGGTGAAATTTTAAAATACTTAGGGTTTACGGGATAAAAATGACCATTTTTTCGGCTTCACTTGCACAAGTAATAAGTGTCTTGGCGTTGTTTAATTTCGGCTTCGGCGAATCTAAAAAAAAAAGGTCTGCGGCGAGGGTTATAAATTTAGATAGCTGTGTTTGCGGCATTATGAGAGAGCGGGAAAGATACCAGGGGTTGCCATATGAAATTTAGCATTGTTTCGGCATTATCTGGTGTGAATGAATGCCGCCACGGCGTCGTTTAATTTCGGCTTCGGCGATTTTGAAATGATGGCTACGGCGACAGTTTAGAATTTGAGATAGATAGTTTTGCGGCATTGTTTCGGGAGGGTACAAGTACATGGGATTTCCAGGTAAAATTGACATTGTTTCGGCATTACCTGGTCTAAATGAATGGTATCAAGGCATCATTAAATTTCGGCTTCGGGAAATTTAAACCAATGGCTACAGCAACCATTTAAAATTGAGATTGAGGCGTTTGCGGCATTGGGGAGGGGGAAAAATACCTGAGACTGTCAGGTGAAATTGGCATGATTTTGGCATTACCTGGTGTCTCGGCTTTCTTTAGTTTCGGCTTCAGGGAATTTGAAATGATGGCTGCGGCAATAGGTTTGCGGCATTGTTTGGAAAGGGGAAAGAAATACTTGGGATTGTCAGGTAAATTGTCATTCTCTCAGACCTACCTGGCATGAATGAATGCCGATGCGGCGTCATTTAACTTCGGCTTCGGGAAACTTTTCAAATAAAGGCTACGGCGAGAGTTAGAAATTGGGTTTGCAGCGTTCTGTAGAGCGGGAAACAGCCTGTAATTGTCAAGTAAAATAGGAAAAATTTCGGCATTTCCTGGCGTGAATGCATGCCGATTTAATTACGGCTTCGAGGACCTTTAAACAACGGGTACGGCGACAGTTAAAGATCAAGATAGATGGGTTTGCGGCATTCTGTAGAATGGAAAACGACCTGTAATTGTCAAGTAAAATGAGCAAGTGTCTTGGAATTACCTGGCATGAATTGAAGCCGATGCAGCATCCTTCAATTTCGGCCTCGGGAATTTTAAACAACGGCTACGGCGACTGTTAGAAATTGAGATAGATGGGTTTGCGGCATTCTGTAGAATGGAAAACAACCTGTAATTGTCAAGTGAATGAGCAAGTGTCTCGGAATTATCTGGCATGAATTGAAGCCGATACAGCCTCATTGAATTTCGGCTTCGGGGAATTTTAAACAACGGCTACGGCGACAATTAGAAATCAAGATAGATGCGTTTGCGGCATTCTGTAGCATGGAAAACCACCTAAAATTGTCAAATATAATGAGCAATTGTCTCGGAATTTCCTGGCATGAATTGAAGCCGATGCGGCATTATTTAATTTCGGCTTCAGGAAATTTTTAAACAAAGGCTATGGCAACAATTAGAAATCAAGATTGAATAGGTTTGCGGCATTCTGTAGCTTGTGATTGTCAAGTAAAACGGGTAAATTTTCGGCATTTCCTGATGTTAATGAATGCCATCTCGGCGTCCTTCAATTTCGGCTTCGGGAATGCGAAAAAAGGCCACGGCCTCAGTTGATTTCGGCTTCAGGGAATTTGATTCTTAGGGAAATGCAAGGGTTTTCCGACCCACACAGCTCGCAGGTAATGGTATTCGCGGGTACAGGTATGGGTAAACAATTTGCATACTTGGGACGTTCAAAACGAACCCAAGAACTCAATTTTTGGTGGAGAACTGAGTGAGCTAGAGCTCATTTCGTGGAAATCATCGAAATCAGGTCTATCTCTTTCATTTATCCATCGATTTCAACATTCTTAAAGCCGTTTCGACAGGTAAACCCATGAGGGTCACAGGTACAGGTACTGTCGGGTGCAGGTGCAGGTAGACGCCCAGACAGAGAGTAATCAGAAAAACAAGCATGTAAGAAGAGTAAATTATGAATGAGAAATGTATTTCTGTCAGTAGGCTCCATCCCAGTCTTGTGAATATCCACTTTTCTGATCTTTCATATCTGAGTATCAACAAGCCACTGAAAGATGTATAGTATTAGTATGAATGATTTGTTCCAGCATATGGTATTGCTCTTTCAACTCATACATGCTATAGTAATAATATTGACATGTTCTGGTACTGGATTTATCCTAATTGGCTAAACATTAGATACAACTTGTTGCTCTATAGGTTTGATTACATTTAATGAAGGTTCTGATTGACTTCTGTTGGTTTGTAGCAGATTACAATGGGATTTTGTAAAGTTTAACTGGTACAGATCTGTACCTCACTTGGTTTTGGGCCAGAAATTACACTCTTTGCCTCGTTTTAAAGGTTTTAACCATGCAAATTATTGCCAGTACACATACCCCACCAATATCCTTACCTGTGAGCCATCCAGGTCTAGCACCCTTGCATTCCCCTGGTAGTAGAGAAATGTATAGGTGTCTGGGTGGTTACCCCCACAGGTTTACCTGTCAAAATGGCTTCAAGAACGTCAAAATTGATCAATAAATGAAAGAGATAGACCCGATTTTGATGATTTTCACGAAATAAGCTCTAGCTCACTCAGTTCTCCATCAAAAATTGAGTTCTTGGGTTCGTTTTGAACGTCGCGAGTATTCAAATCGCTTACCCTTATCTGTACCCGCAAATACCATGACCCGTGAGCCATGTGGGATGTCAAACCCTTGCATTTCTGTAGGACTTAAATGCTCTGACGCCGAAATCAACTGATGCCGTGGCCTTTTTTCACATTCCCGAAGCCGAAATTAAAGGATCCCGAGATGGCATTCATTCCCATCAGGAAATGCCGAAAATTTACCCACTTTACTTGACAATCACGAGCTGCAGAATGCTGCAAACCTGTCTATCTTGATTTCTAACTGTCGCCGTAGCCATTGTTTAAAATTCCCCGAAGCCGAATCTATCTCAATTTCTAACTCTCGCCGTAGCCTTTGTTTAAAAAGTTTCCCGAAGCCGAAAGTTAATGATGCTGCATCGGCATTCATTCATGCCAGGTAGGTCCGAGACAATTGCTCATTTTACCTGACAATTACAGGTTGTTTTCCATTCTATAGAATTCCGCAGACCCATCTATCTTGATTTCTAATTGTTGCCGTAGCCGTTGTTTAAAATTCCCGAGGCCGAAATTGAAGGATGCTGCATCGGCTTCAATTCATGCCAGGTAATTCCAAGACACTTGCTCATTTTACTTGACAATTACAGGTCGTTTTCCATTCTACAGAATGCCGTAAACCCATCTATCTTGATCTTTAACTGTCGCCGTACCCGTTGTTTAAAGGTCCTCGAAGCCGTAATTAAATCGGCATGCATTCACGCCAGGAAATGCCGAAATTTTTCCTATTTTACTTGACAATTACAGGCTGTTTCCCGCTCTACAGAACGCTGCAAACCCAATTTCTAACTCTCGCCGTAGCCTTTATTTGAAAAGTTTCCCGAAGCCGAAGTTAAATGACGCCGCATCGGCATTCATTCATGCCAGGTAGGTCTGAGAGAATGACAATTTACCTGACAATCCCAAGTATTTCTTTCCCCTTTCCAAACAATGCCGCAAACCTATTGCCGTAGCCATCATTTCAAATTCCCTGAAGCCGAAACTAAAGAAAGACGAGACACCAGGTAATGCCAAAATCATGCCAATTTCACCTGACAGTCTCAGGTATTTTTCCCCCTCCCCAATGCCGCAAACGCCTCAATCTCAATTTTAAATGGTTGCTGTAGCCATTGGTTTAAATTTCCCGAAGCCGAAATTTAATGATGCCTTGATACCATTCATTTAGACCAGGTAATGCCGAAACAATGTCAATTTTACCTGGAAATCCCATGTACTTGTACCCTCCCGAAACAATGCCGCAAAACTATCTATCTCAAATTCTAAACTGTCGCCGTAGCCATCATTTCAAAATCGCCGAAGCCGAAATTAAACGACGCCGTGGCGGCATTCATTCACACCAGATAATGCCGAAACAATGCTAAATTTCATATGGCAACCCCTGGTATCTTTCCCGCTCTCTCATAATGCCGCAAACACAGCTATCTAAATTTATAACCCTCGCCGCAGACCTTTTTTTTTTAGATTCGCCGAAGCCGAAATTAAACAACGCCAAGACACTTATTACTTGTGCAAGTGAAGCCGAAAAAATGGTCATTTTTATCCCGTAAACCCTAAGTATTTTAAAATTTCACCACTATTACAATGACACCAATTCCTGTTTTATTATTTATTCGCCGTGGCTGCTTTCACCTAGCCGGCTTCGGCGACCTGTATTTTAATTGACGCCATCTCTTCCCCCATCCCTTCGCCAAAATTCGGCAACGTACCCACTCTTCAAATACATTCCCGACCCCATATACCATCCCTGTCCTATCCTGCCAACCTGCCAATTAATTTTCCCAACCACCCCCACCCAACCCGCTACCCTTCGCCGAGACATCCCGAACCTGCTTCGGCGACGGACAGATGCCGTCTCTCCCCCCTCCCCAACCCATCGCCGAAATTTGGCGTGGTGCCGCTCACCGCTTTCCAGGTCATTCCCACCACGTCCCACCAAACCGCAGAACCCACCTAGGCAATGGCACGGGTAAACCCGCGGGTATCGCGCCAGCAACCCGTACCCTACCCGTGGAGCAACCCTACCCGCAACCCCACGGGTTTACCCGTCAAAACAAGCCCAAAAACGTCCAAAACGGCCCAGAAATGAAGGAGATAGAGCCAAATTCGATGAATTTTGCGAAATTGACCGTATCTCCTTCAGTTTTGGTCCAAAAAATATGTTTTTGGGCTCGTTTGAAAGCTGGCGGGTAGGGCTATCGTAACCCGTACCCTACCCGCGCGATACCCCAACCCGCAACCCGCCGGGGTTACCCCAACCCCTGCCATTGCCTAAACCCACCCCACCTCACCCGCTACCCCTCGCCGAGACGGGTTCAGAATGTCTCGGCGACGGACAGATGCCGTCTCTTCCCCCCTCCCCAACCCATCGCCGAAATTTGGCGTGGTGCCACTTGCCGCTTTCCAGGTCATTCTCACCACATCTCACCAACCTGCTGAACCCACCCCACCCCACCTGCTATCACTCGCCGAACCCACCCCACCCTACCCGCTGCCCCTCGCCGAGAGGTTTTTAACCCACATCGGCGACGGACAGATGCCGTCTCCTCCCCCCCCATCCCGTTGCCGAAATTTGGACAGGTTGCTTCCCGAATTCGTAGATCATTCCCACCACGTCCCACCAACCCGCTGGACCCACCCTACCCTACCCGCTATCCCTCGCCGAATACACCCCACCCAACCCGCTACCCCTCGCCGAGACCTTCCTACCACCCCGCTGTGAGGATTCCGCCGCCGCCGCCAGGCCTACCATACACTTTCCACCCCACTCTGTCGAATTCGACAACACCGATGCCTTCGGCACACTGTGATTGTTCTACAGAACGAGTGTGATCGGCAGATGTAGCTTCCCTATGTGGAGAGGGGAAGGGGAAGGAAGGAAGGAAGGAAGGAAAGACGCACCACAAGGTAAATTCCAGCAGCTAAGAGAACGGGTATCCAAATGAGTGTGGTCGAGAAAGGAGAAGCAGCGCCGCCAGCTGTCGCGCTCTGTTGAGAAATAAATAGGTCACGCATACTGCATGCCTACAGCCAGAAATAAACGTACCTCTCTCCTCTGTTTCGAAGCATCCAGTTCCTTTTTCGGAGTTTCCTTCTTCCCCTTTTTGCGTGCACGTCCAACGGGGTTGCGATCATTACCTGGCGCCCTCCTGGGAGCAATCGGAGCGACGGATCAATTGATCAACGGAATGGTTTAAAGCTTGACTTGAACTTCGACGTCGAATGTCCCCCAACCTGTTTCTCTTGGATATAATTATGTGCGCTGGAAAATCTACTGGCTGTGATCTCTTTAAAGTACTAGGAATTCGGGCTTGCACGGGTAGGAAGGGTTACAAACGAGTCCGGTATCATACAAAAATAGACAGCTTATAAACGTAGAAAATCACTACCGATACGGGGACGCGATCGCACTGACTACGGATTGACGGAATGTAAAATAGTGGCGGACATACGCCAAGTGAGTTACCTAACAAATTCCAACATGTACGAGTAGAGAACTGCCTTACTCTGTCATCCTTGGTAACCAAAAGGCGAACTGGTTTGCTACTGAGACCCCTGGCTCATAACAGTCGAATACCATGAAAATCCTAAGAACGAAAGTAGCTAGATGCCGAAGAGTTTCCCAGGCCTGGCTCAGCCAATCTCGGGCGCGATCCCGCCGCCGCTCGCGCTCCTCGCGGTGCTATCTCTATGTAGAGCTCTCTATTTTGGCGCACTCGGGCCCTTCCAGCTATCGCTTGCGAGCGTTTTCTGCCAGCGCGCTTATCTGTTTTGTTGGGGGTGCTCCACCTGTTTACACCGCTCGGCAGGTCACAGTAATTGAATTGTAACCCGTCTCTTTCTGGCAACTTTGATCTGGGAGCCTTTTCCAAATCAGTCATTTTGTGGAGCGTCTTTATCTTATCTGGTGCTATCTTATCACCCACTCTTTTTACCATTTTTTTTTTCTTTCGCCTTCTGCAAAATCTCCATGTGAGTGGCGCGCAAATTTTATAAAGCTGCTATTGAGCTTTCACTCAGCAGTCCATACTGGTCAAGCTGAAGTAGCATTAACTGTAAATTAAACCAATTCTGGAAAGAAATACAATAAACACAACTTGAATGTATTTTAAAAAAGGTGCGCGTGAAGCGCGCTCAAGTTGACAAGTTCATTACTTGCAACTTGCAAGACCTCTTTCCAGCAAATGAGCACGCGAAGCGTGCGAATGCGCTTGTTCACACTGATACATCACAACTGTACAAACGTAAGGCTTTCTTCCCATTTATTGTGTCAATTATTTTGGGGTACTACCCTTTTAGAGAGAAGAACACGCCTCCAGTAGTTCATCTCATTTGAACACTGAGCCAGAATTCACCCTGCAATTGCCCCTTTTCCGTGGACATGTTACCGTAATCTTGGTAATTAACCTTGAAGTAAGTGACGTCCCCTGGTGCAACGACGTTGTGCACTCCGTTAGCATAGGAGGTATACGTTCCGCCTGGTGGAATGGTCTCCCTTGAGTAGTCCGGCTTAATGACAATCACAGGGAGGATATTGTCGTTTCTGATGGCCATCCAATAAGTGCTGGAATCCTGGCTGCCTAGAAACGCGGTTAGTGGGATGCATCATGCAAAAATTAATGCCCACCACCGGTAAAATGTTGATCTTGGGACGACATATTTTTCAAACTGCGTCAATCTAACGAAACAAGGAGTCAGACCACAATGACCAGACGATGGAATGGTATGGGCTATACAAGCTGAGTTCTAGAGGAGTTGTTGTCGAGACGTTTGGTAATGAATAGGAAATACTAGTGTTTTGAAGTCCGGTTGCGAGACTGGAAAAAAACCGGGACCAGACTGGACCAAAACTGATCAAGACCGCAAATTATTAGGACCGGTTAAGACTGCAACCGCAGTCCGGTCTTCGGTCCGCAACGATTTCGAAAATCAGCGGACCGACAAAGACCAGTCGCAACCGGTTGCAACTGGTCTTTTTGACCTTCAAAGACCTAGTTTATCGAGTCTATTCAATTGTAAAATAAACATTATACTTATGGTACATTCCTCAATACACCTGTTCTGTGAGACGACTTGGAAGTGATGCTTCTCCAAACATTGGGCACCGCTTTTGCCACTGACACCGTCAATTTTTTTTACAAAGTCACACTCACTCTCATGGCTCTCATTACTCGAAATGCTGCAAATGGCATTAAACCGAAGGTGCTCATGCCTAAAGGTAAGGCGAAGACGAAGGAGAAGCCGAAGGCCCCTACCAAAAAGAAAACACACCAAACGAGCAAAAAACGTAGTGCTGACAGCGAGGATGAGGATGAGGATCAGTCTACAGACTCAGAGGAATCTGAACCCCAGCCAAAGAAGAAAGCTACTAAGCGCCGGCGAAAGGATGAAGATTCGGTCTTGGTCCTCTCGGAAGAAGAAGATCAGGTTGAGGTCATTGACATTGATGTTGGCCCACCAGAGAAAGAAGTAGAGGAGGAAGGTGACGGTGACGAGCCACCTTCTGACGAAGAGGTAAGAACCGATGATAAAATTGCAGCCAGTACTTACTAAATTCTAGGGTGATGGGCTCAATGATCACCAACGTGGAGAGGAGCTTGAGGAGAAGCCAGTAAAGAAGAATTTAACGCGCGACATTCTCGAAGTGATGTCGGACAAGGTCACTGTGAAGTTCAAGATGGCGCCCGATAAGTTTGTCACGGAAAAAGGTCGATGGTGCAATTTGTGCAAGTGAGTCGTTATGTGTTATGCGCAAATATTTGTATGACTCACATTATACGATATGGAAAGGGTGGACGCCAAGTTCATCAAACTGAACGGAACGCGTAAGGCATTCCACAAGGGTGGAAATTCTTCTTGCCGCCAGCACATTCGTCAACACTATAGTATTTACAAGGAGCGGTGTGAGAAGGCAAACATACCTGTCAATCATTGGTCCATTCCGCGCGACATTTGGAATAGGATGGAAGACGAGAAAGCAGCGGCGGCAACAGGTAAATTGACAAAGCGACAGCAGCAGCAACAGCTCGACTTTAAGAAGGTGACAGGCCCACGTGAATTTACCAGGGAGGGCACACTGCAGGCCGTGGCGAAGCTGGTCGCAACAAATGATCAGGTAAGTTTGCTGTTTCATACAATAAAACAACAGACACATACCTGGCGCCTATAGCCCCTTGCACTCGCCGATAATACAGCATTTCGAAATGCCATGGTATCGATGAGACCGAAATCCACGACGTCTGATCTCCCGAGTTCGCATGACGTGAAGGTGTACCTTCACAATGAGTTTGTTAAGCACATGAAGCACCTGAAGGAAGAAATAACGGTGAGCTTTCTGCCCCACATTGCCATAGAAAGAAACTCACGACGATATGAGTACTAGGCAGCACCGGGTAAGGTCTCGATTACGGAGGATGGCTGGTCAGCGGACACGACAAAGCAGGGCTTTGAAGGAATGACGGCGCACTGGATCGAAGTGAAGGAGGGGAAATGGAAGATGCGGTCCGCTGTTATTGGGTTCAAGGCTTTATCAGGTGCACACAATGGCGAGAACCTAGGGAGATATGCGGTCGGACTGCTTGATCGCGTGGGGATTATGGACAAAAAGGGATCAAAGGCATGTCATTCACGTCGTTTTGCATCAACTTAGCTCTCATGTCACATCCGATAGCTCTATACCGCGACACTCGATAACACGGGGAACAACACCACTACTTGCCAAACCATCGAGGATATTCACATTCGACGAGGTCTTAAGTGGAATAGCAGTGAGCAACAACTACCGTATACTTATATATTATCTATTTCGAAAGTTTCGTGTGCTCACCATTATTTAGATGTTTGGGTCATGTCATTAACCTTGGCAACGTCGATGTCATGGGACACATCACCAAGATTGCAGCTGTAGCAAATACAACCGCAATCTGGGAGTATGATCCAACACGAGAGGACAATCGTGTCCTTGGTGGTTCTCTTGACGTGATCGCTGCAATCCGTACCCTTGCGATCAAGGTGAGTCCGTCAAACAAGTCTCTCAAGCCTGTCTCACATAGCCTGTGCGTAGATCCAAGCATCGGGACAGCGGATAGAGTATTTTCACAGTACTCAACTTCGTTGTGGACGCAGTGAAGCCGTGAAGATCCCCCTGCATAGTAACATCCGATGGGGAACAGCATTCAACATGCTCAATATAGCGAACAAGCTACGCCCGGTAATTATCTCTTAATCTCTATTCTATTGCTGTTATCTGATCGTAGATAGTCTATCGCATTGTTCTTGACTTCTGCCGACGAACTCTTTGGGCCCATCACCACCTTACGCCGTGACAACCGTCTGGTCAAGCACATCCCATGGTCCGCGTTCAAGCTCGGCGGACAAGACTGGGCTAGGGTAATCGATGCACGCGATATTCTTGCGGTACATCCTGCCCTCTTTTAAATTGATTTCAACCGCTGATTTAATCTGCTAGGATTCAAACGAAATCCAGCAGTACTTCTCTGCAGAGAAGGAGCCAACTCTCTGGCGTGCTCTTCCTGCTCTCGAAGAGCTTCAGTCAAAATGGGAGAAGAAGCGAGATGACCCAAGATATGACCTATACAAAGATGCGCTCACTGATGGTCTCGAAAAACTTAGGAAGTATTATTCACGACTCGACGAAAAACCCAGCTTTGTGTTGGCGCTCGGTATGTATTTCAACTCCTGCTTACTTCAATGCCTCTCAACATACCCTTGAAGTTCTCCATCCGTATTACAAGCTAGCCTACATTAAACTTGCTTGGGGTGGGCCAGAAGAAAAGGCTGCGGAAATTGCAGCAGGAAATCCCAATGCAAAAGACTGGCAGGACGAAGCAAGGCAGATTGTTGAGAGAACCGTATGTTGATTTACTGATTCATTCTTCATTAATTTACAAGCCGCCTTCTGACAGATGGCACTATACTATAAGAATCGGCCGTCGGCAGCTAGTCATGCCCCCATGGCTCCGACAGACGATTCCGCGAGTAGCGAAATCCGTGTTTTGTCCGAATTCGACAAACACCGCGAAAGCTTGCTCTGCGACGATTCCGCAGAAGGCTGGGCCTCTGAACTTCGGCGCTATCTTGGGAGCATGGAGCGGGAAGTAAAAAAGGATACAGATATCGTTGAATGGTGGCAGGTAAGTATTTTATCCCTTGAACTCGTTATTCAATACTCACCGTTTGACAGGACCATGCTCAGCTGTACCCGACGATGGCTCGCATTGCGCTTGATGTCCTCCCTGCCCAGGCATCGTCAGTCCCATGCGAGCGGCTTTTTTCGGGCACTAAACAAATCGCAACAGATCGTCGTGCATGCCTTGGTTCTCAAGTTTTCGAAGAACTGGTCATCATGAAGTCTGCATGGGGACCGGAACTCCACGACATGGCAGCTTGGACTGCCTCCCAAGTTGAGGAGATTAGTCTCTTCGACTTCGAGGAAATGCTCGCCCAAGATGTTGAATGTACAGCTTGGGATAACGAGCCAGAACAAGACTCTGGCTGGAGTTCTTATTAATTACCACTGGCTACCTACTCGTAAAATAGCATGTAAGACCGGTCCTGGACTGGTCGCCAACTGGTTGCAACCACAACCGGTTTAGACCGGTCCTGCGACTGCAAAAGACTGCATAAAACCGCTTAGGACCGGTCCTCTATGGTTCAGTCCGGTTTTTAGCAGTTTTCGAGGGAGTAGGGACCGGTCTCGGTCTCGGTCCTGAGCCCATAAGGTCAAAAAACCGGACCTGACCGGACTTTTAAACACTAGGAAATACAGTGGACTTCCAGGGCCATTATATACCTCAAGTCTGAGTATGTCCGATCAAGATTTCGAGTAATAGCACAAGCGCTCGGCAGCACATATCACTACGCACCTCGGATAGTATTGCGATGCGGCTCAATGAGCAATGTGCTTCAAAACCAGAATCCTATCTGCCGACCAGGCCAAGCTGTTCCACACAGCGTCTTTCTACCAGGAACTTGTAATTCATCTCACCCGGAGTATGTCTGTTCCGACTTTATCTTGTTCTAATCCTGTCAGATCAATTTCACTTCCTCCGGAATCGCCCTCAGCACTCGATTAACACGTCAAAATATCATCAGTCTCGACGATTAATTATAGTCGTCTGATCAATAAGGCAATGCATTAATTTTGGGACTTAAGAACTGTAGCTTCTGAACCTTGGAATTGTGGAAAACACGGCACTACCCGCGACGTTCTATATTCCCGACAACATTTTTTTTTTGAAAAATTGGTGGCTTAGTCTAATGTTTGTTGATATGCCTTTCTGTATATAGCTGAAGAAGTCCATGTTTCTAACAATTTTTCCTCCCAGCTATCACTTCAAGATCTCATTCATGGAGCGATATTAATTACCACCCTATAACCCTCGTTGCTGCTGGAGCTCTCTGTCGGACTAATTGTAGAATACATTGCTTGTGGCTCCCCCTCTCAAAACGTCGATCATCGAGACTCAAGTGCCAAATATTGCTCGTAATCATGCATCCCGCCAAACCAATGCAGAAATTTCTCTAGACAGCCTGAGAGAACTATGACGGTGGTGTAGATCATAGGAGGGCTATAGTATTGGCACTGCCTTCGATGTCCTGCCAGTGAATGGAGTAGTTCGCTGAAGTAGGAAGTCGGAGTTTTGACTACCCCGCGGTCGGGGCTGTCTGTTGCTTCGTCCTCATAAATCCTCATTTATCTTATTGAAAAATATTCTCGGCGTCATGAGAGAAAAGCTCCATAACTTGTGAGTATATCAGTGGACCGGGAAACCTTCAGATCATTGACTCCCTGCTGGATTATGTTACATTGTTACTTGTACAGATGCATTCAGGCATTGACCAACGACTCTATCGATAACGTGGACAGGTCCCACTTCAGGGCCATCAATGCGAAGCACAGATTAAATGTCATTGAAATCCTGGGATTCGACGGGTTCAATAACCTATGTTTAGCGCCGGTCATGACAAGGGTCTTGACTGCCGTTCCAAAGACCATATTTTTCATCTGTAAAAATCTAAGGCACACACCTGAACCCCCATTTCACGTCCATTTTAGCTTTTAAATGTTAAGGATTCGATTTGAATACTGCTAGAATCAGCTACATACCAGCAGGTATGCAACTGTGGCGGAGACTTTTTAGCGCCGGTCTCGTGACCAACGTCAATATCAAACTCGTACTCCAGCCTGTGCACTGTTCGACGTACACCGATATAGGCTTGTCATTGGGTTTTCTGTGAGATTTTCCATCCGCGGTGGAGGTTGGGGGTCCGAAACTTGACTTCGACTCGAACATCAACCTTCATTCGAGCCCTCGCGCCAAATACACGAAATCCAGAGAACAGCTAGATCATTACAGTATGAGCAATGTATCAAGCAAAATTTCACCTGAAATACCTTAGGTATTTTTGTGACCGCTTGCGATCTAGTGCCGACTAGGAGATAGAGAAGCTCAAGAACAGTGAAAGCAGATCCGAAGACCCCTGGTTGAGACTTGATGATGGGGAAAAAATGTGGGGAATATGTTCTGTTCCTGCTCGATGTTGTTCTAAATTGCTACAGCAGCTGAAAGAAGCATGTTACTTTGGAAAAATAATCAATTTGAAGTATCACTCACCATTTAGAGACCCACGGGCAAATGTTTACGAATATTGTATTTACGGTATCACGACGAGTCAGTCTGCGAGTTTGCTATGGATTTCCCTGTTTATAAAAACAGTCAATTAATCCGTAGAATTTGAAATTCTCAATTTCTTTTTGATCCCCAGCGAACTTCAACCTCCTTCATAAGACTCGCACGTAGTGAACTTGAGCACTCAAGTAGTCGCGGTCACGTGATACATTGACCCTGCAATCCGTTGAATTTGAACGAGGCGTATCCAAGTTCGTCGCCTTTACCTCCAGAAATGCCACTCCCTTCAATGGAACAACCTGTTGACGCCACTGCTATTGAGAAACCTCGTAAGATTCCTCCTGGTAGAGGCCTAGGAATTATTCGAAAGACGGACGATAAGTATGCCAGTGGATATTCTGGCATGCGTTCGTGGTCGCCTCCGCAGCGGATTTCCTGGCTATGGCGCTTCGAAGAAATTGATACGGTAAGCATTTGAAAAAGCTGGGTGGGACTATGACGAGCTGAATTTGACCACGAAAAAAGAGGTGTGAGGCTTTGCTATGTCGTCAATTAGTGTTGCCGGAGCTCGGCTCAGCTCGGCTCCAGCTCAGCTCACGTGGCTCGCCTTTAAAAGGTGGCTCCAAGCTGAGCCAAGCCGTTGATCTGACGGCTCCAATCCAGGTACAGCGGCTCAATCCGTGGCTAGCCACTGGCTTATTGCCAAAAAAGGAATAAAATTGATTAATTGACATCAACGACACTGGTTATGATGTTAAGCTCTGAATGAAAGTGTGTAAGTCCTCAGAGCCGCCGTCAGAACCTCTTGCTGCAGCCTCTAAATACTCTAGCACATCCTTCTCACTCGTTCCTTCTGTAAAATCAAGGGGCCGCCCATTTTTGAATGAGAATTTCATCATTTGCAGTTGCTCCATGAGCTTTTCGCAGATTCGATTACGACAGTCCGTCATAGTTTCCTTGGCAGAGGAAAAAACCCGCTCGCAAGGAACTGCAGATCCTTGGATTGGAAGGTAATCGAGGGCAGCCAAGAAGAATGTGGGGTAACGAAGTTGGTTCTCCTTTTCGGCTGTCAGTGAAAACATCGCGTTCGAAATTAAACTGCCACACCTGCCAAAACATAAGACTGCTAGTGCCAACGTTGGTGTCGAGGAGATACGATTCGATTTCGCTATCGAGCCCGTTTTCCATAGTATGTGCGACTGTTGGTCTCGCAAAACCGAGAATTTCATCTGCTGTTCGCCTGGGAATGGCAGTGCGACCATGGCGATTGGCACGTGAGCGAATCGGCGTGAAATCTGCATCAGACGACGAAGCCGCAGATCTTTCAATGGGAAGGGGTTGCGAAACAGGCGGAGCTTGTTGAGATGTCCGAATAGCTTGTGTACGTTTGAGGTGATAAGGCAAAAGCTACATGAATTTTTAACTCGGAAGACCTCCGAGAATGATCATACAAGTTACTCACGACCCGGCGTAAGACAGTCTTCGCCCACTGAACCTTCTCTGGCGCATGTTGCGTGTAGTGCCGTAACTTGATTGAAGGATTGAGAACTTTTAGGCACGTGGTAAGTAACAGCCTCAATGCCGTGAATAAAGAAACCACATACCCATTGAAATTACATAGGCTGGTACAAGTTCAGTGCGCTCAAGATACACACTGAGCTTGTCAAGACCTTTCTCAATAACGTCACACTCTGGCCCACCCGAATACTGAACCTGCAGTCTTTTCCAGGCTCGTATCATTGCCTCAAAAGAGGGAATGGCATCACAAAGTGTCGGGGTTTTCTCAGCTGAAAGCCTCTGCTGAAAAGCAAATGGAACCTTCAAAAAGATCAATCATCATTATACCACTGTCAGAGCTATGAACACGTACCAATAATATTTCACGTGCGACAGCAAGAGCATTCCATTCATCGTCTTCAAGGCTGTATTTATCACGGAGGTCATGGAATTCGGGTATGTTCAAAAAAGACTCAATGCACTGCGTACGAAAGCATAGTTAGTTAAAATTTTCGTGGTTTTGCCACGGAATAAAAAGTACTTACATCTTCTAGAATTAATGCTCGCTCAATCATTAGCAACGCAGATGACCATCGAGTGTCAACGTCACGAAGGAGCTGTAGATCTTTCCCTGCGAACGTCTTGACAATTTGTGAGAACTGTTGCCGACGAATTGATGATGCCCGTATCTGTAAGTCTTTAAATGAGAAAAAGCGACGCTGTTTAAATGAAATTAACATACCACACGGATGAGTGCACGAATCGTTGCAATCGGGTCTTTGTCCACAGCATCCAGGAAAGAAACCTGTTCTTCGGTGGTAACGGGTTCTCTAGCGTAGTTGAGATCTGTCAAGGCTCCGAGAATGGCCTTGCAAGCAAGGTTAACAACATGAGGAAAGCATCTACATTGACTAATTAACAATGTATTGAACAATTTGGGGTTAGAAATTATTGGACCTAATTC
Organism: Galerina sulciceps; assembly: GCA_023014345.1. Taxonomy (NCBI): domain Eukaryota; kingdom Fungi; phylum Basidiomycota; class Agaricomycetes; order Agaricales; family Galerinaceae; genus Galerina; species Galerina sulciceps. The sequence goes on from JAEDXJ010000035.1 coordinate 778,529, forward strand.
TGTTTTCCACGCGATCAAAAAGAATGCCACGCTTACGAAGCTCCTCCTCCACTTTGGCCATGAACGTGTCGTTGTTACTCGCATTATCTAAAGTAACCCAACCAAGCTAGACATTTAATTAGTACACGTCTAGAAAGTCGGAAAGTCACATACCTTATGTGTGATCCCAATTCGGTCAAGTACGTGGAGAAAGGGTGCGCGATGTGTTCACCACTGTGATGCCCAGGAACGTGATGGAACCCAATAAGATCGGAGCGCAATCGTAGATTATACTGCGCACCTTGCGGTGTTGGTATAGTCTCAACCTCAATCCAATGCGCTGTAACAGCCATAAATGGAGAGAGGTTCGCATCAGTCCAGAGATCCATAGTAGTAGAAATTTTCCCGAGGGAGGACTTAGATAGAATCAGTGTAAAATGAGTGTTGAGGCTCAATAGGAGTGAAGATGATACGTACATTCATTTCACGTTCGAGTTTGGCTATGTGTTCATCCCAGACTTCGGCGACGCGGGTTCGGATGTGGGTGCGCCGAGGGATGTCGGAATCACACAAGTCTTCGCGTAACATGCGAAATAGAGATCGGAGTTCGGGACTTTCTACGACGTTGAGGGACTGCAATGATTAGAAAGAAAATTATTGTATAATTCTGAGTTGTATTGAAGGGACGTACCTGGTCGTCAGCAACGATCCACTCTACGATTGCGTCAATGAATGCCTCCCGTGAGTAGGCTCGTTTCGGAAGTGAAGGGTCTTCTTTCCTTCCTTGGGTGCTCCCATTTTGCTTGCGGTATTCATCGACACGATCCTGGAATGTTTTGGCGACGATGGGAATGTTGAATTTATCACAGCCTTCAACCCATGGTCCCAAATGCTCGTTGCAAAGGTGATTGCGTAAAACAGTGGTGCCGGTCTTCGGGGCATAAGTTTGCACTTCAACCGCTGGATTCACGGCTTGTCGTTGCCTAGATAAATGTGAGCTACGGGGTATTGATCCTATGAGAGAAAAAAAGACGCACTTGCAGAACAAACAAGCATGCTGTCCGTGTCCATCTTTCTTGAAGAATGACCACACATCTATCGCCTTGAGCTTCTTGGCGTCCTGAACCCGACGTTGCTCTTGGTGGTTAGCACGAAGAGGGCTGTGCCTTCCTGCACGTGGAGTCCTGGGCGTATGAGGTCTGGGCGTACGACGACGAGTCGGAGTTACGTTTGCGCCAGGGTTGCTGGTTTCCGACTGGGTCGGGCTTGGGCTTTCAAATGATTCTGCGCCAACGGATGGAGGTGTGCTGGGCAAATCGAAGCGGACATTGACGTTGGCAGGACCTGTCGAAATGAACGGGTTGTCGTCATGGGCAATCGGCGCAGCTGGAACAGGCTCATCTGTAAGACAATCGTCAAACAGGGAAATAAATAAGTACAACTTCTCCGCACTTACTTGCGTGAATCTGCACTGGGATCGCAGGCTCCTCTGCGACGGCAGGTAAATCGATGGGCGCAACTGCAGCTGAGATCAAACAACCATGTAAAGCACTAAAGATAAATAACATACCATTGGCTTGGAAGACAATTTCAGCAGCACCATTGGCATGCAAAGTGGGCGCTGGGATGTCACTGGAAGAACGTGAAGATGCTTTGCGGCCGTTACCACGACCGCGACCGCGACCGCGTTTGGGGTTCGAAGGCATGTTTGCTGATGAAAAAAAAAACCTCGAATGAGATACCTTTTATACAATGGATGGCTTCTTGATAAATACCGGGATGCTACTTCATCGAGCTGAATCTCCACGATGACTCCATCCTAAATAAACCGGTAATCCAATCGGATCTTCTTATTAGACGGTGTCTTCATGGTTGGGCTACAGGCTCACCGATGTTTTTACACGAGGCCAGTGGCGCTGCAATGATAAAATGGTAAGACAAAAAAAAAAGATTGAAAACACCAGTGGCGCGGGGCGGGTACCTACAACAAGCCCGACAGCTCCACAATACACTTGTTCAACCCTGCAGTCGACTCTGTTCTTGCACGAAGATATCAGAATCGAGCACTTGATGGAAATATTTCAGCTTACCGGAAGTTCCGCTCTCCGAAAAATGTGCATATCAATAAACAACGTGTTTGAGGGTCGGGTCATGCTTCGTCGCTGATGACCAGTTTTTCGAAGGGAAGAGGGCGGAAGAATGTACAATCATCGATCTAGAATCATTTCCGGGGATGTATTGGTTGGAAACAGGTCAAAAGAACAACGAGACTCACCAGATACCATAACGGACAAGAAGGACGAAATATACAATTATCCAGGGTATATTGAGCTTTCGTGAGACGGGGAGAGGAAGTTGGAGGCGCTCTGCAGGAAACACCTACAAGTTGAGACGAAGATCTGAGTGTTGCGAACAAGGATTATCGATGGATTATCACCAACAACATAATTTGCGGTTGTTTGTGCATGAAAACCAAATTGGGCAACGAGCTGTGGTTGAGCTCTGTCTCAGCCGTGAGAAGCGGGCTCTCAAGCCGCCTCAAGCCGCTCAGGTTGCATGAGCCATGAGAATGGCTCCGCTTGGCTATTTCTGGCTCAGCTCGCGTGGCTCAGCCAAGCCGAGCGGAGCTCCGGCAACACTATCGTCAATTACTGAAACTGATATCTTTCATGACTTCGCAAAGGAAAGCAGCCAGGGAACTTGAAAAGTTGGCGCGAAAAAATCGAAAAAATGCCATTTAATCTGTGATGGCTCCAGCGCTTCAGTTCCAGGCTTCCAGCTGCTCAGCCTTGAAATGAACTCATCACTCCACAAAGAGTTGTGGCTGATTACCCACGGTCTCAATGTAGTAAATAGAACTCAGCATAACCTGTTAATTTCAATTTCGATTAGAGGTTCTTTTCGTCCCCACAATCCTAATCCTGGCTGCTTAATCATGTCTGTGGGGAATAGCGGATACTGATACTGAGTTTGAAATTATTGCTTTGTAATCGGTAACGTGACTGACAGCACCCGAATCTTTGAACCATCACCGCCATCACCATCGTCGCTCAACGTCGTCGCTCTGCATGCTTCGCCCGTCGAGGTCCTCAGAACACACCAATTAAGTTATCATGTTCTGCTAATTGAAGTTTTACTAACAGTTTTTGATACATCAACAGGTAGTAAATACGAATTGAAGGTGGATGCGCTCACTGCACTCTCTGCGAAGTTTGTGTCGCAGAGCTCTTCGTCTCCCCCCTCCCATGCCTCTTGTTTAAGCCCTCTCTGCGATGTCGGCGTCAGAGGGCTCTTCCTTTTCCCCCACCTCTTGCCGTCAGCGCGGTGTTGCAGGGCCTCTCCTGCACCAACTCTCCTCCACTGCACCCTTGCCCACTTCACGACCTTTGTGTCGCGGAGTATTTCTCCTCATCCACCTCGCACGTTGACCCACTCCGCAGGCTTTGTGTCGCAGAAACCTTTGCCTCCACGTCCGCGTCCACCTTGCACGCATGTCTACCCGCTTAGCAAGACGAAGGTCGCGGAGCCTCGTCTCCTCCACCATTCCTCGACCCCGCACCTCCGCCCATCTGCCACTCCGCAACTTGAAGGTCACAGAGCCATCATCTCCTCCCTTCCCTCTGCGCTGGCTCCTCGCCTTCTGGCTTCGCCCTCTCCGTGACTCGAACGTCGCGGAGACCCATGTTTCATCATTTCGCACATCGACTGCAAAGACGGCAAAGGAGAGAGGGGCAAAGGAGCACAAGGTAAGTTTTTCTTTTTCTAATTTTGCTTATAATCTCTCTAGGTACCGCCCCTGCTCCAAGTTGAGCGCTTTCACCTCATCCGACTTCTCGCAGCGGTACTCGTATGGCTAGCAGCAGGGCGGCACTTGTATGGCGGGAGGTGGGCGAGCCATAGGGAGGAGGGTGGGACCGTGCACATTGTTGGCGTGTGCATCCCGCTTGATTATGAACTGTACACGCATTTTAGAATGTAGTAGATACATTGCAATTGAATGCATCCCTTTTAAGTTACATGCACGTTAGAGGACTCTGCGCAATTAGTTCAAGGATCCTCGTTTTGGAACTTGTATGTAGTTGTACAATGCTGATATCTAATCTCTTATTACCTCCAGAACTTCATCTAAGCGAGTATTCTGCTTATAAAATATTTTAAAAAAGGGTCTCTTTCCTAAATCCGATATTCCAGCGACAAAAGTCAAATCTAAGCGACAATTCTTATGGGAAATCGGCGGGGTCGGACATCAGACATCAAACACAGACTCCCAGCGAGGTATGGTGGGTGGGGTGACCTTTTCCATCGTTTGAGAGACAAAGGGAATGAAAGAAATCCCTCCCTTTTCTCTCCTTCTCTCCCCCTTTTTCTTTTTTTCTTTTTCTTTTTCTTTTTTCTCTCCGACCCACAAACACCGGTATCCGGCCACAATCCTTTGTCTAACTACTCGAGTAGCCTCGTGCAGTGCTATTTTCAATGGAAGGTCCTTATGGTACAACCGGAAAGAGGAAACGCGTTGCAATCTCCCCTGCAGAGGCGTTAGGGATCATTCCAACCCGTCAGTCCAACTGGATCTTGCTCGCCCTTGACTTGCTCATCCCACCTTAATTTCATTCCTACAACAGCAATTCCTCGGTATAACAGGAGAACGGGTCGAAATAGAATAAGCGAGGTCGACTCCGACTCCGTGATTGCGTTCTTGTCCCACTTGCGCGACGCTGACGACATGCCTAATGGGCTCATGGAAGTGCGACGCCGCCTTCGGGAGGCTTTTCCTGACCTTAAAGTTACCAAAACTTCGATACGAGCGGCATACACGAAGGCCGGGTGGGATTTCGGTGAATTGGATGCAACGACAAAAAAACAGGTGCGAGGTTTCGGCAAGGTCGTCCAACTAAAAGCTAACTCCTTTTTGGGTGCACAGATAAGGGCTACGAGAGAAGCAGAGCAATTTTTACACGAGATTCAGAGCCTTCAAAGTTCATCTTAGATTTATGAACCACTCTCTCAGTGACACCAATAGTACATTGATCATTTCGCCATATGATGGCTCAGTGCAGTATGACTAAGGTCAATTCTTGCTTGCCAGCTGGCATTATATTTCGAAGGCCACCGTCAAAGGTCGGTTATAGAATTTGTCCAGATTTTTGAAACCCAGGATTCTTACTCCCCTCAAAATAATTTCGTATGACCTGCAGTGGGTTTTTCACTGACCATATAACGGACCTGGCCCTCCACCGCGTTGATAGGCGACCTTACTAATGATGATAAGTTGCCACGGGTGATTCGCTATTTAAAGCAGAGCCAGAAGGTGATTTAAGTACATAGCTTAGCAGAGCCGCACCTCGGCAACCCATGACGATCTCCTTCAATCCGATACCATTGCCACCTTCAGCTGATCCGAGCCATTTCGAAGGTTTTGGGCGCGAGGTTAATGGTGTTCATCCCGGGAAGTTAACACAAGCAGAGTTCAAACAGATAGAGGAAGCCTTGTATAAGGTCAGTTGACGCCTTCGTTGACAATCAGTGGAAAACGATTGATTGAGATGCAGCACGATCTGTTGCTATTCCGCAATATTGAGTTAAAGCCAGAACAACAATATCTTCTGATAAAGGTCTGCGAATGACCGACCACAAAGATTCAATTCAATTGATCCATAGAAAGGCATTTGACACGAGCTCAGAGCATTATGGTCACGGAAACAAAGCCCTCGACAAGACCAAAACTTCCATCCTGCATGCCTACGTCAAAGTCTCCCAAATACACCGCAGGTGCAGATAATTGGACACGGGACAGTCAGGGACCACGAAGGAATCGCAGAAATTACTTTGAAGCATGGCAGACACCCTGAGTTCCACAGAACGCGAGTTTCCGAGGAAGACGAGGCGAAAGGAATCACGCGTTTCTTTCGATGGCACATGGATGCTGCCTTGTGCGATCTGTGTCCTCCCAAGGTGACAGCTCTGTACAGTGTGAGGGTGCCCAAGGGTGAGATGCAGACAGTGAGATATGACGACGGGAGTGGAGATGAGCTGAAGGTTACGTTAGGGACGACGGCGTTTGTTTCTGGGAAGACGATGTTCGAGATCTTGCCGAAAGAGTTGAAGAGCCTGGCCGTGCGAGCCAGGGCGAGGTACGCTCCGCATCCCTTCCAATGGATGCGCAATGCGAGAGCGGTTCCGACCGGTCTTGGCTTGGAGACGGAGGGTTTGGAAACTGCATTACAAGATCTACCTCCCTGGGAGGAGGAAAAAGTTAAAACTTATCCATTCGTGCGTTTTGTTTTCTGCTTCGTCAGCTGCCAGTAACATTTGGATAACAGCTGTGGAAAAATCCTGTAACCGGGGGCCTTCATCTTCAAGTTCATCCATGCGCAATTATTGAGATTCAAATCGACCCCCTGCCTAAAGGGCGTGACAACGTCAATGCACTCTATCCAGGAGGACGAATAAGAGATTTGAAAGACATTCGAGACTTAGTATACAGAATGGAACGGCCGGGGATTGCTCCGAGTGTAAGTTCCATTATCACTTCTGAAAGCACACGAAGGCTGATTAACTTGGCTATTCGCAGTTCGTATATCCTCATCCTTGGTGAGTGCCTATTCGAGGAAAAATTGGTTAATTAAGTAGATGTCCGACAGGGAAGAAAAGGATTTAGTACTTTTCAATAACCGTGGGCTCATTCATTCGGTGGTGGGTGTTTTCAAGGAGGGGCAAACGCGCCTATTCCATCAATGCAACTTGGCCGCATCAGATGAGCCTCTTGGGCCCAGTGAAGAGGACGTTGATAGATGGTCGTAGGAGGCCATTTCCCTTCTTTCGGTTAATGGTAGAGCATGAATCCTGAAACAAGAACAGATAAGCAGAGCAGCATAAAAATTTGAACTAGGTATATCCAGATGTGACGAGAATGAGAAACCCAAGAAATGGTCGGGGAACGTGGTTAACCAACAGCGGCAGTCATAATCTACAAGCCAATTCAATTGACCCCCTGAGATGCGTAGAGATGCGTCAAAAATTGTGATAATTCACTGCTGCAAGGGGAAAAGTTGCATCAAAAAATGGACCGTAGGGACGAGAGAATTTCTAGCCATGTGCAGCCTGCGGTGCTCCTTGAACCAGGCGCAACTGCGACGGAGTCAGTTGGGAGTCAGAGTCTGAGGCTCGAAGTTTGGAGCTTGGGCGGGAGTCTAACGACGTGAAAACCAAACAATCGCACGGTCCGTGATTGGAAGGAAATTTCATAACCGTCTCTTCCTTCCAAACTCTTCAACCATGCATTTGATGTATACGCTAGACGAAGCTGGTAACAGGGTGTATACCCTCAAGGTACGTTATATTTATTTCATTTAATTGGCGTTTGACTCACTTCTGTTTAGAAAATGACTGATGCAGGCAAGATCACCAAGTCTGCCCATCCTGGTGCGCTCAGCATTCTCGCAATGAGTCCAATTCTGGACGGCTTATGGTGGGTTTTCATCTAGCGCGGTTCTCTCCAGACGACAAATTCTCTCGACATCGCGTTACCATCAAGAAACGCTACAACGTGCTCTTAACGCAATTACCCAGCAAGCCCATGTAAATGCGACATGCGCCATGCCTCCTTCCTCTCTGTAGGAACATTCCTCAGGCAGGGTTTTTTGAACCCGAATCGTCAAAATGGTACGCAAAATGTATCTTCCGTGTAAAATCACCGGGTGGATGGTACGGTGGGATGATCTCAGAAGAACTGTGTATTATAGAGATGAGGAGTATTCTATTGTTACCATCCATAGTGCGTATCACACTTCTTGTTGGTTATCGTCTTTGGGCTATTGTATTTGTAAGATTTGTCGACTTTTCCCTGACAAAAAACGCAATTCGTCGTGCATGCCCAGATAGTCGTGATCAGTGTGGTTGAAATGTCTTCGCTATTCACGTCTAAACTAACTTTCGTCAAGGCCTCAGAACACTAGTGTCCCGTCGATTTCATTCTATGCTCGTCAGCGCTGAAAGTTATGCGGAATCGTGGACAAGAGAGCATGTGTGACATTTTCATGTGTGACGCACGTGAGGAAAATGCGTGACACGACGCGTTCCTGTTGATTGTGGCAAGTTCGTCTATATTTCGTACACTTTGAACACACTCCTTGAGGGATCTGCAATCGCGCAGGCATGCCTCCTCGACGGTCATCTAGGGCGCCAAGTGCATCTGTAGAGCCAGCTCCAGTGGAATCTCTCCCGGTTAAACGGAAAAGAGGTCAAACGGCAGAACCAGACACAGAAGAAAAAGAGAATGTTGCGAAACCGCCATCACGCGCGCGTCGGAGCTCGTCTGTGAAACCCAGCGTAGAACCACCATCCAAAGGAAGAAAATCAACGCGATCTAAGACGTCATTACCCGATGTTGCCGAGTCAGAAAATGAAGAACAGCAGGATGCTCCTCCTTTGAAGAAAGCGAGGCCGTCGATCGAACCCCAGGTCGAAGAGGAAGACCAAGAAGAGGAGGAAGTTGAGGTCAAACCTAAGAGAGGCAAGCGGGCAGCGAGCACTGCCAGGTCGAACATGGGCGTTGATGGGGACGCTCCTTCCAAACCTACTGGCCGCCGCACATCAACTCGAAAGACGACAGTGTCCGCTGGTAGTCGAACTAGTGTGGGATCTGCCAAATCTGGGGAAGCATCTGGGTCAGCTCGCGTTGAAGAACCCGAAGTCGATGAAAGCGAGGAAGAAGAAGACCCCAAGCCCCTTAAAGGACGTCAGGTCCCAGCCAAGTCTACAAAACGAGCGACTGCAAAGGCTGTTCAGTCCGACGAGGACGATGATGCCATGGCTGTCGCCTCTGAAGACGACGAGGATGAAGATGTTAAACCAGCTCGTAAGGGGAGGAAGGCCAAAGCCCCGGCAGCCCGCAAAGGCAAGGCTCCTGCGAAGAAACCCTCGAAAGCTGTCGCTGCCGAAGACTCAGACGATAATTTAGAACCTCCTCCTCCTGCTCAGCCGCGGAAAAAGCCTGCCAACGATACAAAGAAAGATCCTACCCCTGAAGCAGAAGAGGAGGAGGAAGAAGAGAAATCATTGTTCGACCCCATTCCCATGCCAGCTCCATCTAGTTTGCCTCAAACAATGCCAGAGGAACCTTCTGGGCCGAAGAGCCGTCTCGTCATCCACAAAATAATACTTGTCAACTTCAAGAGTTACGCAGGACGGCAGGAAATTGGACCTTTCCATAAAGTATGTCTGTTCTGAGCTTTTTTATGTCTCCGTCGGTGATCGAAATTTTGTCTAGTCTTTCTCGTCAATCGTGGGTCCTAATGGTTCTGGTAAATCAAATACCATCGATGCACTTTTGTTTGTCTTCGGTTATCGTGCAACGAAGATGAGGCAAGGCAAGATCTCGGAACTCATTCATAACTCTGCCAATTTTCCCGACCTCGACGAATGCAGCGTCGAGGTGCACTTCCGCGAAATTATTGACCTGGTATGTAATTACCTGTTTTGAGGTCGTTCCCATACTCATACAACATAATAGCCTGGACCTGATGCGTTCAAGGTCGTTCCTGGCTCGCAACTCGCGGTCACTCGTACAGCCTATAAGAACAATGCAAGCAAATATACCATCAATGGCAGGACTAGCAACTACAAGGAGGTTCAGACACTGCTCAAGGGACGAGGCATCGACCTTGACCACAATCGATTCCTCATCCTTCAAGTAAGGTCGTCCTCTCAGAATTTACGCACATCTACTCACTCGTTTCGCATTACAGGGAGAAGTCGAATCCATTGCCCAGATGAAGCCCAAGGCGCAGACAGAGCATGAAGACGGATTGTTGGAATACCTGGAGGACATCATCGGGACCTCCAAGTACAAAGAACCGATCGACGAGGCACTAGTCGAGATGGAACGTTTGCAAGAAGACCGTCAAATCAAGCTTAACAGGCTCAGGCACGTCGAGAAAGAGAAGGTCGCTCTGGAGGCAGCGAAGAAGGAAGCTGAGGATTACCTCCGGTTAAAGAACGACCACGTGAGGGCGTTGTCGCGCCTGTATCAGTGGTACGTGTGGAAGGGCTTCGAAGTGGAGGAGAAGCTCACCCTAATAATTGTAAGTAATTTGTCGCAGAGCTTTGAATGTTCTATGTGGTCGTTGTGCTGATCGTCCTGTAGCAAAAACTGAAAAAGGATTTGGCCGAGGAGACAGAACAGAACAAAGGGGATATTGAGCATTTAGAGCAACTCAGGAAGCATTATGAGGAACGAGAGACCGCGTATGCTGTACGTCCGAATCAGTCTTATCACTCATGAGGCTTGTATATGAAAGAAATTACAGGAAGTTCAAGAGGGACTTAAGACTGCTACGAAAGAACTCAGCGGGCTGGAGAGACAGGAAGTCAGTCTTCAGGAGAAACGGAAACATTCGTCTGGCAGGGCCAAGAAACTCAAGAAGTCGGTACAAGAGGCATGTTTTCTAATTTTCTTTATATGAACTTGTGCTGATAGCCGTGACAGGACACTGCTGCCCGGAAAACTGCTCTCAACCTCATCGAAGATAGTGGTGCTAAGATCAAGAAGGAAAAGACCAAGGTTGAGGAGTACGAAATGTCTCTTGATAAAGAAGAGAAGGTATTGGAGGCAATCCGGGACAGCTTGAAGGGCGAGTGTTGTTTTCCGCGTCGCTTTGTGATGTACTGGTTCTTAATGGCTGCATAACAGATAAAACTCAGGGCTTCCACGATAAGATCCAGATCAAGCAGAAGGAGCTCCAGCCTTGGACCGCGAAGATCAATGCGAAGCAGGCTGAGATCGACGTTGCTACCAGCGAACGCGATGCTCTTGCTAAGAAGGCAGAAGCTCTGAAGGCTCAGTGTAAGGAGGCTGACGAGAACTTGAAAGCCTTGCTGGAAGAGCGAGAAACAAAGGTACTATGCTCTCTAATTTTTCTCTCTAAATTCTCACATCTTTTAGGCCGACCGACAAAACGGCCTCAGATCCGAGAAAGCTCAGCTGCAGAAAGATATTCAAACCGCTGACAAGAAGGCCAAGGTAAAGAGGCCTGTATGTTCTATGCGTGCTGATTTTAATACCACCGCTTTAAGGATGCTCAAGCACGCGTTAATGAGTGGAGGGGTAAATCTTCAACCGCTCGTGGCAAAGTCGACGAGGCTAAAGCCAGCCAGTCTGAAAACAAGTCGCGCAATAACGTTTTGGACTCTCTTACTCGGTTGAGGGACGGTGGAAACAACGAAGGCTTCCACGTAAGTTAATTCCATCATCTTATTCACTTCAATCATATAACTTCGTTGTAGGGCCGACTTGGAAGTCTTGGTACCATCCCCGACAAATACGACGTGGCAATATCAACTGCCTGTGGTTCTGGTCTTAGCAATATGGTCGTCGACACGGTCTCTCAAGCGCAGCATTGCATCGAATACCTTCGCAAGAACAACGTCGGACGAGCTTCTTTCATGGTCCTCGAAAAACTCCCTAAATACACACCTGATACAACTCCCACACCTGAAAACGTCCCCCGCTTATATGACCTTGTCAAACCTAAAAACCCATCCTACGCTCCTGCGTTTCTCAAAGCCATCGGCAACACGTTGGTGGCCACCGACATGGAGCAAGCCAATCGCATCGCATTCCAGGGCAAGAGATGGCGAGTCGTCACTCTCGACGGAGCCTTGATCGAGACGTCAGGAGCGATGTCCGGTGGTGGTTCTCAGCCGTCTCGAGGGGCGATGAGCTCGAAGTTCGCGCCTGCGTCAGTGTCGCCGCAGGTCTTGCAGACGTACGAACGTGATAGCGAGCAGGCAGCGCAGCAGCTTCAGAAGGCACTAGGAGAGTTGCGAGAGGCTGAGCAAGAACTGGAACGCTTGAGGACTAGAGAGCCAGAGATCGACCTTGCTTATCAGAAGATTGGCATGGATATCGAGAATGTGAAGAGGAGAATTGCTGAGGCTGAGAAGCGTGTGAAAGATCTTGGGTATGTCGCCGTTTTCCACTGGAATATAAATTAACCTGACCTTTCTTTCTTTCCTCCAGGTCTCAAAACAAGCCAAATGCCGGCGACCTGTCTCGCATTTCGAAGTTGGAGAAGGATATAGTCGTCTCTGCGAACGAACTTGACGAACTCAAGGACAGGTCTAGTAAAATTGAACAGGATATCAAAGATCTTGAGAAGAAGATTCTCGACGTCGGCGGCTCAAAGTTGCTCACTCAGAAGTCTAAAGTCGAAGGCATCCGACTGCACATCAACCTCGCAAACGACGAGATGACCAAAGCAGAGGTTGCGAAGGCCAAGGCTGAGAAAGATGTGGTCAAGCTAGCGGGCAACATCACGGCCAATTCAACAGCCCTCGAAGAAGCGAGGGAGAAGTGGAAGAGTACGACAAGGAACTTGCCGATTTGGTTAACCATGTCGCCAAGTTGAAGGAAAAGGTTGAGAGCGCACAGGCCGCGCGGAAACTCCAAAGAGGACTTAGACAACCTCAAAGTTCAATTGGACGAATCAGAGGATCGAATTGCCGCATTTAGGCAGAAAGAGGTATTTGCGCACATTCTCCTTAAATCCAGAGTTGCTCATCCCCCTTTGCTAGATGGCGCTCAAAAACAAGATTGCTGATAGGGAAAAAGAATTAAATGAGAATAACGTCGGCATTGAACACTACCAGGAATTGCATGACGCACTGACCTTGGAAGAAATCGAGTAAGGTCCCTCTGTTTTGCTCAACACGTCATCTGACTTCACGACAGTGAGGACGATGAGGAAGAGAGAGGAGAGGAGGCGACCGCTGCTGCTGCAAACGACCAACAGATGGACACGACCCCTGAAGGAGAACCACAAGTCAAAACTGAGGATGGGGCTCCTGCTGAACCAGGGCAGAAAGCAGTCCTCCCAAACAGAAGAGACAAGGAACACCTTCAAACGAGCTGCGTATATATACGGTCGACGAACTGAGGAAGTGCAGGCAACAAGAACTTGTGGCCGATACCGAATACCTCGATGGTCTGCCGTCCTCGATTTGCTGATTGATTTTATATTGATATCCTTTGCGCATACAGAAAAGCTCAAGAAGGCCAGACCAGACCTCAGCGTGCTGAAAGAATACAAGCAGCGAGAGCAAGAATTCTTCAATCGTGCCAAAGACTTGGATAAGATCACTGCTGAGAGGGACGGCCAGAAGGCGAAGTACGATAGTCTACGGAAGCAGCGTCTGGACGAATTCATGGCAGGCTTTAACACGATTTCTTTGAAGCTCAAGGAGATGTACCAGGTGCGTTGGCCTTGACGTGTAGCTGTGCTTTAGGAAGCCCTGACTTGATTGTTTTAGATGATCACCCTTGGGGGAAACGCAGAACTCGAACTGGTCGATAGTATGGACCCTTTCTCTGAAGGCATCATTTTCAGCGTCATGCCGCCTAAGAAGAGCTGGAAGAATATCTCAAACCTGTCTGGTGGTGAAAAGGTGCGTATTTATATTTCTATAAACCGTACGTCGAAATGGTTGTTAAACTTTACTTCTTTTCAGACATTGAGCTCGCTGGCCCTGGTCTTTGCTCTCCACGTCTTCAAGGTTTGTTTTGCCGGTTTGTCCGGTCAACATGTCAAACTAATATACGAATGACCAGCCAACCCCGTTATATTTCATGGACGAGATCGATGCCGCTCTGGACTTCCGCAACGTTTCAATCGTCGCTAACTACATCAAGGACCGGACTAAGAATGCCCAGTTCATCATCATATCTCTTCGGTACGATTCGTGATTCTAAGACCATGAGTAAGGGGTTTAATTGAATTCATAGAAACGACATGTTCGAGCTCAGTCATCGTCTTATTGGAATCTACAAGACGTCAAATGCTACACGAAGTACGCAGCCCATCACTTTTTCCGTTCATATTGGTCGTCAAAACTAATGGTTGTCACGCGTAGGCATCTCAATTGACAATCATGCATTGCAAACCACAATTCCTCCTCCACCTCCAAGCACTAACGCGATGGCTTAGAAAGTTAGAATATGTATATTGTTCATGATAGCTATTCGTTAGCACTGATCTGTACTTTTGCTTTGGAACCTTTCTACTTACTGTACATGCACTATAATTCAATGTTTCCTGTTGTGTAAGTTATCCCGCATTGAGCAGGGCCTGACCGCACACATGGACCTGCGTCAGTGTTGGACAACTGGAATAACTTGAACGAAGGTTTTCGGAGGAATTCATGAGCTGCGGACGCAGTATTTGAGAGAAGCGGCTGGAGTGTAGCTGCCACTTGAAGGACCCGAAGGACGGTACCTCGCTGATATTGTCGGATATCCCGGTCCGCTTTTGTTGACCCACTGTCACTTGCTTCGTTGCCGAGTTGGTCTGCTACGAAGTTCTTCTATCTCTCCCGGAGTCCAGGTAACATACACCCTCCGAATCCGCGGGTTACCTTTTTTCTTTTCAAGTCGTGGCGCTGTCATCGTGAAGCCGACGTTGTTGAAAATTCATGCGCAATCACAAGCCCTCCTTTCGCCTCAGCCCTCATCGATCCCAGGATTGTCTTCCTGACATTCGTGCTGAGATATTACATATCCCAAATGCTGTGCGTTGCCAGTAGGTATGAAAGATTTCTTGTAAAATGGGAGATAAAACACATGAGGGTTTTGACGACTCCTTCCTCACCAACCTTCGACTCAATTGCTACAGGACCCACACAACCTCAACTACCAGCCGTGTGGATTGAGTGCTGCGGCGCAGGAAGATTAAGGCTCGAGGCACTTGTTCCATCTGACGGGCATAGAAGGCCGCAACCCGATTACAGACGTTATATGTACCCGGGACTGTCGGAAATTCTGAACATTCAACGCACTGGAACTTATAACCATTCGTCCACAATTTGATTGGTTTTTTATTAGCCCCTCGTCTTGACATGCTGTTTTGGAGGCAGTTCAAGCTGCTGTTATACAAAAATGTGCTCGTATTTCGTCGACATTGGCTGGTATGTACCCTCATTTCATCGCATTTCCGATCTCACTAGTACTCTTTTCTTACTTGCAGGTCAACCTCTTGCGGTGCTTGATTTTCCCGGTTGCTTATGGGATATTTCTCGGCTTTGCGACGAATTTCTTTTCCAGGCCCGATAATGTATGTTTTTGATTTATTTTTATATTTCGCATTTTATATACCTAGCTTTTCAGTTTGGCTTTGGCACTGCTGTCCCTATTTTTCATGTTCAGGACCACTTCGATGGCTCGCGGCCCATCGTATGGGCGGACAATTCTGGTTCAGGTGGATACATTGCGGCAAAGGACATCATGAGCCATGTCACATCAAACTTTACTGCGAAGCAGCTGGCTGCAGTTCTGCAAGTTCAAAACGACCAGGCGTTGAGCGACTCTTGCCTTTCTAACTTCAACGGGGCATCGGCCTGTTTCATTACCATTTCATTTGATGCAATCCCTACCGCTTCCCCTAGCGACACACGAGCTTTGAACTACACAATTCGATCGGACTCTGGGTCATACCATGTAGATGTTGCTAAGCATACTAGCGACCTCGAAACGAGGGTTATCCCTATGCAATGGGCTATCGACCAAGTCCGTCTTCGTCTCTTCACCCTTTCTCTCTACCACATCTGACCCGATCATAATCTTAGGCCATTATCGAACTTACAACTGGAAAGAAGACACCACTACCGCTCCAGTTACCATTCACTCATGAGACCAACGACGACTCTTTTGACAATACGCGATTGCGTTAGTAAATGCGCTTCATCTTTCACTCAAGGTGCTTACTTCTCTCGTACAGTCTTCTTGAGCATCATTGGTTCTTTTGGAGGTGTCGCCTTGTAGGTTGTATTCCACACAAATTCTAATCACGATCTCAAAAGTACCAGTCTTCTCGCATTCATAGGAATTTTATATCAGGTATGCGTTTCCAAAGTCATATCAGACCCTATTGACCACCAAGTAGCTTGCTGGTGGTGTGGCATTGGAGCGGGCAACTTATCTAACATCCCAAATGCAAGCGATGGGAGCCCTCGACTCTGCAAGAATACTGTGCGTTTTTCCGCCACCTCCTCGAAGCGCTCGCTAAGTGTTGTTATATAGATCATGGCATTTATCTGTGTCCGCCCTCTATTTTCCGACCTGGGTCATCTTGGCTTTAATCTGGCGGGCGCGGCTGTTTATAGAAACGAGCGCAGGCTTGATGATTCTTGTCCATATTTTAGCAGGTTTAGGACTTGCCAGCTGGTCCTTTTTTGTCTCAGTTCCGTTCAGCAAAAGTCCCCAATTAGCGGCTGTCGTTGCTTCTGGAGTAGCGATCGTTCTTGGGGTTATACCGTTGGCATTCCAATCAGGATTCAGTACCAGCACGGCGGCTGTTTTGTCTTTCTTTTTCCCTTCCATGTTCTACGTGTTCATACTTAAGTCCTTCTCCGGCTTCGAACTCGAGCAAACCTCTCCAAGTTTGTATCATGCGGATATAAATTTCGGGATCACTCCATTACCAATTGTTATAGCGGTTGTGGTACGTGTTCTAGTGATTCATTGTCTTTGATATTTTGAACACCTTTGTGGCAGATTGGTATATTCTTTTGGCCATGCTGCGCTGTATTCCTGGAGCGCTGGATTTATGGGATCTCGAACCCTTCTAATACCGGCTTCTGGTTTGACAGAAAGAAGACCGCGACAAATATCCCTTCCGATGTTTCAATTAGCCTTCGCAATGTCAACAAGCGGTTTAACACCTCTTTCTTCTCCCGGAAATCCCGAGACGTGGTGGCCATTGCAGACTTGACCCTCGACATCCCTTCTTTTGGAATTTTTGTCCTATTAGGGCCAAACGGGTACGACATCCTCTCCGGCCTGGTTGTCGGTGCTAGCTGATGTGTTTCCTAGGGCCGGTAAATCAACTACGCTCTCGATCTTAGGAGGGCTTACCAGAGCCACTGGTGGTACTGTCGCCTTCTCAGGAGATACCTCGCGCCCGCCTCGGGGAACGCTTGGTATAGTGCCCCAGAAAAACGTTCTCTTCCCAGAGTTGTCCTGCTTGCAGACCTTGCGCGTCTGGAACGCAATCAAAGCAGAGGATGGCAACTACTCGGACGAGGATTTGGAGCAATTGATCCGTGATTGCGATTTGTATTCAAAGATGCATGAACCAGCTGGCACGCTTTCGGGTGGTCAAAAGAGAAAATTGCAGCTGGCGATCGGTCTTGTAGGCGGGTCAAAAAGTGCGCATCGTTCTCTCCGTTAAGCGACAATTTTTACTCAGACGTTCTTTTTACTTCAGTTATCCTTGTCGATGAATGTACCTCAGGCGTCGACCCTCTAAGTCGTCGCGCACTGTGGAAAACGCTCACTACATATCGCGCTGAGCGGACCATAATTCTTACAACTCATGCAAGTTAAATTACTCTCGCACTAGACTCTCCTTGACGTTTTATTCCACAGTTCCTGGACGAAGCGGATTTCTTGGCCGACCGTATTGCTGTTCTCGCTGCTCCTGGAAAGCTGATTGCATCTGACACCCCTGTGACACTCAAATCCACCATGGGCGAGGGATATTCTATCTCAGTCAGGTTTGCCTCTGATGATAGCCATTCCGATGATCTCCTTAAAACCATTCTTACTGTGGCTCCGGACACGGCTCTTGTGGTCGTGGACTCTCACACGTTCAGCTATCATCTCAAAACCAAGGACACTGCCATCATTGCGAGGGCTCTTCGTCTCGTCGAAAATTCGAAAGCACGATTTGGAATTTTGACATACGAGGTCCTCGGAACGACTATCGAGGATATATTCTTGGACCTTCTGGCACAGGATGAAATCCAGGACGCAGACTTGAAAGACGCCAAGGATGCTCCGAATCGACCTGCCCCGTCGGAGTTGAACCTTTCAAGCGGTCGACCACGCACACCATGGGCTCAGGGAACGACTATATTCCACAAACGATTCTTGATCGCACGCAGAAGCTGGCTTGTGCCATTACTAGCCATGGCCGTTGGGATATCAGGCGCGTGGTGGCCCCTACGTTTTGTCAAAGGAGGGGTAGCCTCGTGCGCCCACACCACCTTTCACAGTGTCAGTTCAAGCACAGCTTCCCTCTTCCCCCCGTTGTTCTCCAATTCTTCGATACTAGTCGCACCTCCAAGTCTCATTTCCACTGTCAATGCGTCCCTTCCCGAAGTCTTCAAACCCAGCTTTCTAGATCCCGACGCTGACGCCCCTTTCAACCCGTTCATACCAGTCGCGGACGAGAGCACGGTCGTCAAGAACATCAGCGAAAGCTTCCAGAATTTCACCACGCAAGGGGGAATCGTTATGGACTTCGACAAGGGCGATTACCTCATTGTGTACGGAATGGATATTTACCACCTCGAGATGTTCAGCCTTGCCTCCAACCTGTTCTATAGCCACGCGATCAACGCCTCGAGCAGTCCGTCCGGTTCGAGGAGAATCATCCCGTCCTTCGACACTTTGCCTATTATGTCGTCTGAATCGTTGGCTACCCTCCAATGGCTGTCGTTTTTCGGAGCTGCGATGGTGAGTTGGTTTTTCTCGTCCAAGTCCTCTTCCCTTGTTTACTGAGCCATTTATAGGCCGTTTTCCCTGCCTTCTTTACTCTCTATGTCGCAAAGGAACGGCACTCCTCCGTTCAAGCGATGCAGCTATCGAACGGCCTTTCGAACCCCCTCGGATTATGGCTTGGCCATTTGATGTTTGACTCGCTCTTCACTGTTGTCGTTGCCACTGTCATCGCCGTGCTCTATGGCATCATCAGGCTTAAATTCCAGGGCATAGGGTTTTTGGTATGTCTTCGCCAGTGGATGATCTGGTAACTGACATGTACCTCTGTGCAGTGGCTTGTCATTTGCCTGTATGGGTTTGCCGGAACGCTTCTCGCTTATATCACAGCGGTCGTCGTCAAATCGCCACTTGGAGCGTTCGCCACGCTCGCGGTCTCGCAATTCATAATATTCCTCGTCAGTGTTTCTGCTTATTCTCTATCTTCAATGCCGCACCTCTGACGGGCTCGCTTCCTCTTCAGCTATATCTCATAGGCTATATCGTCACGCTATACACGGCCCTCCCTCGACACGTTCAACGGATAATGAATATCATCCACTTCACTCTTGCCCTGGTGTCTCCAGTCAACAGCTTGGTAGAAAAACATGACTTTATCAATGCCGTTCCGTCATAAGCTAACACCCGTCTCGCAGACCCGAGCCGCGCTGGTGTCCGTCAACCAGTTTTCTCTGCTCTGCGACGGAGAGAAACTCGCTTCCGGCGCTCAACAGGGGTCCATAACGCGCTACGGCGGACCGATCCTCTACCTCATAGTCTGGATCCTCGTTCTGCTCTTCATACTGGGCAAAGTCGATTCAGGAATCCGGTTCCCGTGGTCCAGAAATCCAGGAAACCTTGCCGCACAAGGCCCACTACAAGAGAAGAAGAGAATCGCACAGAACGTGAAGCCGTTGAACCCAGACGTGCTCGCCGAGGCGCACCAAGCGACCTCGCTGTCCAACTCGGACCCGCTGCGCGTGCTGAACGTGTCCAAGACGTTCGGGCGGCATAAAGTTGTCGATGACGTGACGTTCACCATCCCGCACAAGTCGCTCTTCGTCATGCTCGGCCCGAATGGGGCTGGCAAGACGACGACGTTCGACATGATTCGTGAATGACATTCGTCCCCTCCTGCCTATTATTGCCTACTGACCCTGTGTCCCATTCGTTTTCCAGGAGGTCACCTCAAGCCCGAAACCGGCGACGTTATCGTCAACTCCACCTCCGTCCTCACAGACACGAACCGCGCGCGCGTGTCCTTCGGCGTCTGTCCCCAGTTCACAGCCATGGATGCGCACCTCACCGTGCGCGAGCACCTCCTCATATACGGCCGGCTGCGCGGGCTCGCAGGGGAGGAGTTGCGGCGCAATATCCAGGCTATCATGGACGCGACGGGGCTGGACGGGTATGCGGCGCGGTTGGCGACGAAGCTTTCCGGGGGGAATCAGAGGAAGCTGGCGCTTGCTATTGCGTTGATTGGTATGTTTGGAGCTTTTTTCAAGTGATGTTTTTGATCTGACGTTGATGTTTGTCAGGTAATCCTTCGGTTGTCTTGGTGGACGAGTACTCGACGGGTATCGACGCGAAGATGAAGCGCGAGCTGTGGGCGGTGCTTAAGCAGGCAACCGGGAATAAATCGGTGTTCCTCACAACCCGTACGTTACTCTCATTTTATAAGCGACAGGCGTTAACCACACCCCGCCCCTTCCAGACTCGATGGAAGAAGCTTCATATCTCGCCACGAAAGTGGGTATCATGTCTAAACGAATGCTAGGTAAGCAACCCTCCATCCCAAAAGCAATGCAGTTTTCTAACCTACACTCTCAGCAATCGGCACCCCCGACGAGCTCGAATCCCGCACCGCCTCATACGAAGTGCACTTCTCCTGCCCGACGCGAGAGGAGCTCGCCCGGGTGCGCGCGGTGATGGCGAAGATCCCCGGCGCGCGCATGGTGGACGACGTCGCTACACGGTTCGAAGTGCCTGTCGGGGACCGTGAAGATGCGTCGGCCAACTCCAACTCCAACTCTGTGGCGAGCATCTTCGAGGTTTTGGCGAGGGAGGAGGGATTCCCCGAGTTCACGGTTGGCAAGTCGAGTTTGGAGACTGCGTTTATAAGGGTTATTAATGAGGACTATGCTGCTGCTGCTGCTGCGGGAGGAGGTGGGGCTGGTGAGGATGGGGAGGGCGTGCATGGGACGAAGAGGTGGGGCGTGTGTTGAGAAGAGCATGGGTGTGTTTTTTGTTTTATTCTTCGTATGGGGTCTTTATCCCGATATACCAATTCTAATTTCTACCGTGGATTTGTTACGATTCGTTATATTAATATTACAGCTGCGACTACCCAGTAGTCGACTTTGTATGCTGAAAAACGCGGGCTTTGAAGCTTAATGTGAAGTGCTTGCAGATAGACTTAGGCGCTCAAAAACAGCCATCCTGACAGCCGATACAAAAAACACGAGAGGTGTGGAAGGAATCGACGAGCCATGGGAGTTGGCTAGCGCATATCCCAGGATCCACACACGAATTTCGTTTTTCTACTGCCAGGAGATGGGCGTCGAGTCTAGTCTACTGTATGGTGCGATTCTTGTGGGTGACTCAGGCTGAGGTTTAGGCTTTTTGCCTGCTACTGTAGAAGAAATGCAGAGAGTGATTGCTGATTAAAGAAGAGCCTGGGCTCGAAAGCAGCCATCCTGGCAGCATGAGAAGCGAAAACTTTCTGGTGTGGACTCGGAAGGGATCGACCAGCCACGAGAGCTAGGTAGGTTCGCATCTGAGGAGCCACACACCAATTTCGCTTGTCCGCAGCCAGGAGAGGGGCGTCGAGTCTCGTCTAGTGCGCTACGAGGATACTACTGTGGTGACTTTGCGTGCTAAAAGTAACAGAGGAAGTTAGAAATGAAGTGAGGTGCTCGCAGCTCGTTAATAGAGTATAATTTTATAAATACTTAAGTAATCGGTACAGATCAAGCCCGAAAGCAGCAATCCTGGCAGCAGATAAAAAAGCGCTTGGTGTGTGGAAGGGATCGACCAGCGGCACCAGCCACGAGAGCTAGGTAGGTTCGCCTGCCAGGACCACACACGAAGTTTGCATTTCCACCGCCAGGAGGGGGCGGGTCAAGCCTAGTGGACTCCGTCCAGTGAAGTGTGAAGAAGGATTATTTAGCAGGCCGAGGCTCGAAAGCTGCCATCCTGACAGTAGATAGTGGCCCAACCAACGATATGCCATGAGGTGTGGAAGGGATTGCCCAGCCGTGCCAGTGGGTGCTAACTGGTGCGTTTCCCGGGATCCACACACGAATTTCGGCTTTCTACTGCCAGGAGATGGGCGTCGAGTCTCGTCTAGTGCTGTGCGAGATCGAAAATACAAGTGACTTTGCGTGCTGAAGTAACAGAGGAAGTTGTAATCGAAGTTGAATCAAAGTGAGCTGCTCGTGAACAAATACTTAGGTAATCGGTACAGCTGAGCTGTACCCATCCCAAAACCCACACACAAATTTCGTTTATTTCGCTGCCAGAAGAGAGAGGCGTCGAGTATTTGCCAGTCAGTGCGCGTGAAGCATTTGCAAGTAAGTAGGCCAAAAGCGGCCATCCTGGCAAGGAATATGGAATCCATTGTCACCTACTTATGTGTGGAAGGGATCGACCTGCCACGAGAGCTAGTAGCTTGTGCGTATCCCGGGATCCACACACAAACCCCATTTATCCGCTGCCAGGAGGGCGGCCTCGAGTCTCGTCTATGATAGGAGAGTGCAGTGCGACAGAGAGCGATTTAGGTTATCACGTTGCCCCGAAATTCAACGAGGTTCAAGTTTAGGCTTGAGCCTGCTGACAAAAGCGTGCAGCTGGACAGTCGTCTGGTCTAAATTCTAATGCACACCGTGGTCATACGTAGTGGTAATCGGTGCATATCCAAGCCAGCGCTCGAAAGTAGCCATCCTGGCAGCGGCTGAAGCTCTTCACCGTATGTGTGGAAAGGATTGACCAGCCATTGGTGCTAGCTGGTTCGTATCCACACACGAATTTCATTTATCCGGTGCCAGGAGAATGGTGTCGAGCTTCGTCTAGTCAGTGATTCAGAAGCATTTGCACGTAAGTGGCCAAAGCGCGAAAGCAGCCATCCTGGCAACGAACTATCTCGGGACTCTCAACTCATGTGTGGAACGGATCGACCAGCCTTGCATCCTAGCTGGTTCGCATCCCGGGAGCCACACATGGAGTTTCGTTTGTTCGCAGCCAGGAAAGGAGGCGTCGAGTCTTCGTCTAGTCAGTGAAATATGTGCAAGTAGGCCAAAGCTCGAAAGCAGCCATCCTGGCAACGAACGACTTACAGGGCCCACCTCCTCATGTGTGGAAAGGACCGATCAGCCACGAGAGCTAGGTTCGCATCCGGGGAACCACACATGGAGTTTCGTATGTTCGCTGCCAGGAGAAGAGGCGTTGAGTCTCGTCTATGATGCGATATTAGAGAGCGATTCAGGTTATCACGTTATCCCAAAATTCAACCCGAGGTTCAAGTCTTAGTTTAGGCTTTTGAGCCTGCTGACAAAAGCGTGCAGCTGGACAGTAGTCTGGTGTAATGCACACCGTGGTCATACATAGTGGGTAATCGGTGCAGATCTGAGCCTAGGCTCGAAAGCAGCCATCGGAGTCCTGGCAAAGTTTACGGAACGCGCATGTGTGGAAGGGATCAACTAGCCAATAGTAGCTAGTTCATATCCACGATCCACGCTCGAATTTCATTTGTCCGCTGCCAGGAGAGGCTTCGAGTCAGCGAAGCATAGGTAAGTAGACTTAGGCTCGAAAGCAGCCATCCTGGCAGCGGCTGATGAGCACTTCACCAAATGTGTGGAGAGGATCGACCAGCCACTGGTGCTAGCTAGTTCGTATCCTGGACCCACACATGGAGTTCCGTTTGTTCGCAGCCAGGAGGGTGGTGTCGAGCGCTAGCCTTCGTCTAGTCTAGTCTGAATTAGTGAAGCATTTGCAAGTTCAAGTAGCTACAGGCCAAAGCTCGAAAGCAGCCAGCCATCCTGGCAGCGGTTGATGGGCGCCTCGCCAAATGTGTGGAAAGGATCGATCAACCACGGGAGGTAGCTTGGTTCGTATCCTAGGACCCACACAAGGATTTCATTTATCCGCTGCCAGGAGATGGGCGTCGAGTCTTCGTCTAGTCGGTAAAGCATTTGCAAGTGCAAGATTAAGTAGGCCAAAGCTCGAAAACAGCCATCCTGGCAACGAACTACATACGGACCCTACCTCATGTGTGGAAAGGATCGACTGACCATGAGTGCTAGCTAGTGCGTATCCCAGGATCCACACGAAGAGTTCCGTTTGTTCGCAGCCAGGAGAGGCATCGCGGTGTCGAGTCTCGTCTAAGATAGGATAGGATAGTGCAGTGCAGTGCGATGGAGTGCGATTCAGGTTATCACTTTACCCAAAAGACACGGTGCAGCCCGACGTTCAAGCTTTCAAGTTTAGGCCTTTTCCCGCTGACAAAGCGAGTAGCTGGACTGAGGACGAAGGCTTGAAAGCAATCTATCCTGGCGGCGTCTCAACGACGATATTTGCTACATGCGTGGAAGGAATCGACCAGCCACGAGTGCTGGCTCAGTGGCTAGGTTCGTATCTCAGGACCCACACATGTTTGGTTATCCGCAGCCAGAAGAGGGGCGTCGAGTCTAAGTCTTTGAGGGAAGAGATGAGCCTGACTGAGGGTGAGGGAAGATAAGATACTAGATAGGGGTGTCATGTGGGGGTACTAAAGTACGTGGTCATCTGACGAAGAAGACCACGAGAGAAGGAGAGAAGTCGATGTAGAGAATCAGATTCGAGAAGAGAAAGGAAGAGAACGATGAACAAGGAAACCCGGCGGCCGCTCTTCGCGCCGCGGGTTCTCTTAGAGTGATAGGCAGCTGTTTAGAGTAAATAACACGCGATAAATCGCGTTCATGTCGTGTAGTACAGTTGAGTAGCACAAAATGAAATGAATGTGTCTTCTACACCCCCGCAATGCGCATTTATGCGGGGCCCACTGTTATTATTTAGAACGCATACATAGATGTAGTCAGTAAGGATTTTGCGAGGGAGAGGAAGGGGAAAGGACAAACGGTAGTCGTAGATGAGCTTCGTTTCGATGTCCTCGTCGTTGGGCCCCGTGAACTTGAGGTGCCGGACGTACCGCCGCTCGCCGTTGATCTCTTCCATACCCCAAATCTAAGTGTCAAGGTCTTACCATCAGCCCTACGTCCCTCACCGGCGAAACCAGAAAAACACCACGCACCTGATTCCCCGCCCACCTCGTCCCGCTCTTCGGCGTATCGCTCACCACGTAGCTCTGCACCACCCCCCTCTCCAGCGTATCCTCCGTCCAGCCCTCCTTCAAGAACTTGGCCCCCTCCCCGTCCCCGAGCTCCGCGTCGAGCTGGGTTCTGGAGAGCCGGCGCGATTGGCCTATGACGGCGCCGAAGATGCGGTCGGTGGTCGCGCGCTGGGCCCAGTCGAGCGTGCGCAGCTCGGTGGTGCCTGGGATGCCGCCGGTGATGGTTTGGTTGATGTCGATGTGTTCGACGGGTGTGGTTGAGGTTGTGGGTTTGGACTCGTGGGAGGGAGAAGGCGGCGGGGAGGAGGTTGTTGGCGAGGGGTCGGTGGGCGAGGGTGCGGGTTCGGCGGAATAGTGCTTCACGTAGAGCGTGATGGTGCCCAGGCTGATGGCCTTGCGCGTCCACCAGCTGACGCCTTGGAGCTGGAGGATGGTGTCGGTCGCTGTGGTGTCTGTGAGGGTTTTGTTCTGCGTGTTTCTTGGTTAGAATCGCGGTTGGGCGTCGGTATTGCGAAAGGAGGATTGCGTACCAGGATGTACTTGCCCGAGAAATCAGACGTTGTGAGGTCGGGTGGAGCGGCCATCGTCGGTTGCAGGTCGCAGTGGTAAAGGTGAACTTGGGAGGTTGCGTTTTGAGATTGGTCGGGTCTAAATATAGCGAGATCCGGGGTGGGAAACAATTCCCATAAACACACTTGACCGATCCAGATCCTTCGTGCCGAAAGCGGATCAGAGCATCATGATCCCACTCCGCATATGGAACAGTGGAGGGCCAGGCACTAAAATTAGCAGGGGTTACAGCTCACCGCAGCCTCCACTGCCTCCACCTCTCGTCCACTTACATACGTTTGGGTTTCTGTTTCTGTTTCGTCCTTTTCTTCACTCCTCTTTCATCTTCCTTCTTCTCTGAGCCCGTCCATTTCCTCCTCCTGTAAAACCTACTTGCCACTCTCCCACAAGACGTTATAATAATGGGACGCTGGACACAATACGACGAGGTATGCCTGTCTCCTGTCAAAAGCCCTGACTATGATGCACAACAGCCGCTAACACACTCCCCTTCCCCTCCCACTTTACCCAGGACGAATACAGGCTGCCAGCAGGCATGCAGCGCATCGGGTACGACGCCGACTCGGGGCGGTACTTCTTCCGCGACGCCGCGCGCGCGGTGTGGCAGGGCCCGGTAGGGGCCATGTTTGGAGAGATGACGAGAGGTGGGTGTTCGCAACTCTCTTCTTGCGTTGTCTTTTCTGGATGTTCATTGACCTTCCTTCCCTACGTTATGCCACAGTGAACAGCGTCCCACCCTCCGTGGCACTCGAGAACGTTCCAGAGGAGACCGAAGAGGAAGACGAGGAGGAGGACTCGGAAGTAAACGGCGAGCGGAGAGCGGGCAGGAGCAGAGGTAGAGGTGACCTCGAAGCCTCGCCGCGGACGAGACGCGGCGGGTACCAGCTCCTCACAGAAGACCACGTCAGTCGCCCTTCCTTCCCTTCCTTATCGCCGCTCCTTTTTTAGTTCCTTGTAACGCAAACTAACGCCCCCAAAAACCACAGACCCAACCAACCATCCCCCGCCCGCCCCTCTCACACACCCTCACCTCCACCTCGGCCTACCGCACGCTCTTCCCCTTCTTCCTCATCATCGCCGTGCTCCTCCTCCTCGTCTGGCGGCTCGTCGTCTCCCCCGGGCTCGCAGCCGCGCCTGTCAAGAAGTGCCCCGAGAGTATTAGCTCCGACGCAGACGGCGAGCGGGTAGTGACCCCCACCGCACCGCACTGGGTGCAGCCAGGCGACTCGTGCTGGGAGCTTGCTAGAGAAAGGGGGTGGGGCATGGAGAGGTTTAGAGAGGTCAATCCGAAGGTGGTGTGTGAGCCGCTTATGCCGGGGACGACGGTGTGTTTGCCGCCTTTGAAAAGTAAATCGGGCCTGAGCGTGGGCGGGGGGAAGGCGGGGACGGGGACGGGGGGGGTGAAGGCGGTGAGTGGGGGGAAGGGAGGGGCGGGGACGGGGGCGGGGAGCAAGAAGGCGGCGAGTTCGAAGAGGAGACTGTGATTCGTTGCACTCCTTATGTCGGGCTTCCTGTCTGTCTGTGAGCGTGCTCGACCCCGGTGCGTTCGAGGGGTTGGACCTCTCATGATGACGCCAGTGTATCTGGCGTCGACGAAAATTACAGCGCTGTATATGCGGCGCAGCTGTGGCTTGGATACCTATTTACTCAACGACCTTCCTTCCCGCGACCTCCAACAACCTGCTCTTCCTCCCCCTCCCCTTCCTCAAAACCCGTCCATCACCATCATATAACCACCACCATCATATAACCACCACCACCACCACCACGGCTATCATCAATATCAAAGCTAAAACTAACGACAACGACCACGTAGATATCATGACCTCCCTCCACTTCCACATCACTTCCACATCACCTCCACGTCAACGGTTCCACCGATCCTTGGAAAAACCTCGTCTCCGATTAGGATTATTTTTGGCGACATCCCACATCATATACTGAACACCTCGAAGAAACGCCGTTTTAAATATATGGTGATTGTTATAAATACGCGCCATTCATCTTAGTCTCGGTGCTCTCGCTATCTATCTGATTAGCTATCTCGTTCTCGTATTCAAGTTCCTACATTCTCATCACATCTTCCCTTCTTTCCTTTCTCTACGATCCGTCATCATTCTGCACCTCGCAGCTCTCCTCACTTCACTTCACTTCACTTCACTTGTACCATACCACCCCCTGATGCCTCTAAGTAGCGTTAATGACATCAGACCGTTCTCATACTCTTCCCTTGTCACTCTGATCCCTTGGAGTTCATGGTATTTTAATTGGAGTTAAGGAAATAAGGAAACGGAAACGAAACGAAAAAGTGTCGTGCATGAATGTATGTGCCCGCCCTCAGGCAGCAGGTTCGGTCGTCGTCCGAGGCTGACCCGGAGCCTTCTCCTTCGCCAACTGTGTGTTTGAGAATGGAAATTGGTTAGAAGAGTCGTATTTATGGCATGCAGGAAAGCCGGGGATAGAAGGAAGAGATGATAAACAGGTCAGAGTTGAAAGGACAGGAAAGGAAAGGAAAGGAAAGGAAAGGAAAGGAAAGGAAAGGAAAGGAAAAGAGAAACTAAAAACAATGCACCGCACTCACCACTCGCAACGTCTTCCCTTGACACGCTCGCCTGCGCCTGGTGCTTGCCCAAAGATTTTGCATGAGTGTGATAATTAAATTCTAGTCATGATCTAAGTATGAAATGAACCATCAGACACCAGTGTTCGTAAATCAAAGGCCTTCCTAACGGGAGCAGTCTGTCGCATTTCCTTTGCTGCGAAATGTATTTAATGTATCAGCTATGTAGACACGTCATTATGTGCTTACCCGACCGTGCGGCTGTTGGTCTCACCTCTAAGCTTTTCTGGTCTTCAAAAATTAAATCAAGCAGCTAATTTAAATCAAGTACATTGCCGTGCCGTTTTATGCCATCTGAAAAGACCGCGACAGAGTAGGAGCACGAGCCTGCTAATGTCGGATCGAGGACATGAAGGCACGGAGGAACAGGAACAAAACCCGCTCTGACAGATGCTCAGAGAGTTGGAAAAGTCACTTGGATAAGAGGTCAAGTGTCCCTGCGAGGCGGTACGTCGATGAATACCTGGAGATACTAGACTCGTTACCGCCGGGGCGAAAAAAACCTCATGCAAACAGCTTTGGCGGATAGAATGTGCCAGTGAATGGGTTACATAGGAAGCAGTATGATTAGCGTCCAGCCCGAGAAATACTTAGAAGTAATCGATATCGCCGTTGCAGAGAATTTATCATTGTCAGTTCCAGCTCCTAGCTTCCGATCTTCGTCCAGTGACCTTATTGCTATTTTCATAATTGTTGGCGAAACGTGATTTTTGATGCGAAATCTTTTTTTTTGGAAATCTCGAGCTGGCTGATCGCGAGAGCCATATTATCGTAAATTCTGAAGCTACCAAGTTAAATTTGAGTGATTCAGGATCGTACGAAGCACGCCTTTCAGAATATGTAAAAATAAATGGAAAATTCAAGGTTTGAATAATACAGTTACCTTGGCCCCAGTTCTCGCAACTTCTCGGCTTTCGGTACATGCTGCAACAAATCCGCGCTGTACATGCCATCTGACAGCCCCAAATGGTTCTAAGATATGTATTTATGCGATGTAACACCTCTTGGCATGGTACGAGTGTACAGCGCAGATTTGTTGCAGGTGTGTACCGAAAGCCGAGAACTGGGGCCAAAGTAGCCGTATTATTCAAACCTTGAATTTTCCATTTATTTTTACATATTCTAAAAGGCGTGCTTCGTACGATCCGGAATCACTCAAATTTAACTTGGTAGCTTCAGAATTTACGATAATATGGCTCTCGCGATCAGCCAGCTCGAGATTTCCAAAAAAAATGATTTCGCATCAAAAATCACCTTTCGCCAACAATTATGAAAATAGCAATAAAACAGAGTAACTCCTGGGCCAAAATGAGATGGTGACCGCGGGACTCCGGAAACTTTTTGTTTCACGTCAAGGTACCATACTTTGAGAGGCCGACACATTTTACATGAGTGGGGTGTTGCATGTAAGTAGGGAGAGATTGAGAAGGATGGACAACAACACCCTTACCATTACCACCTAAGGCAACACTTTATATAAGGATAAGTAACCTGTTAGGTCCCTTTTTGCTAGGGATTATGCACCCCTAAAGTGCTTCTCCCGCCGTAGATATCGTGGTATTTAAAAATAGATCTCACAATCCAATGTAGATTTCTCCCGTCGCGATATCCTCCAGGGATACTTTTGCGACGGTATCCAGGAATAGAATTGACTCTGAATATATCGCGTCGGGGAGGATTCAGGCAGAATCTTAGGCCTCCCGGAAACTGACATCATCCCACACGCTCCTCTTCGTGGTTCCGATTTTCAATTGGGCATCCAGCACAGTGCACTCACCTTTTCACTATCCATGCAGAAAATCTCGCGTGAACGTGGGCAACAGCCTGCAGCCTCCTCCGGCTTGGGGATTCCCTTTTCCTCCCCTGTCAAGTCCAACAATTCCAAAAGAAAAACGCAAACCAAGGCATATACTTGCCTCAACCCAGAAACCAAACGGCGGCGATTAGAGATGGAATTTGAAAACTTACTGAATCCACCACCTATCCCTCCACCCGGTCCTGTTCTAGACCCCAAGATACCGGATTCCATAACGACCGATGCGGAGAACGAGAACGAACGGGTTCCAATGGCGGACGACATAGATCATGGCCCAGTTCCGGTAAAGGACGACATAGATCACGACGGGTGTGAATCAAACACAAAGAAAATCACCTTGCGGCATCTACAAAGGAGGATGCTACCTTGGCTGGAAAGAAAAAGCGACGCGTCACTCCACACCAAGCAGCAATTGACCTTTACGCAAAATGGAAAGTTGTTCTGCCATCACTCGTCAAGCCTCTTCTCACTTACACATCTGAATCAATCCGAAAACCACTCCAGCCTGTTGGTGAAAGCCTGACAGGAGTGTGTAGTTCCAACACTCTACCTTGTGGGACGAAGGACACGAAGATCCTTTGCCTATATTTTGATCGTAAGTGACATGGCTTTCTGATTCACCGATTTCTTCATTTTATAACATAGATTTTCGAACCATCAACCTGACAAGTTGCGCGTGCCAATCTATCAGCCAGATACTTGTACGAAACGGTCTATTTCCCACTGCTCCGGGTCAAATTCGAATGGCCGTTTCAATCGATTTTCTTGATTTCTATGGAGCACTTTTTGAACGCTCCTGCGATGCAGTGAATGCAATGGCGGCGGCATTAAATGACTTCTATACAAGGCGCGGATATTATTTGACAAGCGATAAGGTAACCATGTCAGTTATATGTCTCTTGTTGCTCTGGATTAATTACTTCAATAGGGCGAACGATACAAGGAACCATTCCGCCGGGGACTGGGTTATGCCTCCCAGTGGCTCGATGGACTACGTGTCCTGATAGAAAAGCAAGTTGATTCGGTCTTGAACCAAGCCGACGAATATATCGAGACTCAAGTTGTAAAAGACCCTGCAATGGTGTCAACTTCAATTGTGACTTCTTTTCAAACGCCTTCCATTCCCTTTTCCCCTCCTAGCCATTCCGTCGACCTGTGCTCCCAACATCGCTTCCGTTCCCCCATCTCCACCTCTCACTGGATCTAGCACTAGTAGCACATTGCCTAATAAACCAGAAGAAACAGCTCAAGCACCCCTCCAAGAATGTTCGAGAATGCTTCGTCAACTCTGCCCAGCTTGTTTTGGAGGCAAAGAGTTTGGGAGATCACTTGAAGAGTAAGTGTATCAATATCCTCCTTGTGATAAAGCTCCTGAGACCTCACAAGCGGTGGCGACATTCAGATTGCCACCGATGGTAATTTTCACCACCGACATCTTGTCTCTGGCGGTCAGGGCATCCCTTTTCACAATCCAAAGCATGTCATTCCGAAGGATTTTGTCGACGCCGTTGGCGAAAATATTTTGAAGGCACGTAAATCACCACCGAAGAAACGATCATCAAAGGTTCCCGACTCCGCAGTTGACGAATGCGAGAAGTCGCACGATGCAGCTGATGGCGACAAGAAGAACTCCTCTGATGATTCGCGTTACGATGACCGTGGTTGGATGTCGCTTGTATGCCGCCACGACATCCCACTCTTCTTTGCCAACATTGACACACCTGGAGAGCAACAAAAATACGCAGTTGCTTTAATTCTCTGGTTTTTTCTGCAAATTCCGCCCACAGCCACGACAACCGTCCTATACGATATTGGATGCGTCCTGGATCGTAGTGTTCAGCTGGTAAGCCCGAGTGCCACGCTAAGAACATAAGTCATGATGTACTGACTGAAAGGATTTCAGTTTGAAATCTTGCCACTCTCGGTTGTGGACCGTGTCTTATTCGTCACAACCGCCATGCACGCGTACGGTCATCAATGGGCATGTCAACTTGAATACAACCCGCGACTACGGAAAGGTTTGGGTCTTACCGATGGGGAAGGAGTAGAAAGGACGTGGTCGCGCCTGCGTAAACTCATTCCGATAGTCAGGGCATCATCTGTGAGCATGAAATAAACAACCATACTTTGACTGCTTGAGATGACGTCGTTCTTCATAAGCGCGCTCGCCGTTTGTGGCTGACGGATCGCCAGCTTTCAGCAGTTGCAAGTGAACTCAGGGATGATCTCGGGGATTGGCTGAACCGCCGTCACCGACGAGGCGTGTTAGAACAAAGAAAGAAGGCCAAGAACATTGTTGACGAATGTGGGTTCGACATGGATTATCTTCGCCAGCAATGGGAGCTTCAGAAAGAAGCACAACTATCAATCAGATCACGTACGTGAATTTCATCCTAGGAACAATACCAATCATGTAGATTGCTTTTTCATTTTATCTCAGATGCGCCCGCAAAATTGAAGAAGGAGCTGGACAGCATTCTTGGCTTACAGGGCGACCTTGAGACTGTCGAGAAGGCTCTCACTGCAGCTAAAGCACTGGTTGCGACATCCAATGCACCCAACGAATCCAAGTCATTACTAGCTGGACTTCGAGATATGCACCAGCAGCTCACGGAGAAGGTCGAAGAGTTGTACGTTTCATTAAACATACCTGACTCTTACCCGGACCTCAAAGGCGTTAATCTGGACTTCGTAAGAACCTTGTTAATGGCTCGCGACTTGAAAATGAACATTAGAAAGCGGGCTATTGGAAGTTTCTTCGAATGGGATCGTCTGGGTCAGGCAGTTGGTGGTCGAAGTCAGGCACTCGGTATGTGGATATTGGTTTCGTGGCATCTGAAATTCATGTGTGGCTAGGAACTAAACTGCATCAGCAAACTCGGAAGGCAATTACCAAGAGAACACCTGCGCTGATGACCGCCATAAAAAAGTTCAACAGCTATTGTGAGAAGCTTGAAAAGCTATATGACCCGACATGGAATATCCCTCTTCCTAATTCTCTCCCCACGAAACTGGCCGAGTTGCGCGACAATTCCGACCTCATGGAAGACGTTTGGATAACACCGACCGAAACCAAACAGCAACCCTGGCTT
This sequence comes from Galerina sulciceps, assembly GCA_023014345.1. NCBI lineage: Eukaryota > Fungi > Basidiomycota > Agaricomycetes > Agaricales > Galerinaceae > Galerina > Galerina sulciceps. The sequence continues at coordinate 811,460 of JAEDXJ010000035.1, forward strand.
GAGGACAAAGATGTTCGGTTGGGCATCCAAGCGATGCTTAAACTTGACAGATGCCTCGAAGAACAGCGTCGGCTTGGACTTGAGGCCGATAACCTCTGTCGGTGGTTCGGTAGAGAACTTTGCGCAGTAGAACTTGCTATTAGAACACCTGCTTGTGAGTGTTCTCCTGCAATTGCCCGCTTAACACTGTTGATATGCGAATCCATAGGTAACTTACTCAGCCTACAATTCGTTCAGTATCGAGACCACCTTCTCCATCTAAAGTCAAGATGGGCAAGTCAACTGGCTAATTCTATCCAGTTTGATGCCAATGTGACATTGGCGCACAAAATCGTGTCTCAGTTGGCCAGTGGTCAAGATGTCCCGATAATCAAGCGGATTCGTGAACTTCATCAAGTTGAGCTCCCAATACTCGACGACGATGATATCCAAGCACTTGACGAACCTGAGTTACAAAGGGAAAAAAATTCTGAGGCCTGTGATGAAGTCAACAAGCATGATAAAGTCGTTACAGAAGAAGATGTCGAAGAAATTCTAGTGGCCGATATTTTCCAGGGGGAAAAAGACGAGCTCGAAGACACTTCAAATATAGACTACACTGAAAGTGTGGCGGATTTGGTTTGGCAACCATTGGTAAGTTTGCCCAAGTATGTGTTGCGACATGCTTATCCCTACTCTTCTATGAAGTTTCCGAGACCGGACAACGATCTAGTCCACTTTATAAAGAACAGTGTCGTCGCCCCTGATCATGGACGCCATTTTCAAACCCGGGTGTTCGAAAGCTTCCACTTTGAAGAAAAGGAGCACAAAATACTCGACAGCCCAAACGCCATGCTCAACGACACTTGCTTGAGTGGGTCAGCAGCCATTCTTCAAGCAATATTTGTCCGGGACCCTATTCATCATATCTCAGCCAAAAAGTGTGCCATATTCTCAACACACGATCTGACGCGCATTCGTTACAGAGCCACAGATGCAGAACTTTGGAGAAGCACCCACAAAAGAGATATTGGAACAAGGACATCTGGATAATCCCAATTCATCGTCCATCTCAATACCATTGGGTATTAGCGGTTGCTTATCTCGAGCGCGGCGAAATACACCTCTTCGACAGCCTCGCTGGCAAGCGACTTTGGAAAAAGGATGTCCAGGTCTGTCCAAACCATCAATATCTTTGCAATTTTGACAATGATTTGTAGGATGTCTCGACACTTATCTCAAGGTTGATGGAACTCTCGAGTCGTGATGGGCACTCGATGTCCATCCATTCGTCACTTAGATGGGTCGCGCAGCCTGTAATAGTATGTACTTTCTGTTTCTTCAGAGGGTCAAAATTGTTTTCATTGTATTATGCACTTCCTAGGTCAATGCAGTTCAGTCAAATGGGCATGACTGTGGCCTGTGGGTGCTCGCATGGATTGCTGCAATACTGAGGGGGTACACGACGACAGGACATTCAATAAGTGAGGCGGTAATGCCAGCCTGGAGAGACCTCGTCAGTAGATTTATTCGTGCTATGCCTACCAAATAAACACAGTCGCAGTAATTTCTACCCCCCCTTCAAGCCATGCAGTGGTAAACTCCGTTCTCCAATTTAATTATTTGTTTCCATATTACAAGTCTGACTCCTCGATTCGCCGTCTTTTAATGGGTCTGGGACGTGGGCCAGGAACAACACCCTCAGGCAGCGCCTATTGATTCATTAGTAGAGAAAAAACAACACAAATTACACATACAAACCTTGGCTATACCCTGTCGGCCTTCGCAGATTATAAAAAATTGTTCCCAAGACCGAGTGGGGATGATTTTGGTTATCCTCGCCGCCACGTTCAATTCTCTGATAACCCACTACATGGCAGTTATATCGAAGCCAACAGGACCAGAATGAATGGACAAACTTTTTTTTTCAACTGGATATTGTAGTTCAAAACTGTGAGATCCCCATAGTCACAGAGTTTGAGGGGCCACTTTATAAACCAAAGATTAAAAAGCCGATCAATAAATGCGGCCTTTATCTCCTTGGCAGTTTTTTCTTCAACTGCACTGCTCCTGGTTGCTTCCTTGGCAGCTTTTTCGGCCTCCCACAGAGGTTTGTAGTACGGTGCAAGTTGGGCTACAAACGCCTGCTGAGCTGCGAGTACGTTCTCAACGCTGGACATGGCGACTTCTGAAACAAGCCTAGTAAGAATCACAACCGTCAATGAGTCCAAGAATGGAACAAGCAGAGAACAAAGATGACACACAACTTACTCTGATTTTGAGTGAAAAAAAAAAACTTCCAATTGGCTGGTGGAAACGGTTTATAAGGGTGAAATAAGGTTCCCGCTGCGCAATTAGCTCCCGCGAACGCCAATTGGAGCGGAGCTTCGGAATTGACGGTCAAGCGCCAAAGGCGCCTCAAGGGTTAGTTCAGTCGTCGAATACATACATTGTATATCCGTATATCCAACGACCCCTGAACGATTGGTAGGACGACTAGATCGAATACTTATCATTTTGTCACTGCAGGAAACATGTTTTGAACCGCTGGTTCGTGCCGATTCAATACAGGCTGATTAGAACAGCGATGCATTCCGCGCCAACCGTGTGGAGAAGTTTAATCTATAAACTGTACAGTGAAGTGCGGCTGATCCACGCCAAAGCCACAGACACCATCACTTCAAAACCAAAGCTGCAGTGGTAGGCCATCCCAGTTGATTGCCTAATCGCTCTAACAAAAGAACGTAGATGAGGGAGCCATCTATTCCGGAGATAGTCGACTCGGCAGCCAAGACGGAGTTCGCGCGATCCGTGGCTAAATATTATCAAAGAGCAAACTTTGAACGTCAGCTAGGACCCTTTTTCGAAAGGGTATACGAACTCTACAGGGATCGGTGGCCAACGCCACCGCTGGATGCTAGGGTAAAAGAGGTGGGTGGCTCATTATGTTCTTCCTGGCAGCCAATAACCCGAAATAGGATATAAAGACCAGAGTTATCACCGCTGCCGGAGAAATAAACCATGAGCTCAGCAATAAGCAGTGGACAGTCGAACTCACGCTTGATAAAGATCGTCAGGCAAGGGTGAGTAGACTTGTCCACCACTTGGTTGCGATAATCTTCATTCTTTTCCTCGCAGATTTCCTATGAGGACATTGCCATTCGTCTTGGAATCCCGTTGGCCATATACTATGTTGCCTGCGAGGGGGAGCGTGATTCAAACAGAGTTGAAGATGAACACAGTGGAACAGAAAGCGGCAGTGAAGAAGTAGAAGGTGATGAGGTAGAAGGCGACGAAATAAACAGTGGCGAAGCTCAGCCCATCGATTTTGATAGCGACGGGGATTCTATCTTCGAGATTGGTGGCCGACCGCCAAGACCAAAAGTGAGAATCATTCCTCCACCAAAACGCAGGCCACTCATTGGGTAGTGCTTATACAATCTATATACATTCTAAGAAATACTGTTGCTCATCGATGAATAGAACTTGTTGTGTTTCCCAATTGGCTAAATTTCATTGGAATCAAAGAGCTGAGCTACCTGATTACATAGGTCTGCAATTTTCTTTGTTGGAACACTCCAGGGTGCAACGCGTCAGCAGTCTAAGCTATTGAATCAAAGCATGATTTAGTCGAGGTGGCATTCAGATGATGTCAGAGGATGACTTACTGGAGGCGGAATCAAACCCAAGCACGACGGAAATCGCAGCATCAATTTCCCTTGCCAGTCCATCACCTGCTAAAGAAGTCAGGGCAGGGTTTGGAACAATGAAAAGGACGCATCTTTACGTGCAAGGAGGTCTTGAGATATTATGACACGAACACCGACATGTCCAAGTGCGACGATAAGGACAGCTATGATCTGTGCGTGTGTTAGTTGTCCTGGTAAGGCGGCCTCAGGGGGCAGGTCGTCGATAATCAGATATCTGCTTGACTCAGAGACCGCTTCCGTTACAGAGTCAAGACTACCACGCGAAGTCATCTACGTGCAGGTAAGTACAATTGACGACTGGTGATTGATACAGACTCACCTTTTGTTGCAGTGCTCGTCTAGTGGGTTGATATCGACAGGAAGAAGAAAGTGCGGAAAATTGCTCGGTGCATAGCCTTATGTATTTACAGCCGACGGGTGCGATAAAGTTAAAATGACACGGATTCCACCTACGCCACATAGCAGAGTATCCGCTGGACAATCGTTCGCGGGTGAATGAAATAAAGGTCAGAATGTTCAGCACAGTTGATGGGATAAAAGGATAAGATCTACAAATAACTAATCTCTGTCTTGAAAATGGCACATTTTTCTGGATACTGATCGACGGAATGAAGGTAGACTACAATGCTGCATTGAAATCTCTTTTCCGGAAGATCGCATGACGAGGTATGGCAGACGTAGGCGGTTTAATCTTCATACTCTGAAAAATCCATGGGGTCTTCGGAACCACTAGCCAGGTGGTGGTCACCTTCGTCTGATAGACCGAGTGAGTTAGAGGTATTAAAGCACAAAACACTAGTCGACTTACCAGGGAATTCCCGTTTCACTACCATAGAGGCTTCAGTGTAATCCATGTACAACATGTCACGCAGAGATACTCCGTCGTTCTTGAGGTCGATAGGACCTGATAATGGACTGATGTAAGTAGTTGCCTGAATGTCCATCGAATACGCACTTTCATATTTCCCATCTTGATGCCTTTCTTGAATTGAAAAATTGCTCCAGAGATCGTCGACTAACATAGACGCATTGCTACAGTCTGTATCCTCGTCCAAGACATCCACAATAACACGATCGATATAATGTTGTAGATTGTGGTTCTTGTTGCGAGGAAAGATAGAGCCCAGTTGAGCATGGAGGGCCTCCAGGGTGCAAAATGGAGCACCACTAATGCCTTCCTGTTCTGCTTTCAACTTATAAGCATATAAGGCCCCAGCGTGCCGACCCAACGTGTATCCAAAGTGCTCCCACCAATCCACGCCCTCATATCTCCACTCGAGCCACTCCACAAGGTCGAGCGCCAATGCTCGAGTGTGCGAACAATGCACACGGTTCAAGGGAGTTATGGCATTGAAATCATGCTCATGAAGTTTCTTGGCCTTTGTTGGGTTCAATTCGTCATCTGGGCCCTGTCTCGGAAAGCGATAGGTATCAAAATCAAGAACGTTGCAGAGGATTCCAAAGCTACAGAGGATCATCAACCCTATCCGGCCATCCCTTGTCAGTACATTAGGTACATGAGACCATGCTTTGTCTGAGAGCCAGTTAGACAGCTTCCAGTTCAGAGATCAGCTTAAGAACTGACCATCTTGTTCAATGTTCCCCAACACCAAAGCTTCGTGATAAAACACGAGCATTTGGCGAAGGACAAATCGTGAAGCACAGTGATGAGTGTTGCTGATATACCCTCCGGCCACAAAGGTATGAATCAGGCCATAAAACGTGTCCTTAATGGTTGAGGTTGCAATGTAATGGCCGCCCTCAAAGACACTGTGCTCCAGGGTGATGACCGTGTGGGGTGTGTTTGGCCTCATGATACTTGCATAAAGATTTTTAAAATCAATCAGTGTTAGAAGGCAAACTGAGACCTACAGTTCCATGCCAGGTGTGAGTACAATGCCCTCCAGATGCCACTCGGCTGGGGCATTATCTAAATCAAAATTACCAGCCAGGAAGGTGTTGATTTTGGAAAAGTTAGCCTGAGTACTCTTCGGCTTGGGTGATGCCAGGATCCACCATTTACTTCCACAGAGCGCTTTGATGAAGGTGCCCAAGCCGTCACTGTCTACGTGAAAGCCGTGGAAACAGCCTTTCAAGGATGCAATCGCCCATCGGAAATCTTCTGTATATAGGGGCGTTCCGGGTCTCCAACCAATCCCGTGAAGTGTTGACATCAGTGCATGCAGTTCTGAGGTAAACTGGTTCCGCACCCGACTTCCATAGGGTTGAGGTATGTCCAAAGCGTTAAGAATCTTGCCACCGGTAATCTCTGAACATTCCACCAGCATGCGCAATGTCCCTTTGTAGACACGGTCGTCTGCCTTATCGCCTATAGGCACCGATTGATCTGGAAACGATCAGTCAAGTGAAGGGAGATACAATTACTTACACACCTTGGATTGAACACCTACTGCCCAACGATGCAGTGTCCCTTAATGCTCCTTTGAAGGTGTTTTCCTCGTGGGGGATACCCGTAACTAGAATATGTTTTTTCTGCAGGATTTTCTGCACCTCTGAATCCGAGAGTCGGACAAATTCGGGTTGGGGGATTATCCTGATCACGGAATTAGGGGGATCTGCCAAATGCAATGGCAAACCCTTCACATAGCATGCTTTCACGGCGGCGGCTATCGACTCGACAGTCTTTAGTGTGTCAGGATCCTATCACAGCATCAATTCTGGCTAAACCCTCCAATAGACAGGAGAATACCTGGACGGTTGGCGTGAAGACGACTGGGTTTGGGTCAGCAGGGCCAAAAGCGTGCACTGACTCGGCCGACCTGTGTTCCTACAAGCGCATTTTCAGGAAACATAAGTTTTGCATATTGAACGACGTACCGTTGGTATCACATCGATGTCCAATGTGATGGGTTCTGGGGAGGCCTGCAATGCATTAGGTCAAAGGTAGATTTATCAAAGACTATTAACCTACGAAAACATGGGATTCAATCAGCCTCCACTCTGGGATCTTGTTACCAAATTCATCCAGCTCGCTATCTTCATCACCTTCGCTCTCTAAGATCTGGTCTTGGTCATCTTGCTTGCCGAGACGGGGCCGTTTGGACATCCTTTCTGGAGAACTTCCGATGTCGTTATCATACCGACCTCGCTTATCACCCTTCTGCTCGAAGATGTCTTCGTCGTCAGCGTCGCTTTCAACCATTTCTTTCGACTTTTTCCCTTTTTTGCCTCCTTTCCCCCCCTTGCCTCCTTTCCATGTCCATTTCCCTCCTTTCCCTGCCTGTTTCCTTCCCTTCCCTTTCAGCTCCTCTTTCTCTTTCTCTTTCTCTTTCTCTTTCTCTTTCTCTTTCTCTTTCTCTTTCTCTTTCTCTTTCTCTTTCTCTTTCTCTTTCTCTTTCTCTTTCTCTTTCTCTTTCTCTTTCTCTTTCTCTTTCTCTTTCTCTTTCTCTTTCTCTTTCTCTTTCTCTTCCTCTTCCTCTTCCTCTTCCTCTTCCCCCTCACTGCTGCTCGAACATCGTGGATCATCATTGCAGCCTAATTCAAGTTCTCCATCGTCTTTATTCCTGTCTTCACCCTCATCTCTGCTTGATTCAATTCCTCTCGTTAAATGGTGCACGTCCTTGTCCACATTCTCAGCGCTGAGTCTGCCTCTATCAATGAGACCAGAGTTGTTCTCAACGCTATCCTCATCATCGAAGTTCACCAATGGGTACCCGCTCACACCGTCACCAAGGGATTCGAAATCACCATTCATACCGTCCATACGGCCAAAGGTTGCAGGTGAGTGTACATCCACGTAATTGTTTCGCTTGTTCTCCAAATGGCCAAAATTTTCAAATGGATGTCGGTCCATGTCAATATCATCATCATCCGGGTTGCCAGTGTTGCTTCCAGCATGCAAAGAGCCAAAATTCGCAGGTGAGGAACTCGGATGTTCCCTTTCATCTCCGAAATGATCGAGTTCCGGACTTGCGACATTGGTTGCGTTAAGTGTAGGTGATGACGATGGTGAGGGGCAGGTGGGTCTGACGGCCATCGATGGATGAACAAGGAAATCTGCCATATCAATCGGACCTGTGGGCACAGTTGGAAGTGCAGGAGGCGATCGAGAGGAATTTGTTGGGACGGATGAAAAGGTCAGTGGAATGGGGTTGAAAACCGAAGGCGAGGAAAATGATGACGTCGTGGGACTAGCGTTGGGCTCATATGATATGGGCAGCAATGCCTCGGAGGATGTCCTTGGCAGATGCATCGAAAGCGAGGGCATGGACGGCGATGGCATTGATGACGCAGTCTGGGGGGAAAGGGACATCGAAACAGAGGGTATGCGTGGAGCTGGCAAGAGTGCGACTGATGTGGAGAATGACGATGTGGACAAGGAAGTCGGAGGTGAGTAATTTGGCCGAAGAGAGGAAATCGAAAGCGCGGGTATTATAGGTGGCGATGGCAAAGGCTCAGCGAAAGGAAGTGGCAAAGTCCACTGGGGCAGAGGAGGCGGCGCCGGTAACATGGGGAGCGGAGGCATAGCCACCATAGTAGTCTTTAGTCGGCAAAAGAATGTGGCGGCAGGAGCGACAGGTAATAGCTGTTCCATTTCTGACCAAGTGGATGACTGCACCAAGTTGAGGAGGGCGCTTTCCAGGTCAGCATTGTTGAGCACCACGTTCATGAGGGCTGACCATATCTCGCCTTCGAATCTCCTCAAAAGCTGGGGTTTTTGATTCCCAAGAGCTGATGCAAGCTATATCGCAAATCAACATCGGCATTGGTGTGAGCATGGATAACTTACTTTAAACATCGTTTCTCGGGTGAACGACTTGGATTTACGAAGGGAATAAGGCACTAGCAGATAGATGGGGGTGACCAATAAAGCCAAGTGTAGAATCATCCGAATTTTCGCTGTGGAGGCATTCGCCGATTGAGTGAAAAGGGAGATAGATTGTAATTCAGCTGGAGTCCAAGTACTACCTTGGCTTGTCAGGTGGTTCCAGTCCTTAGGTAGATCGGGCAGGAATGCCGCAGATTGGTGGCTAGGTGGAAGAGAAAGGATGTATGATAAATGCATAGATGCAACCCGGAAGTTGTCGACGACAGCATCAACAGTAGCTTTTGCTTCGCCCATTGCAAGGTCTCGCAGGTGCTTTAGGTGAGGCAGGATATGTGGATGTTTAAGGTTCGAAGGTGGAGACACCAGGCCTTCCACGGTTTTTCTTGCTTGGCTAAGTGTTTTGGTTAACCCTTCCAGCCTACTCCAGTAAGGAGGCTGCTTGCTTTGTGTGGATAGGTAGGATTTACTTGAGAGTTCGACGGGCGTACCTTAAGTTTTTCCATGATAGAGTCGTTCAACCGCTTGGGAATCGAGCCAATTGCTGGTATCTCAACAAGCCCGTCCCATCCAGCCCATTTTTCGACTAAACAGTAGCTGGCAATCAACCCACAAAGGGCATCGTAGGTCTCAGGCACCGGCAAATACCTTTCAGCAAGGTCGGGCGTCGTAGAGAGATGCATTGGACGCTCATATTGTAGGGCATTACGAAGTTGAAGGCTTGGAGTATCGAACGCTGTGAAGATGTGGTTCTCATAAGCTAGCAAGGAAGTGATAAATGGCTGGAGGATGATATTAATGAGCGGTTACTCGTTTGCATGTTGAGGACTCACTGCCAACCGATGATCGGTTTTGAAAAGTTCGCCCAACTCCACTGCCTCATCCGTTATCAGTTGCGTTTGGAAAGGGAATTCGACCAGCGTGCGTGACTTCGAGCGATATTGGTTGCTCTCCACTAGGTTTGATGAACGCCATGAAAACATTCTTTCAAGGACGAACTCACTTTTCTTTAAGGGTAGTAGATTAAGGTCGGAACTATTCATAATATCCTTCTATTAGTCGAGCTAATGAATTATGTAGTAAAGTAAACTAATAATATCTATTCGTTCAGAACCTGTGGAACGGGTGGTGGAAAAGAAGAGAAGCTCATCTCGATCCGTTCTCTTTTTGTATCCCAAGTCATTTTAGGGCCGGTGCCGTTCACCTCGGCGTGTTGCTTATTCATCGAACTATCTGGCTTGATGAATCAGCAGATTGATGGCCGGTGCCGTTCACCTCGGCGTGTTGCTTATTCATCGAACCATCTGGCTTGATGAATCAGCAGATTGATGGCCGGTGCCGTTCACCTCGGCGTGTTGCTTATTCATCGAACCATCTGGCTTGATGAATAAGCAAAAACCGTAACCGGCCCTAAACACAAGCGGTATATACACTGGCGACAGAGGCTTCGACTTCTTTTCTTCCGCTCCAACTTCTTTTCTTCTACTAGAGATAGATTAGATTCCAAAATTACTTCAATTAGTAGACTAATTTACGCTCAGTCAAATAAGAACGAAAGAAATGGCAGATAGGCCAGCTAAAAGACAGAAATTAAACCGGGTATGTGAGGCAACGACCAGATTTACTAATGGATCGAAACGACAATTGAATAGAACATGTTCATTGATGATGCAGCAGCTTGTAGCGACGACGAGGAAGACGACGGGGAAAGGAACAGCGACGAGGAAGAGGAGGAGGATGATTACCCTCAAGACATAGAAGACTGCTACGTGAGACAAGCGCGTTTTCGGAAAGCCATAGAGCAAGATGAGGGAACAGGTGATTGGGATGGTCTTTTGCGGCGGGCAAACGCGCGGTCCCAGCGCCCGTGGAGAGAGAATGAAGAAGAAGAGGAGAGTTTCAACTTCAGAGACGGCGATTGTCTCTGGGAAATCGGATGCTCGGTACGTTTCTAGAGATCATCTGTCTTCGGTACTGACTACCGTTGAAGATTGGACACGAAGACCTCGCTGTTTACAATATTCTGAACGCCAATACACCGGCTCGTTCAGCTATTGCACACCCCTCGATGCCAGGCCGCATCTTTGCTGAAGTCAAGACGATCGAGCAAGCTAGGCAAGTAGCAAATGCGATTGGGTATCTCAACAACAAAGTCCTTGTTCCAGTACCCTCTGACCAACTTCATCGAATTCTTACCATCCATTCGCTCTCTGTCGAACACCATAGCTGGATTAGGGTACGAGGTATCCAAAAACCCTGGAAGCACTACCGAGGTGATGTTGGTTTGATCGAAACACACCGTACAAAGACTACAATATTGCTGGTTCCCCGAATTCCCCTTGTTCCTGGCCTTCCGTCGGAGGAACGTCCAGCCCAGATCCTGGTGCAGCGTACAACTGTCGTTGCAAATTTTGGTTCCGAGGCTATCCGAGATGAAGGAGATCACACTTTTCTTTTCCAAAATAGAAGGTACACCGACAAGGGTTTCCTGATGGTGGACTACGATGGCTTCGACACTATCAACGGACGCGAAATATTACCAAGTATGGTCGAATGGAGTTTGTTTAAAGCGAGTGGTATTTTGGAACCCCACGTTCTCGATCGCACTGAGTCTGTGATACTGGCAAGTCGTCTCAAAGTGTACGACAGGGTCAAGATTGTTGGCGGAAGTATGCATGGACTCCTGGGAGTAGTGAAGGAGGTATGCGAGGACGAATGCGTGGTGTATATTCCCTCACAAGATTTGACGGAGACAATCGCTCGGCATCATGTCCGCGCAGAATTTCGAATTGGAGATGAAGTAAAAATACTCTCACCCCCATATACTGGCTTGATTGCCTGGGTCATTTCGGAGAACAGCGGGCGTTTGAAGGTCATGAATGTATCGAAAGGGATAGAAGTACGTTCCTGCTCAACGTTCCAGTCAATTGTTAATCTGGATCATAGACTGTAGTGGACATGACCGACTTGGAATTTCACAGCTCGGATCTGGTCTCTGCAACTCTGAGGCCTCTCAAAGCAAAGGGCACCAAGCTAGGTAAACGTGACCCCAATGACGTATTTGTTGGAAAACGAGTCATGGTGGTCGGAGACAGCCTTTACAAAGGCTACAAAGGTTTAATCAAGTCTACGACCCCAGGCGGGACGGCTCAAGTTGAACTTGAAGCACGTCTACAACGGCGCGTCGAATTGAAGATTTCTCATTTAGCCATTCCAATGTAAGAATTTCTCCACTTGAGATTAAATAACCTCAGTCGAGCCTTACAGAAATGCCGACGAGTCTGCCTTCGGAGTCGCTAAGCCGACAATAATAATGCCCTCAGCACCAATCGAGAAACCTATGCAAATTCCTTCATCGCCTCTCCAAATCGGTCATACTACCCGTCCAATCAACGCCGCAAAGACCTTCTATGCCCCCTTTACATAGAACATTACAATTACGCCGTCAAGACTCGCCCCCGAGGACACCACTTCCTACCCCTGTCTGGAACCTTTCGTCCGAAACCTCGACATCTCCTGGCTCGCTCTCACCGGCCTGGGACCCGTCCTCCCTGAGCCCCCAGTCTTACGAAGGTCCATATTGGCTCAAGGACCCCGAATTTGTTGGCATCCGAGTCCAACTAAGGAGATACGGAGACAATGACAACGCTCGATTCCTGACATTTCGTGAGGTCCGAGACGACTGCGTTGTTGTCCAAGACGGCATGTCTACCCGTACCCTACAGTTCGACTCCCTAGAACCCATTTTGGCAACAGCAAATGGACAACTTGTTGCGCCAATTAATGGGCCTGCAAAAGGCCAGGTTCTTGCGATTCGGTCGATCGACGGAGAAATGTGTAAGGTTTATAAGAAGGGTACTAGGGTAACAAAGACAAATCCGGATCTGACTTACAGGATTGGGGATCTTGTGCAAGTTCTCCCTGTTGTAAACGATCGCAGGCGTACCCTGGGTTGAGATGTATATGCCGTTTGCTCAGAGCCCAAGTGTATATAGTATTCTGTACTTCGAACTAACTGCATATAATGTCCTATACTTCGAACTACCCGTATATAATGTCCCATGCTTCGAACTACTCCAGACACCGTTTGCAATATGTTAATTTTCTTCCCTTCCCTCTTATTAAAAGGACCCATTCGTTTATTAAACGGACTCATTCGTTTGCAGGTACCAACGCAATGTTATTTTGCAACACAAGGTTTACAGTGAAGTACGTATAGCATTATTTATCCAGTCTTGATTAACGATAATGATGTTTAAGGTCACTGAAGTATTCGCGTCGCTTGAGGACTTTGCAATCATAGTGTCGGACTTCCCCGTCGTCCTTGCCGAACTTGCTGTAACAATCACAATCCCCGCCGAATCGTTCATCGTGCCAAACATTGTACTCGACTTGCTCGATATGACCGTCGACAACATCTGAAATCCCAGTGGCGGCAGACAAGGCCCGCTTTTCAATATCCATGCTGAGTAGCCTAAGGTTAAATACTTCGTATTCCGCCACGTCTTCAGCAAGGAGGCCCTCTTCTGCGGTGATACACCCTTCACCCAAAGCGAGTTCTTCGGGGGAAGTAAGAACTCCACCCATCTCGGCCGCGACACAGCTCTGATCCAAGGCGAGCTCCTCTGGAGAAGTAAGAGCTCCTTCAGATTCCGCACGACGGGCTTCAAGATCTTCAAAAGGATCCACCTCCGACTTTTCATCACTAAAGATTAGGGGATGACGCAGCCTCAAAACATCGCTGCACTCGATTTCAAAGACACCGTTGAAGTTGTCTGCTGTCAAGCTTCTCAGCTCGGGGGGCCGCTGTTTCAATATTGTGGTGACTTTATCCAAAATCGTATTGGCTATTTGATCGATTAGAAAAGGAATTGCAGAGAAAAAAAAAAGCTTCGCACTCGTTCCTGCTCGCAAATCGAGGCTGAGGAGCCTTGATAGGCCAAGTGACCGCATGGTCATGACCATTGCGGCTACCATTTCGGCATCAGTACAGGGATTTGGCATGTCGAGATGGTTGAGATGGTCGGAGATAAGGTGTTTTCATAAGCGCGGGGTTTCTAATACATTGGATGTTTCCGAGGCTATCTTGGTGAGCAGCTCGACTTTGAGTATAAACAGATGTAAATATTCAGAATTTATACATGCAGGAAATTCAATTTGAGTCTCAAGGTGACTCGCAAGGCAAAATAATATATACATGAAAAGCACTCGATCAAATGTACCCGATTTTTCAGTCCAACTCAACTCTGAATGGAATTTCGGCTCTGCCCTCATTTGAGGCGTTGCAGAACCAGCAACAGAAGTGGCAGATGATGACTTGGTCATCTCGCTCAAACGAGGCAAGAGCCATGGTAGCTTGTGCGGCTTTTGGGGATGCAGGGCTTGGGGGGGGTGCTGTAACGTCTTCATCCATGAATCTCCTGCGCGGTGGGGGGTCGAGGGACAAGATTCCGACATCCTCTAACATGTCTTGCGGGGGGGACTTCATCTCTTCCTGACTAAAAGTAGCCACTGCGGGTTCTCTGTTGCCCACCGGATATATATCCGGCTGACCTAGACTTGAGGCATCGATCTTTTCGTCATTGCTGTTCCCCATTTGATAATCTGTTGGATGGCTGACGGGAACGTCTGTTATAGGTCGTAATTTAGTCGTCGAACTGAGGCACATAAACAATAATCATACCAATTGGATCCATGAGCAAAAACGTATCCTCCTCGGGTGACGGGGGCAGTGAAGTCGGCAGATCTTTGAGATCAGCTTCAGCACGAGTAACGGCCAATAGGCAGCAAAAACCTACTGTTCAATAAGAATGCGATTTGCTCAAAAGCATACTCCAAATCTGGTCCATCTGGGGCTATGACTAACCGTCAGGTGCGCCGACAATTTTGAAAGGAAAGACGTACAATACGAGTTGCCTGAGATCGGGCCAAGGCGACTGATAAAATTGCCGAAGGAGTAGAAAACGTTCGCCAGAGCTCTAGGAGAAATAGTCGACTCCAAGTTGTTGCGGGAAGGCATGGCTAGCGAAAGTTGCAAGGTCTTGTTGGTTCCCTGCCTATCGATCCATGGGGTTTGTGGCTGATATACTGTACAGTTCAGCGGATAGAGTTCAGAAGCAAGAATCCCGGATGGCAGCAGAGATATCTAAGGTGCTTCCTGTTCCAAATTTGGACACTGCGTTGAATAATCTTATAAGGATATCCATCAACCGCGCTTAAGACGCCTATATCATCGAAGCCAAGAGTGTGACTTATTTACGGTGGAAATTCACAGGGCAGAGTACATTATTCAAAGTGATATAACAATTTGAAGCGTCTCGAAAATGTCGTATATTATTCAAGTCAAGAGTGCAACTTAGTTAAAATGAATTTACAACGGAAATTCTCGGCGGAGTGGGCGACTGATTCGAAGTGATAGACTGATCTGTAAGGAAATATGCATACTACAACGAAGAGCCCAATTCGATTGACGTCCCCTTTCTAGGAACCTCTGAACTGTGGCCGAGGCGCTCTTGTTGTAAGTGTCCTCCTTTTCCTCCTGTCGTGCAATTTCTAACAGTCGGTTTTGCCTGAAACAAATGAATTCGACTAGAGCTTCGTCTGGAAATTGTTCAAACTGGCTCGAAGTTAGGTCTTCTGGCCAGCGGAAGGTGTACACACAGGTCATGGTAGGCGTTTTTGGTGCAAGTTGGTTGGTGATATATGAATATACGAGACACACTGCTGGAGGACTGGCCGCTATTATTGCCCTAAGATCTGCGGCCTGGGCAGCCGGAAGACTTTCCATCCGAAATATTGCGGCTGATTTGAAAGTGGCCCTGTTATACCTGCGATGCGGTGGGTTGAATGAGGGCTCGAGTTCGACAAGAAGAAAATGGGATTGAGAGAGACGAGTCCAAGCGGCCTTGCGCTTCGATTCTGGAACGGTGGTGAAATTTTTTATACCAAGCCTCGTGACAAAAAACATGGCCAAGATCTTTCGAAACACGAGATCGACAGAAGTGAGTATATCATCGACTTCGGTTTTCTCATCACGGTTGACGCAACGCGTCTGGTGGTACCACCAATATTCTTCTTGACATTCAGCGGACTAAAAAGACATTAGTCCACAGGGCAGGGACTGGGAGACTGGGACTATAACCCACGCAATATCCTTCGGAGCAGCACGCTGAGCACTTGAGGATCACATCCAGCCCAAAAAGGCTGCCACACCCATCGCATGACGCTTCTAAACCTTGGATGCTAGCCGTGGAACGTTTTGCATCCACGAGTTTGGCGGTCGATCGACCATGCTCAAGCTGTCGGCCTCATCAGTTGGCATGAGTTCCATGATGAGGTCTTTCTCCTCATCAGTTAGCACGAGTTCCACGTCCATGACGCGAGATTTTGTGGGAGGAATAGAAGACGTCTGAAAAAAATCCAGTCCTCGAGACGAATTTCAGTGGCGGGGAAGAAAGAACAACAGCGACCTTGAGAAAACTTTAAAGGCATCTATCCCTAAACTTTATTTTTTGCTCACGGCTTTTACTCACAACAAAAATCTAGGACTGGAACTACAATAGAAGGGCTGAATCATTGTCAAGACCCGAATTCAAACACTTGAACGAGTTCTAGGCTTTTGATTTTTATGGATGCAGAACTATTCGGAATCTCGTATCACAAAGACAACAAGGAAGAGCATTTTTCTGTCTGAGAGTACAAAATCTATGGAAATACGTCGACGAATATAAAAAACAGGTAAGTAAGGTTGTCGAGGGATTACTGTTTCGCTTGTAACTTCAAGAATTGTTTTTTTTAGCTGCGCCGAGAGCCTCGATGATGGCGACGATGTGGGGAGCAATGAGGTTGAGGCGATTTTAGGCGAGGGCGGAGGCATCTATAGCGCGGGCGGCATCGGACAGCGATGTCTGACGTTGACGAACTTGGCGGGCGAGTTCGTCGAGAGATATCTTCAGACAAGCCCCAGGCACCGCTGGCCAGTTAAACGGATGAGTGATCGTGGTGACGTGCCTACTTGGCCACTCAGGATCCTCGCTGAACGTATACCCGAGGCAAAGCGCTGGGGCACGAACGGCCAGCCGATTTCTGACCTGGGTTGCACGGTCTGCCGGGAGCGAGTCAAGCGGGCTTAACTCAGCCGATAGGAAAGCGGCCCGGTTGTGACGACCGCTCGGTGGATTGGTAACAGCCCCCAACTTGATGTGGAGGAACTGGGCTTGAGAAAGCGCAAGCCAGGCATTTTGAGTGGATGGTGAGGAGAAGTCGGCGCTGAGCTCGTTGATACCGAGGGAAGTCACGCAGTATTGCCCAAAAATGTCAAAATAAATGCGATCTATAGCGCTGTTGACATTGTCGGCTTCTGAGTTACGATCTGAGTGGACACAGAAGTGGTGATGGGTATGCCAGTCCACAGCCTGGCATACTGCTCCCTGTGAGGTTTGTTAGATATCTGAATTGTCATCTGGTAATCCATGACTTACGCAGTATGACAGTGCTTGGCAGGCCCCACATCTCCATCCGTTCGTGAGCTGTATGCCACAATGCACGCAAGCGATGGACGCAGCGTCGATGCTTTCGTTGAGCGGGTTGGAGGCCACAAGTGGAGGGAGGGGGGGTAAGTCAGGCGAAGTAGTGTTCACGTTCGATAAAGGCACAGACATTTTTTTTGGGAGGGGGGTGTTTCAACGACGCGGTAAGAGACCCACTTTTATGTTCCATTCAATGGCCTGCCTTACGGAATGAGGACGTCACTTTATCGCTCCTCGGGATTCTTTGCAACAACCATGACTAATTTTCTGCCATTCAGGACACGACTCAGTGAGCCAATAGAATAAACAAAATACAGCGTCCCTTTGGCCAGCGCAACGAATGGACCAAGTTATATTACCAACCTCTGCAGTTATATCGTACGATAATCAAGCCTTGAACTACGACGTTGAGACAGAATGCCTTTTTGCTGGGATGAAAATCTGTTTCAAGCTTCTCATTTCGCCTCGGAGAAGTATGCCAGATAAAATTAACTTTAGGAAGTAGAATCGCGGGTAAGTAATGGACGCTACTACGAGAACACCAAGCTGAGATCGCTTTTTTCTAGCAATTATTGCGCAGGTCTGCTTGGTGAATGTTCCCTGGGCTATCAAAACATCAAACATGGGACATTTGCCTGCAGCTTAACCCAGAGAGACAAAGGACAGATCAAAGCGTCAAGGCAAAGAGCTGAACAAGATGAACGATATTACCGATCGGTCGGAAATGTTGGAGTTGTCTTACCAAATGCGTACGAAACAGCGGCATGACTATTTTTAGTTCTTAGAGTATATGTCCCTTTTGACAAAGATGGTAGTGTTTCTTTTTCCAAACTCAAAGAGTCTGTTCACAAGCATTGATTGTTCTGCAGAGTATATCATGGGACCTGGACAAACCACTTCCCTCGAACTCGTATCCCAACACCGATACTTCATGTGTACCTGGATTCAACTAAAGCCATTGGATATGTTCGTTCATCCGCGTCCGAAGACCTCTCAGGGGAGAAGCAGAGCCGGATGAAAAACACTGTCACTAGGATCGAATTAAGGAGGATCTCACAGACTTCGCGTTTCGCTCGACTTGGGTATCTTTCAACACAATTTTTTTCATGCCCCTCTAGTTGACTGTCAATCGTCTTTTTTGCCTAGTCTCCTCACTTGTTGCGCTTGTTGCATCCTACCTTCGGAGGTCAAGTTTTTATTGGTGACGATCAGCTATTTTCTTGCATCATTGTTGACCCTAAACGCTGCACTTATAGTTATCGGGCTCGGAGGTCCACCAACCAGATTATTGTTCAGGTAGTTATCGTCATTCCTATGTACTCTGTGCCCGAGTCGGTGCCCATTCCCATTTTCTGACATAGGCCTCAATGGATCAATCTGCGGTGGATCCTCGCGTAGATCTTGAGTACGAACAGTCATTCGAGGACCCATCTCCAGAGGAGCTTCGAGAAACAGAACGTGTTGAAAACTCGATTCGAGGTGCATCGGGACGTCCAATAGACATGTCTGGCTCCTTGCCAGTTACGCCTTCTCGTCGACCCAGAGCTAAGCGCAAGAATTCTTCTTCCGCAAAGGAGACCGACTCGCGGCTGCGCAGCAATCCCAAACGCAGCGAACGCGCCACAACAACAGGGTACAACCCTAACAGTCCACATGTTCTTCGTCAAGGTAATCCGTCGAAAAGCCCGGGTGGAAAACAAGCGGCCATCGAAAGCTTGCTCCCGATTCCAGAGGATGCTAAAATGTCAATGCGATGTTCTCCAACGCCGAGCATGGGTGTACCCCATCTGCCTGAGATTCAGCCGAGGAATGTCGCTTACCCCAGTCAGTTCTACTACGGGCATCCTCCTTCCAATGGGACGGTGCAACCCTACCATCTGCCTCCAGATGTACACCGTCCATCTGATCAGACTCAGTATCCTCCTCACTTTTACCCATATTCCTTTCCGTCATATGGTCCTCCGCAGGCTTTTCCGTCTGATGGACTCGATCACGCTGGTAACGCATTCTCTCAGAACCTGGCTCTTTATCCACACCAAATGGAGTCTCAACGTCTTTCTTGCGAACCTGCAAGCAAACCATCCGAGGAGCCCCTCCCAAGCGCGAATTTTACTGAATTGCCTCCCCCGCCAAGCCAGATCACCCGTGGAGTGCCTTCAGTTCGCCTCCAGCCACCGACCCCGTTTTTGCAGCAAACAGGATCTCAGCGTCCATCTTGTGAACCCGCAAGTAAGGAGCCCAGCACATTTGAGGACAATCCTACAGAATCGCTTCCCCCGCCAAGCCAGATCACCCGTGGAGTGCCTTCAGTTCACCTCCAGCCACCGACCCCATTTTTGCAGCAAATAGGATCTCAACGTCCATCTTGTGAACCCACAAGTAAGAAGCCCAGCACATTTGAGGACAATCCTACAGAATCGCTTCCCCCGCCAAGCCAGATCACCCGTGGAGTTTGTCCGCAGCCACCTACCCCAAGTGAACTTCCGCCGGCGAGCCAGGTGACTCTTTCCAAATTTACAAAGGCTCTACTTGCCCCAACTCAAAAATCTTTGACGCCTCATCCGGACCTCACCCCCAAAAGACCGAACGAAGAGTCACATATTGAGGACCTTGATAAGGATGAGGAGGACAGCATCGCCTTTCTGGCCGAGTCGCCTACCGTTGGCCGTCTTTCGAACGATCGCCGTGAGGTCCTAAAACGGGGACTTAAAGACCTCAGTGCTCTTGCTCTAACAATCGGCACTAAGACAGGATTATCAGTACCTCAAATTATCGAGCGATGGACTCGTGTCCAAACTCGTTGCACCACAACCTGGAACATTTACCAATCATTTTTTCTAGAGCGACAAGAAGCAGAATTGAGTCGACTACCGGATGATGTACGACCAGCGTGTACGTGATTGATTTTTATTTGCAGCTTATTGTATTCTGAAATGCAGTTCAGTAGGTGCACCAGTCAGCATTTCGGTGGTTTCTGCCGCATATGAGCGTTTCAAGGCCGCAAACGACAGATACGACGAAATATTAAAATCGTGGTATCAACTCCATCAGATGTCTGAAGCCAACGATATGACCCTTTCGCGACGACATCGCGAATTTCACAAGTATTCGGATAGCCTTGAAAATCTTGTAGGATTTCACAATGATTCTGTTTTGAAGAAACTGACGATCTAATTTGTTTTAGGTTAGAAATGCCGCTACAATGTATAGCTTTCAGACGGTGGTTTTAGTTGTTGGTGGTGTTGTTAATCAAGATCAAAACCTTGCCCGTCTTATATCAAGCGACGCTGCCGTGGACGTATGTTACTCTCGTGCTATCTCATCTCTTAACGAATTCTTAATCATATAATCCAGTTCTTCACAGAGCGCTACCGCAGTAGCGATGTAAAAGCCTTGGGTCATATGCGGGCCCATGTCTAGTACGTATTCCCTGGATATTTTTTGGGATGAGCCACTCACTCGACAATACAGCGACCAAATGTCAAGGTTGATGACTCTCGAAGATAATGAGGGGGAGGTTGATAGTTCTGATGTTAAATCTGAAACTACGAGTACCATTCCTGGCACACAAGCGGAAGAACTCGAGTTTCTCAAAGAGAGGTTTGTTGCTATGGGAGGTATGCATGCCAGGATATTGTTCCTGTATTGTACCCACTGATGCCCTTATCTTCAGATGATGTTGGAGTTTCCGTCAAGGCCAAGTCATCAATGAGGTGGAAATGCATGTTCCAGTTGTTCGCTGATAGCGGGTCCATAGTTGTAAACTGGCCAGAAGGCGTAATTTTTATGTGCGATGACGGAAGATCAAAAGGAATTGGTGGACTGACAAACCAAGAACGTAGTCTTCTCATAGACGCTTTCAATGACTGTGTAAACCCTTTGGGTGCGCGAAAGGTATCCAACAGTGAGTCGCCTTCTCACATCTTCGGAGCCATCTCTGATTTATTGATTATTCTATGAAGAAGCCATTCCTCCCTCAGATCCCGTGGTCATTGGAGCACCCCCACCTTCCGATTCTCCTTATGCCTTTGGAAGGCGAAAATTTCTGGACAAAAACTTTACTGAAGATAGAAATGGCCCACCTCGCCTTCTACCTGCCGCTTCAACAGGGATAAAGCATTCGGCCGCTGCTTCCAAACCTGGAACGAAGAAGACACGCGCTCTAGCCCCAACAAATTCTCGACGAAAGAAGAATGTAGTTTCAAAAGCCAAAAAGCCGATCTCGAGTCAGAAGACGCGTACTGCACGGCGAAACGCCAGCGAGGATTCGTCCAGTATCGACTCTGATGACAAACCGTTGCAAGATTCGGGTGATGTTGGAATTCCTGTAGGGCTGGAACTTCCTGGTCGCACTTTACGCAGTGCGACCAGTACTCATCCTCCCGAAAAGCGCCATGTCTCAGCGAACGACCTCGAGAGACATAAATCTAAGACCGGTATGTTTCCCTGTACATTATTACGTTACTCTGCTCATGGTGTGTACCAGGCAACCGTTCCGAAACGGTCGACAGCACGTCGACTCGGACAGACGACGCCAGTTCGAACCAGCAGAACGCATCTGCAGATGTTGGCGCTGATACACCCGAGACTCTTCCTCCTGAAGAGCGTAATGTCTCAGCGAACGACCTCGAGAAACAGAAATCTACGACCGGTATGTTTCCTTCCCTTTTTGTTGTTACGTTACTCTGCTCATGGTGTGTACCAGGCAATCGTTCCAACAGCACGTCGACTTGGACAGACGACGCCAGTTCAAGGCATCGAAACTCATTGGCCGATGGCGCTAATACATCCGAGACTCTCCGTTTGTCCCCTCCATCCTCCCAGACCTCACAGAAACGAAAGTCTGTTGCTGATGAAGATGCCATTGACAAGGTTTCACGAGGCCTCTTTGATGCTGTCAAAAAGGCGAAACTGGATCATGAAGACGGTCAGACTTCGGAGGACTCAGCTCCAACTACCGTCGTGCAGCGGCTCGAGCATGTCAATCATTCATCCACTCATGACTCAGTTCCATTTAAGGCGACGGGGGACAAGCAGGTTGACCGTCAGACAACGCGGGAGGCCACCCCAGCTCCCAGCTCTCTCCCTGCTCATGATCCCTCTCGACCCCAGGACCTATCCCAGCCTCATATCACAAAGGGCTTCATGGGGCCTACACGCGAGTCTGCACAAGGTGTGCCTGCCCCCTACATAAACTACCCTCCTCATTGGCATGGAACATTCCCACCGGGCCCAGCCTCGTACCCCCATCAGTACCCGGCGCCTGATTTTTATTCGATGCCATATCCACCACTTCCTCCCAATTGGCCTGCAGGAACCGACAAGCAACATCCTTCTTACGGATATGGGCCGCCAGGAAACTATTCCTGGCCACCAACCGTCCAGCCGGCACCAGCCTACCACGACCCACGGCAATATCATGAACCATTTCGATCTGGCGCACCACCGCCTCACCGGCACCAACAGCCCAACCATGTCCCTAACTCAGGAGAATCGCGGTGAATACGATAATATCAGGGGTTCATAGTTTCACAGCAATCGCGTTTACAGTTTGTATTGGGCCCTCGTTTTGTGGTTTCAGTCAACCTTTTTGTTGTTTCTTGCAGGTCGCGCTGGCCTATTTTCTTGTTTCCTCCGACAGGGCGCTTGGCTTCACTGCTAGATATCTGACCACATCTTGCTCGTTGATTACTTTGGACACTCTTTTTTTGGACGCTCTTTAACTTGTTGATTGTAATGTCGTCGTTGTTTTCGCTGCTTTTGAATACATGTATATACCACTTGACTTTCTTGCACAATAATGATCACACCGTTGTAAATAATTATCTAGAAACGAAAATACATTGAGAGTCGGGCATCCGAGATAATGCAATCTGCTCAGGAGAGTCGTCAGAGGAAGTATCTCTGACGGAGAATCCATTCATCGGCCTCAGAGGGTGTAAACTATCCTCCGTAGCCTCCGTGATAATCCTTCGAGCGGGTATAATCTCCACCTAGGAGCCTCCATGATCGGGGCATCCTTTTCAGGAAATAAGTGGCAGATATACCGTCGATAACGGACCTGTTAGGTGGGTTCTTCTCTCGAAGGAAACCCTTCCATTTGGTGCTTCTAACTGCTGCCAAGGGTGACCATTACGGCTGGGTCCCAATCCAGCTCGCGGAGTTGGAATTTTAAACTTTAGACCTGACTGATGCTCTGAGCCACCTTGGCTTATTGTTTCAACGACTATCTCAGTAATCCAGGCCGTTTCCGACGTTGCCATGGACGATTCTCTCCCTGAAGAATCTGAAGGAACGAAGATAGCGCGTCTCAAACGCGAAATCCGATATCTCAAAATGAAAAACCAAGATCTCGTGGACGAACTCACTGATTCACTGGTTGGTCGATCTTTGCCCTCCCGTTGAGTGTCAGTCACAAGAACCCTATTGTGAAATTTGTCCAGGTTGAATTGAATGCTTCCGACAAAGTCTTTCAAGAGATGTCTCTACTTCGCAAGCCCTTTTCTCAACTACCTTCAGAGATCCTTTACGCAATATTCGAACGCGCAATTCCTCCTTGTTCCCTCATCAGTTCTTCTGATTCATTTCTGCCAAACTCCCTCTGGTGTCGCGTTCAGGAGCAGAAACACGCCATCCTTAATGTCTGCCGGACCTGGTACGTAGTCGGCCTTCCGTTTCTCTACGAGGTCGTCTCCATCCGTCGCGTCTATCAGCTCGCACATCTCCTCCGAACACTCAAAGGTGCATCCATAACTTTCAAAGAGATGATCAAGAAAATCGAGGTCCTCTGTGTTACTCCCGTCTGGTATAAGAATGCTTTCGAAATACAGCTAAAGGCTTTTTTCGATATTTGTCCCCATATTTCGTCGTTCTCCTATGCGACAGAATCACCACTATACCCATGGCCTGCCACAGTAGACTTAATTTTCTTGGTTGCGCCGAACATTACCCACATGGAGTTTATCAGCTTCATTGAATTCGACAGTCTTCAGGATCTGCTCCTACTGGCATCGCCCCATCTCATATCTCTCTCCATTTTTGCACCTGAATCCCCAGATGATATCGTTATCCTGGACATCATATTCGACCGTCTTGAAGATCTGACGCTTTGGGAAAGGGGTTACCGCCTGTACAACTCCAAATATCTAACCTCAAACTGGGAATTCCCTCGTTTGAGACGATTGACTTTTGACAGTGATTTCGGAGCAGAGGGATTGAAAACATTCTGCAGTGTCCATGGAGCCGGCCTACAATATTTACATTTTACCCGTGCAAATTATCCCTGGGATGGAAATTGGCATTCTGGCTCACACTACGAACCCAAGTATTTTCCGAACCTCTCAGATTCGTGCCCCGTACTCCAACACATCGTCGTTCCAGTGCCTACCGAGCCTCTGATCCACAAACGAGTCCAATGGGTGGATGTCTGGATATCTGACCGAATACCCGAAGAAGCTCAAATTGTCCAACAATCATCCCTGATTCGAAGCAGTAATCTGCCTGCTCTACAACGAGTACGACTCCTGCCCTATTCCGAGCTTGAACCCCGTCTCAACCTCCCACTTATCCTCCCTCCTTCTCTTGTTTCTACCCCGTCCGATTCCTTCGCCATTCGCCTCTCGCCTGACGTGGTTATCCGTCACGATGTTGGCGAAATCCGCTGGATTAAACCCCCCTGCGCTGGTGACGTTAGTGAGGATGACTTGAGAGCACAGGAAAGTGCTAGCTGGGAAGAAGGCAGCAATGATGACGACGATGACGATGACTCAGATGGGTCGTTCAGTCCAAACGAATCAGACTCAGAAGAGGGTACCGACTTCTCTTCCGACGGTTCGGCTGACCAGGATTGGGACCCGGTCACACAGAAACTGGATGTGAAAGAATGGATGTTGCTGGACGGTTTGGAAACGGATTTTGCTTGATTTGTGTTTTTCTTCATTTAATATTTTTCCATCTACAATCTGTTTGGAAAGTTGATCGCTATGAACATTCACCTACCCATCATGCCAAACACGTTACTAGCGAGCTCGAACCTCTTCGGTACCCCATTCCTCGTTCTACCTGCTCTTGTTCAAACCATTTCGAATTCCTTTGTCGTCGACCCTCCGTTCAATGTGGTCATCAGTCACAACTCTGAAGCCGCGAGATCAAGCCTCCGAGTTCCTGTGCTGGTGACCTTATGAAGGACGATGTCGAGGCAAAGGAACGGCATGGTGCTGGCAGCTTAGAAGGAGACATCTATGACGGTGATTTTACTGGGACTTGATACATTGTCTCTCGTCGGTTAAGTTTCTCCTGTGACCTGTCCTAGGAAGATCGTTGGCGTTTTCCAGATACGATAAAAAAGACTCGCTCTGATTTCTGCCTTCGGGTGTGCAAGTGGTCGCAATCGCTGGTCAACGGGGGCAAGCATCACAGATTCTGAATATCAATTGCAAAACACTATAATTTCGACATCAATGCGCTACAAATACAATGACCTGACAGTAACGAAACGTCCGACCTACGTACATAGAACCCGAAAACCAAAAAAAAAACACCTCAAACCGAAATATAAAACCAAAACCAAAATCCCAAAACCGCAAGCAATGTTTTTTTTAAAACGAACCACCAACCAATGTCAATCTCACTCAACCCGCCCACCCAACACATCCCCCAACACATCCGCCAGCCCCCTTCCCTCCCACTCATGCACCACAACGCCCCTCAACCAGCCCAGGTTCCTGTCGGGGGCGTAGCCCGGCGGGAGGAGGATCGGTGTTTGTGTCGGTGTCTCTTTTACTGGGTGCTCGTTTCCTACGCGCTCGTTTGTTTTTGCCGCACCCGCCGCGGCCGTTTCAAGACAACACCCAACCCCAACCCCGGTGAACCACGCGTGGCGCATCGCCTCCTCCGCGGGGATGCGCTGTGCGGGTGGATAGGTGAGGAGCCGGGAGAGGAGGTCTGTTATTTGGTCTGCTTCTGAGGGTGCGGGTGCATCCGTATCCTTGTCTGTATCTGAGGGCGTGGGCGGAGACGTGGACGACGTGGCTGTGGAGGCGGATCTGGACGTGGAAGTGGATGCAGATGCAGACGAGGACAACGACGACGGCGGCGGGGGCAGGTTCGGCAAGAGCGGTGCGAGCGGCACGCGCGGGACGACGGTGAACGCGAGGGAGGCGCCTGGGAGGTCCTCGAAGCCCTATCGCGAAGGATGCATAAATGAGTAAATCAATAATAATAGAAATAAAAATAAGAGACAAAGCACGTAGACCTACCGGCCAACTCGCCGCATCAGGCGTCCCGAAGATTTTAAAAATGCTCCACGCCAGCCCGATCTCGCCGCGGTCGCCGTTGAACAGCGTGTCTCTCCTCCACTGCGACTGCGCGCCGTGGTATCCCGGCCTCAAATAGCGGGGGACGATGAAGGGCTCCAGCCGTGGGTTTGAGTTCGGGTCCTCAGATGAGGAATTGTCTACATCTGCGTCCTCGTCCTCGTCGTCGTTTGCAGAAGACGCGCAGAGCCGCAGGGGGGTGAAGAACTCGGCGAACACGGCGCCGAGCGACCAGAGGTCGACCGCGCATTGGTCGTAGTCCCGCGTGGAGAAGAGGAGTTCGGGCGCGCGGTATGCGCTGTGGGCGTAGATAAGAAAAAAAATTTGAAAAATGAAAATTATAGTCAAGCAAACAGCGCTTACCGAGTGGACACCTCGAAGTACATCCCGCCCCTCGTCTCAGGCCACAGGTCCCTCTTCCTTTCTCTCCTCTTTCCCCCCTCCACCCTTTCCTCCTCACCCACCGCCTCATCATCCTCCCCATCCTCGTCCACCTGCTCAGCCTCCCCCCAAGCGACCCCAAAATCAATAAGCTTCACACACCCATCGCGCGTGAGCATGATGTTGTCCGGCTTGATGTCGCGGTGTCCGATGCGCCGGAGCGGGTCGTGCAGGAATGCGAGTGCCGAGAGGGTTTGGAGGAGCAGGGATTTAGCGAGGGTGGAGAAGCGGGTTTGGTGTGCTTGGGCTGTGGTAGGGGTAGAGGAAGGGGGGTGTGAAGAGGGGAAGGAGGGGGAGTAGGGAATGTGGGACGGAAGGAGGTGCGGGGAGAAGTTGGGGGATGCGAGGATGGAGGAGAGCGAGATGGGGAGGTAGGGCATGTAGATGCTCAGCATGTGCTGCTCGTCGTCGTGGAAGCTGCCTAGGACGGAGACGATCTGAAGTGCGAAAAGAGGTATCAGTAAAATATAGCATTACTATTAAGGCAGAGTAAAGGCAAAAAAGGCGATTCATCGATCAGCACGAAAACAAACGACAGTACGCACATTGAGATGCACCATCCCCGAAAGCAATCGGAGCTCCTTGACGATGTCGTGCGGCTCCCTCGCAAAGCGGCGCAGCGTCGTCGAGGACTTGACCGCGACCCACTGCGGCTCGCCGTCGTTGGTGATCGCGGTGCACGTCCGCGCGAGGGTGGCGAAGGGGCCTTCTTGGATGAGCTCGTAGGTCGGGTCGTGCTGCGATTCGGTGGGGGGTGGGTCAGCGTTGTCGGCGGGCGTCTATCTGATAAAGCAAGGATGAGGAGGAGGACGTACTGTGTCCCGGTGAGACCCAGATCCATCGTCAGAGTCGTACTCGTACTCGTACTCGTAGTCTGCCAGAGGGTCCGAGTCTGGGTGGACAGCGATGTTGGTGTTCGCGCCTGGCATGAAATGGCTCATGTTCGCGTTTTTGAACTATACAGATCCTCTAGGGAGAAAAAGGAAGGTACAGGCGCTCCACCGAGGCCGCATGCCCATTCGCGATTGTCCAGATAAAAAACGTAAGAAATTTCAACTGATCATGAGCGCTGCGGGTCCGGTTCGGAGGCGGAGATCAAGATCAAATCACCTCCCTCGCCTGCCTTTTCCGGCCTTCCATCATCTCTCTCTATCATCTACACCTCCACCGTGCCCGCACCTGCCACCTAGACCTAGATCCACAGTATCACTCCAATTCCAATGGCAGACCAAGAAGTAAAAGGCGCCTCGAACAGTGCGTATCGCGATCCCCACCCACCGCTCGTCGATCTCCACGCTGATCTATGTAACCAAACTGCAATTGGCGATAGACGAACGCCTCCTCGCAGCTGCGCGCGACGACAACGAGGACCTCCTCCTTGAGGTGTTCGACGAGGGAGACTTTGATATCAACTGCCAGGACGGGTGCGTCTCTTACAGTTCGTCGTCTTATCGTCTGCCCAACTCTGAATCGGACAACAGGCTAGGCAACACCCGTGTGTCCTGCACCCCCCCCTAACCAGCCTTTCTATCCTAACTAACGCAGGCCACGCCTCTCCGCAGCTCTACACCTCGCGTAAGCCACCTCCTTCCCTTACCACTCTGTGTCATTCCTCATTCACCACCCCACCTCTCCGAACCCACAGCGTAATGCACGGCTCCACCGACGTCCTCGAACACATCCTCTCGCACGAGGACTGCGACGTCGACCCCGTCAACCGCACAGCCAAAGCGACGCCCCTCCACCTCGCCGTGCAGATCCAGCACACAGAGCTGCGGCTCCATATCTTTGATAGCCTGCTTGAGGCGGGTGCGGATACGTCGTGAGTGTCGGTCGTTCTATTCCTTTTCTTACTTCTATTTCCTTTCCATGCAACCCAACCTCAATAATCCATCCTTGCTTATCTCATTAATAACCCAGGATAAAAGACAAAAACGGCGAAACAGTCATCGACCTCCTCCCCGAGGACGACGCCAAGCTCCGCGCGCTTGTGCGCAAGCACCAGGCGCAGGCGAGCGTGTCGCGGGACGACGTTGCGAGCGGTGAGTTTTGGCCTTCCGAGTTCTGCGTTTTTTCTGCGTTTTGGCTTTCGTCTCTTCCTTCCCCGGCTTTATTGAATTCCAACGACACTGACCGATATCCATCACCACAGATGGCGAAGGAGGAGAAGGCTCCGGGTCTGCCTCGGACGACGACTGATGCCTGATGCCGGACGCGTATATGCATACATTCATGCACGACACTTTTTTGTTTCGTTGTTCGTTTTCCCTATTTACTTATCTCCAATTATAATACCATGAACTCCAAGGGATCAGAGTGACAAGGGAGAAGGTCTGATGTCATTAACGCTACTTAGAGGCATGAGGGGTACTATGGTACAATGAAGTGAAATGAAATGAGGAGAGCTGCAAGGTGCAGAATGATGATGATGATGAATCCTTAAGAAAGAAAAGGAAGGGAAGGAAGGGAGATGAGAAGGCAGGAACGGGAATACGACAACGAGAATGAGATACTGTAGCTAGTCAGATATATAGCAAGGGCGCCGAGACTTAGAGGAGAGGCGTTGAGAGTGACAACGACAATGGTAGAGAGGAGGACTCGGAGCGTGTATTTGTAAACACCTTATATTTATAAATGATTTCTTTCGGCCAAAATATGTATGGTGTGGTGGGGTGTATGATGTCTGGATTTATGATGTCGCCAAAAATAATATTTGATATCGGAGCGAGGCGAGACGAGGTTTTTCCAAAGATCCGGGACGGAAGGAGGGTCGACGTGGGGTAGAAATTTAAACGACGAGAATCCAAGCTTTCATGATTCGTCTGAGCTAAACAATCCATCTATGTCAAGAGTCACCATCACAGATATCTTCCGAGTCGTCCAAGCCTCCATGCCGTTCCTTTGCCTCGACATCGTCCTTCATAAGGTCACCAGCACAGGAACTCGGAGGCTTAATTCCCAGCTTCCGACTCATCGTGACTGATGACCACATTGAACGGAAGGTCAGCGACAAAGGAATTCGGCGTGGTTTTGAACAAGAGCAGGTAGAATTCGAAGAAGGAAAGGGAGATCGAGAAGGCTCGAATTTGCTAGTGACCTGTTCAGAATGAAGGGTAGGCGGGTGTTTGAAAGGGAGATCCTGGTGGAAATCCAGGATATATCACAGAAGGAGAATATAAACGAAGAGCGAAAAAAAATCAAGTTCCAGATCATGCAACCTTTAAAAATTCGTCTGATCTAAACGACCCATCTGAGTCAGAGTCACCGTCATCGGTGTCTTCTTCCAAGCGTCCATGCCGTTCCTTTGTCTTGACGTCGTCATTCACAAGGTCGCCAGCACAGGGACTGAGAGGATTTCGCAAATTTCTTGACTCACGACCATATGAGACCCAAGGTCGATGACGAAGGAATTTGATGTGGTTGGAACAAGAGCAGGTACAAGGGGAATGTGAGACGGAGAAGGTTCGAGCTCACTAGTGGCGTGTTCAAAATGACAGGTACATAGATGGATGTCCATAGCAATCAATTTCCCAAACAGGTCGTAGATGGAAAAAATTTAAATGACGAAAAACAGCAAATCAATTAAAATCTGTTTCCAAACCGTCCATCAACGTCCATTCTTTTACTTCCAGATTCTGTGTGACCGGGTTCCAATCCTGGTCAGCCGAACCGTCGGAAGAGTAGTCGGTACCCTCTTCTGAGTCTGATTCGTCTGGACTGAACGACCCATCTGAGTCGTCGTCATCGTCGTCATCGTTGCTGTCTTCTTCCCAGCTAGCACTTTCCTGTGCTCTCAAGTCATCCTCACTAACGTCACCAGCGCAGGGGGGTTTGATCCAGCGGATTTCGCCAACATCGTGACGGATAACCACGTCGGGCGAGAGGTGAATGTCAAAGGAATCGGACGGGGTTGAAACAAGAGAAGGAGGGAGGATAAGTGGGAGGTTAACACGGGTTTCAAGCTCGGAATGAGGCAGGAGTCGTACTCTTTGTAGAGCAGGCAGATTGCTGCTTTGAATCAGAGATGTTTGCCGGACAAATTGAGCTTCATCGGGTTTTCGGTCAGAAATCCAGACGTCCACCCATTTGACTCGTTTGTGGATCAGAGGCTCGTTAGGCACTGGAACGACGATGTGTTGGAGTATGGGGCATGAATCTGAGAGGTTCGGAAAACCCTTAGGTTCAAAGTGTGACCTACTAAAGTGCGAGTTTCCATTCCTGAGATAATTTGCACGGGTAAATTGTAAATAGTGTAGGCCGGCTCCGTGGACACTACAGAATGTTTTCAATTTCAATGCTCCGAAATCGCTGTCAAAAGTCAATCGTCTCAAACGAGGGAATTTCCAGTTGGAAATTAGAAACTTGGAGTCGTACTGGAGGTAACCCCTTTCCCAAAGCGTCAGATCTTCAAGACGATGAAATACGATGTCCAGGTTAGCGGTACCACTTGGAGATTCGGGTGCAAAAATGGAGAGAGATACGAGGTGGGGCGATGCCAGTTGGAGCAGATTCTGGAGACTGTCGAACTCAATGAAGCTGATAAACTCGAGGTGGGTAATATTCGGCATAACCAAGGAAGTTAATTCTATTGTGGGAGGCCATGGGTATACTGGTGATTCTGTCGCATAGGAGAACGATGAAATATGAGGACAAATATCAAAAAAAGCCTTTAGCTGTATTTCAAAGGCATTCTTATACCAGGCAGGAGTAACACAGAGGACCTCGATTTTCTTGATCATCTCTTTGAAATTTGGGGGTGAATCTTTGAGTGTCCGGAGGAGATGTGCGAGCTGATAGACGCGGCGGATGGAGACGACCTCGTAGGAAACGGAAGGCCGACCATGTACCAGGTCCGGCAGACATCTAGGATGGCATGTTTGCTCCTGGACGTGACACCACAGAGAATTTGGCAAAAATGAATCAGAAGAACTGATGAGGGAAGAAGGAGGAATAGCGTGTTCGAATATTGCGTGAAGGATCTCTGGAGGTGGTTGAACAAAGGGCTTGCGAAGTGTACATATCTCCTGTAAGACCTTGTCGGAAGCATTCAATTCAACCTGGGCAAATTTTCACAAGAGGGTTCTTGTGAACTGACTGACACTCAACAGGAGGGCAAGGATCAACCAACCAGTGAATCAGTGAGTTCGTCCACGAGATCTTGATTTTTCATTTTGAGATTTCGGATTTCGCGCTTGAGACGCGCTATCTTCGTTCCTTCAGATTCTTTGGAGAGAGGATCGTCCATGGCAACGTCGTAAAAGGCCTGGATTGACTGAGAAAGTCGTTGAAACAAGAAGGCAGGTGGCTCAGCGCTCAGTGGCGAGGACGAAAGTTAAAATTCCAACTCCGCAGGCTGGATTGGGACCCAGCCGTATATTGTGTCCACCTTCCACGATCTTTCGAATTCCCTGTCGGTCTCTCAAAGTACCAAACTGCGACGTAAATCAAAAAGCTTTAAGAGTCCTGCAGTCTCTATCTCTCATTTTCTTCTAGGAGTTACTCTAGATCTGAATGCTTTTTAGTATTTAGAAATGCTATTAGGCTGAGAGTTTGGATGTCGCATTGATAGGTTCGTACCCTCATTCCAACATTAGGAGACTCGTCTTCCTACTCTATCGCAACCTTTCTGGAAGGCAGAAAACGGTTGGGTGCCCAACGGCCGCACGGTCGGGCAAACACGCAACGACGTGTCTACATAGCTGATAAATTAAATATATTTTGCAGAAAAGGCAATGCGACAGACTGCTCCTGTTATGAAGGGCTTTGAATTTAATTTACAAACACTGGTGTCTGATGGTTCATTTCTTACCTAGATCATGACTAGAATTTAATTATCACACATCAGATACTCAATTACCGATAACTAGCAAGCCCATATATTGTGTGTACCGTGTTAGTGTATCAAAACTAAATAAAAAGCCAATAATGCGGGTAAATCATTCACTGGTTTACCTTTGAGTGTGAAAGAGTCTGAATTGCAGATAAAACGATCACAGAAGGTTATGAATCAGAAAAAAGATCAAAGGGGGGAGAAAATGTCTGTATTGAGATTAAAGGTAAAAAATTGGAGAATAGAAGATTGGCCATGGTGTGTTGTAAAAACAAAACTGAGATAAATGCCATCAACATACACTATCATCACACCTCCTACCTAAGCCTAAGCCTTCTCAGCTGCTTCAGTAACCAGTTCATCGTCTCTTCGAACTGGTTTACACCACACGCTTTGCTCTCAACGTGCTGAGCGAGCCCGCTCGGAGTGCTAAAATGCATTGAGCACTTCAAGCCGCGGCATACGTAAATGCGGTCCCTGTGCTTCGGGCTTGCAAGGTGTTGGTTTAGCGCGAAGAGGGTATTGTGGGTGCTGTAGCACAGGTGACACTGATATGCCCACCCATTCCACCAGCGCCAATCGGCGATGTAGGCGGTGTCCTGGGAAGAGACGTACTCGGAGGCGATTACCCGCGCGGGGTCGGTGATGAGATTCTTGGTGTCTCTATGGCGAATGTATTGGTCCATGACGTCGAGGTCGATGCCGGATGGACATGCTCCTCCCTCTAGGTGTAATAGAAAGGCAGAGTAGGATACGAAAGTGGAACCACATTTAAAATGACACTTGACATCCTTCGGTCTGTGTATCCACGAGTTGAGGTGCGCACTGAGGTTATTCGCCGAAGTGAAATGGCGATTGCATATGCTGCAGTAGTGGTGTAAAATAGACGTGCTATAGTGCGCTTTCAGTCCATCTTCATGCTCGAAGAACCGGGAACAGGAAAAACAGTACCAGTTCACGTTCTCACAAAGGACGGGAGGATTGCCCGGCCCGTTAAAGTGCTCATTTAACTGCCTGTTGTGATCGGGGTCTGGATTGCGGGCCTGGTGTTTTTTAAGGTCACGCATATTCAGAAAGCCCTTGCCGCAGTCCTGGCAGATGTGGTGCCGCGGCGAGTTAATGATGTGTTGGTCGTCGGCATGATCTTCATGCTTAAATAGTTCAGCTACGTAGATGACTGAACAGATATATTTATGGTGTGTATGAGTATTTGGGTACTTTGTCCTTGTTTGACAAGGGGGTGTGAACTTTCAATAATGCTTTGGGGTGGGGGAAGAAACAAGACAAGTCAAGCCCGTATTTATAGGAAAAATCCTCGGTGGCTTTAATCGAATGAGTCGAATCTGAGTCACATTGGAGTCACCATTTTCGCCAAATGAGGCGAATGCATGACATTATAGCCACCTAATATGCTAACATAGAGACGAGAACCTTCGAGGCTGTTCTCCAAGTTTCCAATTGCAAGATACTTATTGTTTTGTTCTCAGCTCAGCCCTCGAACAAGTCTATCAATACATTATTCGGCAATGCAACTCCCTTGATTTTGTGGGTCCAAAAGCAACTGATCGGGTATTTTTGCCTCCGTCCTGAGACAACTGTGGCGTATTTCCTTTTTTAATTAATCCCCAATTAGCGGGCGCCCCGGGCACTCTTGCACAGCCACTACACAGGATTTGGTCGTTCACAACGCGTACGCTCGCACAGCCTCTGTGTGTTTCGATGCTTATTTCTCGTCAATAGCGTGGTTTTTTTTATCTCCACTAGGTAAGTAGTTCATCGGTATTTCTTATGACTGTAGCAACAATAATTAATTTTTTGCATGGCATGGCGCACAGCCCCCCGCACAATGCATACATTAAAAAGTATTGACAACTGTCCTTGCTACCTATAGCACATATCATTCTGTGGAGCTTGTCTTCGAATTCTACAGGCTTCGAAAATAAAGACAGGGAAATTCTCATGCAGGAATCAGAAATTGCTACTAATAACTACGTCAAAATTCAGCGAATTGAGCTGTCCATTTCCAAAATAAAAGAGGGAAATGAAGAAACATAAAGCCTTCCAAGCCTATCGGGTCAAACTATCAACAGAACTCTGAGTCAGAACATGCCGAGATTGTGCACAGAATAAAAGACTGAAAAAGGTCAGCTGAGTAAGCCAAAAATGGAAGGAAATCTCTGGAATGTACCTGCTCAAAATGTCAGTCTCAAGCCCTCCATCTGCCCGAGCAACCGGTCCATGATATTTCGTACAGACTGATGCCTCGCAACGCCGCATCTTCCACTTTCAATGTGCTGCACCAAGCCGCTCAGTGTTGTAAAGCGTGTCCCACAGGTTGACCCGCGGCATATGTAGATCTGGTCTTGGTGCCTCGGGCTCGCGAGGTGCCGATTTAAGGCGACGAGTGAAGGATGAGTGCTGTAGCATAGGCAACACTCGTATGCGGAGCCATTCCACGCGCGCCTCGTAGCAATATTAATAGTGACATTCTCAGATCCATTTGTAATCATTCGTGCGGGGTC
Source organism: Galerina sulciceps (assembly GCA_023014345.1). Taxonomy (NCBI): domain Eukaryota; kingdom Fungi; phylum Basidiomycota; class Agaricomycetes; order Agaricales; family Galerinaceae; genus Galerina; species Galerina sulciceps. Next base: position 846,570 of record JAEDXJ010000035.1, read on the forward strand.
GGTGATGACATTGTTGGTGTCGAGTTGACGGATGTATTGATTTACGGCGCTACGGTTGACGCCTGATGGGCATGCTCCATTCTCCGTGTGCAAGATAAGCGCTGAAATGGATACAAAGGCGGCGCCGCAGTTCGAAGGACACCTAATGTCTTTTGGCTTGTGAACCCAAGAATTGATGTGCGCGTTTAGGTTGCTCGCCGACTTGAAATGACGGTTGCACGGCATGCAATAGTGGTGGAAAGCGGAGTCCTGGTAATGGCGTTGAAGGCCAATCTCGTACTTGAAGACTTTTTTGCAAGAATAACAATACGAGTGCGATCTTTTGTTATGGTCCTCGAGTTCGCTTTGGTTGTCGAATTCTTCCTTGCAATACGGACAATAGTCGTGATTGGGACTTTCGATCAAATGCTGTTTGAACTCGGACCAACTGGGGAAGTCTTCTCCGCACTTTGTGCACAAATGGTGGCGCATTGAATTTTGGGCGTGTTGATGGTAAGCGCGCCAGCTGCTAAAAAAGCGGTCATCGCATCGCTCGCAAGTTGGCATTGTCGGTGTTTTTATTGCTAAGTATACGAAGCGGCTTTGATGAAATTTTCAATGGCGGGGGAGGCCTTCGAATGACCTTTGCTGCAATTTTTATTCTTGTGGTGATGTGGTGATGATTGCAATTGGTAGTGTCTTAATAACTCGTTGTAGAGGTTGTTGGCTTGCTGTAGGTGTTATGTGGGGAATGTTGGAGGAATAGACCCATATTTAAGAGAAACGCCTGCCATATTCCACGCCGCTAAGTTGAGGATGTTTCGAAAACACACCATAACCCCGCGAACGATCGCATCCAGTGCTGGTTTTCGCATTTTTTGAGCAAATCCCTGTTTGATCAACTGTTGATCAAATGTTAGACATAGCATTTGGAATTGAATCAACTAAGTTGTTCAGTTGATCCAATGGTTATATTTATCTTCTACTCGCCAATCGCTCTGCAGTGGTTTTACTAACACGCTGAATACGTCTAACAATCGCGCGCGGGACGCTCGTTGGTGTTTCAGATCAATGTAGATTTAATCCAAAACTAATTGGAGAAATTTGAACAGAATAGTTTATATACATACTATAATACTTCGAGGCAAGAAGGGCTTTCAAACTTTAAGAACCAATAGGAAATGTATGGTGGTAAGTAGCGTGGATCAAGAACGGTATGAAACAAGTCGAGGTTTTGAATTAGTGAGGGGTGTCGCATAAAATAGTAGAACGATAAATGTGTAGCCGGAAGGAGACCTAAAGACCGAAGATGCAATGAGGAAAGGGTGAGGCTATGAGAACCATAAACATACCCATGGTTTACATCGTAAGTCTTCCCATCTGTCCAAGTAGGCTGTCCATAGCATTCTGCACTGTCTTGAATCTCGCAACACCGCATTTCCCACTCTCGATATGTTGGACAAGGCCGCTCAACGTGTTAAAGCGTGCTGAGCAGTTGGGACCACGACAAATGTAAATCCGGTCCTGGTGTCTTGGGCTCGCGAGATGACGGTTGAGCACAGCAAGGGTCTGGTAGGTGTTATGACACAAATAACACTCGTAACCGAACCCATTCCATGCACGCTCAGAGGCGATGTAGGTGACGTCCCGGGAAGAGTTGGGCCCAGCAATCATGCGGGAGGGGTCGGTGATTATGTTGCCAGTGTCGTATTCGCGGACGTATCGGTTGATGATGTTGCGGTTGACCCCGGACGTACAAGCACCATTCTCGAGGTGCAAGACGAGGGCGGAACGAGAGACAAAGGCGGCGCCGCATTTGAAAGGACACCTGACATCCTTTGGCCTGTGAACGGCAGAGTTGAGGTGCGAGTTGAGGTTGCTCGCAGAGTTGAAGTGGCGGTCACATGGGGGGCAGTAGTGGTGCCGCTCGGATTGACGATAGTGCTCCTGGAGTCCATGTCCATTCTTGAAGACCCTACGACAGGTAGGGCAATACGGATGGTTGTTCTCATAGTGGTCTTCGAGATCATATTCGTCGTCGAATGTTCATTGCAGTACTGGCAGTAATGGTGATTGGGGCTCTGGACCCAATGTTCTTTCAACCCTATCCAGGTGGGGAAATCATCCCCACATTCGTCGCAAACGTTATGATAAGACGAGTTTGCAATATGCTGGTGGTAGGCAGACCAACTATTGAAGAAGCGGTTGCATCGATCACAGTAGGTCATGGTTGATATGGTATTGGAAGTTGAAGGTACTTTGACAAAAGTGAGAAAGTGGGACGGGGCTCAGGGGTCAGCGAACAAAGGAGCAGGTGCTGTATGCTGTGAAAAAGATATATGTCAGTGGTAGACTTGAAAAGTATCAACGAAGGGTGTACTTTAAAGCTTTGAGCTTTGAGTTGTCCTCAGTGGAAGACAAGAAACAGAGAAAAGAGATGACTCGGAAGCATCGACGCGACGCGACGGATATTTAAAGCAAATTATTTTAAACTCCGCTTTTGGGTCCGGCAATTGCCCCAGTTCCGGTACTTTCTTCCTCCATCCTGACCTCACTAGAAAGCCTGCCATTCGAAATGGCTGATCAGTAAGAATCCTATGAAGCTGACTTGATTGATCTCTACTATGTGACGATCAATAGTGTTATCATGGTGAAGTACATACCCCTTATTCAAAAGAGGATATATTTTCATTCCGAGATGACATTAATATTTCACTTGGTACTCTTTATATGGCTATTCGGTCTGAGCTCATCGGAGGGTTGCTGATAAAGCCAACGGGACTTCGAGATATAAATTGACAATTGCGCCTCTTTATTTAGATTCCAAACCACCATGTCTGACACTGGTCTGTTGTTCGTCTGGGCAGAAGTGGGGCAAGATGCCTCTGTGAACGAATTTAATGGTATGTCCTCCCATCTAGCATCGTCTTCATCCTACCTCATCTGTTTGCAATCAGATTGGTACGACAACGAGCACGGACCCTTGCGCCTCACCGTCCCAGGCTTCAAGAACGCCATTCGTTACAAAGCAACTGATGGCCAGACACCATCTTGGCTCGCTATCTACGATCTCGACACCCCAGCTGTGTTCTCTAGCGAACCTTACAAGGCTCTCGCCGGCAAGGCATCCGACAGAGAAAAGGCTCTCATCCCACGCCTCGCTGTCCTCAACCGTGCAGTCTACGAGAAGATCTACGAGAAATCCGAACCAGGACTTGTAGCAAGTACCCTGCCGACCAGCTATATTCTCGTCGTACAGGTCGCTGTACCATCGCATTTAGAGGACGAATTTAACAAGTGGTACAACGAGGAGCACATTCCCGACCTTAGCAAGGTCCCAGGCTGGCATCGCGCCAGACGGTACAAACTTGTCGGCCAGCCGGTCGAGCTCACTGGAAAGCGGGACCCTTCCATCAAAGAAGGCTTCAACTATCTCGCTATACACGACATTGACCGTGATGATTACACAACGTTACCTGGATTTGGCGCTGCTATACAAACCCCAGCAGCCCAAAAAATACTCCAGTCTGTAAACGGAATTGATATTAGGCGATTCACCATCCACAAGGATATCCAGAAGCCCCAGTGAATGTCCTGACCTTGCCAATAAAACCCCAAATTCCAGGTAGTAAGTCCGAGTCAGCCTTTCCAAAGCTCTTCTATTGATTTTATAAATTTATAGATATGATGTACCCTGGTTAAACAAACATATCAACTCAAAGTTTTTTGTTCCTTGTACTTGAGCTTTAAATTTCCTGTTAACTGACATTTTTTGCTGTACATTTTACATCACATACTGGTGAATGACTGAGTAAACAAAACTTCGAAATATAGGCCCTCAAACTGCTTTCTACCTACTATCAAGAAATTCCTACCACGAGAGAACCATTACAGACTACTAGGCGTTGAGGTCGTCAAGGGCTATCTGTCATAACGGAATAAATCATTGCAGCAGGTGATATAGGGCATTGAAAGAGTTACTTAGTCGGAAATTGCACGACCCAGAAAATCGGTTTCTAGATTCAATTCCCAGTCGGCGATGGTAACACAAAATTGATTTCCTGAGACTTCCGAGTCGTTCCAATCAATTGAACCAGCTGAGAAGTCAGAGTCTTCGCTGTCACTTTCGTCAGCTGTAAATGACCCATCCGACGAGTCATCATCATCATTTCCTACATCTTCTTCAGAATCGTTTTCTTTGTCTCTGCATGCGTTCCAGTCATTATCATCAAGATACCCAGCACACGGGGGCCCTATACAGCGGATTTCACCAACATCGTGTTGTATTACCACGTTTGATAGCTGGATGGAAAAAATGTGCATTGGATCCAACACCAGAGTGGGCGAAAGGATCAAGGGCAGATGACAGTTAACCGATAGAGAATACGGCAGGAGTCGCACTCCTTTGAGATGGGGCCAGTTGATACCTTGAAGCTGGCTTCGGACTTCTTTGACTTCGCCAGGGCAATTACTCGATACCCAGATATCAAGCCATTTGATGTTACAATGTGGAAGCGGTTCGGCAATTATAAAGGGCGGAAGTACAAGATGTTCGAGGGCAGGACAAGAACTGGATAGGTCTGGAAAGTCTATGGGACGAAAACGCAACAACAGATGCCCCTGGAAGCCCTCCCGATGCGCCCACACATGAAAATGCACTCTTGTAAAATGCACGTATTGCAAGGTAGTTCCGTAAAGATTGCAAAAGTGCTTCAAATTTTCATCGCCAAATTTACCATCAAAAGTCAAGCGCCGAAGGCGAGGCATGTTCCAGTTCTGTATAAATGTGGTATTAGGCTCGCCAGCCCAGAGTGACAGGTCTTCCAAGTGAGTGAAATTGATTGTTGCCGATGGTGCAATAATACCAAAAGGGGGATAAAAAGAAAGGGATACTATGTAAGGCGACACCAAATGCAGGATATTTCGAAGAGTGTCAAATTCTTGAACATCACTGAGATTGAGGTGGGTAATGTTTGGCAGCACGGCGCACAAAAGAACTGAAGGAGATAATCCGACGGGTGAAGGTTGTGAGACAAGGAGCAAGACGAGATCTGAGGACAGATGGCGAAGAGCACCCGTAGTTGTTGCTCCAACATTTGTCCACTGTACGAAGCGGGGACTGGGCAGAGGATCTCTACCGTCTTGATCATTCTATTCAAGTTGAGATTCGGTGATGAGTTACTGAGTGTTTGTAGGAGGATCGAGAGTTGAGGGACACGGCGTATGGAAACATCCGCATAAAGAAATGGAATACCGATTCTGTACCAAGTCCGGCACACGTTTAGAAGGGCGTGTTTTTGTTCCTGTACATGACACCACAGGGAATTTGGTAAGAACGAAAGGGAGGAATCGACAAGTACTTGAGGAGGTATGGCGCGTTCAAATATCATTTGAAGAATTTCCGGTGGCGGTTGCGAAAATGGCTTGCGCAAGGAGGAGACCTCATTCAACGTTTTCTGAGAAGCATCTAACTCGGCCTAAGAAACAATTCAGGATAAACTCAAAACTTCCAGGAGAATTCACAGATTAATAGAGACCACTGACCTGCGAATCTGCAAGTGCGTAAAAGAGGTCGTCATTCTTCATCGTCAGAGATCGTATTTCGCGTTTGAGACGGGCTACCTCCGAGTCGGCGCCTGCTTGCAACACTGATGCTGAATCGCCCATCATATCTTCCATAAAACTACCTATTCAAAATAGCAATAATTTCCGTTGGCGTGGTGGAAATATCGGATGCAAGTCTGCAGGACGGTGAATTGAAAGCCATGGTCATGGGCAACAGGACGATGATCTGAGTTCAGACTCCGCTTCATAAGCCTGAACCTCCACAGTTCAAGGTTTAAACCAAACGTCAACCGTTTCCGATATGTGGATTCACGTCCAACGATAAACACAGCACAGGCCAGGACTATCGGGTTGGGAGCATCTATGTCCACTAAACGAATCCAAATGCTACATCCTGGAAATTCTGCCAATGTGCTCCCTTCAAGCGAACTTGCAACTTAACTACTTGTCCTGATCCTTCTTACCGCTCATATGGAGGCTTTTCCGACGTACAGAGCTAAAATTCATGCACTATCACGCTTCCAATCAAGCTTTGCCTACTACGCATCTATTTTACGTCAGGCGACGCTGACTGAAGAATCACCTGGGCGGCCGACGCGACTACCTGACTGAAGATTGAATGTCAAAATGACGGTTCTGCAGACGGTGTAAACTCGGTTTTTGTATCTTGATTTTGTGTGGCATTGACAACTCGACAGGAAAAGGTCGTCCATTGTCGAGAATCAACCGTTGCCAGTTGGTGGGCTCAATATATGACTTCAATCCAGGCTGGCCCTACAACCTTCACTTTTTGATTAAACTACTAAACGCCAAACGACACTCGACTGCTGGCTCGATTCATTTGTCAGTATCTACAAGTTGGTCCCACAAATTGAAACTTGCTGTTTCCTTGTCCAAAAAAACGATCAGCCGGACCAATCGGACCGCGTTTGGTTTCTCTCCACCTCAGGCATATGAATGTGAAGGCGCGAAGCAATACTTCATGTCATCTGCCCCAGCCTCATGCGATTACACTCCAGGACGCGAGAAGGTCAATTTTTGATTCTCAACTTCTTGGGTCATACATTGATGATGTATTTTACTAGTATCACCCAGTTAGTCAAACTCATATTGGTGTTATGACTCGGTCGGAAAGATTTCTTAAGGTCGAACCAATTAACGACCCCCGAAATGGATCACGATGGGTGAATTTGATGCTCTAGTTTGAGGACAACGTCAAACAGTATGTCCTTCTCGAACATCTGACGAGGACCATGGGGTTTATATCTTTGTTCTGGTCATCCTTTGAAAAGAAGCAAGAACTTACAAGCCGACGTCGGCTGCCGAAAACACTTAAAAGGTGTGGTTCAAAGCGAGGAGTCTTCGAAAATCTCAAAATTCAATGGCCCCACTTCGTAACAGGCTCCTTCCGCTTCTTGTCCTTTTGAGCGCAGTCCTAGGTTGCCTAGCAGCACCCACTTTATCGTTCACGGCCGTACGGTTCTCGCAAAAATTTGAACTCGTCAACGGTTCCAAAGCCCAGGTTGTGGAAGTCACTGTCGCAAATACCGCATCCTCCCAATCTGCTAGCACATCCATCAACCATGACTATACCGTCGAACTCACTGGTGGCGGTGTAAAAACCGTGACTCCGGGTGTGCTCCGCCGCCTCGTTGCTGGGGACCAAAAAATAGTCAAGGTCCTAGTGACTGGAGCCCAATCTGGAAATACAACGGCCGAAGTCAAGGATAACACTGGGAAGGTCGTATTATCCAAGGGTAATTTTGGTGTAATTCCTTTGAAGTCATCCTGGCAGGCGACATCCACTGACGTTGCCATTCATGAATCACCGGATTGGGTATGTCATTTTACATATATTGTACTTGCGATGGCTGATGGCTGCTCAGTTTAATGACGCCAAGTTTGGCATCTTGTAATTGAACCTTCTCGTTTTTCCTTGGTATGTACATTAACTGATTGCAATGGCAGCATCCATTGGGGTCCATACTCGGTCCCAGCCTACGTAAGATATGCGGAATACCTATACTTTTTCTCAAAGCTGACTCCTCAAATAGGGACCACCTCAAAGTTATGCCGAGTGGTATGAGTGAGTAGACCACGAACATCAAAACAAAGTCCGTTCTGACTGTAATTCTAGTCACGACTTGCATACTCCTCCCCTCAATAGCTCTAATCCTACCTGGGCTCACCACCTTGCCAATTGGGGACCAGTGCGTGTCGATATCGACTTTTTCGACAGTATTTCTCATTAAAAGTCCCAAGAACGTCGTCTATGATGACTTCATTCCTATGTTTACGGCAAAAAACTTTGACCCGAGCGCCTGGGTGAACCTCTTTGACGAGGCTGGTGCAAAGTATTTTGTTCAAGTGACAGTAAGCAACGAGATACTTAACAAGTCGGCACTGAGATCAACATCTGAATTCCTAGAAACACCACGACGGCTTTGCAATCTTCGACACTGGGAATACGACTAACCGAAGTAGCCTCAAACTCGGTCCGAAACGCGATCTCTTGAACGAGCTCTTTACCGTGGCCAAAAACGAGAAACCCAATTTACATCGTGGCACCTACTATTCCCTGCCAGAATGGTAGGTGTTTCCTAGATGGTGCCGCGGCAAGTATCCTTATCCTCCACTGCAGGTATAACCCGGATTACAAGAAATATGGCTTCAGCGAGTGGCCCGGAGGTCTCGCCACTAACCCTTTCAATGCTTCGAAGGGATTAGAGCCTTACACGGGACACGTCAATATAACTGACTATCTGACCGACCTGCAACTTCCTCACCAATTAACCCTCATGAATAAGTATGATACCGAAATTATGGTCAGTTAAATATCGCCTTTTGCCCAATCCAATCTAATCTTTGCAGTGGTGCGACATTGGAGGGCCAAATATGTTCCCACAGATGGCCTCTGCCTTCTTTAATCAAGCATACTCACAAAACAAACAAGTCGTCGTTAACAACAGTAAGACAATCGGCCATCATGTACAAGTCACGATCTTAATACCTCTTCCCAGGATGCGGTGCTTCTGGAGACTTCGATACGCCCGAATACACGAAATTGGGTACAACTCAGGTGCGCAAGTGGGAGTCAAACGAGGGTATGGACCCTTTCAGCTATGGCCTCAACGATGCAACTCCAGCCAGTGCCTATAAGAACGGGACAGCCATCGTTCAGAACCTAGTTGATATTGTCTCTAAGAATGGCAATTTGTGAGTCTAGTGTGATTAATTTGAACCGATTTGTGCAGCTCAACTACTTTATTCCAGCCTGCTCGATGTTGGCCCAGATGCGACCGGACAAATCATACCCGCCATGCAAGCTGGTCTATTGCAAACCGGCGCTTGGTTAAAATATGGTGGTCCTTGTATCTACGGCACGGTTCGTATCATGTCTTGGATTGTCAAGGTGGCTCCTGCAAAATTCAATATATTTTTTCAGAGGTATTGGCATAAAAAACCTCAGGACACCAGTGGTAACCTGCGATACCTTCAAACAGACAACACGTTCTGTGTTATATCGTTATCCCAGCCTAAGAATAACCAACTCGTCGTACCCGACCTTGTTCCTATTCTTCCAGGTGATAGGATCGACCTCTTGGGAGCGCCTGGCCACTCTGGAGGATTACCTTGGAGTCTTTCAGGCAACTCTTTAACGATCAATGTTTCAAATGCAGCTATTGCCACTGTGCAGTATGCATGGGCGTTCCAAATCACATACGAGACTTAATAGGCCCAACTTACTGTAAGCTTTCTTTACCAAATTTTTTGTATTTGTAAAGCATTCGCTTGATGAGAAATCTTCGAGAGAAGGAAGTAGCCGTCTCGCTCTTCGAATAATAAATAAACAAATGAACGTATCCGCACCCGGCACAAACATAACCACATCGTTTTGTCTTCTTTCTTTCTTGACCACAATAACCTGTCCTCCCACGTTCTCGGGAAAAAGATTTTAAGTACTTGTACCAAATGTCTTCCTATGCCACGCATACATGCATTTCTTACGCAGTTACGTTGGATCGGCTGCAGTGAACCTAACGAACGGATCTTCGGGAGAATTGTCAGGACTGAATGTCGTTCAAGTATAAAAACCTGTTGGCATTATGTTCTCCTTTCAAGGATCTGCATTCCTTGCGCTTGCCTGCGTTCAACCTATTGAATAGCCAAGCAACATGCCTGCTTTACGCACTCTCTTTGCTGTAGCCACGAGCTTACTCGCCATCTCTGTATCAGCTGTTCCTCCAGCTGAAAGTCGTGCCGCTGATTCGGGGGTCGCGGACATCATCAACGCCTTGGGAGTTGGTTTGGTTAAGGACATCAATGCTTTCATCACGGTGAGCTTCCTCATCTTCATTTGAGGTCTCGGCTGAAACAACTTGGACAGCTTGAATCGTTAGAAACAAATATTATTTCGTTAGTGTGCTAGTCATTGTTGAGCTTCCTTGATTAATCCTCGAGCCAATAAATTTAAAGGGTCAACTTCGATGGTCAGTAGGATTCCCGCTTTTGCCGACTAAATGGTGACTTAAATTAAACAGTAAAAAATCCCCTCGCAATCGAACTCACACTCGATAGTGTGAGCGCTGTTGCTGGATTGAACGGCACCATTTTTGCCACCTTCTCCCATACATTCGCTAAACCTGGGCTCGTCGTTCCTCCACTGGGGACGAAGAACTCTGGAACAATTAACAACGTATTCTTGCCACAGGGCGCCATCGCGTCTCTGGATATCATTCCATTCCAAATCCTCGACCTACCTGACACCAATGCCAGCATTCGGTAAGGAATAACTGTAGAGCATGATATTCAGATTGCTGAGAAAAACATTTATTTTCAGCGCTTTCACCATTGGTGGCGCGCTTGGCATTCCCATCCCCCTCAATGGTCTTAAACAAACTGCGGTTCCCACTAAGTGTGTATTTATGGTTCTTTATTCCCCTTGTACTCATAAAACTTTCTTAGCTACACTTTACAACTCGACTGATACTCGTTATATAAAGTTTAGGAGTTCTGCTATTTTTTTCTTGTCGTTCGTCGGCAGAAAGTCTGAGTTGCTGTCATGTAGTGTTGTCCAGTGTTCCGTTCTTTCTGCGATAACCTACAATTAAAATTTTGCGTCTGGTGTCTGTACAGTCCCGGAGATTTCCCCAGACTCCCCACATCGAAGCCTACCACGAGGCTCCCCGCATCGATCAATCGAGCATGCATAAACACTAACCCCGATGAGAAATCGCGCTGATTGCAGGTGATTGTTTACAATACAGCATCCACGACGCATGACCAACACAGGATAGAGTCAATGCCCTTCTACTTGGAACGTACTCAACGACGAGCTTTTCTCCAAGTCATAGCCTATTAGTCGTTCAAGTTAGCCGTTGAGCTTAACCTTAAGCATTGGATGGCGATCCTTTGAACCAAAACTAATATCGGCATCAGCTTCTAATGGAAGAGTATTGGATGGCCCCGAGCATCATTGCAGAATAAGTACGAAATGTACAGGGAATTCTTGCCATATGGCGCCGATTGAGCATCATCTGACGGTGGCAACGCGTGCGTTTTTTGCATCGCGTACGATATTCACGGCACACTCATCCCAGATGACCCATACCGGTTCTCCTTGGGCCTGAATGATGCCTGGACGAGTGATCCTCTGCGATCCTCCACGCAATTCCGGGTGTATTTGCATCACTTTTTTATCAATTTCGAGAAGGAGAAACGCGTTATAAATATACCTGCGTGAAGGCCTCTTGTTTCGTTGCGGATTCTTCTCCCCAGCACCTGGTTGACCACGCAGCTCAAGCGCTTGACGTTTTTCTGAACGATGGCTCGAATTGGCGCGTTTATTTTCGCGTTGTTTGCTTCTCTGCTTCTGTCTGCGGGTGCTGCGCCAACCGACATCGAGAACCGAGACCTTATTGCCGACATAATAAACGGATTGGGGATAGGATTGGTGTCAAAGATCAACGCCTTCATCACAGTAAGTTCCTCGCATAACTATCTGTGCATGATGAGGAAGACTTATTTCTGGTGATAACTTATAGTTGGAATCCCTCGATACTAATCTCATTTCGTGAGTCTATGTTTCCCTTTGTATTCTTTCGTGAAAATAACCCTTCAATGACAATGTTCAGCGTTGACGTCGACAGTAAGTAGAGGAGAATGCCTGTGCCCACCTGGTATCGTTAACCCCCTTTTTTTAACTATCAAGTCAAAAACCCGTTGTTTGTTGAACTCACCTTGACACGGGTCGTAAGCTCAGCGGGTATCAACCAGACAGTCTTTTCCACCTTCGACCACACTTTTGCAACTCCAGTGGTCGTCCCACCTTTCCAAACTGTCAACTCTGGCACTGATGTCCTCCTCGTCCAAGGCGCTCTCAATTCGTTGGACATCATTCCGTTGGGAAAATTGGACTTGATTAGCACCGATGTATACCTGAGGTAAGATATGACTGCAGGTAGAAAACATCAACGAACTAAAGAAATCGACAGGGCTGCGACTATCCACGGAAAACTTGGCATCCCCCTCACCATCAAAGGACTGAAGCAATCAAACGTCCCTACCAAGTAGGCTCCGCTGTTGTTTTTTTGCGTCAGAATTGAGGCTTAACTTTAATCCCAGCTACACACTCACTTTGGATTAATTTGGTGCGGGCAATTTTGGAGGACTGGAAGGGTGTAATAACTATTCGAACGTTGAACGTTGAACGTTGTAGTCTTGTCTTGTAATCAAATATACCCTCAGCTGAAGTTACATGAAAGTTGATGCGCCAAAAGCTTCAGGAACAAAGGAGGGCACGAAATCATTAAAAAACAGACCAGGCCACCCTTTGTGCTGAGGAACTGTGGAATCAAAGACCATGGAACGAGTGTAAAATCGTTGATTGACTGGTGTTGACACCAATCGCCCATACCAAATAATGGGTGAACGGCTTCCAACCACTTTCGTCTCTTTCATGCACTCTTTCTTATGGCTCTGGATACCGTTATCGCTTTTCTTTGATCTTTCTCTGGGAAATACGGAAATAGTCAATTTCCCGGCTGCGGAGGATTTGTTCGTGGACTTGCCCTTTACCGCTACATGGTGAGCACCATTCCCGTCTGCGGTGTGCGATACTAATTAGCATATTAGGCCAATTTTGCGACCTGGAGCTTCAAATATCCAATTTAATGCAACATCAGCCAAGCTCGGCTTTGAATTGCCTCAGGAACCATGCCCTAGTCTTGATAAATGGCATCCAGAACGTCCACATCTATGTCCACATGAACTCTGGGTAGTCCTTGACCTAGATGATATCGAATGGAAGGATTTCGAGAAGTTCACCCTAAGGGCATCATGGCCTGCTTTTGTGCGTATTTTCTTCTGAAATCCTTGACGTTATATTTGCCTACACATCAAATAGCAACCTACGGACATATCTATGAAAATATACGATCCTGGGGCTCTAAAAGCGTTCGCAAAAGGAGAACCAGCAGGCGAAATTTCATCAAAGACGCGTCGAAAATACGCACGTATCCAGATGGTCCATACTGGTGTTTTAACTCCAATTGCCAGTAATGTGGTGGATGATGTTTCTCGTTACCGCATCTCCATCTATTTGATCCTAGAGCCCTTGCACTTTGGTGTCCTTCCCTCCTCGGTCGTGCCCGTACTCTATGCAATTGTAGCCGCCATTGCCATTGGACTGCCCATTGCTTGGAAACTCAACGACTACTTTCAGAATATTGTCCAGGAAGCCAAGATACAAGAACAAGCCAAGCAGAAATCATTGTAACGGAGCCAATTGGATACATCCGTAATTTTGACCGTCTTCCGGCAGTCCTTATAGTATATTAACAATACAGTAATCGTGTATCAACGAATAACACTCTATCCAAACGCATACAGAATCATTGCCCAAAAAAATTGAATAAAGCAAACAAACAGACTACAAAAGTCAGAGTCCAATGTATAATTATAAGTGACATGCATGGGCGTTAAAACTAACGTCTCCACCAGGAACGGCGGGGTCTATGATTTCGTTCACTGTCTTCTTCTCTAATATTATTCTCTCGAATAACCTTGAGGAACACGCTTTCTAGGGAAGCCCTTTCTACCGTGTACTCGGTGAAGTCGCCATGTTCGGCCAAAGTGTTGAAGAGTTTTGCAAGAGAAAACCCTTCGGCTGACGATATCGGTACTTCGAATCGCGTTGCAACATCGTCCGCCATCCGCGACCCTGGGATCAGTGCCATCAACGTCCGAGCTTTAACAATCTCTTCTCGCGTCCGACAGGTAAAGTGTACTTCGTACGTTGCATAACGAGCAGACAAGGATTCGGTGGTTCCAACAGCTGCAGAAGGAACAATTGAAAAGAATGTCGAGTAAGAACGCACAAAAACTGACCAAGCATGCGTTTTGCCAAAATACCGACACTGCTAGCTAGCGCTGAAGCCTCTTCCATGGAATCTAAGGAATGAGAGTCAGGTCAAAGACAGTAAAGGATGAAGAATATGACACACGAGTTGTAATAACAACAGCCTTTCCGACAGCCACCCTGCGCAAAGTGTGCCACATGTCCCGCTTCATCTTGGGATCAAGACCAGTCGAGAACTCGTCAATCAAAACAACGGAAGGATTTCCAATGAGCGATATGGCGAGCGAAAGTTTCCTTTGATTTCCGCCTGACAATTTGCTGGCTAGCCTTTGAGCGTAGATATTCAGGGACGTTCCTTGTAGCACAGCATCAACACTTTCATCAAGCTCTGACCCCACTCGCAACCCCTTCAGCCGTCCATAAACAATCAAATGTTCTCTAACCGTAAGTTGCGAGTCGATAGCGGTAAATTGTGGGCAAACTCCTAAAGAAGATCGTGCTGTACGTGGATGGCGGACCACCGAAGTCCCGTTGATGAGGACATCACCAATATCGGGTAAATGTCACCACCTGTGCGTCATGATCAGTGTCTTGAAGTTACGAAACCGGAATAGAGCGCAAACTTACGAACTATATTGAACGTTGTCGTCTTTCCTGCTCCATTGGGGCCGAGAAGAGCGAAAACGGTATCTTTCGCCACACCAAGGCTCACATCGTCTACTACTAGATTGCCATCAAAAGACTTCGAGACATTCATGACACGAAGAGGGTCATCTGATACTGCAACAGACTCTGCGGCTGCGACTACATCTTCCTTGGATGAAGTTGCAGTACTCGCGCCTGACGAGATCTCCTTGCGAGGCCGCAGACGCCGGGGTATGCGAGAACCGGAATCGACCCAGACAAGGATAGCAAGAAGGACGAAGGCATATACGAACAAATAGACGATGGGTCCACCATATCTTTTGATGGTGCCTAGGGATGATGTTGTAACGATGTTACGCCCATCGCAAAGCAGGGAGAATAAGTTGACCGAGACGAGGGCTGCGCGAGCCTACAAGAAAGCTCAGTAATGAAAAAGAGAATGGAGTGGGTTATACTTACAACGCTCACAACCGGCGCTGCAAGTGAGATGGTAAAGTGGGTAATGGTGATCAAACGATCAGATTCCGTGACTTTTCCGTAGGTCAACACAAGCAGATATGAGGCTATGTAAAGCTAGAGTAGACCAAACTAGCGTTAGAATGAGTCAAGGACAAGACAAGGTAACTTACAATGAAGATGACAAATTGATATCCTGCCACAGCAGCAAATGCTGCCAAAGGTGACGCGACCATGAGCGAGATGCAGTACGAAAAGAGCGCAGCGGTGATGCCATAGAGAACCATTATAAACCACTGGAAATTAGTTCATTCAGCACACCATTAGACGTAAAAGGTCAACACACTGACCAGGAAACCGAGCCCATGGAACTGGTTAGAAGCAACGGCGAAGACAATGGTGATGATTGTCGAAAGAATCACAACAGGGATTGAGTCAAACAAGAGGTGTCCGAGCCATAAACCAATCGGGTCCGTCAGGCCATTCGATAGCTGCATAGCTTGGACAGAGGTACGACGTTCCTTAGAAACGTAAAGGGTGAAAAAGGCGGGGTATACACCCTAGATTAAAGAGCGTCAAATCTTTGCTGAGCTGGGATTAGACTTAAACATACCATCGCAGCACCGAAGAATGCTATCCATCTCAATGAAACAAGAGTTCCTACGGCGACAGCAGGGAATGAAGCGTAAGTCGCTTGAATAATGGCGGGTGTCCGAGCAGTGTTCCCAGAAGAGTTCAAAGCACGGTTGTAGAGGATGTTAGTCGCAAGGTTCAGCATTGATGGCCCGGTAAACCCAGGAGGTGATGCCTCCCAAGCAACCAATGAGGCGCCGGTATTCAGATCCAATGAGACCCCACCCAATGAGAGGTTGCGGTAATTTTGGGAAATATCGTTGACAAAGGTAGCATTGTCGGGTACGTCTGTGGTTCGCAACGTGTCGACGCTGCTTCCCAATGTCAATGCGATACCTGGAGGTTGAGTGAGGACGCGGGACGATGGTCCGAAGGTAAAAGGCACGACGGGAGAAGACGGAAGGAAAAGGGGTATCGATGTTATGTTTTCAAATCGTTTAACGCAGGCAGGTTGTTTGTGTGCGATGAAGACCAAAGGTATACAGCAACCGGCTACACCCACGATAATGGCGAGAACGGGTGTCAGCCAACTACGTTTGGCTATCAGCATGCGTTTGTGGAATACTGTAAGGGCTTGTTTGAGAGGCGAAACGGGCCTTCCTGTAGGTAGTTCCATGGCTACGGCTCTGGGTACTGGGGAGGGTAGGCTGGCATCTTCAGAAGCTTTCTCGTCGTCCTTGTCAACAACATCGTGCTTGCTCATCAAATCCAGGAAAATATCCTCTATCGTTGTCCCTAAGATGTCGTAGGATAAAATCTTCTCGGAGCTTATTTCAGAATCCAGAAGGTCAAGGACCGGACGAACAATCCCACTATCCCTCGTTTTGAGATGATAAGAAGCATGAGAAGGGGAAGGCGTCGAGATATAGACTTCTGGAGCAATCAGCCTTATCTTTTGCAAGAGTTCGTCGGCGATCAGTGGGTCGGACTTCTCTGGTTCAGCGGACGTTGCAAATGATACTTGCATTGAGTACCCTTCACCCAAATCCCGTTTCAGAGCAACAGGAGGCCCAGAAGCGACAACCTTCCCAGGTGCTGCGAGAATAGCAATGTGGTCAGCAAGAAGATCGGCCTCGTCAAGGAACTGTGATACAGAAATGAGTTTGGATTGCATGACTAACATGGGCACTACTTACATGAGTTGTGAAGACAATACTTCGGTCTTCACGGAAAGCCGTCAGGGTCTTCCATAAAGCACGCCTACTCAGAGGATCGACACCCGAAGTACATTCATCCACGAGAACGACTAGAATTTGAAGAAAGTTAAACAATTATCATATGAATGAAACTGTTCTCAACATACTCTTAGATCCTCCAAGCAGGCCAATGGCCAGCTGCAACTTGCGTTTTTGCCCACCCGAGAGCGTCGCCGCATTGGCCTTGATCTTTTTCTCCAGATCACAATCACGCAAAAGTTGCTCCAAATCTTCATCACGAGAAGAATTTTGTGACCACTTGACAGCCCTCCAGACCCGTAGAGTCTGTAGGCAGCTCAGTTCTGGGAAGAGGACATTCTTTTGAGGCACAATTCCAATAGTACCGCGGGGCGGTCTCGGAACGCCGCCTTCAAAAGTGACTGTTCCGCTGGTCACGCTTGATAGACCACCAATTACAGACAAGGCAGTAGATTTCCCCGCACTGCAACAGGAGTAATCATCGGTTTGCATCTTGCATTTTAGTAGTTACGATGTGCGTACCCGTTGGAGCCTAGAAGAACGAATATCCCTGTCTTCGGAATGTCAAGGCTAAGGTTTGACACCGCAGTCACATCGCCCTTTGATGAGAGCATGGAAGTCTTGTAAACTTTGGTGAGGTCACGAATCGCAATAGCCGTATCCTCGGACAGTACAGGCCGTTCTTCAGCTTGTTTCTTCCTCCAGAATGCCCAGGAGCGTGAACTCTTTGATGATGCGACCGCACGGGCCTCGAACAAATATCTTTCCCATCGAACGGCAATGTACGGCCACAGGAAAATATCAATCTAGAGGAATGTATTAAGCAAACATCATGTAGTCCTAGATGTGACTTACCACTGCAGCAATGAGGAGAGGGAGAACCACGATGCCCTTATCTGGGTCACCCTTCATAACATGCGTGGCGATTTGGTGATTTTCATAGCCGCATATCCCTTTCAGGGCGAATATGTAGAAGGAAGGGGAAAAAGGACGGAAATATGAAAAGGGTTCCGCTACGGTTGGACTTTACGACCAATGCGAGGATTGCGAATATGATCCCCAAGAACGTGGTGACCACAGCGGCCAGTTGTGGACTTTTGCCGAATGGAGCTGCAACGACGAAGGACCAGCTTGCCAGTAAAACCAAGAAGCAGGTGAAGGACGATGATGAGACCAGTACTTGAAGCTGAGAATATACGGGCCTTCCATATCAAGGAACAATAATCCAGGCAGGGAGGTAGCTCATGATATGCCAATATGCCATGACCTATAAGAAACATCAGAAACGGGCGAAAGACCAGATCATGTGGATTGGAATTACAGCACTCTTGCAGAATCCAAAAGTCCCATAGCTTTCATGTGTGCTGTGATAAGCATGGAGCGCTCATTTGACATTGAGCCTGGGAGCTGATAGGCAATTCCAATGAAGGTTACAAAACTGAAGGAGACGTGATGTAAATATATTGAGCGGTACACAGTCACTTACAGGGCCAAAGCGAGTAAGTTGCGGATGCCTCGAATAAAACCTGAGCAGCACTGTTGGAATATGATTTCGAAACAAGATATTACTGTTACGCACTGAGCCGAATTTGTGTCTTTTGCTCTTCATTAGTTTCCTGGTTGAAAGGCCATTCCAAAGGTGTCTGTTGCTGGACGCCAGTCTGAAGTTCAATGATAGCCTGAGAAGAGACATCAACACATGTAGCAAAATAACAGAGTTAAATATTTACCCGGTCAATAGACCATTGCAAGGGTAGGATCCGTTTCTCGAAGTCACTCGTATGTCGTTCCACGTCGATAAAGAAAAGTCCACCGTCCGCCAGAATCGTATAATTGACTGACGCATTACCGCCCGATGGAATGTCGTAGAAAGCAACAGCAGCAAAGCATTCAGAGAAAAGATTGAAGTTCTGAGGACATTGGGCAGGAATATCTGCAGGGTTCTCTATCTGCTTGACCAAAGCAAGTTGACTGGGGGTGAAGCCAGATGTAGCTCGAGCAATGATGCTAGCAGGGGTTGGATTGCTGGTCCCGTCTGTGCCATCGGCCCATATCAGGGCTGTTTTGGCGTTGAACTGGCTTTGCAGGTCTTTGATAAGGACTGGTTCTCCGATGCCGTACTGTGATTAGTATTAACGGTCTTCCAATGCCTGGTATTGACTAACAAGAAGCCTACGTTATTCAATCTGTTGAGAAAGACCTGAGCAGTTGCAAGGAAAGCTCCATATGCTATGGGAAGAATGAAACACCGTAAAATCGACCACTGGGTGCACCAAAGCGTTAGTTTGCTTCTTCTTGAACCAAAAAACGACGCACAAATGCATGCTTTGAAAGGACAATCCAGTTCTTCCAGATTAGGGCGCGTAACTGCAACCAGAAGAGGTTGGCCATGGGTATAGTGTCCGTTGGTATAACCTCAAGCTTCCTGCTTCATAGCACAGGGAAGGCGTGAAGGAATTTGTGAACGACGGACGTGTGTGGATTTAATACTGCATGAGAAAGAAGAGTCTAATTTTGCAGCTGTGAGGGCTGTGTCATGATGCTCTCCGGTCGACAACATGGCTTTCAGCTCGGCGCAGCAGGAATCGATCACATCAAACGATCCGCACCAGAATATTTTGTACAAATTTGACACCTAAATTAGACGTATTTGTGACAAATCATTAGTTTCTTGTCAATACTATCTCTTCCCAAGTTGACATCGATGATGGCCCAAAACGATCGACGCATGCTCAACTCTAACACAACTTCAAGGTGCTGTCTAAGAGCTTTCCTAAACAACCACGGCAGAGGAATCGCTCAGCTCTGAGGCGAACGGCACCCACGATTTTTTTCTGCTGCTTATTAACGACTTGGGGTCCAACCAGAATATTTCTTCAACTTGGACCACTCAAACCGCTCGCCGCTCAAGGTCACCTCTCAATTTTTGAGCAGACAAGAGATGCTTTCCCATGTCTAATGTGGTCCCATCGATGACAATTATAACTCACGACATCCGGATGCGGCTCCGGTCAGTGACTGATTCGTATGCCGTATGCAAATTTAAATCTCCTTGGGATCAGCAGACAAACTTCACCTGCTTTGGCTTTGGAGAACCAAAATAACCGGAAGTTTCGCCTACTTTTCTGCTGATAGAAATACCCGACGAAGATTGGTATCAAGGTAGAGGTTTATTAGTATTGCAGAGACAACACAGCACTGTCGAGTCTCAGGGCACCCGCGTTCGGAATACATAAACATTCCGTTTCCCTTTGTCAATCTTTGCGGCAAGGTGCAGTAAAATATTGACCGGCCACATCGACCCTTCAACTTCTTGGACAGGCACTGCATCTTGATTGTTTCAGTGGGCGAAAACGCGATGCATCGCAGTATGTATACTACGCATCTTTCAAGGTTTTTAGAGGTAACCGCGCAGTCGCAATAGCTTTCTTAACCGGGAATCAGTGCCAGTGTTGCGTATATTCGCATCCACCCTGTGTCCGGTAAACGCCTCCAGTAAAATACGCCAATCTCCTCGGTCCAGGCCTCAATTGAGCGACGAACTTTTCTTGAAAAAAAAAAAAACTGCGCAGTATACAAAAACATCAATGTCAATGTTATTATTGACGACTGCGGTCGCTGTTGGTGCGACGAGACCGTAAAATTTAATCTCAATTGACTTAAATTTCATTGCCCTTCAGCAATTGAATTTTCCATTTCTCTCCAAAAAACGAAAGAGACCCGACACCACAAAAATTACCAGCTAAGAATCCGTGTCCACAAAGGCCTTTCGAGTTTTCTAAGACTGGTTATCAAGCCAAAGTGGAACGACAAGCGGAACTAAAACTTCATTGAAAGCATCACAAAGAACACCTGTAGGATGACATTTGGTCATTGAAATCCTTCAGGAAACTAACATATTGGGTCAAAGCGAAGGTTGGACCAGAACAATTGACATTCCTGCACGGGACATTAGCCTCACAAAAAGACACAACGTGGAGTATCTCAAGGGCACCTATAAAGAGTGCAAGAATGGCCACTCCCCGAAGGTGCAACACTAGATACTTTGTCGTTTAACCAACGCGGTATATTGACGCATTTGTTGTCCGAGTAATGCGAGAAGATACAGTGACCGCTCAAATTGATATCCGTGCATAGCATGAGGGTATCATAGGCAGTCTTTTCATAGGAAGACATTCTGAGCCACATTTAGACGCCATTTCACCAAGGAAGACGACGCACCGCAGAGGAAACAAAACAGGACAGCGCTATAGCACAGGCAATAGATCTCATTCTGAGCCTGGTTGTGGTTGGTACAGCCGCAGAGATACGTTCAAGTCAACGAGTGCCACCAAGTTTTAAGGCTGAAGTCGGTGTTCAGCTCGAATTTTAATTGTGCTGGAGTGGGGTCCTTTTCAACTGAAAGGAATGGAAGGCTGCTACTGGCATGAAGGCACTTCCGCCCTAACACAGCCTAACTCCTTCAAGCCTTCTTCAGCATAGTGTACACCATGCCAGCGCTAGAACCCAGAGCAGTGCTTTTCGTGCATGGTATCCAACCCGCAAGTTTATATAGGGGTGCAAAAGATCGCAGTTTAAGCTGACAAGCTAAAAAGATGAAAGAGCATTCGAGCCGCCAATCTGTCAGTTCCAAAATCATGGTGGGTCGTGATACATAGCATTGTGGAAAGCATTTCGATAGATCACAAAAGAAGTGTTTAAGCCTTGGGATATATGTAACAAAGGAGGGTATGCATAATTTTAACCAGTATTCGAGCGGAAGGTACCTGGTATAGGCACTTAACACTGACCAGCAAGAGCCAAGTTACATTAGGGGATATCGAGAAGGAAATGAATGAGTGTGTTTAGATTATCACGGAATGGGATTGGCAAAGTTCCTGTCAGTTCACATGTCCTTTTAGAGTTCCTGCTCAGATTGAGAATGAGACTTTGAGAAAGTTCATAAATATTGCCACGACAAACCCTGATCGCTTTCTTGGTCACCGATTTCTTTTGGACATAGTGCCAGATCTTGGACAAATCGCCCCAGAGGGCGAGAGGTATGACGACAACCATGATTGGAAGGGCGATTTTCCAGAACCTACACATGCATTGTCAACAACACGCTTTGAAAAGGGAAAACGTGACAAACAAGAGATCAGAATTTTGGTTGACAGACCACATAGGGGAGAAGTTCATTCCCTGTGAGGAGAAAATGTTGGCTGAGATTCACAACAATAGCAACAGGAAGAAGCTTACAAAGTATCCGGTTAGGAGAGTCAGGGGTAAGCAAATGATAGTAGCGATGGTCAAGCGACGCCTGTGTAAAAAATCAACACAAAAATTCAGGAAAGAATTATAGGTACCTACATTACATCATTCATTTCGTATGAAGCAACCTAAAAAGTTTCTCAGTCAGGTGCAGTCTTCATATCGATGACCAGACTGACATTGAACGAGTAGTTGATGAGATTCTCTGCAATTCCGGCAAACATGTCCAAGCTGGTGAGGATATACTCCATATGATCAAATACATCGGCCTAGCATTGTGCATTCTTCAGAATGGGGCATCGACGGTTGAACAATTGAATATACGCACAAGATAGATCTTTGCCTTGTGGCTCATGAATCCGACAATCTTAACGTCTTTATTCGCAGGATCGGAAGTATCGACCAGAGCCGCGCATCGATCGACATCATATCGACGCAGACCATAGATAAGGGTCTTGATAGGATCGAGGGTTCGTTTGTGCAGAATAAGATCTCCAGATAGAATGTGCACTGCCGGAAGTTTAGATTGAGATGTCCGGAAAGCTATAAGGTGATCAATACGTACATTGTCTGACAACGTTCATCTTGGGTCGAAGGAGAATGTCACGCTCAAACTTGTGGATATGAGCATGGTATTCATCGATGACCTGGACTGCTTTGTCGACAACTGCGATATAAGATCAGGAAAAAAGACCAGGGCGAAAGGGGGAAAGAATTACTTACTAAGGTCAAGCAATGCGTGCAAAAGCAGAGAAGGATCGGCAGATTTCCTTAAAACTGTGTCACGACTCCGTAATCGGAAGGAAATTGGAGCTGTAAAGCTAAGGCTAGGCGTTGGGCGGATGGAAATGACAGTTCCTATAGAAGACATTCGGCACGGAGAAAATCAGAGTAACAACAAAGCATACCATCTCTGAATAAGAAAAAGAACATCGGCGATACTCTGACATTCACTCTTGAGCCCTAAACGCATCTTTGTTAGTGACCACTCAAAAAAAGGCGGGTCGTTTAAATTTTACCTCCTTCAGTGCATTAATCGCAGCTTCGTCCATTCTCATATTTGCATGTGCAGCCTTGCGCTAGTCACCAATTACAACGTGATTAGCAAATATGTGTAATGCACTCACAGCAGTCTCTTTGGCCATCATTGCGGATAAGTTGGAGCCAGTTGGTGATCTACCTGTGCCGATTGTGTAAGCGGCTTTGATATCTCCTCGGTTTGTAGGGAGAATGGGGGAGCGACCACGCCTCTGAATGAGAGTGCCAGCCCCTGAATTTGGACCGCTGCCGAACTTCGTTGTTTCCGATTCTGTTAATTTCTCGCCTTCATCGCCGTCAGGATAGGGCGGGTCTATAGGTTCTGGTGAATCGGAGCGAGGCGCATTTGTATACGAATTATGTTCCCAGGGCTGATGCTCTTCAGCAAGTTCGTGGCAAAGAACACGAAGGAAGAGATGCCTGGTGTAGTAGTCCGCCTTTGAACGATTTCGCGAGTGTCCATGAAAGACGTCCTCGAGAGCCAAAGGATGAAGTTCTGTGGTACAAATTTTAGAAAATGTGTATCTGCGAAAGTTAAATCACCCACTGTACTTGATCGAGAGGGCCTTGATCACATCCCAACTTATACCACCAATATTTATCCAGCGAACTTTGACCCATGGATCCCTTGGGGGCAAACCCTCCGAGTCTGTGTTCATAAACTCGACAAATTGCGCGTTGTTCATGTGGCGAGAAGTATTCCTAATTGCAGAATAGTCCATGATTTCGATTTCACAATCCTCGTGGATATGACTGTAGGCCGCATCGACCTCTGGCCGGAGGGGATCAATGCCCGGTTCTGCGCCCACACGGCCGACTATGTTCCCGAGCGTGGTCAGGCCACGACGCATCGACATAACTTTACGCACAGCCAATCTGAACCTGTCGACTGGTGGCAAGTTCGCCCAGGCAGATCGCTGCATGAGCGGTGACTGAGGATTGGCTTTGGCATACTTGGAGTGCAAAGACTTTTTCGACTGGGCCTTACTTGCTCTGCTTGTAATGCGTCCCAAGTCAATGTGATGGGCAGGCAGCTCGTGCGGCTGTTGCGAGTAAGTAGGGGAAGCCGGAACGATAGCCTCGTCCTCGGGGTCGGGAGTGAGAGACCGTCCCTCGGAGTCGCTCAGGCTGTTTTCGCGCGGCATTTCACCCAACGTCGACGACTCAGAGTGAAGCTCTGAGGATGGGGGTGAAAGGTGGGATGCGGCTGGAGATGGCCTTGAAACAACGGCGTTGGCAGGTTGATGCCTTCCCACATGACATACACCGCCAGCCTCGCGACTTCATATCTCTCCGGTGATTGGTTGGTCACTGGCCAAAATTAACAAAACAACATGATGATCATAGCTATTGTGGGGCGTTGCGGGAAGGCATGATGCATGACCGGTGCATGACCCTTCAGCCTTGAGGCAGCAGCACAAAAACAGAGCGAACCCAAATTCAAATTGTCTAGCGATTCTTTTGATTTCTTCAGTCCAAATGAGTGTAAGTTAAGTTAAGTGCTGGCTATATAAGGCCATACAAATTGCACCGAAATAATCCGAGGGACAGACTAAGACACTGGGCGCAAAAGATGTTTTTCGCACTCGAAAAAAGCGATTCTCAACCATTTAAAAATATTGACTGTTTGAAACTGAAAAAACCATTACCTTATGGAGTACCGTCGGTACTCCATATATCTTTTCGGTACTCCATACGGTAATACTTTTATGAAGTTCAAACATTCATTATTTTTTATAGGTTGAGAAATACCTTTTTGTCTTCGGAAAATTGACTTTTGCGCCCAGTGAGATGTAAAAGAGCGATCTATGTGGTTTGTCGACAGCAAATATGCAGAAAAGCAAATTCAGAAATGAAGATATGGTATGTAAGGACAGGGTTCTCAGAGTTGACCAGACGAAAACGATGGCAAACAAAGGTGAAATAAAAAAGGGGGTAGGGAATGTGGCAGCCATTATAAAATAATTGGCAAATAAGATAAACGACAATAATGCATAGAGTGCTGACAGTGATCGAGTAAATGCATAGAAACAATGTTGGGTTGATGATTGCTTGATTTAGATATGAAGGCGAAGACCAGCTGGGAGTTCATGATGTTTGACGAGGAGATGAGAACAACGAGAACACTTTCTCTGCATTGTTTTTGTACTTCTTCAATTTCTTGCTCTTGTGTTTGGTGTCAGCCCCATTTGCCTGCGGTGAGCTTCTCACATCAGCAACGTCGATGAAGACAGCCGACTGGCCGTTTATAGATTGACCAGAGGAATGACTTTGAGCACCAACTGACATGGCCGATTCCTTTGACTTCAGCGAGTGCGGTGTATTAAAAGTGCTTCCAGTCGAGAGCGAAGGACTGAGACCGGAAGTGGATGCACCAGAGAGAGTATTCGAATTGGACGCCGACTGGGACACAGACCTAGCAGATTTTGAATATGAAGATGGGGGCGGAGACTTGGGTCGCAGGAACTGCCTTGGATTTTTGCGGAAATTCAGACCCGCACCAGTCCTCCCTCGCCTCTGTGTGGGCGATGGCGAACCTGTTTCCGAAGTTGTCATGCCTGATGCCGAGGACATGCCAGAGACTGATCTCAGCTGCTGTCCATTTCTTGAAGGCGTCGAAGCTTTACGGAAAACAGCAAGGCGATAGCGGTCAACGACACCACGAGCGAAGAGACTTGTGCCCTTGGCTCCATTCCTGTCTTCGCCATCAGCAGCCTCAATGAAGTCCCAATCTTCATCTTCTTCCTTCTCTGCCTCCGTCGCCTCGGTGTCTTCGTCGACGGCATCGGAAAGATAGCGATCCAGAGCAGGAACACCTGACTTCTCACGCCGGGGGCGACCACTAGCGCGAACGTTGGCAACTTGACGGTGCGGTGCCACCTTCGAAGGCGGTGTCGCTCTTCCGCTTGATTCCTTGCTCGGAGGAGCAACAGCTTCCGGTTCTGCTGCTGGTTGTGCCGTTGGAAGATCCTGGCTTGTTCGTCTTGTCGGTACCTCTTCCATTTCGGGTTCCTCAGTAACCGGGACTTCCTTAATTTCCTCTATTGGTGGTAGTTCCTCTGTTGGAGCAACCTCTGAGGGTGGTACTGATTCTGGCTCCTCGACGGGAGGAAGAGGAGCAGGCCGGGCCTCAGGTGTCTTGGGCTCAGCAGACTCTTCCTGCGAGATCTCGTCGGGCACCAGCGACGTGCTATCAACATCTGGTGTCTTCGGCCTCAATCCTCTGAGCACCGAGAAATTGTCTCCGTCCTCGTCATCAATGCTCTCCTCCGAGCCTTCCTCTGAACCCTCCTCGTCATCCTCGTCATCAATGAGAACAGAATGTCGTCCTTTGAAAGAATACCCATCGAATAAATCAACACCTTCCTCCGCGGGTGCCTGGGGTTGTGGGCGGATCGAAGAGCTGCGAGACTGAGACGGGGTGGTGTTCGTCTCCTCCCCATCTGTGCGGTCTGTATCGGTCTGCGGCTCTTGATCGGTGTCCATAGCTTCGTTCTCGTTGAAATCATCTAGAACAGGCTCCATGTCAAGGAAAGTCTCGTCGAAGTTTTGGGTATCACTGGCGTTCAAGGGATCGGTTGGAGGGATATATGGGGCTAATACAGACGTTCAACAATTCGATTCCAAACAAGAGACAGCGAACTCACGTATATAGCGTTTATAATACACATGAGACCAGTCACTATTGAAAGCGGATCAGTCAGCTTTCAACATAAAAAGTATACAGCCATCAACATACATCATCGAGAAATAGGGATGCTTTTTGATTCTAGGTTCGCATATCCGTAGCGAAGGCACCCGTTGGAGAAGCTAAATAGAGGAATTGTTAAGGCAGTGACAGCAGCAGATGCTTGAGAAACGTACTCCGCGAATTAAACCCTTCGTATCCTGATCAATAGCTCTATCGTCCGGGAACTTCAATTCATCCTGTAGAACCCGAACATACATATCCGAATGGTTGTCCGCCCAGAAAGGTGTCTTTAAAGTATATCATCAGCAAACCTCTTCAGACAACGACTAAAAATTACTCACAATTCCAGTCAGCATCTCATAAAGCATGGTACCGAAACTCCACCAATCAACTTCGTAGCTATACGGCAAGCCCTGTATAACCTCAGGCGCGAGGTACTCCGCCGTCCCACAAAACGTCGTCGTCGAATCATTATGTCCGATAGGCTGCCCAGGCCAGCCAAGCGCAAGCTCGCCCATCCTGTCGGGCTTCATCCACGGCGGCGACGTGGGCTGAGGTGACCCAGGAACGGAGGAGTAGAATTCGCTGCCATGCGAGCCGGTAGGCGTCAATGGCGCAGACGAGGAATTGTGCCGCCGTGGGAATTCTTTTGAGAGACCAAAGTCGGTGAGGACGATGTGCCCGTCGCCTCCAATGAGGATGTTCTCGGGCTTGAGGTCACGGTAGATCACGCCTGCTGCATGCAGGCCTTCGACACCTTCCACTATCTCCGCGGCATAGAAACGAGCACGGTCGCGGCCCAGCCGGCCCCAACGTGCAAGCTGGGTGGCAAGATCACCTCCTGGGTGGAAATCCTGACAGCAGAAAAAATTTCAATCGTTGAAATTTCATAGGCCCCGACAAAAAACATACCATGACCAAAAACAAGTTATCTTTATCATGGAAGCTCCACCACAACTTCACAACAAAAGGATCTCTGCTCTCCGCAGCCATCCGCTTCAAAACAGCCTGCTCCGTGAGCGTATGCTGCAACTCCTGGTGCGCCAGCACATGCCTCTTCGTGATGGCCTTGAGCGCGAACAGGTCCTGCGTCGTCTTATGCCGGACCAGCAGCACCTTGCCCGCACACCCCTTCCCAAGAACACGCATCATCTCGAAATCGTCGATGACGACCTTGCGTTGCGACTTCTTAGGCTCTTTGTCTTTGGGCGTGCCCGTTCCGGAAGTCGACCGCTTTTTGCGCCGGCGGCCAGGCTTGCCACCGCGAAAGGCCGAAGAGGAGGACTCGTCGCCCGTTTGCGACTCGGCCCCACTCTGACTCGGGACAGATGAAGTGTAAGCCCGGGAAACACGATGAGATTTGTCCGGTTCGGCAGACTGCGATCTATGCATGCGGTTGGACGTTGGTATGTCGGCTGCCATGGGTGTTGGTGGGATGGGCTCTGCTTCGTCTTGGATAGCCTCGACAGTCGAAACTTTATCTGCATCATCGGACGGTCCGGCAATTTCTTCATCGACAGGTTCCGGTTGGACGGCAGTTGTATCCGTAGCGTTGTTGGCCTTTGACGGATGTCCTTCAAGCATATCCGGCTCTTCTACCTCTTCTTTGATGTCGACGTCCATTTTCGGAAGAGCAGCTTCAATATCCTCTTCCTCTTCTCCGTGTTTTTCCACATGACTGGAAAGTTGGTCGATGTCCACGTCCATAACGCTGCCAGTTTCACTTGGGGCAACGCTATTACCAACACTGGCGCCACCCTTGACATTTTCCTTTTCTTTCGACTGGATGCCCACATGAGCAGCTAGGTCGGATCGAACCCTCTTGATAGCTCGCTCTACACGGACACTCTCCAAATCATCTGTGCGGACACGGACGAACCGTTTCCAGAGACGGCCCATCCTCAGAGCTGGGGTGTTGGAGATCGTAGTCAGATACGCAGCGATGGCAGTAGATGATGGCGTCGCATTGGAAGTGGTGCTACCATTCATATGTTCAGGGTCGTCGCCGCCACCGCTGGTAGGCGAGTCGCCGTTAATCGAGGTAAACGAGCCGAACGGGTCATTCGACTCTCGGCCTGGTGTAGTGAGAGGTGTGGGCAGGCCCGTGGTGATCGAGCTCGCATTTTGTGACCGCCTGCCGCCGCCATTGATTTTTTGGGACTTGGCAGCTGGAGATGCGAGACGCGAGAGTGTGTTGAGGAAGGTAGATTTGCGTTTAGGAGGCGCTGGCAGGGAATTAGGGCTGATGGGTAGGGCGGGTATTGAGACGTTGGGGTGAGACTGGCGAAGCTTGAGGTCCAGCTCGACGAGCTCCATCGCGGTGCGGGTCAAGGTAAGGTTGTGGGTAGGTGCTGTGGAAGAATGTTTAGCATACGTTGTGCAGGCGTAGGGCATGTGTTCCCAATATAGAACGGGAATCAAGTAAACGAAAAGAAGAGAAAAGGTGACACGGTCGTACACAGCCATAAAAGTGACGATGATGGTGAGATCATGGGTAGGATCATGGGTGTGAAAAAAAGCACGATGGACAGGTCAAAGATCCGGGGCAGGTGGCACGCTCTAGTCACTAAGAAAAATAAGAAGACTACTCACTCTTTATATAAAGGCTGTAGGAGAGAGAATCGTAAGGCGTCTCAGCTACACTAACGCTCCAGGGACCGTCTTGTGTATCCATACGGACGGGACCCCGTCTAGAGGACGATGGGAGATTGGTATCGAGGGCCTTCATATTATTGTCAACTGCGGGATCAATGGTCTCGGACTGTTCGAAGGGTGGGGGATTGTTGGTCGTGTCGGTGATGTTTGATGGTGTGGGTAAGGGTTGGGTGGTTGTAGCTTGCGATTCGCGTTCAAAGAAAGACAAGTTGGTGACACTAAATCGACTAGCTCTGTTGTGTCTGCGTCTGGTGGTATATGTTCGGGTGGTATCGATGCTCTTCCGAGTCAGAGCAGCAGTTCGACCAAGAGTGAGCGACTTGGGTGGCTGAGCGCGTATATCTTGAGATTCGTCTTCCGAATGTCTAAGGGCCGACCGGAATCCAAAAACGGTACCAAACTTTCTCCTCTGCGCGACGGGGATGTTGTATGTTGCTGGCGAGTGGTCGAGACTTGGTGGCGTGAGCCCAGCGCTTGGCATACGACGATGAACGAGACAGGCGCTGGTTGGCTAAAGACCCCTTTGCACGTCGAACGATGTTGCAAAAGGGTTGTACGATGTCAAAAACGTTGCTGTCGATAAAGGGAGTTGAGGAGAGATCTGACAGAATGGGTGCAAGACGCAGGCTGGGGTGTGTTGGACTTTTGGACAGGCCACGAGTTTCTCTGCCTCGAGGCCGCAGGGACCAATTTGTATGGGCCCAACCCAAGCTTATCTGTCAGCCTGGAAGTCGAACAGTGCTGCGGGAGGAGTAAAAGGAGTGTAGAAAGTAATACCAGAGCTTGTCAAGAAGGATGGAATGCGAGGAAGAATAAATGCTGTGTTCGTCCCAATTCGAGTCCCCTATCACCACTGCTTTACTTATTTGCTTCTTGTTTTTTATTTCCTTTTTCCCTCTCTTTCTTTCTCAACAACAACAACGCTTACAGGGCTTCCATGAAATCCATGCTCTAGCCTAATTAGAAACATGCTGTGGAGATTTCTATCTAAGAACGTCTTATGAGTCATGCCTGATACGCTCTACACCCAAATGTCTTGCTGTGCTGCGGCAAGGCCAATGGTTTGCGCGCCTGCCGCCATTGATAACGCAGAGTATCTTCTTCCGGATGAACCTACTGACTTGGCCATTTTCGCTGCTACAATTGTCAGAAGTCCTCCACACTCGACTCCAACATCTTATCATGAACCATAATCAAGCCACGAGTTTTTTAATGATGACCTCAGCGCAACTATTATGGCCACTAACAGCCTCCGCCTGAAGTCATAGCCTTTGTAGGTCTCCTCATCACGCATCGACATTTGGAGCCACCAAAAGAGAGCTGACTATCCACATGCCTGTCCTCAGAACAGCACGATTCGGCAATCCGCAACTCTCATGCTTTCCCAATGTCCGAAGCTTTCTGCCGACAAAAGCACGGGAAAAGCAATGCGGGAACTCGGCGATCCCAAATTTCTCCAGAAGGGCAACGCCAGGGCACGGAAGCAGATGGGGACATTACATTCGCCCGTCTTTCTCCGTCTTAACATGATCGTCTGTGTTTACCGTGCCACCCCTCCCGAGGCTCCCCACTCCAGCCACTGAAGGGTTCATTCATGTGTAATTCGTGTAAGTCCGCCTGCTAGCGATGCAGCTCATCCCCAATTCCTGTTATTCACGTTCTTCTACTAGGCAGACGCGACCTAGCGACCTCGGAGTCTAGATCTCCGACTCAACTTCCTCGCACCAGTAAGTATCAATTACCTCCTTGTTATGCACTTCTCAAGTTCTATCCACGGTTATAGACGGCAGATATAAAAGCAGGGAATCAGCTGACGCTGTGAATCCCCAAAGTATTTGTGCAATGTACGCCGCAGCAACAAAAGCACCCCCAAACAACAAAAGATTTTACGTCCAACAGAGATATTATTGTCTGTCTTCGTATTGACGCGAACTTCACGGGACCGCTTGACCATTAATGGACACTTATAACCGTGTTTAAATCCGGACCTACTCTGTCCTGCTTCACCTGTAGGCTCCAATTGGAGACCGTGCAGTATTTTCATAAGAAATGGTCTGGATTTGCCCTGTGATTGTCTAGAATCGTCTGTTGTGCATGCAGGCTTCTGTGTGCCAAAGTACGATATGCTTTGGATAACTTGAAGCAAAAAGAGCACCAGCTTCGCCTCGGTTCCCGAGGGCCATTACTTGCTCCAAGGAGTTTTGGGATCCCATGCCAACCAGCAAGAGTTCAAGAGTTCAACCAGAACCTGAAGATGAGCAAGTCGCACGGACTTTTCAAAATATGTTCAATCGAACGAAAGGGACATGGCAAATGCCAATTGTCTTTGGCGCCTTATGTGACTAGCGTCAACTATCATGTCGCTTTCCAGCGAGTATTTTGAAGAGCACCAGTTGTCTAAATACCCCTGTAAGTGCCTGCCAACAGCCTGGCCCCCTATCTTTGCCAATTAAACTTCTTCGGCATGAACTTTTTTTATCTTCTGTCTGATCAACAGTCAGAAATGGGTCATCACTAAGCTGCTGGATGGTACGATGTTAATCGTCGCAAGTCTTCAAGAGTCAAGACCATCCAGAGACTCTAAGAACCAAGCTCTGTTCAATGCACAATTAACGGATCTCGGAACCAAATCGCGCAACTAAAAATATTTGAATTGAATTGAATCGCGGAAGAGCGGGGTCGGTTCAAATAAGCTTTCTGATCATAAAGATCTACCCTGTCCGGAGGTCCTCATCATGGTCAAGTTATCGTACAACAAAAACCATTTCCTGCACCACCACCACCAGATGAAGACGAATGCCTGCAAAACGCTCTCTGACACGCGGTAACTCCCCTGTCATTCTAGAAACATTTCGGATATGAAAAAGCGCGAGAAAAGATCAGCAAAACGCGACCGCACGTGACTTTTCAACGCGTTTATGGACAACCGCGTGTATAAATTTCGTTTGTATTTCGTCAACTTACATAAATACCTAGTCCGCGTTCCTATTTCACTTTCCACTCCTTTATGCCCCCGCTCGCTATGAATTCCGGTACCCTGCCCACCATTCTACCACCTGCACCCCTTTCAAGGACCCTATCGTCCAACAGCTTCTCATCGGAGGACGATGCATCCATGACCTCCAGTACTGTCACGGTTATTAGCAGCACGCGACGGACGCGAAAAAGGTTTACCAATACCCAACTCACGATGCTCGAGAACCTCTTCCACCAAAACTCGCATCCATCGCGCGAGGACCGTGAGGCTGTTGCTAAAGCAGGCGGAATGTCAGTGGCGTTCATTTAGCGTACATTCAACAAGACGCGTTACCTTTTGCTGACGCGCTTTGTCCGATATTTCAGGGAAATAAAATCAGTTACAATATGGTTCCAAAACAAACGGCAGACCGAGCGTAAGACTGCTGCATCGAATAATGGCTCAGGCAACGCCAACGGCACGTCGAACATCGTACCCAACATCACGAGCACACTGCACACCTTCAGCCTACACGGTAGCTCCCAGAGCACCTCCCGCACCGCCTCCCCACCGTTCAGCGTGAGCAGCCGGACATCCGGCTCTACGACCTCTTCACGTCCTTCTCTCGACCGCGTAGCCTCACGTACCGAGCTCCGAGTCGCTGCGCCGCGAACACCCTCGAGACGCCCCACTACTACCGGTGCAATCTGGGACAGCATGCCCTCCTCACCCCTAGCCCCACCTATTAGCCCCCCGGCCCGAGAGTTTATCGATTTCGGCAAGAACGCAAAGACGCGAAGGACGCTAGAATGGGCTTGCGCCGCTGCGCGTCTAGCGGACAAAGACGGCTACGCAAGTGGTATGACCGCGGGGTTTGGTGGTGTGCCCAGCGCTTCTTCGACCGAGCGCGGCTCCGGAGGCTCGAAAGCCCGAGGACGGACGGTGCATCGGGCAAAAAGTCATAGTCGCCTGCCGAAAAGGGAGCCCACGTCGTCTGACAATGCGGATATGGACGTGACGGATGAGGAGGACCACGAAGCCATCACCCCTCCTAGCACATGGGGCAAGGACGATAGGAGATGGACGACGACCAGCGATGGGACCCATACCAGTCTTACGGCCATGGCTGCCGCCTCAGCGAAGGGAGAGTTGCCGAAGGGTGTCGATGACGATGATATGTTCAAGGCTGCTTTGGCCCTGTGTGGTCTTGGGCGTCGGACATGAACTCTTTCTAATGAACTACGAGCTGGTAACGAACTATTTAAAAATACTGCGATACTTCGGAGGGAACGGGTGCGGGTGTGGGCGAAGTGTGGCTGACGCTGCACGTTTTGGTTAGTGCGATAGTGCACGGCGTCCATCGGTTGTGCGAGCTTTGCTTATTCAGACCTGCTTCGCGCATGGTAGCTTAGTGCTTTTTTCGTCGCAGAGGGTTTGTTAGGAATCCCCTCGTCCTTATTCGCCTTATTCGCTCTCCCTCCCCTCCCCAGTGCTTTTACCCTCGCAGAACTTAATGAATAACAATGAATACCCACAGTAAGGGGATACAAATCTGAATACCCTATCACCTCTGTAGCTTTGCAAGGTTATATATGCGCATATCAAGTGTTTGTAGCATAACCACATGTTGGTTGGCGGTACACAAGATAAAAATTGTACGCAACAAATCTTGTTCAAGGTCAAAGTGGCCAGTCAAGCTTCTCTCCGAAATTCCAATGAACGGCTTTGACTGATACATATTCTTCTAGGGCATAGCTGCCAAGTTCGCGACCTAGTTGCACGACTCATTAGGCAAGCCTTCCATGACGCACTTGCCCTACGTTGACGCACCAATACCAGATTGCTTCTTTCCTCCAAATGGAACATTGTTATTCAAGAAAATATACTGGTTTACCCAGACAGTCCCAGCCTCCAGCGCGGATGATACACGCATGCATTGGTTGGCGTCCTCTGGCGGTGCAACAAAGTAAATGTTAGAACTCGACTTAACGAATAGGTTCGACCACTTACTTGAGTGCACGCCGGCTCCGAGACCGTAGGTTGTGTCATTTGCGAGGGATATAGCCTCTTCCTCTGTTTTGAACACGCCGACACAAAGGACTGGCCCGAAAATCTATTCCAATTGCATTCCTGATCAGTGGACGGGGTTGGGAGCTGGATGAAAATTGACGTGATACCTCTTCTTTAACCTTATTCACATGAAGAAAAAAGCCTGATCATTCATCCTCTCAGATAACATTAATCTGAAAACTTACAATCTTCATCTCCGGTCGGATATTGGTGAAAACTAGGCGAAGAAATGAACACTGTAAGGTTTGACACTGGGGTAAAAATAAAGCGTACTGATAGGGTCGATATAGTAACCTTTTCCAGCTCTTTTGGCACCTCCGATTATAGGCACGGCTCCTTGTGCTTTTCCAGATTCGACATATGCCCATACCTTATCGTATTGGGTCTTGGAGATCTGAAAAAAAAGCCGAAATATCAGTGAATAAAACCCAGGTCCCAGCTGATTAATATTATACTAAAGGTCCGCCATGGGTTTTTTCATCCAAACCATTCCCCATAATTTGCTTCTTGACCTTAGCCACAAGTAAATCCAAGAACTTTTCGTAGACTGTGTCTTGAATGTAAACGCGTGAACCAGCAATGCAATCTTGACCGGAGTTGAAGCACATCCCAATGGCAGCCCAGCTAGATGCTGGAGAAATAAATCAGCTAGGCCATACATGTTTTGAACGTCTGGTTGACCTTGTTCCAAGTCAGCGGACTCAAAAATGAGATGTGGTGACTTTCCGCCGAGCTCCAACGATACCTAAATAAGGAATTGCGCCACAATTCCACATTAGATCTGAGACTTCCACCGATCATGTAATTATGCCATGCCTTTTTTAAATTACTTTTGGCAGCTGCCTCCATTATCTTTCTCCCGGTGATTGTGGAGCCAGTGAACGCGACTTTGTCGACATCCAAATGGGCTGCTAGGGCCGCGCCTCCGACAGGGCCGAGAGAAGGTAGGGTGTTGATAACACCAGGAGGGAACCTGCCGAAAAACTGATTGTTATTATGGAAAAATTGGATAGAACACATATTCAGTTACAAACCCTGCTTCTACTACCAGCTCCGAAAGTTTCTGCAGTGCCTCGTAAGTTATTTTCTCACAAGGATATGTTTCACTCGGAACGAACAAATTATACTTACAAGAGCACTGAGGGGTGTTAGCTCCGACGGTTTCATAACAATTGTACACCCAACTGCGAGTGCTGGAGCAATCTTCCAGGCCCTGATTTGGAATAATGATATCCTGAAATAATCTAGAGTTATAAGATTCGACCCACCACATATTGATCGGGTAGTTCCATGGAATTCTGCGAATCACGAGAACAGAAAAATTATGGCTTAAAATAAAGCTTACATTTGTCCGCAGACCCCGATGGGATCATGACGAGTGAACGCAAGCTTTGCTTTGTTGTCTACCTCGATTGTCTGCGAAATTCTCAGTGAATTCGGCATCGTTGACAGGAAGTGCAATAAGTTATTCTTCACCTGTCCTGTTATTTTGTCAGCCCATCCAGCATAATATCGCAAGCACTGGATACTATCTGCTATATCCACGTCTCTGCACCAACAATGAATATCGAAAAGATCATCACGTCACCGCATCTTCCATACCTTGCTATTTTAACAGGCTTCCCATTATTCAAGGTTTCAAGCTCTGCGAGATCTTGTGCATCACGTTCGATGAGGTCTGCTAGTTTGTTCATCAGTCTCGAGCGCTCGAAGCCTGTTACATTTTTCCCCCAGGTAGTTTGGAACGCCTTGCGCGCTGCGGCCACGGCGATATCAATGTCGGCAGAAGACGCTAAAAGGAGTTGAGCAGTGAAATATGGGCATTAAGTGCTTCGCTAACCAGCAACAACAGAGCAGATCACTTCCTCTGTTACTGGGTTTAGGGCGCTGTTGCGGGGTGGCTTGATTATTTTATCCTATGATGACTACGACCTGGTCAGCTCACTGTATGAGTTCTTTTGAGTCAACCGATGGAACGAATTTGTTATTGATGAAGAGGCCGGTAGGAATGATAAAGGTCTTATTCAGTTGGGCGACATGTATTTCGGCGGTGAGAGTCATGGTGTAAAGGAACTAAGGTTGAAAAGAGAACCTGTCTGGCATTAGGCATGGTATGTAGTACCCATGAGAATCGTCGTATGAGTTTCTTCCCACTGGCCACGGAAGATCAGGATGACTTCTGTTAAGAATTAATTATGTTCAAGTTAAATGGTCAGAGATCTGCTCTGTAACTGGCATCCATTCTGGAGTACGTACTGCGCTAAGCCAGGTTTTTGATTGGGTATTTAAGAAATGAGACCAAATCTCAAATGGGCGGTGGAGTGCATGGGAGTGTTCGTTGTCAATGAGACCACCTTCACGATATAGGTCAGTACTGCCCTTATTAAGTAAAAAAATAGTTACCTGAGTCCTATATGACTGTAAGTTTGACTTATGTATAGCTGCATCCAATGAAGCTTGTGGTCTTCCTGGCAGTTCTGACAGATTCGCGCAGAACTCAGAGCATGTTGGCAGAATGTCCACCCATTCACTTGAAAGATTCCTTCAATAATTGGAATATAGTAAGACGCTTGCCTCTCAAGGCACCTTGCTTTATTCCAAGTTCAGGAAATCTAGCATCAGAGAACACTCAGTACAACTTGAAGATAAAACGGGAGTGATCGACACCACACCTGGCGCGCGTGGGATTATATTACGTTATCGAACATTGATTAAAATAGGTGTCGACATCGTTGAATTCTTTCAATGTTCAACCATCTGTAATGATCATCGACACTCACCCAGTCGGACTGGTTGCTACCACTGCTTTTCGGCGGCTATGTTGGCCGTGTAATGCGTCAGTAAACGTGGCTGAGTCCAGGGAGTCACGATCCCATAAGTTGGTGAGATGTTCAGGAAGGCGATCGCGAGACCCCTGCCGTTTCCTGTGTGCCACTTCAAGTCTGCAGGACAGTCTTGCAGTTTCTGCCTCTTTTCCCTTCAATCTCTTGAGTTTCGGATATTTTAAGCCTCCTGCTGCACTACCTCTGGACAATATGGCCAACTTATTTTGGATACAGTTTCGGGCCTTGACCTGGAAAAATTGGATTGTTATGTCAAAGCATCCCTTCGTGCGTGTGTTCTATACTCTTTCCAGACTTTCACTGATCATAAAGGTTATCAGTCTTCAATACTAAGATGTTTAATATTACCTGTGGCATATGGTGTCTTCCTTTCTTTCGCGCAGGCATTTCTCCATCGCCTGAATAACGTATGAGCCATTTAAGCTCATTCACCTTGGAATTTATGTTTCTTAATGCAAAATTCAGTTTGGTCTAGGAAAACCTGCACCGATCGCCGACTTTCAAAAGCAATTTGATGGCAAAACGAGTTTGTTATGGGCTGACACCACACACCAAGCGACTGATCCCCCTCCTGCTCTCATCATCGCTGAAATTACATCCGGTTTCACAAAGGAGCAATTTTGCTGTGAAGAGGGTGGAAGATCCAAAGGACATCATTGCTGAATGCCCTCAGAACTTCGATGGGTTTTCACAATGCTTTGCTGGACTTAGTTTTACGGACCCTTCGAATCTCAATGGGACTGTGAATGTTCCAAGTTACACCATTTTTGCTGATAGTGGCCTTTCTTTCATCGATGTGCAACACCATACTAGCGATTTCGAGCAACGTATCCTTCCACTGCAGTGGGCTATAGACCGGGTTTGCTCATATTTTTTACTGTGAAACCCAGGGCGTATTCTAATGCTGACAGTAGGCCATCATCGAGCTCCGAACGCATATTCGACAGCAAACCCCATTAGAATGGCCATACAATATCCTAACGAACAACGAGCAATACAAAACATTCGATTAAGTTAGTCGAGATTTGCGCCGTTTTTACCTGGCATTGATCTCTTGCCCTAGGTTATGTTAGAGGGATTCGGGAAATTATTGTTCTGGCCTTGTGAGTATCTTCATGAATTGCTGCTCACAATTCGTTTCAACGAGGTTTTTAGATATGTTACTTTCGCAGCAATATCGTATCAAATCCCGGGTTCTGTGGCCAACGAACGCGCTTTGCTCATTACTGGCCACATGAAGGCAATGGGCCTCTTTGATTCGGCTAGAATATTGTAATTGGATCATGCTTTCCATTCATCAACTTGATACTGAAAGCACGATTGTCAGGTCTTGGCATTTTGCTATTTCAATTACCTACTTTCCAGCCTGGGTCATTGTTGCCCTTATTTGGCACTTCCGCATTTTTGTCGAAACAGACCCAATACTCGTCGTTGTCGTCCATGTTCTGCTTGGCCTGGTCCTTGCCAGTTGGTCATTGTTTATAGCCGCTCCTTTTGGGAATAGCCCGCAACTGGCTGCTGTCATCACTATGTTTCTAGGTGTTATCATTGCCGTTCTCGGTCTTGTCTTGGAAACTTCGAAAACGTGGATCATGGTTTTTTTTTCACTATGCTTTCCTCCGTCGTTCTACATTTTTGCCATAAAGGCGATATGCGGATACGAAAACCATCAACTACCGACGAATGTGCTCAAAGGCGATCCAGACAGGAACGTCACACTTCTTCCTCTCATCATTGCAGCGATTGTAAGTAATGATTGACTGCCTTTTTGTTGTATTGCTCATGCTTTTAGTCAGATCAACATCTTCCTCTGGCCATGTATTGCCGTCCTGTATGAGAGATACCTTTACGAGACTGCTACCCCCCAATCAAGCGGGAAGTCGTCCAAATCACAGCACGCATTCATACCCGCGAATGTCGCAATCTCCATTCGAAATTTAACCAAGATATATTCGAATTCCCTATTTGGTTCAAGTGGCGATGTGACTGCCGTGTCTAATCTCAATCTGGACGTACCTAAGACCGGGATATTTGTTTTGCTAGGTTCGAACGGGTAAGCAGAAAACAGTGTCAAAACTCGTCTCGCTGATTCAGCTAATCCAGCGCCGGCAAATCGACGTCGCTTTCTGTTCTTGCGGGGTTATCGAGTATTACAAGTGGCTCCGTTACATTCGAGGGTGGTTTTTCTAGACCACCTCGTGGCACCATGGGGATCGTTCCTCAGAAAAATGTCCTCTTCTCGGAGCTGACTTGCTTGCAGACTCTGGCGGTTTGGAAGGCTGTGAAATGGTCTGAAAATTCGGATGCCGAAGAAGACCTAGAGCAACTCTTGATAGACTGTGATCTGGAGAAAAAGATACATGCTAATGCGGAAACACTTTCTGGAGGACAGAAGCGGAAACTCCAATTGGCTATTGGCCTTCTCGGAGGCTCGAAAAGTGTGTTTCCAGGAAATATTCTGTCCTGTTTACTGATGTTTGTTTGGAGTTGTTCTCGTGGACGAATGTACCTCTGGTGTCGATCCTCTTAGTCGACGTGCTTTATGGAAGATTTTGACAGCATTTCGTGACGATCGAAGTATTGTTTTCACGACTCACGTAAGGCATCTTCTGCGTTTTTTTGAGAAGAAACGCTGACCTTTCTTTGCAAAAAAGTTCCTTGATGAAGCTGATTTACTTGCCGACCATATCGCAATCCTCGCAGCGCCTGGAAAGGTTGTCGCATCTGGTACACCTGTGGCATTGAAGCGCGACCTTGGGGAGGGTTACTCCATGCAAATAACGTTCGATTTCTCGACAGATTCCGAGAAGAGTACGGAATATGGACTACTTCTAGACATTCGGAAGCTTGCTCCTCAGACATATATGACCAGACCATCTGCCTCACAGGCGCGCTATCACCTCAAATCAAGGGATGGCATTGTCATAGGCCAAGTTCTTGATCTACTGGACGCTGAAGTAAACGCCAACAGGATTGCGTCATATGACATCCTTGGAACAACAATCGAAGACGTTTTTCTAGATGTGATGAACGAACACGAGATCGGCAAGAAAACATCCATCGATAGCCTCAATCATCCATCTGAAGAGGACTTGTATGACATAACATGTGATACCCCATTACTTGAGCACAGTCGTGGTATGGGCTTGCCGGACGGAAGATCTGTCTCGCCTTTCCGACAAGCCTTCACTATATTCCACAAGCGCATATTAATAGCAAGACGGGGTTGGTTGACTCCAGTTCTCGCTGTCCTGCTGGCAGTATGTGGAGCCTGCGTCCCATTGACTTTCATCAAGGGCAAGCAACAGTCATGCAGCGGATCCCAATTTCCCACATCAATACCACTGTTCCTTCCTTCGTCGTCGCCGCTTCTTAAGCCGACTTTTGATATTCCAACAATCGTGCTTGCATCTCCACCTGGGATCCTCTCCTCCTTGGGCACTATCCCTAGAGAGCTTCATGTTGTCAATATAACCAATAATACGACTTTTTACAGGGATGTTTCGAGCGCTTACCCCTTGATCACAGCCGGTGGTGTTTCTCTGAATCAAACCACTGGTGCTCAGTGGTCGCATGGGAGGCAAGCCCTCCTGGTATCCGTGGATTGTCTATGTTGAATCTGGCGACGAATCTCCTGTTCAACACGGCGCTCAATAACTCTGGAAATGCAATACAAACCCGAGCATCATTTATGCAAATTAGCTTCTTTTCCTAGGATAGCTTCAGCGACTCTTGTCTATTTGAAATGGCTGTTTTTCTTCGGCACCGCAATGGTACGTCAGCCCGTTCCACCCAAATCAATGTACTAATAATACATAGGCGTTATATCCTGCCTTCTACGCTCTCTACGTGTCAAAAGAACGACGATCATCGGTGCAAGCCATGCAAATGTCAAATGGCTTAACGAATCCAATTGGAATGTGGCTCGGACACCTTCTATTCGACATGATTCCGTCAATTTTGTTGTCGACTATTATTATCATCATTTTCTCCGCTGTTTCAGATCAATTTCATGGTCTTGGACTGTTGGTGTGTACCCTACTGATTTGGTGACCATATAAGCTGATTCTTGACCCCAGTGGTGTGTTTTCGTGCTGTATGGCATAAGTGGCACACTGTTCGCCTATTGCCTTTCCTTGATGGCTGCATCTCCGTTGGGGGCATTTGCGATTGTCGCCGTCTACCAGTTTGTGATGTTTGTCGTAAGTGGTGATTTGTTCTGCACAATGCACTACGAATACTCATGTATACATGTAACTGCCAGCTTTACCTGTCCTCCTATTTGATGGTCTTTACATTTGGGAAGATCACAGAATCAAGTCGGTTGACTACAATTATCCACTTCACAATCTCAATCGTGTCTCCAATTGCTAGTGTGGTAAGTTCATTTTTCTATCATCCATTTTATTTCATTGTTCAACCGCCTTCAAAGATTCGTGCGACTCTTATTTCGACCAATCTGTTCTCTCTCTTATGTGATGGTACCGATACCGTGAACACCGCCTCTTTAAT
The DNA here is from genome assembly GCA_023014345.1 of Galerina sulciceps. Classification (NCBI taxonomy): domain Eukaryota; kingdom Fungi; phylum Basidiomycota; class Agaricomycetes; order Agaricales; family Galerinaceae; genus Galerina; species Galerina sulciceps. The sequence goes on from JAEDXJ010000035.1 coordinate 888,397, forward strand.
CACTCTCAAGAGATTTGGTGGACCTATTTTGTATCTGTTCATTTATGCTTTCATCCTCGTCGGTATCCTTGTCTACGTTGACTCTGGCTCTCGTGTTCGTTCATCCGGGCCCAAGAAGAAATACCTCTTAGGAACGGGAATGCATCCTGGAGCAGATGTAACCGAAGCAGCGGAGGCCGTTGCTCGATCGAGCGACCTCCTTCGTGTTCTCAACGTATCAAAGTCTTTCCACGGTAAAAGAGTTACCGATGATGTGAGTATAGGTGTCCCGAGAGACAACATTTTTGCCCTATTAGGGCCTAATGGTGCAGGAAAGACCACCACCTTCAATATCATTCGTAAGCGCATAACTTCGTAGTTTGATGGTGGATTTCTTATTAATGATGAACCTTTTAGGCGGCGATATCTATCCAGATTGCGGCGATGTCATAATCAACGGTGTCTCCATCGTAAGCAACCCACGAGGGGCTCGCGCTTCGTTAGGCGTCTGTCCACAGTTTACGGCCATTGACTCACATCTTACGGTCCGCGAGCACTTAATAATATATGGACGACTGAAAGGTCTACGAAGAGGACCAGAACTGAATGGCAGCATCGACACCATTCTGAAAGGCACCTCGTTGAGTATGTACGCAAACAGACTGGCAAGCAAACTATCCGGTGGAAATCAGAGGAAATTGGCGCTGGCCATAGCACTTTTAGGCAATCCGTCGGTAATCTTAATCGACGAGTTCTCGACTGGTGTAGACCCCAAGATATGTGGAGTACCCTTCGCCAGGTCTCTATTGGAAAGGCTATCGTAATCACGACCCGTAAGCTCATTCCAGCCTTTCATAAGCTCGTTGTCTTATTGTTTGTCAGATTCAATGGAAGAGGCATCGGCGCTGGCTAACAAGGTCGGAATACTGGCCAAACGGATGCTCGGTGAGCTCATCTCGTCCTTTGTTGGTGAAAGAGGGTATTCATTTTACCGTTAGCTGTCGGTACAATAGAAGAACTATGCGCTCGCCATGCAATGTACGAAGTTCACTTTTCGTGCCGCTCACGGCAGGAGGTCATTAGAGCGCGTAGTCTCATGTCTCTCATCCCTGGCTCACGCAAGGCCGACGACGTGGCGACGAGGTTTGAGGTACCTATCAATGGCGCCTTCTCATTGGCCCAGCTATTCCAAACACTTTCAAGAGAAGGAGACTTTATGGAGTACACGGTGGAAAGAGCATCTCTGGAGAGCGTGTTTTTGAATGTTGTTCGAGGTGGAGAGAAAAAGAAAGCCGGCTGGCTTCAACACGAATCTGTTACGACAAATCCTACAGTGACGCCAGTCAGGAGATACGATCAATGATGTCAAAGACTTTATAACATTATTAGTCCTGGATATCTAATTTATTCTGAGGACATTTAAGTAATTATAGTTACAAATTAGAGTACAAGCCTGGGAGGGGATGTACAAATGACTGAGGGTTGGAATCAATCCTCGTGGACGAAGCCGACGAAGACACTGGTATATATAATCGAGTACCGGTATTGAAGGCAGAGTGGAATGTAGGGAGTCAAGTCGTAGGTCGCGGATGTACCTCACGTACTGGGACATTCTGTCAACCCATTGAAGGCCTATTACATAATGTAAATGCTTGGGCGAGTACCTTAACTGGGACGTGGTCAAACCCAGTTGCATCTTGAGGAGATGAAAATTTCTCTGAAGTTGAGAGAGAGTCCTCGAGTTTAAACTTAGAAGGCAAAACAGGAAGTTAGAATGAAAAAATAGGATTGACATGATAAATAGAAACTTGGGAAAAAGCGTGCAGAAAATGTAAAAGCTGTCCAGTTCAACCATACTGTCTTATCCCGACCTTCTCAAGCAGTGACCTGAAGTTCTGGGTTGCGCTCTTTCAACTTGTTCAGGATGCCCCAAATCGTCGATGTGATGTGAGGCAGAAGCACGTCGTTATGGTCGTTTTGTCCGCCAAAGTCCAGTGCCTCGTCCTCGTCTTCATCCTTGTCCTCGTCTTCCTCCTCTTTAATCATGTCCTCGTCCTCGTCCTCGTCCTCATCGCTATCGTCGTCTGCATCATCACCAGCGTAGTCACCGTCGTCATCATCGTCCTCCTCGATATCCTCGCCATGCAACACTTCCCGCGCCGCCAGATCAGCAGCATCGACCTCCTCGACCTCTTCCTCGGCTCCTTCCTCGATCTTGACATCAACAGGCGGGACTGGCACGTCCTGGATATGCCGACCGCCTTCCACCCGAGGCGCACGGTGGTCGAAGACTCGTGCATCGCACTTGAAGGTGACCGACCTGACCCTCCCTAACCACTTCCTATCACGCGGCTTCCCAGACCAGTCGTCGAGGTCGTTGAGGAGAGCGAGCGAGCAAGAGCAATGGAAGGCAAAGTTCTCCACTGACGATGGGATGAACGACGCGATCCCAGTGTCCGCGAGCATCAGGACGAGGGTGAGATCCTTGAGGCGAGTGCACTTCCTGAGGCGGTCATGGAACCGGAACAGGTCGCCCTTGCTCTTCGCGTCACGTCCGTTCGTGCTCTGCAGGTACAGCACCTCCAACCGCTTGGAGAACCCGGCGACCTTCTCCCCGGCGTGGACGAACATCGCAAGCGCATCGTTCTCGATAATACGCAGCTTTGTGAGGTTGGGGAAGCCGCCTTCCGGGATAAGGCGCACAGAGGTGCAATACGCAAGGGTAACGGCGCTGACGGAGGAAACGCTAGAGGGCCAGTCCTCAGTGTCCCATAGCCTATCGGAGACGTCTTCGAGGCGGATGGTTTCGAGTGAGGTCCAACGTTGCTCGAGTCGGCCGAGGGAGGCGAAGTCGCCGGTGGAGTCCGTGAGCAGGGTGACGGTGAGATGCTTTGGGGAGAGCCCGCTAAGCGCAAGCCAGTGGTGACGTTCTGGGGCTTTAATGCGGACGGTGTCGATACGCTCGGAAGGAGGAAGCTGGAGGTCCTGGTGGACGATTTGGCGGAGGTAGGCGATGAAGATACCGTCTGGACTGTCTGGGGCTGGGCTAGCATGGCCGCCTAGGCCGTCGTCGCCACCCGGAGGAGCAGAAGAGGGAGAGCCGATGTTTCTGAACCGCCTGGTGATCCTAGAAACCGGCTCGTCGGGGTTGGGCTTCTCGTCCACGTCCATGAGATTCATCCCGCCGTCGTCCTCGCTCTTCATGGCATTGTTATCCTTGACCTGTTGAAAAAACGCGAGCTCGTCGGCAGACAACGACTCGGGGTCTTTCTTCACCCGGTCGTCGGTGTTGTTGTCAGGAGGTGTGCAGTCGATGGACAGAATACGTCGGCCTCCCGATGTGAAAGCATCGACTTCGACGTCTGCGGTCGTGACTACCGGCGGACCGCGTAGAGAGACGGTGATAATGGTCGCGTTAACGATATAGGTTGGTGCGGACATTGAGTAGATGGACGAGAATGAGTTAGACGCGTCTGCGAGAGCCAAGTGGGTGTTCAAGAGAGATATAGGACCCTAGAAAAGCGACGCCACTCTTTATATGAAATTCGACCCGCGTCGACGGGTAAAAGTGACATGCTGAGAGCCATCGTCAGTGGAAAGGCTTGTGCAGGCCGAGTTTATTGGGGGGGAAGAAAGAAAGGTGAATGGCGTCAGGCAGTGAAATTTCGATATCTTATCTACGTGAATCCAACATACCAACATTTCGCCAATACGACCGTGCCTGAGGAGATAGGCAGGCGCTGTACCAATGGAGCTGAGGAAGTAGCGCTCATTGATTGAAATGGAAGACAGAGGCAAGTTGTGAGAGGAGAACTCTGCGGAATCGTGTTGAACTCTGAAGCCTTTGCAAGACAAACCCACTTACTCCCACATCTTCATCATGACGCATGATGAAAACCATACGCGACACCCTCTTTTCTTTAAATTTGCACCCTCGTTTCTATGTTTGAGGCCTGACAAATGATCCGCTTATGGTGGCCTCGCCCGCGAGTCATAAATTCGAGTCATAACGACGTCGAAAGGCCACTTTAATGGCGGATAACGAATGGCATTCCTCGTCTCTTCCATGCCTGTGTTTGTGAACCGCTTCATCGTTGGGCCGCATGTTCCTGAGATGGTCACCTGGCCTGGGAGGAGCATCGAGTGGTTCCATTGAGGGTGCAACATTAGTAGCATCCTAGGCCAGTATTGAGGACAGGTATGAGATTATCCTTCAAATGCCTACAGTCATTGCCCTGGCCAGGATATACTGGGATTGTCAACGCGTTTGTTTTTTTCGAGAAGAATTGTAGGTCAAATATTAAGCTGCCGTCATTGGGTTTCAAACAGAAACAAGAGTTCTCAAAGTGTCCTTGAGGAGAAAACCGTGTACATTGATTGAAGTGGATTCCGGAAAATGGAACTTGGAAGACGCGACGACGCGATAGATTGTTGAGTAGTGAAGCATTTGGCAAACAAACAGGGATCCACGCCAACCTTTCCTTGCAACTTGAACCTCTACAATTGAACGCGATCCCCTCGTTGTTCTCTTAATAAAGATCCGCCTTTGACGGGCTCGCGTCCGAGTCATAAATTGCGCAGTCAAGAGGCGCTTTAATGGCGGATAACGAGGGAACTTCATGGCTGCCACTTGTGCTGCAGGGTATTTTGAACCGCTTCATTGTTGGCCCGCTTACTGAGGCGGTCATCTTGCAGAGAACGACTACACCTTCAAGTACTTGCTATCGTCTCATCCCCTCCACAAGATGTAGGCCATAAAGGATGGATGACTTGAGTCTTATCCTCAAAAGCAAACCCCCCTCCAATCCCCGTAATCCAACGATGCAGATGGCACATTCTCCAAGTAGGACACCAAGCTACGTCGAGCAGGAACTCCCGCAGTACACGCACGTTCCGTCTCGAGCAGGCGTTGGAATAGCTACGGAACACCACAGCTTTCTACAGACTGCGAGAGGTGAGAAGTGGCTCTCCATCTCAGTGAAGAGTCGGGCTACAAGCACGGCTTCGCTCCCTGTATTCTTTGAGGGAGACACGGTCTCTGGTCGGGTGGTGGTCGATCTCGACAAGGAGGACAATGCCAAAGCCGTGTCAATTTCTGTAAGCTGTTCAAGTTGTCAGGATTGCATTTGAATCTCGGAGACTGACGCCTTTCCTAGATCCAAGCTGGGACTACCCTTGTAGGCCAAGAAGAAGACGTCTTCTTTAAAGAAGAACAGTGTTTGTGGGCCGGGTCCAAATTGAACGGAAAGCACTCCTGGCCATTCACGTTCAAGTTACCGAAGGTCCTGTCCCTCCGTGACAATACGAAGTGCCACACGTTCCCTCTCCCACCACACTTTACGGAACGCGCAAGCCCGGCGTATATCGACTACAGACTTGCCGTTACAGTAAAACGAGGATTTCTGAAGGTTAACCAAACGTATGTCAGCCATTGTGCGTCTGTCAGCGGACAGAGACTGAATTTGTCGGTTTTCTTCTAGCCTTGTTACCAGTTTCGGATACCAGCCTATAACCTTTCCCAGTTTTCCATCGCCCTTGAGGCAAATGGCATATGCCGAACGCAGCTTTTTGGTTGGACCAGCAGGCGACCCAGCTGGCTGGAAGGTCTTGCCGACGGTCAAGATCAAAGGAACTTTGTTCGGCACCAAGCAGGTCGAGGTCGATTGTACGGTATGTAACTTCCATAACAGTATCTCGATATAATTTAATTTACTTCTTTTTCAGGTGGCCGTTGCAACGCCTGTAAGCATTACTCATCGAAAATTCGGAATACATACAGTTGACTAATTGAAAATATCTACCAGCTTTCGTACACTGTTGGCTCGTCTATTCCACTGTCAATCACGCTTTTCACTGAGGAGCAACATGCCTTGGACGTTCTGGCTCACCCAAGCGCAGTGCAATTGCGATTACGGAGGTCCCTAACTACCGGGGTGGAAGCAACCAACGACATTGGCGCGAGGCGGTCCGACAACCACTTCGTGGAAGATTGTGGTTCTGCGTACTTTTGGCCATCTCGACAAGGACCCGTAGGACTCAACACACGAGTTCTAGAGGGAGAGCTGGAGCTTCACAAGTCGCTGAAGCCCAGTTTCAAGTTCCCCAAAGTTACTGTTCGCGTATGTGCAATTTATCTTTGGCGTCGCATGCATCATCTGATAAATGTTTTGTTTTACGCGATTCAAGTATTCGCTCGATCTTCTGGCGTTCATTGCCACAGGGTTTGTCGCGAACAATAATAACGATGCTGTCTTGTTAAAAGAAGAGGTGACTGTAGTTACGAGACAGATCCCGGGGTTGGCGTCATATTCGTATGCACCTCCTGGGTACGAAAAGCCTCGGGGTGGTGATTACAATGTGTCGATGGGTCTATTGGCGAACGGGAACCAAAGGTTCTGGGGACTCTACCACTAGGATGTCCTATTTCCTTTTGATTTCCTTTCATATTTATTAAGTTTAAAACCTTCACTATACTACTAGTACTACACGGTCGAATTCTTTTCTTCAGAACAGAGTCAGCGCGTTCGAATTCACGTTGTTTTATGTCAGTCACGTGGGCGTGCAGTCTGCTTCCTTCGAGTCGATTCGTTCCGATATTCGAGCTCGTTCCTCTGAACCCTCCGCCTCGAGATTTTTGCAGGTATTCAGAACTCTGCCTCAAAAGCAGAGAATATAGGAAGAATGTCAATGGCCCACGTCGATGATCAGCACCCGAATCTGCAAGTCACCTTCCGATCCGTGGACGACGATGTTGCACCCTCAATGCAATCTGCTGTACTCGATAACTCTGATCTCTTGGAAATTATCTTGTCTTTTTTTGAGCCAGAGTCCGACTTTTCCTCCGAAAAGTTGGCCTTGAGCCCTAGAACGCGACGAAATCTCTTCAATGCAGCTTTGACCTGCAAGGCTTTCGTCTCTCCAGCACTGAACGTTTTATGGCGATCTATGGATTCAATTACTCCGCTTTTCAAGATTCTCCCTACTTTCGTGTTGGTCAGGAAGGATTATGTGCGTTTTTCGAATAGATATTTGATAGGTGACGGTGTTCATTTTTCTTTGATTTAGACTGTTAGCGGTGCCATATTGGACGAGCATATCCAGAGACTCGACCAGTATGCCATTCGTATCCGACGGCTCCGTTTTGAAGTGCGACATAATGCTAAGCGGCCAATTCCGTCATTTATTTATGGAATTCTTGCGAAGCTCCGTCCTCATGGACTACTTCCCGCCCTCACACATTTATTCATCCCGTCGCTTCAAACCTGGTCAGGAATCAACTTTTTTTCCTTCCTTATTCTGGGCAACTCCTTGCGCTCGCTTTCGACGCTAAGAATCTCTAATGTCCGATCCGATTGCGAACAAAATGTTGCACAAATCCTCTATGGATTCTCTCTCAATTCTCCGTCAGTGAAAGAACTGACTCTTGAGAATTGGATAACTCCTCTTGCAGTCAAAGAGCTACCAAATTTCCGCCAGTTGACACACCTTATTCTCAACCTTTCAGACAGGTTCACGACGTTCGAGATGGATGTCCTGCAAAAATGTTCGCAAATAAGATCTCTAATTAGTCTAAAGCTCAACCTGGGTAACGAGTCCTTCCACAAGAGCAAGAGAGAAAGTGTTCAATTTGATACACTTTTGAACCTCGAGCTGCATGGAACAACCTTGAACCTTGAACAAATGCTTCAAAGGATACGCATGCCTCAGTTGCAGAACATCGTACTGCAATTCTTCGTAACGTGGAACATGGATCCTGCCTCATTCGTCCAACAGCTCATCCACCTTGGTCGGATTCAGTCTGTTGTCATAGAGGTGTTGTTTACGACCGAAAAATTTGGCTGGACTGCACTTCTTCCTTTCATCTCGCATGCCCATGACCATATACGTTTCCTCCATATATATCTTTCAACATCCAGCGGGTACTTCCCCTTTTTAGAATTTTGTGCCACCTTGCATTGGCCGGAGCTCCTGTCTATCAAACTTTCGTTTCGCACAAAGATACCCCTGCCTATTTTCATTGGACGCTCGCTTCCCTCTCTCCCACCATCCTTCAGAGAGTCATTCAGCCTGAAATGCCCAAAGCTGAAATCCTTTATCACTCGGTGAGACACTGCACTGCATCTGCAAAAACACAGTAGATCTATCCAAAAAATAAATTTCTCAGCAGTCCATGTACTGTAGATTTTTGGCAACTCTTGATTCTTTCTAAACAAATTTGGTCAACCTTGATGTCCAAAAAAAATGCAGTACCCAATGCCTAAATTCCAATAGTACCTTTGTTAGAAAAAGGTTTGTCCTCTGAGGTTGGAATGTTGAAACCTTCCTGTACCATTAGCAAGTTTGAAGTGGCTGCCATTCATTGACATGCATTGCAGCAGAGGACAGCAAATAATCTGCTTTCTGACCTTCTGACGAAGTCAATGATAAACCAATGTATTGATATTGGATTGATGGCAGATTATAAGCCTATATACTGAGAGACATTTGAGTTGTACGTTATTATTACTGTCCTTATAGTCTGTAGAGTACCGATGCGCAAGGAATGTGGGTGGGGTGGCGGAAGTCGCGATGGGTGGAACGGTCATGAGGAGTAAGGAAAATCCGAATAAGTCCGCAAAAAATAAGTGGTCCAAGCTTCAAGAAATGTCTATGCAAAAGATAATATCGTCCATGTTCGAGTGCGAGTGTCAATGAGTGCGAGTCGAGAGTGGCATTGCCATTTGGGATGCGTCGTGATCACGTGATATAAATGCATTCCAGTCCCATGCCGGCGCCGTTCTCAAGGAACAGAATCCAATCATTCCGCCCGTCAACCACGCACTTGCACCTTCACTCCCACGTCGACACCCAACCCGCGTACAAAAAGACGCGAAGAAATCGCTGCAAGTTTTTTGACAACTGACGGACGGAAAAGACCAGACGCCCATTACGAGAGAGAAAGCAACCGAGGCGATCATCCATCCATGATCAGAATTTCGAAACGACGCCGGCTGTCCCTAGGAGCGCGCCGATGCAGCCTAAGATAATCGCTGGCCATGCACCGGACGGTAGAAGTGAAGGCGGCGCAGCGCCGTTGAACGGGATGAATGATGGGTTTGAGGACGACGAGGAGGAGTTGAAGGCGGATCCTGTTTCTCCACCTGTTAGGTTGGCACCGTTCGGCTGGAGAGAAAAAAGATACGAGAGATCAGCAAGGCCGACGATGGTTCGAAAAGGGTACATACCCCGATTGGACGTGATAGGTCGGTGAAGGTGCACGTCTCGGAGTTGCAGAGACATTTTCCGCCTATTGGGTCCCAGAAAGGTGTCGAGCAGTTCGCGGGCACTTTTCATAATAAATGAGCGGCGCGCCCAGGAAAAGGGGGACTGTCAACTCACGTCGGAAACGGGCTTGGCTGGAAGATGTGTCTTGCGGTGGGTTGGGATTATTGGGACTTGGTTGGACATTGGGGCAGCCGTACTACGGAACGCCAGAGGTGAGCCTTGATGTTTACTGCATGTAGACTGGAGAATCAACCTACGCAGGTATAGAATGGGAAGTCCGAGAATGTGCAATGCGACAAGAGGCCGTTCTCATTCTGCGGGATTCCATTGCAGATCTTTTGAGAGGCGTCGACTTGTGGTGAAGTGCATTTCAGGGGCGCAAACGAGCTAAGCTGAGAGATAGGGACTGGATTTTGCACCCATTCCAGAAGCTGTATGTTTGAAACGATCCAGACTTTTGGAGGAGGTGAGCTCCAAGACCAAAATATTCTTTAGACCTTCCATTCTCACCGTTTTGTTGTTGCTGCGCCCAGTCCAAGAACGCGTTAATCATGTTGATGGTAGACACACGAGGATTGACACCAGGATATGTTCTCTGTGTCAACCGTCAGAAACTTGTCTATGAAGCCGACAGCACGCGAAGACTCACCGACAAGTGGATTGGATGCGTGTACAAACCTATCGGCTGTCGGTTGCCATTATAATGATCGGTAAATGTCTTCTTCATGTATTCTAGAGTCGCCGTGTCATTCACAGTAGAAGCGCCATTGGCAGTGTCACTAGCAGCGGCAACGGTTCAATTCAACATTTTTTTTTTTGAATAGAAGATCGAAAACTTACAGCCAAGGATCCATCAAATGTGGTCCGGCCCCGCCACGTTCATCAAAGAAGGCATACATTGGTATTTCCCAGAAGCCAGGTAATTTCGGTTCGCCTTTGCAGGTTCCAGGGACGGAAAGACAGTTGTTGGCCATGCCGTTATCCAGGGTATAGGGCCAATAGGCGTCGGTGTTAGGATCCGTTACAGGAATAGAAGCAGACGCGCTCGAGTCGTACGTGAATTGCGCTTTCGCCAGCAACTTCAAAGTGTCCGCCGAATAGTTGAGAAAGGGTGCGCGGAAACCTTTGATTTCTGATAACGGGATTCCAGCGAGTGCGTTGAGGGCGATAAGGTTGCCGTTGATTTCCTCCGCAGGGGGAGTACCGACGTGGGTCATTCTGGCAAAACAGTGAGTGACATGAACGTTAATCGGTCTGAAATGACTTACGTGTGATCCGCAATTTCATTACCGGCGACATACCAATCTACAGGGGAAAAGTAACGCCTCAACACCTCTTCCAGGTAATATGAGGCTTGAACGCACCAGTGACAAGGGTGTAGTTGGTATAATTTAACGACGTGAAATAGGTCATTTTGATTGAGCATCCGTTGGGGTTTTTCCGCTGGGCGAGGAACTGATTCACCGAGTCCAGGGTATAGGATTGGACCGCATCATCGGCAGTGTAGACGATGAACTGGGGGACCTCCGACTATTCCGGAAAATAAAGGCCGTGATCAGCGTCTGGCTCGACATGGAACGAAACCGTGCAAGGCGGGGTTCATGATACTGAATACCTACAGGTTGAAGACCTCCTGGCGGGCTGGTGCTCGCGCAGTTGCACTTGGGCAGCTTGCACTGGTTGGGATCGCAGGAATATCCAGCAGCTTGTGGGCTCGTCGTTGGACCGCTGATTCCACCGTCCTGAGCGACGACCAGGAGCGGTAGTAAGGCCGACAGCAACGCATACGGCAACATGGCGAGCTTCCTTGGTGGCGGTCGGGTGAAGGAGAGGGATGTACCGAGCGAGATTGCCCGCTGCAGTCGAAAACGCCTAGGAGTGGGGCGTTGGAGATGGCGGTAGAAAAGAAGGTGAGAGAATACTAAGTTTCAATAAGGTAAGAGAATGAAGAGTTTTGTGTAGAGTAGTAAAAACGTTGATCATAAATTTGATACCGTGACAAGTCTTCTTCACATGCTCCCGTCAACGGCTCATCTTCGCTTAATCACGGCTCCTCCTACCCCATCCCCCGGCCGCCTGCGATGAATACGGATACCTCGTACCTCATACTCAAACGCAGTTTGTTCGAACAGCTGCTTTGCTCATTCTCTAACTACATCGCACCCGCGTAGCTCTCGATAGGAGCCATTTCTCGGCCCTTTCACCCTGCAACCTAGGCTCATTTTCTCTTACATAACTGCTCCACCCTTTCTAATTTTAGATAGTGTATTTATAGTTCAATTTTTTTGCTAGACGCGTACAGCGACACTAATCTGACAGTGGGAGGAAGCGCTGTTTGAATGGACGACTGTAATGACGCCTCGCAAGAAATGTATGACCACCGAGGATCCACAACTTCAAGAAATGAGACAAAAAATACTCCACCCTTGGCGCGGTCCTAAAACCCCGTCCTTGGGTCAGGAGGGCAGACCCTCAACGCTCTGCTTCTGGAAGCTGAGCTTATTTCTACAAAAATGGGACGGTGAAGCTGGCAGGCCAGGCATCACTTGATAGAACTTGATTGACACGTACTTAACTGGATTCTAACAGCTTTTTTTAGCAGACCAGGAAGGTCATTAAAATTTAGATAGACCGAGGCTAAGTGATAGCGCACGCTTATTCAACAGCTGTTAACCTTTTAGACTGAAGTTAAGGGCTCCCAAATGTCCCTTCCAAGGTTCAAGTAAGTAACCCAGAATTTAGCATACCACGTAGACATAGATAGGTCCGATGCTACAAAAGGTAATGATCCAGCGATAGCGGAGGCAGCACGAAGCCGAACCAGACGGCAGAAACATTGCGGATCCAGGCCATCTGTAGCTCAAGAGTACAACCAGCAGCTAGAAAGACCTAGAAGGTCGCATACACGTCAATCGTCCATCATTGAAGCTGCTTGGCCAAGCTTATCCAGATTACCCGGACGTTGACAGCGTCATTGCCCGTATCATGGGGCCTCTACTGAAATGGACAAACCTTCAGAAATAGAAAGACTTTCAGCCGATCCAAAAAGAGGTAATCTTTTCCAAGGAACGGACGCCGAAGCCAGATTGAATGGAAATATTGAAACTACAAGGTCCACAGTACCCAAGGCCTGCTTTTCGAAATGGAGTAAAGGCTCTAGAGAGAACCTATCCAGCGAGAGACGTCAGGATCATTGAGAACACCTCAATATCCTGCTCTTAGAGAGGCAGCTACCGTTCAGCATTTTGAGAACAAGGGTCCATTTTTGGGTGGCAAAGGCCTTGACATCCTTCAGATCGAAATGCAATAATGAAAGCCTCTTGTGCAGATTATTTCCGTTCCATTTGATGGAAATAGAGGCAAATGAACTTCGTTGATCTGAGCGGCTCTGAGGGAAATGGTTGAAGAGCAACAGATGAGCTGACATATTAAACTCTAGATCTACACCAAAAAAGTGAGAGTCTTTATCGCGCTCTAGACCGTCGGGAAAAACAAATGGTCCTTACCTCAAGTTGTCACCATACATGCTCGTTTTCCATACCAATGTTAATGGTCCAGTAAGACGTTGTACAGGCTGGTCAATCTACCTTCGTGGTGATCATCTTTGTGACCCATTTTAGAAGTCGTTAGAAGCACTGGAGCCATCAGAAAGATAACGAGCAAGAACTCTACGCCACACTGAATCGACCAAAGTACCGGAGCCGACGGTGACGCCTCTGCTGGCGCTGAAGTCACAACTGGTCGCCTGTAAATCGCAGTATTGCTTGGACAAATTCGTCCCCAAACTCCAATAACTCGCGTAGAGAGGCGAAGGAGGTGTATTTTGAATGATTATTTTCATCAGCAAATCCTGATTCACACCCCCCCCCTGTTTCTAGCGCTACATAGCTTATGTAATGCTATGTAGCGCTATGGAGTGCTCTATAGCAAATCAATTGCTATAGAGCGCTAGAAACAGGGGGGGGGTGTAAATCAGGATTTGCTGATGCTTCGTCTAGGCTGGTCTAGGTGAAAGGATCAGAAAACGCAGGAAGAGGCAGGAAGAGAGATAGAATGCTCATGACTGCAGCCACACAACGCCTCGATAGTGTAACGCTGGTCCAAAATGCCTGAACACTATCTGATGGCAGGTTAATGGCAGGAGATGAGGAGATGAGAGCCCACGCCATGCTGCAAAACTGAGAGCTATCGGAGTCATGTGATCGCATTCATCAGGATCTAATCTTATCTATGACAGGATTCGTGACGCACACGTTTTCGCTGACGTTCCTCGAAAACCCTCCCTTTGCTCTAGCCTCTAGCATGGCACCAATACCAAGTCGACTTCCAGAGGAAGCCCTATCTCTAATCTCCTCTATCGAGCGAAGATTCAAACGTATCTCAGAAGTCGAAATCCCAAAATTGCAACAATGCATTGGGCCTCTGTCTTTACAGCAAACTCTAGCGGAGGAGGTACGGGGAGACACAGTTGCACTGACACGGCAGATTGAGGTTTGTGAAAGCCTTATACACAAATTTCGTGTTATTTAACACTTCTCCGACAGTCGCTTGATATTCTGGTGGACGACCAACAAGGCGAAAAGAATCGACGCGAATTGCGAGAGGTTGTGGTTGAATTTCGGACGAAGCTCGAGAGGTGCGTCAAGGCATATGCTGTGTTCATCTAAAGGGCTTCTCATACTATGAGCAGTTTACGGAGAGATACGCGCGCGGCTCTACTTGCCTCGAAGAGGGCTATTGACCTCCGTTCAAAATCAAACAGGGATGAACTACTTTCCTTCTCGTCTGTTCTACTGGAGAAGCAATCGTCCAGCGAGAAAACGACGTGAGCACCAACTTAACTTGTATGAAATTCTCACCAATAAACCTTCCCAGCGAAGACGCCCTAATGCAAGCCAACTCGGACGTTACAGACGCTCTCCGACGAACAATCGCCCTCATGCAAACCGAACTTGAACGGTCCGTCCTTAGCACCCAAATGCTCGACGAATCCACCGCAACCCTCCGCTCCACCTCTTCACAGCACGACACACTAAGCAGTGTCATGTCCACCTCCAAGCAGCTCGTCACCGCGCTCGAGAAGTCCGACTGGCTTGACCGCGTCCTCATCCTTTCCGCCTTTTTCTTCTTCGTCCTGGTCGTCCTCTTTATCCTTAAGCAGCGCATCGTGGACCGCGGGATAAGAATCGCTTTTTGGTGGACGAGGTTCATCCCAAGCTTCAGCGACGACGTGGATCTGCTGCGCAGTGCAGAGAAAGGAATGGCCAATGCGGTGGTGGAGGCTAGCTCAAGTCTATCCTCGGCGGTGGTGTCTCTGGCATCGTCGGTCATTCCTACAGCGAGCCTTACTCTCTCGTCAGTCGTCGGCACAAGTTCTGTCACGCCAGACACAAGTTCTAACGCATTCGAGACATCATCACCCATACCGTCTGCCTCGGAAACCCCCATTCCTGCCGACACCGATCCAGTGTCGTTTGCCGACCACACTGACGACTCAACGCATATCTCGAAGCCAACAACCCGAGAAACTCCGATTCATGTAGAGCTTTGAGTGCTGCCTTTACTGTTCATCTCTATACCTCGCTTTAATATATTCTAGGGGTATCACCTCCAGCCGCACGGGATGAGTGGAACACTCTTCAACTCAAAGAAAAATGTGATGATTATTATTGGTAGACTCCCTGACTTTACATAAAGCAGGAACTTTTTTTTTGAGCCCCGGACACAGCTTCCTCCTAGGGCCTACTAACTCGCAGTAAACTGCCTACAATGGATATGCATAGGAGAGGTTCATCAGATAACGCATTGGCGCCTCCCTGTACGTGTCGGGGGACAACTGGGGGTCTCTTCCAAGTTTGGGGAAAGTGTAAAGCGTGGGCGACTCGTTTGTATACTCCGGCCAAGCGATACCCGTCCCGTTGTTCGGATCGAGGTTGTTGACGAACCGTACCAGATAATCGTCAAGAACGCCTGAAACAAGGTCGGAACCGTGGAACTGTTTCCGTAAAGTCAGCGTTATTCCATGTTCGTCCATTTGCTCACCGATCCCAAAATTGGCGTGAATTTCTTCTCCAGGCTCACTGTTTGATCGTTAATCAGAGGGTGTCAGACTTGGTTGGATTATAACGAGACGTACAGTATGACCACATCTTTTGCTTTCCGGACACATGCTCTAAGAAAAATCTCCGAGGCGCCTGGAAAACGACGTCTCCTTGAAACGCGGCAATCCTCTTATATTGAGGTGTGATATCGTTGTAATCCGACGTGTTGAAAGGAGACCCATCGCTCGTGTTAGAAGGGTAATAGTTCCACAAAGGTTGAAGGTCCGACGAATTGGCGTCTGGAACCCATATAGTACTGATATAGTTCTCGAAGTCCGCGTCCGTCCTAATTGGCAGATAGATGGGAGATTCATGAGGGTCGAATAAGAGCAAGTGAGTAAATAGACCGACGTGACATTTCTGCTAGATAAGGAAAATAAAGTGCCTTCATCGTCGACATTCCCTAGAAAACACCAGATAAGGTAATGTGGCGCAGATCAATCCACTTGAAAAAAAGAAGAATACCTGAGACGAGAGTAGTATTGGTAAACTTTCCCTGTTCCACTAGCCGCTGTGGATTGTCAGGCAAGAATATTCCATCGGCCCTTGGCGACCATGCCAGAACCAAAGCCTGTTAATTGCAGTTTTTAGAAAAATCAGACGAGAATAGAAGTTCAGGCGACTAACAGTATAATTGAAATAGTTCGGCGTGCTGTCCACCGCTACCCTCAAGTCTTCGTATGGAACGGCTCGGAGGCAAGCCAAAGTATCGTTAGCACTGGCGCAGTTAGTTTGGTTGACAAGTTGATCATAATATGGCTTTCGAAAAATCGATAAGCATAAATCATCTATCGGAAAAAACGCGTACTTGTCCGCCTGTCAGGTTTCCAACAGGAATGGGGGCTCCGGACTGCATAAAAGCGCCACGGAAAAGACTAGACGAATTCCCGCCGTAGGCAAGCATTTGCAACGATGCTGAAATGGCTCCCGCTGACTGTCCCCAGCTGCAAAAGTAAAGTGGGTGATCGGCAGGTCTCGAAAACATGGAGTGCGCTTACATGGTAACTTTGGTGCTATCCCCGCCAAATCGACCAATATTCTTTTGGACCCACTCTAGTGCGACATATTCTAGGGGCATTTAGATCAGCTTGCACAGAAGTGCGCTAAAAAGCTTACGATCTATGAGTCCTACATTCCCATTGCCAGCCTCTTGTACTTCTTTGCTGGCAAGAAATCCCCAAGCTAATAATTTGAAAAAAGTGTTAGACTTTATTTTCACCGTTGTCGTAAGAAAGGACTGACCGGACACTCTAAAAACACCATAGATCAACTATGAGCAGTCGATGTCAGTCAATGACGTACCTGTAATTCATGGCAGCGTAAATAATGGGCTGACCAAGCTCCATAGACCTGTTGACTACTCTGGTTGCCTGTTCATCGTAACTAATCATAGCATTAGAGGGTAAAGGTATCGCTGTGAAAGGAAGTACGCCGCCTACCCTTGAGCATTCCCCCGTTCAAAACCGCCTAGTATAGGAACTATTAGTTTACAAAATCAGCGCAAGACGGTATATATATTTACCTCCAAATATCCACTATTGATAGTAGTTAAGTGACTAGAAACCGATAATGACGCAAATGGCTTACTACGAGAACGGGAAGCTTCGCGTCTGCCGAGGCGTTGCTAGGTTTTATGACGTTGATAGTAAGGCCTGCATTTTCGGCTTTATGATTTACAAATTGTGAAGAGCTTCAGAATAAAAACTCACAGTCTTCGCTCTCTGGTATCGCTGTAGAGGTTGAGCGATTTCTCCTAGCGTCGTCGAGCAGTGGGATCGAGAAGTTGAAGATGTCGGTGAATTGGATCGGGGGTTCTATCGTTTGTTGAGGACAAGATGCCCCATAGGATGTCGCGTTTATTGACCCATTGTACGTAGAAATAGCTTGAGGAGGACGGAATCGTAAATCACCGACTCTTGAAATTGCCATATTTCAGTATTTGAGATGGAAGTAGAACCGCACAACTCACGGCGGCGCAGCAAAGGGAATGCCGAGAAATTTCGACAATGCACCCTGACTAACGCCAGTAATGGTAGCAGAGTCAAGAGTTACCGCAGTGGGCGAAGAGGGATCTCGCTCGAACAGCGAGCAGAAAATCAAAGGAGCCTGCGCTATGAGCAGCAATAAGAGTTTCATGATCAGCAGCTTTAGCCGAGTTCAAAAATATGACACAGTTCCAGGCTTTTGTAGGCTGCCGGAGGACGATCGAATCTGTTCATTCTGAGCAGTGACGGAGGCGCCAAAGTAATGACACGGCAAGGTCTGAGACAGCACCGCGGGACGCCGAGTTTTACGTGGAGCCGACTCAATATTACCTTGGCGGTTTGTGTTGCGGCTGGATCTTGCGAAGACTGGCAGTAGTAAGATGCGAAAAGTGCTTTACGCGTCTATAGGTACAATGTGCTACGTAGGTGCGATTGTAAGAGTGAAAGGCGCGTGAGTGAACGCGCCATTATGACGAGAGTCAATAAACGCAAATAGGGCTGCTCTCACGAGTCTTCTGTTCTAACTTCCATGTTCCCTCAACATTTTAATTTCTAGCACAAGAAACTGGACTGACTGGAGATGATCTCTTCCACAATACTTTACACAAATCAGACCTACTTAAAAATCAATTACTAACGAATTCTGAACGAAGTCAATTTAGGACAGACAAGTGCAAATCTTTTCGCCAAATCCTTTGGTGGGGGATGAAGTCGTGCAAAGCCACCAGGACACCAAAACTCGAGGAACTCTAGTTCAGGCCATTGAAGAGTCAAGCAAAATTCGGCGAATGGAGGAAATAGAAGCGAGGGTGATAGGAGCAGGACCAAGGAGCGTAGGTAACCACAAGCATGCGAAACCAATGGTTTGAACACTGCCCATGTCTTCATGGAGTTAAGGCCAACTGTAAGACTCACTGAAACTGCCTGGACTCGACCCATTCCAATGAGATTCTCCATGAATTCTTCAATGACTTGAGTGTCCATGAGGGCTTCCTCGGCTGAATCTACCCGAGTGTCTACTTCTAGCACAATCTCCTTCAAGTTTGGGGCATGTACTCTTCGAAATAGTCCACTGACGTTTGGTGTCGATCCGACCACTGCTAGCTTTGAAATTTTTGAAAAGGTAACGACTTCATTGGATTGTGCTCCATGAGGAAAAAGCTTCGCGCGCTTTGCGAGGAGGAGCGTAAGACTCGATAAAGTTGTTATCCCAGAACATTTCCGTAGAAAATCGCCATCTAGTGACCTGTTTAAAGGAATATTGAGAGTAAGGTCGCTGAGTCGGCGGAATTTGACCACACTATTGAGGGTGAGGTGGGTAATCCGTCTCGAGACAGCTAAGGTATTGACGTCTGCCGCCTTTAGTGACAATGTTTCAAGGAACTGTGCCCCGCGGTCTTCATTCCATGGGGTGATCCCATAAACTTGCAAGGTCGTGAGTGATGAGAGGGCTAGAAGGTCAATGCAACTTGTATCAATCCCCGACTTCAGTTCGATCGATGGTACGAATAAGTGAGTGAGAGTAGGAATTAGACCATGAGGGCGGAGGATTGCAAGAACCTGATAAATAAAAGTCGGTAATGGACTCTGGGCATGATGTAGGGGTTCAAGGCGTAGGCGTCGAATACGTCGAGCGTATTGGTCAACTCTACGAAGATGGCTATCCAATATGGCACTATTCACCGTCTAAACAACACGATTCGTGTGGTGTCAGTGTCATCATCGGATCGATATCCACGACAAGACTTACGTACTCGCCCAAAATCTTTACAAGTGTTGGAAGAACCTTGACAAGTGGGGCCAGCGAATCCATCGACCGCCACAAGATGTTCATCGCAGGATGGACGAAAGCCTTGCAGGTCAAAGCTGCATTGAGAAGCTGATGTCCCGTTCTTTTGCTTACTCCCCACTTCGTAGACGACGCATTTGATTCGACTTCAAAAAGGGAGAAGATGTTCTCAAGGAGGTCAAAGTCCTGTAATACTGCGTTCTGGCCAACGTACGAAACCGTCGTAGATTGAGTGTGGGAGGACATCGAGATATCAATGGTGTCAGAGTCAGCTATTTGTCGTTTGCTATTGACACTGGTACTGGGGGTCGTAGCAAAGCATCAGATATGCGACGATAAGAGTCAAGGACCCTACGACAATAGGTGGGGAAAGAGATTGAAATGACGTTTCTAGCGCGTGACCACCCTATTTGCGTCCCATCGAGTAAAAAGGCGTCTTCCAGGGCCGGCGTACGTCGAGTGAGTGAAAATAAAAGCTTGGAACAAACGCACACCTCCTAATTACTCATCGTCTCCGGAACATCGAATCTTTTGAAAAGCCATCGAACGAGATCATACCGCACGGCCAGATCACTTGTCAAAACAGGGCACAGTCCTAAGTACGACATGGAACACACGATGGATCAACCTTACGAGGAACCGCAAGGCAGGAACGGTGAAGGATTGTGAAAGAGCGGCGTGTATTCGGGCTGGCCGTCCTTGTTCAAGTTCGTGCTGGAGTAGGTTCAAGTCGCCAGTGTTGTGGAATGGAAGAACGAGAACGTGGACACACTCGGTAATTTTTTGAAGCACCAGCCTTTTGGCGCTCGGAATAAGGCAATGAAAGAGCCTCGAGATGGCTCGCAGTGATATAAAGTCAAGGACGTATGTCCTTGCATAGGTCAAAAAGAAAACTGACTGAGAAGTATTGAATGTTTGAAAAAAACCAAACAGTTCGATACGTCGGCTTAGATGAATAAATATTTTACTTGCTCCTTGGGAGCAGGTGCAATCTTCTCTGGACGAATGATACGAAAGGACGCGAGGCTGACCAAGATATTTGAATTCCAAGTATATTGTCCTCGTCAAATACCTAGTTTTGGAGACATTGTAACTTCCTGTTAAATAATGGGAGCATACGAGGAGACATACCTGCATCTCATAACCGTGCAGGCAGCGTAATAGGAAACTGCCCATGACAGAAGAACGGGAATTATTTTCTGGCATGATGCCCATGTACGAACGCCCGCGTTCGTCAGAAAGTAAAATTGAACTTGTCACATGTCACATATCAGCTCATGAATCATGATTTCGTGACATTTCGTGTTTGCCCCTGACCTCATACCTGTTCGAACCCTCGCATCCGAAAGTCATTACCAATGATAGAGTCAGAAAATGACAGTAAGATTCCATTTTTTGTTACTGTCACTATGCGATATTGATGTGATTCTTTCTTTCTTGGAATTTGAAGCCGCCAGGTGCATAGCTTGTGGTCATCCTGACTCATATGTCCGTCTCCAGCCCTACCACCAATGCAAAAGGCTGGATGGAACACCCTGCGCCACCTGTTATCGGATAGAGCACCTAGAATCAAAGATAACGGAAGCAAGGCGCGTTCTGGACGAGTTGGTTAGGCAGCATCGAGAGTCAAAAACCCAGAGAAATCACACCCACGACTCCATTACCAGCAAACTATCCCCGGAAGTCATTTCTTGCATCTTTCAGTTCTATTCTCCTTGCGTGCAGCCCGAAATTTCGCGTGATTTTGATATGCCCAGCAACAAGGATGCCGATTCACCGTTGACTTTAGGAGCAGTTTGCAGATCCTGGAGGATCATTGCATGGTCGACACCCAGCCTCTGGACCTCCATCTCGGTTTGTGTCAACAACCCAAATCTACCAAACCTCAGTGATCTCGCTTGTCAATGGCTGGCTAGATCAGGCAGCCTCCCACTGTCAATTCATATTTTTGCGTCCCTCGATAAACTGAAGGACGACTGGCATGATGAGGATTTGTTTCTCGACCACTTTGACCCATTTTTTGAGTTGGTCAACCGGCAGTCAAGCCGTTGGCACAAACTAGATCTTGCCTTGCCCGCCGCCCTGCTCTCCGAGTTTTGTGGTGACCCACATTCCCATTCTCCTTTACAAACCCTACGTCTATGTCCCATCTCTGAGTGGTGGCCTGGACCCCCAGGTCACTTTTCTATGACGAATTCAACACCAAGCCCTTATAATGTTTATCTATCCCAACTTTCCCTCGATGGAGTTGTTATTGATTGGCGTGGTGTTGTGGAAGTCCATATAGATTCCTTTGCAGTTGATGAATGCCTCGAACTTCTCAAAAGGGCTCCACAGTTGAGACATTGCAAGTTTTCCCAGTTATTCAAACACGGTGACCAGGTGCCTAAAGACACTAATATTAATCATCTGCTCCATACTCTTGACATTGGACACACGAGCATAGAACCTCTATCCTTGCTTTGTGACAAACTCAGCTTGCCGGAGTTGAGCAAATTCGCCTTTACAACCAAGGGCCGGTTGCCAATTCACACCCTTGAATCCTTATTCAAGCGCACCCCTTGCCCTTTGGAGGAATTGAGAATCATGGACGCAATATTCGATTGTGTGGGGATTGTAAAACTACTACGAGCGACTCCTTCAATTTCGCGGCTGGATCTCCTCCCAGCACCGGAATGTAATTTCTCCTCAAGTCAATTTTTTGAACTCCTCTCGGATTCTTCTATCGCAAGACAAGAGGGGGAGCAGGAAGATTTAGACAAACTCCTTCCAAATCTCCAAACCTTTAGGTATCGTGTTGGATGCAAAATTTCATGGGATCATGTGCCCAATGTTTTTGGCCCACTGTCTGAGCTCGACAATCCTTCTCGACGACCACTGAAGGCTTTCTACATACATTTGGACAGGGACAGATTCTTTGATGTGCCGACGATCGAAAAGAACATAGTTTCTCGTATCCTGGACATCCAAGAGGCGGGATTAGACTTGCTGATAGGAAATCCAAGTGAAAGACTAGATTTGATTCAGGTTTCGCTCGAATACCATGGCATGGTCATCAATAATGAAGGTAAGTTAACCTTGCCACATGAGGTTGAATAGCATGTACATGGTCGGATCTTAATTATATAACAAAGTTTATTCAAGCTCCTGCTGGCCAAACAATCGAGAGCACTCGCCTGCTCCATTAGCCCATGCACCCGCCTACTCAGGCTGCCGCTCTTGCCTGACAGTCAAAGTCTTCAGCTCAGGAGTGTCCAAATCAGCTGCTCCATCGCCTCGTACGCTCTTTCCTGCTTGCGCGCCTTGCCAAGCTCGTTCTCCAGCTCCACAATCGTGTCCGCTTGCTTCTTCACCGCCTCCAGCCGGCGTTCCATCAGTTCAATCATGACGGTCGACTCCTGGATAGTCTGGTCCTTCGTGCGAAGAGTGGCCTGAATCTCATCGTTTATACAGGAGACTTTCCGCTCGGCTTCAACGTCGATCGCAAGGGCAGCTTTGATCTCTGCAATTCGGGCATCAGTGACTATGTAAGGGATCAGTAGTCATTTCTAAGGCAAATTCAGCAAATAATTCACTTTTGACCACGTTCTCCGACTTGGAAAAAGGCTGAACAAGCTTGCTCTCCTCAATTAAGTGGGCGACAGAATCACCAACTGCGAAAAGGCGACTTTGATGACTGCACTTTCTTCAGGTAGGGCATGATTATTGTGCGAGCTGGGGTGCATTGTATCAGACAGGGAAGAGTGGCGGGGGAAAAAGACGCACTGAGATACCAAAATTGACGAGTTTGGCGACATAGTTGCTCAGAGCCTTCATTTGAGGAATAAGATGTGGTTTGACAGCTGCAGAGTCCTGTGCGAGGTCCTCAAGTCTCCTTATCATTTTTGTGCCTTCTTCAACGATCAGTGAACCCTTCCCAATATAAATGCGATACAAATTTTGATACTGGGCGTCGGTATAGATGAATATTTACGTGTTCCGTAGGGGTAGGTGTAATCTTCTCTGGAAGTCCCATGACACGAGGGGACACGAGACTTATTGGCGGATATATTTTCCTTGTCGGCCATCTAGTTTCGAAATTATCATGACTTCCTGGTACATAAATGATGGGAACATACAAGAAGGCTTTGCCTGCAACTCTCATAAGTAGCGAAACTGGAAGACCAGTATTATGCCCATGAAAAGAGATATATTTTCTAGCATTGTGCTGAAAGGTCGACACTATGGCCATTTGAAACAGGTTGACACTGCAGGTACATCGCCAAACCATCTCTTGACGCAGATGGCATTTCTTCACCGTGTCAATTGCACAAGAATCAAAGATCACACACCGCAGCGACAGATTGGCATCGTGTCCTGACTCATTTTAAACTTTGCTCCTCCTCTCGCTACTCGCTACTACGAGTACAGCCACGCAATTGCTCTCTTAAAATTTGAATCAGCAGCAGTAGGAATCACTAGTCTCCTGTCGGGTAGGAACGTCCAGATTGTCGTGACACCCTCGTTGCAATATGTGCACGGCTGCAAAGAACCTGATAATGTGAATAGCGCGGATAAACCGTGGATGCAGGCGTATTTGTTTTCCTACCGATGCATGTTAAAGAACAGATCTAGAAGAACGTCATGTCACAGATCATGATTCCCACGACCTTTGTGGGTCTTAGGGCTCGTCGCGTTTCCTTTTTAGTGGATTTTACAATTTGAACGGCATATCTCGTGATCCATCCCTTGCCGAGACAACACCACTAATCCATCCCAAACCTTCACCGTGACGATATTGAACATAACCCCCTCAAAGAACATCCCTGTTTCCTGTTTCTGCATATTGCTGTCCTTCACTTTCCTCAGTCCCCCACTCTTTTCCCTGAATTTAACCCCAGTCTTCACATCCCGCTGTATTTCCTGCACATTTTTAGAGGAAAGCCGCGATGATCTTGCACTCACAACCGAACTCACTTTCCCTTGTTTCCAAATTGTCCACATGAGTTTCGTCCTTTGCCGTCCTGGGCTCCTCGCTCTTCCGCTTGAATTGTCGCATTTCTCGCTTATTCAAATCGTCGATTCGTTCTCATTCCACAATCGACCTGTGTCTCACAGCCTACTGCAATGATCTTTCCTTTCAACTGAACTCGCTGTCATCTCACCCGAAAATTCAAATCAATCAGACTTTATCTGCGGACCAAGAACTAACTGTCACCAATTTGAATGTCGTTCAATACGAAAATGTTATAATATTATTAATGAAAATATCTTTTTGAGCTACCCATATCGCCTGCTAGAGCATGTATGAAACGCGCATCTTCATTCGGTGCTGACCAGAATATATCGGTTCGTCAGTCATTTACCTATACTGCACTTTGCACGAAAACTGAAAGGGAGTGGGCCTTGCCGAGCGCGACCGGCGCTGCGTGGTCTCCCGTCTCGGTGGTACTCCGCGTGGCCTCCTACCGTCTTCGAACATATCTAATCGTACGGCGCTGTCTATTTATTGCGAGCGAAGCGAGCAATCATTGACTAGGGGCTGAGTGGGGATGTAAACAAAGACAAACTTTAAGCGCGCAAATTCTATCAGTAACTTTCTTGAAGGGCCTATATCTCTCCACAACTTTCACATTCCCTCTTGAAATTGTAGTATTGGGTAGAGAACTGTACTTTGTACGATATTCTGCAAAAAAAAATCGAGAAATTTCGCCCTCATGTGCTGCCAGGAGGATATTGGAGCAATTCCGACATCACCCGGTAACCTAGGTCGAACTTGCCCGGCCTACACTCAGCACTTGTGGTACGTGTATTACAGTGTAAGTATTTTCATACTCAAGTATCATGATATATATTGACTTTTGAAACTGTGATGTGCAATTGCCAGGCGACTAGCATGGCGAAGCGAGCCCCCCCGCAGATTGCGGGTACGTAATACTACACTCACCCACTATTATGGTCTCCGTGGATGGGCTGATGGTGCGGAGTTGTTGAACTCCTTGAATGCATCCACATGTATTCCCGGACGTGTCTATGTCTCCAAATGGAGGACTGGCGTCTCTCGACTTCGCTCAGCAAATTTCCCTCTGAGTGTTAAGCTCATTCTCAGCAATTTCGTCCGAGGTCTCCCGCTTGTGGCCGCCTTCCATACCCTGCGGGCTGGTCTATCTGAACGTGTTGCTCTTTCGGATGACCAGGATCCCGTCCTGTCATCTGACCACACTTCGACCCTTCAGAGCTTCAGCAAAGCCATCAACGATGGAACGAGAAACTGAGGGCAAGATTTCATTTTGTTTGCTATATACTGTTAGTTTTCGATATTGATGTGGTGGTTTCCTTCTTAGATCTTGAAGCCGCCAGGTGTATTGCTTGTGGTCATCCTGACTCATATGTCCGTCTCCAGCCCCCACCAATGCAAAAGGCTGGATGGAACAACACCCTGCACCGCCTGTTATCGGATAGAGCACCTAGAATCAAAGATAATAGAAGCAAGGCGCGTTCTGGACGACTTGGTCATGCAGCATCGAGAGTCAAAAACCCAGAGAAATCACACCCACGACTCCATTACCAGCAAACTATCCCCAGAAGTCATTTCTTGCATCTTTCAGTTCTATTCCCCTAGTGTGCAGCACAAAAATTTGCATGATTTCGATATGCCCAGAAACAAGGACGTCGATTCACCATTAACTTTAGGAGCAGTTTGCAGATCCTGGAGGAACATTGCATGGTCGACACCCAGCCTTTGGACCTCCATCTCGGTTTGTGTCAACAACCCAAATCTACCAAACCTGAGCGATCTCGCTTGTCAGTGGCTGGCTAGATCAGGCAGCCTTCCCTTGTCTATTCACATTTTTTCATCCCTCGATAGACTGAAGGACGACTGGCATAATGAAGACTTGTTTCTGAACCACTTCGACACATTTTTCGGATTGATCAACCAGCAGTCAAGTCGCTGGCACGAACTAGATCTTGCCTTGCCCACCTTCCTTCTCTCCGTGTTTTGTGGCGATCCACAATCCCATTCTCCTTTACAAACCCTCCGGATACGTACCGTCTCTGAAGAGGAACCGCCAGGTCAATTTTCTATGAAGCATTCAATGCCGAGCCCTTATAGTGTTTATTTATCCGAGATTTTCCTCGATGAAGTTGTTATAGATTGGAGCAATGTCGGGGAAGTTCATATAGCTGGCTTTAGAATTAACGAATGCCTTGAACTTCTCGAAATGGCTCCGCAATTGAGATATTGCAGGTTTCCCCACTTATACATCGACGTTAACCAAGGACCCACAGATCACATTATTCATCAACACCTCCATACTCTTGACATTGGCTTTGCAAGGGTAGAACCTTTGTCATTGCTTTGTAACAGCCTCAGCTTGCCAGAGTTATGCAAGTTCGCCGTTACAACCAAGGGTAGTAGGTTGCCAATTGACACCCTTGAATCCTTTTCAACCGCTCCTCTTGCCCTTTGGAGGAATTGAAAATCACGGATGCAATATTCGATTCTGTGGGCATTATAAACCTTTTACGAGCAACTCCTTCAATTTCACGGCTGGAACTCCTGCCGGCACTGGGATGTAACTTCTCCTCGAGCCGGTTTTTTAAACACTTGCCGATTCTTCTATTGCAAGAAAAGAGGACGGGCAAGAAGACTTCCTCCCAAATCTCCAAACTTTCAAGTTTCATGTCGGAAAGGAAATTTCATGGGATCATGTACCTGATGTTTTTGGACCTTTGTCTGAGCTCAACAAGCCTTGTCGACGACCCTTGAAGGCTTTTCACATACATTTGAACCAGCGCAGATTCTCTGATGAGCCAAAAATCGAAAGGAACATAGTTGCTCGCATCCTTGGCATCCTAGATGTGGGATTAGACCTGCAGATAGGAGATCCAAGTGAAGGGCTGGATTTCATTCAGGCCTCAATGAATTATCATGGCATGGTCTTTGATAGTGAAAGCACGTTAACATTGCCGTATGAGGTTGAATAGTGGCATGTACACAGTTGGAATTATATAACACAGTTTATCCAAGATCCCGATTTTGAACTGGCAAACAATCAGCCAGGACATGTCGTCAGTTATACAGTTCGTTCATTAAGGGGTATACGTATTTACCATCAGTCAAAAGATTAGAAAAAAGTGTTATGAAGTAATTCTACTGTGTGCACACCCTAAAGTCATACCGAAAGTCATGGTCAGCCAAAACAAAATAAAAAGATCACCAGCAACTGAACCACTCATAAACTTGCCCCCAAAGCACTCGCCCGCTCCATCAGCCCATGCACCCGCCTACTCAGTCTCTCCCCCTGCATCTTACGCTCCAACACCTGTTGCGCCGGCATCTTCTTCCGTGGCATCCACACCTTGCCGCTCTTCGCCTCGGCCCTCCTCGCATTCAACTCCGACAGGTCAACTACCCGCGGCGCGGAGGAGTACCTCATGACGTCGCGGTACAATTTTTTTGTTTCTGTTGACAGCGAGAAAAGCGTCGGCGGGCTGCGTGGTTCGTCGCTGTCGCTATCGCCTGCAGTTGGATCCGACTCTGAGTCAGAGGTGTCGGAGTTGCCGGATGCAACGAGCGGCGGTGTGGGGATGCGAGGTGTGGGGAGGACAATGGGCGGAAGGGCTTCAATTTCGCGTAAGAGGTCGTGTCCTTTAAGATACGAGTTTTCAGTGCGCAGGAAACGCACAGTACCCCGCAGGGCTTCAATCTAGATTGAAAAAAGGATCAGTTGGCATTGTATCCAAAAAAGCTAGCAAACGAACCTGTTCCAATAGATGCGATGTCTCCAGACTTCCCTCAATTGGCACATTCTCAGGCTCAACTGGCTGTGGTCCCGCAACTACAACCATAACCATAAGCAATTCATCCAACAAAAAAACAATGAGATACTCACCCTGCCGCTCTTGCCCGACAGTCATAGTCTTCAGCTTGGCATTATCCTGTTCAAGAGTATCCAAATCTGCTTGCAGCTGCTCCATAGCCTCCTCGTACGCTCTTTCCTGCTTGCGTGCCTTGCCAAGCTCGTTCTCCAGCTCCACAATCGTGTCCGCTTGCTTCTTCACCGCCTCCAGCCGGCGTTCCATCAGTTCAATCTTGACGGTCGATTCCTGGATCGTCTGGTCTTTCGTGCGGAGAGTCCGTGCGAGGGCTTGAATCTCATCGTTTAGAGAAGAGACTTTCCGCTCGGCTTCGACGTTGATCGCAAGGGCTGCTTTGATCTCTGCAATTCGGGTCACCCATGGTGCAGTACCAGTGACTATGTAAGGGACCAGTAATCAATACTTTCGTTTCTGAGGCATAATCAACAAATAACTCACTCTTGAGCACGTTCTCCAACTCGGAAAGGGGCTGAACAAGCTTGCTGCTCTCTTCAATTAAGTGGGCGACAAAATCACCAACTGCGTCCCATGGTGATGCACCAGGCTTCATATCCGGCGCCACAGTCGACGCGGCAGACTGCTTCACGACGCCGAGGATGGCGGTCAGCTGGAAGGGCGACTTCGATGACCGCACATCTTTTAGGTGGGGCATGATTTGTTGGGCGAGCTGGGGTGCATTGTATCAGACAGGGAAGAGGGGCTGAGATAAAGACGCACTGAGATACCAAAATTGACAAGTTCAGCGACATAATTGCTCAGAGCCTTCATTTGAGGAATAAGATGTGGTTTGACAGCTGCAGAGTCCTGTGAGAGGTCATCAAGTCTCTTGATCATTTTCCTGCCATCATCAACGATTAGCAAGCCCTTCCCAACACAGATCTGACGCAGGAGGCATTCTCACCTTGACAATGTCTTCGCACTCTTGCACCGACTCAATAGGGCTCCAAGAGGATCAAACAGCTCCTGCTCGATATCGTAACCACCCATATCAAGCACAATATCTGCAAAGTGCAAGGTTAATCTCCGCTGCAATAGGAATCAAAAATGGTTGACGAAGAAATACACACCCTCCTCTTTGACAAGTGTTGCCACTGAAGTCCGCGCCAGACTCACAGAAGCGGCAAACATGTCTAGGTCATGATCAAATGCCATAACATAACCTAACTCGCGCTCTACCAGGTCCGTCTCGAACCCGTTAAAGTACGTCTCCGCGAGGTGGTCGAACTGTGCTTGAATCCTAAAGATGAGGGTCAGAGACCGTTGCAAAGAAGCCGAACTCGACCAAGAAGCCAGACGTACTTGACGACATCACTAACACACTCCATATCCCTAAACTCGTCCCTTCTGAGCAAGTCGATATGCATATCGACACGTTTCTCCAGTGGAGCGATCTCGGGGTACAGTCGGCCAATGTTGAGGAACGTCTCAACGTCGCAGCGCCTGAGGACGGCGACGAAACGTTTGCAGAGTGTCGAGAGTCCAGAAATTCTGCTACGCATCTATGGTTCATATTTGTGTTAGATATAGGACGAAGGCAAAAAAATATGAAAAGTTTACCTCACAAACACCAACCAACACCTCCGACACATCAGCGTTGAGGGCCTCTGGAAGATTATGGATCTGCGCCACGACGTTATTGATCAAATCCGCCTTGTACGCCATGCGCCGGAAGAACAGGTAGCAGCTTGTCGCGTCACTGTCCGACTCCACGTACAATTGCGGGAGGTAGGGCTGCATTCAAAAAGAAGACAGAAAAAATATTAAGTTGTGCCGCAGAAGCACAGACCGGACGAAAAACGTACCTGCACAATACCCAAAAGCTCCCGACACTCCTTCGCCTCAAGACTCTTTACCTCAAGGTCAATCGTCCGTGCCTGATTCTTCTGTGCGGAGGACTGCAGCTTAAGGTTGAGCGACATGACGTTCGCGGCCTGCGACACGGCTGAGGCCGACTCGGATTGTGCAGTTTGGGTTTCTGTGCGCAGGTGATCGAGGTCGCTGTTGGGGATGACATAAGACAAAAGTAATGTCAAGGAAATTTTAAACATACTTCTGCAGTTGCATGACCAGCTCGCGGAACTGGCCGATCGTGTTTTCGTAGTCGAGGCATGTCTCTTCGAGTGCGTCAATTTTTCGAACGTGTTCACGAAGCTGGGTGTCCTTGGCCTCTAATAGTAGATAAATGTTATTTTCCTTTCATTTAAAAAGCAGAAGGGTAGGCGAAAATGACGAACCAAGGTCCTCATGCAAAGCTTTCTCCGTCTCTACATGGTTTTCCTCCAACTCGTCCGAGAGTTCTTTGAGTGCCTCGAGGTCTTCGATCGTTATTCGCATTTCCTCGATTTTCTGAAAACAGTAAAAAATTTAGAAAAATTCCAACACCGACACAATATGGCCGTTTATAATTACCTCGCCAAGCATCAAATTCCGCTCCGTCAATCGAACGAGCATGTCCTCAGCTCCGAGGGCATCATCTAGCTGTAGCTTGAGATCCTCGATCTGGACCTCGGCATTGGCTAGCTTGATCAAACTTTCGTCGTACGAAGCTGCAGCAAGAGAAGAGAAATGATTAGATGTTTACTTCAATAAATGCAAGACAGGTATGGACCTTGTAATCCTTCAACATTAGAAATGTCTTTCTCCATCTCGGATATACGTCGTCGTTGATCTTGTTCGGATTCCTGGGTCAAGTCACGTAGTCTGATTGTCAGGGAGGGAAAGTCAACCTTCGAGCCAGATGAAAGAAAGACGAAGGACTAACTTGATGAGAGCTTCCTTTAACCGCTCGTTCTGCTTCTCGAGCTGAATGAAAGCTAATGAATCTTTCGCAGGTGTATCCCCTGCTTCGTGACCCTCTAAAGCATGATTAGGACATAATCCAACGCAACATAACAGCAAAACAAAATTCCAACACACCTTCCTTCAGCACATCGACCTCCACTTCCAGAATCGCCAGCCGCTCTTTCACGTCCTCTAGTTCCGACTCCGCCAACTCTGCCCTTTCCTCCGCTACCTCCTTATCCAGCATCACCATCTCTAGCTGCTCCTGCGCATCGATCACCCTGCTTTCCGCCAACTGAGAGAGCTGCTGAGAGTCTGCGAGCTCGCGCTTCGTCGCGATGAGGTCGGTCTGCAAGGACGTGAGCTTGGCTTGCAGCTTGGGGCGGAGGGCGACGAAGGACTCGGCTTCAGACAAACGTGTTTCGAGCTCACGCACGTGTCGCGCGTCGTCGGCGCGTTTGGCTTCGAGTACGCGGATCTTGGCATTTAACTGTTGAAGCTCTTGGTCGTCGTGCGGTGCGGGTGGGGGTGGTAGCGGAACTGTCTAGGAGGCTGGTTAGAGGAACGTATATAAAAGTTTAGGGAGAACATACTGGTGTTGGAGGTGGCGGAGGAGAATGAATGAGACGAGATGGCGGTCTTGGAGTTTGTTGCTGTAGCGGTGGTTGGCTGAGGGGTGACGAGGTACGCTTCACGGTAAAAGAGCCAGAAGATGAGGATGGTTTGATAGGTGAGGTGGATCCATTTCGCGAAATTGGGCCTGGAGAAGTCGGTACCTCTTGCAGAGGCAGTGAAGGGCGTGTGATGAGCGACTTCCGAGGCTGGAGAGACAGAGTTGAGGAGGGTTTAGTAGGTGAAGGAGGACCAGGTGGTGAATGTTTTGACGTCGAGATAGTTACACGAGCGAGAGGTGGTGGAACAGCCGCTGAGGTCGAGGGTTTTGCGGGGCTTGCGGAACGGGTAGAGGCATTAGATCCACTCGAAGAGGGTGCAGTTTTGAAGGAGTTGGTGCGCAGCAGACTGGCACTCGGCGTCCGCTGGTGGCCGGCGGTTGGTCGCGTCGTCGTCGGTGGTACCGATGTTGCTGGCGACGGTTTCTAAATGTTCAATAAAATAAGACTCAGAAAAAGATAGAAAACGAGCCCAACGACGTACGCGATCCAGCTCTGAGCCGTCAACACTCTTGATCTGGCTAGGCCTCACAAAGACGCCATACCCAGGTTTGCAGCGAAAGTAGGAAGTTCCTTCGACAGAGCCGTCGTTCTTTCCATTTGGCTCGAATAGCTCAATGCCGACCCATTTTCCGGTCGGGCTGAACGAGGTGCTTCCAAAGAATCTGACGACGCCGCGCCCTTGCGGTACGGTGACGAGCGCGCCTAAGGAGACCCCCGGATTCGTCGACATGATTGAGAAAAGTCAGCTCTAATTAATATCTCGAGGAAACAAGGCCATAGAGAGGAGAATAGATTAGCTTGCACAATAGGTGAGGCTCACAGACGGTGACAGTTCTTTCCAAAAGCAGATGATATTTGGACTTCAACGGCATTTCGGCGTGTCACGTTTTTCTTGAGGCTCAACAGGGGTTCATCGAGAGTTGTTCGTTCTCGACGCTTGCCAGTAAGTAGATAGTAATTACGACGCGATTTAATGCTGATTTACGTGTCAAATGTGCATTGAAAGTATAAAATCGTGGTTGTACGGTGATGCACCGCGCTTGCGGTGACTTTATCTTGGTTTAAATTGCCATATATGCCCTTCGGATCACAAAATAGTTTGCACCTGAGGTATTTTGCATCCCACCAGAATACTGGGTGACTTTCCGCAAGGTTTTTCTATAAATTAACTTGAACAACACACAGTGTATAATTTATTATAAACTTGTGTTAAACTCTAGGGGTTTAGTTTCAATTTATTGACTTGAACTCCACCCCTTGTCCAATGCTCATTGCCAGCAATGAAATCGCTTCGGACGACCTTTCCACGTAACTTAACATGGCCGTTTACTTCTACCTTAACATAGACTCCCTCCACCCTCCCGTCGTAAAATGCAGACTGCTGTTGAATCATTTGCCGCAGCTCTGTATCCGTCGGCATGTCACCTTGGCGTACTAAGGGAGCAGAAGTAATCGTCGTTCCCTCTAACAGGGAGTGAAGAGTTTTTGTGTCAGCCCATGTCCCTGTACTCCGATCGAACAGGTCGTATGCGATGAAATGATCCGGGAGTTGTGTGTAAGGAATTGAATGGGTAGCATACGTCCATTCTCCGTAAAGGATATAACGTTCCAGAAAGTGTGGGTCGCGGACAAGAACGCTCCGCAAGTCCTCTTCGTGGCGTTCGAGCCACAGTCCGAGTTTCTTGAACTGTTCGTGCGTAGCAGAGTTCACATAGTGAGACCGGTTCTGCACCAGAACATCTCCGGTGGAAGACAACGAAAAGCCCATGTTCGCGCCGTCAATCTTCTCCGTGATGACAACACACCCTTGCGTGGCAGCAGCAACACTCGCAAAGGAGGAAACGTCCGTGTGGACGTCGTCAGAGCTCGCTGCTCCTAGATTGATTAGATGAGGCGTTCTCGGGAATTTCAGAATTGTCAT
Source organism: Galerina sulciceps (assembly GCA_023014345.1). Lineage (NCBI taxonomy): Eukaryota > Fungi > Basidiomycota > Agaricomycetes > Agaricales > Galerinaceae > Galerina > Galerina sulciceps. The sequence goes on from JAEDXJ010000035.1 coordinate 921,753, forward strand.
CGGGGGCGATAAACGCAAAATGGCTCCTTGCGCTGCGGAGAACGACCGAATGGTGACAATCGCTTTGAAGCCCTCCTCCAAACTGGGCTTGACAAAGACCCGCTGCATTTGTTCCACCGCGTTTCGTACACGACTGCCTGGTGGTAGTGTCGGGTGTCCAGCTCGCATCTGCGCTCGGAAGGTGCACAGTTCCCGGTCGTAGTCAAACCAAATACAGACCGGCGAGACGCACCAATTCGATGCCAAAGCTAACCAGAATTTCCTATCGGACGCAGAGGTGTTGCACCTGTCCAGGAGAACTCGTTTACCTTTCTGTGGCGTGCGTCCAATCTCGGTTTCGCAGCAATCCCGGCTCCCTGATTCATCCTGCGAGATGTGGACCCATCTCGAGCTTTGTCTTGCCAACAAAGAGTTTGAGAACCAAGATTTACCGGACCCTGGAAGTCCTACTAGGACGAACAAATCAGCTTCGCCATCTAGCACACCTTCGATTTCAAGTGGCGTAGGTGGGGGCTCTGAAGGAAGGTCAGGGTACACCGACTGCCGTTTCCATATGGTGCTGCACCATTTCGACACGAAAGCCTCCTGCTGCTTTGTTTCCAGACTTCCGGGACGTAAAGCTCGCAACGATGAGATAGCTTCTGCCGCTGTGAACTCAGGGTGTCCTTGGTCTTCCCGGGGCTTGTTGAAGCCAAAGGCAGCGATGTAGCAAGCGGCAACGGTCCCTGCTCGCCCTTTCCCACCGCCGCAATGGACCAACAAAGGGAGTTTCTGTACGTCTTTGAAAAGGCTGATAATAAGGTCCATCTGCTCGATAGATGGCGGATGAAAATTGGGAATGGGTAGGAAAGTGTTCGTGATGGATTTATTACGAAACCATGAATCTTGTAAAGGCGTTTCCTCTGTGAGGGTAAGCACGTGTCGAATGCCCAATGCTGCAGAGGCAAGTGCTGTTATATCATCTTCGTTTCTTGGGGTCGACATTATGGCGAGGTGATAAGGGATGAGCCAGCGGAAAAATCGTGGCAACTTATAGAAATTCTTTCCCAAGGAAGTAGATGGTGAAGGGACAAATAAGGACTGCCTTGACTCGAGCAGTAACGAAGGAGTTAGCTTCTGCTCGCCCACAGTTTCCTGTAAGGCTTGAGACCATGGCCTGAGTAGCAAGGAGGAAATGTCTTTCAAAGCCTCGACCTCGTCTGCCTCGTGCTCCAAAAAGACATGACCCCATTCTGTCTCTTTGGAACACTCAACAACTTTCTTTACGCAATATGTCCTGATTTTGTCTTCCGACGTCCGCTCGAACGTGTTGGCGTAGGATAGCATGGCCACCTTATACCGTTTCCCACCAAGAGCTGCATCTCCCAACCGAAGAAACCCCTTGTAAGACTGTGGGTCTAGATGGATAAAGTGTATGGAGTAGCCCTGGGCTTCTTCGTACAACCCAAAGACCTGCAGGGTGAACACGACATGATCCAAGATTCTGGGGCTGGAAGTTATCAGGTCTTGTCCGAGAAGTAGAGATGAAATGCCCCGGTCAATGTCGTGCTCGTCATGACCGGAAAGCAGGATATAAAAATGTTTTGGGGGAAGTCCAAATTGTTTTCGAAGTTGTTGGCCCGCTGCCCATATGATAACGACCCAACGGTCGTCTGACTGAGGTTTTCCACCAAGACCTGCTGAGAATATGTGACTGGTATCGGGCTCGAGGGTTCTAAGTTTTTGGACTTGGTCTGGAATAAAGTTGCGAATTTCATCTTGCGTGAACAAAATGATATGGTGAGGCGGCTCCGAGCCCAGTCGGTTGAAAGACGACTGTTGCACGAAGGCCGATGAACCCAACGTCGTGTTTGCCAATTCGTCAATGTCGTGCCCAACGAGAACGAGTTTTCCCCTGTAGTTTTGAAGAACAGCCATAATATTCAAGTCGGACAAGAGTTATTTGCGAAATGGATGGCCTTCAAGTGGGTCTTGGTCCTTGGAAACTTGACTGAGATGCCATTTTTCGAGTTGGTATCCGTTTTTATGGTTCGGTTTTTGGCCAGATGGGAGTCAAGATGTTTCGTGTTGAATCGAGCACGGAACCGACAAACAACAATCAGATTTCATGGACACCGCCCACACCAAAGTTCCGCACTGCAGCGATTCCTGATTATGCCGGACTTGAGCAGACACTCTGGTGCAAGTGCATGTGCATGAGCAAGTGCAAGTTGATGTTACGTGGCCAAGCTAATCACGATCGTGGCTTCTGCAGTGGCAAGTGCTCAAACCAAACCTGACCAGCAGAAACATCGTTTACCTGCCCTGGATTGCCAGCTCGGTCACCTCGGTGATCACTCGTCCCCACTTTAGTTGACTCCTCTGGGCGTTGATCTGACTCGTTAGCAACTGCCTTCCTCTAAATCCCTCATGAAGCTGTGCGAGCAAGATTGCAGAAGATTGCCCGAGTTGCTAATACCGTAAAATCGCCTCATACACGTGTCAAGAACCTGGACTAGCACTTAAGATGTTCAAGCATTGCATAACCCGGTACCCCCACAATCAAAGTAATACAAAAAAGGTTTTTTAAAAATACAAAAGCGGCACAGTGTTATTACAAGTTGGCTACAAGCTTCAAACTTCCCTCCTCAGAGCCAACCAAAGACACGATGCGCGCCTTTCTCCTCATCACCAAACATGTCTTTTGCCATATACATGCCTGGTTTCGACTGACCACGATGGTTTGCGTCACGGTGATAATTTATCCAAATTGGCGTGTAAATCTTCTTCAACCTGGATTCGGAGTCTTCCCTAATCAAGGTTGAGTTCTTCGACCCACGAAAGCTCTTGACTGGCTGAGGAGATTTTGGCATAGATACAGGTATGGGGCTGGGAGTGGAAGGGATCCACTCCAGGTTTGTTACTTCGTTTGTGAACATATCTCGAAGGCTGAACATAATTCGAGTAGTAGCAACCGAAGTCGTCGATAAAACAATGCTATTTACACCGCGGTTCATCAGCTGTAGTCATACAGTGAATAAATGACATACGGGGAGTATATTGCAGGAATATTGATCTGAAAAACATTGATGAGAGTGGAACATCTTAGTGACACGACAGTAGCACTCGCCTGGGGAATCTTACTGAGAAGTGATCCAATTGACGTCAAACCAATGGAGCCTGTTAAGAGGCATTGAGAGATTAAAATCCAATGAATAAAACGGAAAGGACTGAATGCGTACATAGCACGACGAAATAAAGGATGCCTCCACTGTGACAGAAGTTTGAATTAGTCAATACCTCATTGTCGTAGACTTTAGACGCTTTACTCTGCAAGAAGTCGGCGAAGGTTCATCTGCTTCGAGACGCGAGTATTCGTTATTGCTTGGCGGATAGTCATGATATAAAGACCAGTCTGTTTTGAAGGTTAGAAAATTAATACAAATAATGTTCGTCATCGCTACACGGTCACCTCGAGACAGCACAGTGGTAGGAGAGTAACTCACGTGCAATATCAACGAAGGCAAGTACAGACGCCAAAACCCAGGAGGACGCTTGGCGTGACATCCCGGACTCTGTTTGAAGGTGATGACTTGTAATCCGTGCATGGAGATCGACAGAAAAACGAGCGACGTAAAGACTGAAATGAGGAAGAAAAATATCAACGTAAATTGGACAATTCTCTCTCCAGGACAAAGGAACCAAATGCGTGTGATCAAGATAGCTACAAAGCCTGAGTAAGTCTAAGAAAGAAGGGTGCGAATGAGACGAGCCACCTTGGATTACAGTCATCCCAAGCAAATTCAGAAGAAAAAGGCTTTGAATCAGCGAGCTGCACCTAAAGAAGTACCAGATCAGATTGTGATATGCCAGAATTTATTCCAGGGAAAATAATCACAGCTGCAAGCAGTGGAATAGCTCATGAGTTGTCATAAATTGAGGTAATCAAATGCGATGCACCTACCTCAGCGGAGGGGTTTCTGATAGTATAGGCTGAAAATAAGTGAGGTTGGGACGGAAAATGAATTCCGATTGGCCTACTAGCTATGGAAACACTGGCATGCTATTTTTAGTGGGCGAGGCAGTTATGGTGGTAGGCATCGTACATGATAACGCAGGGTGGAAAATAACGGTTCTGAAAATGTAATGTTAGCCGATAACTGCATGAATTTCGTGCTACTCACGAAGAAAAACAAAGCTCGGGAGACTGAAATAGAACCCTTCCAGAAATGTTTTTGCTATTGAATCACGCCGGTCGTCGATCGTCAGTCAAGTGACTGAAAGAAGTGATTGGCCAGCGCACCTCGTCATCAAAAGTGATGAGGTACTCATAGACTTAACGGAACGCCACGTCAATAGAAACCCTAAAATTTGGTGGCGGACGTACTCATCCATGCAAATAAAGCGATAGTGATGGTTCTGGCAGCCTCTGCTCCAAGGATCGGATTCTTGAACAGCTCGAAAGTGGCATGACCAGAGGATAACATCCGATTCCTTAAAAAGATAGAAATTGGAGAACCGGAGGAGCGAAATCGCTGCACTGCAGCTCGCTGAGTGAAGGAAAGGAAAAGAGACGCGGGGAAGCCGAGAAGTTCGCGTCGACAACAAAAAGTCCGCGTCTATATATACCGCCTTGAAGTATGGTGGAAGTGAGCCACGATGGACGATGAGGTTTAATTAAGGACACGGCCTGGAAGCATCATTATTCGATGATCACACGCTGATAGCGACCGAGGCTAGTACAAGGTCCGTTGGTACCGTTTTCAGCAGATCCTTGAAATGAGATACTCACTTGTGAGAGGAGTCATGGCTATTGGGCTTGAACTAACTTGACGATAATCTGTAAAAGAAGAGAAAGAAACGATAGGGCTCAGAAACCTACGTCTAAGTGAGGGATTTGAGCGGCGTGAATTCAACCATTCGGCTTCAAACGACGACGAACAGACACAGCCAGTCATGTGAGATGCAACACATCGCTGATTCGGGCAATGTTACTCTAGCAACGCGATGGATCGGCGCTGGGGCTAGTTGCGAGAAAGATCCAAGAAGCAATTCAGACAAATGGTCATGGGCCATTTACTGAAATATGCCAAATGTTGATCAGAAATTTCCTGTGTATCTAGTCCGAGAGACCACCAACAGTTGGAGCATGAAGGAGGTGCAGCACTTCCACAGTCTTCCAAACTTTTGAATACAGTTTAAGGGCGAATAAAGGCGTAGCTGGTGTGTCCAGTTTACGGTGTCGACTGTCAAGGAAAAGAGATAAGGTCGCTTTGGTTTCGCTGGTTCAACTTGGCCTTCTATTGCAAACGTATGCAAATATTACGACTGGTCACTGGACCGGCGCTTAAAATTCTGTCCATTTCACCCCATTGAGGAACTAGCCCGCGTTGCGTATACGAATGATGTACAAAGCTCGCAAGGCAAAATCTACGAATATGCATTGACAAGTTGTTGTGGTCAGAGGTGACATCATTGGCCTTGTCATTGGCACCGCATATTTTGCTTGAAAAGTTGCGCCATGTATGATTCACAAACTGAATGAAACTCAATCAATGTATATGAAGGTAGAATCACAACCCCTCAAGGCTCTCAGACATTTGTTACTTCGACAATCTGACCATAATAATCGACGTCTCTTTCGCTCATCTCAGTCACATTCTGCTAAAATGTCAGCCAAAGATATCATTACAGCGTACTCAGTCGCCGTCCCCGAGAAACAAGAGCAAAACCTACCTGGTTTAGACAGTGCCATGTACCCTCACTTGGAGTACTCGAAGCTCGAAATTTGGGACGATGAAGGAAAACCCACCCTCTCCGAATACAAAGGAAGTGGGAAGTGCGTCTGAATCTCTCAATTCTAGGAATATAAGTAACATTAATTTTTGCAGACTAAAGGGAAAGACTGCAATAATTACAGGAGGAGATAGTGGGATTGGTAGAGCAGCTGCCATCATGTTCAGTCGCGAAGCGTGTTCTGGCATAACCATCACTCACCTACCTGAGGAGGCAGAAGACGCTAAAGATGCGAAAAAAATGATAGAAGATTCTGGTGCAAATTGCAACGTATTACCCGTTGACCTCATGGATGAGGCGGCCTGTAAAACTCTCGTCCAGGATCATCTCCAAAAATTTGGAAAATTGGACATTCTTGTCAATAATGCGTCGAAACAGATGTGAGTTATTCTGATCTACTTTTAAATCGAAAAAAAAAATCTTACATTTTAGCTAGAATGTGCAAGTCATTTGAAGATATCGATCTCAAAAATGTGGAGAGTACATTCCGCTCCAATATTCTCCAGATGTTCGCAGTCACCAAGTTTGCACTACCTTATCTCAAACGTGGATCAAGCATTATCAATACCACGTCCGTCACAGCTTACAGAGGATCGGCTGGTCTAGGTAGGCTTCATGTCTCTGAGTCAATCTCTTCTAATTCCAAACTACATTATGATTTCAGTGGATTACAGCTCGACCAAAGGCGCCATCCTTACCTTCACGCGCAGTCTCGCTGCTCAACTTGCGCCAAGGGGTATACGAGTTAATGCAGTTGCCCCCGGACCGATAATTACTGCTCTCCAAGCAGGATCACGTTCGGCTGACAATATGGAAGGCTTTGGGGTTGGTATGCCACTGCATGGACGTGCTGGACAGCCTGCGGAAGCAGGTCCTTCATATGTGTTCTTAGCCTCGAGCGACTCAAATATCATGACTGGCCAGGTCATTCATATCAACAGTAAGTATTCCTTGACGATCTCCAGTCTTCGAGTAATTGAAATTATCTTGAAGGTGGAGACCACATTGGAGGTTCTTAAACCTAAAGCAAGTAAAAGGACAATATGAGAATGACATAATTGATGCATTTAATTGAGAGCTACCAAACTATCAGGATATAATTTGTATCACTTGCTTTTGCTACATGTGTGACAGGAGAGAGGCGTGTATGTTGCGAATCCGCGTGATTTCGGTTATTGATTACAGACCGCTGGAATGCCGTGATCCAGTTTTGTCGGCTTTGCTTCAAATCTTTTTCACTTGACCTGCGGAGGCCAGCAACTCTGGCTCGGTTTTCAGTTTGAACGTACAAGGATTTGCGCCAAATGCTACGAACAGGATCAATACTCTGCCGCAGAGCGTACGCTCGTTCGTACGCCACCGCCACTTCTCCTCATGCACTGGTTTTCCTCGAACATCGCGGTGGAGTTATCGACTCCGGATCACTGTCAGCACTGACTGCTGCTGAGAAGCTGGGTGGCAAGGTATCTGCTCTCATTGTGGGGACCTCGGAACATGTTCCAGGTGTCGTAGACAAGGTCAAAAAGTGAGCTGTGTGCCTCTTCTGGCCATGACAGTTGTTGATGTCCTTTGGTTCATCGAAGATTGAAAGGACTAACTTCAGTCCTACACTCGACTTCCCCACAGTACGCAGAATCCATCCCTGAAGTACTCTCTCCCCTTTTCGAGAATATCCTCTCAGGCAACACTTTTACCCATGTTGTATCAGCCACTTCTTCCTCAGCAAAGTCGCTCTTGCCGCGCGTTTCAGCACGGCTCGATGCGCCTACCATCTCGGACGTGACCTCTCTCGAGCACGACACCTCCTCTGGGAGCACCACCTTTACACGTCCCATCTATGCAGGCAACGCCATATCCACCGTCCGTGCCTCCTCCGAAGTCCCTATAAAGTTCTTCACCGTCCGTGGAACCGCCTTCGCACCCGCTGCTGATGCTGATACAAGTGCTGATGCGCAAGCTGTTGATCCGGTTGAAGTTGCAGATCCAGTGACGGTTCACGTCAAAACGACTATTGCTAAATCTGACCGACCCGACCTCGGTGTCGCCTCACGTGTTATATCCGGCGGCAGAGCACTGAAGAATGCGGAGACGTTCAAAGAAACCCTATACCCTCTTGCAGACGTGCTGGGAGCGGCTGTTGGTGCTTCACGCGCGGCGGTAGATGCTGGGTATGCAGACAATTCGTTGCAAGTAGGTCAGACTGGGAAGGTCGTCGCTCCGGAGCTATATATGGCTTTGGGAATTTCGGGTGCCATTCAGCATCTTGCTGGTATGAAAGACTCCAAGCTCATTGTTGCCGTTAATAAGGTATTTGCATTTTACGCTTTTTATCTGACACTTCGTGTTAATGCACTACATCAGGACCCAGACGCCCCTATTTTCCAAGTTGCTGACGTCGGGCTGGTCGCTGATCTTTTCGATGTCGTGCCAGAGCTCACGGAGAAACTTAAAAAGTAAAGCGTACCATTGCACCCATGTAATCGTGATATCATCTGGTCGACAAGAATTTCAGTTCGTCGACGCGTTCGCCCACATGTTCCGCACAGAATTTTTGTTATCACACAGGTCTTGGTGAACACGAACAACCGAATATGCACCAACGCAGCTGATACAGGATCGCACACTAGTATAGATAGGTCAACTCCCGACCTTCAGTGTTAAATATATTTTTTAGCCAGAAAAGTATTGTTCCTCCAATAATTTGAACCATCAAGTATAGTTATTTTGAAGTTAAGCTGCATAATGAAGCATCGTTGGACGGTTGAAAGTTGAAAAAATACAATTAGCTCCAAATCTAGTTGGCCTAACATTGAAGCAACAATAAACTACTCGGATGATGCACTCGGCACTGGGCCGAAGTCGATGAGAACGCCATCTAAATCGTCCTTGAATTCCTCAGGTCCAATCATTGTAGCAGGAGTTCCGATTTCCGGCGATGGTACAGAAGAGTTGTATGACAGCAAATCCGCATCGTCAAACTGAGTCCTCTCTTCAACATCCAGGTCACGAATAGCGTCGTCAAAGAATTGCAAGAAGTTAGCATAGTCAACCTCGGGCGATGACTGTTTGGTAGGAACTTGATTGAAGACACCGAACCTAATCCACAAATACGAAACCAGAAATTTTTTCAGATTCTGTATCAAGTTTGAGAAGGTCTCTCCGAAATAAGGCGTTACTATGTCGTCAGGCTGTAGGGTGCTTAGAAAGTCGTTCTTGGCTTTGGCCGAGCGCAGGGGGTCGTCCGAATCCCAGTCAGTCATCCAGGGTGGATTTTGGTCGAGTGTGGTTTGTGGTCCCTGGTAGCCACAACAGACATAGCATAAGATATAAAAGAAAGACTCGAGATCATCTAGATAGTCAGTGTGAATCGGGGCAATAGTACTCGTGAGCATCGAGATAGATTTGAAAGTATTGTCGCCCTGGAGTTTACATTAGTACAACAATACGGGAACCGGGACGAAAGGAAGAAGGCTACCATCAAATAGTTAGGAATCGAGAACGCAGCAGGATTGGGGCCAGTTCTCCTTGCTCTCTTGAACCCAACAAGAACACCTCGGTTCCCGACAGGGCTGCCTGGATGCCCGATTCTGACATTTTTAGGTCGTATGTCTCGATGCCAAATGCCAACTTTCCAAAGGTTGGCGTGTCCTAAACGAAAAAAGAGCGTAAATAAAAAAGGAGCTCAAATACCGCACAGAGACCTAAGCACCTGCAATCGCGTCTCGAAACGCGCATAACAGCTCCATACGGTCGTTGAATTGGACGATAGACCTATCGTAATGCTCAAGAACCAGGTAGCATTTCTTATTCATGTGCGGATAGAAAAAGAGTGGATCCACCTGCCTCTTTTGCTTCACAACGGAGGGGTAGGTACGTTCAAAGTGTCCGACCATGCGTCCGACTCCTGAAAGTACTTGGGTATCGCGATAGAACATCCATTCAAGACCTTGACGCAATTTGGATGTATGGGCGGCGAAGCTCCTGACTAAACAGAGGCGTCCTTGTTCATCCATAACTTTCCAGCAAGTCGACCCGTTGCCCGCTAGTTTTGGGTTGATATAAATCGGAGAGTCCCCAATGATTCTGAGAGATGTGGACCCATAAGACACATATCGAGCGCCTTCTTTCCAAAAAACACTGCGGTCAAACCCTATACCGCCCGACACTTGAATTACGATCCGTATAAATGCCAAGGGGTTCTCATGGATATGTACTGGACAAGAGAATGTGACACCATTTTTGTCAAATATGAAGACTTGGAGATGCTTTTCGGTCAGTAGAAGACAGGGAACTACGTCGCGGTTGTGCTGTTGCAAAAAACATTGCCTGGAATGGATGATAAGAATGAGAGATGTTCATTGAAAATGGAAAGAATTAGACTCGCTTAGCATAAATGGCAGATTGAAGAATATCGCTTGCAAGCCAGCGGTCTTTTTCCAGTTTAACTTCGATCGGCGTAGCGTATTGTTGATAGCCTAGACTTGTGTCTCCGAATCGATAACCTGATAAGCTCTTGATGCACATGGCAAGGGCGGGAAAAGCGTTAAATTGGCGCGTTTCTCGAGGAAGGCTCACGATCGTTCGATTGCCAGAGATATTACACCAGACCAGAAGGGCGTTGAATATGCGTTGAAAGACCTCCTGGAAAGAATTGCTGCAGGCAGGCTCATTGGGAAAGTCAACCCATCTGCTGCTGGTGCTATCGTAAAGACCAGACGAGTCAATAAATGCTTCGGCCTTGCGTTCTCCCTCATCGGAAAGTCGTGGACAAGAAAGGGACTCTTCACGAGTACAGTAGGTGCGTTGGAATAGCTCCGCTTCGAGAGTAGAAAGCTCTTTCTCGTCGATTAAAACATCGACTCCAAGGAGACTCGGATGTTGCTCTATGAAAACACCATTTGACGAGGGTACGGGTTTACAGTCCGTTGGCTGATCCACAAAGACAGATTCAGCTACGACATCCGAAGCAGCATCCTCGTACGTCGAATCAGCAGCCATTGAGCGAATAAGAGTAAACCTCGACGAGTAAAATTGATGGGTGGATAACTCTGGCTAGGCTGGTTGGGTGGTACCTCGAGGAAGGGAAGGGAACAAAAACAAGGCGAGGGTCACCTCGACGAGGCCAGTTTTAAGCATTCCTAGAGATGCCACAAGCGTTTCTGTGGTAGCCGACAATGGTCCTAACGAGTGGATCTAGAATGGCAACGGGGTGCCACAGCAAAGCGCGCCTACATTTGGTCAACATGACCTGAAGCAGCAGTGGATGTGAGCACTTCCGAGTCGCACCAAGGAAACCTGTTCTACGAAAAATGGGCTCGGATTAGATTTTTAAAACACGGACCAGGCAGAGGGCCAACCAGAAGGAAATTTCTGGCAAGGCCATTTGCACTCAATACTGTGTTGAAAAGGGATGCGTCGGGTCCGTAAGCCTATAGCCACGAGGACGATGTTGCCAACTTCATTGCAACCAAGATGCCTCCCTTTCAACTTTCTTCTACGGGTTACCTGACAATCCCCCTTTAACTTCCATATTTGATTTATTATGAAGGTCTGAGATTACGCGCCTATTTTTTCCCGTCTCGAACTTGTAGAAATTGCACCAGCGCTTCTCTTCAGCCAAAGAAAGCGCCAGTTTGTTTGCAGTTTGTGGCTCCAAGTTGGCTTCCGACATTTGAGCTCGCATCACCATCTACAGTGTTGCTTTCCTTTGAGATTTTCGCACAAAGATCCGGCGGAGTTCTTCTCTTCCCTTTCATTCAATGTCGTAAAAGACAAAGAAGATTCTCACTGTTTGTCGTCGCTGTGGCAGATTTGGGTTTCGGTCTGACGGTCATGCGGTCTCGACCACGTGCGGAAGAGTATATTTAGGGCGGCATTGAGTGCATTGACCATTGGTATTACTCCTCCCCAACCCAACCTCTCTTTGCTTCAATTCCCAATCTCGAACCTAAGTCCAGCACGACCGTGGCCGTTCGACGACAGTCATGGCCGAAGCGATCCTTGTTCAGCACCCTCCTGCCAGTAAGTCGACATTCTGATGACTTGAAGTGAAGCGCGAACCTAATGGCAACCTGCAGTGAAAGTAGGAGGCAGGCGCCTTTCCATCTCCGCCAAGCACAAGCCGCAACACCACCCGTACGTCGCTTTAAATTCTTTTGTGAAGAAACAGATCTGAGAATCGGGTCATATAGAGAGACGAATAAACCTGAGGTCCCGACAGACCAAACCCCCGTTCCAGACTACCCCAGGCCTGCTCCACCGACGGGTGAACCAGAGGCTCCCCACCACCATCAACATAACGAGGAAGAGGTGCCACCCAAGAAAGAGAGGACGGAAAAGAAATTGCAGGAGCTCGCCCATAGGAAAGTCGAAATGACCAGACCCACCCGCGATGTTCCTACAGCGAGCAAGGGGCATGCCACAAATATGAGGATTGGTCAACCTGCAGGCAAGGGTCTGGGCATTTGAAGACATTTTGTTCTTGAAAGAAACGCTCGTGTTGTTTCGTAATGATTCGTCTGGTCGCTCGTCGTCGACTTGTAAGATATTTGTCGTCATTGTCTTTTGTAATTTTAAGTCCTGGCAAAGTCGCTAGCGTAAATCAGAATCACAAATATTACCCTGTACACAGCAAGGTTCCCAGCTAATGCTAGCCAGAGTGAAATGGTTTGGGACATGAAGAGCATGTATATATTTGCATATGCATGAACCATATTTGCGTGTAGGGATGTAAAGGAAGACGAGCACAAAATACAATCAACCCAGGAATGCTTTGGCTTTCTTGCCCCTGACTTTCTTCGCTGGTGTGGGTTTGGGCTCTCTTTGAGCAGCAATAAGAGCGGAGACACGGGCAATGGCAGCCTGACAACAGAAAGGGTGTTAGTACTAGACTCACTGGCAAGAACATGAATTGTAAGAGTGGAAAAAGGAAATGAAATAGATGTGATCGCCAAAGAGTCGGATCCTCCGCGTCGAGCAATGAACGGGGTCCGATAGCGACATGGCGGATATCCATTGGAGTTTGATCGGTTCCAACGGAGAGGTTAATATTGCAAACGTGTCCACGCCCTTCCTTCAATAGCTTTTCAGCTGTTCCAGAGGGTTCTAACGAGAGTGCGTCTTTTCTTTCCAAAAAAAAAAGGTCGAGAGAGAAAAGAAAAAAGAACCAAACGAGAAATAATGAAACTATACAACTGGACACTCACTGTGCGGAGGTCGGGTCGGTAACCACGCTTAGCGGTGGAAGCGACAATTCCAATGGCGCGACGGCCTCCCGATCGTGGACGGATGGATGATGTAGCGTAGGCAGAAGAGACCGAGTGGGGGGAGGCTTTGGTCTTGCGTGTAACAATTTTAATACTTCCACCTTGCTCCTTGACGTCAATGCTCTACAAGCAGGCATTCGGATCTGGGTGATTACGACAATCTTCACTATAAAACGCACCTTGGAGTTGGCAAGGCCGGAGAATTTGAAGGAGTGCAAGTTACGGAGGTTTCCCTACTGCCAATATCAGTAGTGACAACAAAAGAAGCCAACTGATATGAATTACGGGTTCCTTGGAAAAGACGGGTCCTTCAACCACTCGTTTCACAAGGAACGAGTTGTTTTTCTATGAAATAGATCAGCATTTGTGAGCATTACACTGCAGTGGTAAGCATACGCGAAGGAGAAGCCATTGGAGGTCGTTTGACATTTTGAAAGATTTTTGCTTGAGGAACGGGCTTCACGACGACCACGGGTGCGACCAAATTCGTTTGGTGGCTGAGAGCAACTGTACAGTTGGCTGTTGCACAACAAGGACAAATATTAGGCTTCGTTTCAACCCAATTCGAGCCATCGCCTGGTTCAGGCTGCCTTCGCATCGACGCCTTCCTTTCTTTTGAAAACAAGCTGATTCAGTGATCCCGTCTCTACGCGTTTTATCGCTGAGAACTCTACAGTGACTTACCCACTTAATATTCCAAGGTAAAAATTTATCCATTTCAATAAAATAACAATGGTGCCAATCGTCTTGGCTGTACGAGTCGCCCCTGAAATGAAATTGAAATACCCCGTTTGACTCAGTGGTCTTCATAGCTTTGCTGTCTCTTTCGAACTCGACCTCATTAACTTTCCTAAACCGATCTTTGTCTGCTCTGCCATCGGCGTGCTTTTTCGGGATACACTGCCGACAAACACATGCGTGTATCCGCCAACTGCAGCTGGTGCATCCTTGCCTTGTTCAAAGACTCCCACTTCATATGATACAGAACTGCTCCCAAGCTTGTTAACACGCAACCCGAGGTCGAGAACTTGAGGGAAGGAAAGTGGGGAGAAAAACTGACATTTGGGTTGACCCATTCAGTTTTGGAACCACTCAGACGAGACTGGATCAAGCGCGCACCTGGCAATATGAAGAGACAACGAGGCCAATGAGAGGTGAGGAGGCTGGGTTCAACCCGCAATTTTCAATGAGGTAGGTGTTGACAATCGAGTCGAACAAATGGTAGTAAATCGAGTTGTTTATGTGCGAGTACTGGTCATTGTCACTCCTACGAGTTGAACGCAAGGATGGAGAAGGCATGGATCAGATGATTCTCGTTCCCCACTTTGGCTGAACGCACCAACCATCTCGTTCGGTATGGAAGGAAGTAGACATAGTCTGAACGCGACCGTGCTTTGAAGTTCGGTTCTGTCATAATTCCACTGAAGCACTCAAGATGGACAAGTCCAGGCAAGAGAATTTATAAGTGAAGCAATGAGAAAAGTATTGCCAGTCCAAATAAATTTCTTTCGACAATAAACGCCGACAGAGAGGGTGCAGAGAAGAGCGTTCAGCACAAGGTGAAAGTCGAGGATGTCGAACTTTCAGTCAACCGGGTAACGGCAGTGGGCCCGGGCACCCGAGCGGCATCAATATGGAAATGAAAAAGTCCATTTTCCTGTAACTAGAGTCTTCCTGATGGTTTCGTTTACTTGTCAATACGGACCCCAACAACCATATTCGGGTTTGAGCGTGTCTATATTCGCGAGCGTCCCAGAGAGATAATATATTACAGTGTGTGATAGATGGCCGAGACAGAGATTAAAGAATCCGTACTGATACATGGAAAGTGCCTGCTACGCCGAATGTTGAGAAAACAATCAAGCAATTGTACAATTCTCGTCGCCGAGCCCTGGGAGACCTCCCGAGCCATCAAATCCGGGAGGAAGGGGACCCATGATCTCAGCTGGAGGAGTGCCGTATGATTGCATCTGAGCAAAGCCAATCGGTCAGTATAGCGCGCAAATAAGATGCCTGGGTTGACATACCTCACTCATGAGATCCACAATTTGCTTGTTATCTTCTAGGTTCGTATCACTGTATCCTGCTTTCTCGAAAACTGCAAGAATCTTCCGCACACAGACTAGCTGGTTTTCATATCGAGTCCTATCCTCTGCAGAGATTGGTGCAGGGGGTTTTTCTAAATAAGGCGGGAACTAAATTGGAGGTATCAGTGTGCTGCCTGTATACAATGAAAGACACAACATACACCCTCTGCAAGCTCCTTAAGTGGCTCATACAACACGTCTTTGCTCATCAGTTGGCCCATCATGTTTTCTAGGAATCCGGCGAGCTCTTTTTCGTCTTCTTGACCTTCACCGAGACCTAGGTCACCTAATGACTTCAGTAGCGCCTCAAAAGCTTCCGGATCGTTCGGCAAACCCGAACCATCTGCTGAGGTACTGCCCTGTATATCAAGATCTTTTAACAAGATTCATCCACAATTCTATGACAACACACCTGGAGTTTCGACTCGCTTTCTTTCAGCTTATGCATCGCCTGCTTGATCTTATCCTGGAAAGCTCCACCGTCCTTGGAAGCTTCACCCTTGAAAGGTTCACCTAGACCTCCAGATCCACCCTCCCCAAGATTACCATCCATGCCCTCGACCAGCATGGCCTCCCATGCCGCTTTCAACGTGCGAGCCTGTTCTTCCTCCGTCGGATCTGATCCAGGACTGCTTCCAGCGGCCGCGGTTTCGCCTGCGATTTCGCGCATCAGACTCTCCATTCCTCGAGCAAGCTCCTTCGCAAATTCAGATGATAACGCATCTTCTTCCGCCTCGTTTGCAGGGTCTAGAATGCTTCCTGATCCTGGTATTGACGGGGGCGGAGCGTCAACGCGCGTATTGTTTCGAGGACGGCCGAACGTTGTTGTGGCAGCAGTAGGAGGAGGAGCTGGAGGAGGAGACTTTGAAGAAGCGCCGGGTCCAAATTCAGATAAAACATCTAAAGATAAATTTACTTCATGTCAACTCCATAGGAAGACCATACAAACCGTCGAGATCGTCAAGGTCGTCCTCGGCGTCGGCAGTGGGCTTCTCGAGTGTGGGTTTTGCGGCGGTTGTTGACATTATCTGTAATGTTACACAAAAGACTCAGAGGTGGATGTCTTTGAGACTGAATAACAGTTAACGAGTCAACCGTAAAAAAGTCGGTTTATGGATGTAGATGCGTAGATGGACGTTATCTCTAAACGCTGAAAATTGAAGTTGGCCCCTAGCCTGAGTTTACCGGTACCCGGTCACTAACTTACTTGACTATTTGAGTCTCCGACTAAAGTCTAAAAATAGAGATATCGGACAAGGCTTGCGGACCTGCGGTGTGGGCTAAGCGCTCAGCCACGAACTTCCGTACGGAGCTAGTATCCTACTAGTTTAGTTAATTTGAAAATTGAGAGCTGTACGCAATATACACAGAAATTGTGACCGCACATCAGCAATGCTTTTATTACGAGCTGAGCGTTTCAATCTAGAACATGGATTCAAAGCATTGCAGGCCTGCACTCAGTTAACCCTCAGTGATCTTCCGCTCCTCATTTGTTGTTACTGACTCTCAAATGCGTTGCTTGCATTGGAATGAACACATCCCACGGTTGAATAATTGATAGGGTATACTACCGTGTATGTAGAAAAAGGAAGAATGTCTACAATCTGAATGTGGCGCACAGGAAACTGGCTTCTAAATAAAATCAGTCGCTATTATCCAAAGTAAAAGTAGTACGCAAGGCTTTCTGAGCCAATGATAATGTCCATACCTTGTAAGTTACCTACAAGCTAATTATAAATGATAGCGAGGATCGTTCTTCGCCGACTTGTGCCATTGGTGGTTCGCATGAGAAGACCTCGTGATGGTACGCTGGCTTACTTCTTGGTTGCTCGACAAACTCGAGCCGCCAAATTCTTTACGCCTTGATGGAGGCACTGGCTAAGAAGGCGAAAGGTGCGTAGGAAGCGTGGAATCCGGCTTCGGCGCTGGATCACAGGTATGACAAGGGTGTCCCATTTCTCCATTCGGATGGGAAGGGTGGAGGAAAAACCAAGTGGCCTGGTAAACAAGAAGATCTTGAGGAACCCTACAGCGACTTTCTGTCCTCTTGGAAGGGAGTAACTGAGGGGGGCCATTCCTCCGGAACCGTACCCAATAGTGAGTGTCCCACCCTCTGCCTTCAACGGAGATTCAGGAACGTAAGGTCCACTAGAGGCCGGACTAAAGTAAGCGGCTACTCAGAAGACGGTAGTCAGTAAATTATAAGCTATATAGAGGAAGTGAATGTCCTCACTGATGTCGGTGATGTCGGTATTGTTGAAGTAGAGTAAATTTGGATAGAGGTCGCGAGAGCCCTTGTTTGTTAATTTGATACCATAAAACCGAGGTTTTTGATCGATAACGACCTTGTTGTCTTTGAATAGGTTCTGACCGAAAGGTGACATTTCTGGCCGTTTCACGTCGAATAAGGATGGGCTGTCTTGAAGCTCATGAAATGCCACTTCGAGATTTTCAACCAATCCACCGCTGTCACTCGTGCGGTCGAGCTCCCAAAAATATCGCGACGCAGATTCCAGGAAGTTGACCACCTCAGTGTCATCGGCATTCATGACGGGCAACTGAGAATGGAAGCCATGTCGAGTTGCTCTCGTGTCGATGATTAGGGACAAGCCCGCGTTCAATGGAGATTTCGAGGTGCGCAAGATCACCGTCATCGGCCAAAGTGACACTATGAAGATCGTCCTTGTGGCATTGCAACAACGGATGAAGGAATTCATGACTGGCGTTGTATTTGGGCCCTGGAGGAATATAAAGGCGAAGGTCTCCTTGTTTGCCCAGCCTTGTCGGGACGGCCTTTGTGGCGGGAAACCTGATGGCTAGCGAGGTCGATAACGGGGAATCAAACTCGACGGTGGACGAGAAGGGTGCGACCTTTTTGACGGACAGTGTTCCAATTTGTGTTCCCACGTCAGAGTCTGAATCCTGCGTTTTTAAGATGGCGAATCGGGACTCCGAGGTTACTCCATGTGCCGAACCAGCGTCAACGAGAAACGAGCGCTGCGCTCTGTCGTAACGGATAGGGTAGCCAGGGGATAGTGGTACATGAACCGCGGCACCGAAAAGATATCTCTCTTGATTAAATCCTTCGACTTGAGGATTTTGACTAATTCAAAGTTCGTAAAATTCGGTTACTCGAGTACAAGGGAAGATGATCGTCACCTGGAGATTTGATCCATCTTGGTCAAGATTTCAGAATATCGCAATTTGCATGGTGGGACTGATTTCAGTAGTTTCAGAAACGCAAGTGAAAAAATACCACTGCCACTCGATTCGCTCCCTTGCGAGTTCGGAGGAATGACACGCCGCAATCAGGATGTGTGACTGGAGACCATTGAAACGACATTTAGACACTGGTGGGGACCCCTTGATTCCCTTGTCCCATATTTCTCGGTCCAGACCCTCGGTATGGATTGTGGGATCCAAAATCACCGAACGAACCCCGCCGTTATTCGATCCACGGGTTCCCGAATAGGAATGACAGCAGTCGAAGACAACAGTCTGTCAAATAAAACCATAGGGAAATACTTGTTATTTTGAAAAAAAGGGGACCAAGAAAGCAGCTCACGATATTGTTACCCTTGACTTCAGCGATGTCCTCGAGGAGGGCACCGATTGTCCGGTCAGGAATCCCAGGGATCCCTTTGGCGGTAGAATAATCCTGTGGCACGAGCATCTGAATTTTGCACTTAGGACTTCCTGAGTCCCACTTCGGAGGTGCTTTGAGTTCGGATCCATGGCCTGCAAAGAAAATAAATATCGGATTGCCCTCTTTTATGCGAGAATCTTCTTTGAGAGACTTTAGGGCTTGGAGTATGGATAAACGTGAAGCTTGCTTGTTAATGAGCATCCTAATTTGGTCTTCATGGACCATGAGATGGTCGGTGAGATAGGTTTTGTATGCTAACGCATCTCGAACAGCCCCGCGAAGACGAATGAAGTCGTTCGACTCGTAGACATCGATACCGATGATGAGAGCAAATAGACTAGGAAGGGGACTGTAAAATGTGGTGTTACTTATGAAATCAATGAGACCTATGTAAAATATACCTAGTCCATGACAGGGGCCTTCGAGGCATCTATGCGTTATGGTATGAGAGGCCATCATGGGCCAAAATTTGCAGAAAGCTTACCTTCTATAAAGTAATATTCCTGTGTCGAGAGTTCCAGGGAGAGCTATAAGTTCAGGAAGCCCAATATATGTAGAAGCCCTCGTGTTGTAAACG
This sequence comes from Galerina sulciceps, assembly GCA_023014345.1. Lineage (NCBI taxonomy): Eukaryota > Fungi > Basidiomycota > Agaricomycetes > Agaricales > Galerinaceae > Galerina > Galerina sulciceps. The sequence goes on from JAEDXJ010000035.1 coordinate 941,103, forward strand.
ATATAGGACCCAAATGTTGGATAACAACTCCGGAGGGCGAGGGAAAGCAATCTCGCCTACTTACACTTACCCAACCCTCCGTCCGTCCGAACGAAGGAGTACCCGGTGACAACCCGACCAATCGATAGGGTTGGCACAGCCGTCCGGCTTACCAACAAACGATTTTCAAGCTGTAACACATATTTATGAGTGATAGAATTTGAGTTTGTGGACACTACTGTCAAATGAACGCAATGTGTTCGAGTGACAACTGTGGAAAGGCTTTTTTCCCATTTGGATCTGTTTTATGGAGATTCCAGTAGGTCAGCTGTGTCGGGCTGTGTCGAACGCCTTCTAGATCTAGATCTATGACCTGCATGAGGCAACTCTGGGAGTGCGTACGACTCGTTCAACTGGTTGTGGCACCCTTCAAGTTGTCGTACTCGAATAGATGCCTAAGCACGAAGACAGTGTCTTTGCATACAGCCTACACTGGGCTTTCAAAGAAAGCGGAGCAAGCTATAGCGCCCCTCGAAATGAATTTGAGCAAACTGAGGAGATCTGAAGACGGAAGGTGGTGGAACTCATAAGGAAATTAGGCGTTTGAGCCAAACAAGGCGAAACAATTGGCCCTCCTCACTCTGTCATAGCAAGCGAACACAAGTTTGCAATTACAACGCCGTGCCATCCAACAATCAGGGTTTAGGACCGATTGAGTGCAATGGTCGCCACGACCTTGGCCGCGCCTGTGAGTGTCTGGCACACTGTGCCTTACTTCCTTCAAGAAGCCCAAAGTGCTGAGCCTCAATCGCCTCATATGGCGTTCCAGTCAGTCGACCACGGAGAAGAGTCGTCGTCGTCATCGACGACGAAGAAGAGGTCTCCGAGAAAGAAACCACTCGTTACTGGTATCTGGCCGTGCAAAATCAACGGGTGCAACAAACAGTTTGCGCGAGAAGCGGATTTGAAAAGGCATCAGAGAACGACGAAGATGCATTCGATGCCAAGTTTGTACGCGACGCGTTTTTTGTCAGAAATGCAAGTAGTGCTCATGACTTATCTTGTGCAGTGCATGCCCCCAGTGCGACGCCAACTTCACTAGAGTAATAAACCTTTGCAATTGTTACCCAAGATCGGTACTCACGCATTTGGGTTTAGACCGATGCGCTCAGAAGGCACCAGAAATCAAGGTAAGAGTCCTTTTGCTACTGGTCAGAGCTCTACTGAAGTCTATGGACACTCCAGACACAATGGTGTCGTGATCGAACCCGTCGAGCAGAACAAAGGGGCCGACGGGGACGAAAATGGCCGAAGTCGGAGCGGAACACCTTCGTCCTCCAAGGGCAAAGAGAAAGATTCCAATCTCTCCGTTCAAACGCACCAAGGAGCTCCAACGCACACTGGCCCGTCTAGCTACTACCGTTCACATACCGTTACCATAAGTCGTAAGTGCGGCGTTCCCATATTCCTCAACCGCAGCATGCTCATTCTAATCTCCGCAAGCTCACATCCCTCCGCCGCCCACTGTCGACCGAAGCAGGGCGACAGATTTGCCCATTTCCATCTCTAGACCAGTGCCTCCATGGCCTGGTTACCCCACAACCTGGCAAAACGGCACCCTCCCGCCGAACATGGGGCCAATTGGATACCTCCCCATCCCCATGTACTACCCTTCTCCACACTACAGACCCCACACAAATGGGTACCACGCCGGCCACACTGTTGCGTACCACCCATATTCACGCCCTCCCATGCACGCCCTGCCACCACCGCTGAACGACATCCTTGCCAACTCCGCCGCCCACTCTCAGGCATCAACATCGCAGAACTCGTCCTCCAATTCGATACCCGCCTCCCAATCCCAGTCCTCCACTTCGATAACTGCTTCGTCATCAGCGTCGAGTTCAATAACAGACGCGGGGGTACCCACTCTCGACCCGAACCTCGAGGAGTCTGAGCTTACAGAAGCCGAGGTCGTAGCTGCGGTTAAGGCGGTTCTTCTGCAGGCCGAGACGGAGGAGGCGGCGAAGAAGCAGAGGATGAGGGAAATGGCGGAGCAGGAGGAGCTGCAGAGGCAGCAGTCGTCTGGGATCCAGTCACCTGAAAGGTTTTCGGACTTCGATGGGACGGATAGAGATTCGAGTGAACTGAGCATTGGGATCGGCCTGGAGGACGCGTTGAACGGTCTGCATGGGTATTCCTTGTTGAAGCGACCTGAACCTATGGAGCATATCCTCACAGAAGATGGAGAGCCGATGTTGAATCCGGGTGTGTATCATGACCTCGTTCTCTTTACGGATGCTCATGAATTCTTTCACTGGTGTGTAGCTGAACTGCTGACACAGGTGCGCGCATTGGCCCTCTTACACGTTTGACTGCTAAGTCCTTGTGATTCCAATTTAACAGGAATCTCTGGCTTCTCCGCCTCCATCGTAAACAGAACATTTCACACGGTTTGCTCTCGCCGACCTGTATCCCAATTCTCGAAGCAACTGCCTCGCCACTTCAGCTTCGGACAACCAAACGATTGCTGCAGCGAGCTGCGTTACTTATTGAATGTTTCATCTGCTTGATGTATCCTTCGAAATGGTTTCTGTTCTATAGTCGGGTCCTCCTTTCATCCTCTTGCATATCGCCTTACTTACCTTACATCGGCTTAAAATTGCATGTCGAAATTCTATCATTATTACTATCATAGGCTTTGGATAATGTTTCTAGGGAACTACTTTAGCGGACTAATCGAAGATGATGATCAGGGGCAACATGCATCTTGGCACGATCTGCAGGCACGAAGGAGGACCGATGTTGACGTTGACGGCTACATATGACATCAACTACTGTACAAGTACAATACAATATCTACACGCTACTGCACCCTCAAGTACATTTAATTTTATCGACTATTCAGGGTATGCTGGTCCTTGCTGTTCTGATAGCAAACATATGGTCCTAGGTGCCAGTAAAATGTGCATTGTCCAGATTTCTATTCGACGGTACATGGGCTAGGTCAGGTCCAATATGTTCTTCTAAACGAGCGTCTAGAGAATGTTAATCTTGGGCCAGGGGTATTGAGGGCCGACCTGTTTCAAAAAGTAAATAAAAGTTGTGGCCGACAGTTGAAGGAACATACCTGCTGAACGCAAGCCCTGGCAAGGGCATGCCCAGCCAAAACCGACTCGTGCAATGTTTTACCAGTAATTAAAGCACCGAGGAACCCACCAGCGAACGCGTCACCTGCGGCGTTAGTGTCCACGATCTGGTCATCCGTCAGGGGGTCGACCGGGAACGTCAGCGGCGCGTCTGGCTTATCCGCGGAGACTACGACGGTCTGTAGCGCGCCTTGGGTGAATATCACCAAGCGTGGGCGTGCGGCATTGGCCTTGGGCAAGAGCGCGACGGTTTTGGCGATACCCGGGAGGTCTTTGGGATTGGGGTAGGCATTTGCATTGGCCCATGCCTCGGCTTCGGCTTCGTTACCGATGAGGATGTCGGTGTGAGGAAGAATCTGGCTGAGCTGAGCACCGAAAAATTGGGGGATGAAGGGCGCAGAGAAGTTGAGGACGAAGGTCTGGGGGTGGACGGTCTTTGGTCAGAGGTTGTTGCCAAGAAGAAGCATCGGGTCAGCATACCTTTCCGGCGGCAGAAGCCTTGCTGCTAAGTTCCAACGCTGACTCGACACCATGCGTAAGGAAGTATCCCTCCAGGTAGAAAAATTTAGCTTTGTCGACGAGAGGGGCGACTTCTGGGGAAGACAGATGGGATTTTTCGAATTTCTCAGCGACGCGTAGAGTCGTCACAAGAGACCTGAATTTCAAGTCAGATCAGTCCAAGGAGCGCAAAAAGTCTGGGAAAGACGTGGGCCAACAGACCTGTCATGACCAGTAATGACCACTGCACAGGCACCGGTCTTCTCGCCTTTCTTGACTTGATAAACTTGGTCGAGGCCCTCGCGCTTGTTGGCTTGTTTCAGCTGCTCGGCAAGGTCGTCGTCGCCAACAGCACCAGCGAAGACAACGGAACCTGGTGGGAGGACATACTGTAGTCAAGCGAAAGAAGTGTTAACGCGTGTACTAGAGATGTTAGACTGCGGACGCACAGCAGCCCCGCGAGCAGCGTTTTGGGAAGCGCCTCCAGCAACAAATGTCACCTCATGCTCAGCCACGAGTTCATCATAACTAGCACATTAAATAAGTCGATCTGCTAAGCCAGCCAGCAATTTGACTCACATCCCTGCATGCTTCTCCTCAGCCAAAATCGCGTCGTTCGCCTTCAGGCCGTATTTTTCGAGAAGTTTTTCACCATTTCGGACCTGCATATCGAGCAGGGGGTTGCCCAAGCAGAATAAGGAGTACGACGGAGTAGCGGACATGGTTGAAAATTTGAAGAGCTGAGATGGATGTGGGGGTAAAGGAACAAGAAGCAAAGCCCGTCGATCAGAAGAAAAAAACGGTCGACTTCAACGACAAAGTTATCACCCCAATCGATGATCTAATCTAATCCGATCCCTCATCACGATCTGACCCTGCATTCAAACTCATGTGTACACCTGCTGCCTTGCACAGAATAACGTGTTGCTGGGGGAGGACATTATGCAAGAGTATGCAAGCCCAAACGGTATGTATAGTAGTGAGGCAAGAAAATTTCGACTCAAATTAGATGGCGGCCGAGAATTTGCCGAAGTTTGAACCAACGAGAGAAGTCCAATTCTAGAGATAGCGTTGTTCTAGTTTCTTCAGCGAAAAAATATTAATGCAATTTGGTAGTGACTATAAAGGAACGATGCTTAAAGTACGAATGGATGAGCAAAAGACAGGTTGGTGAGATAGTTAATCGCATCCGCTCTGAATGTGTCCAACGTAATGGTTGGCGGGCCAAGTGCCGGGAAGGTGAACAACTTTGGGGATTGTGTAGTGTATTGAGGCCAATGAATACCAGCACCAGTATTTGGATCAAGGTCGCTGACGAAGTGGATGAGATTGTCGTTAACGGTGCCCGCGATTAAATCGGAGCCGTGGTACTGCATTCAAGAAGATTCGTTAGAAAGCAAGGTCAGAATACCATTTGCTATAAAGACTCACTGAGCCAATTCCTTGGGTAGCCTTTGATCTCTTGCTCACTGAGATATTCGAGAGATTTAAACTTCGCGAGGTTTATAATACATATTTACTCACAATACGACCAAACTTTCTGCTTGGTTGAAGCCTTTTGGAGGAAAGTTCTTCGGGGTCCATCTTGAACTGAATCGCCGATGAAAGCAGATACTCTCTTGAACTGTGGCGTTAATGCATTCTGATTACCCGTGTCGAAAGGCGAGCCTGCTGTGATGTCGGGTGGGTAGAAGGTCCAAAGTTGGTCGAGCTCGCTGGTTGGATTTCTGGGGAGCCATACGGTGCTGATATATTGACGGAATTGGTCTTCAGTCCTGTGATCAATTAGGGCAAAGTTAGCATGCATCCAATTTCGAAAGGAAGGAAACTAACGTGACGTTAAGAGACGATATCCCGAAGAGAGTTCCTTCGTCGTCGCATGTTCCTGACACAACTGGCACACTAGCGAATTTGCCTTGCGTTACAATGCTTTGAGGATTGTCTTTCAAGAAAATTCCATCAACGCTGGGGTGCCATACCAATGCGAGCGACTGAGAAAAGTTGTCAGCGCCGTGGGTGGAATAAATGCACAGGGCTCACCAAATAGGAAAAGAAACTTGGAGTTTTGTCCACTGATGCCTTGAGAACAGGAAAAGGAAGAGCACGCAAACATTCAAGGGGACTGGTCGAGGTGGAGCAACCAGTATCCGCGGAAAGGAAGTCAAAATAAACCTAGTCACATCTCAATTTCTATCAATCAGATTTTGCATTGCCCATCCAACTTACCTGGCCCGTTCCCTTTGTAATATTTCCAACAGGAAGTGGCGCACCCGATTGCATGAAGCCTGCTCGGAACAGTCCCTCGTTGTCTCCGTCATTCGTCATCATTTGAAGACCAACAGAAATGGCGCCGGACGACTGTCCCCAGCTAAAGCAATCAGATCAGTCAAGCGAATACAGAACGTCTTGGAACAAAAATACATTGTAACTTTTGACGCGTCGCCGCCGAACGAATGTATATATTTGTTAATCCATTTAAGGGCCAGCCGTTCTTGAAATTCATGTATATCGGTGACATATCCTGAAGTTTCAAAATCCATCACTTACGATCACGAAGTCCCAAGTTACCATTCCCTTCTTGGAATACCTGCGAGCCAGCCAAAAATCCATATGCTAATTCATTTTCGGTCAGGTGTCAGAATGATAGGATAAAATTAGGCATACCAGAAAGCCTACCAGACGGTATGAATTAGCCAACATAAACCAGGTAAAAGAAGAGTCTTGAAATACTTACCGGTAGTTCATCGACACGTATATGAGCGGTTTTCCCAGCTGGATGGAGCGTTTGACAAGACCGGATCCTATGTCATCATATCTAGGAATGTCATGATCAGATGTCGAGGGACGCCAATTGTTATTTTAAAAGGTAGCCACTTACGATGCTGTATCTCCCACTTGATATGCACCTGCAGAGCGGCATGAGACGACATTTTACATTATAACGAATTTGACACACCGCCGTGAATCCACTAGGGAGACGCATGCAAGCCAGTCAGCGGCAACGGCGTTATAAAGGCAATGAACGTACAACTAGAACGGGCAAGTTCTGAGATGAATGACTTGTGATAGCTGGCTTGATGATATTAATAGTCAGACCTGAGAAGAAATTTGAATTATATATTTCGAGACTGATCATGAATCACTTACAGTCTTCACTTTCTACACCAGGTGCATCGCGGAGCTCAGGCTTTGTGCTGATGATCGTAGTAATGTCCTGAAGTCCTGTTTCCGGAATCGTGATCTTTTGCTGGGGACACAATGCGCCATATTTTCTTGCGTCCAGATTGCCATGATACGGAAGCGAAGCCTCTGCAGCACGGAAGCGACCACTGCGCAAGCCAACTTTTTAGGAGGAAAGCGACAGAAGACTACAGCAGTACTCACGGCGGAATGGCAAACGGAATACCCAAAAACTTGGACACCAAACCGTCAGTTACTCCTGTAGCAGTCGCAGAGTCGAGCTTGACGGTTGGTCCCGAGATAAGAGTGGCATAAGCCACGCCCTGGAGCGCAATAAGAAGAGAAATTCGCTGAAGCATGTCGAAAATGCTGGGATGTTCGACGCTGAAATCAACGGCGTTTTCTGTCTTGAGTACATATACCCCTTGACCCTGCCATTGATGACAGACGTGGAGTTATATTGAACGAGTGGACCGCTGGGCATACGCGACTGGACGTCAGACGGCTTCGGAATCGATATACGTTGATAGCTTCACCTCGGTCTGATGAGGGTTCGGTATTCATCCGGAGGTGGCTTCTATGAACAGGCTGGAACAGGAATAAACGGCGCCCATTGAATGGAGCAAACCTGACGAAAGGACTAGGAAGCTTAAGACAATGTTGGAGATCCTTGGCGAGTGAAAATGTAACGGAACTTACAAATCCTCAGTCTTACACACAAAGTTCAGTATTATGCGTGTAGGGTCAGAATATCGGACAAGCAGTGGATGAATTGGCCAAACCGCAAGCGTATGGGCTAGTAACACGCAGCGGAGTATTTTGTTGACATTTTGCAGACATCAGCCCCGAGTGCCCAAGTACGTCGATACCCAAATTTGCCTCGGGTTTAAAACGGTAGACACTTTCACGCTGCAGTTAGCGATGATGAACCGATCGAGATGATGGCGGAAAAATCCAAGTTGGTCCAATGGTCGACGTAATGATGACCGGAAGGAAGAAGGAATGGCACTTGTTGATTACTGACGTGCTGCTGCCACACTAATCTTTCAGTTGAAAAGTCTTCGTTGTAAACTTGAAGGCTCGAGCGCTCGAGACTCAAACAAGGGTCTATACTGACAACCTTATTATAATGAACTTATGACTCATAATAAGGTGTTAGTCATGGCTAGTCGTGTAATGGCAACAACAGTTCAAGTTTGAGCAATGAGCATTCTTCTGACTGGACGCTAAACTGTAGTAGTAAAGACCTTGTTGGCTGCCTCGCACAGGTCATACTCCATCCATGGTTCCATCGAACAACCACTTTGATGTAAGTTAATCCTACACACGCTTTGATTTGTCGTAATGGAGTACATATCACAAGCAAAGGCAGAAGCTTTCGATGGCATCCTACCCTTCTAGCCTGCACCGCGCCTTGCTGTCACCTGAAACTGCATGCAAATATCAAGGGACTCCAATTTCGGACAGACAAGCTTTATAAGTTCTTTGCTCAAAGATGATGGTTCAAGATCCCCAGGTTTACCAAGACATTCCAACCTCAGGAATTTAAGTTCTGGCCATTGAAGGGTCTTGAAAAAGCCCAAGAAGATAAGATATTCGTTGGAAGTTTTGAGAAAAAGATCAAGCGAGTGCAAGTGGTGGCAAGCATGCAAGACGAATGGGCCCAATGCTTCCCAGCTAAACTTGATGGAGGACTTGTCAACATCAAGGTCGATCGTGACTGATTGTATTTGACCGATTTCTATGACTTCGTGGACGAATTCGGTAAATGTGCCATCAGTATCCAATGAACTTTGGTATCTACAGTTCAGCCTGAAGACCGCACTTTGCAAATGGGGCACACGTATCCTTTGAAGCAATGCAATGGCGTTTGTAGTGGATCCATTAATTTGAAGGTCCAAAAGCCTGGGGAAGGTGACACGCTGTATAGATTCTGAGCGAGGAAATAATGCTGCATAGGCTGATGAAATGAAATTTATACAGGACAGAGACTTGATTTCTGAACATCTTCGCAAAACACCGTGGTTTATCGTACCGTGGTTCAACGTAAAGTTGAGAGTAAGATCGTTTAATTGATTGAAATTCGGAAGACAGCCAACTGTAGGGAGAGCAACTTGATTTCCCAAAGCAAGACCCTTGATAAATGGGGCTTTGAGATTGTAGGTGGTAAGTATTGATGCCACAGAGTCTTCAACTACGAATTGAATGTTTTGAATCTCCAAATATAAAAGCGAGGAGACAGGCAGAATATCAAGAACACGAGAGTTGATGCCAGACCGGGGCAAGAGTGACGGTATGAATAAATGTGTGAGAGCGGGTATTAATCCGTTGGGGCGGAGGCTTGCAAAGAGATCATATAGGAAGGTCGGTATTGGCCTACGAGACTTGTGTAACGTTTCTTGTAACGAGTCAAGACGGAGGCGTCGAATACGCCGAGCATAAGAGTCCACTCTTTCAAGGTGGCTATCCAATATGGGACCATTGACGGTCTAAATCGGTAGATATAGATGTGAGCTTTCGCACTATCTTCCTCTTGCATTATGTAGCGACTCACGTATTCAATCCCAATCAACACAAAAGTAGGGAGAATCTTCACAAGAGGTGCGAGCGAGTCCAGTGAACGCCACAAGATGTTCATTGCTGGATCAACAAAGGCCCTGCAAGTTAATGCTGCGTTAAGAAGTGCTTGTCTTCCTGGAGGACTTAGCGCCCAGTTTTCAGAGGATACATCCGAAAGTGGCTCAAAAAAAGAAAATATATTCTCCAAGAGATCGAAGTTTAGGAGGGTGGTGTTATGATTCGTGTTTTCTGTGTTTCCATTCCTCAAGGGAGAATCGATTTGGATATCGAGAGGGTCATTAATATGAGAGTCCATTGATAAGTGCCCCGAGCTGCAGGAAGTGGCAGAGGGGGGCTGAAGAGTCGGAGTGAAAGTAGTTGGGAAGAACAAAGTTGATTGGCTGTGAATCAATTTCTTCTTGTTTCCTAATTCGGTTTTGAATTCGAACTTTCTTGCAAACAACTATGGGGCCAGTCAAACCCTCGCCTCACCGAAGCTCTCTTGAGGAAATTTTGTTTATGAGTGAGTGCTAAATATTCCATAGATTGAGAGGAAACATATACAGGATGCTACAGGATGTCAAAAATAACGCGGAAACCTAAAAATACAGTAGATACACAGAGGAAAGATGAACAAACGCTACTCGTCGTCATCATCAATGCCAATACTCAAGCTCAGCTTTGATTATGGGTAAGTCTTCAACTTCTTTGCCATCGGGCTGTCTTCCGGTGGAAGCTCCAAATCTGAAGCCCTCTTGCGGGATACCGGACTGACTGGATGATTTGGGGGATAGTCCGACAGTGGGAGGCGCACAGAATGCCGTTTTGTAGAGGTGGTAGGCGCAGGGCCCGCTGAGATAGAAGCGGGAGTCTCGGGGCTCGTTTCTGCCTTCCTAGATGCTGTGAAAGCAAGATAATCCGCAATAGCATCATCAAAGATTTTGAGCACCGCGTCGTAATGACCCGCAGCAATTGGGAAGAGTTCCACCAAGGAAGGGCGTCTCTCATCGTCCAAAAAACTCATTTTGCGGACGACGTGCTCTTTGTGGAACTGGAACAGGTTTCCCAACAGGTTTTGGAAAACAAGGCCAGCTTCCTCTTGAAACATGGTCGTGACTTTGTGCATAAATCGTGGCATGAAAAACATGCCCCCTTTCGAATCTGCTGCTTGGCTTGGATCATGAGTTTCCCACCTCATCAAGAAAGCGGGAAATGGAACTATTCTTTGTGGATTAGGCTTCTCGGGGAGGGAGGTGGGCTGCATTCCGGTGGAATCTTGTGGCTTTGGTCTATCGTGACCGCAACATATCCAGCAGAGGACGTAGAAAAAAGATTCTAGGTCGTCGAGGTAGTCGTGAGGGACGGTAGGGAACTCAGAACCGTAACTGTGAAGAATGTTGAGCGACTGAAAGGCTCTCGTTCCCTAGAAAATGAGGTCTAGTCAGGCTATATGGCTTTGTGAGGTAAAGGAAAGACCGACCGTCCTGAAATCTTGGCCCGCCAAACTCTTGTCACGATCAATGCGAATGGCCATATCCAGGTCAATGATAAGTCCTCGATTGCCGATATCGGAAGGGTTAGTCCCAATCAAGATATTGTTGACGCTGACGTCGCGATGCAGAATTTTGGCTTGCCATAAATTTCGGTGTCCTTGTGGTAAATCGATACTTAGTCAACGTTATCTAGGAGGTCGACCACAAAATACACTTACCAGCAATAGCATCCCGGAATGCATACAAAACTTCTTGAGCCGAGTCGAACATGTCTATCGGACGACCGCCGTATTTCGAGGTAATGCGAGTAAGAATGCGATCCCGGAACGCTGATTCTGAACCCTCCGGGATCGTGGCCATCTCGATACCTCTCAGATTCGAAATATGATCACGTTCTTCGAAAGCGATCATCTGCCCCACTCCAACCAGGCCCTTTACAGTTTCGATGAAGTCCGTCTCTGGTGCTCGACCGCTGGAACGCCATGCGTCTTTCACGATGAAGATGTTTCCTTTGGCGTCCGTGACCTTCCAACAACAAGTACCTCGACCTACGATGGCCCGACGGTAGAAAATGGGCTTCCTGCTAGCCAACTTATAGCGTACAGCCTCGTTTTTATCGTCAACCGTGGTCAGGAATCGTTCGTTTGTTTCCGTGTCCCAAAACACGGTAGTGTCGAATCCAAGAAGTTCGTCATCCGGAGAAACAACGCCGAGAACGAGGCGAACGAAGTCGGTGGCATTTTCATGGATGTCGATATCCGTTGAGTGGTACACCCCACTACGATCAAACATGCAAAGCTGGACGAATTTTTCTGTTATAATCAAACTGTAGACGGCCTTCCGATTATGTTGCTGAATAAAGCATTGTCTTATAATTCCCGTCAGCATAGTACGGGATACAGTGGACTCAACACCTACCTAGCGTAAACAGCTGTTTGGCAGATGTTGTCGAATAAACGACGGTTCTTCTGCGTCTTCACCTCCGTAGGCGATACAATACGAGTGTAATCTTGCCTTTTCCGACTTTCAGGTGTGGACGGGAAATTGTTGCTGAACGACCCCTTTGCTTTGATCATGATGTCAGGCGATGACTTCAGGTCTTTAGTCGCGTCATTATCGCCACTGCCTTCTTGGTGATGATATTGAACGTTGTGTGTATCGACAACCTCGCGCCTTTTCGAGTAGCCGAAGTAGTCGACCACCGCTTGGAGGATCTCTCTTATTGGGCTGTACAGCACACTCTCGTACTGCACTTTCTCGTCGGGTATGTCCTTCCACCGCTTTGCAGAGCTGTCGTACAGCGAACAGCGTTCTAAGAATTTTGCGACCTTGGTCTCGTCCGGGACTTTGCCGACGAATGCCTTCTTCCCCAAATTTGCGTCAACATAGACACGGTTGATGAGTTCTGCTTTCACAATCTTCAGTTGGTCTTCGACTGTCTCGTATTCAAATTCGGACCCGTGCGAGGTGCCAGACATAGTCGTATCTATGGACGCAGAGAGATAGGCCGGGCAGATCGAGCAGGAGTAGTTGGAAAGACCGGAGCCTGAACAGTACCCGGTTCAGTCGATTACTAAAGATATGATAGAATACTATGGAACCCACCGCTTTATATACCTCTGCCATAGCTCAAGATGGCCCAGTGAGCACCCAAGTTTTAGAACAATGGTGAACGTGTGCAGGAAGAGGGGTGGTGCATTAACTGACACGTGACCGTGTCTCTTCAAACTCAGCACTGTGACTCGGCTTGAGCCACTGAAGGCTGAGCGCTGCAAGGAGCGCTGAGCCGCGTCGTCAAAGTTAAATATCACCTCGTCAAGGAATTCACGGTAATTCTGAGCTTTCTGAATATGTTGAAGGTGTGCGTATATTTCTGATGGTAAGGTCGTGAATGAGGAATATTCAAGTGCGATGTGAGGAAATTCAAATTGTCGAGTGAGGAGTAGAAGTCGGACCCGGGTTTTCGCAATAACCGACGGTCGAGGCGTCGGATCACTCAGGCTGAAATTTCCGATCAGTGGCTGTGAAGTTGCCATCTCTTGTTCAACAACCACGACGATGAACGGTCCTCTGCCTCGTCGAGATGCGTTACCCGTTCTCTCCGCTTCTCCTTCTGCTCCCCAATTCTTTGCCACTACAACCTCCAACCTCTCGAGCATTGATTAATCTGAATCCCCCAACCCAAACTTCAAAATTTGGACTACAAAAATGTTCCCAACATCGTCGGCGTCAATGGGGTTCCCTGTTATCGCATTGATTTCAAAGGACTTCTTCATCGGTGCATCTGGCGGAGAATTTGGGTCGTAGTTCTCTGGAGGCGTTTCCAGCGGAATAGAATTGTTGGAGGTGAGTAAATTGTTCTGGGATATGGTGTGCGTATCCGGCTGACTTTTTTTTTTTGAAGTTTTCAACAGTTTGAATTGACGGTTACACCATGGCATGTCCGGACTGCCATTTCCGTTTCCGCGTGCTCGAGCTTCTTCAGCTTCCAAATGCGCTCTGCAGCCCTTCCCTTGAACGTTCCAACGACGCTCGTTTTCTTCGACGGCGCTGCTCTTCACCTGAAGGCTCCAACTCCGCTCGTGTTTCTCAACTGCGCCACTTTTCCTTTGAAGACTATAACCTTCCGCTAAACCCTCGTCTCCTTCTCCCGGATCATCCAAGAGCTTAGAGAACGGTCTCGGTCGCATCCTCTAGTCTCTTCCCGCCTGCATGGCGCGTCGCATAATCGGCGTCTCTGGCTTCCAACACCCTGGTCCCGCATAATTCGACTTTCTAAATATCTATGTTGATGAAGTTTGCCACTATCGCGCAGAGCGGCGCAGTACATGGTTTCCTTCCCCTCGAGACCTACCGTCTGGGCCTCGTCGCAGTCCTCTGCCGTCGCGTCGTGCTCTCATTTGCTTGGCACTCGGTCGCGCTCACAATCGGGCTTGCTTTCGACATCGTAAGGTGGCTTGTTGGATGGCGCATCAGATATTTTGGTGACAGGTAGGGCAGTGGATTGAGCAGGCATGTTGTTATGTGGGATTGTTTAAGTACGTACTCTACAGGGATCAGTGATTATAATAGGTTCGCTTGTAAGCAACGCTTTTGATTTATCAAAAGGTCAAATTTCGTACTCTTGTTCTGCAGTTTTCCAAAAGGGGAGGTCAGAGTGAACTGCCAGTTTCGCGCCAGTTCTGCTTTTCATTGACACTTGTTTGCTAAACCGAAGTCAAAACCGTCTTCAGAACTGACCCAGAACCGCCTTGAATCGTCCACTCTGACCTCCCTAATAGATTTGTCTGTGAATCAATTTCTTTTTCTTGTTTCCTAATTCGGTTTGAATTCAAAGCTGGTCTCCAAACAGCTATGGATCAGTCAAACCCTCGCCTCATCGAAGCTCTTGAGAAATTTTGTTTACGAGTGAGTGGTAAATATTCCATAGATTGAGAGGAAAAATATACAGGATGCTACAGGATGTCAAAAATAACGTGGAAACCTAAGAATACAGTAGATACACATAGGAAAGACGAGCAAACGCTACTCGTCGTCATCATCAAAGCTAATACTCAAGCTCAGCTTCGATTGTGGATAAGTCTTAGACTTCTTTGCCATCGGGCTGTCGTCTAGTGGGAGCTCCGAATCCGAAGCCCTCTTTCGAAAAGGGCGGGAGGTCGGACTGACTGGATGGTTTGGGGGATAGTCCGACAGTGGGAGGCGCACAGAATGCCGTTTTGTAGGGGTGGTAGGAGCGGGAGTCTCGGGGCTCGTTTCTGCCTTCCTGGATGCTGTGAAAGCAAGATAATCCGCAATAGCATCATCAAAGATTTTGAGTACCGCCTCGTAATGACCCGCAGCAATTGGGATGAGTTCCATCAAGGCAGGGCGTCTCTCATCGTCCAGAAAAGCCATTTTGCGGGCGGCGTGCTTTTTGACGAACTGAAACAGGTTTTCCAACAGGTTTTGGAAAACAAGGCCAGCTTCCTCTTGAAACATGGTGGTGACTTTGTGCACAAATCGTGGTATGAAAAACATCTTAGTTTTCGAACCTGCTGCTTGGCTTGAAACATGAGTTTCCCACTCCATCAAGAAAGCGGGAAATGGAACTATTTTTCGTGGATTAGGCTTCTCGGGGAGGGAGGTGGGCTGCATTCCGATGGAACCTTGTGGCTTAGGTCTATCGTGACCACAACATATCCAGCAGAGGACGTAGAAAAAAGATTCTAGGTCGTCGAGGTAGTCGTGAGGGACGGTAGGGGCATCAGAACCGTAACTGTTAAGAATGTTGACCGACTGAAAGGCTCTCGTTCCCTGGAAAATGAGATCTAGTCAGGCTATATGGCTTTGTGAGGTAAAGGAAAGACCGACCGTCCTGAAATCTTGGCCCGCCAAACTCTTGTCGCGATCAATGCGAATGGCCATATCCAGGTCAATGATAAGTCCTCGATTGCCGATATCGGAAGGGTTAGTCCCAATCAAGATATTGTTGACGCTGACGTCGCGATGCAGAATTTTGGCTTGCCATAAATTTCGGTGTCCTTGTGGTAAATCGATACTTAGTCAACGTTATCTAGGAGGTCGACCACAAAATACACTTACCAGCAATAGCATCCCGGAATGCATACAAAACTTCTTGAGCCGAGTCGAACATATCAATCGGCCGACCACCATATTTTGAGGTAATACGAGTTAGAATGCGATCCCGGAACGCTGACTCTGAACCCTCCGGAATCATGGACATCTCAATACCTCTCAGATCCGAAATGCGATCACGTTCTTCGAAAGCGATCATCTGCCCCACTCCAACGAGACCCTTTACAGTTTCGATGAAGTCTGTCTCTGGGGCTCGACCGCTGGAACGCCATGCGTCTTTCACGATGAAGATGTTTCCTTTGGCGTCCGTGACCTTCCAACAACAAGTACCTCGACCTACGATGGCCCGACGGTAGAAAATGGGTTTCCTCTTTGCCAACTTATAGCGTACAGCCTTGTTTTTGTCGTCGACCGTGGTCAGGAATCGTTCGTTTGTTTTCGTGTCCCAAAACACGGTAGTGTCGAATCCTAGGACTTCGTCTTTTGGAGAAACAACGCCGAGAACGAGGCGAACGAAGTCGGTGGCATTTTCATGGATGTCGATATCCGTTGAGTGGCACACCCCACTACGATCAAACATGCAAAGCTGGACGTTTTTCTCTGTTATAATCAAACTGTAGACAGTCTTCCGATTGTGTTGCTGAATAAAGCATTGTCTTATAATTTCTGTTAGCATAGTACAGGATACAGTGGAACCAACGCCTACCTAGCATAAACAGCTGTTTGGCAGATGTTGTCGAATAAACGACGGTTCTTCTGCGTCTTTACTTCCATCGGCGATACAATGCGAGTGTAATCGTGCCTTTTCCCACTTTCGGGTGTGGACGGGAAATTCTTGCTGAACGATCCCTTTGCTTTGATCATGATATCAGGCGATGACTTCAGGTCTTTGGTCGCGTCATTATCGCCACTGCCTTCTTGGTGATGATATTGAACGTTGTGTGTATCGACAACCTCGCGCTTTTCCGAGTAGCCGAAGTGGTCAACAACTGCTTGAAGGATCTCTCTTACTGGGCTGTACAGCACACTCTCGTACTTCACTTTCTCGTCGGGTATGTCCTTCCACCGCTTCGCAGAGCTGTCGTACAGCGAACAGCGTTTTAAGAATTTTGCGACCTTGGTCTCGTCCGGGACTTTGCCGACGAATGCCTTCTTCCCCAAATTTGCGTCAACATAGACACGGTTGGCGAGTTCTGCTTTCACAATCTTAAGTTGGTCGTCGACAGTTTCGTATCCAAATTCGGATCCGTGCGAGCTGCCAGACATAGGTGTATCAATAGATGCAGAGAGATAGGCTGGGAGTGAGGTAGGTCGCGCAGGAGTAATTGGATCAAGTGTTGTCCCCACTGGGGCCTGAAGAGTGGCTGGTTCAGAAGAGTCTGACATGGTCGATTCAGTCAACGAGTAGGGGTAATGATAGAAACATATAGAACTCACCGCTTTATATTTACCTCTGCCACAGCTCAAGGTGGCCCCTACGGTTGAGAACAATGCTGAACGCGTGCGGTCAGGAAGAGGACTCCGAGGAGTGGCACATCTACGGTCACGTGACCGTGTCTCTTCAAACCCAGCCTGAGCTGCGTCCTTAAACTTCGAATTGGCTCAAAGTTGAACATCACCTTGTGGAGGAATTCTAGTTGCCTTTCACGATAATTATGGGCTCTCTGGATATCAACTCAAGTTAATGCAAGCTGATGCCGTATAAATTCTCTCTGACAATCTGTCTATTCGAGACTCGAGTCAAACAAGTTTTTAAATTTCTCGGCTGTTGCGCTCTGGCGCAATAGTAACGTCTGGGATCGCTGTTGATTTACTCTGATCTCGCTGTGGATGCCTGGGTGGACCGTGACAGGCATATGTACAGTCACCTACCAGCGGTCGGCGACACCGACGATCGTTTCTTTCAGCGCGAAGTCTCCTTCGAGAAGCTTGAGCCTCTTTTGTCCAACCACAATAAACAATTTGGTCTCTGTCCTGTCCACCCCCAATGTGCCGATGTAAAAGTTTGCCAAACTGAGGACTCAAACGCAAATTCTCATTTGAATCAACATCTCTTCGCTGGCCCGACTTTCAGTGTATTGTAGGCGACATTGGAACCTTGGGCTTATATTTTGCTGGTATCTCAAAGCCGACTGAGAGCAGAAAAAAATATGACCAGCATGGGTCCCAGGTTCGAAGGCTCCCATCCTACTTACCGAATGGCTTGTGTTGTAAAAATTTGTGACCTGGCCTCACCCGACGAATTGACTCCCATTCGAGTAGGAGAACTCACAGGAGCTGATCATCGACCTCGGGAATTCTGGAGCTCTGAATGTACAAAAGGATCCAAATTTTAAGTAGAGACATCGATCGTGTTGAAGGATGTTTGCACCGTTGACCAATCAGGACCAGAACTGGAATAAAAATGGGAATTGTGGCGCCATTCGATTTGAAACCAACCTAATCGAGAGAAGTCGCAAGAGAAGTATATCATTTCGAAGCATGGCTACCGATCACCCAAACCCCTAGTACACTCTCCCTAACAGCAAACCACATCCCGTCTCTCGCATCCTCCAAAATCTTTTTCCTAACCACCCACGCCTCGCAAATCATCCTCTCAACCGCTCTGCGAACCGTCGCGTTCGCACCCAGTGCACTGCCAGAACCTGACGGATCGCTGGCCAAGAACGTCGCGGCGTCTCCCAAGCGCAGAGCCTTGAGCAAGTCGGCCTCGCTCATGGCAACCGGGAGGGCGACGAGAAGCCTATCTTCAATGAAAGAGAGAAGGGAGAGTGCGGAATGTTTTTGTTATCAAATATAACAGCGGAGCCTGAGACGGGGGCGGCGCGGAGGCGTCATTTAGCGCCACAGTTTCAAGGTTTATGGTGCGGGTAGAAATTAATTCTGTGACTAGTAGTTCAGCTCGGTATGCAGGACGACGAAGTTCTTGAGCTCGGCCGGGCACTGAGCCGTCCGTTCAAGTTTGAGATGTAGTTTGAACGGAGGGCGCTCGGGGGTTCGTGTCGGGGATGAAAGAGCGGTCGGATGTGGGGGGTAGATAACCCCATTGTGTTGGATCCGCTGCGAATTAAGAAAGAGAAAGCCCTGGAATGGACATGAGAGCTAAAATTTTGAAATGAACGTACTACGAAGGGAGGTAATAAAATCGCTGAACAACCTCGAGTAATCACGCCGTTCCGATCGAAAGAGCCTACAATCACGGCACTGCCAGTGAATAGGACACGATATGGAGGACATTCCACCGGCCCTCCGGGCTCCAAGACGGGCGAAGAGGGATATATTCAAAACCACGCGACTTGCTGAGAACGGGTTCTTGACTGGGATCCACAGGTTACACATGGGAAAGACTGTTGAACGCAGTACGGAAGTCTCTCCCGTAACTTACTTTAAAGAATTCGAAGAGCGATAAGGGAGCAACGTTATGATGTTATTGAGCCGTTATTCTTCTTGTCATGCAGCCCCGACTCGTTCTCTAGTTCAAACTCGAAGGCGTTCGGCATCCGCATGCAGGACTGGATGCTTCCATGCTCCTGCTTCGCGCGCTCGGTACCCATCCCGAGCTTAGGCAGGCAGTAAACGAAACACCGTGGTATATGCATAGAGAGCAGAGGGCGATGAGCACGACCAGGGCGGTGAAAATTTCGCTTGACCGAGGCCTAGAGCACCTGCTAGTAGCCCAACACTGAGATTGTCCGTCGACTTTCTCCATGGTGCAACGATAAAGGATGGTCGGAGCGAAGGAAACCAGGGATCATCATTACTATGTCCGCCATGTGAAGGCAATTGGCCTATCACGGATATGAGCTAATCTTATGAACACGTTGGAAGTGAGATCAGTATTGAACTCTAATGAAAAACTTGAACCCCTGTCAGTGCATTCTTCCAATTCTTCCAAATGTTAATTGACGATAATTGCTTTACCTGATGCGTTAATATGACTTCGGCTAATACCCCGGAAACGGGTGTATGGTGAATTTCGTTGGTATGAAATTTTAATGAAAATATGAACGGTGGCGGGACAGGACGCGAGGAATGGAAGGCGGGGGTGATGGCGGCACGCCAGCGTGCCGATCTTGATCATGATCATGAGTAGCGGGTAGCGGACGCTCGGTCACCGATCGGGGTTGCGACCGAGCCCATTTGAAAACCAGAAAAGGTAATAGAGGCGTACGAGGTTGCGGTATCCTGAAACAGGAGCTTGGAGGGCCATTATCATTTAAGTTATGAAGGTACAAGGAACGAGTTACTTATAACCTTTTGCTCACGAGCAATGCAGTTTGAGTACCGGCAACAGCAATTTGTAGTAGCTTCACGATCACGTACCTGGTGGGCCCTCAGTCCTACAAGCTGGCAATATAAGTGAAGTAACCCTCCGCACTCGACGCGCCTCATGGAAGGTTGTGCGGTGATCGTGCTTGATCCTTACCCAACGTTCGTCCTGAGTGCCAAAGGGCCCCCTCTCAGATGACCCAGCGGGCGGTCGGTTTATTTTTGAGTTCTGAAAGCCGTTCGCTCGCTCTGTTGGTGCAGACCACGGGACCCAGGTAGAAGGATATTTCTGAAAATTGCGCAATGTGGGGGAATTGTTGGGGAATTGAATTGTCGAGCATCAGGCTGAGCGTCATTGATTAGATTGACGGTTGGTTAGCCCGGACCGAGCTGAGAAGATGAGGTTGTTAGATAGCCTATTCATTTTAAGAGACTCTGAGAGTAAGGTCTTTGCAAATGGTTTGATCGGGTAGACGGGCATGGCTTAGAGGAGATGTCATTGAATTAACCCGGCAAATCTTTTGCAGCGACGACGAAAGCACGTTGGGATGGATCGATAAGGCATTGACTGGACGTCGGTCATGGAAGACGTGACAAAACATACAGATGTGGTGAATTTCCATAAAGGGCGGTGGAGATGTTGAGATGGGCAGTAGATGTCCAGGACATAGGCTAAAGAAATGAAGAGACGAGAACATATGTCGATAATGATGTCAAGAAATCTATGACGCCATCGACTCCATCGTCGTCGTCGTGGTCGTTCTACACGAGCTCAAAAACATTGAAGAAGAAGAAATGGGAGGTAAAGCTATTTGTAGCTACAGCACGCCACCACGATATTGTGCCTGGTCCCGAACCACGGTTAGTCCGATCGCTTCCTCCGCTGTCAAAAGCAACTAGTGCTGATCATGCTCGCCTTGTTTTTTGCACTCTCTTCCGAACCAATGCCATGGCCACTTCATGGTCCCTCCTCCTCCCCCACCCAAATCCAAATCATTTCTCAAAAACTCCTCAGAAAGTCTCCCAGTCAGCCAACTCGTCCGCCGCGTCCTTCGCCTCCTCCTTGTCCAGCATCGGCATCAGCATCAGCATGGCCGCCAGCAAATCCGTTAGGGGTACAGGCAAGCTGCACAAAAAGCAGAGCATTATACCCAACACGCCCCCGAAGCTCCAGCCTCTTTCCTTTTCTGCAGACCCGATTGTCGATTTGACCCTGCCTCCGTACAAAGGGTCCCCGCCACCGTCCCCGCCGCGTTCCAACCGGCTTCAACCACCAAGACGTAAGGGTGTCTCACGCACCGGCAATAGACGAGGTAGCGACCCGTCGCAACGACAAAATGAACGCGTTGATTCCGATGACGACGATAATGACACCGATAGCCTCATGTCGGCTTGCAGCACTGGTCCCCATAATCATACCCAATTCGCTCAGCCATTTTTACGACATCACCCAAACCATACCCACCACCAGCACCACCACACAGACTCTGCGGATACCATCACCCCCTTCACATATACCGGCAAGTTGACAAAAAAACGCCCTTTGCCTCCAACCATCATTACCGCAACCACATCCGCAACGGCCGCCTCCGCGTACCTGCAGCCAGGAACATCATCTCCGCCCTTGGCAAGCCGCTCGACACCAACACTGGGCACCCCCAGTCCTCTCGCAGAGTCCTTCGAGTTGCTGCCCCCCGTTCCTCTGCTCTCTACCACCTACAGCCTCATGTCCTCGTCCTCGTCAACACGACCAACGCACGTGCAAAGCGACTGCCAGCGTAGTAGGGGCCCTCTATCGTCTAATGGCACCCCACCCACCACCACCACGACAACGACTATCGCCGCTCATCCATCCTCGCCCCAACCACCCCAACCACTCCAAAACCAAAAACGCTCGTCGATTCTCCTGCGCACGTTCAGCCTGCGCAACGTCGCTGGCTCTCGGATTCGTCCTTCTGTGTCCCGTTCAGCAGGCAAGGTCAGCTCTAGTGCGGCACCAGGCGATGCCAATGCGACTCTCTACGAAGAGCCCCAGCCCATGTGCGGAGACAACGACGACGCCGGACCAGGCAGCTGGGCAGAGCTCGCAGCGAGCTGCGCCATGCCCTTGACAGCGTCCTCGTACACCACAGCGCCCTCAACTCCCTTTGCCCACCCTCATCCATCTACATCGATAACGGGGCCCGGTGCGTCCGCAAGCGCCTCGCGTTCAGGCCCACTATCATTAAAGGCGGCGGCCCCGGCAGGAGGAGGCCTAGGGGTCCCCTCAGCCTCAGGTTCAGCATCGAACACCTCGCCTGTCAATCTGGGCTCGCCCGATTCGGGAACGGTTAATTTAGGTGCTTCTGAACGTCATCTGGGCTCAGGCTCGAGTGCGGGGTATAGTGGTACGGCATCGCCATTACGTGCGTTATCTGGATCTGGCATATTATTGGCAGCGTCGGTGGGGCAGGCCGGACCACCCGCACCAGCATCGAGGCCGGCCCTGACGCCGAATGCGTCCTCGGGGTCGTCGGCGGAATCGGGTGTCTCGTCTTCGTATTTGCTGCGCTCGCCGTCGAGTGTGGGGGCCGCGGGGACACCGCCTACGTCTGTGGAGGGCTCTTCCGCTGCTGCGCCGAGTCCGAGTCCGAGTCCGAGTTTGAGCCGGAACGCGAGCGTGGCGCCGTCGTCGAGGTCGTCTTCTTCTTTGTCGAGGTGGAGGAGGTGGAGGGTAAAGCCTGAGCCTGAACACGAGGGGGAGAAGGTTAAAGGGAAGGGGAAGGAGAAGATGATAGTGGATTTGAATGAGAAGGAGGAGGTTGGGTTTTTGGTGAGTTGGATATGACTATTTGACTATGCTTGTTTTGTGGGCTTTGGACGAAGAGAGGGAGGGAAGGAGGAGAGCGATCCGAAGAAGGAAACGGGAACGGGAACCGAAGCTGAATGACGCGGATGCTTGTCGCCGCCTCTCGTGCTGAAGGGTGTCATATGACCGTGTTCTCAGTTATTGTCTGGGGGTTTGCCATGAGGACCTGACCGACTCATCCTTTCTTTTTTCCTGTCTCTTCCTTCCCCAACAACGCGCGCGACTAACACCTCCCGCAGAAACGACCTCCAGTTTCCAATTCAAGTTCGAGCTCGAGGCTAAAGAGTAACGAAACCAGTAAAGACAAGGAAGCCAGCAATGGACAAAAAACCCACTCGCGGAACTCGTCATGGGGCGACGTCGCGCTGTCTCTCCTGGTGAATGGGAAGGATAAGGGTAAGAGTAAGGAGAAAGACAAAGAAAAGGATGCGGACAAGGAGAAGACGAAGGCTGGAAAGAAGAAGAGGGCTAAGTTCACGCTGGGCAGCGAGTCGGATGTGGATCTGCATTCTGGTGCTGCTTATGCTGGTGCTGGTGCGACGACGACAACGAAGGAGGTTATACCGCCTGTTCCGCCTTTACCTGCGAACCTCGTTGCCGGATTGGGCTCCAGCTCGAATCCTGATTCTAAAACCACTCCCAATGCCGCCGCCGCCGCCACTGCCACTACCGACCTGTCGTTGTCGGTGCCCCCATCAGTGCCACCACCACCACCTCCATCATCCACCCTCCGCCCTCCTCTACTCCGACACGAGGCCGCGATCAGCGCCGACGAGCCCATCGGCAGGCGGCGATGGACACTAGCAAACGTCATGACGGACGAGGGCATCTCGGACGAGGGGCTTCTCCGTGAGCTAGAGCGGATGCGGGAAGTCGGGAAGTGGTATAAGCAGCGCGAGCGCGAGCGGAGGATGAGCCGTGCCGTTGACGGGGATAAAGAGCGCGGGGATGGGGAGAATGTGGGGGAGAATGAGGATCGGGAGCTGGATTTGGATTTGAACGGGGAGGAGCAGGACGAGATGATGGTTGTTTGGGATATGGGGCGGGAGATTTGGGAGAGGGAGAGGGAGAGGGGGGTTGATGGGGAGGGAGCGGCGGTCATTCATGATAGCCCGCTTTCGGAGACGGGGTTGGCAGCGGAGGGGGATAGGAAGGCCGACGCCTTTCCTCTGCCTTCATCAAGCACTGGGCCCTCAGCCGCCGTCGCCGCACCCACCACTTCGCCCTCATCCTCCTGGCTCACCGCCCAGCGCTCGCTTCTCGTCTGCCGCGAGCTCATCCTCACCGAGCGGCACTACCTCTCCCAGCTGCTCTCGCTGGTTGCGCAGCACACAGCAACGCCGCCCCCGCCGCTGATGCTGCACTATGCAGAGGCGCTGGTGCGCGTGAGCGCGGGGGTGCTAGCGAGCATGGAGAAAGAGCCGAGCGTGGGCGGGGTCGCGCGCACGTTTTTGGAGCGGGAGGAGGAAGTGGGGAGCGCGTATATCGGGTGGTGCGGTGCGGTCGGGGCGTGGTTCGTCGATGGTGCTGGTGCAGGGATGGATGACCTGGGGCATGGGCATGGGAGTCTGAAGAAGAGGAGGAGCAGGACGGAGTATCAGAGTCAGAGTGGGGACGGCGATGCGGACGACGCGAATCCGAATTCGAACGCGAACTCGACTGGGCCGCCTGTGAGTCCGCTGAAGCGGACGGTGAGCACTTGGAGGCGGAGCATGCCGAGTATTACGGGTCTTGGCCTGGACGGCGGGTCCATGTCGATTTATGGGAGGCGGGAGAAGGAGGTAGAGAAGGAAAGGGAAAGGGTGAGGGTGAGGGTGCCGTCTGGGGTTGCGGCTTCTTCTGCGAGCGGGAGTGGGGCAGGGACTGGCCATGCGGTAGTGGCGGCTCCCGTTTCTGTTCCTACTGTGTCCCATTTGGTATCGGCGTCTGCGTCGACCTCGGTGTCGGGTATTGGGTTCCCGACTTTTCCTACCATGAGCGGTGGGAGTGCCGGTGCCAAACCTCCTCGCAAACCTCCAGCTGTGCGGGAGCTCGCGATATTGCCTACTCAGCGGGTGATGCGGTATGTGCTGCTTTATCGAGGTGAGCTGTTTCTTCTTAGAGCTTGATGAGTTTGCTTATTATTTGCTTCGCCAACGCTTTAGACCTCCTTACTCATACTCCAGCTACATCGCCATCTCGTGCGCTTGTTGAGCGTGCGGTGCAAGCTGCATGCCGGATCGCAGATAAATGTGATCGCGCACAAGGAAACGCTGCGTTTATCGTGTCGGGTTCTGCTGTGTCTGCGACGACACCGGCGAAAAATCGGGATGCCGGGAAGGACCTCACCCCCAACGCTGGAGGGAACTCCGCCAGCAGCAGTCGGAGCAGCAGCAGAAGGGAGGTGCAGCAGCTCACGACGCGCACTCCGAGCTCGAGGGCGTCCTCGCCATCTGGGAAAACCGTGTCTTCCTCCTCCACGTCGGGCTCTGCGTCGACGGGTGTTACTTCCGTCTCTGGGTCGGCTTCGTCCTCTGATGTCGATCCGCTTTCCAAGCCTGCGACCACGGCTCCTACTGCTTTCCCCACATCGTCATCCCCCCATGGCAGCCCGTCGGTTCTCAAGAAACCAAGAAAGCGGCCGTCGACGGCTGGGAGTACGACCACCACGACCCCGAGTGGGAGACGCCTCTCGGGTGTGTCGCTGATGTCAATCTCAGGCATGGGCTGGCCAGCTGGGAGGAGGGTGAGCTCTGGCGCTGTCAGTGAGGCGGTGCCGGTGGTTGTGAATGTGAGGGCCGCGGCTGCGGCTGTCGGCGCGGATGCTTCGAATGCGAAGCAGCATGGGCATGGTGAGGCGGGTGCGCCAGGGGTGGTGAGGAGTTCGACTTTGGCTGTGGGAGCGCCGGGGCTGGCCGATGCTGCAGTGGCAAGTGCGCCTGCGATCGCAGGCTCAACTGCTGGCTGAAAATTTGAAAAAAAAAACAGAAGACACACCCGCACTGCTGGCGTGGGCTGCAATGGCGAGAAGGTTCTGCATTGTCGCCCGTGCGCAGAAACTACACACACACACAATCTTTTTCATTCCTTTATATTTGGTACTTTGGCATTGTCCTCTCATCTCATAATTTGGTTCAGGTATATCATCTTCGCAACTCTACTGAGCCTATTGCTTTGCGCGTTTTACTAGCATTTGTCTTCGCATTTACGACATTCATTTGGTTATTCTAGCATACTCTTCACCTGCATGCTTTCTTCTCTTAATTTCGCATTTCATCTATAATACCCGATATCATCAGCAAGGCATTCAATTCATACCCACTGATCTACAGCTTCTATTTCATCGTAATAATATGTATTTTGCGGATATCTTTGATACTTGCATACGTTTTGTACGAATCACTTTTGATTTAGGATTAGCATAGTAATAAGGATAGACTTCTATCACGATGAGACCTGACTATTTGAAAACGGCTCTGCGGTCCATCATATGAACTGAATCTTTAATATGTCACGCAATAATCGTCGCAATTACGACTGGATGAACGAGTCGCGATGCCTGCGGTCGCGGTCACATGATACTGAAATATACAAAGTTGAAAGTGCGACAAGATGCGACCACCGACCGTCGACGTGTGTTGAACTGCGACGATTCCATGTATCGTTACAGCTTATCGAACAGAGTCTTACTTTCCTTCACATCGTCTTGGTACTTGGCCAATTTACAGCACTTTGCAAATAGGTTGACAGTATCGGGCGTGGAAAGAAAAGAAAAGCAAATAAACCCTAGATTAGGACTCATCGCAAATTCACCATTTCTGCCTCCTCGGACAGACGGAAAAGGACCATTTGAGAATATATATAGTACTAGATTGTATCCTAGAGGCTAATGAAGGATTTCCGTATCAAAAATGTTGAATGTGGGGCGAATGAATTCGGGACAGGCGAACACTGAGTTTAGGGTTACCACTTTGGGCCACTCGTAGCTTGCGTACACAAGTCCGATTGAAAAACGTATCCTACCTTTACAAAAACTCACAGAATGGTAGGGACGGCCTTTCTGAGAGTTTCTGCCAATTTTCGTACGTATCTACCGACTAGAAGTGAGAGAATCGGACAAACCCTAGGGCAGGGTTGCTTTTCCTTTTCTTTTCTTTCCGAGTCCCGGCCCGTTACTGCCATCCTTTTTGCAAACCGCTGTAAATGGTGACACATCGAAGAAGCGCATAAGGCCTTGAATTTGTGAGTAAACACCCCTTTTATCGTCTACAAACTCTTTTTGAACCAAATCATAGATATCTGATTCTAGTTTAGGCTGTGCTACAGTCTTTCTCAGCTCGACTTGAGCCTGCTTCGCGCGTCGATTCGTTGGTTGGATCTGTCATGTGCGCATTTCTAGCGGCTCCAAAGACGATTTCAAATTTGAATTCTTGAACGAACGCGTTTGTCGGCCAAGTTCTTCTAAAGACGAGAATACCAAGAACAGTAAGGAGCGATGAGTACAGCATTCACGGTATGGGACTTTTAGTCGTCTTCTACAACCCCGGAATTCAAATGACGTAGATTTGCTTTCCCAGCTGTCTTCATAATTTAAGCTCAGCATTGTATACCATATTTAATCAGAACAGAATATGTCACTTTTCGTCTTTTCATTTTAACTTGCCTTTCTGACGCGTTTGTATTCAGGATACAATGTTATCTTCTAATCGTCTCGTCACTTCTTCCCGTTCTTGGTTGAGATCATCTGCCCTGCCGCCAAACCTAGAGCAATGGGAAATAAGCGACCCAGAGGACTCAGAAACTACCAGAGCCGAATTTTTAGCCATCCGAAAAGCGTGGAAATGCTTGGAACCATTTTTTGCTTCTCGAGGGTATTGGCTGTATCAAACTCTATCTACTAGCAGCGCCCTCGTCCCGCCATCCAATTTGAATACTGCCGCCGCCCCTGCTAACGCAGGTGACCTGTATGCACGGCCAGTTTATAATACAGACCACGATTTATGTTTCAGCACCGGCGCTTATGTATTGTGTTCCTCTGCTCCTTTTACTGAAGGTTTCTAGATGCTGACGGTCGTAACCAGGCAGTGCGTGTCTGGCCAGCCAGAGACAGCTATGGTCGTGAAGTCATCATAAAGTAAGGCTTGCAAACAAAATTCGTCTTCTTGGTTCAATTCTTCTGTAGAGTTGTTGCGGATGAAAACCCGTCAAATGAGCTAGAAATTCTGCAATTTCTTGATACGAAAGAGGCACGGTCCGACCCCCGCAATCACACCATTCCTGTTATCGAATTCCTCACATTCGAGAAGTTTACATTTGTGGTTATGCCCAGGTTTTTATTCTTCGTCACTCGGGATATTTAATTTTGATCCATCTAAACAGGTGGAGCCACTCTTTTTGGCCGGATTTTGAGAATGTTGACCAGTTGATGCATTTTACCCAATCGTTTCTGGAGGTAAATATACTCAGCGCTCAGTTCAAGTTTTTTGGTCATTAAACACTTTTAGGCATTCGATTTCCTGCACGAAAATCACATTGTTCATGCAGATTTCCTTGAGCAAAACACTGCCATGAATGTCATATACCCCGATGGACGTTGGTTCATTAAAGGATTGCGTGAACCACAGGTGACCAGATACGCATTAATTGACTTTGGGTTATCGGTGAAATACCCTGTCAACATACCCATTGATGAAGTCAAAGAGGATCGTGACTATAATTTTGGCACTCGTGGAATTCCTAAACCCGGAAGCCCGTATAATCCTTTCAAAGTAGACATCACTGGAATGGGTTTGATACTGCAGAGGTGGGTTAGAGTGCGTATTTTTTTTCTTATATATTTAAGACCGTATTTATTAAGAGTTTACAGCATCTTGAAGACATCGTTCCGGAGCTTGGGGCCTTCTTCGATGGAATGGTGACCAGTGACATCGAAAAACGTTTTACAGCTCGACAGGCCCTCTTAAGATTTAACGAGATATATTCGAGCCTCCCCGAATCTCAACTCGTACATAAAGTGGTAAATCGCTGGTGGGAAGAAGGTGAGCACCTTGCCTTGTCTGCGAAATAATTGAATTTATTGATCTCCCAAGGACGAGTAAAAGTGAAAGAAGACGACATTTAGACAAGTTGATGAGAAAAGTAGGTCCTCGATGGCTGGAAGTATAACCACTGCGACCTCGAGTGAAAGATGCTTCTCGACTGTGTCATTGTTAACATCTTGCATTCTAGATCGGCCACTGGGAGACGGGTGAGCCCAGGGACGGTCAGTGGCGCGCCAGGAGCCATGGAGCTGTGAATGCAGGACCGGTCTATTTTAACTCCAATTTATGGAGGCGCACTGCGGAAGCGAAGTCAATTTGTTGGGGACATTACTCCCTCTTTGGCATAATCGTCCCTGAACCGAAATAATTATCATCATTGACATGAATGTTGATTAGGAAAGAACCTCACCTTCTTTCCACCAGCGGTTAACAACTATTTCATCTAACTGCGACTTGGATAGGTTGCGATAAATGTCATTGAACTTGGCTAATGCTTGCCGGGCAGTAAAAAGTTGCACGGGGTCACTTGTCACCATTTGGTCAAAAAAGGGACCAAGGTCTGGCACAATATCCTCGATATGCTACAAAAATTCCTTGAGCACAAAGAACACACCGCATAGATTGTCCTTACCCTGACCCATCTTTGTAAGACGAGGCCCAAAGAAATTATATCAACTTGAAATGGATGCCTTCAGGTTCAGGAAGGTCACGAAGGAAAAAGTTCCAGAAGCGTGTTTCCCGAACTTGTTCAATGGGAATGCCAGTTGGATACTGCCTGGAATTATCAAAATCTATCAGAGTGTATCGAGTTGACGATTGTCGTAAGCCTTTGCTGAATAACTTGGTATCACAGTAAAGCACATCCATTGTATTTTGTTCAAGGAAGTCAGCATGGACAATATGGTTATCATGCAAAAATTCAAATGCCTGTAATGAGTCATGGATTAACTGCTGGGAGACACAGTTCACAATCAGTCTCACCTCAAGGAAAGGTTGTGAGAACTGCATGAGTTCATTCACAGTCCCAAAGTCTGGCCAAAATGCTTGGCCCCATCTGATAAAAAAAATTGAGCACTTCTTGTCATTGGCCAACATACAAATTTTTACCTGGGCATGACAGCAAATGTAAACTTCTCAAATTCCAGAAACTCGATGACTGGGATCGTATGATTACGAGGGTCAGATCTTGCTTCCGGAGTGTTGAGATATTGCATAATTCGAAGTTCATGAGATGGGGTATCTACTATCATCCTCAACGACTCTATAAGCTGCGTTAAGAAGAAGGATACCATGCGTGGTCGGCTAATTACTTTATTATAACATCCTGTCCAGAGGCGTTTGTGGCAGGGAATACACGCGTCGACTAGCTTCATTTTAGAATAGGTGTCTATTCAAGGGGAAGGAACAACGCACCGAGGCATGAAATTCGGCTTCTTGCTCCGAAGTATAAACGCGTCTAGCGTATGGATAGCCGACATCATTCACGACCCCAGGCTTAAACATAGCAGGATTGAGGCTTATCCCAACTGGTTGAGGCTGATAAAGAGTATATCCATACGACGCAAAAAAAGGTTTAAGAAATATCCATCCTTCGCGGATAGTTAGATAGTCTGCTTCTGGGTCGCGCAAGTCAGAAATTTGCCACTCTTCCAGGCTCTGGGGCAAGGAAGCCATGGAAAGCAGGTCAGAAGCTTGTCTCCAAAAGACTTTGCCTTTATTAATGGCAAGTATATAAAAGTAGAACTACCAGACCAGATTAAAAGCGCAGATGTAAGAGGGAGAGGGGACCATAGTCAAAAGAATTGACTGCATAAAAATGTGGTGGTATAGGTTAGAGGGTTTGATCGTTATGTCAGCATTCGGGTTCAACAACTCGGACTCGGAGGGTTGTGCCAGCTGATTAATTATAGTACCATATACCCTTGACCATACCATCCTGAAAACTCTTTTAAAAAGGATATCAAGTTCTTGCTTCCAAAGCCTCAAAGCGCCCCTTCGACGGCGATTCCTCCTACCTTCCAAGAGTTGTACAATCCAAGCTAATTTTCGATAGGAAAAAAAGTGACATCGAAGGCCTAATAACTAAGCTTTCGAGGAGGAATAAACTGTTACTCATGGTCGGTAGAATCACTGTAATGAAACGTGAGAAACGGGCAAGAAGATCATCGAGTGCAAAGGGCGGTGCGAGGTAAACAGTCAACGAATAATTTTAGAGTCCATACATACAAGCGAAATATATGATGTAGCACATATACATACAACAGTCTCTCCAGAAATCTGACAAACCTTTCCAGATAAAAATCGTGCGATCCAAAGGAAAGGAGGGAGTAGCAGACGTATAGCACCGATGGGAACCGAGAAAGCCAGGGTAGGAATGAAGAAATAAAGAAAAGATAAGTCAGGGCACAGAGTACAAGTCATTTTTTTGGGGACGGCTTGTCCTCTATTTCGAGTTCGAGTCCATTTGAGTTCAAGGTATGCACAGCTGGCGCGTCTATGCTTTGGCTTTCTTAGATCCTTGGGAGTCGTCTTCGTCGGCAACTTCATCAATGGAGCGCTTCTTGCTGATGGTAGGAGCCGCCGCCTCGTCTTCCGCTTCGACATATTCGTCCTCGTCGTCTTCTTCGTCTTCTTCCTCGTCATCAATGTCGTCGCCCGCGACGGGGGCATTTGGCTATAACGGCTTATGAGCATTGACAAAATTGAAAGGACAAAATACACACATTGCCAAGAAGCAGGTGGGTGAGACCGTCCTTTCCCTTCAATATATTCAAACCATGACTGAACGCGATAAAAAAATAGTAGTACCTGGTTGTCTTCTTCTCCTTCTTCCTCCTCTTCCTCTTCTTCCTGGTCGTCATCCTCGTCTCCAACAATCTGTCTGTCCTCCTATACCTGAAGGTGAACAACCAGAAGAAAGGGCACACCGGGGACGCACCTCATAGTCGGCCTCCTCCTCTTCGTCGTATTCGTCGCTCTCTTCTTCGCCTTCAACGTGTGTTGTTGGCTCTTTCTCAAGACCACCGTTCAAGACGCCATCGGAACTTTCGTGGTTAACCTCGGTCGCGCTGGCCAATTCAGACATCTTAGTAGGGTTGTTAAGTGGAAAGCAGAAAGCTAGGCTGAGTCGACTGAGAGGGAATACCGATAGGTCTAGTAAAACAGCAGGGGAGACGAGATAGATATCAGGCGAACAAGGATGCAGTTGAAGTTTGATGCCAGCACCCACGGACGTCTAAAAACCCACCGGGCGCTCGAGCCTTGTCCAACGTTCACGGACGGGGTCAACCCGAAAGCCGTTCTCATCCCACTCCCCAATGACGTCACGTGGTGGTGATGCCCGCGCCGTTTTGTCTCCACTTGGACGACGACGGAGAGAAGATGTTTCTGTCTAAGTACTCGAATACAGAAAAGGATACAAATGGATATGTTAGCGATACAATTATCTTCAAAAGCCAGAAATATTTAGTTCCCCTTGAAAATTCAATAATAAAGTGTTCAATATGGCAGATCTTCCAGTATTTCCTGGTCGACCGAGACGACGATCCGGGATATTTTGCCATCCTTCGAAAAGGGCATGCGTAAAGACCCTCCGTCGACAGGTGTTTCCAGATTTGATGTCGTCATCTCAGTTCCATGAGAGGTTGTGTCCATAAAACGGAGGGTCTGCAGCCTTCCCTCGTGAGCGAAGGTCTCCCGTTTCCAAGCGCGTCCTTCAGCAAGCCGGTAGATAATAAGGTAGCCTGCAATTTGCTATTAATTATTTTTCAGTATCATGAGTCCTCCTTGGAAGTAGCTAGACACTTACCTGAGCAGAAGACGCGACCGCCAAAAATATTTGATTGATGGGGTTGTTCACAGCGTAGGAGATGATGAACATCAAGGCAAAAACGGAGTAGATAGCGGCTGACTCGACAATTATTGTAGCCAGCGAAAAATAATGAGTTCCATGATCAGACGTCAGAGTCGCGACCACCCGTCGACGATACATGAGGAGGCGGACGGTGATGAGGATTGTGAGTATGATATTGACGCTGAGAGAGATAACATAATATGACGTTCCGAAGGCCATGGGAAGTGCGCTGTATAACGAGAGACCCGGTTGACTTGACTCTAGAGTCCAAAGCGTGCCCATAACTGTTGAAAGTAAGACGAGAAGAAATTGATGGAAATTAAAACGAACCAAATGACGCCAATATCATTAACGCGGGAAGAGTGACCACGCTGTATGCAACAAGTCGTCCAGAACCACTCCAAATTACCCAACATCGCCACAGCTATCCTACGTCGGCATGAGAATTTTATGGTTAGAAAGAAACAAAAAACTTACAACGAGCAGATCAGCAAGGAAGGTCAAAATAAACAGTGTCGCATAAAACATGACGTTGATCGCGAGGTATTGGGTAGCCAGAAAATACGCCCATGGTCCGCCAGGATAATTGCGGTTGTCGATATAGATTACTTGAACTGTGCGTGCTTGAACAGCGACAAATATCGTTTCGACGACAAAGAGGAGCGTTATATAGGCAAGAAGGAACAGGGATTGCCTTCCGCGTGAGCGACGTGCATTCCAGAGGAACAATACACAAGAGGTGAATAGCACAACTTGGATTCCTAAAATTTTATGTCGAGAAAATTATTGTGAGAACGACAGCTAAATCAAGGGGAAAACGAAAACCTTACCGTAACCCAATCCACAAATAAAATCGCCTGCCAGGAAGGTCCGTTCAAGAAAAATCTCCTCTGCCGATTCGTCTGGTCCATAGTATGGCGTTGAGCCCATGTTCGCCTGCTCCGCTCACGATAGACCACCTGGGAGGAATACCCGCAGACTTAGGAAAAGACGACGTAGCAACCCAATTTATATCATTGCTGCCAGTCATTCAAACACATCCGAGTTTTATCTCCACTGACTGCGTAGGGAAAAAAACTGCCATATAGGTTCCACTCGTCATGCGAAAAACTGTCCAGCGTCAACAAAGGGGGGCTAGCTGGACTTGTAAGGTGATAACGACGCCGGGCAAAGTCTGAGGCACATGGTTCCACGCGACAAAAGCAGGACGCGTCAAAAATGATCGACTTTTTGTCTGCGTGTCTTGAATTCGCTGATACGCCGTAGATCCACTTGCATTGCCCAAGTCAAAGTGATATTGTCAGATGTCCCAGCTCAACACGGTTGTCAAAATTGGAACTCCCCAGAAGGCTTAATTTGTGGAAGTTTTTTGTCCGTGTAACCGGCCGCCTGATGGCGGAGAATCTTAGCCAAAGTCGGAAGACTGAGTTCAGTGAGTAGGTAGAGCAGAGTAGGGCTTGAGGAGTGTTCGAGCTTTGGACTTGATGAAGTTGACTGGAAGAGGGGAAACATATGATACTTCTTGAGAAGAAAAAAATAATGCGAAAAATGTCACTCGATCGATCATTGGCTGAGGTGAATGATTGTGAAAGATTGAATCTGGTCGGAGACCAGTGACGGTAACTCCAAGTAGCAATGAAGGAACGTCGAATCGCTGAGCCCGCACTCAGCGAGCAGAGCTTGAAAAGTGACAGCGATGCCACGGCATCAAGTTTCTAAAAAAAACGTTGATCTTTACATACAGTAGTGTATTTACGTAGAAATAGAGTAAGCTTACCAGGCTAGCAGCTCGGGTCTAGCAAGCTCTTTGAGCAGTTGCGGGCAAACCAGAAACTGTGGCTGGTGCACAGCCGCTGATGAGACCTAATCTAGTCTAAGTTCGATCATTTACTCTTGCAGTAGCTGCCGTCCAACTTATGGGACCAAATTGACTCCAATGCAGGTTGGCGGGCAGGACAAGGCAGCGACTTCATGGAACGGGGTCGCTTCTGGGTGGACATCGAGGACCTGAATGGCTCATAGACCCTCGGATATGAGCGTAGTTTAATCCAATGATGGCTTGCCGAAGTGTTTGTGTTCATGAAAGAAGACCAAACTCGATGTTGAAGGATGTTGATAATCTGTCTTAAGTATGTACCGCCAGGTTCGCAATGCCCTGCAAGCTAATACAGAAACCGCGAAGTGATATGGTCCCGTCGCCCACTGTAAGTGCTCTCTCCCAATTCGAGATGAAATGAAGCTGACCTTATCACCCTTGGCCTCGTTTTTGAAGGTACTGCTTCTTCAACATGGTGGCGTGAGCATAGAGCATTAATTTTATCTCTTCTCATCCATATGGTCTTCAGCAAATGAAAGATAGCAATCCTTCATCTAATCTGACAATAGTCAAGACCTGACAGTCCCACTATGCTACTGAATTACACTGTTTCATAGAAACAAGATAAACATCACGCACTTGATCTCCACTTATGCACCTATTTCACAGTCAATGCCCGAGCTACCGAGGAGAGAGTTCAGCAAGTTTGCCAGGAATCCGAGTCGAACAACACGGTTGTCAAAAGTGATGAAAGTGCTGCTGTCACTGCTTCTCTGCATTGGGCAGTTAGCAATCACCTGACATTTCCATTTCGGATTCCGTTCATTATCATTTACGTTATCTCCCCTTGGAAAACGCCGTCAAACTCAAATTTCACCCTAATCTACTCTTTGCAAGGCCTAGGCGGCGCACGTTATCTTTCTATTTGCCGGGGTGCTTATTTTGATCTGCTTTTTGGCAAGAGACCCAAGAGAACCCAAGCCTCGAGGCATTCGAGAACCAGGGTATATATAGAAGGCACTCCAGCGGCTCCAATAGCTTATATACCTCCCACTTTCCCGGACCTACTATTCAAGCACTTCACCATGAGCCCCGACGGAACAACAGTAACAGTGGATGCTGTACCTAGCACCGCGTCCGACATCCAGTCTAAACCCAAACAGCTTCCGAAAGCGTTTAAGCACCCCTTGGACCCATTGACCCCTGAAGAGGTATGTAACCCGACGCCTTGCGCAAGCGACCTTAATGAATGACATCACATCACTGACAGATTGCTGCAATATCTCTTGCCATTCGACATCATATCGCTGCCAACACCGAAATAAAAGCAATCAAGTTCATCACATGCTCTCTGCTTCCGCCCCCCAAGAAAGTTGTGCTTTCATATCTCCCATCCCAGGAGCAAAGCCAGAGCGAGATGCGAAAGGCAGAAGTGGACGTGAGTTGTAGTCGTCGAATGTTTCGAAAGACTTTTGAATGCTGACTTACAATCCAGTTTTTGGACGTCGTTAATGGGTGAGGAGAATTAGACGTCCTCTGTACATGGATTCACCCTTTCTCGGCAGTCGCGCATACAATGTCGTCCTTAGCCTTAATGAGAACTCGAAGTGGGAACTCGATATATTGACCCTTCTCCCAGAAGAGTTTCACCCCCAAATCTCAGTGGAGGAGCTCATTGCATGTGAAGTCGTCGTCAAGAACAATCCGACAATCCAGAAGTTGGCAAAAGAAGTTGGTGAGTGAAACGGCTCTGCAGACCTCGAAGCAGACTTAGACTTAAAATTTCAAGGTGTATTGCCTGAGCAAATTTTTTGTGACGGCTGGTCAATTGGCTACGACGACCGTTTCCCTCAGAAACGTCGTGTCCAGCAAGCTCTCGTGTTTGCGCGTTTCTCGGAACACGATAACTTATATGC
The DNA here is from genome assembly GCA_023014345.1 of Galerina sulciceps. Taxonomy (NCBI): domain Eukaryota; kingdom Fungi; phylum Basidiomycota; class Agaricomycetes; order Agaricales; family Galerinaceae; genus Galerina; species Galerina sulciceps. The sequence continues at coordinate 977,261 of JAEDXJ010000035.1, forward strand.
CCACCCAATGGTACCTCTGCTCGTTGAACTCTTTTTTTTTGTGCGAATTTTAATTTGGATTCAACAGGACTTTATACCGGTGATAGATGCTAACTCAGAAGAGCTTCTTCACGTTGGTAAGGATATTATACACGTTTTCAAACCAACCGTAATTATTCATATGGCACCAGATTTCCCTCCCCACTATACTCGCGCCGAGGATGGATCAGCGAAACTAACTGTTCATAGTACCGCGCCACCTCCAACCGCCGCCGATTCCCTGTCTGCTTCCAAGCGTGAACGAATCCCTCCACCTCGCAAGGCTTGGGATTTCCTTCCCGACCTTATGGCTCAGACGGAAGAGGGAGGATACCACCCAAGAACAGACTTGAAGCCTCTGCATGTTGTTCAGCCCGAAGGCGTCAGCTTTAAAATGGACGGACACGTTTTGGAATGGCAAAATTGGAAGATGCATATCGGTAACACAATTTAAGCCTTGTCTATTCCCGGATGTTGAGATTTTTTATAGCATTTAGTCACCGAGAGGGTATCGCCTTATCCACGATCACCTATAATGATAATGGGGAGATAAGACCTATTTTGTACCGTCTATCATTGGCAGAGATGGTTGTTCCATATGCTGCTCCAGAATACCCTCATGCCCGGAAATTCGCTTTCGATTCGTGAGTATTCTTGTTTTTATCATTGAATTGCATGGAATTTTATCCTCATAGGGGCGAATACGGCATGGGTACCATGGCCAACGAACTTTCTCTTGGATGCGATTGTCTTGGTCAAATACATTATTTGGTGGGTGTTGTGGAATCTTTCGTCCTCCCAATCATTGACTTAGATCCATCACAGCCTGGTTCATTCATAGCGCACGACGGAAGTGCGATTGTCATAAAGAACGTAATATGCATCCACGAGGAAGATTCTGGTGTACTCTGGAAACACACCGATTATCGCCCCAATGGCAGGTCCCAGACCGTGAGGCGCCGAAGACTAGTGGTCAGCATGGTCTGCACTCTGGCGAACTACGGTGAATTTTTCGTGTCCAAAGATAGTTCTTTTGAGCTAACGTTCTTCTACAGAATATATTTGGAATTACCACTTTTACCAGGATGGTAGTATTGAATTCGAGATTCGCCTGACTGGCATCCTGTCTGTCTACGTCAGTAAGGACGGCGAACCCAATCCATTTGGAACGACTGTCGCCCCCAACATCAACGGCCACTATCACCAGCACCTGTTCAGCGTCCGTATCGACCCCATGATTGATGGTCTCAAAAACACAGTCATCGAGTCCGATATTCTCCCTTTGGACGCGCCTACTGGCTCGAAGGAGAACTTTGCTGGCAATGCTTTCTTCTCCAAAGACACCCCCATCAAAGTTGAATCCGGACGCGCCTATGACTACGAGAAGGAGCGCAGGTGGCGTATTGTTAACAGTGCCAAGCAGCACTACAGTTCCGGCAAAGATGTCGGCTACACCGTTGGCGTCAAGGGCGGGGCGACTCCCATGATGGCGAAACCAGACGGCTGGACGACGAAAAGAGCTGCTTTTGTGAAGAACACGGTCTGGGTGTGCCGGGATGTAGAGGCGGAGGATAGTGGAACGGTTAGGATGTGGCCTGCAGGTAAGTATGTCCCGCAGACGAAAGAAGAACCGGAAGACTCTGTAGGCTCCTGGGTCGAAGGACAGAAGCCAGTCGAAAACGAAGATATATTGGTTTTTGTTACAGTCGGTGTGTATCTTTTTCCGCTATGCCATTTCATGGGATAAATGTTTTATCGTTCGCAGGAACTACACATATTCCTCGACCTGAAGACTGGCCCGTGTACGCCTAACTTCTTTCCTTCAATCACACAATACTTATTCATTTAATATTGACCAGAATGCCAGTTGAACATCTTACCGTCAGCTTCAAACCAAATTCTTTCTTCAAGGCGAACCCAAGTATGGATGTTCCTGGAAGCCATGACCCCCTCAGTGTTCCTGCTTTCAGTGACAGCACAACGGCAAATGGCCATGCCGCTGGGTGTCATTAAATTCCCTCCAAAGCAGGGAGTTTGTTCGACTCGGTAAATGAAATTCAGACATCTTTGCATGTGTCATTTAAAGTGTGTCGATTCCATATCTGGACAATTTTCGTTGTGGCTTGCATTCTCTGTATTACCAATGTATTTGAAATATGCGATATAGGCTCTTTATCTTAGTTGAAGTCCTGAAAATTATCGAGTACGTGAAGGATCTCTAATATGGGATGTATGGCGAGGTCGAGGGGTTAGAGGAACAAAGGCGGTACTATTTCGCGGTGGTGTAGCCCATTGCGCTGTCAGCTCCGTCGCGGAGGTTGGGGTGTCTAACAGCTCGGCAAGCTTCGCAGGTGGGATTATATGACGATTCGGCTTGCGGTTAGGTGGGGTAGACACGCGTGGGTCGTCAGCAGAAATGCCTGCAGACCGCTCGGAGGGTGTTAAGGTATTGAAATTTGGCCCGTTCGATGGGCGACGGTGTTCACCTGCGGATGAGGCCCGACGACGCCGCACTGACTGGGACTTCGTTCTGGAATGCTGCTCTTCTAGATGGTGGTGGGAAACGGTGGGCCAGTGACTATGGCTCTGGTTTGGTCGGTGATGAGTGCTCAAAGGCGCATTTGCGGCAGTTGGAGATGCATGCGATTGCCAACGCTTGTGAAAGTTCCACGCCTGAGCCTTAGAAGAAAAAAAGTGGGAGATGTGAGTGTCTGTCTCTGCGGGATTGACACCGTTCTTTTTGGTCGAGACTGTGCCAGGAGGTTGCAGTTTCTCAGATATCAACTTAGACGCTACCCCTTTCTTGAAAACGTGCATGATGGTATTCCGTTTGCCTTGCTTAGGCAGCACGAGGGATGGGCTACAAGAAAAGTTGAGAGGAGTAAGAATTTTCTCGCCTTCCATGATCCTTCCAGAGCCCTCGATGCGACGGTCGTCCACCAGGTACTCAAATTGCCAGTGCAGCTTCGAAGATTCGGTTTCATGATCCGCAAACGACATCTCATGGCCATGGAGGACATAAACGCCATTAGATTTCAGAGTGAGATGGGCTTGCTTTGAGAGGTAGTCGTGCGTTTCGTCAAAATCAACCGTAACGCGCCTCAGGATGGGAGGAGTCTCAAAGGGTGCATAGTGGAAGTGGAAAGCCTGTCTCGTGATGGGTCTGAATTGAGCCATCACGGTTCCAGGCGCTCTTGAGCTTTGCGCAGAGCGGAGACGAGCAATGCCGGTGAACTTGAAGGATGGTTGGGCAGCGCGAAAACCTTCTTGATCTATCAGAAATTGAACAGTGACGTCCTGGAGCCAAGAATGGTCGTCGTGGTGGATATGGCGTGGTTTATGGTGGTGATGGTGATGGTGATGATGATGACCTTCCGGACTGGACTTCACCTCAGTGACTATGTCCTGAAGTTTACGGCTTTCGTGAATGAAAGGAGGAAATTGCGAGGCTCGGGGCGTCTCCACAATGACGTTCAAATCACGATTTTCGAGAACTCTTGGGCGGACGGGTGTGCGACGAGGAGGGGTCACAGTAATATCTTCGTTAACGTCAGGGGTGTATGGAACCGACAATCGTCGAGCCAGGCTTTCTTGGGCAACATACTCTTTGTATTGGTTGGAATCCCAGTCACGAGAAGAGATCCAAGAAATGTTTGTTGGCAGAGGTTTCTTAGGTGTGAGCAGCTCGCCAATGTCGTTGACACCAAATTTGAGTTCTGGCCCACTGCTATAGGAATCTCAGCACTTTGAGCCCGTTTCTGATGCTCTGAAACACGTGTTGCGTCACTTTTTACCGCATCCCGGGAGGACCTTTCATCTTCTTCTGGGATAGTAGAACTGACAGTTTGGAACAGCCCTTTAGAGCGTCTTCTCCGAATGACAGATTCCTCGTCCACGAAGTCGATTCGATTCGCTGGCCTCACTGGCTGGGCAGGCGGCGACGGCGAGCTTCGAGGAAGAGGTAACAAAGTATAGCCTTCAGATTCGAGTTCATGAGCTTTTATGACGAGAGTCTTCCGTTTTGGTCCAAAAGTGCCCACAGAAGTGATTGTAGTGGAACTGTCCGAGCTTTCCAAGCCTAATAGCGCTGAGTCGACGCGACTACTTCTCGCAGACCTAGGCACTGTCGAACTTCTTGGGGTAGCGCGATCAAGACTTAAACCATTTAGGGATAGTACAGTCTCAGAACACAGATGAACATGAGTGGACGCAGACATAGATGAATCACGCCGGTCGCCAACGAAGGTCGTACGCGTGCTCCCAGCGGGGCTGGCGATATCTGAGATCGACACACCTCCTTCTGCGTAGGCCTCGTCATATAGAAGCACAGGAATTTCGCCCGAGGACCAGGAAAAAGCCACTTGTGAGGGTGTCAGAATTGGAGACGGTGGATCAACAGCCTTGTAAAGCTCGTTGAAAGTGGATGTCAAACTGGGGGAAAGTGGGAGAGAAAAATCTTCTTCGTCCATTGGGAAGTCCTCCATGGTGTCTGTGGTGAACGTCTAAAGCCGCTCTGCTCAAAATTTGAAGGCAGTAAAGAAGGGGAGAAGAGGGAAAAAATGAAGTTGATGAACCGCCTGCTGATCTGGTGGCGGCGAACCAACGAAAGCACATGGCAAGCAGTCACAAATATTTTTCAAGGGACCTGTTCTTACATTATTAACGGCATATGTACTTTACAAGCGATCTATTCTAATACATATTCTGGGCCTGCCGACGCAGTGCAATAGATCAAGCCAAATCGTCCAAAATCCTCCTCGCGACCTCCTCTTTAATCTTCACCCTATCAATATTTTTCAACAGACAGTAATCACCGAACTCGTTCCCGCTTCGCCATGCCTCGCCAGGCAGCCAGAACATTCGGGTGAGGGGAGACGAGTGCGCCGCGTCGAGGAAGGGGTGGCAGGATACTCTTTCCCAGGTCTCGGTCATTGTTGCGTAGCGGGGCTCGAAGGCCGAGCTGCGAGGGTGTAACGGGAAGTCGAGGTCGACAAGGTAATCGCACTGGTGGACGGGTACCTACATAAAGATGAAGGGTTAGATAACAGTTAAACCGTCACGTCTTTGCGAAATCTACGCACGTAATGCGAGAGGTCCTCTTTGTTCAAATCATTCAGGTCCTTCGGGACGAAACGCGTCTGAGGCTTCAACCACCACCTATCCGCGAGCTCTGCAAGAACACTTCCCGGCTCTACCCCTTTCTCCTCTACCAGTTTTTCCTCGAAGTGGCGAGGAAGCATTCCATCAAATTCGCTCTTAACAAATTCGACCTGGACACCAGTCGGCACGAGGTAATGACCAGGGAAACGATACCACTCCTTGCCGTAACATAGCTTTAGGTCAAACTCTTTGATTGGCGCAAGGTCGATACGAGGTTTCTCATCCTCCTTCATGTCTGCCGGGTAGACAGGAAGGAGGCCAGTGTCATTCAGCAGCCTAGGTAGCTCCTGGAATTGGAATTCAAAGGCGACGGTTAAGGGCGAGTGGTAATAGTGCCAGAGTGCAAATATCCGGCTGAGAGAGATGAGAGATGATGCGACGACTATGGAGAAGGTGAAGTTCCTGAACATGAGCGTTTGAGAGGCCTAAAGTTATGTTAAGAACGTTGTGGAAGGAACCAGAGAAGGTGATTAAAACCCACTTTGTAAGGTGATTTTGTTATCCCTATAAAGGCGACTTCTAGCCAGCCTCGAATGAGGTATACGCAAACAGCAGCATTAAAGCACACCAAAGGATATGCAGGGAACATAAACCTTTCCTCCTTGTGAGGCTGCAATGTCAAAACTCCCATCCACAAATACAGTGGAGCTAGTCGAAAGGCTAAAACCGTGAAAGGCGAACTTTGGTTTGCGCTTGGGGTGTAGAACCCGAGGCGTTTGCGATCGACGAAATATGTGACTGCCAATGCAGGTGCAGAGAACAAGGCGAGGAAGATGAGGACATTGAAGTTCAGCACAAGGTTGTTAAGATAGAAGTACCAAGGTTCGGTCCCATATAGCTCTGGACCGCGTTCGGAGCCGCCAAAGATGTTGTAGCGGACAATGTTCCATGGAACTACACTGGGTTTGCCATATGCCAAGCTGTCAAAGAAGACAACTGGGAGCTAATAAGTTCATGCCAGGTCAATCAAGTAATACTGTAGGAGGTGAATTGCCTTACAAAGACGAGTGCAGCTGTCAGACCAGCTCCGAACAACCGAGTGAACCTTTTGCTCATCCAAGAAAAATGATCATTGGGTGTGACAAGGTCTGCACCATAGACGAAGAGTTCTTCCAAGATGAATGGAATAGCTAGAGCCAGAGAAAAAGGCCAGCCTACGATACCGCCAGTTGCAAATAGTAGCGTTGCGAGCAGCGTCCGGTGATTTTTGTTCGAGCTTGTTGGCTCGAAGGCGTATGAAAACGCCAAAGCGCTGGTGTACATGGTAAACGAAGACGGAAGGAAGGCTATGGTGAAAGTTAAAAACAATCTCAATAGATCATAAATAAAAGGTTCACCTGTAGTTGAAATCCATGTCCCCGCACTAAACAACATGAAGAAGAAATAATAGCGACCAACACGTTCATTGATTTTCTCTACTATGGTGCGATACAGTTTTGCTTCAGTAAAAACTGAGATTGTTGCCAGGAAAAGACGGACGGCGAAGAAAGCTGCACGCTATTTAAAATAGGATTCAAAACAAATAAAGAACGTAGTAGAAAGAGTTGATTTGCCTTGTCGCCAGCAAGAAGTATCTTTCCAATGCGAGGTGGAATGTAGTGCAGCAGAATGTATGCCCAGCTTCTGAGGGCGTACACTGGAGAGAGTTCCCATGTTTGGAATCCGTAACCTTGTTCGAGAAAATGGAGAGGTTCCCAGAAGTTGAAGACTGAGAATTTGAGCAACGTGGTGAGCTCAATCCCAACAAACTAGCCATGGGCAGGCGAACCTTCGTCACAATCGCTGATATTAGAGTACATAGCCCCAGAAACTCGTATCAGGAAGAGGATTCGAACCGCAAGAGAGAAGGATGGTATCCATGGTCGACGTTGCGCTCTGCATTCGCTTCTTTAGTATCAGAACAGCTCATACAGCTCGTTGCACTGACCTTCGAAGTTGGTCTTGAAGGATACCAGTGTGCCGGGAAGCTGGAGCAGCCTTCGGCTTTTCTTCTTTGTTAGTCGGTTTTCTGAAGCGTAGTTCCTGTGTCCCCGACGACATCTGACGGAGGAAGAAGGAGCGGATGTATCGGCGTCAAGGATCGGAACGCGGTCCACGGTGCAGTTCACGTGATACCATGATTGGTCATGAACGCGTAGTACGCGTCTGGTCAAACTTTAACCTGTTCCGTGTACTTGCTTTTGAACACCACTAGTTATTGATTGATAGCACTTGGCGGGACGGCATGACGCCGAAAGGTTATCTCATGGGTACTCATTCCAATTCTTTGCTGGACTAGGAAAGTACATACAACAATCTGGCTGTGACGGAGCAAACGAGTGAATAGGCATCGATAAATCTGGGCAAGTCATTTCTCAGTCATCACGATGGTCTCCTCAAGGCTAACGATTAATATTCATCCGCGTTGCTTCAGATTGCTCGCGGCCGCTGCCTCCCATGCTGCACAATGGCGAGATCAGAATTAGGCTCTGGTGCATGCTGCCTAGCCTTGATTCTGCTGTGAATACATTCAGTTAATAACATATAAAAACTAGTGCTGTGGCAATCTAAGGACTAGAACCCGGCGGGGGATGAGTCAATGTCTGAAAGAGCCCCCAGAACTAGACGGAAGTCACCAGCGTAACGGCGGCGTTGGGGGCTTCTGTCCTGAAAAGGACGTTGAGTTGCTTCTTCCAGAGTTTATGGAATGTCTGTTGTGACGTTACTCTCAGATCGACTCAGCTCCTTTTCTTTCCGCCTTTTCAGTCTCTTGTTTTCATCCCCCCATCATTCTCTCTGTTCCTTTCTCTCCCCGTCCCCCAACCTCGTCCTTGTCGCTGTCTTCCACGATGTCCGACATTCCATCCGCCGCTGAGCTCTAACAGCGGACCATTTCATCTATGTCACTCAGGTATACTTTTGTGGTACGTACCCTTGACCTCAACCTACCTACTCTTCAGCTCATCCGAGGATTTTATAGCCATGTGTAATCGTCCAGTTCACTTCCCCATTTTATCGCTTTCTGATAAACGTCGTTTGACGCTTTAGACGCCGTCGTTTGTGGGACTGGATCATCAGTCTTCCAAGAGAGTACCGCTTCGTACGCCATAGTCCATTTCATATATGCGCTCCTTTATCGTTCATCTCATCACCCCAGGTATGGAGAACTCACTGGACGCCAGTCAAAATGGCATATCTGTTCTGTCGGTAAGTTTAAACGGCATTATGCACCCTCTTTATGTAACTCCGCGTGCTTAAGCTACTGGGTCATTATCGTTGTACCCTATTTGCTCTATTGTTTTGTCGTCGACCATCCAAGGGCAACATGCGAGCGCATATACAAGGTCCGTCCTCCTATCCCCTTCATCTTTCGCAGTTCAGGCTCGTTTCTAGATTCCTGTAGCCCTCGCCATGTGGAATCAAGTTGGCTCCGAATGTAAGTTGTTCCATTGGTTGTGGCGCGATTTATTTAACTCAACCGCCTCATTTCAGCCGTACTCTTAATTCGCACCTATGCATTCTTTAGCAGAAATATCTATGTCTTGTGGTTCTTGCTTTCGGCTTTATCTGGAGTTGTCGCCTACCAACTATACGTGGACACGACACAGATGTTACGTATGTTTTATTTTCAACATTTCTGTTCGTCTTCTTACTGAAATCGCCTGTCTAGTGTTGCCTTTCTTCAAACCCCCCTTTGTATGCGGTCGTTTGAGATTCGAGAAACCAAAATTGATAAATTTTACAGGAGAGTGGACCTTGTTTTCCGATGTCAAAACCTCATTCGGCGCATTTGCTTGGTCTGTCCTTTCTTTAGATTACAGAGATTGATTTTTATAGCTTCCTCTTCAATAGGTTTCTTTGTAAGCGCTTTTTGACTTTCACTGCTTAAAAATCTAATCGTTAACGCAGATCGCGCCTCTGTTGTTTGACACCGTCGTAACGTCCATGACGGTTTGGAAAGCCTTTAACATTCGTAGACATAATGGTGGGCCAAATAGCCGTCTGATCCAGACCTTTCTTCGCGAGGGTTCGTGTTCTATTCGACACCGGCCTCAGTATTTCAATTTGATTGTCCTTTCTAGGTGTCTTTTACTACATTTTAATTTCAATCGCCAACTTGGTGCGTGGTATGTCTCTTTTACCCATTCTTTCTGACTCCATTTCCCGCAGATCAATGGCATTTTCTATTTACAGTCGGTGCAATTATCAAAATTAACCTCACGCCTCTTTCTTATTCGCTTCTTTATTAGGCCGCGTCAGGTCATTTCCGCCATCAATATTCCTCTGAGCGTTATGCTCGGACCTGTGCTCGCCTGTCGTCTGGTCAGACCCGTCACTTATTTTACTTTGAAATTTATCGAGTCTTATTTTATAGATTCTCGATCTTCGTGAGCGCGGTTCTGAGACAGTTTCGCACTCTGAGGGATCAGGGATCGCCGCATTCACGACCAAGTCGATGACCCAGCATGGTTCTCCATATACCCCTCCAGGCCACCGTAGCAAGAATGGAAGATATGGACGGAGCCGAGGCATGGTCAGCACGATCAGCTCAGGTGTCGTTCTCACCACAATTGGGAGCATGCATGCCGATCACATGGACCTCGACCTTGAACAAGATGTCGTGGAAATGGAAGATATTCGATTCAGGTTAGGGCACCTTGGTGTGCTCAGTGCCGCTGTTGGCGGCGAAGATGGGGAGCCAGTACCCGAGAGTGAAGACCATCGTGACGGACGTCATCGCGATAGCCCCGCCCCGGCGTACCAGTCATTGGAAATGGGATTCAGAGCTGGAGGACGAAGGTCCCCATCTCCCAGCTTCGACGACCATTCTGCCCATTCAATCGCGGGAGGAATCAGAGTCGACGTGGAACAAGCGACGTCTGCTCGGTAAGGGATTGGCTGGCCTTTCGCATTTCCTTTGCATTGGCTATCATCGAGAACGCTATTCTTGCCATCCATTCCACCATTCTCTGCCACTGGATTCGACGCACTTTTTGAACACAACTCCATGAAATGATCCACTACACTTTGAGATTTCCATTTCATTCACCACTATCCCTGTTTTTCTCTCTTCTTCGCCTATATCGTATTAGCTTTCGCTTTAAATCATCCTTTGTAACATACCCGTTCTTCAGCCGCTGTATTATCATCATCCGTTTAGTCAAGACCCCATATTTTTATCTCCAGTTTGGTTAGTTAGCATTCACCAGCCATTCACGCTTTCTCTCTTGATTCTCTGCGTTTCATTTGTCGCGAGACAGGGAGCATTCATTTGAATTTGGGCTCCTTTCCATTCTATTATAAGTCCGTTCCTTTCTTTGCATTGAAAGTAGCAAGTTTATTTCCACATTTATTTTCGTCCCCAGTCATCGATCTGGGCTTCTTCACGAAGGCTCAAGCTTCTCCTTAGAATAGTTTACAGTATGGTCCGCATTTCCTTTTCTTTGTTACAGCATTATTGTGACCCTGCTACACTACCAACTACTATCACGAAACTAGGTACACTCTTTGTTCAAAATAAATGCATCTATTGTTGCATATACTTGCTTTGATCTCTTGTTTTACAGCTGAATTCAAATTGATAGAGCAGATTTGTTCGCATACACACATAGCTTTTCAGGCGGAGTTGAAGCCCTCAGCCAATGGGAATAGCTAATCGACGCCGCCGCTTGATCCCTTTCAAAGACGCAGCCATTTTCGGTTTAGTTTTACAACAGGGGCAAACAATTTGCTATGCGTATACTCGAGCAGAACTGCTCTATCACTTTGAATTCAGCTGTAAGTAGCCCTTCTCCAGCATTCTTCGACTTGTCGAACGGGCTTCACGGACTCGTGGACCTTACATTAAACTCCGCGAATAAGCACTTTAGCGTGCCAAGCCAAAGCCGAGCTGCCCGTTGCCCACTCTTTCTAACCTTCTTTCGTCAGAGTGTGATGCAGTTTGCCTTAAGGTGAGTACGTAAGTACTGACGGGCTTGGGCTTCTCATTTTGGCTTGTCTTCGGAGGGCAGGATTTTACTGTTGTGAATGCCAGTAGTAGTTGAGTAAAAAGGATACTAATTCTGGAAATTTTTATTCCTAAAATACCAGAGAATAAGAAATTTGAAGTGTGCCTGAAAGTGACGGTGTCTTCTCAAAAACATGTTTTTGAATGAACGACATATGTAAATACTTCATTTTTTTGAAGACTTTCTTATCGAGGAAAGAGCGGCCAAATTGACATGGTAGACACCGGACCCCGGGTAGAGCGGGTCATTTGCTTCTAGATCTCTTGTCAAACTTAAACTTGTTCAAACCGACTCGGAACGCCTGTCAATATTGTCACCTCGTGGAAGCCTGCAAATTTTGGGGACTTGATCAAACCGAACCGGTTATGTTATCGCAGCCTATGTCGGCGCCTGTTTTTGTTCCAGCGGTCTGGTCTTTTCCACGACGGCCAACGCTATATCATGGCCAGCATGGCAAACTACACCTCATCTTCTCACTACTGCACTACAAAAGCCTCTAGGTATCGCACCATCGGCTTCATCGTCCTCGGCATAATCATTCTGGGCTCGCTATGGCGTTATCAAGGCGTGTTCGATAGCTCTCGGCGCGTTTTGCTGGGCGAGCACGTTCTGGCCGACGACGTTGATCCCCTGCAAGGTATCCCTCTAACGCACAAGAACGTTGCCGTGGCCTCGCAGTTTGGGTTCCATTTCGACGTTTACATGACGGTAGTTTGGACGCTCCAGCGGGTGATGAAGAGCGAGGGCAATATCCATGTTTACGGACCCCAACCGTTTTACTACGACTTTGGGCGCATCGTGGATGAATATGGTCTGTTTAATGGGACGGTGAAAAACGATAAGGAGCTCATGGGCGATATCCTTGTTGACGGCGATGAAGCAATTGACTTGTTGATTCTGGGAACATGTGAAATCGAGTGCGTTGTTTCTCTTCATGCCTAAACACTCTTATAATTCACTACACACTCCTACTTTAGTCTAAGATGGATGAGTGAGGGGTTACTAAAGGCATGGGATGCGAGGGACGCGGCACACAAGTTCAAAGTCGTATGCATCGTTCATGACGCGACGGACCACCTCTGGCAAGTCAATATCCCCGACTGGTCTCGTCGAAACTCGATTCGCATTCTCCCAATCTCGCAACAGTATGTTTACCCTGCATTTTGTCTACTTTTTCTCCCTCATGTTTCTGCCTGCAGTGTCGGTAAAGCTTTCCGTACAATATTTGAGGATCGCGCTCGCACTTCTGATCCAGATATCAAGTCCGCTGGGCTAGAATATATTTTGATTGACGCTCATATTCCCATATTGAACATCCAAAATTTGCCAGAACTCGCTCCGAATCGCGTCTTATCTAATGCTGTTATCCAGGGCAGTTTTGATAGCTCTCGACGGGATTACTCGAGGATATTTGATGAACTCATCGAGTCTCTTCAAGGTGTGTATATGCCTTTGCCTCGACTAGTATTCAATGCTCATCCTGCAATTACAGAGAATCCAACTCCGTGGGGTTACACGCTTATGGATGACAGCCGATCCTACGTCCCAGACACAAACCTAGAGCACCCGCCATTCAGACTGCATTTGGTTGGCAACGGGAACATTGGCATTCCCGAAGAGCTCAAGAATCTCGTCGTTTTTCATACAGGGCTGAATTACACTGAATATTACCAAGTCATGGGCAGCATGGATGTCTGCATACCTGCCTTCCATAGTGCGCTAGACAGAAATTTCAAGGTGCAAGCAAGCTCGTCGATCGCGATGTGTATGGAAACTGATGTGAGTCTGCTTGCGGGATTATCTTGACGGAAATCTTATAATTATTAATTGTATTATCAGCTTCCAATATTGGCTTTACACCAACTGCGTGAAGCTTACACCCACATCGACGACGACAGAATAGCCATCACCCGTCCAGCCGTCATGAGCGAAGTCGACGCACTGAAGGCTCTGCGTACTGGAGACGCGTCAGGTTTCCTGGCCAGCGACCCCTCGCACTCGGGTATTACGCTAGGCTCTCATCCTGGTACACGTAAAGCAGTGGAAAAAATGATGCAAGAGGGATGGATACGATCGAAAGAAGGCATTGAAGCTTGCAAACAAAATACGTGGAAGGCGAACGAGCTGGTCGTGAAGAGGATTCTTCGAGACATTTGACGACATTTCATGGTTGTAGCATGGACTTGTACATTAGTTTTTTTGGGTTTAGGAGTGCCTCATTTGATGATAGACGAGATAGAGATTTTCGGTCTGCAGTCTGGGTAAACGATCGGGAAATCATGTGATTGGAAACTACTTTCCCAAAATAGAGACTTGGGGAACGTCCAGGCTGCGGTTCGTTACGACGACCATCCCCACACTCTCAACCCACGGCAATAGTGCTGGTTGCTGTTCGATATAAAGCAAGAGCGGGCGACGAAGGCTCTTTCTTCTTTCTTTCTTTGCTATGCTAGAGGCAATTACTCAAGGCGACAACATGAAAGATAGCGAGTTGACCAATGGAAACGACGACGCGAGTGGGCTGCTGGGCTTTCCTCCTGAGATTTTGTTACATATTCGTATGTCTTCTTGCGTTTATTGCCTAGAATGAATGTAATGACACTCATCTGTGACTTCTAGTTTCCTACTTGGATCTTCCAGACTTGGCTATAGTCGCGCAGGTCGCGCCGTCTTTGGTACCACTGACCAACGATCCCGTACTACATACCCAACGCCTGCGTGTCGTGTCTCCATCGAGGGTAAACCATAATTTGTTTGCGAAGAGCCCACAGGGACATTTTTTACGTCCGACTGTTGGCGAACTCGTTCAACGCGGTGTGATTAGGGGCTTGGCCATAGAGAGACGGTGGAGGATGGGCGCCTATTTTTACTCGTTCAACGTAGGTTCAAAGTTTTTCCTACCTGAGTTTTCTGTATTTTCGAGAGCTAACTTATCTTGACATGCAGTCTATAATCCAGTACAATAACAGCAAAGCCCTGCACCGCCGACACGCCTCGCACATTCTCTCCGTGCAACTCCAAAGGCGGACCAGCAAAGAGTCGCAGGTCCCCACGAGCTCGCTGCGGACTCTCTATTCGTGCAACGTCCTGCCCGACGTCGAGTCGTCCTCCCTGAATGTCGCGCGGTCTTTGTTGCCCGTCGTGCGCAAGCTCAAGTGGTCCATCCAGAAAGACAAGCTCGCGAAGGTGTTCAAAGAGAGCGGAATGCGCCTTGGAGTCGGACCGTGGTTGGACAGCGGAAATGGGAGCGGAAGGAAGGTGTTGTTGGAGAATGAGAAGCTCAGGTTGGCGTTGTGCCCGGATATCAGGAAGAGGCTTGGCTTTTTCGAGAGGCTGGGTCGTACCTGAAGAACCTCAGAATATGTACTGTTACTGTTCCTTCTTGTCGGTATGTTTAACAGCTTGGACTGTTTGTGTTGACCTGTATAGAGTGTGTATTGCAATTAAATATGTATGTAGAGTACTTTGAAAGTACTTTATGTAGTGTGGATATTTTATCAAAGAATATACATAGCTCCAAATACAATAAGCGGCTCTAGCAATGCACTGTATTACCTGCACTAACTTGCTTGGAAGGCTCTTCATTCCATAGAATCGAGACACATTCATCTAAGTAGCTTTAAATTTCTGGTGTGCAGAACGCGATCACGTGTCAATTAAAAGCAGTCTGGGTTCTGGAATAGAATCGCATCATACAAAATACAATTCTTAATACCAAAATAAATCACCACCAACGACTCAAATAACCAGTATGGAATGAATGTCATGAATCGCGAAAGGCGAAAGAGTGTAATTCGTCGAAACAACGGCAGTGAGAAAAAAGAAAGAGAAAATCTGACGTTATGTCGTGAAGATAAAAGCCTTGCCTGGACCATTCTTCATGTTTGTGTTGATTGACCTGGCAGTGGCAAAGGGCATGATTGCAGGAGGACCGAAACTCAGGCCGCCTCGTCTAACTCAGGTAAGTGCACCCCACCAAGCCAAGCAAGGATGATCTCGACGCGTGGACCATGCAGTGGGATGTTGATTGGAGCAGGTTTCTTCTTACCCCCAGAGACTGCCTTCTCTGCCGCCACCTTTTCAGCCCGCTCGCGTTGGCGTTTTGCAACAGGGGCCAGCAAAATACGCGCACAATCCAGAGCCATTGCTGCGTCTGGGCGCGTCGGAAGGGGAGACGATGGTGGAGAGTGTTCTTCCTGGTTCGAATATCCACTGGCTTGACTGAGGTCTGAGGCCGAAGAAGACGAGGTCCCTATCGAGCTGACAGGCTGAGTGGAGGAGGAAGACGAAGCAGAGAAAGTGCTGGCGCTGCACATGCTGTTCTTCCGCGTCGAAGACGAGGATGACGACCCGCCAGCTTGATGCTCGTCCTCGTATGAATCGGATCTCTGGATAGATGATTTAAGCGGATGCGTCAGAGGTGGGTCACCGATTGTGAGTCGACTTTTGCCCCTTTGAGTGGAAAGGGAGTGCGGGGCGACGCCGTTCTTCCACCCGCCTGCCAACCGTTCCAGAACTTCGACGAACTCGGCCTGAGCCATCGAACGAGGTGGGAGGAAGATAGGATACCCTTCAAGTCCATCCACAACGGAGGCGGTCTGGATGAACATAGGGAGGATGTTGGCGAAGTCTGCCAACATCAGCTCGCATATGAGCACGCTGAAGTGCGACTCGACGAGCAGGGGATGATAAGTCGTGAAGACGGCAGGTGCGTCAGGGATGGGTGGTGGTTGGCCGTGATTCCCGGGACGGATAGACTCGGACAGCAGGAAAGCGTACTCGGTCTGGAAAGCGATGTCGCCGTCTGGGATGGCATCGGGTGACTCCAAGGAGTCAAAGTATGAGATAAAGTTTTTGTGATCTCGCAAACTTTTCTCCAACAATCGCGTTATATGCTCCCTGAACGTTTTCTCCCCAAGAACTTTGACATATGCTTGAAGCTTCACGCCGTCGCGATTTCCCAGAGGACCGTCAGGATTGCCGATTTCGACCCCGCCGTATTTGCCGTTCTCGATGTAGCACAGTCTTAGCTCAGCGCCATCCACAGATGGCGTTTTCCTGATGCCCTCCAAGTTAAGTACAGCGGCTTCAATCAAGTGGATAGTCTGTTGCAGATGCGCAGCACCGCGGAGAAACAACAGTTGCGGTTCGATAGGTTCAGGAGCATCTTCTAGAACGGAGGGATGTTTTAGGAGCGGCTCCCCGTCTGACCCGTCGAGCCCACTCTCCAACACGCTGGTGCCATCGGGAGGAGCCTGACCATTCGTACGGTTCGATGAGCCACCTTTCCGACGTTTGCCCTGCTTGCTCGTCCGTGATTCGCTTTGAGAGCCGTGGTTGTGATGAGCCATTTTTGCTTTCCGGACGGCTTTAGCTTCTTTCAAAGCATAAGTAAAGTCCTTGGTGGCTTGTGTGTATTCTTCTCTAAAGCAATGAACGATTCCACGCGTCCGATAATACTCAAGACGCTGAGGGTAAGCCGCAATTAGTTCGTCCAAGACGTTAGTAGTCGTTGACTCGGCCAGTTGCCTAAAAGTACAGTTGCTGTGAAAGGACGATGCGAAGATAGATGAAAGCATACCGAGAGGGAATTTTTTCGTGAAAGAAATGAACATATTTGGCGTCCGCGTCGTTTGGATCTGTTCAAAAATGTTCAGAGATTTTGGTATCAAATGGTCGGGTAAATCACTCACCAACTTTAAGTACACGCTCCGCAACATCGTCAAAGACACTCCCTCCTTGCATTACCATTACACTGGACGCAATTTCATCAGCCTTATAGGCTTGAGCTAATTTCTGCACAGAAAGCGCTCGTAATCGATGGATGCGCGTAGCGGACATGGCCACATTTCTGCCTCCCCCACTAGTATTCCCCAGTGGATTCAGACCAAATGACTGAGCAGTAGCCCATGGACTTCCACTAAAAGATGAGCCGGACCTCATAGAACCCAATTCTGCAGCAGATAAGCCGGAAGAAGCCCGGACCGAGAGTTCTGCAGCTTCGTCTATAAGTCGGCGTATGTTTCTGACTGAACGGAAAACACCGGGGTCGATAGGGGGCGGGGTCGCTTTGCCAGGCTTTGGTGGCGGAAATGGAGGGGGTAAAGGCATTGATGCGTAGGGGTTGCGCGGAGAGTCAGGTGGAGAGAAATCACCAAAGCCATGGAGGCTACGGTCCCGCTGCTTGGTGGAGGAGACACTAGATGTGGGTGGTAGCTGAGGAAGACGAGCCTCCGGTCCGGTAAGAGTACCAGGGTCTAGGTTGAGAGTTAATAGAGAGTCGAGGAGTTCAACAGGGAGTTGGAGCCATGGTCCCTAAAAAGGCTGAGGTTGGTCATAAAAAACTGAGGTTCAAAAATGCACACATACGTGGTAGGAGCTTATATAGCGCCAGTGTTTATTTCTGCTGATGCAGAGAACAGGTGGGCGTCCCTCCATCCCTGCATCATCTCTGGCGCTGGTGGCAGACGCGTCCTTGGCTTTCGTGGCTTTCTTGGATTTCTTTTTCTTCTTTTTCTTGTGCGTAGCCGTGGCAGACACATCTGGGGTTTCTTCAGCATCTACACAAATGGGTAACGTCCGTTGGGATCGTGTAAGAGGTGTCGATAGCTCTGAAACGGTGGTGACAGTATCGGTGTCTTCAGGAGACGAAGGTACGTCCGTGGCAGGAGATTGTGGCGTCAACATCGTCGGAAAATAAACAAAAAAACTGTTTGTCCTATGGCAAGAATTATGGCGGCCAAGAATGAAGGTCAAGCTTTGCAGCTCGCTGCTCAACTTGAACGAACAGCCTACCGAAAGAGAAATTTGTGAGGACGATCATATTTTCTCACGGCATGGACACAGGGCTGAATGTGATTTCAACGTCAACACCGACTTGAACTTCAACCGCTCAAAAGGCCGCAACTACTACTAGATATTGACCCATGACTCTAACCCCGGCAACTCTGGTACATTATATGTGTCCACTATATCCAGCCGTCATAAAGCAGGAGCTCTAGGATAACCTGACAACTCCATGTCTGGCCGCCGCGCCAGTGATGGCAATCAACCCATCGCACTTTAAATCCGCCCGAATGGCTAGATATAAACCGAAGTTCTTCATTTTCTGAGATGCCACATGAATATGCTTCGCCCTTTTCTTCTGCCTCTGATCTCTTTATTTTGTTCGGCTTGGGCTGGAATCGTCTCTCAAGTGACTGATCTTCCTGGCCTGGAATACGACTTTGTCATCGTTGGAGGTGAGGAAAACGTCAGTTCGAATTCGAAGAGTTCTAATGAGCCTTTTTTATAGGCGGTACCGCGGGTAATGTTGTGGCCAATCGTCTCACAGAGAACCCAAAAGTTTCTGTTCTTGTATTAGAAGCTGGCGGCTCGTGCGTAAATCTGCTGCGCGCCTCTCATACACGACCTTACGATATCTTACTATTCTTAGGAATGAAGGCGTATTGCAGATCTCTGTTCCGCTCTTCTGCACGCGCGTGACTCCCAAGACACCGTACGACTGGAATTTCACCACCGTCCCTCAAGATGGGTTACTGGGTCGATCCATACCTTATCCAAGGGGACATGTCCTTGGAGGAAGTAGTTCTGTTAGCAAGTGACGATAATCTCCAACTGTTTACGTCGACGCTAATTTTCGCTTCCTTTCTTCTATAGATTTCATGGGATACACGCGTGGAACCTCAGAGGATTATGATCGCTATGCTCGAATTTCAGGAGACCCAGGATGGGGATGGGAACGCCTACAGCCATACTTCAGGAAGGTAAGTCTGATTTCCCCTTTCCTGATTTACTCAAGCCCTCAATTAGTGTGTATATTTGTTAAGAATGAAAAATGGATGCCGCCCTCCGACGGACATGACACCACAGGTCAATTTGACCCATCCGTTCATGGGTTTCATGGAATCAACTCTGTCAGCCTACCTGGCTTTCCTGAAACTATTGACTCTCGGGTCATACAAACAACGACGGAGCTCTCCACAGAGTTTCCTTTCAACATTGACACAAATTCTGGACAACATCTAGGCATAGGTAAAGAGACCAAGTTCTTTCTCTCTTTTATGCAAAATTGATTCTTTCGGTTTAAGGTTGGACCCAGTCGACCATAAACCACGGCGAAAGAAGCAGTTCAGCTACTTCCTACCTGGCACCACAATTCATCCAACGACCGAATTTGCATGTTCTGCTTCAAGCGCAGGTCTCACGGGTTTTGAGCACAGGAAGCATGCACGCTAAACCCGCATTCAAAAGTGTAGAATTTGCAGCAGGCGTAGGAGGTCCTTTGATGAAAGTGACTGCACGCCGAGAAGTCATCCTATCTGCTGGAAGCATTGGAACGCCTCATATCCTCCTGAATTCTGGAATCGGTGATCCTGCCGTCCTAAACCTGGCTGGAATTACGCCTATTGTGACCCTTCCTTCTGTTGGGAAAAACCTCTCAGATCACCCATCCGTTCAGAACCAATGGATAGTAAACTCAACGGAAACCTTTGAAAAGCTCACGAGAAACGCGACCTACGCCCAAGAACAGCTTGATTCGTGGACTGCTAACCGGACTGGATTGCTTGTTGACGGAATTTTCAACAACCTCGGCTGGCTACGACTCGACAAGGATGCCTCTATCTTTCAAAAATACCAGGACCCTGCTGCGGGGCCGCACACAGGCCACTTTGAGTTTGTCTTCGCTGTATGTTCTTCCTGATTGGAGAGAAACTACTTCATGACTTATAATCTATTGTTATAGAACGGAGTCATACGTCCACCAATTCCAACATCGGGGAATTTCCTTACCGTTGCCACTGTAATTATGACACCAACGTCGCGTAAGTTCATGCATTGCTCATTGTTTAACAACAACTCTCTTGAGCTTTGCAATTGCAGGTGGATCCGTCACAATCAATTCGAGCAACCCTTTCGACCCACCTTTAATCAATCCCAACATCCTTGCCTCTGAGTTCGACATGTTCGCAATGAGAGAAGCAATACGATCTGCTCGTCGGTTCATCTCTGCTCCTGCATGGTTAAACTATACCATTGCTCGAGTGAGTAATGCAACTAGTGACGACGAATTGGACACCTTTATCAGGAGTGGCGCTGGGACCCTCTTCCACCCAGTTGGAACGGCAGGGATGTCTCCCAGAGGTGCGGATTACGGCGTCGTCGACCCGGATTTGCGAGTGAAAGGAGTCGAGGGCTTGAGGATTGTCGACGCGTCGGTGATCGTACGTTCTTCCGTGCTCGTCTGCACAATTGAGGTGGCTAACGTTGTTTGATTCTTCACAGCCTGTGGTTCCTGCTGCACACACTCAGGCACCGACGTATGTCTTTGCGGAGAGGGCTTCAGATTTGATCAAATCGCTTTGGAACTTGTAGCCAGTTGGTCATGTTGTGATGCGCAATTATCAAGGTTTTCTTCACTCCAATTTGGACTTATGAGTTTTGCACTTCCACTAAGTTCATGAACTTTTTCTTGAAAAGTCAAAGCGATATCGTGGGCCATCTCTCTATGTGGCAACTGCCTTGGTCGTCGTGGCCCTGGACAAAGGACCGATCGCTGACCATATATGGCCCGTCGAGAGGGAAAATCGCGCTTCGTCTCCAACATTATTCGAGTATATAAAGAAGCATTTTAGCCCTTCCTTTCCAAATATCGCCAGCCACTTACCCTCCTCACGAAATCTGCCGCCGCGTGGCCTCTTTGCAATCGACTTATCAATGCCACATACTCAAATCACAACATCTACGTCGAGATATGAACCATGGACTGTGCCACCTCCTACCCCCCTAAACGCGGCCGACATACCGCCTGATGTTCTCATCGATGAAGTGGTTAAATGTCTGGAGGACTTCGAACGACACGTTCTGCAATTAACCATTCAGTACGTTGTTATGTACCCGCATTTGCAGCGGTCAAACTGATTATCGACATCGTGGGGGCAGAATTCAACGAGATTTCATCCGCTACAGGAAGGAAAACACTCAATGAACACGTCCTGGCCGATTTTCCTTTCGACGTCTATTATAATCACCCTAATATGATACCAGAACATTGATCAGAAGCATGGAAGGGATAAAAATCATAGTTGTTCTACGTTTGTTCTGAGTTTGTTGGCTGTGAAATTTAACCCAGAGTTCAACATGTTTCCAAAACGTTGCTATATTGTAACGTCACTGAATATCTAGCACAATGGTTTCAACGGAAGTGATGGCAAGTTTAATGTGAAAAAGATAGTCATGATGGGTTGAGGTTGAGGTCAAGAATGAACTGGAAGAGAATTGCCGAAGAAAGCGCATGCATATGACACCATAAGTGGTTCTCAGTGGGATGAAATTTCTAGGCTTCTTCCATATTATTAGTTGACCAGAGAGAATACGGTAAGTTAAATGACGAGGACCGGGATTTCACCCCTCAACCGGCAACGAAGTCTTTCCCCAGAGGCACGATAAAACACGCTCGCTGGGAGGATAATGGTACAAATGGGGCTATAATGTCAATCATCAGATTATCAGCGACGCGTCGGAATAGAGGATGGGGATGTTGACGGATAGCGAGAAGGGGAGGTCAAGAAATTTCCCTCATTTTCCACACGTGTATGGAAGGCAGGGGAGAACGGATCGGAATATAACCGTGGAAACAAGGGTTTGGTGTTGATGACTCATTGTGACTGGGATGGCGAGTGGTTAAGAGGAAGATTGTCCGACGTCCGTGTGTGATTCCCCTGCAGCTCTTGCGGACACATGCACATCTAAGCGGAGAAGCAGCAGCCAAAGCAGTATCCATCTACTCGGCATATACTGTCCAAAGGATCAGTGGATGAAACGAGAACAGATAAAAATTTCCATACCGAGAAACGAAAATTTGTAAGTGAAGAGCGAAAGAAAAAAAATCACGAACTCTCGACACTTTCTGAGCTATAGACCTCTGCCCCATTCACTTCTACGCTTAATAACAACGGAATTTTACCCTCTTGTATGATCTGAGTGGACAGCATCAAAGTCTCTGCGGCGCTGAGCGCTCTGGGATGTGATTTTAGGGACAAATGACGAAGACCGTAGAATAATGCGGTCCAGCTTGGTAAAACCTGTACTAGAGCCATGTCACCGGTCTTGATTTCTTGATCGATGACAAGAGTAAGGCTCGTGATGTCGTCCAGCTTAGGTGTGTCGACGGCCGTCGGTAGATTAAGGTCTTCAAACATTTTCCATCCAGGGCTGCTCCCGAGGTGGACCTTTAACGATACCGTCAGCGGTCGCTGTTGTTCGTTTAAGAGCATCGGAATAGATGGTGATGTTCGTTGCAACCAGTGAGAAAGTCCGTCGTTTCTTAAGTTGTAAACAATGGAAAGAGATTCGAGGCACAGAAATCCTTGACGCTGGGAAGAAAGGAGTTTGAACACCCAGCTGGCTGGAGCATGCAGGGATATGAGAGAAGGGAAGTCTGGGAAGCGGGTAAGGTCGAAACTATCAAGACTTTGGACATCGCGTCCGATATGAAGACTGGTCAGGTGATGAAAACGGCCAATGAACTGGAGTAGATCCATCGGATTGAGTTGACGTATACGGGAGAGGCGAAGCTCTAGTAGGTGGGGAATATTCTCGGCGATGAGGGAGAATACAGCAGGCCAGCATTTTCGGTTCACCGAAAGGTTCATCAAGAGGAGTGACTGTAAAGACGGAAGTCTTAATACAGAAACAACCCAATGAAGGAGGGGAGGAACAAGGAACATCATAGATTGAATGGTCAAAGACTGGAGAGCCGACGCCGATTTCGCTGCAATTGAAATAGGCGTCAAAACGAGGGCGGTCCCTGTTCCTGTGGTGCGGTTGAACTGCCAGGTACCCCCCCTCAAGACGTCTATCAAATCTCCCGAATCGGCCGTAGTAAACCCAGCCAGTTTCCCTTTCCCAAACAAATTCTTGATAACGTTTAATGGCCCACTATTCTTCGCTGCCTTTTTTCCCGACTTGAACGAATAGGAATGTCCCATGTAACGACCGCCGACGATGGTCAGGGAGACACAAGACTTTTCAAGTATCTTGTTCAAGGTCTGTCCTATTGTTTGAGACCATTCCACCAAAGCGTCGTCTAACGTCTCTCCTGGGTCTAGGTCCGAACAACAGCCGCACCTCTGATTCCCAAAGACGAGGGTGACGTTGTCGACTGTTGATAAGGAGGATATAAACTCGTGCAGGCGGTGCATGTGCTTCATGGCAATACGATAGTCGTCCGAATTACCCGACAACTGAAATCGGCACACTATTTTCTTGACAGAGGGTATAAAGAGGGCAGCTTGTAAACCAGATAGGGCATCTAAACGATAGCCATCTTCAGGAGGGGTGTGGCAGATAATATTGCAATATTCCAATGGCTCAAGGATATTGAAGCGAGCTAAGTAGAGTGGGAGGCAAAAATAATGTAGGCGTCTGGAAGTCAGAGCTGCATTGTAAAGCGTGTCCGACAGAACGTCGGTGTTGTCGAAGATATGGGTTAGAACTTCATCCGGAAGAGTCTCAACCCCACTTTCTGGTTTGGCCATAAAATTCGTGGTGCACTTCCGGATCTTAAATCAAAATTTATAATCTAGATTCTGCTCAAGAGGAATTTGGCGAGGAACGTTTGAGTTGACGCTAGGTGCAGGCTGATGTATGAGATATATAACGAAAAAAAAGTTCGGTTGTACATACTACGGTAGTGGCTTGGCTGTCCAAATCGTATCCTTGGAACTCGTAAGTTGGAGGACCAAATGGAAGTCAGAGTTAAAGGCGGTCAAGAGAAAATCCCCTTTGATCTCGAAAGATTGGTGTTTGATGCATCAAACTCATATATTAGTCGCAATCCCAGGCACAGACAAGGAACCTTCTATAAAACGCGAGGCCGAGCGAGAAGATTGGGCTAATTGGTGTAGAAAGCCGGTGAGAACGTGAGATGCCTGGCATGGAACATATTCGAAGAAGTAAGAATAAATAACGCACTAAAATGTGCGTATTAAGAGTCGGTTATCATGTGTTGACTTGAAAGTGAACCTAAACTCTGCAGCTGTCACTGGCAGTCAGTCATAATTTGGGAAATAAACCGAGGAATTTGGTGGATGCCACGGAGATGAATGTGAAGACCTGTAATGCGCCTCAAATTTTGTATGTCGCTGGGTGGCCATTGGGGCTACTTGTTCCATTGCATGTTGTCGGAGGCATAAAAGGCCAACATGAGGCGTTATCATTTGACACAAACCGCCATCTGATTCCTGGATCAGAGTTAAGAGGACTTTGTTTGTCAGTTGCCAGACGAACAAACACGAGGCTGTACCCTTCAAAGCTTTGCACGAACCCAATGTCAACCGCGTCTTTACCGAGTACTTACGGATGTTCGACGAGACTTCAAGTACTCCCATTTGCTAGACATAATTTTCTGGGTCAGTTTCTCATTTTTTAATAGCAGGGTTGTCCTGAATCTTAGCAGTCGGCGTTCCTCTGAGCGCTGACACATGTATTCGGACTGCTCAACGTTGCCAACATCAATCAAGTCTAGCCCTCATGTTGGCGTAATTATCTATCACCAGCTCGACTGAATGATGAGAAACCTTGAAAATCAAGCTCCGGTTGACATGATTAACCCATTCTTCACTCTTCACAAAGGTGGGCAAAACTTACAATCATCACAATCGTTTTCAATGTCACTTATGACGCTTTTGAGGCAGCTGCATTATTAAAATATATACGGCTTTTATTCATTTGAAACTCCTTGTTGTATGTCATCAACGTCAAGGAATTCCACGTTTGCCCGCGTCTCATGAGTCACTCCGAGCCACTGCTGAGTTCCATCTTTGGTGACAGTCTAAGAAGGCACGTCCAGTTACTGTTCATTTGCGGATCCAAATATCTGACCAAGTGCTCAAATTACTCAAAGCGACCATATCTGGAGGAAGTGGTTCAGACTTACCTATGACAGCCCAGTTACACTGTGGGATGGTTTTAATTTCTGACTGGATGACCTTTCCGTGCGAGTTTGAGCAAAAATACTCCAGCCTGTCAATACAGATACAGGTTAAGTGGGGATTTCCTGGTTCTTATCTGATATTGTCGACTCTGAAAGATGGATGCAATTGACCCCGTCGTTCCAGATTTTTGACAAGACTCGCCTCCGCATTCCGCAGTCAACGAATTTGGGTTTCTCAGAAACTCGAGCCGGCTCTGGGTTTGATCACTGGCATTTTGGTTCCTCGAACTCGGACGATTCTGACGTATCCGAATGAAAATTGACCTTTGGTTTGTGTGCTATCTGCCTGCCGGCGCTGTCCCAGTCCTTCTCTTCAACCTCGTTTGAGGACCCGGAAATCTGGTCCGCTTACCTAGCATTCTCACCTATCTCCGTGCCAGTCTCACAGACCGCTTGGCAATCTCAATCCCACTACCGGCCACAGTGATTTCCCTTTGTGGAATTCTTTCGGTGAACCTTACGCTCCATATTCTAGAAGTCTGTGGAGCTTTCAGGTTGACCTTGAGGTCAACCTTTCTCACTATACGCTTCCCTTATAGACACTTGTAAGTGCCAGTGATGGGCTAGGACCTGAGGTGCGAGGCGATTTCGCTAGTGACTGTCTGTGCTCTCCTCTCAATCGTTATCATGTTGCTCTCACAAATGACAACACTTGAGGACACGCTCTATGATCCTCTATTTGACAATGTTATGTGACACTGTTCAGTATGTCTCCTTTGCCGTCATTTCTACCTTCGTCTCTGCAATAATTGGTGATTAAAGGAATCAGCTGGGATATCCTAAGTATTTTGCTTGTTTGCGACTTCGTCTGGCCACTACCTAGTCAAGACACGCTTTGCAATGCTCATGTGTCTTGTATTTATGAAACACTCCACAGTTCTGGAAACTCGGTGATTCGGTGTTATGACTTGAAGCTTCGTGTCCCTTATTTTTGGGAATTGAGGCAGGCTTCTGGCCACAAGAAGTGTCCTGCAGACACTCTTGAACCGGGAATAGAATAAAATAGATACGCTTGGCTCCAGCTTATGTCCGCCTTAAACTCAAACATTGCAGACAAGGCACCGTTTTCTAGTTTCTTCTATGTCATAACGGAGACGGGGTCACGCATGCCGAAATGAAACCTCCCTCTTTGAGTTCTTAACTATTCCGTTTTTATACGTCCTAAGTCTGTATTACTACCCCACACGGATATGGGACCTCCGTCTTTGCCGTACGCGACCGTATGGGCCATTGCTCCAATGTATCACCGACGGAAATGAATGCCTTTTCCCTCGCCTCAAGAGCCACTGCCACTTGCGCAGCCGGGTTCAAGGGTGAAGCGAAGAGACAGCCGTAAGATCCGGCTTCAATATTAGGCTCTGACTAACACTCCATCTAAAAAAAAGTCCAACGGCTTTCTAATCCGTTCACTGTCACGGTCATTTTTGCTGATCCAGTTGAATTTCACGATCAAAAATAGTGGGACAATCATGCCATAACTGTAGCATTATATATTGAGTTCTTGGTAGTTTTAACACCCAGCAGGTAGCCCAGTTATCACTGGCTTGATGTGCAAAACACTTGAATGTAAATGTTTCTGCCTGTATGGGAGTAAAAGGATATCTCACTTTTGTGAGCCGGCCAACGTGAGATTGCAAATTTAATCTCTTCTCCGAACCAGGTTATAGTTCTACGTTTGTCCACCGTGCAACCAGGTTGGCTCAGGAAAAAGGTGATGTCTATACATGCAGCGTAGAATGGAAGTATCACCGATTGATACATTCACGAAAATTTTTTGTCTCCAAAGCACCTGAAAGCACTTACAATGTGTCCTCAGAAAATAGTCCCGACAGCGATTGACACGGATTATTGACCTATCACGACATGAGGTTCCATGTCTTTGATCGAGAATAAGCGCTAGCATGCATGTGTGTGCTCACCTGACCTAAGCGCCCAATTTTTATCCACAGCTCACCAGATGCCATCTTATCTAAGCGTCTTGCCACTTTTTTTTCAAGTCATCGTGATTCAAATATCCATGTCATTGATAAAATAAACTCAAAACGAGGCCTCAAATTAAAGGGTGGGTTGCGGCGTGTTGATGTATTTCACAGTCAAGTTCTTGACGGCAACCGAAACGTTCATATATCGTGCTCCGAAGGGCACATCACACACATGGCAGTCTGGATAGTAGATACCAACCGAAACGTAAGGACGCTTTGTTTCGGCGATACATTTATGGACTTACTCAAATGCCATTGTCCTGTTATCCTCTTAATGTTTTACATTGCCCGTCTACGACATACCCAGACTCTTTGTTCCTCTGTAAACTTAGGTTCTTTCTGCCAAACTATTGAGAGTAAGATCTAGTAGGCTGGGTGACCAGGCTAGTAATAGAACCAATCTAGTTTAGAAGCATTCAAAGGATGGAAGAATGGAAGGGTTGTATTCGGCACGTTCCCTAGTATCAGGTAAGTGATGTCCTGCAAGGTGTTGATACTTCACCTCCCTTCCTTTGATTCAAGGTCCAGGAAGTTGGAAAGTAGAGTAAGGTTACTTACATACAAAGAAGTTTGTACTCGAATTAGATATTGGACTCAAGCCTGTCAATAATTTTCCCTTGCGCCAAATACATTTGATAACGGAGTTGTCCTGGACCTTATTCTAAGTCGCTCTCGGGCCAGCTGCGTACATTCTAAGCACCTTGGGAGGAGTCGTGGCAGTAAGTTGCGGTAGCTAAACACAGTCGACATTTCATGGACTTCCGTGAGTCTATGTAACCTCCTTCCTGGGGCCAAATTTAGCACTGGATGAAGCTTATTAAATGATATGAAATCGATTATCCGGTCCCATGAGGCCACGCACAAAGGGGATCTATTATTAAAAATTACTCAAAGCCAGCAATGCCGTGGAGAAAGGTCATTTCCAGGTTCTGGAAATGAAAAGAGCGATTCTATGTCGAGGTAACTACATGAATTGTGCCCCCACATTGTCGTTACAATTTCATTGGGTGCCATCCGAGTCTAGGCAGAATGCAGGCTCTCGATACTGAAGAAGCCTGTTACCTATTGCACTGCACATATTCAAAGTAATTGGAATAAAATGAATGGTGATGTTCTCAATAAACAGTACATGGTCCAGATCTACTTATATCAATAAAAGATTTTTGAGGATGCAGGACTTTGGAAGAATGATAGACCTACTACAGGATTTGAAGCCAAGGTCATATCATTCAACTGGTGCATTTTCCAACGCCACTTCCGTACACTGAAAGCATTCTGCGTTGAAGCTTGTGAGACATGGCGCTAATTAACTTTTTAATTGATTGGATAGCGCCTGCAGCTGATTATGAGTCGCACTACCTTTTGCTTTCAGTGACGCTCTAGATAACCCAAGGGGGCTGCTGCATTGCATACTTTTGGAGCTCGAATCTTCACAAGCCAAATATATAACACGTGCAGTTTTGCTCTCAATCGGGAGAAACCTGCCTACCTCTTTGAGAAATTAGACGTCATGAGAGCAGAACCCTTACTTACTATTGAATGGCATTGGGATTCCACCGTGAAGCATTCAGGATATTTATCATCAGACAGCCTGAGGTTCGGCGTGGTTCTAGTGGCCGTCGGGTTTTGGCTGATAACAAGCTAAGCTCGTGGTCCTGAGTACTCAGGGCGATCTTTAAGGTTCTGTGTCAAAAGCAATGTAAGTCGAACACATTCACACACATTGTCACTTACAAAGGTAAGTTGATCATAGGACGTTGGTATACCGGTAGCTCTGGCTGGATCAAGTAAAACTTAGGAATGGCTGTTAACCACCTAGCAATATACCAAGCCGAAAATCCGGGCGCGTCAAGATATAAATGAGGGAAAGGACAGCTTGCATTCTGTCGTGAAATCAGAAAGTGTACCTAGTCACAAACTGGAACGTTCGTCGTCCAACGATCATCACCAATCGAGCAATACACGGTTCTTGATGTTCTTCCTTTACTAAGGCATAGGCCCAAACGTAACTCCATCTTGATGGAAGATCAGGCCACGGACTGCGGATCAAGAGGTAAAATGGCACTTACAAGATGCTTTGAATCGCACCGTGTCATGTCTTGCAAAACTGTCACGGAAGGTATCACCAATGCAGGTGCCATACCTATCTCTGAACTTTGTATGACTCCTCTTGTAATGCATAACAGAATCCAGGGAAAGACTCCTGCTTTCTGCTTCGTAGAATTGATCATAGAAAGCCCTTCCGGAGAAGTACCAGCCCACAAGGCCAACTTTACGGGCATTCGCTGTCATTGATCAATCGCCACCCAAGCTATGCACTATCTTGACGGACTGCGACAAGCAAGGAGGACCTTGTCAAGGATAATATATTAAGTCGTCGGCCATCCGCGAGAGAGGCTTGCCAGAGTTTTCAATGAAGCACCTTCCACATGGCGGATATCAGAGCAAAATTAGCAAAGCTACCAGGGATGCGGCTCAAAGCATTGAACCGGAATGCCAGAAGTCCCGCGCAGATGTCGCAACTATGACCGAAGGATTGCCTAAATGTCGCAAAAAAGATCCGGAATTACCAAGTCCAATCAAACAGCGCCATAGACGATAAGTACTTGAGTAGAAGGCCATTGCAGGTAGGTATAAATGATGCGCGTATGTCTCTGAATTGATTGTTCCTCGGTAAGTTGGAGTCAAGACTTTTATTTGAGTTGTTGACCATTTGTGACTCCATGTGAGCTTTGAGAGGGTTCAGAAGAGCATATTCAGGACGAGAATAAGGCGGACAAGGTCTCTCCCAACATCAAGAATCGCATCCCATTTTCGTAAAAACGATTGAGCGCTAAAGCTGTTAAGATAACGATAGTTGAAATAGAGCCCTAAGACTGTAGTAGTGAGACTTATCCCGACTATCGTTGACACCGTTCCTGGCCAGGAGAAATCATCAGCTTCGAAGCAAGCCCACGTCCTCTGATGACGAAACGAGGTTGACGGTGACTCAACTTCCATTCCAACAACTTCGCCGTGACAAGCGCACTTGACAGGTATTTCTTCTGTTGACAAGAGGCGCCTTGGGCAGAAGATTCTCGAAAGGCGCTTAATCGTGTCTGTGTTCAAGAAGGTTCAAGTTATGAGTCGGCTCGGTGACTTTACGCTTTGTATTCGGGTATTTGTGAGAACTCGTGATCTCCCTTCCACTGGCACACGGGCGCCTGTGAGTGATACTGTCACTGTCAGCGCCAACCTGAATTGAATGTCAAGCACAGTAGGTAGCCAGTTGCCCAAGGTATAATAGGCAGATCGGGCATGGCCCATGGGTGCATTTTGGACATGCTTTAGGGCCCGTATATCCGATCGTGGCCGAGTCCAAGTCCATATTCAACAGATACTATGATTTAAGTTCGTACCGTATGAGGGGCCAATAATGGTAGGCGAGGACGTTACAATGTGAGGACTTTCAATTTTAAAGCCTCGTTGTTCAACTTTCATCTGCATAGACCGACCCGAAAGTCCAGACATCGCAGTCATCCAATATTGATTGAAGATGTGGACGGCTTTTTAACTTTTCCACTGCTTTAGTTCACTTCCTCCTAGGAAGGCTGGACATTCGATGCCAGAGGCAGTGACAGAAACGATTCGAGGGTCGGGTTGCGGAGTGTGAAAAGAAAGCCGACAGGGTCCCAGAGATCGGAGCAAGGCTGCATAACGTTCGTGTACACCGTTCTTAACTTAGGTTTTCAAGAACAACTGACTCATCGTAGTTTTGGATTTGCGATTTCGGAAGCCGCATTTCTGTGAGCGCTCTTCTGGACTGCGGCGATGTCGTCATGACTGATGTTGACTATGCAGTCTTAAGCTTTGCCCGCTTGCCTGTTGTACCGCAGCACCGTGACCGGACAGTTCTGTCCGTCTGAGGTGTAGAAACTATCGGCCTTGTCAATAGATGGTGTGACCAGCATCTGGAAAACCCCACAATTGACCTGAGTCTGTTAACATTTGATGTTTATCGGTGCCATAACAATCAGACCGACAACTCGGCGGGTGAGAAGAAGTATTAGGACTCAGAAACTCAGATTAATAGGATTTCCGAAAGACAGACCCAAAGATTCAGGAATTGTTCACAGGGAAAGTCATTTTACGGGCTTTGTTGTGCGCGGTAAATGTTTTCACCTAATAGAAGAATAGACCATATAGGGAACGAGCTTGGCCTCTGCGAGCACTCCCACTTGAGCGGCGG
Source organism: Galerina sulciceps (assembly GCA_023014345.1). Lineage (NCBI taxonomy): Eukaryota > Fungi > Basidiomycota > Agaricomycetes > Agaricales > Galerinaceae > Galerina > Galerina sulciceps. The sequence continues at coordinate 1,008,632 of JAEDXJ010000035.1, forward strand.
AACAGGGTACACCAATGGCTTGTATACTCGTGTTGGCATGTCCCGAGTCCGCTTGGGTTAAGCCTTCTTGCATGAATCTTGTCCCATTACATGGACCATATCAGCTCTTCAAACTTGTCCTGATTCACAACATTGGGATCTGAGGATACAATGGCGACGGGCCGAGCCAACTATCCACAGATAGGCAGGACATATTAATATTCATTTGCGATCAGTGCGAAACCGTCACCGTGGATCAAGAAGAAAAACTGCAACTCGTTCTGCACACAAGAGTTTAGTCCTCTAAAAAAGAGAGCACACCAAGATCCATTCAACCGTCTGCAGGTTGATTGACAATGGCTTGTAGAAAATGAAGACTCAGCTCGGTCTCGGGCTCGGATAAGAGTTGTCTAGGATCTTTCCTGCTTTCTTCGAAACCTTCGGGCGTCCAACGGCGCTGACCGGCGCTAAGATAGCTGCAACCAATCGGAGGTCACGGTGGGCCATGATGTTCTGTTCAGAGTCTGACTTGGACTGTTACGACCTGCGATACAACGTGGGATGAACAGATAAACCAGTAAGTGCAGACCTCGACGGATCTGTCGGAATTTCGAATCAGATCATTTAGATAAAAGATGGCTTACAGCGGTAAAGAGATAAAGATAAAAGACTGAGATGGGGCGACTCTGAAACGTGGAAGAATCTCGTCAAAACCTCCAGAATCATAAGAAAATAAAAGAAAAAGCAGCCTGGTTTAGAAACCTAATAGCCTTACTCCGAAGCAATCGATTTGGTATCTAGGAAGATCTTCCGACCACAACATTCGATCTTGGAACTTTTTTCAGATACAGCCTGACTACTTGATTCCATTCCGAACGCTGCTTGCGAAGGTAGTGCAGTGGTCCCTGTTTTAAAATTGGTTATTGATAAGTTTTGGCAGCAGCAGAGCCACTCAGCCAGGCCACAAAACCAACAAAAAACAGGTCAGGCCATGGAAGTGGATGGGTTTGAAAGCAACAAGTCGACGAGTCATTCAAGGTATTCGATGAACGCCAATCGGATTGTCTCTTTGCCGCCCCAGAGAAACCCTAATATTATAAAATACTTTGCAAACCTGGACAGACTGGAATAATTGGCACACGCAAGGAGGCAGGTGATTGCAAGTACCGATATAACTGGGTCACCACTCAGTATTACGTTCAGTGGGCCACCCATGCCCCTTGTATCAGCCACTAGGCCGAGGGAAGAAAAATAAATAACTGGAAAGAAATGTCTTGATTTCTTCCAATCTTCGCATTCGCATGCATAGCCTGCAGCCAAAAAAGAATCAGCTGTAAGGATGATCGATGACCAGGACGAAGAGACACCTCTGAGGATCAAAGCATAAATATGAGCGGGCATGCACACGTTGGCCGATTCACTATCATTTCCATATATTCGGTTCAACATCGACACTTTCTGAATCAAGGCATTACTCACCTGTGTATTCCAAAGAATGGCTCGGGGAATGCGCAGTGGAGAGGTTCAAACGGCCGCTTTGGTACGTGGACCAAATTCCGTCGATATCGGTGTTCGAACATTTAGTATCGATTTAGGCGCCTGCCAGTTCTGGCCTCGATTTTCGAAGAATCAAACGAGCAGGGCCGATATCTGGAAGGAGACCAACCTGCTTGAGCATGGTACGGTCAGAGGAATTATTTTTCAACATCTTTACAATCACATCCTTACCAATTGCCAAGTATCCTCGCCTGTGTTGGCAACAAAATAGAAGTTTGCGTATACAGGCTGTCGCTGTAGGGAAACTAATAAAGCGGGCGCATCAATCAGTGGCACAAGGCTTGGATGTCTGGGAAATATAGTAAATATTCCACAAAAATACGTAAATCAGCTCATGGGCGGCCATGAACCTGGATTAGAACATTAGAGAGTGTGTAAATGTGCTGTCATTGTCGGCACACGGGGAACTGGGGGACATGGAACGTCTATTTATCGGGGCAAAATTAGGGTCATCTGTAAAATAGGAAAAATAAATAGAAGGTAGAACCCAAAGTATAGAAGGGCACCTGTTATTTTGGTTTTGGAGTCCGAAGGTCATTTCCCATTGTTCGATGTTCCTTGGATTCTTTGTTTAGCCTTCGGGGCCAATCCGAGTCATCGCCTGCGATTCAAGGTGTCAATGATTCAGCGCCATCGCGCTCAATAAATAAGATGCCTACCGTACACCAGTGCAACAATTAACAGTGCGACTGACTCGATGAGTAAACAGGGTAGAGGGACACGATGACTCGGACGCCGTGCACGTTGCAGCGATTCCTCTGTATTTGGAGTCCCAACTCATTCTGAGATGAGTACCTAAATCAAGGTATATGGGAAGTCAGCAGAGGTAGAGCCCAACGGGGAGACCTGTAAATATTGAATAAATGACCATCCACATCTGATGAAAAACCATCTTCTTTTGGTTATTCAACCTCTTTTCAACAACAGTGCCCGGTCCTATGTGCACTCCGGCCGGTGACTCAAAAAGGCAAGGATAATGAAGATTCGGAAAAACCAAGGACCAAGGAACGATTTAAAATATGAAGCGGGAAAGGGTAATAGTTGACCAATAATACGAGCAAAGGGTACTAACGGTGAGTCCCGTGAGCCTCAAGGCAATTTGATCGCAAGTGGAAGACACGAATAATATATCAGCGGAAAGGCCAAAGTGTATTGGAAAATGACGAGGGTGATGCGAGTGTGATGCAACCAAGATTCAAGGGCCAAGATGCGACTGGGGCCTGGATCGCGGAATTACAGAATTAATTATGATGTCCAAGATCGAAATTTCAAGTCGCCGTTGGCCGCCCTGGCTGCTGATAGTGGCGAGCAAAGCCTAGCGGGACCGGTCAACACCGTGGCTCTGGACCGGTAAATGTGCCAGAAACACTTTGAGACCAACTTTTAGGATGAGGTTTGAAGCCGAAAGACCGTCGGTCGGCGAGAGCCAGAGAGGCGTGCATACGCATATTGTGTGATCGATTCTCCAACTTGAAAGCTCCCAGCGCTTCCATGGCCACGCCTCTGTTTTCCAAAAGGCCAAAGTCGCGAGTTGCCAGCAAGTTGCCAGGGTCTCCATACTTCTATCAGACTGAGGGTGAGACCTGGGCTAACCTGGGGTGTCGAATACCGAAAATCGAATAATTGGAAATAGTTGCCTGCAACCGCTCCCAACCCAGGTCCAAAAACGGGGGTGTACATGTGTCCTTGCAATGCACAATGGCATAAATGCATAACGAGCGTCAACGAAAAACGGTTTAGGAAACTCTGCCCTCCGCTTCAGGCAGGTCGCTGATGATGGGTCGGGGAAAAAAACCGCGTGCGGCAGGGCTGAGGCGTCATCAAAACGTGAACTGAATACGATGCGTGGGCCCGTGGGGATTCAGCACGCACGCGCCGCCATCATGCGTCACGGCAAGCATCGACCCCAGGCACGCGCATCAGCGGCGGTGGGTGCCAGTGCACAATTACCAAGTCAGCGGCGCGCAGCCCGCAAGCGCCTTAATTGATTCTTCCCCCTCGCTTCTCAGGCTGTTGTCGCGGGTGAGGAATACCAAGTCAGCGGCGGGCTCAAGGCGTCGACGCGGGTGCCGTTCATTGATTCGTATAATTTATTCCTCTTCTTATTTCTCAAGCTAGGGTGTATTTTCTGACCTTGCGCTGAGCCGCCGGTGAATGTGCTATTTAATTATGGAATGATGGAGGCACCGACAGTCCATGCACGCGACTTGACTCGAGGGCGCTGCTGGCGGCCCAGCCCCAATATACGAGTGATGCTGAGCACTCAGGGAAGAAAATCCAGTGACGTGAAGTCTAAGGGATGTGTTGTCATCTGCCACATGAGCCCCACGAGGGCAGGGTAGGCGAGAAGTTGGATTTTGGGCATCTATTACGAGAGCTAGGGAAGAAAACGAAAGGTTTGATCATGAAAACATGGCCGTTGACTGTTTCTGACAAGAAGGAAGGCGACGGCTCTCCATATATCCTTCAATTGAGAACTCGCACGCGTACTGAATTGAAGCAGAACAACATTCACGTTATTGCCCATGCATCATTGAAGAGGTACGCGTCGCGTGTCTTTTGTCGTCATTCTTGATTGGGCCTTCGCTTTTTACCCTGTTACGCTGATCAGTTATATAATTAATCTGAATTGTCCAAAGCGGACTGAGGCGGTGAGGCGCTGGGACATAGAAACTGGAGGATATGTATTTATTGCGTTCTCGAAATCGGAGTGATAAGAAATGGTTCCGAACCTAACTACCGACCAATGTCAATACCAAATCCAAATCCAGAACACTCAGTTTGCAATACCTGACTCCGATATCAGGATAGGGAAGCGCAAACCAGAAGTCGCGCTCGTATCGGGTGTCAAGCTACTGCCCAGCCCCGCACGCGTATTCTATTCTGACGAGCATTCACGTTATCCGCCACGCACCTGCGAGGGACGCGTCGCGTGTTTTCGAATCCTAAATGATATAGTAAATGAATTGGGTCATCGCGCACACCCTGTTACGCACATCATACATCACTATAACGTCGGTGGCAGCGCGGGACGGACCGGAGGAACGATGAGAGCCCGGTAATAAGAATTGAAGGGGATCTGTGACTGTCTGAGGTCTAGAAAATCGTAATAACAATGAATACTGAATACAGTTACAGTAGTAAATACTCGAGTACACAAAAAAAATCGGCTCCAAAACTTACCCTGCCTACAACCGACTAACAACCCCCCAAATCCAGATTCCGGAATACTCTGCGTATGTCTCAGGGAAGCCTAAACACACACAGACCTGGCGCGTAGCGACGGCGTTCCTTCTGTCCGCACATTCCGTTTGTCTTCAGTAATGTCCTTTGAAGCAGGACTAGGTGAAGATACCCTTTTGGGCACGCACGCGTACTGAATACGTAACCACGGACGGAACGAAGGAAGAGAGGAAGGGTGACGCGTGCCCAGTCGCGTGTTCTCCTTCTACTGAATGGACGATCTGGCAATGGTCGGCTTTGCATTCGCAATTTAGCCCCGCCTGACCCCGCCACACTACCCATCGCTCGTCTTCGGCCGCCCATGTATGACCTCCAGGATGTCTCGGTCTCGCAAGGTGCGCGTATACGTTGATGTCGCAATAGCCAGAACCAGGCGGGTATAACCATCACCTCGGACTCGGAGCGGGAAGGCGAGACACTCTGAATCCGATTTATGTAGTAGCATTTTCTGAGTGACCCTCGCTACGCGTGCCGTGCCGACGGGCGCCTGGCATTCGGCCACTCTTGGTATGTAGAACGTAGAACCCAGAATCCAGTCCAGAACCCCCGGATAGATGGAAAGAACGAGATGGACTGACAATGTCTCTGATCGACCCGAGCCGAAGCTTGGCTGGCTGGAGACGGATGGGCTTCCGAGTACGAGTACGTACGAGTACGGTAATTTTTTTTTAGAGAGAAAAACGTTTAGGCGCGTCTGAGTCGTCGAGAGTCACGGTCGAGACGCGTCAGCTGGTTCTGGGTTGCTTGTCAGTGGAGTCGGGATCGAGCCGAGCGGATGCAAGTCGCCTGAAAGGGATACACGCCCTCCGACGGGCCCTCCATTGTCCGCCGTCGGTTCTGGAGATGGTGGTGGACACACTTCCTTTCCGAACGCGCAGCACGCCGCGTTTTTTCCCTTTCTTTCCAAGAAAGCACTGGTTCATACAGACAGACTGACCGACTGACAAACCACGGAAAATGGAATGGAAGAAGCGCATGCAGGGCCGACGTGCAGAAGCCAACAAACAACAAGCAGCTGTTTTCCTCCGACTCAATTTTTTTTTTTCGCTGGTCAATACAAAACAAACAAGCCTCAACCGAAGCTCCGAACGGTGACAGTGACACACGCTCGCATCCCAAAAAGGCTAAAAACTCTCCCAAATCAGTCGCTTTTTAAAGTTTTCAGCACAGCCGGGATAAATATTTAGCGAGGGCTTCCTTCCGGGGCTTTCTGAGACGAGCGGGGCGGGGCAACGGCATCTAGGATGATAGTCGTCTGGAGAAGAAAACCCTGAGCTGGAGCACTCGCTTGGAGAGTGGACCTGAGCTGGCGAGTGGCCCTCCCTGAGTCTCTGCGCCTTGGTCAGGCTTGAGGACACTTCAATATTGCAGCGTGGCTGGATGTGTCGCGTGCCGGTGCCGGAGATGATGGGGAATGTAATTTGGGGTGTAGGCGCGAGTGGGTGCCTGGCTGCGTACTTGCTGACTGCATAGTGCTGTGATAATGCTACTGAGAACAAAATAATACCGTTATGGCCTTTAAGAACTAGGACCGTTAAGCAATGCGAATGGGCGACCATGGGCTCGGTGGGTTTGGGTGGGTCAGGAAGCGCGATAAAGGCAGGCCTGACGAAGCAGCTGAATTGAGAAAGCCGGCAACAGAGCAATAGGCCACGAAATCTGAGTTAACACAAGTTTCAAGTTTGATACATACATACATACGTGCGTGCATACAATACAAAAGCACAAAAGAGCCCAATGGGCACGCGCTTAAACCGAAAAGCCGCGTAGCATGTGGGTCGGGGGGCGGGGGCAAAAGGAGTTGGGTGATAGCTATAGCCGCTCGGCGGGGGCGTATGGAGCGGCGCGCTAGCGAGACACGGCTGGTCCTCGGCACAGACTTTGTGTAAAGGTTGGTGACGAGGGATGAGCGGGTCGTGAGGTGTGCGCGTGCGATGGAGCTGTTGAGACCCGCCAGCGTTGAGCATTGACCCTCGTTCGGCGGAAAAAGCTCAAAGAGGGACCTGCCGAGAGGACGATAGGGACAATCGAGGATCACGAATTTTTTTTCTTCAATAGCGATTTTGGCTTTAGCTTTTTTTGAGATGCATTTTGTCTTTTTGCGGGCGGAGGGATAGTCGCGAAGGGCGTTGCCGCGTTGGGACCTTGGAGTAGGAGCGGGATAGGCCGTATTTAGCAGTGATGATCAGAGAATGAATTTGAAAGGGAGAAGGCTCTGAGAGCGAATAAAGAATGGGCTAGCGGGGTAAATTGCTCAGGTGACTAGAGCTGGTGATGGGATTTGATGGGAAAGAAGGATGGAGGCGTCATGTTAATTATTGGGTTGGTAACTCGGAGAGGGTTCGGGATGGATATGGAAGGGAGGAATTGGATATGAGTGGATGCAGATGGAGAGGAACCATGGATGAGATGCCAGATAAGGCGATAGGATCACGGTGAGAAATAAACATTTGAAAAAAGCCAGGAACGGGGAGTGGGGGATGTGACATTTATGAGGGCAAAAGATCGCGGATATGCAGTGGTCTTTGGTGGACTGTGCTGGTGGGCAGACAGACTGGTTGAGACGATAGACGCGCAGATGAGTGAGAGATCTGACGATTTATTGGGATATACGGCGAGAACGGGGGGCCGGGCGGGGAGATGACAGATAAGGATGGGGTGACCCGATTTAATGGATATTGTTATATAGTAGATCTCGATGTGTGACCTGTTCAGATCGGCGGTTCGGTGCCTTGAGGCAAGCAGGTCCTTACGGAATTGGGAAGCACATATTTGCAGATCGATCGAAGGACAGAGGCAAGAATAAATGTAGAGACACTACATAACCGCAGTACCACCAAAGCCAGTCTTTCTTCTCGCAGAGATGAACTCCCCGGCTTATGACCTTCACCCCTCCTTCACAGACGACAGCCCCGTCGACGACTCCCATTTCGACGACTATGGTTATTACCCAATTGAATTAGACTCCCACTGGTCCCCAGACATGAAGAAACTCAGCCAGCCATTCCATGTCCCGCGTTCTCAGAACGTCTATCCCCAGCCAGTCTACAAGCCCACCCCGCCGTACATCACCATCCCCCCACAGCGCCAACACACCCAGACCATCCACTCGCCCCATCCCAGCCACCCGCTCCAGCACCACCAGCTCGCCGCCCCTTCCCCGTCGTCCACCGCCGTCTTCGAGGTCGACGAAGACTGGCAGCAGCAGCAGCACGCGCCCCACTACAGCCCGCATGGCCACTCACTGGCCGCCTATACCACCAACTCGTCTTCTTCTTCTGACCCTCCGAGGATCAAGCAGGAGGATCTCCAGAGCTTCTCTTCCGCCTACGCTGACCCCCATTACCATCACAGGAACAACTCCTTGTACGACCAGCAGCCTCTCAACCTGCCTCTGCCCTCCCAGCTCCCTCACTCCCATGATCCGAATCCCAACGGCGGCCCCCAGTACCCGACTATCCAGACCCATCCCTCCATTCCTCCGTCGCACTCGCACTCGCACCCACAGCCTCAATCTCCCACCTATTTTTCTGGATCATTCCAGCACCAGCAGCAGCAGTTCCAACACACTCCCCACCACCGCCAGCATCTCCAGTCGCTCCAGCAGCAACACCAGCAGCAGCACCACCGCACACCGTCTTACCAAGCCTTCAACGGTGGCACCATTCACCCGGCGGATCTTTCTCCCACTACGGAGTCTTGCACATCCGTCTCCCCGCTCTCTCCATACACGGACTTATCGGCCGTCGTCTCTGTAGATCCCCGGTTCGCCCACCAGCAGCACCAGCAAAACGGCGGGGACTTGAAGAACTCCCTGGCCTGGCGCGAGGATCGGAGGGACTCCCTGGTCAGTCTCGCGGACAGCGAGCTCAGTGCGCATAGCCACCACAGCCATGGCATTCCCGAGATGGACGTCGGCATGGGCATCGACGGGATGGTCGATGGTCTGGACCTCAGCATGGCAGGTGTCGTCGTCGGAGGGATGCCGTTGAACGATGTCGTTGGTGTTGACCAGGTCGGCCCGGAGGAGGACGCCGTCGGCGAGGAGGACGCGGAGGGCGATGACGATTGGGACCCTAGGGTCCAGCAGCAGCAGGGCCAGTTCCAGACCGTTCAACAGCAGCATGGGCAACAGCAGCAGATGGAGTACATCGACGAGAGGCACGAACAGGTCGAGGCGGAGCGAGAAGGCGAGGCCCAGAACCATCCGGGTGAGGTCCAGCTCAAGCAGGAGGCCGACGAGGACGGTGAGGACGAGGTCAGCGAGTCAGATAGCGCCGAGGGCGCCGCAGAGGCAGAGGGTGAGGCGGAGGGCGAGTACGAGGACAACCTCAGCGATCTCAGTTCATCGGAGGAGGACGAGGACGACCCTGACGACCCCGAGTTCGTCCCAAGGGCGAGGCGTCGCCCTCTACGGCGCCAGTCGACGTTCCCAGTAGCCGGTCGCGAGTCGTCGTCGGCGTCGTACCAGACATTGGCGTACAGCAACATCACGGGCGAGGGACGCAGCCTGCGCCCCCGCTCGTCGTCCGCTAGGTATAACCCATATCCAAGCAGCAGCAGCTACTCCGAGTCGACAGGCGGGTACTTCCCCTCTGAGCAGCAGTTCGATCAGCAATACACCCAGCGCACTGCAGGAGGAGGAGGAGGAGGGAGGCGGTACTCCTCCGCCTCGACATCCTCCTCCACGCAGAACCACCACCCACGCTCTTCGTCCCCCCACTCCCCACACTCCCACTCGGGGTCGCACTCCAACTCCTCCTCCGGGCTCACGACCACCACGACCCGGCGGCGCCTGCGCCCGTCGTCCACCCTCCCCGTGCCCGTGCCCGTGCCGAACCTGACGAAGAAGTCGCGCGGGCGGCGGGTGCCGACGATGGAGTCGCTCGAGGACCTGCGCAGCGCGGCGAGCGGCGCGGGGCGCAAGCGGCAGAGCGCGGGGGGCAGGACGGCGCGGATGTACTTGTGCGATGTTGAGGGGTGTGGGAAATGTTTTGCGCGCGGCGAGCATCTCAAGCGGCATGTGCGGAGCATACACACTTATGAGAAGCGTGAGTTTCTTTTTCGCTCGTTGTTTTTCCGTTGTTTTTCCCTTTTCATTTTCCCATTTCCTTCTCATCGTGTGGAGTGATATGCTGACTGATTTCATTTCGCCATTGAACAGCTCACAAGTGCCTATACCCTGGGTGCGGCAAGGATTTCAGCCGGCACGACAACCTTGGCCAGCATATGCGCGTGCACAAGGACTACGTCCAGGAGGGCGTCACCCCGCCCAGCTCAACTGGCCGTTCGGCGTCGTCGTCTGCTAGGAGGAAACCGCAGACGCAGGTGTAGGTTTGTTCAAGGCGGGAGGGCGGCTTTTGAATTTTTTATATTTTGGAGGCTGTTCTTCGGAAGACCTTGGACGCTATGATGGGATGGGAAGGAATGAGGGCGACAACTCTGCTCTACCCTACCCTCGGCTTGTCGAGACGACCAATGCGCTCAACTTGCAAGCTCGTGGACTTTTTTTTTAATTTCTACACATCGACTCCTTACTTTCTGTTGTCATTACGGGGGATTCATTTCAAGTTCTTTTCTCTGACTCCTCTTCTTCCGCCTTATGCTTATGCACTTCTACTTCTACTTCTTACACACACCCGTCTGTCGATTATCAGCATTTGTGGTTGTTACCCTTCCCCCCGTCTATCGATGATTTTTTTGGGCCTTTTGTTGTGCACCTATTCACTCATCCATATTCCAAACCCAACCCAATCCAGTCCAATCAACAACAACGCATCAGTATCTATTCTTTTCACACATGCACGCATTTTTTTCATGAAAAAGTTTTCTCTCTCGCCCTCAGCCCCAGCTCTCACTCTCATCTCAGCCCGTCGCTTCTCACCGACCGACAGGCAATCTCAAGCCCGCTTCTCCTTCCAGGAGGGGAGGCCCAAAAGGGACGACATGGTGCTTTCCCCGGTTCGTCCGTCTTCTTTCCCGAGGCTCCTCCGAGTGCGTGGGGGGGCTGTCGCGCGCCTCGTCAGAATTCTCGTCTTCCCCATCTATCTATCTGTCTGTCTGACTGCATGCCTGCCTGCCTGCCAATTCAATTTCCATTTCCTCGTCCCCTACCCCCGCTGGCATTTGCGATATTCGTCGCGTGGCGTGCCGCGCTCTCACCTGCTCTCACAACTGCGTATCTGTCCAACCCCCCCCCCCCCTTCGTACCCGCTCCTCGCCGCACGCCGCAATCTCCATCTCCATCGACCACTGCTACGCCCGTTTCTCATCCGTTCCACGCCAAGCATCCGCCACCAAACCGGTCGATCTGTTTTGAGGGTCGCACTTGCTTTCTCGTATAAACGCCGTAAAAGCTCGTATTATAAACCGGCACACCCACTTCATCTGCGATACCGGCGCAGCGCACGCCCACCTCTGGTCTCAGGCTCTCTCTACTCTGTATACCATGCTTTAAATCAGCACGTTCGGCTTATTTTACACCTTACCTTACCCGCCCCGCGCGGATCGATATGCATATCATCCTATGCAAACGCGCGTACACAATTGGATTTTTTTTACTTGTATAGCTTACTTATTGGTATTGATATCTACTTTTTAAAACTCTGTATCTGAACAGCGGCTTAATGGGATTTTGGCGCTTTTTAACTCGAACCGTTCTCGACGTTCTCTGGGCTGTTTTCTACTGGGCATCTGAACAACGACCCAACGGCTTATTTGCGCTTTTTTTGACTCGATCTGATTGAACTTTCCCTGGGCCTGACGTTCTTTCTCATCCCATTCAGAGTTTGTTTCTTTTTGCATCATGATTCATGATGGACCGAAGGCGAGGTTTTTTTTGGAAAACGAGCTTGGCTGAGGACCGACCCTTGACTCTGGTGAGAGGCCCATTGCACCCGTGCAAACATTTGTATTGAATTGAACTTTCTTTCCCCGCACAGTGACGGTATGTCTACCCCAGACTGTCCGTCTTATTTTATTCGAGCCAGAAATAATCGCGGGCGCGTGTAGCCTTGCGCCTGGCCAGCTGATTCTGCTAATGGCCAGTGTGCGAAAAGCAGCCGCGTCTCAGGCCTTGCGAAAAAGAAAAAATCCTCGACCCAGCCCACAGAGCGCATTCCGTGTCCAGTTTGGCAAATGGCCTGCCGTGGACCTCTTAAAAATATTCGCGATTTGCATCTCGCATTCGCTATAACCCATTCTGGATGCCACCTCGCACTCTGTGAGTGAGACGTTTTTGTTCTATTTCTGCGATAAGGGATAGGTTTGGTGGGCTCATATGATCAGCAGCCCAGGATGACCTTGTGCGGGGAGTGCTGCGCAAACGCTACAGAACGGTCAAATCTATACACCTGGACTCCCCGGACGGGCCGTTCTTTGGGAGCCTATTTTGTCAGTATGGACCCCCAAGATATCCCTGCCCAGCGCAGAAGGTCCTGTCTGTTTGGCTGTTTGGCGGTGACTGAGCCTGGGTATTCTCGGTCTGTAAATAGCCCTTGGCGAGCTTGAGAGCACCCTGGGATGCCTTTTGCTCTATTTCTGTTATCCTGCACATTGCTTCTTTAGAGCCATCTACGGGGTTGCCCCAACCTCGAAATCTTGATCGCACCGTTCGTCATTCCACCCACAGCTATGGGCCCGCTGTGCTGATATTTCATTGTTCCCCGGTCAAAGACGAATTCCGAGTGGTTAGAGACCTTGCCTCGCTGCCTTCGCTTTCAATAGGACGGGATCCCGAACGGAATCTTAATTCCGTATGATGCAAGAGAACAGGAACACCCATTTACGAAATATCTGCCTGTGCGTGTGGATGGCGTCACTTCTGATATGCTTGCCTGGATAGTTACCTTGTTTCCTCTGGGTAGACTTCGGTGGCTGATTTTTTGGAGCTGTAGATAACCCGGGCTGCGAACGTTCTCTCTCACCTGGTTCCACCGCATCAGCTTACCTGGAGTTCCAAGCAGCCTGCTCTGTTAAAGTGCTTATCTAGAAACTCCCTCCGATGTCGCGTTCATATCTAAGCGATAGGCTCCGTTGTCGGATTCAAGATGCCCATTCTGATTCTGCGAACCTTAGCTATGTACGGACTATAAAAGATACGCCTCGGCAGTCTTGGGTTCTGACTGTTTGGAGACATCATTCTATTTCTGGTAAATGAGACTAGACGCAAACAGTGATTGCGAAGAATGGGTTGCCACCGCCTCTCATGCGTTCTACTGGCCTTCCGTTGAGCTTCGCGGGGGAAGGGATGTAGATGGAGAGTCAACTCGTCCGGTGTTCCTTGGTGTTCCTTCTTTTTCGCTCTTGATGTCGACGCCAATGATATGATGTCGATTTTCCTCCTGCGCTCGTTCTTCTACTCCCGCAGGATCGCCACGTATTATTGTCCTGCGCCACGGAATACGCCCACATGACGATGCGTGTGTCCGAGTCCGAGTCGATGGTGCAAAGCAGCCCATATGCTCATGTAAAAATCAGTTAAGATTTCATTTTGGTGGATAGGAAGTCTGAGAGACGGCTGCAGAATTAGCAGCGTCAATCACTGGAGATATGCGTCTGTATCTGCATCGACGCGTGCTTCTTTGACTTCTCGTCGATTGCTTCTCTCGCCACTATTGGAGGTTATCTCCTCGCTCCTCGCTGGCCTTACTACCGCCATCTTGGACCGCTGGGCCTATCTTACCTCGCCAAAGGCGTATCTTTCTCCAAGGAGTTTTTATCTTTCATTCTCGAGACACTGGCATTAGGTGTTGTTCAGTGGCCACGTCTTGGTATTGATTATCGGGCAAGTGCCAGTGATCAAAGACACCGCTTATCGTTCTATTTACAAACATGTAACACGGTCCTGGACGGTCCTTAAGGTCGTGTATCTCCGTGACTTGGGCAAGAACCTCAAGAAGCTTTGTTTCAAAAATGGAATACAACTTGACAAAGAGGGAGATATACATTCAAGGTCTGCGGCCTAGACTTTCGAGGCTTCCACTATTAATGACAGCAAAATTTTCATGAACTACAGTCGACGAAACTACCAGTATCCATGTGACAGTGGAGTTGTACAATTACCTACAGACCTCTAACGTCGGACTATAGGATGCAGGAACTGGCATATTCTCTATTCGCCTTGACTACATTGACATATGTACAGGATCTTGAATTCTCGACCTGGAAGAAGGAACGGCCGGTCGAACCGTTGCACTTGATCACATTTCTGTCGCGCACATTGCTGAGGGCTAGGGCACGTTCATGGGTTGGGCCCAAGAGCTCACTGCCGAATTCGATTCGGTGTTACGAAATTTAATTAAGCAATCTCTGCTGCGATGATTAGGAATCCAGTTGTGATCAGAATGCAGGCGCGGATGCTTTACCGGCTTTATTAAATCACGCAAGCCGGTTGGTTGTAGACCACTTGACTGTTGGTGCTTCAGCTACTGTGTCAACTCAAAATACACTCACCGTAACACAAGTGACATACGTTTGACTTTGGAGCAGTAGCGGGCTTTCGTTTCAATGTTCTGCGACAGTCCTGTTTCGTAAACATCAGACATTTTTGACATTCGACCAATCTGGGTCTGAATGTGGCGCTGTTTTGCCATCTGGAGTCTGGAAGCGCCTTAAGATTCAGGGTCATCAGAAGGGGAATCCGGCCGGGAAATAATTTGTCATTCAAGGCGAGGTCACCTGCAAGGTGCAATGGCATTAGCGTCGGCTGGCGTTTACCACATTGCGACGTTTTCGGCGGTTACTCTTGCGGTACGGCGCAGTGACCAATCCTGGACCTTTGTCAGGGCTTGGCCTTGTGCTTGAAGGTCATTTGGTCTGCCATAGTCTTGTGCCAGATATTCCTTTCCAGAGATAACCGTTGTCCGTTGACGGATTTAGAAGTTTTTTCAGACTTGATCTTGGCCGCCCGATGCCGACAGTCCCCGATACCTGGTAAAGCTTTACATGTTCGAAAGGACTAACATGGATTGGAGTCGAATAGCTGATACTATCGCGGTCTTCCCATGACTGTCAGGATGGTGCGCTGGCACATGAGGGGAGTTCGTTCAGTATGGGCAGACTTCAGATGTGGGTTTTGACTGTCCTATCTTCGGCAATGTCAGTGTGTCAGGTCCGGGCACATTTCAGTTACGAAATAGAGTGTTCTTAGTCCGTTTCCCCCGCTTTTTCGACTTCTTCAGTTACCGAAAATCGCATTTGACTGTGGATCTGAGATGAAGCCTGTCATAGGTCAAGGTCCGGTTATGTCCCGAGCGGAGGTGTGACAGCAAAGACAAACAAATGTAAATCGAGCACCAGCACAGTTTGTGTAGCTTCAATGTGCAAGTCGTAGAAATGCGTAGGCGTGGCCTAAGACGGGCAGGGCCTCCCCAAACACTTAGTGCTGTTCCACGGAGTATTAGTAAATCGATCACTGATAGAAAGGAATTGGCTAACGAACAAACGCAGTTTTTCCGAGATTCTTTCCGACAACCGGAAGTGCCTGTAGAATTGAGAATAATATATGTATGGTATTGTCTTCTACGTTCCTGTTTCGAGGAATAGAGTAGTGCCTTGGCCATGCGGTACCATTTACACTATAGCACCTGTTCAGCGGCTTCAGATGTCTCTAGAAAATAGAAGTAGGCGCCTCCCATCGTACATTGACCATGTTATGTGTTTACATAGCCCCTTTGCTCGGTTCCGTTTTAGCGGCACAGCCGCTGAGTCTTGTGTGCTCTAGTCTCCGATTGTCGCTCTTGGATCCATAGTCTGGCCAGTGGCGACGTAGTTAGTGGGTCGAGAGCAGATTAATCATACCATGACTGAGCTCTCACCGTCTCTGGCCTTGTTCTTGTTCTCATGGATTCCATTTGTCCGACGTCATCAACTGGTTTCGCCGCACTCCTGGAAGAATTGTCAGAATTCTCGCCAGACCTGAGAGCGCCGAGAATTAATCGATTGGTCATAAAACCGCAGCAATCCTGTCGGCCGTAGGATATCGAGTCCAGGACTACAGGAAATAAGGCGGTTTCCAGAGATGGCAGGATTATTAATGGCCGACCGACAAACTGGCGGGGAGATGGGAGAGAAAGATGAACCATGCGAGTTAGAAATAGAGGATCCCAAAGACATGGCGTCGAGATTTCGCTGTACCATGAGCATATTTCCTGGGACCAGATGTTCTAACCAGGGTAGTCCTTGGACGAATCGTACCACCCAAATGTGTTTGTAATTGGGTCCCTAGATTCACACTGACCAGTCGAAGGAAAAAGTTGCAAGATATGGGTTAATAGATCGACCAAGATGGGATATCTTACCACTAAATTCATATCCATTACCATCGTTTTACAAATATAGGCTCGGCATTGTTATATATGCTGACGAGGTAGCTAATACAACGGTAGTAGAAGTCTGCGGAGTATTTTTGAGCTTCGCGTGGAAGAAAAAAACAATGTCTGGTACTCACATCTAGTTATTATAATCACACAGTGATGTAGGATGAGACCGTGGTGAATACAAGAAAGACGACATGGCATATGCGAATAAATTGACGAAAGCACAGTAAACGAAAGCAGCGTGGTTCCAAGAGTGAGGTAAGATTCACCCGCTATGCATCGTCGGTCATTATAGCAATGAATTCTTGCTCGCTGATCTCGCCGTCTTGATCAAGATCAAATTCGTCAATCATAGCTTTACTGTGGGAGGGGGTATTTGTCAGGGATTTAAGTATCTATCGGACCAGGGGACTTACAGTTCGTCGTCCTCTAACCGATCGCCGATCTCCTTTGCTACACGCCTCAGATTCCGCAGACTAATTTTTCCGGTCCCATCGTCATCGAATAATTTGAAGGCGCGACGAATTTCCTCCATGGGATCTCGTTCTAGTATTCGTTCACTCACTAGAGAAAGAAGGCAGGTAAGTCAAAATATCTGATTAGGCCAATGGATTTAATGGCATGTGAAAGTTATGACACGAAGGGTCCTTTGCGACGCGTCAAGTTTCGCGCACACTAAGAACACAGCCATGCATTCAAGGAGCAGAACTCACTGATTTTCGCAAAGTCCTGAAAGTCCATTAGACCGACATTCTCCTTGTCATGGTCACGTAGAAGTTTCAGCACTTCTGCCTTCTTCAGGTCGAACCCTAGAGCCCGCATCGCAACTTTGAGCTCATGATAATCCACACATCCGTCCTTATCTGTGTCAAAGAGCTCGAAAGCTTCTTTAATCTCCTGCTTTTGTTCATCGGTAAGTTCTGGTCGCGTATGTCGTCGCTTGGCCTTTTGGGCAGCTGATGAGGTGTACATGTTGGGTGTAAGTCGTCAAGAACGTCTGCAATGTGACAGAATCACTGAACGCGTCAGCACGTGATTTGTCACTTTGTCTAATCCAAAAGAAGACTCATCAACTTTGCTTCCGCACATTCTCCCGTTCTGTGAAAGCGGCGAGGTGCTTTGTGGATTATCACTTTTATCACTCGAATCTGCTTCTCACACTATCTAATATCAATCAACGATTCAGATACTCGCCTTTCTCTTTCATACCATAATTCTCCCATCTTGTCCGACATCCAAGTCCGCGACCCACAATGCCACAAGCGCCCTACGACAGAGTCAGTATTTACAACCTTCACCGGACAGCTGGCTTTCTAACTACTTCGTAGGGCGGTACTTCTGATGAAGCTTCTACAGCTGACGTCGAAACATCTGATGCTGCCTCAACGGGTTTGTAAATTTCGATTTTTTCTCAAAACCCTCACTAAGTAACTGCTAGATAATTCTTGGGTTGTATCTTCTCATTCAGGTAGAAAGAAGAAAGGAAAAGTTCCAGTTATGTCTTCTGGCCCACAAGACAGAATTGAAGGGCGGCGCGCATTTGAGTCTCCAAATCCTACTCCTTCAACATCCAGAGTTAAGCAAGTGGCAAGTGGTAAGTTACATTGTATACCCCACTCATCCTCCAGCTAACGCGATCCCAGCAGGGGCTTCCAGCTCTCCGAGACGAACCCCCACGACTCCGTCAAAGGCCGTGTCGAAGAGCACGCCTGGTACCCGAACCGACGCGATTGAAAATGCGTTCAAAAAGATAGTTTCAGCTGGATTACGTTGGTTAAAATTTTTCTTTCTACATAATACGTTAATGACCCTATGGCCATAGTTACTGCCACTCCAAAGCGAACAGAGAGCTTATCCCAGGTAAGTCCTCGGATATAACTGTATGGCTGACATGCTAATGACCAATGTGGCAGCCCAATTCCAACCGACGAGTCATCGTAATAGATGACTCTGACGACGAAGAAGGTGATTGCATCCCGGAATTCATTTTTTTTCTGTTTTTAACAAGTTCCAGCTATGACAGATGTCGAAGTTTCTGTCCCTCCGATGAAGGCTTCAGAATTTTATCGCCGGCCTCCTCCAATCATGGCCGACTCCTCTCAATCGTCGATGGATTCAACGTTTTCCCGTGTGTCCGCAGCAAGCAGTGTCTCTTCTCTTGAAGGGACGTCTGCGGAAACGCCTATGAAACCTACCCCTCGTGATTTTAGACCTGTTAGAAAAGAAGACATATTCGACTCATCGGGTTCACCCAATGTCACAATGCGGAAACCACAGAAATCTCCTGGGAGTAAATCGCAAAGCCCACCAGTGTTATCGACTGTCAGTGAGACCGAAACACCGGAACTGATTACGAAGTTTGCAAGAAGTTCATTTTGTGTAGATCTTGATGCATTTGTTATTGCCCATTGCGACGAAACCCAGTTATTGATGGACAACAACAAGATAGCATGGGGGACACAATTCGAGCTCGCAAAGGGTGTATCTACTGGCGATTGGAGTTGGGCCGACGTCAAGAAACATGTCCAGGATTTGAAAGGCTCAAATGCAGACAGTGCGTTCAAAGTTCGGCGAGTGATGCTTGGCCGTGTGGTAAGATCGGCCTCACCGGCGAATCTCTCCCTTTGGTATGCCCTAGCACTTGCAGTACTTGCCTATGCTTATTTTTTATTTCAGGAAAGAGCTTGACCGCGAGCAGGCTGCCATCCAGGAGAACTGTTCTCGGGGGTTGGGCCTTATGGGAGAATGGGATGGGGTGCCGAACTGGTATGGTGGGCAAATTCAACAAGTAGCTCGGCTTGCTAAGGAAGGTGGTTCGTACAAAATCACCCTTGATCCAATGGAAAGGCGCCGTTCCCATCGCTTTGCAAGATTCTATGGGTCAAGACGATTTTTGCAATTGCGGATTCAGGAGGATGTTTTGAAGAAAGAAAACTCCCGGGTTAAGAAGTTCCTGAACAAGAAGTTTATCCTATGCGGCAGGACATTTATACCGTTCCATTCGAAGGAGCATGGCCTCTACATGGTCGAGACCAACGACAATTGGGGCCGTCTGTCCCAGGAGTGGTGTGGCGATCAATTCCGCATCTCCTTCAGCCAGTTCATTAATTGGCACAATCCTTTGGAGAAAGCCAAGAATTATGGGCAGGTGTGTCATCATGCTTCACTGGTTGGTCGCCGGGCATCTTAACTTGACACAGGTCTTGAGCAAATATGCGACACGTTTTGCTCTCGGTTTGTCGAACTCAGTTCCTGCCCTTGAGTTTGAGGAGGATAACATTATCTTCATCGACGATATAAGTAGGTTTCATATAAGCTCGTCCTATTGCCCACGTCTAAGTTCCTCGCTAGCTGCTTCTGACTGGCCAGCGGGCAAGAAGAACCCTCCAGCGGATAAACTGATGACGGATGGTTGCGGTTTTCTCAACCACTCGGCCTTACGTCAGATTGTGAGATATCTGGGGTATGAAAGTCTTCCGGCTGGAGTTCAAGGGCGGATTGATGGCAGCAAAGGATTCTGGATTCTTCACCCTACCGATGACTCGCCCTTTCCCAAGATCTGGATACGAAACTCGCAGAACAAGATAAAGAACACATCTTTTGACCGTGGTCATAAAATCTTCGACCTTCTTGGCCCCTCTCGTCCATCACCATCGATTGCCCTTACTCAGCAAAGCATCATCAACGTCTTTGCCAATGGAATCCCTGCAACAACCCTCATTCGCTTAATGGAGGAAGGTCTCGAGGATGAAGTATCGCCTCTACTTGACTGGGACAGACCCAATGCCATGGTGTTCTTGTGGGATGCTGTGAACAAAGCCGGGAATGTGTCAAGTGCAAGGTCTCAAAGGCTCGCTACTTCCTTGAATAGGGTTCTTGGATTGAAGGGTCGAGATTGGGGTCGAGAAAACGACACAGATCCTGACAACATGGATCCCGAGTCTATTGACGATGAGGCACCGACGTATACTGGTCGGAACAAGTATAGTGGAGGTGAAGTGTTTTACTAAGCACGTTGAAGTATGTCTAATTCCAAGCATATAAGGTGCACTTGGGCTGCACGAATCCGCTATGGAACTTATTCAAGCCGGGTTCCATCCAGAGAAAAGCAAGACACTCAACGACAAAATTGGGTGGACCATCAAACTCCTCATAGACACGTCTGTAGAGAAATACCGTATACCTATCCAGGAATCTTCGGAGCTTATATTGTTCCAGGCAAGCTGATTCTAGTCAATTTTATGTTAACTTTACTTAGCGATGTTAGACCCACTCGGCATCTTGAAAGAGGGGGAAATATATTATCGCTTTTCCAGACCACGGAAGGACCCTAATACTGATATGCTCATTCATGTTCTTGAAGGAGAAGTACTTGTGAGTCAGCTTTCTATTTAAAATTACCTTCGCTGACTCTCCATTGTCTGCAGGTGGGCCGCTATCCAATCCGACTTCCTTCAGACATGCAAAAAGTGTTTTTTCTCTTATGTTTGATTCTTTTGATGTTCAACGCTCTTTCAGGTAAGAGCCGTAGATCGACGGGAATTGGACAGATGGCCGGATGTGATTATAGTCTCCACTGAAGGCCCACGAAGTCTTGCAAACAAACTCGCTGACGGCGGTAAGTCTCATCTGACTTGAATCAAAAAATTTGACATATACTTTCTCCCCCGCAGACATGGATGGAGGTAAGGAAATAGCTGTGGATATTCATATCTGGTGTTCAATGCTCCCACAGACGAGCTAATCCTCATCTGGGCTGCAGATATTGTTCAGTATTTCGATTCCAAACCCTTCACAGATGCACCACTTGATTTGATTGAAAGTAACTTTGAATCAAGCGGTAAAGTAGAGACTTTGGAGAAATTCTGTGCTCGCACAGAAACTTTATCTTCCAAGGAAACCAACGAGGCATTCCTAGAGCATCTCATTGCCAATCTGAACGAGTCTCAGGTTGGGTTGTACTCAATGATGCACGAAAAAGCAACAATTGAATATGGGTATGACCACCCACATGCTGTCCGCCTTGCATATATGTGAGTTCATCCTCTCGTTCGTGACTTCTACTTTGATCCAGCCATTACTTCAATCAGCTTTGCGACATTGCTCGATTCCAGCAAGACAGGACACCGACTGAAGCCTAGCGTTCTTGCCTCGGACCGCAACAAGTTCGGCAACAAACCTACACAGTGAAAGCCTCATCAAGCTTGAAGGACGATCACATTGCCTTGCCACCCCAGACCCAAACAATATACTCGGGCTTCTGAAGGCGGCAGCTAAGAAGAAAGGAGATGAGCTAACCTCAAGGCATAGAGCAAAGGAACTGGCAGAGTTCAACGACAAAGCTAAGGATAGGGCCCTCTTACAGCCATATGAACAAGCCAACGCCCTGGGATTGCAAGCTTACGAGCAACGCAAGATTACAGCGTTCACCGATGAGCTTAGTATTATCCGTAAGCATGTTCACGAGGCGTTTGATCTCTTCCAGATTGCTATTGGGAGCTACGTGTCAAAAAAGAACCAAGAAACACCATCCAAGAGCGGCAAATCCTTCCGTGCAAAATCTGATCAGGAAGACCCTATGGTGAAATGTACACAGGCATACGCCAGCCCACTCAGTGGTATTTTCCTTACTCGTGACGTGGAGCAAATCAAAGCGTCCTACGCCTACACACTCTGCCAAAAAAGCGAGTCGTTCGCCTTTACTGTTGCGTTCAAGGAACTTTGTCATATCAAAGCTGTTGCTTCTGGCGATCTTGCGCCGATGCTCCGAGCATTTGACGAGGCAAGGTCGATCTCTGGCTCATACGTGAAGGCTCTCAAGTGCTGCGACGAAGATCGCGCGTAGGTTGCATTTATACTTCCCTTTATGCCCCCCTCCTTTTCTTTTCGGTAAGTTGTTGAACTTCCTCCCCTTTTTTGTCATATTGACAAGTACTGTCAGGGTATCTACCTTGTATTTCCCTGCATCATGGCATACCCTCGATCTAGTATTTTGACATCTTGGTTATCCTTTTGGATCGTATTCATTGTCACATATTTCATTCATCGATCATCGTTTTGTAGTTATAGCATCCATTTATCCTTCTGTGTATAGTTGTAATCATCATTGGGTGTTCTTTTTCAGTTCTCGTTAGTTAGTAGTTACCATGTATTTGTATTACCTGAACGTTCTTTGACGATCCCAAAGACTATCGAAAAATCGTTCGCCTTATTAATCAAGGCATCGCTCTAACCAGGCTCCTTGAGTTTACGTCATGCTATGCCAACTACCGAGTCTGGTCACTCCGTTGCACTTGAACTTGAAAGGCACTGCTCACGTCGAAACCAATGTATCGTACTATTGTTTGAATTCACCAAGAGTAGGAAATTCCGGTCGGACATGTGATCGCGTCTACTCACAACTGCTATGTAGTGACCCTCCATCCTAGTCGACCACTGGCAAAAGCCTAGAAAATTGAAATGGATCACAAACCTCCTCATTTTTTGCAAGCTACCTTTGAGCCCTACGCAAACTCACTCCCACCGACACGCCCCCATGTCACATTGACGTTTGCCCAGTCGCTCGACGCCAAAATTGCTGGTGAAAAGGGACGGCAACTTATCCTCAGCGGAAAAGAGAGTATGGTAATGACACACTGGTGCGCGAATCGTGAAGGGGACGCTGTGCTCCTTATCGGTCCTCATTCGTGTTTTCCAAGCTAGGATGAGGACGATGCACGATGCTATTCTTGTCGGTATCGGCACAGCGTTAAATGACGACCCACAGCTCAATGGTATGTCTCTTCTTCAAAATGGAAGTTGCTGGTAAATTATTCTCTTTTCCTAAAGTAAGGCATCTACCCCAGCCAGTCTCGGAACCATACCACCTTCCGCGACCAATTATCATGGACGCCCATCTGCGACTCTCCCCCACATGTAAACTTCTTCAAAACTTCCAGAACGGAGTGGGCAGGCGACCATGGGTCATCACCCTCTCAACTGAAGCGCCTCTTATCCGCTGTGGAACAGTCCATGACTCTCTGGAAGCGAAACTAGACAGAAAACGCGCACTTGAAGCAGCAGGTGCAAGAATAGTCGAAATACGCCCAGTAAACGACGACGACACCCGAATATCCATCCCCAGTGCTCTTCAGACGCTCCGAGACTTAGGAATTCGTTCGTTGATGGTCGAAGGAGGAGCATGCATCATAGAGTCGATCTTCGCAGAGGATGTTGTTGACACTTTGATCATCACGACCGCCCCGGTATTTGTCGGGAATGCTGGCATCGGTTATCGGTACCCAACAGTCTTCTCAGAAAGCGGCGAAATCAAAAACAGATTTAAAGAGGTTCACACAGAGTTATTCGGTAGGGATACTGTGGTTTCTTTGGTATCTGAACAAGTGTCGCAACTTCCTTGACCTATGTTAGTAAAATTTTTGGGAAAAACTTATTCGCATTGCATGATCGTGTATACATGCAAAACAAAAATGTAGTTCCACATCTATCTCGAGAGGCTTCTGTGTTTGTTTAGTGAAGAATGATGTCAATAAAAGTGAAGAGGGATAGGTGGGTGGAGATGGGTGGAGAATACAGCAAACGGGAGAAGAAAATAGGACAACGGTTGATTTTATATGCAAGGATCAAAGAGAGAACTCAAAAATCGCCTAGTTAGATACAAATACATATTGGCAACTCTCTGTTGCAGCCAATTTACTCTTCTGACGAGGAATTGTCATCGTACAGCATAACATAATCAATAGCCGACGCGTTGGTCGCAGCATTTCCAGTAGCACCTGAGGCAGCAGCAGCAGCGAGCTCAGCAGTAGTTTGCGAGCGACTATCGTGCCAAAGGGCTTCGTCTTCACTGTCAGATGGAGACGATGGCATGCTGATCAAAGAGATATCCGAACCAGCATCCGAAATGTTGTCTTCAGTTGATAGAACGGAGGTCGGAGCTGAAATGGATTGCACAGTAGTGGAGCCAACCTGTTGGCTACGAGTTGCGGACGACGCAGACGGCATGATTATAGATGAAGAAGCCATCGACTCGTCTGATGAATGAGAATTTGCCTCGACCACATTGATCCTCACGAGGTTGTTAATATTATTAGTCCGCAGATAGAGAGTGTTCAAACCTGAACTCACTCGATCCAAAGGCTACTGCCAAAAAGTTCACCGTCGGATCTCAATCTCCAGTAACCAACATAACGACCGGGTACATCAGGTGCCTAACAGGCAGTTAATCTCATATGACAGTCAGTAGACAAAGAGACGAACCTTCAATTCTCCAGTCCAGACATCGATCTCCGCTCCAGCAGATACTTTACCGAGCGCGACAGTCAAAGTGGAAGCTTTCTCCGCGGACAACGACTCTCCTGCAACAAATACCAATTCAGTCGACTCAGGCCAATCACGGTCACTATCATTGAACAAGCGCCAGCACTTCATAAATTCTGCACCCGGAGGGAACTCTTGACCGTCGGGGACCGTGACATCTTCGACAAATGCTGCACTGAAAGGAATTGCTTTCTCCTTCCCTTTCACGTCCTGGGACTTGATCGGAATGAGAGAAGGTAGCTCGTTGATCAAATCTGACAGAGAGAACGTTGAATGGGACTAGAAGCCGTCGACTTCAGTGGAGGTCGATTGAGAAGAGGTTCACCCGACACTGAAGAATCGGCCACACTTTTGGCATTGCCGGTAGCTTCTACAACAGCTTTCAACGAAGGGACTTGCTGCCCGAGGCCCTGCAACAAATGAGACATGGAAAAATCTGCAAACCCCAGGTTCATAGCGTCATCCGGTTTCTCTGCTGGTTCCATCACGGGTAGGGCGCCGTTGGATTTTGCGGGGTCGTTCGGCGTGGCGATGGGTTCAGCTGATCCGCTTACATTGTGAGTTGTGTCTGCCTGCAGATATGGGTTCACAGGAAGATTGCAACTGACAGGCCGAACAGAGGGCGGAGGTGACACAGTTGGGGTCAAGAGTTCTGAAGTAAAAAGCTCGACAAGCGACTTCCTTTCATCGACTGCTTTCATCTCTGGAGACTGTGTCGAAATAGAAATAGCATTTAAAACGTTTGGGGATGTCGCGGGGACTGCAAAGTCAGCTATGAGTTGCAAAAGCTCTTGTCGTTCAGCAGGGTTGTTGGTCGGCCATGGATTCGGAATGTGGTTGGGTACAGAAGGAAGTGAGATTCCTGTACCATTCATGGCTTCTGAATCAGAAGCAGATTGTTTCTCCAAGGTGGTGTGGGTGACTGGCGTGTCGGGAATAGGGATATCCGCGAAAGGGTTCTTGAGAGAGGCCTTTGAGAGGTTCAGAACCGACGACTCAGGTACGTAGTCCTGCTGGAGAGGTCCATCAGATTCCCAATCCCCCGACGAGAAAAATCCAGGGATAGATGCCCATGACGCATGCGAAATCATTTCAGGCTTCGGGGGGATAGGCGGAGGCATAATCGGTGATGCGGGGCGAGGAGCTATGACATCTTGGAAATACGGAGACGAACCCGAACCAGAGCGACTAATTGGCGTAGGAGTCTTGACCCGATCTTCGTGAATAGACCTAGGTGGACTTTGGCGTGGTGATGGTGACCTTCGAAGAGCGAAAGTCATGGTCGACTCATCAACCCGATCAGACATTGCGGGCGACTTATAATTGGATATCATGGCGTCAGGAATCAAGTTCCTCTCACCCACCCTGTAGACCGTAGGAATTACGGTCTCGGGTGCCTTCATCTTGAGCATTGGGTGGTTTTCAGGATGAACGGAAATCGGAAGAGACTCGCAATTTTCACAGAGATCATAATCAGGGCAGTCGGGATGCATGCACTGGTTGAAATGTTAGGGATATTGGCAGTGAGTGTGAGGAACTCGACACACCTTGAACCTCAAGCCATATATCGCCTTGTCACAACCTATAAACCAGATTCGTTAGAACGCATTACAATAGCAAGCAAAAACATACTATCGCAGGTTGCGTAGTGCATCTGACGTGCATCGACACGGAGACGCTAAGCCTTTGATCAGACCCACAATCAAGGCCAAGACAGAAACAAACTCACCAGATAATCTTCTTGTTTGCGAATGCGAACAAAGGCATGTCCAGGGTGCTGTTCTCCTGTGATGCTGATGTTGTTGCAAATAAGCAAAATGAACATAGGCAATATACTAATATATACCTGAAGCAAGGACTGCAAGTATCAAAGTCCGGACAATTCAAGCATTTCTGTGGCAAACATTCAATTAATCCGTTTAATTCAAGAAATGACTTATCCCCTCACATAGCGATCGCCCACAATCCTTGAATCACAGAGATCACATGTAGCCAGGTGAGTCACAGGCTCCTCAGAAGTTGCAGGAACTGGCACGGAGCGAGGTTCCCTGGGCGTCTCTCTTTCGCCACTGCCGCTAAATACTGTGTGCACAATGACTCGGCCTGGCTCGGTGATGTCAAAGAACTCGTGGAATGGGTTGTGTGCTTCAGCACATCCAGCAGACATGCAGCCGGTGCATAAATCATAATCTGAACAATCGAGGCATTTATGGCGGACGCCTTCGATGGTTAAATTGCAGACATCACAGACTACACCTCGATGAATGACTGGTGCGGCAGCGGTTCCTGTCGAAGCAACAGGCTGTGGACGGGCCTCTAAAACCGGAGCTGCAGGGGGATTGGTGTTCAGCGTGGAAGCTGGAATGAAAGGAGCATCCGCAAATCCAGAGGATGAAGGGATAGATCGAGGTGTCCACGGTGCAGGGAGTCGTGGAATTGGCAACCGAGAATCGCGGTTCAAAACGGCTGTTGCAAACTTCATCTGATGAGGGCCCATGAGGTTTAAGCAGAAACCAGGTCGTTCGTTTGATGGCATGCATCACACTGAAGTGAAGTTTAAGCTCAATCCGGAAATGATGGGTCAAACAATGTACTCACCACCACTACGTGACAACTCTCACAGGAGTACCACATACTCAACCCAGTTCGGGATGCCACGATATTACGAGTGCAAATGGAACACAATGAGGGCGGGGGTGCTTCCATCAAGACCTCCGGCTCGGGAGAATGAGGTTCAGGGGCCGAAAGACCACGGTCCACGACGCGGTCCAAAACGTCCTTGAACTCGGTTAACATAGCCCGTATTTCAGCTTTGCCTTGTGAAACAGAGCAGCAGGTCCCAGTCGCCGTAGCAGACGCTCTATGCTGCGGCGTAGCTTGATTGGGCTGCGGATGAATGTGATTTGTTACAGAATTAGGTAAAGTAGGTGTCCTGATGTCAACGTCCATTGGGGCATGAGTGGGTGCACGCTTCACGTTGAGCGAGGAGAGCCGAGACATAGAATTTTCGCGGTGTCTTGAATCAGATTGCTGAGAAAGTATCGATCCAGCTGACGAACTGAACGAAGGTCCTTTGAAAGAGGCATAAGTATTACAAGTTGTGAAATAGAAAGAATACAACTGACCATTGTCTGCAGCAGATGATAGGGCTTCGCAGACAGTAAATCTCAACAAACCATGGGGCCAAGTGCGATCTTTGAACTGCTTGATACATTTGTCGTAGTCGTGGGCGCTATGGACTTCTCTGCCAATTAAGATGCGAGAGGGCTGTGCTGCATCCGGAGAGAAGAGGAGTTTCGACAGATAGAAAGCATGAGGAATAGAAAATATACGATTAAGCTGAAAGACTGTGAGTCGTCATCCCGACACTGCAACGATATGAGACTCACCTGGTCGCAGATTTGGTTGTACGCTGGAAAAGTATTAGTCTCCGTGAACGTATACTTTCGAATCTGGCCGCGATAAGTAACTTTGACAGTGAACATTGGTGAAGGAAAGTGGCGTTGTCGAGCGAAAAGGTGGAGGAGGAAGAGGTTAAGTAGGAAGCGGTGACTGTGGCCCCGCAGCATTAATGACTCCCCATTTCAAGCACCGCCGTCACGTCACATTGCCGCCCGGTCCGTATCAAGAAACGCGTAAGCGCTGAGCAGACCTCGGTTACAAAGATCCCCTTGTCACTCGAACATTCTACCTGGTACTTATCCCTTTGATAATCGGTCAGCAGCCTACGTACGTGTCTCTGGAACTTTCTTTTGGGTTTTTTTTTTTTTTGTCAAAATTATACTAGCTCAAAATGGATTTGCAAAATGCACCGCCAAATTCCTGTACCGGACTACCGAGAAGTGCCCAGAAGCCAAGCCGTCCTGCCACGAATTGGCGAAACCCTCCATATTCCGGTGATTTGTGTGCAGGGTAAGAATGGAAAGCTGTTACTGTCATCGAAAGAAAAGATGTTGTTGACTTGCTTAGAAATATTGGACCAATATTCTCTTGGGTATACATACAACACAAGCTTTACGACCCGTCGCTTCGCGACGGTGGGGTTCGCTTCGCTCACCCACCTGCTACGCTCCGGGTCGACAGCTTGCTGGGGGGCTGCGCCCCCCAGACCCCCGCCCGCGACGCCCCACACGAATACTTAGCACTGAGAGGGGCTTCACCCCTCTCTATTGAGATTTATTTAACTGCAGTAAACGAAAAAATGCAAGGCATTTTTTCTTCACCTTTATCCAAATCTTCAAAAAAAAGGATAGTAAATGTGCTCATTAAGGTGATCAAAGTTTAAGATAATTTATTTCAATTACAAACAACTGGGATACAAATTAATGGTGTGGAAAAGGAAGAGGGGGATGGGTGGCAGGGGACTCTCTGCACATCATCGTGAACTGGCATTGACCCCTACACCGACACACTGACACGGACATGGGGAGTTTGAGCCGTCGACACAACATCAGGATGGTGGTGGTGCCTTCCGCAACATCCATGTCATGTCAATGTGTGGGCGGTCTCGTTGCAGCTGGGGGGTGGGTTCCTCAGAGCTCAGTGTCCATGCAACAAATGGCGGGTGGGGTTGCCCATCATCGACGTAGCCTTCTTGGGACGCGGCGGCGACAATCATCATGTGGTGGAGGGTAGGATGTGGCACCAGAGTGAAGGGGAGGAGGTAAGGGGCACTGCGATGTGGGTTGTGTCAGTTCGTTGGACAGTGGGGATCGTTTTTGCGACATACCTGGTTTTTGTGGGTTTCCGCGTCGTGTAGGACCCGCGAGGGACATGGGAGGGCCTCTACATCGGGTTTTTGACAACGGGCGACGTGGGACCACTACCGCATCATGGTACCTCCACACCGACGCGGAGGGTTGCTGCGTCGATGTGTGGGCCGGCTGGTACCTCTGGCGGGTGCGTTCCTCGGAGCGAATGGCCACGCTAAAGATGACGTGTGGAGTTTCCCGCCATCCGCGTAGCCTCGTTGTGACGTGGAAGATCGGGGTGGCAGGTAGGACGTGGCGACGAAGTGGAGGGGAGGATGGGGTACTGGGATGCGGGCTGCGTCAATTTGTTAGCTGCGTGATGGGGGTTATTTTCACGACATACCTGAGTGTTTTCGTCACCGATCGTCGTGACGTGGCGTCGGAGCACTGAATGGCGGGGTTAGCAGCAAGGGGGCGGTCGTTTTCGTGGCATACCTGGTAATTCCCCTCGAAAACCCACAATTCCTGGCCCACATCCCTCGTCGGAAGGGAAGGGGACACGGAACGGTGTGGGGCGTCGCTTCGGGGTCTTGAGAGCATAGCAGGGCGGCGGTAGGCGTGCGAGACGACGTACCGACACGGGAGGGTCGGCCAGCACTGCAAAGAGGGGGTTGGTCAGCTGCACAGTGGGGGGTCGTTTTTGCAACGTACCTTGGTGTCGTCGTTGCCCGTTGTCGTGACGTGGCATCCAAACGCTGAACGGGGGTGCGAGGTGGGTGGGTTAGTTGAGTGGGGGCGGCCATTTTCGTGGCTCACCTGGGAATTCCCCCCTCGAAAACCCTCATTTCCCCCCATTTCCGGCTCACATCCCTCATTGGAGGGGAGGGGCACTTGGAATCGCACTTGGCGTCGTTTGAGCCATGTGGGATGAGGTTGGTGGGCGGCGGAGAGAGGAGGGATGGTGGTTGGAAAGAAGGACAGTGACGCGACGTCGCGCCATGAAGTGTGAGAACGCGTTGTCATTTCGGGCTGGCTTAGTCGTGATTACTTAAGATTTTGGGACTCTAAAGAGAGGACGGGCTTGCTTAGTCATTTATTAGTCATCTATTAGTCATCATTGTCTCATTATATTATAGATTGACTCGTCTGAACAATAGAGAAATTAAGCCGGCACAACTTCCGTAATCGACGCCCAACCCCTAGAAAGTTAGGAAGTGGTACCACAGTAAGTATCAGATGGAACGGCTTAAATACACAACAACAAACCTAGTCGCGTGAACCTTCTTGATCTTCATACCGCCAAGCTCGACCATCTCCTGCAGCTGAGGAAGAGTTCGTTCGAAGGCTGTAAAGATCAATGCGTAAGGGATGCATACTCATCCCAAATTAAGAAACCGTGCTTACAATTGCAAAGAGCAGTCAAAGCAACATTGATTTGATGCTGGATTCGGCTCGCTTCGCCAAAGTCGACTGGAATAAACTGGGGCGGTGGAACAGGTTGGTAAACGTTTTTGTTCAAGGTCATCA
Organism: Galerina sulciceps; assembly: GCA_023014345.1. Classification (NCBI taxonomy): domain Eukaryota; kingdom Fungi; phylum Basidiomycota; class Agaricomycetes; order Agaricales; family Galerinaceae; genus Galerina; species Galerina sulciceps. Next base: position 1,039,266 of record JAEDXJ010000035.1, read on the forward strand.
AGGATTTGACAAGATCCTGTCCTTCCTTTGACACCACAGCGGACTGAATGACGGTATCAATGACCAAGAGGCAACTCTGAAAGTCAAAAACAAATGAGCTCCAGGACAATCACAGAAAAGGAAAATGACCAATACATCTTCGTTCAAAACGTCACGAATATGTTTGATCATTTGGGCGCCTACAGAAGAAATCATCAGCGTCAGGAATAGGGTCAAATGGTCTCGCTTCTCATACCTTTTTCAGTGCTCCAGTCGTGAAGCACTGTAGAAATTATGGGTCGATAGATATTTCACCGTCATAGATTCCTGAAAAAAATCCTACCTCGTTGCATCACGAACACGTATTTCCCCTTACGTTGCTGAGGCTTGAAGAAATCTTGCGCTTCGAATTCGACGCGTCCTGCGAGTCCTTTTGAAGCAATGAAAGATTCGGCCGCTTCTCTCGTCTCCGGAAGGTCCTGAACGACAAACTTCTTGATGTCTGGGTATCTATTGTTTTGCAAGTTAGCATCGAACACAAAAGAAATACAGGCTACCTACTTCGCAGCAAGGGAGCAGCAAAGCGTGCCTTGACCTCCTCCGACATCGACAATTCCATCTTTGCCTTTTGCAATGGCATCCCAGGGGAAATCAGCAGCAACCCCAGGATCAGATGTAGGTCCTACAGCCCCCATTCTGGTGCAACAATTGAATTCAATCATCTCACACAAAAGGACGAATTCACGTACGCCAGACCGAACTTAACAGCTTCTTGGGGATCTTTCGTAAGCCAACCATCCGCACCAAAGTAGCTAACGTCGGTTTTGTAGGCCAGTTGGAAGGCAGTGTGAAGAGGATCAGTGTTTTTGCGGAATGCTGTATCAGGATGGTTGACCATCTCTGAGAAACTCGCCGAGACTTTGTTAAAGAGGTCGTTCCTATTTTCATATTAGCGTCCGAGGAGCCAAGTTGTTGACTTGATGACTTACATGTAAGTCGCAAGATGGAATCCAGGCTGATCTTTCTTGATAAGATTGCTCAACCGATTGTTGGCGAAATAACCTTGCTTGGTTTCGCGGAACCATCCCTGAGTGATTAAAAGTCGCAAGACACGCTCTGCACGACAGAGTCAGTAATCTGTGTGAAGATGAAATATCGGCACTGACCCAGCTTCAACTCGTCGACACCTGTCTTATCTGCGATCTCTTTCATGCTGAGACCATCTTCAGAATCACCTAGGATGGAAGCCAGTCCAATCTCTGCAGTCAGACGGACACCAGCGACTTCAAGAACCATCCATGTATTAGCAGCGAGAGCGTCATATGGCGATTGAATCAATGACTTTATGAGCCCCTATATATTAAGTGAGAAGCTGGCCACAAATAACTAAGTCGAACACTTGCAAGACTAGCTAACGCGACCCGACGCGCCTCGTGCATTGCTGGTGTGGGCAAATACGTGATATCATCGATGGGATGAGGCTTGGAAGTATTGAGAGACGGTTCTGAGAGATTTTGGGATGCGATTTCTGCTTTGAAGGCATCAATCGCAGCGTTGAGAGTTTTTTGCAGGCTAGTCAATTCAGAGACAGACATAATGTTGGAGCGTTCCCGAACTACAGTATCATGATGAGACGGTCTTTAAATTCACCCTGCACCGTGGTCAATAAGCGAGCAGAAAAAAACCCTTTTCCATTGACGAATCCTCTTTAGGCACCGAATGTTTCCAGGCTTTCCTCGAGTTCCAGAATTCCAGAAGTGCATAGAGATCCAGGGTTTGCGCGTCAACACTTTAGTCCAAGTTGGAGTCGATGGAGTTATTGCAACTGTGCCTGAAAAAGCTATGTACATTTAGTGACCTGACCTGGGTGGTTCAAAAGTTGTTGGGACGTACAATGCAGAGCTGATTTCTATCGGACCCCGTTCAACAGCATGCAAGGAACGACCCGCTTGTTAAGGTAATTCCGGTGGCAAGCCCACAGAGAGGCGCATCCTAGTCCGTATGAAGGGTTTGTGGGCAACTAATACTATCGGGACCCGCTGTCAATTTTTTTAGGGTCGGTCGGGCGTTGAACGAAAATTGCTTCTCTGATTGTCGTTCCGATGACATTCGGGCAGAAGACGAGATGTGGGCGGCGAGTGTAATGCAGGGTTAGCTCCGAGCTACTTGTTAACGTTGTTGTGCAATATTTGCTCGCAATTGACCCCCAATTCAACTGACGTCAAGCTTGCTGGAACCCATCTCTCTCTATTATGCTTATCTGGGAGGTAGCCTCTGGCTACAGCTAGAAGTTTTTTGTTGCGTGCAATATGCTTTGACGGATAGTATGGCTTAACGATAATGTTCGGCTGGACTCCTGGACCCATTACAATCCCTGATTCCTGGATTCTGGCAACACTCCTCCATCCCGAGAGGGCTGACAGCGACCGACCCTTCATGTGAGATAACAATGTTTGCACCCTGGATCTAGACTTGTACCCCACAAGAGGATTAGGAATTTTATGTAAACGGGCTGCAAGTTAAATTGAGGGACTTTGACGATTTCATCCATTGGATCCCTCCCCAGCTTTCGGCGATTCTCTCCTCCCTAATATCAGGTATTTCACGATCACAATGGGCGACTTCGATACGACAGTCGGTAAGTTCTGCTGTAGCTGCGGACGATGCATTGTTTCTTATCGACATAAAAGGTGTTCTCCTTCTCGGTATCATGTGTACGTCCTTCGATCTCCACAATCCCTTTCATTTAACGTCGGTACGCTGACGCGTTTCGGTGTTCTGTAGTCAATACCTTCCTTTATGGTCTTGTGACGTATCAATTCTTGGTTTACCGAAGCACGAGTACGTTTCACTCTCTCTTTCATGAGCTTTTGTTATCTATTTATTAATTGATTTTCCAGAATTCAATGACCCCCTTTGGATCAAATCAATCGTTGGTATTCTCTTCGCCGTGGACACTCTTCACAGCGCGGTGTAAGTTCCAGGCCTTATGAATTCGTAATGACCATTGATATCCTTTTTTAGGGCTGTATACTCCGCATGGGAGACGTGTGTCACCAATTACGCGAATCCAGCGAGCTTGGCTGGTGTGTAGATTGATACCTTTTACTGGCTCTTCACTTATGCCACCTTGCAGTCGTCAGCTGGACGATCCCTTTCACTGCTGTCGCAACTTCGGTTGCTGCCATTTTTACTCAGTTCTTCTTAGGCCACAGGTAGGCCCTGCTTGTCTCCACGGGCTACGGATCGCTTATGTTATCTATAGAGTATTCAAGCTCACGAAAAGTTCGGTTATTGTCGGGGTCATAGGAATCTTCAGCTTCCTGGGTTTCGTCTTCGGTGTCTATGCCGGTGTGCGTTCTGGTATCATCAAAGAGTAAGCGATCCCTCCAAAATTTGACCGACCGTTGACGAATTTGTTCTAAATGACAGAGTCAAGAACTTTGCGCCGTTGACACCTTTTGTGATCTGCTGGCTTGGATTCCAAACTGCCGCTGATTTGTTGATCACTGGTTTGTTTCATTCGCAGGATCCTAAACTTGAGAACTGAAAACACTTTTCAGGCGTCTTGTCGTTTGTCCTTGCACGGTCTCGCACAGGCTTCCGAAAGACGGACACAGTGATCAATCGCCTCATCCGCGGTGCCATCCAAACAGGCCTATTCGCCTCTTTGTTTGCCCTGGCAGATCTGTTCAGTTTCGTCCTTCATCGCGACACACTCCTCTATGCTATGTTTGCCTACCCTATTGGGCGAATTTACACAAATGTACGCTGTTGGGGAAATTTTCAAGCTCTGTTTATTCTTAACCTGTGTGTATCTAGACGTTGTTGGACACCCTCAACTCTCGCCTCGAATTGAAGCAGATGAGTGGAACCGGGAATCCGACCGAGGTGAGAATCCTCATTCGTCATTGACGTTCTACCTTAACAAGCCTTTTATTACACCAGAGCGCTGGTGATAACGTCACCACCTTCAAGTTGAACAACCAAAGCCAAACTTTCGCCGGACAGCAGACAGTAAATCCTTTCCTCATTACGAAGTAATTCTTTACCAATATAACCCACTAACAGGTTGACGCCAAGTTTGCATCGGAAGAGGACATCAAGTCGGCTGCTTAGACATTAAATCCTGTATAGCGTTGTCTCAAGTACCCACCAGCTTGATTTAATCTCGCAACGATTTTTCCCTGTGTCACCCCTTGTAATGTACTATACACGACCTTGACGAATTTCAATGACGTCAATTGAAATAAAAAGATTTTAGCCTGTCACCCCTTTAACCCAATCCGAGCTCAGCGAGAACTGGAAGAGGTAGAGAAATCTTGGTTGTTCTATCACCGTCATCTGTTTCACAATGGTAGAAGGGGAATCTTTCAAAACGCCATTTCAATTGCTCACTTCCACTCGATATGACCCATTTTTATTATCGCTCAGCTGGAACGACGAATACGACGGTCCATCGCCGTTCTTTTTACTACCTTCGCACTTTGATCGCCTGGTTTCCGCCTCTGAGACACACAACTGGCTGTACGCAAAATCTGTGCTGAGATATGCGACTCTGAAGTCGAGCTGCCTGGATGCAATCTCTGAGCAACGAATTCGGGGCAATACCTCCTCGACGTTTAAGGTATTTGATTGTCCAAACTACCTTTTTAGTACCTTTGAGCACTGACGTCCCACTGTTCTAGCTGCGAATCACGCTTTCTCCAGAGGGCAGAATCGTCGTAACTGCGGCTTCATTACCGACGTCCTTCACCTCCGATCCGTCTTCCCTCTCCTTACATGAACCCGTCGTCGAAAACGAGCATCAATACGAACCCATTTTCAGAGTATGGATCGATAAAGAACCCATCGTACCCTCCGTGTTTACCCAGACAAAGACGACTTTTCGTGAAATCTATGACTTAGCCAAAGCTAGGAACGAGCCACGAGCACATGAAGTCATCAACTGGGACGTAGTTTTGTATAATCAAGAAGGTCAGATTACAGAGGCTACAAGATTCAATGTCGCATTTCGTCGTTCTTCTAAGTGGATAACCCCGCCCATAACCTCAGGATGCCTCCCTGGCATCATGCGAAAGTGGTTACTAGATAATGGAAGGATAACCGAGGACACAGATGGAATTCTCACCGAAGATTCAATCCAAGAAGGCGAATGGGTCCTTCTATTCAACGGAGTGCAAGGCTGTCGTCTGGGGAAAATCTATACCTAGATACCAATCCATATTACTATCGGCTCAAAGGAATCATACAACCTCAATTGTAACAGAATCCACATCCATGACATCATCACCAAGATCACCATCGAACATCCCATCATCCATCTCGCCCAAAATGTAGTCTACAACGTAACTCTCTTGCACCAACTTCTCCATCCTTGAATGATGTCGCTCGGAGTACGGGATGAGCGCATCTATCAGCTCCTTCAATGCCGTACGACCCGTACCAGAACCGTCAGAGGGTAGGGCAGCTTCTCCGTCTGCAAATATTTTTTCCGTGGTCTCTTCTCCAAAAGCTTGAATGATGTCTTCGGCAGATCTTAATTTCAGGATGGTGAAAAGAATACGTTGAGCGACCGCAGATGTTTTGGCACTTGTATTCCAGTCCCGCACATATCGCAGCAGTTTAGCCAGGTCTGAACCACCCAGTGCCCTAAAAACTTCATCCACAGCAGCGTTACCCGTTAGAGTTTCATGGCCGTCTTCCAAAGCGGCGATGTCTTTGAACATGGAAAATAGGCGACCTGGTTGTGACATTGCCAGAGCTAGTTGAATAGCCCTTTTATAGTCATGCAATGCAACGTAGTTTCTGAAATCTTGGTCCCTGAACACATATATCAATGAACAATCATCAGAACTGATAAAATATAGGCTTACTTTAGGGCCAACTCGGTTCGCTTTGTTTCCTTCTCTGCTTCGTCTTCTTCTGTTGAATCTTCCCAGAAAGTGACGACTGAATCTGCAGCACCGGATACTATCGTACGCTCATCTGAGCTAACTGCCAAGGCCCACACCTATTGCCCGTATTATTAGAATGTATATTGAGAATCCGGTAAGACCTACTTTGTCCTCATGGTTGTCTAGGGTCGCCACACAATCTTCCTCCCGGACATTCCACAACTTCACCAGCCCATCCGAACCGGTGCTGACAAGTTGCAGACCAGCGCTGAGAAAGTCCACGCGTAATACAGAATTCGTATGGCCCTCGAATGTACGCAGGCATGAGTAATCATCGAGACTCCAAAGTTTGACTGTCTTATCGCCGCTTCCCGTTGCCAGTACCCTTTCTACCTTCCCAAAACGCACCGCCCATACTCCACGTTTGTGTCCTTTAAATGTACCAATCAACTTGAGTTCCCCCCGTACAGACCCTCCTGACCCGACAATGTACTCGATTTCGAATAGTTTGGCCGTCCTATCTTGGGAGCCAGACACCAAAAATCGGTCGTTAGGCGAGACATCCAGTGAGTTGATATCCTTTTCGTGCGCTTTGTGTGTCGTCAGACTTTTACAGCGTATCACGGCACTACTGTCTGCAGCCTGCAAAGGGATCCCTGACAAATCCCACATCTTGATGGTTCGATCCTGACTTCCGGTAAACATGAACTTGAGGGAATCCCCGCCTCTCGCCATCGCGACTGCACCGACGCTTTCTGCGTGACCCTCGCAAATCCCAACGCAGCCGTAACCCCACGACGAGGCAGAAGCATCTGAGTCGGTAGCACGGGGTGCCCATATTCTCGCCGTTCTGTCTTTGCTACCACTGATCAGCACAGACCCATCGGGTGAGTGATCAAGAGCAAGTACAATTTCTGAATGACCTTCTAAAAGCCGGGCGTCTAGATTTTGGGTCGAGTAGACTCGGATGAGGGAAGAGTTGGATGCCAACGCGATGTGCGAATCCCGTTTGGGTGTTGACGAGGGGTAGCTTAGGAAAGTCGCATCGACAATTTCGTCATTGTACCCGATCAATTGCCGAGAAAGTGAACCGTCAAGCAGGGAATGGAAAATGATATTTTGGTCTGCATGCACAGACACTACTGTTGACGTTGAAGGAAGATACCTGTGAAGGGGGTTATTGTTTGCCGATAAAAACAAACAAGTAGATGAAACCAACAATATATTCATGATTTGTCGTTGCTCTTCCATATCTTCAGATGTAACGACATTTTCTTTCCCGAAAGTCTGCGTAACTTCGCCCCTTTTTCCGTCCCAGAGTTTAATAACTCCTTTCTCGCCGCCAGTGTAGAGTTTGAGCTTGCCAAGATCTGACTGGAACTGGCCGACATCGTCCTGTAATAGCCCTACTGCTTCGACTCTTTCCAGAATAGGGATGGTTTTGACAAGACTCGGAGTCAACGCTGGTGTCTTCCGAGTGGACTTTTTGGGTTTGCTGGAAGACTTGGATAGCAAATCCCAGATCAACACCACGGAGTCCCTTCCACCACTAACGAGCCACCTTCCATCCGCAGAAACGTCTAACCCTCGGGGAACAGATACGTGCCCTTCGAGAACAGCCTCAGGTTTTCCCCCGCCACTCGAAGTTGACGCGCCTTCCGTTAGGTTGAATACACGTATCCGTGTGTCCACCGACGCGGTGATGAGGTGCATGGTCCGATTTTCTTGAATAACAGAGGATGCATCTTGAGGATAACTGAACGTCAAAGCACTGACGACACCACCATGGCCTTTATATACATGTGTTACATATCCACGAACGATGTCCCACACCTTGACAACACCGTCCGCTGAACCTGATGCAAGGTATGTAGATGTAGGGTCCACTTTGCAAACGTGGACTGGGGCTTCATGAGCTCGACCTACAACGCGGACGGGAGGTACGCGTTTTTTGAGAGGCTCTTTTGAGTCCGGTAGTTCGTATATTCGTAATGATAGCGAGGATGTGAAGACGAGGAGGTGCGAAGCCGAAGGTGAAATGCAAAGTGAGTTGATAGGTTGGGTGTCCTGTTGTTTTGGAAAAAAAAAGGTGAAGCAGATAACTCGAAAATCAATACAAGACATCGTACCCCTACGAAGCGACATATCTCGACACCACTCTCAACGTCTGTCAAAAGAATTTCTTCCGCCACACAAGTGACCAGTCTTGTACCATCCAGTGTTATAGCCACAGAACCGGAAGTGTAGAGAGGCGCTATGCTACGAGCCTTTTTTAACCTATCAACGAATCAAAACTTATTCAGAAGAAATAAAATTCAAAACTTTGCATACGCAGTCTTCATTTTAGGGCGATCATTGGAGAAAGCCATCACGCTCGAAAAAAAGAAAAACGGTTTTCAGAAACGGATTCGATAACCATATTTGGAACGATCAATTCGAGAATTTATTTGTTCATGTATATCTGTCATTCTCACAGCCTCCATCCTGGTAAACCAAAGAGCACAGACAAATACTACAAATCGTCTGAGGGGTATCGCAACAGTAGCTGCATATGGTTACTGGGATGAAGGAGCATCCCGTAGCGCGAACCATCCCAATATCGAAACTGAGGAGAAATCGCATAGATTAGACTTTAGAGTCATTTCTAACCAAATTTTCCCAACATGCCGCCCGAGGGGAAAAGAAAACGAGATTCGTCTCTATGGCAGGTCCTGTGCAGGCTGCCTGCAAGGATGATGTAAATCTTGCACGAAGTCGTGGTCATAGGGGGGGACAGACTAGAGGCTCCTTGAGCGTCTTGCCAAATGGAAAGCGAAACAGAAATATCTTGAGTCACGTTGGCCGAGCCCTTGCTGCAAGGGAGCCCAGAGCATGTTCTGCTGCGCGTCGTCTTTCTATTTCTTGATCTTTTATTCTTTCAGCGTCCTTTCGTTTGGAAGCCTCATTCTGTAACATGTCTTCTAAATCTCTCACGGCCTCGCGAGACCTCGAAACCTCCAGATTAGCGTTTGCCAATTGCTCTGACAGTCGTAATGAGGTTGACACCGCTTCGGCAGACGTCCGGCGAAGAGTGGCAATCTCCTGGCGCATGTGTTCTATGACGTCTTCCCGGTTCTGGTCCAAAGCCGAAAACGGAGGAAGAGAGAAGATTGGAGACGGCCTAGTCGGTATAAATGCCCCAGTATGAGTTTGCCGTCGGCTATAGTGAGGTATCAACTCCTCTTCGCTTTCAAACTCATCGTCCGAGACAGTAGGACCATTATTATCGTCTTCATGGGTAACAGGACCTCCGTCTTCCGTTTCCGAATCTTTTGACGATGGCGGATAGGCAGAATCTCTACCAGAGAGTGGGGTGATCGGAGTTGTAGGCTTTCGATGATGATCTTGTCCGAAACGTTGCATTTCCTGCTGCCGAAGTGAGTGAAGTTGGGCCGATGATGTCAATTGACCTTGGGCCTGGGATATGTATGATTGCTGTTGGGGAGGAAGGTGCTCGATGGGCTGAATATGAGCTTGGAATTGGGACTTATGAGTGGTCATCACGTGATGTGGGGGATGATCTGGGTTTTGGTGTTGTAGGCGTCCTTGGTGTTGAGACTGCGGCACGGGCTGTGGCGGGCTTTGAAGGGTAATAGGTGATTGAGGGGATAAAGTGTTGACCTGGGGATGAGGCAAAGGAGGAGGGGGCGGAGGAGGGTGAGTTTGAGGCTGGAACTGAAATTTAGTTGGTCCAGGATGTGACTGGGAAGTGGGTGAGTCCTGGGTTTTGGATGTTGACACTCTCTTAGTGGTGCTTCCTTCGATAGAGTCTTTATTCGGTCTCCCTCTTTTCCGAGGGCGCTTAGTCCCTGGTGGGGCAGCCAAGTTGACTGTCCAGTAGGAACCAAACCCCGGATCGGTAACTGGCCGTGGCTGTCGTTCGAAAAGCCGATTGAGTGAAAGATGATGACGGACAGATTGCTATAGTAAAATTAAACCATGAACACGTGCAACAACGAAGAAAGGATAATAAAAGAACCATTACCTTCCAAGTCTGGCCAGCAGTTTTATAATAAGGGTATTTTGACTCCATGGTGGCATAAATTTCCCGAATGGTCAGACGCTTGCGAGGACTGCCCAGGATGGCACAGCGAAGAATAACAGGAAGAGTATGTTGTGGTCGTCCATGGGTATCAGGCAGGCAGGCTAAAGTGTCCGGACAATCTGCATGAGCCTTGTGGTCATGCAGACCTAGGTCGATCTTTCTGTCGTGTTTTTCTAATCTTCTCCTTGGCACAGGCTCTTTGACATTCTCAGGGCGCTTCTCTTCTCTTCTAGTGAGCGCGCGATCGTCTTTAGGATCCGCTTTAATAGCGTCTCTGCCGTCCTGAGGCGAAAGCTGGGGAGATTCGTCATTTGAAAGTGCCACAAGCCTCAATGGGGAGGGTGGGGAGGGGTCGTCATAGTCGTCCTCCTCACTTTCGTCGTCCAGCTCGTCAATTTCATCATCTGATGCAGGAGGGGAAATGTCGTCCTCTGCAGATGATGACTGGTTTTCGAGAAATTCGGTCTCGACGGATGATCTGATATTTCGGCGGAATGAGCGCGCCTGGCAATCGCGACGATCTTAAAAGAGACGTACGTTTCGACGTGAATGCGAATGGACTCGGGGTTGAGAATGGAGTGGAGATGGGACATAGTGGTGGTAGGCGCTGAGGACAACGATGGCCAAACAAGGGGGAGTCGTCAATCGTGGGTCCACGAAGGTCCATGCTGATTGCGATCACATTCGGTTCAGGTGAGGCCTTATGTAACCACTCCGATATAGTTTGATCGTGAATCCCCATCAAACGTTCTAGATCACACAACAAGAAACAATCCACAACTATTAAAAAAAATAAGCTAAAATGGTAATATATAGTACACTATCTCTTCTTCTCCACTTAAACCCCATATTGCCCGTAGTCGTATGCATAATTCAGCTGGTTGTGTAACCCATACTCCACGCCAGGTGTATTAATATTGCTGCTTTCCCAATGCGGCGTACCTCCACCTATTATGTTTCCCTCATTGCCTCCGTGGTGCATGGCCGCTATGTCAGGTGTGAACTCCGTGTTCCCCGGATAGGTTGGGGCTTGCGATCCTTGGAACACCTGGGAAGGTATTTGGTTCATCCGAGGCCACCACTCATAGCCGGGATAGTAAGAAGTAGACGGCTCGACTCCTGGAACTTCCAGTCCAAGCATGTGCGCCATCAGCCGTGTACTGATATCCTGCACCCCAGTCAGACTTTCGTTGAAGCTGTGTTCAGCCCGGTCAGACGCCTCAGACGCTCCAAATTGTTCGTGTTGCGAAGAGGCCGATACTTTCTCATCCCCAAAGGCATCTTCGGCGTCTCTTTTATTTCGCTCTGTGTTTTGATACTGTTTCTCCAGAGGCGAAAGGACGACCGCAGGTGCTTGACTACGCAGTCGAACGCCGTTCAGCAAATCCCATGCACGCGAAGCACTAGGCCATATAACCTGTCACAAAATTAACAACGATGTATAAGCCTTCAACGAAAATATATCCCACCCCCATCTCTTTAAGAGCTGTCATGCAATTCTGAAGGGCAACACTAGCCTCAACATCTTCCGGGCGAATCGTTACTGGGATGTCTGATTAATAATTGAATCTATATCTTTAACGGGAAACCCTACGCGTTAAAATGTGCATTATTCTGACCATCGAGTTAGCGAAGATCTATTTATCCATGACACAGACTCACGATGCATTAAGCAGATACGATGTTAAAAACGGCGACGACCTCTTCATGGTGAAAGTTTCCCGATACTGTGTGACTGCAATTTTGTTTTAATATCCTGCATTTGCCATGGCTAAACGTTCTTACGTAGCGATGCAAGATGGCACGCTGCGCGGTGGGAAAGGTCAAATGCTCTAGTCCCAGCAGTCGATCTTTGACTCAGTTCATTGAACCTAAATTTTATTGAATTTTAAATGTCAGTCTTTCATGACAGAACTTACGCTCTCCAATTTGGTATGCTGATCACCGTCACTGAGCCCCGTAAGTTTAATAAATACAACAATGACACTCACAAAGCGCGATGTAGCAATAGGACTGCCCCCCAATAGCGCACGTGTAAGTACAGTATTTGGGGCGGCGGAGTTAGCTTTTTGGTTGGTCCTTCATAGAGCAGTTCCTCCGGAAGAGTAATATACCACTGATCAAGCCGACTTTCTAAATCAGCAAGCATGGATTGACGTGATGGACCCCCAATCGCTGTTCGTACGGGATATATTTGCGTTATGATAGCCCCTAGAATAATGGCTTATTTCGAGTAGGATAAGCAACAAGCCGAGTTTAATTAGGATCGGTTATTTACCAAGTCGTGCAGTGGCACAGAAAACACCCATAATTCGACCTGGGACAGGAGGGTAAGAGATATTGTCTCTAGTCAAGCTAGGTTGCCAAGGCTGTCGGTCCTCAACCTACATTGCATGAGCATGGATATCTGTGCCAGACGAAGACCGCTTACTGGATCAACATTCGGTAGCGGAGTATCAAAATCGTCATCCTTAATCATAACAGGGCGACCTGACAAGCGATGAGAAGGTGATATTGAAGAAAAGACAATAGCACACCCATATAAACAGAACCATATCTGTGACGTGTTTGATTTCTCTTCACTGCCCTTCAACAAATTGGCTACGCACCTATCAGTAAGGACACAGGCCCACCATATCTGACGGCGGGTCTGCGTCTCTTCAGGCGAAAATAGATCGTGACCGTGCATTTTCCACTTCGAAGAATCGCAGTTGAGACCAAGGTCAAATGCCTAGGACAATAAAAGGTAAGTTGAATCGATCAGGGGCGAACCAAAATGCTGACCATTCGGATACCCGTGCCTATAGTAAAAGTTTTTACGTCAATCCAGACCATATCATATATAAGCCGAATGGCCTACCGATGAAAATCCATCCTTGCTCCATGGATCCTATACCAAACTCTCGGTACCCCAAAAGCAGCAAGGATTGGACAGTGGAAGGTCGAGAAATGTGAAATACTTTGTCTGTTGAAAAGAATTAATCATGACACCGGCTTGAAGCCGTTGGTGACAGCAAACTGGGACCTACTCAGGATTTTCCGAGCGCTATCAAGATAATTACAGCCAGCATCCCACATCCTGTTGTCCCGAGGGTGAGGTTGATGCCTTTCCGTGAAGCGCGCAGCAACTGCAAACATCGAGAAAAGCAGCAGTCGTGTAACTTCCTGAGTCGGTTCTGGCCTGGGAGAAGAATAGGTGGATCCGGAACTAAGACTCGGAGAATTGAAATCTTGGCCTTCGCTAAATAATATATTATTATAACCTGCAACTAAGGTATAAAAATTTCAAACCTTTGATTTCTAGTCGTGATTCGAAGTTGAAGTGACTGATCGTTTGAGATGAATCAAAGCACGATTTACCTAGAGTGATACTCCGCTAAAAAACGCGTTTTGTGGATAACAGGAAACACGGGATGTATGTTCGTAAAATAGAGTTCAATCAATTCGTCTTGAACGCATTGCGGAGGCATATCGACATGTGTATGTCCAAGTGGATAAGTTTCTAAACCGAATTTTGACGGGGGCCAGACTCTCGCCATCGGTAATCGCCTACAGCCGTCATGAAGAAGCCGTTACATTTAAACACAAAGAAGGCACTCGCCAAATTCCCCCTTCTATTCGGTCATCTGTACGTTCACTTCGACCAAGAAGGTGTAATCCACTTGTTTGTCCGTGGAAACGGACCTTTCACGACAGCTTAAACAATATTTTGATTCTAGAAACGGCGAAAACAACAAACCTCTTGGTTTTCATCAATGATAGTTGGCCCATTCCTTCTGATGCACTCTTGATATCATCGGGTTCTATTCCTCAATTGTAAAACCTGGGGAGATCTGGGGGGACATGGAGGAGGGGAACGCACCAGGTGTTGGGTCTATGGTGTAGAGATCATTCCAATTCGTCGGCAAAACTTCGCTGGGTTCGTTTAAGCGCCTTCTTTGTGAAAGCGGTATTCCACCATCGTCGGGAAGGCGTGTGTTTATCCCTGAACTTGGACCAAAAGCTAAGCGCTTTGCAAGATTATCCTGCCATTCCTTCGTTGGAACGACGGATAACCCGTGATCTTCAAAATATTCAGTGATACTGTAGGTGAAAGCCCGTGTGCGCTTGCCTTGGTTAGAAGAAACAATTTCACGAGAAACTCTTGACTGTCTCCGAGCTCTCGATGTGTCTGCCAGAGAGCTTTCATTGCTTTTCAAGATAGAGGCAAAAAAATCTTCTTTGGTCGCATCTCCCCGTTGCGTCCGGCGTCCGCGCGGTCCCTATATGACATCATTGACGCCTCCTGACTAAGGATTTGAATGCATCACGAACATATGGTCCTGAATCTACCCTTGCCAGTATCTCGCGAGCGAGGTCATCCTGCCGCAGATCTGAGGCTACGCTCTGCACCCTTGGGTCTGGACATTGAAGGATAGCGCCTAAAAGAGCCTCAACCTGATGCCAACGCTGTTCGATAGCATGAATATAGCCCTTCGGAGGGCCGCGCTTATAACTCGGACCTTAAGAAGTATACAATCAGATTACACAGAGGAGAACTATAGACCAACGCACCCAAATATGTACAGGCTATCAGGTATTTTATATGAGACATTGTTCTTATGAAGGCTTCGAAGACTCGCCTGTGCCTGTCAGCACGCAACTTTTGCACATCTTCGAGTCACCAGCTGATGGTTCGCATTTGCTTTTGGTTTTACGACACTGATCACAAGCTGTAAATCATAAATCGGAAAATGCAAAGCAAGAACAAAGAGGACGATCACGAACCGCGGCTACTTCTCTTCCGTGAAGTCGCTTGTGATTCTTCATGATGGTGTTCCTCATCGGACGGGTCAGTGTCGTGCCATTCCATTTTATACAATGTGCAGGATCAGTTATGAAAGTTCAGAGAAAGAAAGAGCAGCGAAAGATTACAAGTCATATTTGGAAGCCTGAGACGCGAATGACATACACGTGAGCGCTTGTCATGGATCGATCGAGCCGCCAGCCGCCGGCAATCAACACCTTCACACACTCCTGCCATCGATTGACTCTTCAACCCAGCTACTTGGTGGAAATTTAACACTTCTGGAAACAGATATCATCTTCAGAACATCTCCGTGGTCAGAAGGCAAGTTTTGTGATAAAGGTGATGGGGTCTACTTCAGTATGCCCGCCGATGCCACTTATGATTTAACAATAATTCGAGCTCAGAAGATTAGTTCAAGTTTCTTGTTTCCGATGGTATTCCGTCCCCGAGTTGATAGGAGGAACTTACGATAGTAAGTGACGGAAATACCAAGGTGTATTACCCATCTCATGTGCAATAAGCAGACTCCTTCGGAAACTCCTTACTAACCCGAAAGGTAGTGCAATCTCCAACGTGAGACCGAAGTAAATGTATGAAAAGTATTTTGAACTTGCCTAGCTTATTTATTACCACTTATCAACTCTGTCTGGTGTCATGGGACTCGGACCTTGTGTCATCGCTCACACTGTCTGCCAACCAACCTCAATTCTATGTCATAAAACGGCCAGGCACCCCAGAATAGAAGCTTGCTAATTCGTCAGCTCAGAATACATGAATGCCTTATTTGAGAGGGCTGAACGATAGCGGTGACAGAATAAAAGCATCCATAGAACGCGTCAACTGTGCTGTCTGGTAAAGGTTTTTCAAATATGTCAGTTATACCAAGAGGAAGAACTACCGACCTTTGAAACTGTCTCCGCCCATCCGTCAATCTGCCATGCTTTTTCGCGCGTCTCTTTCCTTCCCTGAAGGTTTCTAAACCAAGAATTAGCCGGAAATCAAGGAGTCAGATAGGGACCTACGGATACTGCCACATATGGTGAACCTGATGAAGTCTTCCGACTTGCGAAAACCATGCACCGACCGGCGCCACGGATTTGCGGCGCGCTTCGATACCTCTTCGCCTGTGAAAGAAAGGCTTCAATCGATGGGAAGCTCACGAAGGGGTATGACGCACCAGGTGTTCTCCCACTCTAAAAGGGTTCCAGGCTTCAGTTGATAGGTCCTAAGCTCGAATATACCTCCCTCGGCATGAGGCGGTGCAGTTGGTAAGATAGCGAATTCTTGATTCAATTGGCTTGTGCGTGAGGTAAGAAATGGGAGCATTGCCTTATAGGCGTCCAGGTGCTAGCAAGCAAATTCCATTAGGGACCGCTGAAGTATGCAGATCTCATGAATCACACCTCGGATGTCCTGACAAGCTGTGACGTCTTGTCATATCCCGCATAGTTCTCATATTCCAGAATATGAACGAATGTGTCCTGATCGCCAACCATGGTCTCCCAGTTCCCGGTGAGTTTGACACCGAGCCTGGAATCCTCTTGAATCCCTTTATAATACCTTTCTCTACAAATCCACAAATAACGTGAATAGGATTGGAGTCCATTTCAAATATCACTCACGCGGCCTGCTTATATTCGTCAATCTTGTCGGGTTTAACACGATGAGCTGAAAGTTGAACTTCAGATTCAGGACCGGGACATGCAACGCAACTACAAACATTCAAACCCGTGAATATACTTTCCCCTGCCTACCAAGCGAGAGTGCTGCTGAATATCAAGGTCTCCAGCTTGCTTGGCCTCTGCAGAGCCATGTAGTAAGGACTGCGAATACGAACAAATGTGGTATGCCAGAATTCAACCGAAATTCCGGAACTGCACAATACCTGCACGGAGATTCCTCGTTTAGCAGTAGATGTGACTCCAGACACAGCCATGCAACGAACTGCTGAAGTGAACATAGATAGGGCGTTGGGGGAAATGGGAAGGGAAAGAGTGGGATGTAAGTCAATAACGCCGCAACCACCTTCGCGTAGTCCACTGTCCGTTCCCCACCTGTGATATGACGTAAGCGGGGAGCCTGTAACTGATTCCGGCACGGCGGCACTTATGCAAGTCGGTCATGATCATTGTACCCACCAAGAAAATTTGTCGGTAACGCAAAGTAAAAATAAGTCAATTATTACACAAGTGGACATGGTTCAATTTATTGACATTCAGCCCGGTTTGAAAAGTCGGACTCGCAGTCACAGGTAGTGGGACCTTGCCAAGTTGCCAATCTGACGTCCCAACTTGAAATTCAAAATTCCTAGGAGATAGCTTCTAATGTTGTTCATTCTTCAATGTATATCTCATTGACAATCCACTTCGCTTCTATGTCCCGGTCTAAGCGTACTCGGAAATATCGAGCGTAGGTCTGACCACCTTCCGAGTCAGCCCTACACACTCTTCCAATGAAATAAGATCCAGAAACAGCCGACCAATCCAGGCGGACAGCCCAAGTTTGCTGCGAGAAAGATCATCATGACATACTGTATTATGACGCAGGCTTTGAATACACTCACCCAACCAAGGCCATCTTGAGATACGTCAAATATAGCATGACGCATGAATTTTTGTCTGCTCTCCCACAACCAGAACAAAACATTGAACCAAAACGGCTTGTGGCAAACTCAACATAATCCAGTCCTGTTTTTTGGCGTCTTTTGTAGGTTAAACGTGTATTCAAAATTAGAGCCAGCGAACGACTATACTCACTTTCCGGGCTGCGGAAGGCCGTCTCATACCTCCCATCAACTGCATTAGACGGTGGGAAGTCGCGGTAATGAGCTTTTCGAGCTTCTCCTAAAGCCCTTAATCTATTTTTTTCGATATCAAGTATCTCTTTTGCCGCGGACACCGGTACATCTAGTCCAAGTATGTCCGGAAGTAACTCGATTGAGGTTTCGAAGATGCACAACCTGCCATGACACGGAGCTCGAGAAATATCCATATCAGTAGAACGTGGCAAAAGGCTGACATAGGGAAGGTCGAGATAACGTTCGCTTGATATAACGATGGAGTCTAGGAACTCCGCGGCTCTAAGCTGGGATAGATTCTTAAGGTAGACGACGAATGAGAAGAATGAAAAAGCTCACAATGTGACGGTTATTCCTTGCTTCACCCTCTGTGCCGACTGTAAACGGCTGTCCCCCCCAAGCCCAATGCCTGGGTCGAACCACAGCTCGGGAATTTTGTTGCTGAGGATAGTAAAATAGTTATCGGCCATTTGTTGTTCCTCTACTGATAGATTTAGTTTGTTTAGCATTGCCAAGAATTCAATTGCGGACGAGCGTGTGATCATTGTCCCGTAGCCTAGCCATGCAAAAGTAATATGAACATTTGGTTCGACGATCGTTCTGCGAAGTTGAGCAGAAAGCATTTCGTCTACTGGTTGGAGATGGATTGATGACAACGAGGCTTCATTAATTCGAATGGCGAGAGCCCGAATAATTTCCGGGAGAACGAGGTAATCATCATCCTGTTTTTGTCTCCGATTAACTTGAAAAGTCGCGAAGAACATTCTTTGCGAACCTGGATGAAGCAGTACGGCGTCCTGGCTCGAGCGCATGCCATATATCGAGCCTGAAAATATAGATTCTGAGCGGAATTTATTATTGATAGTTTCTCCTCGGGGCATGTGGTCTTCGAGAAATCCTGGAAAGTGATAATCATTGAAAATGTCACACAGACGATTTTGGAAGGGAAAGCACTGAGAAGGAAATTTCCAGAGGATTGTTGTTCCAGATGACGATATCTTGCATAATATCCTCCAATAGGTGGTCGCAGATATTCGAAGCAATTTTTTTGACGTTCGAAAAGCGAGACCAGTTTAGAATGACGGCCGTGACAGTGGTGTTTTTAAAAGTTGAACTATCTGAGGAGGTCAACCCACTGGCTGGTCGCGTTGCTGCATTTGAGATGCGTTGGTTCACAAGAAGTGAGAGGACAGAAAGGAAAGCAGCGACGATGGCAAGATGAAACAGCGTCGACATGGCACACTGCTGTGGGCATGAGTGAGTGGCTCAAGATCAAAATTGTGTCTGGGAAAGGAAATTCGCGCCATATCAGGGCCATTGAACTCGTGACCGAAGAACCTTCGGCCCTCCGACGCGGTTTCCTTTCCAATCCGCCCTGTCTTTTTTATGACCAAGTCAGTTTTTTTTTAAAATGTTTGTTTGTTTGACACGATAAAAGGCGGAAAGCTCATGGCTTTTAGTAATCTCAGGCTGTTTAAGAGTGACCATGGCGCCGGCTCAGATAAAGTCTCGAAAATATAAAAAATTAAAATGCTCCAATGCGTCATTGTCAAGTTTCTATATGAATGGGTCGCGATTTTGTACCCCTGGGTCGGTATACTAGTCCACAAGGCTCTTCGTAAACGTCCGACAACTCGGGAACTACCTTCTTTGAACGGATGACTGTTCTTTTAGTTGCCAGTGTTCTATGTTCTGCTATGTCGCTTCCATCGTCTTCGCCCTCGATATCCAGTGGTGGTTCTGAGGAACTTGGGCGTTTCCTTTTTCGGCCAGCGGCAGTAAGCGAAATGGACGGCTGGACCTGAGATTCGGATTTCTTGGACCAGATTGGATACTCTTTGCAGAGTTGTCGCTGAAAAGCCTCGTCATACCCCACACATTTCATTGTCGAAACTGAGAGTTGCTAGAGAAAAGGGTCGCAGGTTAACAGGTCTACAATCAGAAAATGTTGTTTACATACTACTTCGCCTGCACCAAATGCCTGTCCGATTTCGTCACTACTAACGGCGTCTTTCTGGTTTGTAGATATTGCTTCACATTCAGCTGCCGTTGGTTTGCGACCAAGTTCTTTGCGCGCCGCGATCTTCGCGCGAATTTCACCACCCCACTTCTTTTTCTGAATTTCGTGAGCCCATGTTTTGCGTACCTAACTGAAATATATTAGCTGTATGTGCATCTACATTCAAATGGTGACTACCTTCGGTTCCAAGGAGTTCCATTCCTCTGTAGTTAAGGAAGCACACAACTGCACAACATACATGCCAACAAATAACCACTCATTGGCCTTCAGCCTAGTAAGGACTCTCCAAACACCAGGCCTATTCTTTCGTCTGGGACTGAGAAAAATACCTGGCTTGCCGGGTAGCTGTGGTCCCTGGGGGTTAAACATCAGATTGACAAACATGAAATCATTCATCCCATGTTGAGCAATCAGCTCTGCTCTGATTTTAGGAAATGGGTCTTGAATATTTCCTCCGTATCTATCCGACATGAACTGTCTTGACACTGTGACGTCTCTGACGTCCTGATCCATATTCACTGAGTAGCCTTCGAAGCCGATGTCCTTGAGTCGATCATGAACTATACTTAGGCTGACTTCCAGGCCTTTAAACTTTTCGGCTTTGGGCTATAGAAATTCGTTGTAGAACTGTGATAGATATGAAAGAGTAACATACATTTTTCATGTTTTCTATCTTTTCGTATTCCGCATCCCGCTTTCGCTTAAAATCAAACCATGTATCCAGAACGACTTCTAGTTTTAAGCGTCGGCCCTTCGAACTGGGAATGGACAAGTAGTTGACATTGTCCTGAGGCTCGTCTTTAACCTTGTGCTCATCGCACTCCACTGTCATAATAGAGAAGTCGGCTGTATCTTCTTGTTTGATTTTGATGATTTTTGTTGCTTGAGAAGTGAGGCCATTTTTCTAATGACTAAATGAACCTAGTTTCATGACGTGGAGAAAGACCATACCAGTTCGTGCGTAGATTCCAAGTTCAAATGTTTGTTAATTTCAGGAAGTTTAGCCTCAAACTTGCCATTGTCCATGCTACCGCTGAAAGGATCGACGTCCTCAGACGCCTAGGTATTGCTGAGCAGTTTACAGTTTAGCAGGTAAAGAAAACATCGTACGTTGTTCCAAGTCCTGCTTTTTCTAGTTGTAAGGATATCTTGACGCTGATGGAGTCAACTTGTCGTGAAGGGGAACCAAAAAAATGTCGGCTGGGTTCGGCTGGCAAATTAAACTTAATCAATGATGACCCTTGCTTCCAGAATCGCACGCCTTCAAAGACGGTCCACTGTGGCTCACTCTTGGGTTTTAGGGCTTGTCGAACATTTAAAGTCGTAGCGAAACTGCACCAGAGAATGCTAGTTGTGCACACTTGATGTAGAGGAGGAGAAAGTCAATAAAGTATGCAAGTTGAGCTGGGCACGGCGCTTCGGTTCGACGACGGCTAGAAGACCTCCTGGACAGTGCCTTAGTCGCATCCCCGTTCAAGGTTTCTTTGAACGCACAATTGCGCAGACCAATTAAAGAGCTAGAAGTCCAATGGAAGACCATTCAAAAATCTTCGCATTAAAACTATAGCCAGGGGAAAGCCTCAATTTTTTGGACAACAAGAAGATACAAGTCAATTCGAGTACAATGTGATGAACAAAAGGCGTAACGTCGTAATCAGTCCATCCGTCCTTTCAGTGTACGTGTGATGACCTTGTCCTTTGTTCTGAGGGAAATAAGGAATACAGACAAGTCAGTTGAAGGATAGGCAGTTCATCAAGAGAGACTTATTCTGACATCACATGAACGACACACCCCCAGCCTGAAAATGCATCCCGGTCAACTGCATTCATCAGCGTTTGAGATATCGTCTCGAAGAGATCTTCAGGTTCCAGTCCTGGTTCCCAAAGGCCTTCAGCAACACCGTACAATTTGGTGCTAGCAGTTCCTGCGACCACAAAGTCTTTTGCGAAATTAAGACACCCAATGAGGTCTGTCGCCGCGATAAAAGGTTTGATACCACCTGATGGTGTTTTCGAAATGCCAGCCATGACCGGTTCTACGTAGTAGGGTCCGAAGCGATGTTCATAAAGGGTCGACGATACAAGGTGCGCAAAGGTTTCTGGCTCGATTTCTCGTTCCTCCTTGATGGTATACATGTTTACTCTGAAGCGAAGGCGTTCATGGCTAGAAAAAAATATTTTCTTTAAGCAGATTCGCGTCAATAAGATGGCGATATATAGCTCACAGTGTCGGCACATCTGTTGCAAGGCCTGGAAGTCCAAGGTAGATACGATCTGTTACAGGGAAAATCTAGCTTGCCTTCAATACAATCTTTAGGGGTCCAGAATTCGCTACAACGCACCCTTTGGAAATTTGACGAGATTCCTAATGCTTGATTTCCCAATCGCAAGTCAGAGGCAATGGCTACACAGTCTTTCCCAATCATGGCTATTACGGAGCCACCGTTATGGTCCATGAACGACTTGAGTCTCCGTTAGTACGAAACAACCCCCGAAACAGACGATATGCTGACCATGTTAAGTGAATGGCAATGGGGTGAAAGTTATCGTGCAAGTAATTGTGGTAGCGAGTTACGCGTCTTGTCCTCCTTTCTGGGTGACGCGTCGTTTCTATAACGGGGCCTGTCACGCGAAAATGCGGACCGCTCCTGCGTACTGTTTGTTTTGAACACCGTGGAGTTTGCAAAACTACCCGAGTCATCTTCATGTAGCCTCGACAAACTCTCAAAATTCCGAAGGATGCCATTTCCAAGGCCAATATTTAGCTTCAGGTCGAACGCTTATAGATACCTTGGGACAAACAGTGCTGCTGCTGTCCTTAAGTCCAGTGTGCAGCTTCGGGCCCAGGTATGCACCAATTTCTTCACTTGGACCATCCTAATGCAAAGATTTCAACGGTATAGGCAAGAATTCAAGAAATTGACACCGCTGTTCCTGTCTCCAAACACCTCATAGACACATTCAATCGTCGACATAATTACCTTAGAATTTCTTTGACAGAGAGGTGTAATCTTCGTTGTAGGTCATTTTTTGCATGATCTGGTTTTCAATCGAACCTGAAGAATTTGTACAGGCTTCTATTGTATGCCAAGTGAAGGCGTAGACCTATCGCCAGATGGGAAACTGCTTACGAACGAGGAGATTCTTCGCCTCGCGACCTTATTCGTAAAGAGCGGGGTCACCAAGATTCGACTTACAGGAGGAGAGCCTACAGTTCGAAAAGGAATTTCAGAAATAATCAGTACGTGACAAGATTTTTCATGGCTAAACACCTTTACCCACAATAGTTTAGGTAGCTTAAACTCTCTTCGACAATATGGCCTCAAGTCCATTGGCATGACTAGTAATGGCCTTGTCCTGCATCGGCGCCTACCTCAGCTTATTGAAAATGGGCTTACACACTTGAACTTAAGGTACCATCATTTATTCTATGCCTTTGTGGTCCACAGACTTAACATCTAATGTCAGCCTAGATACATTGGACCCTTTCAAATTCGAACTTATCACTCGAAGAAGGGGACATGATGCAGTTCTCAAAGCTCTGGAAGTTGCTTTGGCATCTTCTCTTACATCTGTGAAATTGAACGTGGTGGTCATAAAAGACCTAAATGATTCCGAAGTTCTTGACTTTGTAGAGATGACAAAGAATGAGCCCCTTTCAGTTCGGTTTATAGAATTTATGCCATTTACAGGTTTGTCATTCTCATTTCGACGTGCCTTTCCTGACCGAATAACTTCAGGTAATAAATGGGACAAGAAAAAGATGGTCGAATCCTCGGAATTGCTGAAACGCATTCAAGGCCGACATCCAATTGTACAGCGTGCCCCAGACGAATTGAATGATACTGCAAGGTCGTGGACAATATCCGGATACAAGGGTAACTTTGGCTTCATCTCAAGCATGTCGGATCATTTCTGTGGCACCTGTAACCGTCTGCGGTTGACAGCAGATGGTCAGATCAAGGTAAAATATTTTTACCATTTCACGATCTGGACTGACAGGATTTTTAGGTTTGCCTATTTGACGCTACCGAGGTCTCTCTTCGTGACAAGCTCCGCATGGGTGCGTCGGATGACCAGCTACTCGAAGTTATCGGACGGTCAGTCACAGGCAAGAAAGAGAAGCATGCTGGTATGGAAGACATCGATGTCGTTACAAATCGTCCGATGATTCTTATAGGTGGATGAGTCTTCTTGATAAAGAGTGTGCGTCTCTGGATTTCTGCGTTCTGAATGTTTCTTAATTTACAGGTAATTTACCAAGTCCTGTCCAAGCACCGCGCAGCGGCTCTGTAAATTCGAGATATGTTTGGGCTCCTACAATAAAGCCCGAATTCAAGAATCCAAGCCTGCGTTCCTCCTATAGTACTTCGTCTCGTCTCACTCACATCGACGAACGTGGACGCCCCTCCATGGTCGATGTTGGTGACAAAGAGCCCTCAAGACGCACTGCAACAGCTTCTGGTCGAATATTTATGCCAGAAAGGGCCTATAAGTTAATAATGTCCTCGTTCCCTTTGGAAGAGGCCGATCCGAATGCAGCTCCAGAAGACAGAGCCGTCGCCAAAGTTAGAAGAAAGGGGGATGTTCTGACTGTTGCTCAGTTGGCTGCCATTATGGGTGCCAAACAGACTTCGTCGTTAATTCCTCTCTGCCACCCTCTTGCGCTCTCGAAGATCGATGTCAATTTAACGGCAGATATGCCATCTCGTTCACACAATGGTGAAGGGGCAGATAGGCACAGTGTCCTCTGCATTGCGACCGTATCGTGCGATGGAAAAACTGGCGTCGAGATGGAGGCCCTGACTGCCGTGTCTATAGGACTTTTAACAGTGTGGGACATGCTCAAAGCAGTCGCCGGTAAGGAGATGGAGATTGGAGAGATCATGGTGAACCATAAGTCTGGTGGACGAAGCGGTGACTTCAAACGAGATAGCAAATAATGTTGGAAGATTCGTATATTTGTTTTCTCAGTATACACCAGTTCCATGGTTCTCTATAAAGCTATGAGACCAGGACCTCCAAAAAGAGAATGTTTTGGCAGTTTCTCTACTAGGCTTTGACAAATTCTGCAAGGCCACTCAAAATTTGGGCATCGTCACCGAGTTTCCCATCTTCTTTGCCCTACATGATCAATCAGTTCATGATACGAATTTCTAGAGTGAAAATGCGCGCACATCTTTCAAGCGAACGATCGTCGGAACGTTGGTGAGGTTCCATGGCTCTTGCCGATATACATTTGCTGGGTCTTTCCATCTGTAAGGACCGTTTGAATTTACCTTCGAATCGGTGGTATGAGTACTCACTGATTTCTGTTTCCGACATAAACTATCAAGGCGTCAGGACCACCAGCTGAAAATGTTTCCTTCACGAGATTATCTATCACCCGGCAATCCTACTCCCCAGATTCAAATCAGCACATGGTGAACCCTTTAAAATAAGGATCACTGACTGGACACCACATCTGACCATCCACGATGGAAGAGTAAAAAATGATGAACCGTTCAGGCACTGTTGTAAGAGTCTTGCTGTCGATTGATCCATCTGCAACGTGTAAGACCATTGTGAAATATGTATAAATGTCAAAAGGAGGAGAGTGAAAAAGCAAAAGCAAATCATGAATTCAGTAAGTAAAGGAAAAGTTGATGACGTCATCTCAGCCGAGAATGAGCATTCTTTCCATATCCATATTATTTACTTTTTATTTGGCGTTTCTCAGATGCATTCCATTGCTACGCAATTCCAGTAAGCTAGACTAGATAAAGCGGAAGACAGTGTGCGGATAGAGGAAGGGATAAAAGGGATAAATAGGTCAAAGAAGGACCGTTGGGGGTGTATGAACCTGTCAAGCAAGAAAAGGACTACGCAATGAAAAACGTATTAAGCACCAATAATGTTAGCATCTTGAAAGAAGATCGAAGGTATACGAAGGTATGGAATTTTTGGAGTCCATTGCAAGCAAAGCTGTGTACGGGATGATGAATGACGGTCCGTGGATGTGTGGCCAGAAAAATCTACGATGCGGCGTGAACGACATGACAACAAGAATTGCGAAACGGTGACATTGCAAATCGAAAACCTCTAGAACTAGTAGCCATAGCCAGAGCTGCCGGATGACCCGCTGGAGCCATAGGATCCACTTGAACCAGAGTAACCACTCGATCCGTAGTTGGACGAGCCGTAGTTAGACGAGCCATAACTTCCGCTGGACGAGTGGTAGCCAGTCGAAGCTGGTGGGCTGGCGTAGGTGTTCCAAGAGTTGCTGTTGCCCATCGTCAACCAATATTGCGACTTGCACTGCAAACCGATATCAGAATCATTGCAACTGTCATGCAGCACAAAAACTAACCTTCCCAAGGCACTCGGAAAGACCTGTTTCCATGACCTGTTTGATTTCAGTGGTAGTCGCTGTTGCTGTTGCTGTGGCCGTTGACACTTGAGTGAGTGTCTGCACATAGGTCTTATCCATAACCTTAGTGGAAGTGATGGTGTTCACGACGGTTTGAGTCTGGAGATGGTTTTCAAATCAACAGATGTATCTTATCTCGGGTTCACAACTTACGTTGTCAATCGTCTTTGTCTCCTTCCAAACAGATACAACAGTTGTGGGCTGGACGTATGTGCTGACTTGAGTGACAGTGATACGATCGGTCATCACCTCGGTCATGGTTTGCGTTTGGATAGAGGTGATAGCTGATGTAACGGTAGCTGTCTGAGTCTCCTCGATAGTCTTGGTCTGTAATTATTTACTGATAAGAAATTTGCGCCAGTTGGAAGGTTAGTTCGACTCACATTATCGATGACGCGGGTTGACACCCAAACCTTAGTGTAGGTTGTTGGTTGGACGATCGTGCTAATCTGAGTTCTTGTGACGAAGTCCGTCATTGTCTGAGTCTGCGTCTGAGTAGCGAAATCGGTGGTGGTCGCGGTTTGCGTGTAGACGTTGGTCTGCGTCTTTGTCTCAGTGGCAGTGAGAGTATGCTCGAGCGTCTTGGTGTTGTCAATGATCTCGGTGGACACCCAAATGCGAGTTGTTGGCACAACTTCGACGGAGGTAACAACTTGAGTAACGTGCATAATATCGGTCATTGTGCGCGTAACAGTCTCATGCATGGTGATTGTGGTGGGGACAACTTGGGTGTAAGTTTGAGTTTGGGTGTACACCTACAACACATCTCAATACCATTTGAGACAATACTATGGCTTAAATACGCACCTGGGTCTGTGTCTTGAAATCCGTCATCGTCACTGTCACCGTCTCCACACTGTTGTGGTCGTACCCTCCATTGTAACCGTAGCCGTAGTTGTAGTTACCACAGTTGCTGCCGGAGGGGTCAGTAATTGCATAAACTTACTCTTTTTAAGAAGGTGCTCACTTGTTTTCGATGTTGATAATTGTTGTAGCATAGCACTCAAAAGTCTCTGTGTACTGCGCGGCATATTGATATCCCGATTCAACCTGGAGTATGCTAACAACTCACCCAAGACTCTGGCCTGCACGACCCATCGCCCTGCTTCGAGTAACCATAACCACACTGAAGAGACTTATACCCTCCACTTTTGTACGAGGAATATGGCATATATTGGTAGAAATCCACGGAACTCTGAGGCGCTTGTGTCTGGATCGAAGGAGCTGCTCCTCCATAGGGGGCTACAGCCGGCGTCGGTGTCGGAGCCGGTGTCGGTGTGACTGAAGGGCCGGAAGCAGCCACTGAACCAGAGCCCGAGGCAGCAGCAGTGGGTGCCGCTGCGTCTGCAGCAACCATGGACACCCCGACCACGCTGATTTGAGCGAACGCTGCGCTTACAAGGGAAAGACCAAAAACGATCGACTTCATGATGACTTAAAGAAAGTGGGGCTGCAAAGATGCAAAAATACGAAGAGGTGGGACTGCGAAAGTCGAAAAAGATAGGGAGTAAGCGGTCTACGCTGGCGTTGGCACTGTCTTGCAGTTCGGGAATGCGAAACGGCGCGACGAGCTGGATAATACGTTAGCAAATATTCCAAAGATACCAAATAACATATATACCGCTTCAAAAAAGAAAAGAAAAGAGAGGAGAAGAACGAAAACGAAGGAGACGAACGAAGAAGGAGAGGGTAAGAATGTGAAAAGAGGTGAGCGGAGTATTTGAGTGATGACTGCCTGATCGGTCACCACTCCCACACCAACATCGCAACCATTGGCATGCATCACGTTCCTCATCAACAAACATCCGGGCGAACCCAAGGAGATCTCGGTCGTGACATTTTTTCGCTGATGGGTCTCCATGCTGGAAATCCTAGATATGACACACCCTCATTATTGGAGGAGCAGATACAAGCCTGTGCCCCAAATTGCCAAAAATAAATATTCAACTACAGATCTTGCCAAGCTTACAACGTCTAACCAATCATGATGAGGACAGCCTTGGATTGGACAAAGATAGTGGTCTTCCCGAAAACGTAGCAGCCCGACGTCCAAAATCTCCATGCACATCCAAAAGAATCTTGAGCGCATTCCGAGCCCTGATCTTCGACATTTCGTCGGGACGAGATGTGAGGGCAGTCTCCATCTTGATAGGCTTTTCTTGCCAGGGATACTGCAGTGAGCGGGTTCAGGGTGAGCGGGTTCCACTGCCAAGAATCGAAGATTACTTACGGGTAGCTAAGCCGCAAGCACGGAAAATGGAATTTCGGTTATTCACTGTGACGAATGTCAAAATTGTCACACTCACCACATCCTTCAGTGTTTCGTAAGCTGTTTTGATGCCGCCGTCAGTTACGCACAGTGCAAGGTAGCACAAAGGCCTCACCAAGTAGTGTGAATCCAAACTGCGGGCTGCTTCGGATTACTCGAGCGGGACCACCCTTGAAGAGGGCCCGGAATCCTTCTTCACGATCTAAATTCGGAATCAGTACTGGACTCTGCCCACATCGACAAACTCAGATACGCACAGATCTTCACGAACGCATCACGCAGACCTGAGTAATGGGTCTGGCCTTTCTTTGCTTCGACTTGTAATCTGGTCTTCACGACATCTAGTGGGATTCCATCTTATGAGATCATAAAGCAGTTACAGAAGCATAAGAACTTACCCGCTGGAGTTGTGAGATAGGCCGCAGGCATGCCGCTGACAGCATCACCAAAAGTATCAGATGGACGCCACAGAAGAACACGACGGACATCGGACGTACGCGATTGCGGCTGCGCTGAGAGTCTCCAAAAATGATAGGTGTTTGCCATTGTACCCTTCTTGGAAGACGTCCTTCTTCAGGTGCGAGTAGGCGGTGAAGTAGATAGCCGAGAAAGGTATATCACGCAGTAGGCAGGCAGTGGCGCCTTTGTATAACCCGAGGATACCAAGTTGTCGTATAATATGCACTGCGCCTTTTGGTATAGCACCTTCGACTTTCGCAGCTTCACCTTGGACTTGCAAACGAATTTTACTGTGAACGCATTTGAGAATTAGCAAGCCTGCAGAGTTTTATGCAATAAACAACGTTACACAATTTCCAAGGGATTAGTAAAAATCTGGTTTTAACACGGTAAGCGCTATTCAGATCCTGAATAACCGGGACCAACGTACGACTTGAGAACCGCCTGCCATTCCACCAGCAACTAGCTCCCACCCAAGCTTAATGCGTCCTGTTTCAGGATCCATGGCTCTTGATCGCACCAAATCATTCACTGTCAACTTGATTGCTTTTTCCGGAGCAACGCCCTAAAAAAAGAGTCAGTAAGGCTTTTGGATCACTCGAGATGATACTTACAATTAACTGTGGCCCAAGACCTCGATAGAAGCCCAAGAATCCTTCATTGCGGAAAATCTTCTTGGCACAATCAATACTGTTTTTGTATAACAGTTGACCAACGACTGTCGAGCGCTGATTTTGCATTCTGCAAGATATAAGTGTCCTGACTTGTATGATACGAGTTAAATTTAAAAACGTACCGGGTCTATCAACGAGGTAAGCTGGGTCACCGATCTTCTCGTTCTGATGTAGAGTTACATACCTTAACTAAGAACAGATGTTAGCAAGGGGAGGCAAGGAAGATATGTAGTAACTCACCCATATCAATAGGGTAAACGATGGTGGCTCCAACAGCTCCCGCAAAACCTAGCAAAATTTAGAAATTTTGGAGAAGACAAAGCTTGTCTTTCACTGACCTCCTTGAACAAAGTTATATGAAGAGTGTAACACATTCTGCACAAACGTGGCCTTCACTGGTTTTCGCTCCTCGAATTCTTCGTGTGGGGGCCTCCATCGCGGATCCAACAATTGTGCAAAATCAATCAGAGCCAGTCTCTGTGAAGCAACTCCACGCCCGGCGAAGTGAAAGATAATAGATGCTTCCATTGGTGTAAATAACGAATAACGGGAGCTGGACGCGGCGTGATTGAGGAAATCTGACTGGTCTATCCGGCCATCTTTACTTTTTGTAGTAGCTTCGCGAATTATTCTTGGGACGAAGGACAAAGTCAGGATTGCCACTTCAAAAATTTCTATTCAAAGTTTCCAGTTACCTTTCTACCATATCCATCTCTTAAAAAGGTGATAAGGAGTCAGTAACATATTCTAAAAAGCAGCGGTGTACCAACCTCTAATGACATTATGGAAGGCGATGACTTCCGAGTAAGATATACGCTGTCCTGGACTCAAAGTGCAGAGAGTAGGCAGTCGATCTATAACAGTTTCTGACAGTTTATGTCCAGCAATTTCCTTGAGTTGGTGTATATTAGAGATATCCTTGAACAAAGTAGGTGACGACAGACTAGAATGATCCTTTTAAACTCGTCTGGTCTAATAAAGCCATCTTGGTCGGTGTCTAGATATTTGAAGGCTTGGCGCAGCCGCTCGCCCTGCAAACCCTTCATAAGCTGCGTAAATTCGTTATCTGGGTATGAGTGAGTGTCGGATGCTTTAGAGATAAGCAAGGTATATCCTACATCCTAACACATGTGTGCCATTTTTCTTTCCGAGGTATAACTTGACCCAATCGCTAAGAAATAGTTCATGAACATGGATCCTGAAGTACATAAAACATGGGTTACCAGTCAAAATCGAAAGGTATTGCGTCTGGTCCCATGTTGGCAGAGAAGACGGCCTTGAATTCGTTGTAATCGATATTTCCCGAGTGATCGCTGCAGGCCATGAGTCAAAAGGACCTCAACGTTTAACACAATAAAGGGCGACATACACATCGAAATACTGGAATGCCATCCAGTAGTCGGCGTCAGGCCGCTTCAACAAGGTCTCGAACACTGTGAAGTCATCCCAAGATACTAAACCGCGTCGGGAGGTGTCGGCGATACGGAAGAGGATGCCAAATTGTGCGCGACCGATTTTCGAGAGATCGCCCTTCGGTGCAATGGCATCGATGAAACCGTCCGGGTCCAAGAACCTAACAAAGAGAAAATGGCGGAGAGGCCCGGTCAGGAATCCAGAACTTGCAGCTCTCACACCGTCAGGCCCATGTGACTGCACTTACTTCTCGCCATTGATGACCTTGGAATAGGTGTCGAATGTTCTCTTCCATCGCTTGAGCTCGCTCTCGGGGACCGCGACGGCAGAACGGACGGTTTGAAGGGCGGTTTTTCTGAGAGAGGATGACCCGTCGGAATCACAGTAGACTGTCGGGAATATGCGGGACATTGCGACTGCGACTAGTAGGATATAGAATTATATGGGATTGGGTATCAAAAAGGCTGGTTCTAAGAGACGACCAGCAGGAAATGAGAGGGAAGAGAAAGACAAGGGGTTGAGGAGCGTCGACGAAACGTTCAACGGGACAGCTCGTTAAGTTTTTCGTCTGCGGGGTTAACGCCGGATACTAAATGCTCGATCAGGAAACTCGCCGGTAAGGCCGAACTTCCGACATGGCTTACCTCATCACTCCGATCCATTCTGCAGCTCCGTGCAGAGCATTATTGAAGATCATCGCTAAAATTATGATGCAAAGCCAACCTCGCGAGGTAGCCGGAAACTAATACAGTACATCTCTTTATTGGGAGCAACGGAACGGACTAGATGAAAACTGGTCTCTGCAGTCAGTGGATACCCGAGCTTTTTTTCAACTCTCTGGAAAAATAATATAGATCGATGATCAGGACAGAACCGGAAGCGGTGCAGTGGAACAAACAGACCTGGCGTATATCCCTCTCCGCATTCGCTGGCTCTAATTCTCGTGTAAAGCAATGACAATGGATCATTGGCATTTCATTGTACGTTCCGCTCAAATTCCGTCCCGTACCACTCTCGGTTAGAATACCGCGGAACGAGTCCAAGAATTCGGTAGCCGAGTCAGGGAGGTTCATGACGAAATGCGATATCCTTTGACGAGGAGGTTTTGCAGGGCTGGCGAAGGTTGAGGGAATGGGCTGCCCTTCGGCCGCCAATTTCTGTAGCCTTTTACGTTCCTTCTCTTCTTGCACTCTGCTCGGCTTCGGACCACTGTAGGCAGGGAAAGGTTCATCAAAGACACGAGATACACTCGTTCGTATGAAATCGCGTCCATCTTCACATGAGACACGTACGAGATCTGTAACCTTGTTCGTAGAGTGAGCGGCCTGAGATACGAAGACCAGAGGTAAAAACTTACCTTATTGTCGTACACGTTCTTTAGGAGATACTTGGCACTGTTAGGGTTCAAATCATTCCCAAGTACGGCGCAACCCTTCTTCGCCGCAGGAACTGCAAATGGGCCAACTCCAGCAAAGACATCTGCAACAACATCTTCCGGTTTGAACATCTGAACTAGTCGATCATGCTCGGTATGCAACCGGGAGTTCCAGTATACTTCCGTGAAATCGAAGGTAAATCTGCAATCAGATTCATGCTATCGCATTGTTTTAAGTTTTGGAGAACGTTCTAGGTCATATGGCACATACATGCTCGACAACATAATCGGGCTCCCCAGCGATCAACTCCATCTTAAAAAAACGAAATTTGGTGTCGATTGAATCTAGTTTATTGACAACGGTCTTTACTCTCTTGTTTTTCTGGTTTGGAGTGAGTATAAAGTCCAAGATGGGAATACAAAGATACGAACATCAAGAATAAGTTGACCGATGATATGCTTGAAGGGTAGGTATTCGTCGTTTAGATTTACATGAGCTAGGACTTTCTTCAGAGTAATCATAAGGTGTTGTGACCGACTAACATACCGATATGTCCTGTCATAGCAAACCCAACAGGTGCGCCTTCTCGCAATTCTTGAGGAAGAAACACTTGCAAGCATTCCTCTGAAAAGGCCAATAAGGATGGTTTCCTTTGCTATAAGTAATATAGCACACACCGGCTGTCCAATAATCATAATCAAGATCAACTTTATATTCCACCAGTCCCTTCGCTTGCTTGTCCAAAAAGTCTTGGGCTTCCCGAGGAATATCAGCTGGCTTACAAGAACTGTCAGATATCGGTTCCAATAATAAGCGATGGCGTCGTGTAAATCATACCCTCATTCGCCATCCGTAGCAAAACCAAACGATCACCGTCCGGCTGGGACGAGTCAGAAACAACAGTCCGGATTTTTGGTAAATCCATCAAACAGCTAAATGTATGACTCGTAAGTGCCAAAAATACATAACATAAACGAAGCACTCACTTCCTTAATTCTACTGCTTTCAGTAAAACGCGCGTTCTCTCAGGCGGAACACGCGCCCCAAGTACAGAGAAGGATTTTCGAAAAGCGTCCCTATCCAAGTGATCCCTAGGACCAGTATAGGGTGGAGGCGAGGCATCGAGGTATAGATGACGAGACATAGCGGGGAAAAAATAACGGGGTGGCCTGGCGAATAATTTCCGGGTCAGGAGCATAAACAGGTTTGAAGAGATTCATGACAAGAAATGTGACAAAGTTCAAACTAACCTAGAAAGTCGCACGCTCATTGCTCATGATATTACCACCATGACTCCCCGAACTAAGAAGCGCAAAACTATATCTCTGGGGAGAGCGTTGTTTACCCCCGACAAGGAAATGGAACCCGGACAAGAGTGCGACGGCCCCTTCGAAGACATGTCGAATTCCCAGAAAGGTCTCTTACTATTACCTGCCGAACTGTGGACAGAAATATTTGTTCACCTCTTAGATATTACACCGT
Source organism: Galerina sulciceps (assembly GCA_023014345.1). Classification (NCBI taxonomy): domain Eukaryota; kingdom Fungi; phylum Basidiomycota; class Agaricomycetes; order Agaricales; family Galerinaceae; genus Galerina; species Galerina sulciceps. The sequence goes on from JAEDXJ010000035.1 coordinate 1,072,914, forward strand.
TCACCAGGGCTCCGCATCGGCCACCTGTTCTTCCAAAAATTTACCTAGATCGGACAGACACTCTTCGGGCGCTATCGCAAGTAAGCGTTGCTTATCGACGGGTATTTAGGTCCTTCGCGTGGACGACCTTCAATGCATGCTGTGAAGCCCGTCATTCTTTAGGCGTCAAGTCGTCGCACCACTTCATCAATCCTGCACTTGAGTCTTCCTCTGCCTTCAAGCATATCGGAGGGACCCTTATACGTAAATGTGATGGCCTTTCTGCTAACGCTGACTTGAGATCTTACATTAGGTGAGCAATGTTTATCAACGAGAAGCAATATCGACCGTTTATCAAGTTCAACAGGACTGTGAACGTTGTTTTTACTCGTTATCGAAGTGCAATGACTATTCCCAGATTTCCTGTATTGCTTGAATCCCTTCCAAACCTCCGTACACTCCATATTCTGCACGCAGATCATGAAATGCTGGATGTACTTGAAGACTCGCTTCAAGATGTTCTACTTCCTACCGTTCGCACTCTGATAATCCAAGGCGCTTGTTGCAATATCCTGAAGTGCTGCCCAAATGTTACCGCTGTATGGTGCATAAGCAATGACCGTGATGACAATCGCAAGCTCTTGCCCTTCATTCAACTCTACTGTAAGCTAGTCGAAGAATTGCGCGGTTTCAGCTGGGACGAGATTTCTATAAAAGGTATCAGTGAATTTTCGTGTTCACCTTTGCTTCGAATTCTACTGACAAAGGAAAACAAGATATAATTAAAGCAGTTCCAAATTTGCGTGCTTTGGACATGTGGGTTGAGGAGTCTCAGGTGTGCTTTCTAATCCTCAAACTGCATTTATCAGACCTCTCAAAGCTCGTATCAAGGTTGTGCTTAACCACCTGGCTTCTTTCAAAGACTTGAGAACTATTAGCATCAAAACATCCACATGGACTAATGAAAAGCGCCCTGAGTTGATGGAAGCGTTGCGAAAGTGCGTCAGAGACACAAAAATGCAGTTTGAAGACTCGCCAACAGCAAAAGAGAGGAGATATATCCATGTCATCTATGATGATAAAGACCGTCGTTCGTCCTGGAATCTGTCTCACGACACTCGCCCAGACGAGTGCATTGCCTACCGGCATACTGTGAAATACGGTAACATCGATCACATTCTATCCTGGAGTGGGGACATGGTTGCAGAACCATAACTTTATACTGAGAGTATACCTCGGTGTTTCTCGTTTCAGCACTGGATGACAGCCACAAACGCTAGTGTCCACCCAAAAATAAACTTACTGTAAATTTAAACACTATTTAGTTCTGGAACTGTTCAAACAGCTTGTTGTTGGCAGATGTCACTGGTTGCGTGCTGCCAGTGGTTATCGACCAAATGGGTGGTCTGATCAACCTGCTCTTTTCCCAGACAGATGTCTAACCAGGTAAGCAATCGCCGAAATGACTTTCAGGGAAAAAGTCAAATTATCAATTGCAGATTGTAACCACCATGTCTCCCGACACCAAAAAGCGCAAAGTAGAGCCTCCTCAGCAAGACAAGGGCAAGAGTAGTTCATCGTCAAAAAACCTTTCCGACACTGCGCATTTAGGTGGACAGGAGGATGATGCTTCAAACGCTGAAAAAGGGCTCTTGTATTTCCCTGTAGAGCTTAGGTCGGAAATCCTCGACCATTTTCTTGTAATCGGCCCCTTCACCGAAACCCCAGGACTCGGCGACTATCCAGTGCTACCCATAGCATATCTTGAGCGGACAGACACTCTTCGCGCCCTATCTCAAGTTTGTGTTTCTTACCGTCAGGAATTTTTACCGATACTCTGGGAGACTTTCAGCGTTTGTTGTACTGCCAGGCCGTCCTCCGACTCCAAACCAAGGAATTTCTTCAAGCATGTTGGACAAAGTCTTTTACTCAAGTCCAGAGGCGTGTCTGCTAACCCGACCCTTGGAACATTCATAAGGTATGCAAAAATTGATCCAACTTTCAATTTACATGCTCATGGTTGAACGTAACGCCATTCCGTCCTTCTACCGTCGCCTTCCACAGGACCGCAAATATTGTACTTACGCGTTACCAGACGGAGACAGTCATTCCCAAGTTCTCTAAATTCCTTCGAAAGCTCCCGAATCTGCACACCCTCCACATACTGCATGCTCATACCCAAATGACGACAGCCATCAGGGCAGGGTTCGAAGGTGTCAAACTTCCCAGCATTCGAACTTTGATCATACCAGGCTATTGCCATGAAATCCTTCAGTGCTGCCCCAATGTTACCACCGTGTGGTGCATCCGCGATGATGGCAGCAAACTCGTAACTGTCATCGCAAAGCATTGCAAAGCAGTGGAAGAAATGCGTGGTTTTTCCGGCAAAGAAAGTATCATAAAAAGTTTGTTCTAAATTTCTATCTCATTTTGGGGCTTAACACAGACAAACTGTCAGGGATAGTCAAAGCAGTCCCAAGCCTACATACATTTGATATGTGGGATTATGACTATGAGGCAAGCGGTTTCCTGCTCCCATCTCTTATCTTTTATTGATTGCTGGATGCAGGCTGTTCTAGAGCATCTTCCCTCATTTAAGAAATTCAACACGCTCATTATCAAGACACCACAAGCTTCTCACTCAGACACTAAACATATAAATCGATGGTCAACTAAACCTTCCCCAACATCAGATTTGCAGAAGTGCATCAATAGTGTCAAAGCACGATTCAAAGACTTACCACCCACAAATGAGACGCGACACATCCGTATATTTCCTCAGGACACCATTGCAAGAAAGGGATTTAGGTCTTTGAGACATTGCAGAGACGTCGATTTTGAGTAGTATGATACCAGGCTTGTTCTGGCATTGCATTGACATACTCTTGAATACTATAAAACGGCAGTGGGAAATTAGGTCAATAATATTCCAGGACAGTCTTTAACCGAGTTTTGACGAATGTGTTTCGACTGCGTGAATTCCAGGATTTTATTTCATTATGTAAGATTCAGCGCAAAAAGCCCGACATTCGAAACCAATCCACGTTGAACCCATGGCAACCAGAGGATTTCCTCCAAAAAAAAAGACTCGTACTCGTCTCGCAGGTCAAATATCACTTACCAACGTCCATGTTGACCCAGCTCGTGTTGGTGCCACTGAAGACGCGTCGAACGCTGACAAAGGACTCCTCCACCTTCCTGTCGAACTCCATGGCGAAGTTCTTCGCAATTACCTCAATATCGTCTCTTTCACCAAGGTGCCTTACAATGGTCCGGTTTTGCCCAAGGAATACCTGGAAAGAACTGATTTTTTGCGGGCATTATCCCAAGTATGTGTTGCTTATCGCCGACAATTTCTGCCTCTTCTCTGGGAAAATTTGAACATTTGCTGTGGGGATCGAGGTGACCACCGAGATTCCTTCTTTAAGTATATCGGAGAAGCTCTCGCACGCAAATGCGATGGTTTTTCCATTAGCCCCGACTTGAAACCTTATGTGAGGTAAGCCAGTCTCTACAACGCAGAAAAGACCAGTATTGATCTGTTCTCATTAACTGAAGAGTTGTAAACGTCGTTCTTACTCGTTATCGAAGTGCGACTGTCATCCCCAAATTCCCCGTGTTGCTTCAGTCACTTCCAAATCTACACACCCTTCATCTTCTTCATACCCATACCCAAATGATGGGTAGCCTTGAAACAGCGTTTGAAGGTGTTGTGCTTCCAACCATCCGAACGTTAATTATTCAAGGCTATTGTCATCATATACTCAAGTGCTGTCCCAATGTGATCACTGTATGGTGTATCCGCGATGATGGTCGGAAACTCTTGCCCATTATTGAGACCCACTGCAAATCTGTGGAGGAATTACGTGGGTTCAGTGGCGAAGAAAAAATAATGAAGAGTGTGTAGCAAAAATTACTGCTACTTCCGAGGTCTTGCTGAAAAATAAATAACAGAGATAGTCAAAGCAGCACCAAATTTACGTGTATTCGACATGTGGTATGGTAGTTTCAAGGTGCGCTTACTCGTTTCCCTCCGAACGTTGAGGTGCCAATCATAAAACATTTATTTAGACTGTGCTTCAACATCTTGTTGCGTTCAAAAAAATGAACACATTAGTTATTAAAGCCTTGACTCAGACTGAAAAATCACCAGCCGAGATGGAACTGTTGCAAGAATGTGTCAAACAGACTAGATTAAGATTCAAGGACTTGCCAGAAACGAAAGAAAAAAGGCACATCCTCCTTGTCTACGATGATACAGCAAGAGGAGACTCTACATACTGCACTGAACTTCGACATACAGTACAGTATGGCGATGTTGATCATGTTCTTGCCTGGAAGAGAGATCTGACTTTGGGCTTGTGATCAATTTCCTTTCTGCAGTTACCTCCAAGGTCTTAGCTTGGAATATTTAGTTGGTCGTGCTACATTATTAAACATTGATTTGTACCAAAGACTGCAGTTGAAACAGAAAAATGAATGAATGGAATGGACTTGAAAACTTGCTGAAGCTAATTGGTTTACCAAAAAAGGAGATTCGACAAACGCTGTTCTAACCTGGCGCACTTTCACTTTGGACCCAACCACCTCTGAGTCTAAGGACCTACAACCAACAAGATCATCGTCATGCGTACTTTCACGGCGCTCTGTAATCTACATGGTATCTCAGCCACCCCTCGCGAGCAGCAACGGCGCAGCATGTTTACAGCTCACCTCCATGTCGCTCCCCTTCGGTACCCGCACATACATATTCCTCTCGACAGTTCACGCGCTTGGAAACTCCTCACGAAGCTTAAAGTTACTGGACGGATCAGCAAGCAACGGTTCAAGGTCCTTATAGATCGTCATCTCTCACACCTGGCTTCTATCTAGCTAAGTAAAATAGGTTGTCCTCCCCGTCATGATTGAGGTTTTACGCTAGCTATGGATACCCACATAAATCCCCGTATCTCAATGCTCTTCATACTGGTTCAACCCCTTAGTACCATTGCGCGGCCCATCGAGTTATGTTTTCTAATGTAGCTTACTATCATGTATAGGTAGATGGTGTTTTAATTGTAACAATTGTAACAAGTCATCAAAAGGATCTCCAGCAAAACTCGCAGGGATTCTCTCGGATTTTTCGTGGTATAACCATAGATCCTGACTAGGATCCTGGGTTTGACAGGTTCTGACATTAGCCCGACAATCTATCACACACTATCACACTCACTGCCAACAAGTGCTAGCTCTCCCGTAACGCGTAACGACCAACTTCGGGGCTCTGTTCGATCCATGTGCACTGATTTGCCTTGAGGCAAATTACCTGACTACCTCAGGCTGACTCCATTCCGTGTTCCATCTTCATACGACCTCGCCAATCGTGCTAAATCGTTGTGTGGGATCAAACATCGCCTTCGTTCTCATCTTGTTTTCTTCTTTTGATTCGGAAGTGAAATTCGCCGTCTCTCACGTCCGAGGCGCTGTTAGTCTATAAATCTAATACTTGGACGTTGGAAGGCACAATATGTCAACTGAGAACATTGGCGTGTTGCCGTGCACGGAAGTCCTCCATCATATCGTCGACGTCCACTGCCACCCCACTGACGCGCCCGGAGGGGTGAGCACCGAGTCTATGCAGAGGCTCGCGATATCTGTATGTGCTATGGCCACCATGCAGGCTGATCAACCCAAGGTGAAGCAGCTAGCGGCGTCTTACCCCGAGAAAGTTGTTCCATGCTTTGGTCAGTCCGTTTCCCGTCGCTTTGCGTTGACGTTCGTGGGTTGTTCAGTAGGACAGTCAATGATTGTTCCACGTATAGACTAGTCTTTGAACATCTTGTCAGTGATATCATTAGCTTGATAACGTCACTAACCACCCTTTTGATGTTTATTATCACAGGATATCACCCGTGGTTCTCTCACTTCATATCCACAACCCTATCAGAAATAGATTCAAACTACAAGGAGCGACACTATCGCAGTCTTTTTCTACCTAGCAGCGCGCCCACAAATTCCAATCAAAGTGCTACAGCAGCGGGGCAACCGCCAGACCCCGAAAATGAACTCGAAGCGCAATTTCGTGAACTTCTGGCGGTCCTCCCAGACCCGCGGCCATTGTCCTCAGTCCTTGTCGAGCTGCGCGAAAATCTGACCACTTTCCCCAATGCCATGCTCGGAGAAGTAGGCGTGGACCGCGCCTTTCACGTGCCTATCGACTACTTTGCCCAGCCTCGCATCCTGACCGAGTTCAGCATCCCACTCGAGCACCAAATCACAGTGCTGGAGGCCCAGATGGAGCTGGCTGTCGAGCTGGGGAGAAACGTCAGTGTGCACAGCGTCAAGTCGCAGCAGGTGACGGTGGATTTACTGGCGAGGATGAAGGCGAAACACGGAGAGAAGTGGAACAGAATCAGCGTGGACATGCATAGCTGTGGGCTGAGTCCTCAGACCTGGCGCGACATTGAGGTAACCTAATTTTACTTTGTCGCTGTGCTACGCAATGTCTAATCGTCCTATTTTGTACTTGTTCATTACAGAAGAGACACGAGAATGTCTTCCTCTCACTGTCGACCGTCATCAACCATAAGCATGGCAGCCTTCGAGCTCTAATTGCGGCATGTTCAGGCGATCGAATCCTTGCTGAATCTGACTACAACGATATTGACATGTGTACACCTCAGACCTGGGATATGATAAAAGTTATCGCTGAAGTCAAATGTTGGCCTGTCGAAACTGAATGGTCAGATGTCGAGGTTGACGAAGAAAAGTGGGGTGTTGTTCGCCGACTGGAGAGGAACTGGTTTCGATTCAAGAATGGACACCATGCTTCGCGCCAGAATAAGAAACGGAATAAAAGGCGAGATTATGATTCTGAAAGTTCTGATGTTCAAAAAATGGGAAATTAGATCGGTCGTTTCTCTGCCCATGCATCAGAAATACTGGCTCCTAATCGGGTGCTTCCACCCTGCCGCCAAAAAATCAGAAAACACGTCGTGCCCACCACGACGTATCAGAAGTCTGACCTTTGCGCAAATCTTAGACGACCGAAGAGCACTGAAGGATTAAAAAATGCCAATGATCTGCACACAACACTCGCAACAAGTTCAAGTGAATCGTCTACCGTCAATTCCAGATATAGGATAACAAGATGATTATGCAGACTCCAACGAGAATACCCATAATGATAGAGTCTCTCCGCCGACGGGATTTAATCATGGAGACAAGGCTGTTGATACCAGGCATAGTACCTATTATATGATGAGCACTCTTACAACAGAAAAGTGTCCAAGCAGACATACCGATAACTTGCACCATTCGGTTATTTATTCCAGCTAGTGATGCCCGCTGCCGTCCAAATTCCGAGCGAGTTTCGTATGCTTGTCTATAATGGACAGATTAAAGCACGTTAATTTGCTATCAAGTGACATAAGGTTAGCCTGACGCACTGTATCACGGTGTCCGTCATTTGGTGCGAACTGTCGATGCGACCGCGTTCTGCTAGCAGTGAATCCGCAGCCGATGACTTGTATGCGCTACAAAGACGTCAACCAAAGTAGCACATAAAATGAGTGTAAACACGTACTCTATGTCGTTCCGTACACCTGAAAGGAGATTTGCTTGGTCCAGTGCGTGTTTGACGTTTGTCTACGCCGCAACCAAGTCAGACGCTTCATGGTGTCTCCTTTACGAGGTACTACGTACCTTTGTTCGTTTCAGCTCTCGCAAATTGTCTTGTTGTAGCTCTCGGTGGCGTTGGACTGCGCGAAGCATGGACGCGGACATGAGTTCAGGATTGCTCGCCAATGCGCCGAGCTGCTCATTGATTTCTTCCAACTGCATAAGACCACATTCAATATCTGCCTTCTATACAAACACAGAGCAAACTTGAAGGGTTCACCTTGCTCAACAGGTCATCTAGCTCTAACTCCAGGTCTCTCCACCGCTCGCTTGACCCCGAGGATTCGATATCTTGGCCAGGTCGCGATATGTTGGAAACAAGTTGTGAATATGATGTAAGTTTGGCGTCGAAGAGGTTCTCGAGGGTCCGGCATTGCCTATGTAGTTGATCGTAGTTTGACATTATAGGAAGTGGTAGAAAAGGGTGTCAATATATAGATAAGAAAGAAAGAAAGAGCACTGGAATGAAGAGGACGGCGTTTGGGCTCGCAGTGCAGGTCAGGCACGGCAACGGCACCATTGTCGGCATATGCCGGTCCTAATTTAGACGCGCTCACTACAATGATCAATCGTGAACTCTTCAACGCGTTCTTCCTGCATTGATTGACGCGTACACTCTCCGCCGTCAGCGACTCACAGTTCAGTCTTTGACTCGAACAACTGTCGCAAGAAATACTTATGACTTCGACCACAAACACATCTCTTAAATCTGCTGGTTTGGAGCGACTCCGAGCGAGAAAGGTCTGAAACTCTGAAGAAAGGCAAGTGAAGGAATACGAGGAGTCGATTATTGAGGCAATCAAAGAGGTGCGTCCCCTTTGGCCCCCCGGCCCATTCAATAAGCCGGGCGTGTCCTGACTGACTCGGACATATGCGCAGTTGTACTCTTGCAAGGCTCGAGACGATGAAATAAGCTGCGTTATTCGGTACGACGTGGATTCCAATCGCTCCCAATTTATCGGCCTCGCTAAAGTCCATAAACTAAAATCCAAAATGCATATATACAGATATTCTCCCGCTCTGAGATACCAAAATTCCGAATTCCGCGTAATCCGTCCACGGTTCCACCCAACACCATCCTGATTGACCAGGATGTAGCATACTTCTTAGACGCCAAGTCCTCGTCTCCAATTAAAATAGTCAACTCGCTCCTCACTTTAAAGATCGGCGATGCAAACAAAGTGGTCAGTCACAGTGAGGAGTGGGATCATTAGATGACAACCACAGGCGAGGATGGCTTTTTAGGTTTGTTCACGAAAAGGAAGCATGTGATCGTTAGCATTGCCGATATATTTCGCGGGCGGCGGAGTAACGCTCTCGTTTCAATGCCAACCAAAGTGGTATCGTACACCCTAATGATCGTACTCTTACAGACTATACACTCCTTGATTTTGTGGTCTAGACCTGCGCCATTGACGCCGGAAAAAAGTCCGACTTGTAAAAAAGATAACGAGATGACAAGGTTCTAGAAATTTAAAGTCCAAACCATGATTTTGCCGTTTGCTGGGTTGCCAACCGCTTTGCCTGGAATCACAGGCCACAGGCCCCTTGTAAGCTTCCCTGTGGCCAGTGCTAACGAACGTAAAACCTTACCTGAGCCAGCATGCCCCTGCTGCCTTCCTCCAGTGAGTTGAATCGTTCTTCTAAGTCTCCCAGCAATTGCCTTCAATGCAACTTATGAGTGCCAGAAACAGGAAAGACAAAAAGAAACAGCGCACCCTCGTTCGTTCATTGCAGACGTGAAACGGTTGTAAAGATTTGCTTGAACTGCGGCAGCTCCAGCAACAAGGCCAGCAGCAGCCCCAGAAGCGGATGCAGCCATGCCTTCCCTGGATGTTTCACCTGAATCAACCTTCTCTGGGATTGGTCGATTAGGACCACCCACTAAAATAAAGTAAAGTGAGTCTGAACCCAAGGAAACAAAGCAAGATATTTGTCCTTACGTAGTTCGTCTATCTGGGCCCCGGACTTGGTTTGGTTGAATGAGAACCATGATCCTAGAACGGATGCAGGTCCGAGCGAAACAGGCTGGGGTTGAGGAGGGATAGGGCCACGGGAAACAGCGAAGTCAATGTCTGGAAGCGTGTATGGGCGCCGGACGTCGAAGAACGTGCCATACGTCGCCGATTCGATTACACCTCGAGCGAGCCTGCGAAGAAACTTTCCACGCAATGTAATCTCCACTATCGTCTATTGAAAGAGGTCTGTGGATAAAAAAAATAAATGGGATTCTAGCTGAACTTTCGAGAGATTCATTTGCTTACTGAGACGTTATTGGTGTCACCTGGACAGTGTGTATGTATTCCAGGTGGGGTATGGAGTAAATCAAGGCGTCGTGTCGATCAGTTTGTACGACTAGCACACGCGAGTCTTCAGGATTCTTTAGTATCTATCCAGTTGCGTCAAACATACAAAACATACCCATATGCTGTACAACATGAGCACCTTGGACTGCTCCAACCTTATGTCCCCAATCGACTTTCGCAACCTTCTCTCCATTCAGACTCAAGGAGCATCGAGCCCCAGTCGCCCCGATCGTTAGCAATATATTTGCTTTTGACCCACTATCAGCACTGGCAGGAGAAACACTTTTGAAAGACGCAGCAAAACGGGCTCTGTCTGCTTTACATTGATTACCCTTGCTGTCCAACACGAAGGTGCCGTCCAGAATGGGGTCTGGCACAGCTTTGCACGACACAGGATCTCCTGCGACGCTCCATGAGACGGGGTTACCCGAGGCGACGAGAGTGAATATATCGGCCTGTCCTGACTGGTGTGCTGCGATTAGCCTCACTCGTACCTGGGGATCTTTGCAGAATACTGTGAGGCAGGGAAAATAGTTACGAAAATAGTTTTACCGTTATACATGGGGCTGATTGTCCATGTCAGAGATTGGACAATATCAGGTCCTGGTCCATGGCCACCCGACAGATGTGGCGCATGTAGCGTCGCGCGTTTGTTTCTCTTATCCGACTGCCGCGAAAAGATAATTTTGGGTCCTCGCATATCGACAATGAACAAGGATCCGTCTCTATATGACACGGCCAGGAAGCCTATCACCGATTGAGGTTAGCATGCATTCCATTGATAAATCGACCTCTTACCGATATCTGACAGCGCATAAGCTTCCACTGGACCTTTACCAGGAGAGAAAATAAAATATGGAGTTAACCCGCTCCCAGGCGGGGACCGAATGTGATCCAACAAATGAAATTCCGCGTCTGCCAATGCCTTCGGAGACGACGCACCAGATCCACTTGACAACCGGTGATACACAATAACTTCACCGGATTTTAGAGCCACGGCACATTCCAAAGCTTCTGGTGCAACTTGTGATGAATGAATTGCAATCTGGTCGACTGGCGAAGCTAGAATTTTAGTGATTGTTGGGTCGTCAAGTAATTCTTCCAGCCGAATGCTGAGTGCTGGAAGGGGCTCAGGCCATTCGTGCTCCAGTAGGTTTGAAGTCGGCGAAGGTATCAACAACTGAGCACTGATATCAAAGAACTGGACCGTCAAGTCCCGGTTGTAGGTCATTACAAGTCGATGGGGTTGGTACTTTGATAACTTTAGTTCATTGGCTTTCGTAACATCGGCAGATGCTTGACCACCTTTCAAGTCAAGTTTGAGATCATTGGTCGTGCTTTTGTTGATGAAGTTTTGATATATCTCATTGCTGACTATAAACAAACGTCCGCCGACAATCCCTGAATGCCCGCAGAGCAATGGCACTGGTGTTCTCAAAGAAAATGGTGTGTGATTAAGATGCCTGGGAGATTTTGGCAAAGGCGGCGGAGGCGGAGGACTCAGGAGCCCGGTGTCCCTTTCGTCTTCCTGTTCCTCGTCGTCAACAGGTTCATGAGCAGGTGCCGGTGGTGCTTGAACAAAGCCAGGAGGAGGGTACTGATAAGCTTCGACAGTTCTCAAATTTTGACGTTCAGTAATGAAGAGGATGGCATGGGGGTCAAAATTGCCAGCAAAGTGTGGACTGGTATGCGGAATTAGCAGGTAGTCTTGGACTACCCCGCCCATTTCGTAAAAGAAAGTCTTCTTGGGCGTAAGAGACTGACGCATGGCATTTCGGAAGAAAGGGTGGAGGGAGTCTTGTGGAGCTGGAGGATCGGGAGGTGGTGCTGACGGATTGAATGCGGGTAGTAGGAAGACAGTCAACCCAGGAGTCTTTCCGGCGTCGAGACCACCTAGGATGGCGAGAGCTGTATCTCCACCACGTGGGTCGGTAGTGTTAGTGAAACTACTCCAAGAGAGCTTGAAAATGGGCTCCCGTATAGATTTTATGGCTTTAGTTTCCAGCATACTTGCATCAACAAGGTTGACATCAACAGTGTCCAACGTCCGAACAAGAAGTGGTTTGCTATCATCTTCCACTGCCCAAAAGGCAATAGAGCTATCTGCATATCCCACTGCGAAGAAATGCCCAGAAAAATGGACAGCTATACTCGTCACCATCGGTCGTCGGTGTGTAAGAATATCCTGCAGGAGGCGTGGTTAATAGGATATTGAAGTGTTGTGCAGGACGATACTGACTTTTGCTCCATATCCTGTGCCTCCTGGAGCTCCGGGAGAGAGCACTAGTTCGTATGCACGAATGGTACTTCTTTCAGTCTGTGTAAGTGGTCTCAAAAGGTGTAACTTCGGACTCTGAAACGACATGTCGCACCAGACCGGTCAAAACAACCCCACCTGTTTTGTTGTTCAGGTGAAGACAGTAAGAGAGGGTAACTTGAACCGACCAGCATAGGCCACAAACATAAGATCCAGGTTTCTGGGATGAATTACGGTGTCGATGGCATTTGTACTGTATGAAGTCAATCGGCACTCAAGGAACCCATAAACGTAAGATCAGTACTTACGGGGCCGGGGGAATTAATGATGGTATACCACTGGCTTCCAGTTTTTCCTCATACAGTTTCCATAAATTTGGGGTACTATATGGTGATTTGCGAAGACATGTCAAGTCGTAAGTCTTGATGTCCCCTTTTTGAGTGGCCAAGAAGACCTATTGGTACTTGAAGTCAACCCGAGACTGTGCTCAGGAGATAAAGCACAAACATGTGTATGTGAAGGTGAAAGCGTCATCGAACTGACAAAAAACAAAATCTTATCTGAGTTCATAAACAATTTAGAGATACCCACTTGCATTGATCGAACCGGGTTGTAGTGACCAACTTTGGTTTGCCAAATTCCAATAGGCTGTAAACATGGAGTTGGCTGTTTTCGTCTGATAAAAAATTCGGTCAAGTTAAGATCTTCCTGGGTCAAATGGTGCGCACCCAAGCAAACAAGGTTGAAAGTTGAGTTTGAAAATTGTAAGAACCGTACTTCCACAGGTTGTGGCAAACTGATCTTGCAGTGAACTCCTTGGTTGCCAAAGATGTTAATAGCTCCATCAATTGTTCCTAGATAGAGGTCAAAGTTCTATCCATGCCAATGAAATTTAAGTATACGTGCCGACAGCAAGGAGACCTGCTATAGGATCCACGGCCAGGGTTGTAACATTTAATGGGAAGTCGAGTGTTCTTAATGGACCGAGCCGCCAATCTTGCTCGTCGCGCAAATCGGTAGAGAAATCTGATAGAGTGAGTTCATTGTGTCTGGAGAACATGGTGGGGTGAACTGAAGAAAGCTATGCTGATCATGATATTCAAGTAGGTATTGAAGACTCTTCAATCGGCTGACGTCAGTTGATTGAATAACAACTGTACATTGCTGTAACGTTTCAATCCTGCCGCCAATGCTGGGTTGCCATTATCAATGCTCAGAATCATATATGGACAGGAATTAAGGGGTCTAGTCATAATGGTATAATTTAACTAGAAATACATAGGTACAATGCAAAATGCGCGAAAAATGCTACATAGTGAAGTGTCATAAATGCAGGAGTGGAAGAGGCATGAATAATTATCAGAGCGAAGTCATACAGTTGCACAATCTTGTCATGAAGATTCTCCTTTGTCAAACAGAGATCTTACGGCTGATTTGTCTATAGCCTGGTAAGATGAACCCCTGATTTTCCCCAACCAACTTCGTTTGCTAGATGGTTTGGCGGAAGAATTGGGCACAGTGGATGGAATACTTTGATAGGGACTGTTGGTCAAGTCTGAAATAAAATTCGGGGGTGACCGTGAAGCAACAGTATTCCGTCTCGGAGAGGGAATTGGTGCTGTCGGCCGGCTTGTTTGGTGACGAACTGGTGTAAAACCTGATTGCAGGCTGTTCAATACCCTTCGGACTCTTGGTGTTTTATTTTCCACGTCCTCGCCGTCAGCATTGAAAGCTTGGACAGGCATGTTCTCGCAAGCCTCAAAATCATCGGGTGCTGCCCGTTTCTTCCCAATGATAACAGAAGACCTTAGAGGGTCCATTTCTGTTGTAAGGTGTCTTTCTGGTGTACGAGATCTGAAGACTGGCGCGATGGTTCGGTTTCTTTCTGGTGTTTTTGGTCTTGGTAAGGAAGATGGACCCGAAACGACTCGACTTGATGGCTTCTGTGAGGCCTCACGGGGAGCTTCTGCAGAGGGTGTTATTGTTGCACCTACTACGGTGGTAGAACGTGGTCGGGCGAAGGTTGCACTGGTACTCTGGGGAGTCTGGACGATCTGTGGTGTCTGTGCAACGAAGGGCACAGACGCTGGCAATGTCACTGGTGGAAAACCATTTTGAGTTTCTAGGTGCGACAAGCCACCACTCGAAGCTTTGGCTGCAGCAAGTTTTGCTTGCAGATTCTGGACTTTTCTGTTTAGAGACTCCACCTTTGCATTCAATTTCTTCTTTTCTTTCAACATCCTTCGAGTTTCAAGTCAGAAACGAACGAATATGACAGAGCTAAAATACCTACTCAAGAACGCGGTCGTCATTCTCTTCAATTTCCGCACATTTGGTGCGTAATAGTTCTTCCATCTCATTGTTGCGCTCTTCCAATTCTGCAAGCGCATGGTCGAGATTTGGCCGTGATCGGTACGCTGTCAATTCACGCTGGAATTCAGAAGTCTCGCGTTTATGCTGTGCACTTTGCAAGCTCAGGTTCACTTCTGCTGCCTTCCAAGCCTTCTCCGAGTGAGCGAGGTCTGACTTGAGATGGTCAATGTCTTCTCTCAAAGTTGCGATAAGATGTCCGCTTCGAGAGCGATGAGCGAAAGGCCGATTTAGGTGATGCATAACCTGCTTACCTGTCTTTGACTTGAGATTCAAGATAACGGCTCAGAGATTTCGATTTCTGAACGTCGGCTTCGAGTGTTGTAATCTCCTGCTGTAACCTGTTTTTCTCCTCTTCAGAACCGGAAAGATGCCTTTGAGTTTCTTCAAGAGCTTTTTGCCGTTCGATCAAATCATTTTGCAGCTTGGAAATGGCTTGTTGTGCATGTTCATAGCGATCTTCTGCAGATGATAACGCCACTTTGTGCGCTTTATGGTCGTGAGCACGGCCTTCGACCTCTTCTTGTAAGCGAAGGGAAAGACGGGCGGCCTCTTCCTTTGAAATTTCCGAAAGACGTGTCTCTTCCTCGAATCTTCCCTGCAACAGTTGGACTTTTCGTTCAAGCTCCTGTTGAATGACATGCTGATCGCCCTGGGAGCGCACAAGGATCTCCTGTGACTGCTGAAGGCGCTCGAGGTCGGCTATCAATTTATGGTTCTCGACACGAAGGGTTTCACCAGCATCTTGTGCTTCTCGGTGACTTTCATTGGCTTCGGCCAACTGGCCACGGAGTTCAGATAGCATCTTGACGTAGTCCTTCTCCAGAGTGGTGAAATGATCTCGAATCTCTTCGAGCTCAGAAAGAGCCTCTAGCGTACCATCCAGTTGTTGGCGAAGTTCATCCATCGATTTTTTCGTCTCTTCCTGGGTACGCTGGTGGTTGTCGCCGACAGATGTATACCTAGTCTGAAGTTCTTCCAATGCACTTTCCGTCTCGACCAAACGTCCTTGCAAGGCGCCAAGAGCCTCAGCATGTTGCAATTTGAGACGGACAAGATCTTGTTCGGAATCTTCATTGGTGGGCTGAGTCAGGTGTATTTGCTGCAAACAACTTTCGAGTTCATGATTCCTGGACTGGAGATTGGAGATGGTAGATGCGTGGTCTGCTTCGCGGAGAGCAACAAGTTCAGACAGGAGCGTAGCCTTCTCGTCCTGCAGATTCTGTGCAAGGAGAGATGACTCCTGGGCTTCTGTTTGGCGCTGGATGAGGTCGAGTTTCACTTTATCGAGTTCTTCACGTTGTTCCGAAAGGTTCGCGATCTTCTGGTCTAGGGACTGCTGAACGGAAGATAAATGGCTTTGTGCCTCACCCGCTTGATCTCTTGCATGCCGAACGGACTCGCGAGCCCTGGTGACAGTGTCTGCGACGACAGCAATAAGGCCCATGATAACAACCTGGTCATCATTGTGACGACCTTCCAAGTTCTCAAATTCTTCTTCCAACACTTCTATACGGCTTAGCGCCTCGTCTCTGGCTTCGCGAGCATCCGCGCAATCTTCAACCATCGCATCCTTTTGAGCGGCCATCATTTCCAACTCGTTTGTCATCTCAACCAAGCGCTCTTCTTGCAGCCTGAGGTTGGTGTCAAGTCGTCGAACATCATGTTGGAGTATGCCAACAAGCTCGTTTCTTCTCATAACCCGACTCTCAAGCTCCTCGATGTGTTCACGTAATGTCCTTGTTGCTTCATTTGAAGTCATATTCGATAGTTGGTGGAATTGGAGGTTCGTATAGCGGCTTTCGGCATTTGTGAGTTCGTCCTGCGCGATTTGGAGGTCGGTTGTTAAGTTTGTGACCTGAAGAGCGAGGGCGTCGCGTTCGGATTCAACGTCCTCCAGCTGATTGTTAAGTTCGGCAATTTCATGCATAGCTTCTTCAAGATGATGGCGAGCATCTTCTTCAGCCAACCTTACGGTTTCCATATGGTTTTCCCAATCTAAGTCTTTGTTTTGCAATTGAATGACAAGTTCGTCGCGTTCGTTTGTAGTTGCTTCCAAGGAAGAAACTGCGACGTGGTATCGCGCCTCCAACTCCTTGACATCAAGTAAGAACTTGTGAGATGATTCAGACGACTCCGCATGATTGTTGGTATATTCCAGTGCAATGGCTAGACCTTGCACCTGTGTGCTGAGTGCCTTGATCTTGAGGTCCTTCGCGTGGAGAGAAGCAGTGTTCCTTTCATTTACGGTGATAAATTGAGCATTCAATTGATCCATTTCCGCCCTAAGCTGGTCGATAGTAGACAAGGTGTTGGTGCTGCTCGTTGTCGACAAGGAGGCCGATAACTTTGCTTCCAGAGCCTCAATGGCAAATCTGGATTCAGACTCCAAGAATTGGACATCGCGTTTTAGGCCGTCCCGTTCCCCGCGAAGTCGGTCTATGGCGAGTAAAAGTCGCTCAATTTGTGCAATTGCGTCGTCGTTAATATACATGTTCATTACAGGACCTTGAGGTAGCACTGGATGGTGTTCTGAATAGGGCTCAAGGGTGTCCATATCAATTAAGCAGGAATCGTCGTTCATAAGGGGATCGTCGCATGTTTCTAAAGATTTAGTAGCTCTGGTTGCCTTTCAGAAACGTAACAAATAAGGTGGCGACAAACGTACTTTTCCTTAAGAGCTTTATCTCGATCATCCCTGTCTTGCACTTCCTGGGCAAGCCGTTCAGACTCTCGATAAGCGTCTTCTAATTCTTTGCGGGCCTCCTCCTTCTCTCTAACCAATTCAACTCTGCGTTGCTCAGCCTCTGCCAGGCGCCCCTGTTCTTCTTTCAGCTGAGCTTCGATTTTTCGAAGTCTCTCCTTCAACTCCTTAGAATTCGGCTCTCCTCCCATCATCAACTCAAGTGCAGCAATCTTGGCATCATCCTCCTCAATCCGCCTCAAAAGCTCGTCCTCTCGGCTCCCATCCGCTTGCTGTCCTCTTAGATAGGCCAGCTCTTCTTCTTTGTCTGCCAATGACGCCTTAAACATATCAACTTCCGCTGTCAGCTTCTTCTCCGTAGCCGACTTCTCGTTGTGTGCCTTGATTAGATCCTTCTGGACCTGCGCTAACTTTTGGCTTGCGACCTGTAGCTCTGTCTCCTTTTTGGCCAGAGAGCCTCGGACGTCAAGAAGATCTTGTTCTAATGTTGTAATCCTGAAGTTGGAAAGCGATGAGGACCGTGGCCTCGCAATGGCTCGTCGTCCAGGGGTCGTAGTTGGAGTTGGTTCCGTGACTTCACGTAGGTTCGATTCCAATTCTCGGACACGAGCTTCAAGAATGGCTTTCTCCCGTTCCAGTTTGGCACTGCGAGAATTGTGCTCGTCGGAGGTGAATGATATTCTTTCCAGAGTAGTTTCTAGCTGACGCATCTCCAAAGCTATCGACTTGTTCTTTTCCTGCGCACAGACAAGAGCCGCTTTCACATTTTCTGAGGCAATCTTTTCGTTTCGGAGGTCTTCAGATCGTTGTTGCAGATCAGCATCAAGCCGTAGAGCCCTCTGCGTTTCGGTAGTAAACTAGAAACGTTATGTTATTATCGAAACTTGTATCCATTTCGAGAACAGGCTAACTTTGTGCAAAGCGTCATTAAGTCTTTCCTTGAGGTCTTCGAGGTCGGCTGCTTGCTTCGCTAATCGGTCTTGCTGGGCGGCAATGTGGCCATCTGAAAATCCTTAAGGCCACAGATTGTAGAATTCATGGTGTACTTACCTTTACTCGCCAATTTATCCTTAAAAGCACGAGTTTCCTCAGAAACATCGTCTATTCCGAGGTTCCAGGTAGACATAGCTACCACAGTGGAGCGTAAGTCGTCTAAGCCGATATTGATGCTGAATTCAAGTCCCACTTCAACTTTTGTTGACTGTTTAGTCCCTGAACCTCACGTGATTGAAACATATCGACGCGTTGCCAGACCATGTGACCGTGTTTAATCTCCTAATTAGTAAAAAATTGTTCACCGCGTCCTTGTATATTACTTCAATGACCTTATCGTGACTCAACAGGCCAAATCAACAATGAAAATTTACGACGAGTAATCCATAACAGATTTAAAGCAGTCAATCTTCGCTCTTCTACTTTTCAGACTCACCTACTTTCCAGACGGGTCAAACAGACCTAAAGTGAAGGGGCTAAAGAGTGCTGCTCACGGAGTTCGAACGTTGCAGGTATGGGTACCTGTACACCTTGAAATAATGACGACTCTCACACTAATGTCAGAGCCTGGAAGCTGGAAGTCTAATAGACAAGGAGAAAATTACTCAGACCATGATAGAGGAATTTTTTTTTGTATTGACGTCATCAGTAAGTTTTGTATACGGATTCCCTTCACTAGTCGAGTGCGAATTCTTGAGGATACATAGACGTTGTGCGGCATCTTCAATTTTAGAAACGCGTCAAATACTTTGAGGTCGCAATCACTAATTGCAAATAGCAATCGGTTGTTTGCGTCATCCAGTAATTGCAACTCTGAGACAACCGCGTCAACAGTTTACCGATTTATGGTCACAACATTGCCTTTCTCTTCTTACTTCTTAACCACCACTAGCCACATTTCATCCCCCCAACTTTTTTGGTGGGCGATATTATTAGTATCTCCATCGCTCACTGGCCTTTCCCCCAAGCAGCCCTACGATGTCTCCTGGAGCTACCAGCTTTACTGAGCGTGAGCAAGTCGCCGTCCCATCTTCAAATGCTCCATCGAGGGTTACTCTACATCTCGGTCATCTCCCCAGCAAAAAAAATATAAAGGCGCCATGGCCAAGAACGCCTACCAGGGTAAATATATGCGCGTTTTCTGTGCTGGACCGTGATACCAACAGCTTTCTTGCCACAGGTTGATCCAAATAACCCGCCTTGGCCTGCTTATCGTGGCTATCACGAATACTCATTCGCCCATGCGACAATGCATTCTCGCCTACCCACCATTCTGGGTAAAGCAATCGAAGACGCGACTCGCACATTAAACACTGAATCTTCCGAAGAACGAGTCGTTGACCTCGCGCAATGTATCGACCGCATGGGCGAGCTTATGGAAGACCTTAGTGGTAATGCTAAGCTACGACCTATCGTCGACGACGACGAGGCAGATGTCGCGCTCTGGAACAAGGAAATTGCGAAATACTTTCAAGGTTAGCGCTGATCGATTGTTTCCAAAATAGATCGATGACGTCATAGGCTTCCTTAATCAGGCAAGGATTTCATGAATGCCCCATGGTTGTTTGCGGAAGCCTACAAGTATCGCCGACTCCATGAATGTTTCAGCGTCAGCAAATTCTGGCGGGATTGCGATGTATTTTATAGACAAAAGGTTAATTTTCTCCCGTGTTTTATTGCTTATCTTAACCCATTTCCAGTGCGATACCTTCTCTCGCTCCACCGATGCGGTTTTCGAATTGTCGCTGCGTTTTGCGGACCCGTTCAAGATATCCGAGACGCTCTCGCCGGAAGAGAAACTCGAGGCGGAACGCCTCATGTTCCTGGAATTGACTCAAGGTTAATTGAACAGCCGTTATCTTGGCTCGCATCAGGCTCACCCTTATCGTCATAGTCTGCCTCTGGGGAAACGCGACGGATTTGTCCCTTTTGATCAATATGTCAGAAGATCAAATTAAAGCTCTTCAATCCACGGGTGGAGATTCCTTGGCAGCCACAGAGAAAAACATTCTTGGCAATGACATAGGTCGCCTCTGGGAACATGTCAAAATGCTTCGAGAGAAGACCGGCGGCAGGATTGACTTCGTTCTCGATAACGCTGGCTTCGAACTTTATTGTGATTGTGTTTACGGTAAACTTTTATTTCTCGTTTTATTTGGCGCTCTCTTACAGATCTGCCCTCTAGCCGATTTTCTTTTGCAAAGTGGACTAGCAAATCAAATCCGATTCCATGGAAAACGATACCCGTGGTTTGTCTCCGATGTCACCAAGAAGGACTGGGAGTGGCTCTTGAATATAATGGTGTACGGTCAACTCTTTCCAAGTGCGAGCGATGCAGAAATGGAATCTCTTCGAAGACTGGGTGCTCGCTGGAAGGTATCTGACATATATTCTCGAGGCTGAGAAGTCATCTAATATTATCTTATCAGCAATATGAAAAAGAAGGCAAATGGGTGTACGAACAGCACCCTTTCTGGTGCACAGGATATACTTATTGGGATTTGCATTCGGAAGCTCCCGATTTATTCCTTCATCTCTCTCGTTCGGATCTGGTTATCTTCAAAGGCGATCTGAACCACCGCAAGCTGACATACGACTGCGCTGCCCCAGCAAGTACGCCGTTTGATGTAGCAATAGGACCTATGGCGAGCTCTGCAGGTGCCCCTGTAATAGCCAGCTTGAGGACGATTAAGAGCGACGTCGTCGTCGGTCTTGGATCTGAAGGTGATGACATCGCCGAGAAACTCGATAAGGATGAACCTGGATGGAAAATAAGTGGCAAATATGTAAGTTATTACAGCTCATAACCCAACCGCCTTTGTTGAATACATATGATCTATTAGGCTGTTGTCCTTCTTTCGGACGGTCGTCCAGGAGAGAAAGTACGTTTCGCATAGAATTTAATGCATAGAAAGATGGGAGCAAACTCTAGATGCCCTTTTTCATGGTTCAATTCCAGCAGTGGAAGATACACTTTTTATTTATGACTATGGCTTGTTTTTCCGTAGCACCTAAACCATCCTCGTAGAGTTACCCAGCCCCGACAATGATTTCACACGCAGTTTGAACTTTGGTGCCGTTCAGAGTCACAGTCAACACAACTCGTTGAAGGACGCTCTTAATAATACATCCCATAAATGTTCCTTCCCTCTCGACACATCTTTTCTTCTAAGTTTGGTTTTGTATTGCCATAACTAATGCGGATGGCAGAATAATACGCCATAACCCGAATTTTAGCTGAGAGTCGAAGCACAGTCAAGCACAAGCAACGCAAGACGAATATCGACGACAAGTGTATGTCTGATCACGCAACCCAAACGACCTCATGGACAACGATGCGTAAAATGACATTGCCATAAACAATATGACGGAAAGGAAGGAAAGACTGAGCTATAACCGATGGTGTATGGGAATGGATGGTATAAATGTATCGCAGACGCGCGTCCAACTTGGGCGGTTCACAACTTGAAACGGTAAAAGAGGATCGAGCACATGAAATTCTGACCAAGACTAGTATGCCACGACTGTATGGGGCCAAGCTGGTATAGATAACCAAAACTCCCAGAGCGACGGAGTGGTTTTAGCGAAAACTTTCCGTTGGTTAGTAAGTAAAATTTCAATGTAAAGCTAGAGACTAGAGTCGGCCTTTGAGGAGTCGGGTCGGGCATCGCTGGACTTCGTGGAATTTCGATCTCATGTCCCATGCATGAATAAGAAACGTAGCTGCCAAAGAAGATAAAAACGGTCACAGATCATCGATCACCAGAGCTCCCAAAGCAATTAGCGACGCCCGATGCCATTTTCATGTTTGAAACCATCACATCACCTGCTAGAAGCAATTAGAAGCAATGATTATAATACCCCTGCCTTGTTGTTTATAGAGTTGATTGGCCTTCCCATGGGCAGATGGAGTGCACAGCAGACGCGCATGATAATATCGAGGAGAAGAACTGGTCTGAGAACGCAGTGCTCGCAGAAGAAAGTAGCCTATTTTTAGTGGACGAGTGTGGCAAATATCTCGGTAGGGATCTGCAACGACGCGTGCTCACCCGGATAGACAGCACAGTTCAGTAGAAAGATAGGTCAGCAAACTTCGAATTTCAAGGCCTTTTCGGATCCGGTTGGCTGTGCTTGGACGATGGCACCCATGTATTGTAGTCGGACTATGACATTTGTTGATTGTAGGAAAGAGAAATTGCGCGTTGTTACACCAGTTCTCTTCCAAATTACGTTCGTTGGAGAAAATAGTCTGTGTGTTCAGAAATGGTGTCAGATCAGAGCTATCAGAACCAACTCTGGTGCGGGTTGACCTTCTGGCGCAACCAAGATGTAATGGTAGGATGAAATGAATAACTGAGAGGATTCCGGTTCCGGGTCTCGGCTCAGTAGTCAGCCGGCCCTAACCGTTACGGACAACCCTCGCCTTCCAATCATCGTTCTTTCCACAACACAACATTTGAACCCTTGCAGACCCTTGTGTTCTCTCTCTTTCCGTTCTATTAATCTCAGCGGAGAAATGTGCACCATGCTGTCTATACTTTTTAAATGGCCGAGAATAGACTTGACGTTGTCTTCCAGGTTTTCGAGATCAAGTTGCCTAGCATCCTAGATTGATATGGACCTGACAAAACTGTTTCTGAACACCGCTCCAGTCGACGCGAAAGCTCGCATGAAGCTATGCATCGACTGTTGGTGATATGATCATGCTACAATTGTGAAGTTGCGAGGTATGGGGCCTTTCGAACCTCCAAGTTCTTTCAAGTGAGTCTCATTCACGTATGGCTGTCGGCGGTGACTGACTCCATAAGACTAGTGGCTACGCTGCTGCATATGTTCCTTAGATAATTTCGCAGGCTAGCTTCTCTTGGCTTCTAAAAGCTAACGATACCACAACACAACCCGAGGGCTGCGAACAAACACAATTCGAATGGATCTAAGATCTATTTTTGTTATCACTCTTTCGTGAGAGGATTGACCGCCAGGATCAGGACATCGATTGTAACTTTAGCTGTCAAATTCAAGGTGAGTACCATTTCCATTTGTTTGGTCGCCCCAATGGACCTTGTGGATGGAAGGAAAAATAGTGCTGAGAAAATGCAAGAATAACGTCGATAACTCAGGTCGAATCTCATCATGCAAAACTGATCTTGTGTCGGAATGAGATCATCATCACTATTGCTATTCGTGGAATGCTACTCAGTCGCGCCGCGCTCACAATTGGGGAACTTCTGCGGGACCATTCCATATGGCCTATTTCCAGGCAGTGGGCATATAAAAGAGGTGCAGCTATTCTCCTGGACTGCATCGAATATTTGCATTCTCGAGCAACATTCGCTAGGCAGTCATGTTCCCCACAACCTTGTTGACCACTCTCCTTCTCGCTCTCTCAGTCGCTGCCAACCCAGTGCTAGTGGAGAGATCACCTGTGTCACTGTCCCTCTCCCGACGCCTCAACCTCACCAGTGTTCACAACCTCGTGCGACACGATCAGACTCGTGCAAAAGCACTCAAGGCTAGAGGCGCTGCGAAGGCTGCTGGTCTTCCCATCCAGAATGCCGCCGTCATCAACGAAGCTGTTGACAACCAGGCCGTGACTTACATTGCTAGCGTCGCTGTTGGTAGCCCGGCCACCACTTGTAAGTCGTGATCACTTATATTGTCAGCTCTATATTAATTGTCAATTTATTGTAGTTGAACTCCTCATTGATACCGGAAGTTCGAACACTTGGGTTGGAGCGACTACAGCTTACAAGAAGACCAGCACGAGCACTCAGACCAACAACAAAGTGGTGGGTCCTTATTTCAGCTCTTGATTGGGAATTGTTACAATCCTCTTATTTCAGTCTGTGACATACGGATCAGGCTCCTTCTCAGGTAAGCTCGTAGCTCGTTTTGTGCTGTGGGTCCGATCAAAGTATTAATGTCGATTCTAGGAACCGAATTCACTGACCAGGTTTCGTTGGGCTCTGGCCTTACCATTGCCAAACAATCCATCGGTGTTGCATCAACGGTCAGTCATTGCTAATTTTTCTTTCTTACAAAGGTGCTGACTGGGATTTTTCCAGTCGCAAGGTTTCCAGGGCGTTGATGGTATCCTTGGGTAGGCACAAATAAATGCCCTCCTCTTTCTGTACTGAGACTGATTACCATCAGTATTGGCCCAGTCGACCTTACGCTCGGTAATTATTTGTTTAATACTTAAGTGAGTTTGCGTTGACTGAATATTCCAGGCACTTTGTCTCCCGGAACCAACACCCTCATTCCTACCGTCACCGATAACTTATTCTCCAGCGGTGCCATCAGTGCCCACTCCCTCGGTATCTCTTTCGAACCTAGTATCACTGGCGACGACTTGAACGGAGAGCTCACTTGGGGTATGTACGCAGATTTTCGATGAATCGGATTGATTTGCTCATTGGCGTGCTCTAGGTGGAACTGACAGCTCCAAGTTCACGGGATCAGTCGCATTCACGTATGAGAGCCTGTCTTTTTGTCAATCGATTTGAAATGCTCATAAATATCCTTATCTAGTGCTGTTACCAAGACCTCTCCTGCCAGCGAATTCTGGGGAATTAACCAGTCCTTCCGCTACGGCGCCTCCAACACCATCCTGGCCACCACCGCCGGTATTGTCGATACCGGTACGTGAACAGCCTTTTATTTCGATGGGATTCTGACTTACTGACTGTTCAACACAGGAACTACCCTCGTTCTCATTGCCACCAACGGATTCAACAAGTACAAGACTGCTACTGGCGGTGTTATCGACAATAACACTGGATTGCTCCGCATCACCTCCGCTCAATTCAACAACCTGCAGAGTTTGTTCTTCATTAACTCAGCAGTGAGTCTCTTTTGCCGTGACTCGAAACTTGAAGCATCTTCTCATCGATATACTTTAAAACCTTTTACTTACACTTGTAGGGCACCTTCGAATTGACTGCCAATGCTCAACTCTGGCCCCGTAGTCTCAATGCTGATATCGGTGGCGCTGCTAGCAGCATCTTCCTTATCGTCGCCGATCTCGGTACCCCCAGTGGTGAAGGTCTCGACTTCATCAACGGTTTCGCCTTCCTCGAGCGATTCTACTCCGTCTTCGACACTACCAACAACCGTGTCGGTTTCGCCACCACTCCCTTCACAAAGGCCACCACTAACTAAATGGTGTGAGAAGAGACCCTGGGGTATATATACCTTGAATGCTATATCAAAGGCTATGAATTTTACGCGATCCACATGTAGTGCACAAGTGTCGTATTTGCATGATCCAATACAGCTTTCCTTCAATCTCATTTCGTTTTTTGAGCCTGAGAATCGGAACACGAATGACCGCTGAACTTACCAATCTTTTCAATCTTCTTGGTGAAAGGTTGATTGCTGAGAAGAAGTTTATTCTGTCAAGGGGTTTCCACGACTTAGGCAGTTTACAACCGCGCATCCTTGGCACCAATGGCACGGATTATCCATTAGAAAAGCCCCATTTATAGAGGCTGTATGTCTACCGTTTACCTGCTTAGGAATTGGGCAGCGGGACGCTATCATGTCGCGCCACTTGGTGGTTAATTTCAGTTGTATCCTATGGCATTTGCGCAGCAAAAGAAGTGAACTGATTATTCTGATATACAAATTACCCGTATCTACGTTATAAATATTACGAGATGGACAGGTTGATGGATGCTGACGCACTACAGCTGTGGATACGCGAATTCGAAGAAGTGTTATAATTAAAGATGAAATGGTCTATGGGTCTTCAGTCAGAGCTCAATAACTCGCGAAACCACCCACTCCAACGTGCTTTCAATTACATTCTTGTACATGCTTGATTATGAATCGTTCTTTTCTTAGTCCAAGTCCTCTGACCAGCTCCCGGGAAGGTTGCTATTTCCGCCGCTGTGACCTTGCCTCCCATTTGACGGCGGCGACGAACTTGGACGACCAGACGCCGGGTCAGAGTTAGACCTACGATGTGGCAATTGCGGTGACTGTGGCCTAGCATGAGAATTCGAACCAGTGGGCGATCGCGCTCCGCTTCTGTTCCCACTTGAGGACTCGCGCGTGTGTTGAGTGTGATGCCCAAGGTGCCCAGTCAAATTGCCAAAGATACTTTGGAAAAGGCCGCCGGGCTCAGGACCACGATTTCCGCCAGACCCTGGTAGGTTGGACGGTCCGGAGCCTAAATTGGGAGACCTTTGTCGGCCGCCACCACCGGAATCCGTCTCTGCGCCTCGAGTAGGAGGCGGATGATGGTCGGGTTGTGGCACTAGGGCATGTCTGAGAAAGGGAGAATTAATATTCAGCATGAATGGTTTAACTCAAAGAAGGAACCTCACCTGCAAACGGGGCAGGTGCCGCTGGATTTCAGCCATGGAGTGATACACGGTTCGTGGAATGGATGTTTACAGGGCAATGTTACCACGATCTGCTCATCTGGATCTTCTGTCTCGAGTTTGAATTGATCTTTACATACAGCACAATCCTGTTCTAATGTTGCGGCTTTAAGGGTGCATCAGTATAAGGAATTACAGTCGCTTTACGGTACTTACACCCAACCATCAACACTTCCCGTGGCAAATTTTTAATAATCTCCTCAGTTGCAGGGACCGGTCGGTGAGCATTAGAGTTCTCCATTATTTGTGTTATGATTTGATCGAGTGCTACAAAGCGTGTTGGAGACCAAACATAGAAAGATTGTTCTGATGTAGGCACCTTCTTGGTTAAAGACATAATCGCCCATCCTCCCGTTTTCTGGACCGCCAAAAAATGCTAGATCATGTTGACCACCGAGAAGGGACATTAGGTATTGCGCCATTAGCGGACCGCTAATATCGGGACGATCTCGACCACCAGGTTGGCCACCAAAGCCTTGAGGCTGTGACCCCAAAAATCTAATACAGAGTTCAGGCTTGATCAGATGAAAAGCCAGCGTCGCATTTACGTGGACATGTTAGGCACAGGGCCCGGAGACTCTGAACGGGTTCCGTTACCCCCACTCATGTTTCCGCCGCCGAGTCGTACCGTCCGCGTACCGGAAGGACCCCTGACTTCAAAGGTTACCTGCAGTGGGTAAGGATAAAAGGATGGCAGAATAAAGGATTGTCTACATACAGCTGCTGGTCCACCGTTTGTCCTTTGAGCGTTCCGGGCAATTCCTCTATCCATAATAGATTGCAGTGTAACTGTGGAGTTGGAGTCAACTCATCAAAGGACTTGCGTTACCACCAATGGGACGCACAGAGAAGAGCATCCACCCCTTGAGGCATGTCAGCTTCAGGTCCACTCAAATCACCGAGGTCGTGAGCGAACTCGCGAGGATCATCTGAAGGGTTTTCCATCTAGTCGCTTTGTTAATTACACCAGCCCCAATTTACGGGACAAGTCTGAACCTCACTTTCTCTACAAAGCTACCATGACATGAGGCACACACAGGATCTGGGACCTAATCCGACCATCAATTGGGCTCGTTAAGTTGCCTGACTATGGTATTCACCATGAGTGGTCTCATCTCTGAATGGCACTAGAAGAATTAGTAAGTAGATGGCCAAGGGAGTGTGTCAAGATCGGACAAGGACTAACTTCGTGACAAAACCAAAGAGGTTCTCTAGCCGACATTGAATAGGGTTGAGTCGATGATGCAAGTGGATGTAAGAGAAGATATTGGCGTCAGGAGCTTTGTGAGCGTCCTTTCCCTTTCTGGCAGCACTCACTCAAGTCGCGTGACGTCACAAAGGCTGTTACTCATTCCACCAGGTTCCATTCCAATCCTTTCGTCCACGAGTCATGGTGAGCATTTCTGTCCTTGTATCGTCCAAGACGATGACCAACTGGTTCCCTATTAAACGATCGCATGCTCAGGTATGCTCTGAGATCATATACCGGGTTTTCCTGATACAATTCATATTCATCTACCCCGCAATTTGGATTTTGGGCTAATGAATTGCCTTGGCTAGGTCCAATGAATTATTGACACCTTCGTGTCCATGTACGGTTCGTTGTCGAGGCATTACCGGAGTATCACGGCGTTTTCAGCAACGATAGGCTCACACCTATGCAGCCCAAGACCTGTCGTTGATTCTTGGTTTGTGTGAGGCTTGGTTTTTCTGCATGCCAGTCATCCTCGGCTCCACGTCCATCTCCGCCGAATTTCTTCCCCAGCGTAGTCTTACCGTCGGTGGTATTTTTTGGGTGGTCAAAGTCAGAGTCTGCAACATTAGGCTATACCCTCGCCCCTCTCTGTACTTCTTGGCGTATTAGAATTATAATTTCAACTCAATTTGCAATGCTCACACCACGAGTTGTGCGATTGGGGCCCGATTCTAAATGCAGCACCCGTCGCGCATGTTCCGCATGTGTGTATGACTGTCCGAGATATGCCATCAAGATATACCTGAGAAAGAAAATGAAAAATTCAAAGCCTGGAGAAGCACCGTCCGCGGAGCTAGTAGTTCACGAACGTCGACGACACTCTCATAGCGACTTCGTCAATCCGAGTCTTGTATGGGCATCTTGGTATGTTGTAGACAAATTTTCAGAAATATTTTCAACGTCACTGACTTCCTGGACTTGAAGTTTGCTTCTGATTCTAATGACGATCCGTTCTCACCACCAAAATGGCTAGATAGTGTATTGCCTGCATCAATTCTCCTGGTCGCACTTTTACTCGACCTCGCTCGTTCAATTTACTACCCTGGGCCTCTTCAATCCATATGGCGCTGGTTCTCCTCCCCATTCAGAAACTTTTTGACCTCAACGACCTTCTGGAACCCGTTGACAGGACGCCAATAGATTCTAAGACCAAAAGTCGATACCTAGTAGGACTAGCCGGTGCCGCCTTCGTTGGATGGGTGGGCTGTTTAACGTTCGGCATCTTGGGCACAACAGGAATATGCCATAAAGTCATTGGTTTACTCAATTTCTTGGGTAAGTTCAGTCAGACTGTATTTTTTCGTTCTCTAAATCTTATTTTTTTTGGTCAGGGTTATATTGCCTTGAGGGTCCTCATGAAACCTCCTTCGACGCCTCCCTACCTCTTGATATCGTTTGCCGTGACCGCAGTCCTCCTTTCTCTCATAGCTTTTGGCAACGATATTTCATTGCGGACGATCTCAAGGTTCCGATTCTCGACGTTATTGCGATGATCGTGCCTGCTACATTTGCCTGGATCGCAGGGACATTACCCCTGAAGACCTACAGACCGTCGCTCAACGTCGCTGAACCAACGGACGTGAGTTCATAGCACCCACTCTTGCAAGAATAGCCTTTGCTGATGCTTAGATGCATAGATACCTTCTGTCTCATTGTCGTGCCCGGAGGATAACGTTAACCTTTGGACATGGAGTGGATTTACCTTTGTCCAGCCAATCCTCGATCTCGCGACGAAGAGAACATTGAATGACACTGATGTGTGGAGTTTGTCGCCTTTTTTTCGCCACAAGAACCTTTTCCACAAGAATCTGGAATATCGCACCAAGTACGCAATTCTTGAACTTGATTCCAGGCCCTTTTCTTAACGAATGATTTCAAAAATCAGTCACCCTTCCCACTCGCTTCTCAGGTTCCTTCTAAGCTCAAATTCTCTGGACCTCATTTTGGATGTGATGTTAGAAATGTGGAGCGCTGTCATCGGTGAGTTTTTTTATATACAGACTTTGAACCAACTGTCCAACAAAACCTGTCTATAACCAGGATTTGTACCGCCATACGCGTTGCAAGAGATTCTAGCTGCTCTTGCTTCCGATTCCCCTCAAGCTAAATATCGAGCATACTTCTGGACTCTCGTCACGTTCATCGCCCACTTATCCTTCGCCCAGGTCGACTTATTTCAGAGCTGGCACACCAGAAGATGCTATGAACGGACTCGTGGTCAATTATTCTGTACCCTGCATTATAAATCCTTGAAAAGACAAGAAGTTAGTGGAAGGGTCCAGCGGGAAGGTGAAACCACCAATGCCGATCTGGGGAAAATTATAAATTTGATGCAGTGGGTTTTTTTCCCTAACCGCCCGGCAGTATTAATTGTTGACATATTGCGGTCAGAGGTGACAGTTATGCGGTGGCACAGCGTTTCTGGGAGTTCTCCGGAATATGCACTTCGCCAGTGCGGATTGCAATTGCCCTCACTTTCCTATACCAGTAAGCAATGCAACTATTGAAAAGACAATGTCTAACAGGAAAACACAGGATCCTTGGATGGAGCGCACTGTCTGGTGTGGTGGTGGTCCTCGTCGCATTTATTCTCAACTATCCGCTTGCTCGATATGACATTTCTGTAAGCAACGCAACTGGTCATTAATCCACCTTTAATGTTGTCAGTAGATTACCCGTTCTGCTTGGAAGGCAAAAGACGAGAGAATGAATACCGTCAACGAGTTGCTACAGAATATCAGATTCTTGAAGTTCTATGGCTGGGGTCAGTCCATCGACTTTCCCATCTGTGTCTACTAGAACTCACCCTGTCATGTAGAATATCAGTGGTCCAGGAGGGCACAAAGCATGCGAGAGGCTGAATTAAAGTGGCGTGTAAAGAGAAACATTGTAGACACCGCCATTAACTTTATCTGGTTTGTTGATCTTATACTTAACTTTGGTGAAACCTGATTCTATTGCGACAATAGGGTGTGGATGCCCTCGGCAACAGCACTGATCTCGTTTTTGTGTTACACTTTGATTGCAGGAGAGCGCCTGACAGTCTCCAAGGCTTTCACTTCAATTGCGCTGTTCTCACAACTCCAAACCCCTATGGTCGCTCTTCCCGGTCAAGTTTTTGCTATGCTACACGGTCCGTGTCCTACACGTTATCTGAGTCCTCCAAGACTAATCGTCGAAATGAATTAATAGCTTACGTTTCTATGCAACGTATTGAGGCCTTCCTCAAGGAGGACGAGGTACCAGACTGGGCATCTACCCTTTCGAACCAGGCGGTCGAGAGAAACAAGCACAACTGCGAAGCTGGGGTCGGTTTTGCAGAAGCAACCTTTGAGTGGAAGGAAGCTTTAAGCACAGATGTCGTTCCCGCTCGCTTCCAGCTTGGTCCTTTGGACGTCGTTTTCCCGCCTGGCAAGTTGACCATCATCAGTGGAGCTACCGGATCAGGGAAGAGTGCCCTTTTGACAGCTCTTCTGGGAGGTGTGTTGCCTCGTCTCAGAATTCCCCTTGATCGTTTGCTAATTCGCTAATTTCATACAGAAATGTATTGCACATCTGGTCGGGTGTTAATTGACAAAACCAATCATCAAGTCGCATACTGCGCACAGAATCCTTGTGAGTTGCAATTCCCGCAGTTTTTTCACGGTTTAAACTCGTCTTGAACTTGAAGGGCTTGAGCATGCCACTATTCGGGAAAATGTCATTTTTGGCTCACCTGCCCCCTTTGACGAAGTTCGATATCAGGCTGTTTTGGATGCTTGTGGACTGAGACAAGATCTTGCATATTCGATGCCGGTGATATGACTGGTAAGCTGTCTTCATAATTGAAGCAATTCAGGCGTTTGACACTGGATAGAAATCGGGGAAAAGGGTATCACCCTGTCTGGTGGTCAACGTGCTCGGATTGCTCTTGCCCGAGCATTGTATTCACAAGCCAAGGTAAGCGAATTGGTCCATTATCCAATTGTTCCAGCATAAACACGTTTCTTGACTTCCAGTGCATCTTGTTGGATGATCCGTGGGTCACTTCTTTTTCTTCTACTAGGCTAGTACATTGATTATGCAATGAATTAGTCTGGCAGCGGTGGATATGCACACAGCTCAACACCTCGTCAGTAATTGCCTCAGCGGTGACCTAGCTCGGGGACGAACAGTCATTCTAGTGACGCATCACATTGCTCTTTGCCTGCCAGTCGCGTCCTACCTTCTCGAATTAGACAAAGGACGGATCCTACACCAAGGAACGATTCCAGAACTGGAGGAAAGGGGTCTATTGCAAGCCGTCATTGAAACTGAGGAAGAGCCTTTCCCTCGGGAAGTTCAGTCTCCCGTCCAAGAAATGTACAATGAAGTCGACTCCGATGAAGATGCACCACGTCAACACCGTCAGAGCAGCGACGGAAAACTTATTGAGGCAGAAGCTCGTGCAGAAGGCCGCGTATCAATGCGCAGTTATATCACCTACCTTCGTGCAGCTGGGATATTTTCGTGGATCTTGACGCTCGCCGTTACTGTGCTTATCCGAGTCATCAATATTGGAAATCAGGTATACTTTACTTATCAAATGCTTGGATTCTTGTTCACGATCATGATCTTCTCTAGGTCTTCCTTGCACGATGGGGTGAGGCATACGAAAAAGAATATCCAGCCATGCTCGCTATCACCTCGTTTAAACTTCAATACCCTTGGGAAGGCCTGCCCTCGCCTAACGTCAATGTCAAACCGTGGTTGATGATCTATTTGTATATCTCAATCGTCGGTGCCATTTCTGTCCTGTTCTACATTGTCATCGGATATTACGCTAGCTTGCAAGCTTCAAGATCTCTCTTCGTTGCCCTTCTTCAACGATTAACAAGAGCACCTGCAAGGTTCTTCGACGTGACCCCGATAGGCCGAATTCTCAACAGGTTCACCACAGACATCAACACCATAGATGATGCCCTCCAAAACTCTGCCAGGATTTGTTTAAGTGGTGTCTTGAACTTTGTGGCCTCGTATGGGGTCATATTATTTGTGGTTCCGGGCTTTGCACCTTTCGCCTTGTTCATTGCCTGGCTTTATATCCGGCTGGCACCGCCGTATATCCAAGCCTCTCGAGACCTACGTAGACTGGAGTCAATTTCATTGTCACCAACTTTTGCAGGGTTCGATGAGCTCCTGAGAGGCATTACTCATATCCGAGCATTCGGGATGGAGAACAGATACCAAGATACGTTCTACACGAGGGTATGGTTCCCATTCAAACACTTGATTATCGAAATGATTTAACATTTTCCAAGGTTGACAAGTTCCAATCTTTTGACCATGTCTATGTAAGCCAGCATTTTCTTGGCCCCGGACTGAACACTAACAGCAGACACCCAGTGGCTGGTTAACGGATGGCTAAGATGGAGATATGACTGTAAGTCGGAAGAATATTCCCTGGTACCATGGAGCTAAGACCATGTACACAGGCTTGGGGTCTGTCGTTGTTTTTGCGGCGACCATGTTCGCACTTTGGCAAGGAGTGACAAATGGCTCAGCTGCCATTGTCATCGTACAAGCAGGCATCTTTGCGGATGCCAGTCGACAACTCGTCAAAGTCGCTGCACAACTTGAGCTCGACTTCAACAGTGTTGAACGTGTGGTCGAATATCTCGACGTTCCCCAAGAAGCGCCTGCAATCATCGAGAAGGCTCGACCCCCTGCGTACTGGCCCTCGACCTCGGGTCAGCTGGTCGTAGAAAACTTGGTGGTGCAGTATGCCCCAAAGCTGCCTGCTGTCCTCCATAATATTAGTTTTGTTGTGAGGCCTTCCGAAAAGATAGGGGTTGTAGGGAGGACTGGGTCAGGTATGGTCGTTTTGGTAAATTCCGTGATATTTTCCCTGACTTGTTACAGGTAAATCAACATTGGCTATGTCTCTGTTACGTATCATTGAGCCTTCAGGCGGGAGAATCATGTATGATTTCCATATCTTTTACCGACTCGGAAAGAGCTGATGTATTTCATAGTCTTGACGGCATCGACATTTCCACGCTTGGCCTCGAAGATCTTAGAACTCGCGTTGTACGTTCAAGTAGCATTATTGCTTATTGCTTAAGTCCACTTTTGCAGACAATAGTCAGCCAAGATGTTTCCCTTTTTTCCGGAACGATCAGAACAAACCTCGATCCTCTTGGTGTGTGCACGACGGAGGAATGCCTGCAAGTTCTTGAAAGGTGTCACCTGCTACCGCTCCTTAACCACGAGCCGACGAGAGAAGAGCCGACTGTATTGGACATGCAAATCACCCAAGGATCACTAAGTGCCGGAGAGAAACAGCTGTTGGCCTTGGCTCGAGCGACATTGAGGCATACATCTATCATTATCATGGACGAGGCGACGTCTCAAATAGACTCTAATCTAGATGATCAGGTCAGTGATATCCACTCGTTCCTCGTTATCCGTTAAGCTACATTTTCTTATCGCATAGATTCAGCGAACAATCCGCGAGGAGTTGTCTGGTGCAATCGTCATCACGATTGCGCATCGGCTCAAAACCGTCATGGACTACGACCGCATACTGGTGCTAGATGAGGGTCGCATCGTGGAGTTTGACACTCCTGACGTGCTGCTCTCGACCCCCAAGGGGGCTTTCCGAGAAATGTGCAGGAAGAGTGTGGATTGGCCGCTTTTTGTCAAGATGGCCGGTGCCAGAAGCGAGAGGAGCCAAACTAGCGAGAGGTCGAGGTCGAGCGGCTCGTCATAAAATATCCTAGGTTTACCCTTTTTTTAAGTTGGGCTTTATTGTTACTCTGTTAGTTTGATTTACTGTGCCTAGGTTTTCTTTTCGCGATTAATGCATTAATTGGTTTTTATGGGCAAAGAGACATCGCGGGTGAGATACTGGGCACCGAATAACGAGATGAGGCGATTGGTTGTAGACTCGATCACGAACTCATTATTATTGCACAAGTCGATCGTTCGCTCGCCAGAATACCTCGCTTCACACCCAACCACATCGCAAATCAGCGACAATAACCATTTCAATATCCAAAGCGTGCCTATGCGATTTGCCAACCGAGCAGTTTTCTATCCACTGGTACTTGCAGGCCTAGTATTCGGCCGCCCGCTGTCCTACCCTCGAGCCACCACTTTATATTCACCCGCTGTGCGCGATTTGCTCGGTCTCTTGGGAGAAGATGTAAACACTCCACCAGCTCTCCGTCCAGCCACACCAACTGCCCTTGCATCGGCCATTTCTCTGCCTCTTATCACAGCAAACGGAGACACACATGTTCCGCCAGCGCGAAACCAAAATACAGCAGGGGCAGGCAACAGCCCAGCCAGCCCAACCCTCCCCGGAACAGCAACAACGACGGCCCCCGCCCCGACCACGCGGATGATAGGCACGGTCATAACCTCGTCCCCACTTCCCAACCCAGCAGCTGCCACGACGACGACGGCAGCCTCCCCCAGCGCGTCGGTCGACCAGGACTACATCTCCGACGCGTCACACACCCCGCCCGGCGAGCTGACGGAGTGGAAGGTCATCGGCATCGCGGTGATCACGATCACGTTCATCGGCACCGCCGTGCTCTCCGTGACGTTCTTCGACCAGTGGTGGGGCTTTGTGCGCGCGGCGGTGTGCGGACGGCGCGCGGGGAAGGACAGAGGGCTGTTTGGGGAGACGCTGGTGCCGGATTGGAAGAAGAGGAGCTGGGAGTTCCGGTTGGCGAGCGAGGATGGGCATCGGTATCCGACGATGTCGTCTTTGGAGTCGATTGTGAAGGAGAAAGATGAGGAGAGGCCGGAGGTGCGTGGGGGTGGTGGAAGGGTGGAGGCTTTGGGTGTGAGAGGGCTGGCGTCGCCTGAGATAGCGCGTCGGTGTATGTGATCACGATTCAAGGACAGTCCGGTGGGCATAAGGCCTTTTTCATTCCAGGGAATTATGGTAGTTACAATTAATTCTAGATATAACAGCAACATCAGTTACCCGTACACATTAATTATTTCCGTTGAAAACTCACTCTTCATGAACGCCTGCGCTGACTTGGACTCAGTAATCGGATGTTCGAGCTGCATCAGCCGCCTTCGCTGACTTTTCGACCTTTACAGCAAGTGCCGTCTTTTCCAAGTAGTCCGAGACCATAAGCCCAGTCGCGCCGAACACGCAGACTCCAAGAGAGATGAGAAGACGCTTTCTCGGAGGAATTGCTAGATTGTTCAACCAGTCGACGTAAACATGTTGTTCGCAGAGAAAACACTCCCGAGGTTTGCTCACCTGTCCAGGACTGCAAGAGAGTCCGATTACGAGGAGGTAGAGGGTTTGGGCTGGGCTGAGTTTGCTGTTGCATTTTTACCATCTCAGCAACGGCGGTGACGGTGTGAAGAGAAAAAAAAGTTGGCGCGGCGCTAATTGCCTGTTTCGGTCTGATGCGCCGCAATTTCCCGGTCCGGTTGTCCGGTCTTCAACGCTTGTCATCGAGTTTCTCAAGAACAAGGCAGAAATATTTTCCTCCCAAAAATTGATAGTACAGTTAACCAGCTCTGCCATGGAAAGCACCGGATATTGCGTACAGTTACGCTGAGTTGCGCTCATTTACTCCAGTGTCTCGGGTCTCGACAGGTCTTTGACCTGTAACCAGTGACTAGTGACGCGCGCTGGGCCGATCGTATGCCCTACTAGCAGCACGCAGACGTCATCTTCCGCCAGGATGTGGGGTATATAAGCGCCACCAAGTCACTCCAAGTCTCGAAATACGAACTCGAACACAAACTACCTTACAACCAACCACACTCACAAAGATAATGGAGAACCCAGGAGGAACAGGATATCAAGGTAACAGCGCTGGCGCCGACGACTGTGCGTATTCCTATTCTCTTCCTATCCTTTCCTATTCCCATTCCGGTCCCTCTCTCGTTGTGGAGCGATGCGCTAATTTATCTTTGTTCTCATCTTCGCAGCCGGCTTTGACCAGTCCAGCCCAGGCTTCCAAGCAGAGGACAGCCTCCGCCAGGGGCAGGGGCAGGAGAGGAAGGCCGACGAGCGCCGCGGTGTCGAGCAGGGCCTGGGTCAAGGTCAAGGCCAAGTCCAAGGCCAAACCCAACTCGGCCAGGGCCAGGGATTGGGCGGCGCTCAGACCCGCACCCAAGGCATGGGACAAGGCCAACAGACAAGCGGATGGGGCGCGGGGCAGCGCGGCGAGGATATTGGTCGGCAGGGCGGTGCGGCTGGGCTTGGTAGTGGGACTGGGACTGGGACTGGGGCGGGGAGGGGGGGGATACGAAGCTGATGATGATCAATGTATGTGTTATTACTCCTGAGCAGTTCTTGTGCTGATAAATGGATGGGGTAGATGGCATGAGGCAAGGTCAAGGAGTTGGACAGACTCAGGCCAAGTCCGGATGTATGTCTTGATTTTATTCTTATATTTTGGGCTCTCTGACTTGCCATGATAGATGGCCAGGCCCAAGGCGGACAGCAGGGCTATGGCACTGGCCAGGGGCAGAGTGCGTATTTGCAGAACTCGTAACGCGGCCTTCTTGTCTTATCTGTTTTACTAGCTGGTGAGAAAGGCGGATTGCTCGGCAAAGCCAAGAACGTCTACCACGAGCTCAAAGGCGACGATCCGTCCAAGCGAGGCGGGTCTGGCATCTAAAGTGACGGCGTCCTGTATAATGAGGAGTAAACCGATGTAGCACAGAAATTCTGTTGTATTTGTATCTGAATTGACTTGAAATTGGTTCGACGATGGGAGTGCGCGTCCTCCAAATTAGGAAACCCAATTTAACGCGTTCACCGGCTATCACGTGTACCCGACGTTCCTCTCTGATTTGAAGTCATGTTTACAGGACTGGTGCGTCGTCTTGTCGAAGGTGCCTGAGACGCGAAAAAGCCTGATGTCTACCGTCTAGATCGAACACCTCGGCACGGTATCCTCCATCGTCACCGATGCGGGAGGGTGCACGCTGACTATTGCGGACTCTGCTGCGATCTTGGGGGACTGTCACATCGGCGACTCGATTGCGGTGAATGGGGCGTGCTTGACGGTGATAGAGTTCGATCCGCAGGCGGAGGGCGGGTGGTTCAAGGTGTGGTTGGCGAATGAGACGTTGGATAGAACTGATTTGGGTGAGTGGGATTGTTTTGTTTTTTTACGTCGAAGGATTTGTTGATATCTTTGTAGGTGAGAGAAAGGTGGGAGACCAGCTCAACTTGGAGCGTGCGATGGGTGCACATGTGAGGTTTGGAGGGCACTTCGTGCAGGTGCGTTTTATGGTGCACCGTAGTCCGTCAATTCTTGATATTCGCTTCAGGCCCATGTAGATGGGACTGCGACTATCATCGAACGAGTGCCAGACGGCGACTCCCTCCGACTGACATTCCAGTTCCCACCACCGACACCCGAGCGACCGTCTCTCCTCCCGTACCTCATACCGAAGGGCTACGTGACGATCGACGGGGCCTCGCTGACTCTGACGGGGGTCAACGACGCGGAGCGCAAGTTCAGTGTGATGCTGATCAAACACACGCAAGAGAAGATCACGCTGAGCCGAAAGCCCATTGGGGGCAAGGTGAACATTGAGGTGGACATGGTTGGGAAGTATGTGCTGAAGAGTGTCGTGGCCGCGCTGGGTGGTGGTGAGGATCAGGGACTGAAGGATTTGATTGAGAAAGTGGTGGAGGAGGTGCTGGCGAAGAAGGGATCGCAGTAGTACGGCATCCTCCGTATTTTATTTTATTTAATCTTATCTCGACGTGTTGTTGGTTTGAACGTTGTCAAATTCGGGTTCGACCTTCTCTGACCTGTCTTCCACCCCCGGATAATGGACTCGGGTCCTACACTAAAGCCAAAGGTATACTCTATTCACTCAATTTCAACTGTAAATTAAATTCAAACAATATCCAGGTCACTGTAAAATTGAACTACAACAGCTCATCGCCTGCAAAAGCAACGACACAGACCCGTATACCCTCCAGACCCACGTCGCCCGTCAAATCCTATGCATCCTCGAACACCGTGGACGCTACATTCCGGCCAAAGGCAAAGGTTAATAGCAGTGCCACCTCTCGGAAAACGGGGACAAGCTCCAGCACGACTTCGGGTGAGCTACTACTCTCCTGACACATAGGTTTCTCCGTGCTCATTGCCAACCAAAGGCAGCACGAGCACCACCCCGCGAGCCGGGTCGCCTACAAAGCTAACCCCACGCGTTAAGAAAGCTGTCGTGTCTCCTACCAGTCGCTCCACTGTTAGGTCCCCCACGCCTGTCGTGTCCCCGCCTGCCACACCCGACCTGCGAAAGACAGCAACAACCACCTTGCGCACCAACGACTCGCGGCCTAGAACTGCCAGCGTATCTCTCCACCATGCCGCTTCTTTCTCCTCGTTCCACCCTTCGTCATCTTCCGTCGTTTCCTCCGGGTCCGGGTCGGTATCTGCAACAGCTTCGCCAAGGCTGATGCCATCGAAATCAGTCGTCGGTCTATCAGAACGCGGCCAGACCAGCTCGCCGACGCTGCGTATCCGCTCCAAAGTGTCCAACCTCGCCAAAGCAGCCGCCGAGTCCTCCCCAACAGCTTCGTCGCCCGGAAGCTCCGTCAGTCCTCCTATATTCCCCTCCGCACGTCTCGCGAACGCAAACGCGAGCATACGCACTCGCGCGCCGTCGACGTCGTCTGCCGCTGCCCAGCAGCAGAGCCAGCAAAGCCAGCAGCAGCAGCAGCTCTCTCCTCCGCCGCCAACGAGCCCACCCCCTCAGTTCTACCCCATCACCACAGCCGTCCCCGCCGCCAACCCACACAGGTTCGCGAGCAACCGGCCCCCAGCAGCCCGCACGAGCCCGCCGACCACACACCACGTCTTCCAGTCCTTCAGCCAGCCGTCCAGCGCGAGCCTATTCTCAGACCAGGGCTCGCCCAGCCGGCCCCGGTCGGCGAGTGCCCTGCTGAACCTGAACGGAACGGGGACGGGGATGGCAACCGCTAAAGTCGATCCTGCGTCGATACCCCTCCCACCGCACTCGCCGCCTGCCTCGGCCGTGTCGTTCTCCTCGCGGTCGTCAGTGTCGCGGTCTTCGGCTAGTGTGTCTTATTTGGGCCCTGGGACGGGGACGGGGACGGGGACGGAGTCGCCTGCTACGGATGGGGGCAGTCAGCGCGGGGTGTCTGTGAAGCAGCAGCAGCAGCAACAGCAGAGCACCCCTGATAGCCTGCGAACGACGCTGGACAACCTCATGCAATATACCTCCGGACTCGCAGACGACGATGAGGGCGATAGCGGACACGACCGAGACCGAGACACTGACGGAGAGCTGGACGGCGCGGAGGAGCATAAGGTGAAAGCTGCCGCCAAGTCGAATCGCAAGGTACATATTTCTGTCCTCATGAATATCCTTCTCTCAGTCCAATTTTATTTTTTCTACCCATTATTCCTTTGTACACAGATCGCCGACCTCGAGATCACGAACCGTTCTCTCCTCGCCATCAACGCGTCGCTCGAAGCCACCAAGCACCGACAGGCCAAAGAGATCCACGAGCTCCGCAGGAAGCTGCGCGAGTCGCGCCTCATCCTCCCGCCGCGCGCGTACAGAGTCGTCAAGTCGTCCCTCGGCCCCGCCGAGCTCGAGGACGACGAAGAGGACGTGGAGGATGATGATGACGAGAACGAGGCGGAGGGAGAGGAGGGAGATGGGGCGGAGAGTGCGGGGAAGGGGAAGACCAAGGGCGACGAGACATACAAGCGCGTGAAGATGATGCTCGACGCGCTGCTCAAGACGGGGCAGGCGGCGCTGGAGCGGCAGGTGAAGGACTTCCCCGAGGGCGGGCGCGGTGCGGCGAAGGTGCTGTCGCCGGAGGAGCTGAAGGACTGGCGGGGCACGAATGGGATCGAGCAGGATAACGAACACGAACACGACCACGACCACGACAATGAGCAAGACGATCACGACGCGGCGCTGGACAGCGGCACCTTTAATAATACCCGCCTGGAGCCTGAATCTGGCATGATGGATGGACTGGAAGTACGCGGACAGGATATACCCCGGAACGAAGACGAGATGGAAGAAGACCACCACCACGATGTAGGCAATGACACGATCACCTCTGAGGATGAGGTGGAGGCGATGACGATCCCGGCGTTTTCGCCGCCCTCGAGCCCGCCGCCGCCTATACTCATCACGCAGCCCAGCTGAACATTTAAACCCCATATTTGGGAACACTCTAATGGAAGCGACGGACGAGTCGGTTCTGTTTTATATGATTACCTAGCCTTGAACTCTCCCATCGAGGTAAAATACTTAGACCCCATTTATTTAGATAAGTACCTTCAGTTCATTATTTTTCGTTGAGCAGCAGCATTGAATTATTGTGTTTCCAACCGCGACATGCTTCATTCATTCTTTAATCCTCCTAGCTTTACTCGATATCCACTGCATCGCATAGTCACAATCCACTCATCACATCCCACCATGATCGTCCCATCACGCTCTGCATCGTTTTATCCATGTTTATAAAGTGCATAACGAATGATATCGTTCTTCTCCTACGAAGATCAACTTCAACTGTCCATGCATTCATTACAAAGAAAACTAAGTATTTCCATAAGACGAACTAAGTACAAAGGAATCGAAGACACCCCAGAATATGCAAAAGGGAATGGTGACGCCGATCACTCTTGCATCCTCTGGGCACGTTTAGCCAACTAAAATTAATTTGTCAGGAAAGCATCGCCAACATTCAAGCTTGAAGACTTACAGCTGCAGCAAGATCGACTTGACCAGGAGCAGTGGCCGGCTTACTCACAGGCTTAACATGACCAGGGGCAGCAGGAGTAGGCCTCGGAGCAGACGGGATCGGAGGCTTCCCCCCGACCTTGGGCGGCGCCGGAGCAGCAGGCTTCCCACCGACCGCAGGTGGCTTGGGCTTGGACACAACCGGTGGGGGTGGTTTCGACGCCAACGAGCTTGAAGGACGCGAGTTAGCAGGCGAGTCCTCCGCACTGGCCGGTATTGCTGCTTTCTTCCATGGCGTAGCGGATCCATTGGCAGCAGCCATGCCAGGGAACACGGAAACGGGTTTAGCGTTCGCGTTCGCTGTGACCGATGCCTGGGGCGTGGGCTTCGGCGCAGGTGCCTTTCGTGGAGGCGGCGGCGGGGCAGCAGGAGCAGCAGCTTCGGGAGCCACAAGCTCTAGATAATTGTTCGGTGCCCATCCCTCGGTGCCGTTCTTCTTTACGAGCCACCAGCCGTTGTCATCCTTCTCCACCAGCTCGACGATTTCGTCCTTTTTCAAAGACATCTCTCCCTCCTGTCCTTCGAATGCAAATTTGGCCTTATACCGCGGTACTTCTGGTTGTCTGGGCGGCGGCGGCGGCGGCGGCGGGGCGACATTACGTGGTGGTGCTGGGGGCGCTGGCTTGGCCCTGCTGGTCGTTGCTGCAGGTGTTGACGTCGAAGCAGGTGGTAGCGGTGGAGTCGGTTTGCTGGCACTTGTCGTTGTGCGACCAGGAAGAGGCTGAGCTGCAGGTTTAGGCCTTGAAGCTTGGGGTTTCTTCTGCGTGAGAACAAAAACAACCACTTTAACCTTTCCTACAATAGAAAAAGAGGAAGAGTGATACCTCAGGACCGCCTGCTCGTAACAATTTACCCTGTGTAATTGGCCGAACAACTCCTGGCTTTCTCTTTGCAGGTGGTCGCGACAGGCTATTAGGTGGCTCCCCAGAAGGTACATGGACAGTATGACTCTTGTAGACGTCGTTTCGAGGGACTGTCTCATCCTTGACAAACTTGATCTGCGCCCGTTTGTCTTTCTTCTTGGCGTAATCCACCCTAAGGCGATGTTAAACACCGCTGTGATCTATAATCCATTCAACTTACATTGGACCAATGAGAAGATTAACGTTTGATTGCGTGAGCTTGACAAGGTGCGTCACAAACTCCGTCTTGAAGACGCAGCTGATAATGGGGTCGCCCTCTTCTGAGCTGCTGGCATTGATTGCCTGTTTTCGAGGACTTAGACATAGCTAGAGAGAAGATAGGGATGCTTACTATCCAATCGTCCCGGAGATTCGACATCGATAGACTCTTAATGGTGACAAGAGGTATTTTTCTTTCCAGAGTCAAACCACCATTTTCAGTAATGACAGCAATGTGAACTGCTTTTGCCGTCTAGTTGAAATTTCAAGTTAGAGAATATACAAACTTTAGTACTATAAGACTCACCAATACAAGGAAACGCGGGCTTGGTTTGCTAGAACGCCCAAACTTGGAGACAAGCATCTGACAACGCGAGCTGAAAACAACATTGTCCTCTAAAGGTGGTGTAAAGCAGAAAAGAGTATCGACGATGAAACGACTCACTGCCAATGCCACAAGCAGTACCCAATTCTTCGCCGAAAGCACTTTTCCCGTTGATATCGAGATAATCGCCCATGAACCTTCGATAACTGAGCAAACTAAATCTTCTGCGTTCCTTGCGACCTGCGAGCAACTGGTGTCCGTAATCGCGTATTTGTGCGTAGGCGATTCCTTCCTTGTTGTTCTTCCAGAACCGCTGTATACGTCGGGCACATTCGTGCCTATACCGCATATAGTTTCTCCATGCCCGTTGAATACGTCCAGCCATGTTGTGCCAGTACCTGTCTCGCATCGTCTCCAGAGCAAATAGCTATGATATTAGTCGTCAGTTTTGAGTTTGAGAGATAACAAGAGTGTCGTTTACAGTTTCTGGATTCTTGATGAAGGCTTTTGTAACACCCATTTGCCATTCTTCTTTCGCAATACCAGTGTCTTTGAGAATCTGCTCGCACCCTGACTTCGAACTTCCTGACCAAGTGTATTCTCCTGCATATGACGTATTGGGAGACAACAGGTAGAATCGTTCAACCATCTTCTCAAACGTGTTTCTGTAGGCGAAACCAGCTCGGCGCACACGGATGTTTTCCTGTAACCCGAGGTATTTGATTTGATGTAGAATAGCCTTAGAATCATATTCTGTTGGACTTCGATTTTGATTGGGCTTGATGGTACGAATGTAAGACGGTTGTGCCTTCATGAGGTTGTCCACCAGAGCGCCTGCCGATTGCTGTCGAATGTTGAGAATGATCGAGGAAAGGAGAAAGTAAATTACACACTTTAATCCTGTCGCCGGCAGTTGGAGGTCTCTTCTTGCTGTTGGGGTCAACACGATCAGGGAACAATGTTTGTAAGAAAGAGTTTCCGCTGCTTGCAACGAGGTCGAGCAAATCCTTAATCAGAGAGTCCTTATTCTTGTCAGTCATCCCAGAAACGTTGTACATTACGTCTCCGGCATAGTGTCGGACCAAGAACTGAGCACCACGGGCCTCAAAGTGGGCATTCGAGGAAAGCATGGCAGTTCGTTGTACAAAACTGTTGTCTGCAGCCGCGGGATCTGCGTGTGCCGTCGCACAGGCATCGTTGAGAGCAGCAAAAATGCCAGGAGGTCGCTTTTCTTCGATGAGGTCGCACACGATCTTGTTGTTGAAGTACTTGATCGGCGTCCATTTGATTTGTTCTCGAACGTACTCTTCTTGTTCCGTCTTCAAGGTGAGTTCGATGAAGATTTGCTGTAGTTTCTCATT
The DNA here is from genome assembly GCA_023014345.1 of Galerina sulciceps. Lineage (NCBI taxonomy): Eukaryota > Fungi > Basidiomycota > Agaricomycetes > Agaricales > Galerinaceae > Galerina > Galerina sulciceps. Next base: position 1,117,389 of record JAEDXJ010000035.1, read on the forward strand.
GACGTAGTTGATGCAGAGCTGCTCAAACGAGTTGTCCTAGAAAAAAATCCAGAAGCCATTCACTTTGTATGAAAAATAGAGCTGACCTCGAAAATTTCGAAGCCAAAGATGTCCTGGAATTGATGAGTAAGGCGTACGCAGAAGCTGTCAACGTCTCTTACCAGAATGCCAATAATTTGGGAATGTGCGGAGCGCGTCTTCATCGATATGTTAACCCTTGACACGATCCATTCGAATAAATTGTTATAGATGGCTTTTGCAAGAGCGTCGCGACCAGACGTTGCCTGCGCAGGATTTAGCGGCACGTCGTATATTGATCCTCTCCTTCCGCCTCTTTGAGTCTCCACAACGCGTGACGTGAGAACCTTCTGAACTTGCTCGGCGTCGACCTCCATGAGATAGGCAACGAAGTCTGTCACTCCTGTGTCGGTGATCGTCGTGTGACCGTCCTCCATATCCTGGAATTGCACATTACCAAGCCACAGGATGATGGCGAGCATCTTGAAAATCTCATGCTGTTCTTCTGCACTCAAACCAATTACCTGCATAGCTTTCTAGAGGTAAAGGTTGAGATGAAGCGGGTGGTCAGAAGAGCCGAAATGAGATTTACAATAGTATCGTGGTAGTCTTTGGTGTCGTCTATATCTGAAACTGTCAGGCAGTTGCTCATACTGGTGTATGCATATGCCTCAGGTCCCTGTAGTCCAAATGCCTCTGCACAATTGTCAATAGAAGATAAAGATAATAGAAAAGGCTAGCTTGCCCCTTTCTTCATCAGAAGCGGCCTTCGTAAATTGATAGAAGATATGGAAATTGCGCTCGTTCTCGACTTGCCCCACGACTCGACCTTTCTCCAAAAGGTAGTTGGTAATCTGGGCTCCAACGGGCTCGCCTCTATCATTGAACATGATTTCCAAATATTTCCCCTTCGATTATCTGAGCGCTGTGTCCAGGTAAAGAGACAAGGTCAACACTCACATGCCGACTAGAATTGTTATTCCGCAGGGTCTTTGCACATCCGAAACTCTCCAACAAAGGATTGGTAGCCAGCACCATGTCCTTGATCTCCTGAATACTGCTGTCCTGTCCTCCAGAAACCGCGGCAATGTATTGCATGATTCTCTTCGCAGCTTCAGTCTTCCCAGCACCAGATTCACCAGAGATAATGACACATTGATTCTCGTGGTAGGCGTTCATATTATAGTACGCGCTTTCTGCAATACCAAAGACGTGTGGTGGAACTTCTAGTCTGTTTTTCCCTTGATATTTCTTCAAAATTTCATCTGTATATATTCCAAGATCTGCGGAAGACAAGAGTTAAGCCTATGAAGAAAAGGGGTAGCTCGTATGGTACCTTTGAAAGGATTGACTGATATCAGGACAGCACCGATATACGTATAGATCTCCGCGTTCGTCCATCTCTTTTGGAGGTTATCGTTGATGCTTTCATTGCTGATCGTAGTCAACAATGTCATATCTGATACCCCAACTTGCTTCTTCTTGAAACCCTCCTTCCAATCCGCCTGTTCACAACGGGATGAGGAACGTTCTTTTCTAAAGTAGATTCCACGCACCTTAGCAACTTTGGTCTGTCCGCCAGACTTCTTTGCGGCAGGAGTCACCTTCTTTCCAGCCTTTTTCGATGGTGCCTATACAAGACGTTGAGTCTCTCGGATGGTGGATGTGAAGTGTGGCATACCATCTTGGGATATTGTCTGCCTGGTTTATGATGTGGGTATGAAAATACAAGAGCGTCGAAGACTTAGGGTACCAGAGAATCCGTATGCGTAAAGAAGAGGAAAAGAAAAATGAAGATAGTAATTCCACAGAGGTTGCTATTAGCATTACTGTCCCTGATTGTGATCGTCGGCTTCTTCCGCGACAGTCAATTTCTAAATCAGTCGACATGACGCAGAAGTCATAATTAATACATCAAAAGTGCTGCTGCTTGGACACAGTCAGACGACATAGGCTCGTAAATTATTTCTTATTAACCAACACCTTCAGTGCTGCTGCAGCCTGCTGTAAAATTGCAGGATCCTTTACTAGACCATGACCTTGTATCAATTGTGCCAGTGCTCGCAACAATCCCGACTCCGTGGCTTCATTGGAAAATTTCTCCCGAACTTCATGATCCGTAATGCTTTTGAAGACATTATAGACACATACGACCCCGCGATGAACGAGGCCAGGGTGGGTTTCCAAAGCTTCCTCGTCTTCTTTGTTGAGGGCAGAAGGGTCAATGAGCTGTGTCATCAATGTCAAAAAGCGATGCTTCTCGAATTGCAGTGAAATGAGGGCACTGCATGCCGTCGGCGCCGCAGTCACTGTGGCCAATGCACCCGAAGCTGCCAATCGTGTTGGTAAGTCATCCTCGTCCGACAAGGCCAGAAGGATGTGAATTTTATTTGCAGAGTTGGGAGAATCCCCAGAATATCGTTCAAAGGCTTCGTCAGATCCAGCGATGAGATTGCATATCAGCTCCATTGATGACCTGCGGACAAGAGTATGTTCTTCTAATAATAAAAGTTCAACTTTGTTCAGGAGCCCGTCGGCCTTTGCAATTCGTGCGGCGACATCGGCATTGTGAGAGGCTAGGTTTGTCAATGCCATGATTGCTTCAAAACGCTGCAGCAGGTTTGATGAAGGGTGTTGCAACAGAATGGAAAATGGTCGAATCGCATCGTAAATTGCACCGACATTTGGTCCAAAAACTTGAACAGGAGATGAAGTGATGGCCAGTTTTGCGAGTGCTTGGACAGCTTCGAGATCCACTGGTGACAGATTAGCAGCTGATTGCTGCCTCCCAGCTCCTTCGGAATGACTTGATAGCGCTTGCTGAATGATGGTGTGCAACACCTTGGCACCTCCCGCCTGGAGTACCTTACCTCTGTTCTCCTTCTCTTCGACGATGCTCAAGAGGCATTTCCCAACATTGAGCCTGACTCCAGGAGACTCCGTGGAATCGATTGCTGAGGGAAATACAGATAGGACACCAGAGGCAATCAATAAACGAATTCGAGCTTTGACGTGATCATCGTCGTCTAATAGCGTATTTGCCTCTTCGGCTTCTGACAAGCTTTTGCCAGCTTTCGTCATTCGCTTCAATTTTTCCACCTGTTTCTGTTCTTCAGTAAGACGAGGACGGAAACAAGCCAAGTTGCAGATTATAAGGACGACACCAAATATCAAGGTCGCATTCAAATCCGCTTGTTTTCTGGGTACTCCGCCTTTCTGGGAAGGAATGAGAGAGACCAATTTTTCGAGGAAGTTCGAGTTCCTCGTCAGAATACCCTTTATAGTTGAGTCGGTGCTGAGATAGGCGAGACCTTCTACGGCATCACCATAGGATGCACTTTGTCCTGAGACAATCGTGTTGACTAATTTCTCAGCTAAATCGTCCGTCTGACTATCTCGAACCTCAGGGATGCCGTTTTCTGGGTTGTCGGTAGCTGATCCCTTGGTAAATTTTATGAGTGCAACTGCAGCGGCGCTTTGCAGCACACCGTCGGAGGCCTGGCGAGATTTGAACTCTAACCAGCGTATGATTTGCGGGGTTATGATTGCCCTGCAGGTCTTCTGGCCGCATGCTTGGCCAAGTAGATGGGCAACTTCCTGACTGAGAATGTCGGAAGGTGAAAGATCAACCGCGTCCATCATATTTTCGACCAGCCCGTCCTCTGCAAAGATCGTAGAGGCAGCCTGAGTATCGACTTGAAAGAGGGCGGTAAGGAAAGAGATCCCAGTCAGAAGAGAGGTTTCGTTGGTTTCGCTTAGATTTTGCAGGGTGGTTGGGCCGAATGCGTTCACGATAACCTTGGTGGTGACTGCTGTATCCTTCCCCTTACCACGAACTCCTTGACAGAATGCAGATAGGACTACGTAGGCTTTTGCTCGTATGGTCGACACATCTGGTCTGGTGGATAGAAATAGAGAAGTTAAAAGAGTTATTTCATCAGGGAGGAGATTAAAGCCGGGTGATATTTGCGACTTTTTGAGGATTTTGTTCAGAGTTTCGTCGGCATCGTTTGCAGCCATGGTAGATAAAGCTCAACCCGCGATGAGGTGCCTGACGGCTGACGGGTGAAGGTGAAAAGATACATGACCTTGTTGCGTCGTGGTAGGAAAAGGAAATTGATAGTGATCGAGATTCCAGAGTTTGCACGCGTTCGGTTAATTTCTGCACCTCAATTTCCTCCTCGAGCTCGTCATGAGCACCTTCAAAATCCCAAAGGGCGAACAAAAATCAACAGATTCCGGAGTGCAGTCTGGGGATCAGGTTCTGGTCAGACTGCCCAATGGTGATGTGAAGAGCGTGAAGGTCGAGGAAAATGCGTGCGGACGAGACAAACCTTTTGTTACTTTGTTTTTGCTCACTTTTGCTTTTTAGAAACGTTGTAATCCCAAAGTTCGGTACATTCCAGGGTAATGAGCTCATCGGACAACCCTACGGTCTTACATATGAAATTGTGGACAAAAAACTTAAATACCTTCCTCCGCGAACACTGGAGGAGGTCGGTATGGACGAATATTTTTCTATCGGTGTTGGCATTCATGTCTGAATTCACAGAGGATACCGATGCCACAAACGAATTAATAAACGATGGAGAATTTGTGCAGCCTCTTACTGTGGATGAAATCCAGACGCTGAAACGAGCAGGCGTCCACGCATCGGTAAGCCGCCAATTTTATCTGGCTTCTATTCTCTTTTTCACTTCAACGCCGTAGTAATCAGATTTCTCCTTGACCATCAGGATATTATCAAAAAGCAAATCGAGCAACATGCCAACTACTCTTTGAAGACGGAATATAGCAAGGATAAATATAAAAAACGAAAAGAGGCAAAGTAGGAGGTTGAAATTTTCCATGCGACTCTTTCTGATCCTGGGGACTCATTAGATACTCGAAAGTCTTCACAACTATTGAGCCAACTCTATTCAATGTCTGCGAATATTGGCTCAAAGACCAAACGCGATTACACGATCTACGAGTGGATTCATTGTCCCAAATGCTAAACATGGCCAATATCCGGCCTGGACGACATCTCGCGGTGGACGATGCTTCCGGCTTGCTTGTTGCGGGAATTCTAGAAAGGATGGGTGGTTGGTTTGGAATGTCAGCCTTTTCTGTTTATCAAATTAACAGTAATGTGCAGGACAAGGGAAGCTGATTACAATCTGCCATACCGACTCCCCTCCTGCATACCCCATCGTTGGGCAAATGAATTTTAATTCGTCAATAACAGACATTCTAGTGTCTCTCAATTGGGCAACAGCCGAAGAAGACTACACCCCCAGTACGCTGCTGATCAATGAAATACTGTACTTGTACTGACTGACGCCTACGACAGTTCTTCCTCCTTCTGAAGCGCCTGATGGCCAAGTCAAGTCGGACCGCCAAAAATATAGACTAAACAAAAGGAAGGCTATCTCAGACCTTCTTTCGAATACTCGAGAAGAGCTCTTCTCTGGAGAGTTTGAAAGGTATGTATATGTCAAGTTCGACTTAGTCCTAGATTTACTATATAAGAATAGCCTCGTGATTTCAACCGAGTACGACCCATTTTCTATCGTAGAAAGGCTATCTCCGTATCTTGCTGGTTCGGGGACCATTGTGGTACATAGCCCGTATTCTGAGGTATTTGGCGTGTCCTCGTCCGCAACGAGGCATTGTAATTCAACTAGTTTTAGGTAGTCGTTGACCTGCAAGCCAAGATGCGCAATATCCCTCATTTCCTTTGTCCAACAGTTACGGAGGCATGGCTGAGACGTTATCAGGTTCGTTCTTTTAACCTTGATTGAAAGACTCTGAATCGTATTTGTTTACGTAGGTGCTGCCTGGTCGAACACATCCGATGATGGCTATGTCTGGTTCAGGAGGATTTATCTTGCAAGCTATCAAAATGTAAATCTCTTTCACCAACTTGTTAAATAGCTTTCTAAATGACCATCTCAGTTACGATGACCCCACTGCCGAGGCCGCTTTGATGCAACGTCGACAAAGACCCAAGAAAGCAAAAGATTCCCCAGTTAACGTTGCTGAAATTCCTCCAGATACTTACGAGGCCTCATCCCAAAAAGCTGATATGGAATTGGAAAGTTCTAATACTGGTTAGAATTATTGTTGCAAGGAGTACTATACAGCAACACATTACAATGAGGGATTACAGAACAGAGGGTCGTGGTGTGGCATAGCAAGGTATCGTCAAACATTTTCCTTCCCAGTGGCTGGAATGGGTATACTTTAAGCATTCCCAGCTTCTGGGAACATAGCAGCAAAAAGCTAGTCAAATAGAGTCAGCCCGAGGAGTTCAAAAAGTTTCATACTTTAAACACCGACCTCGTCCATGATGGTATATGCAATATGCTGATTCAAGCGTCTGTTTTGCAAAACAGCAAATATCCTCCTCGCACCACGACGTGCATTGGTACGACCAATCATATTGGCAGCCAAATCTTCAAAGGCGATAAGAGAAACCTCAGATAGAGATAGAAAACAAAATACCGGGCACAAGTGACGACAACTTTCTGTTTGCTTCGTCACGAGTACGGATCTTTTCCTCTGCCGTACGCGGAGGGCCGGGGGGCTTCAGTTTACCACCGGGCCAAAGACTGTCGCGCAGGGTGTTTATATACGACATAAGCCGTGTTTCACTGAGCAAGCCTTTGACATTCTCTCGGACTTTGCTGTATACGCATTCAGCAAATGAGGTCTTGTGTCAATCAATAACTTACCGTTCAATTGTGCCTCCCAGAACTTGTTGCAAAATAATCACAATAGCTTGACGCCTTAGCCAGTTATTTTTTTTGTGCAACTCGAACACTGCCAGGATAAGGTCGCAGATCGGAGCTGAGAATGTCGAGGTGCTGGTTTCTCCTTCGAGTGGCTTCAAGTCGCCTGACAATTTCATCAAGGTCGCTTCCGATGCAGCTTTCCCTGAGGCATTGAGAGCCTGTGCTACCAAATCCTCGTCGTTTATTCCGGAACCAACTATACCCGTAAATTCAGCAGCTTGACGAGTAAGCCGTTGAATCATGACGTCGAGCATCGATGGGCCAAAGAACATGTCGTCGATACTCTCGGCTACAGATCGATACACGTTCCTGACCAAATCTGAACCAGAAAATGGGGCAGCCTTGGATGCTGGTTCCCGAGTTGCAGGTGCTGAGCCATGAAGGGAGAATCGCGAGATAAGAAAGCTCTCAGCTCCTGGCTCTCACACACGACAGGGATAGCGATGACACTCTGATAAGCAGACTTTAAGATTTGTTTTAGACACCAAATGCAAAATCTCACCTGAAGGTATTTTCCAAGGCAACTCTCCGCGTGTCCAAAAAGCTTCCAGAAAGCGACGCAACCAACCGTTTCCCCGGAAAGTCGAGATTCCTCACCAGAATATAGCGTTCCTTCAGCTTATTATGCATATTGTGGAACTCGTTATACCGCCGTGCGACAACCCAACCAGATGCAAAGCTGCCATCAAGACCCAGCTGCTGCACTTCCACAAGATACCGTACGACCGACTTGCCTTCTTCCTCTGCCACAGCAGAGTTGACGATGCTGACTCTTGTGCGATCAGAAATCAAGCGATTGGCTGATTCCTGTTGCTCGTACTGCTGCTTCTGAAATTGAAGCTCTCGCAATTCCCTTGTCATGGAAGCTTTGGACTTCGTGAGTAGCCTAAGCTCTTGGGTGTCTCCAGTCAACTCGGCCTTCTTGATTAGTGTATCGAGCATGGCATCTTGCGCTTCGAGATTCGAGATGTTTTCTCCTAGCCTCGATATTTCGTATGAGAGTTGGAGGTCTCCTGGGGCTGCCAATTGGAAAGAACCAGGTTCATCAACGCTACCTTCTTGTTCCACTTCCTCGGTTTCCTCTGTATCCGCTTCTTGAGGGATGCCATCGAACACTGTTGGTCGCTTAGGACGCTCAGATATCCTGACCGACTTGAAAAGCGGTTCGGAATTTCTCTCACAAGCGGGGGCCGTTCAGAGCGTTCTTGTTCCAAGGCCATAATGTCTGTCAAGGCGGCGTGAATAGCCTCCATCCTTTTCTCTCCACTCTCTGCATTTCATCTTCTGGGTCATCAAACAAGGGTGCTCGAGATGGTTCCGACGAGGTTTCAGCAACGGGAGACATGAGAACTTCAATATTAGAGGGAGTGTGATTACTTGACATCCTTGAGTGTGCCGAGCGATTTGAGTTAGAGCTGATGGTTCTTTGCATGCCGAAAATTGGAGGCGTGGGTTGCGAGGGATGGGATAGATAAGATTGTTTCGTTTGCAAGGGAGGATGCACAGGCGACCGTTCTGACCGAGGCGAATCTGCGGGGGAGCTTTTGCCCTTGGCAAATGGATCAGTTGTTGCCTTGTTGCCGGCGAAAGCGGCGTCGCCTATCGCCCTAAACCACAATTCGGACCTTTCAAATTCGTCGAAGTCTTGTTGTTCCATATCTCGTTCGACCTGCTGCTGAGCCAGTAACACATTCCGTCGTACTTTCCTCTGCGCAATTGGGGACGGATCAGGATCCGAAACGAATTCGCGGACGGTGTCTATATGCTTTTTCGAGATAGATCCCAGAGACGAGTGCATTCTCCCGTCTGAAAAGTAAAGGTCGTTTATCATGATATATCCTCCTTGACTGTAACCGAAGTCGAGGGGTCCTGTATAATTTCCTCCTCTTCCCCGGAAGTGTCGGAATCTACAGTCTCCAAAGGATTTTTAAAACTTTCGACAGTCAACCAAAACTGAACAGGCATGGATCGATGCCGTCGGTCCATAAACTCCATGAAATAAGACAGCGAATTAGGATTCCGTAGAATATCTCTCAGGTTGACACTGGATTTAGAACCTGCTTCATGGATGGTGCTCTGTCTTTGCTGGGGTTACAAAATCAATACAACGAAAGCAATAAATTCAAAATGCATACTGAGGAATCATCTTCTCCCCCTAAGACGACTATCCTCTCTTCAACCTTCGTTTTGCGGTGTAAAGCCTGTCGAGGAAGGCCACCACGTCTTCTGTCTTCTCTCCATCAATCCAGTCTTCTTTCTCATGATTTGCTTTTCAAAATTTGGTTGGTCAATGACCCTGTAAAATGATTTTCAACATACCAAGCAGTACCCTTGTCCTCCTAATTTCTCCCACAATATCATTTTTAAGCCGTCGAGCGTCCAACAAGGAAGAGCAATGGTTGATGCTGCGCAAGAACGATTCAAATTGTCGGGCATTTGTACGAATGGTAATCCTTTCTGTGTATCCGGCTGCAACAGGACTCGATGCAGGCACTCGATTCGGCTGACGGGGTAATTGTGCCTCGAGTACATTTCGCACTTTAGAGATCAGTTGTCTGTCAAGCCGTCAGCCCCTGAAAGCTTGATGTAATAAACAAGCACGTACTGTTGGTGTATAGCAGCTCCGGCCTGAGTAATAATTTTAGCTCAGGAATTGATTTTGCGAATAAATATTCTTACAACTTGGTCAATCACTTTATTCCAGAAATCAGGATCAGCCACCATTTCCAGTATGGGAAATAACACGGAACATGTTACATTTCCCTGACCACAATCTTAAGGGCCTTGCTGTTACGCTCTTTAGGAGGTAGAATGTAAGGAAGGGCTTTATCGACCAGTTGCCTGATGTGCATCTCCTCCGTTTGGCGAGTGAATGTGGTGGAAAGGTTCTCGACCGCAGGATGGAGCTTGAACCCCTTGCTAGCGTAACGGCTAGCCAGTAAAAGATCCAATTCCTCTGATTGAGTTAGGCTTCGCTCGAGACCAGCGCCACGGAGCGCGACTTCGGATTGACGGAACTGGTCGATGTGCGCGGTGACTTTGGGTAATATCCGCTTGACAACAAGTGCGGCAGCGTCGATAGATGCAGCTCGTTCGTTTATCTGTAGCAATGAAGCGTGGATAATGGAGGAAACGGCAATGGGAAAGGCAGGTGAACTGGACAAGTCTTTATACCAACTGATACGAAATCCCGATAACCTTGGTGACAATGTCGTTTAAAGCGTCGGATACTTCCAGAGAATTAGGATAAAGAGGTGGTAGTGTTTTTGGTGTGTTCTGGGACCATTGCGAACGGGTGAGTACGGCTTGCCAAGCAGCCGGTGTCGAGAAGGCGAAAGGTCGTGCTGCATGGTGTAGATAGTTGCGTGGGGGTGGTCGACGACTGTCCAGATACCACCCAAGGTATATGGTGAGTAATAGATATCCTATGGCAAGAATAAAGAGCAATAGTGGAGAAATAAGCAAGAGAGTGAATGGCGAAGACACTAGTCGAGAAATGACAGGCAGAACGACGGCCAAGATCCCGACAAATACGACGACGCGTGTGCTAAAAGGGTTATGCATGGCAAATCGTGACTGATTCAGAACATCTGAGGGGCAGAAAGAACTCTGAAGAGTCCTATCTCACCCGGCTAGCTACCAGACGGTAGTCAGCTTGATAGGTCTTCACTGTCAGAAGCAGAGCCCGCGTCACAGTCGCGCCAAAATTAGACCGGTCACGCGATTGCCCCCTCTTCCCCGGACTTGTCGCCTCCCGTTCTACTTTTTAAGTAGGCTGACTCTTGGCCTCTCACTTGACGGTCCAACAAAAGGACATCGAGGTGCGGATGACTACTCCTTCCACCACCAAGAAAAATCGGCCGATTTCGACGACAGAAGGCTTCATTTGCGGGGGTATTGCCGCATCCATCGCTGTACGCCTTCCCCGCACACAATGTGTTCATCATCGAAACTTTTTACTTTCAGGTCACCGTCTCTAATCCTGCAGAGGTTGCGAAGACACGTCTGCAGCTGCAAGGAGAGCTCACGAAGGGCGGCGGGAAGAAGGTGTATAACAATGCAATCGACGTTCTTGCAAAAACTTGGAAAAACGAAGGCATACGTGGTATTCAGAGAGGCTTGGCCCCAGCCGTATGTCGCGCCTCTCCATTTTGCTGTGGCATTACACTCATCCATTTTGCAGTACGCATACCAAGTAAGACCGAACAACAGTACACGTTCCTCGTCACCCTAACACTTCACCCAGATTCTCCTCAATGGTTCGAGATTAGGTGAGCAATACCCTGAACACGCGCCTTCTTGCAGCCAATTTACTAAAATTGTCCAGGGTTTTACGAACCATTCCGGAGAGGCATAAACAGCTTCATCGGACGTCCAGCCGATGAGCAAATAACTGCGACGTCCGTGTTCGCTGGGGCTACTAGTGGTGCAGTGGGAGGTGCGTCTCGCTTTATATAGCTTGGATGTTACCTTATTGTCGACCTCAGCTTCATTGGGTAATCCCTTGTTCCTGATCAAAGCCCGCATGCAGGTCGGAGGTGTTATTTTCGGGATGATCCTTCATTTTGACACATTGTTGCAGGCTTATTCCCCTATACTACCCGTCGGCGCTCAGCACTACTACAAGAGCGCATTCGACGCGCTAGCCACTATATTTCGAGCAGAAGGCGCTAGGGGATTGGTTCGAGGCATGGATGCCGCTATTTTACGAACTTCTATGGGTTCCTCTGTGAGCGAAACAAATTTCGTGTCAAAAAAAAAACCATAGATTCTTAATTCACTTCAAGGTTCAATTACCTAGTTACAACTGGACCAAAACTCAGCTTGTCAAATATGATATTATGCCTGCTAATAGTACCTGGACTTTCTTGGTTAGCAGCAGTGTTTCAGGAGCGTGTGTTGTGCGTCTTCAGTCTATGTCTCCATGTGCTTTTTTCTAATTATCGACTCTAGTGCCTTGTAATGCAACCTGCTGATACTGTTAGATATTCCAAGTGTTTGTCTTGATGTTTACAAACTAATTTGATTGTTCGTTCAGGCACTAACACGGATGTACAACCAACCTACAATAATTGGACCAGATGGAAAAAGTCGAGGATCTCTATACCGAAACCCTATAGACTGCTTATGGAAAACCTTCAAGATAGAAGGTGTCCGGGGTTGGTATAAAGGTCAGCCACCTTCATCATGCTGTAGACTTTAGTGATTGATCGCAACCCTAGGTTCAACGGCACATTTCTTGCGGATTGCCCCTCACACGTGAATACCCTCTCCTTTCTTACCGTATTACTTGCGCTAATGCCTTTCCCCTCAGGATTATTACCTTGACGGCAAATGACATTATCGTAAACTTATACAAAGCCGCGAGGGACCGAGGTCTACCAGACGATGATCTATGATGGCTTATCCATAGAGTGTGATCATAGATTACGGCCAACTATACGATACCACTAATAATATATTATAGAGTTCTAACATCAGGCCTTTCAAAACATTTTATGAATTCGGCCATACAAGCTCTCAAGTAAGCTAAGTATAACCCAATTTTTGATATCACTTTGTATCACTTTTGAATCTTTCTACATGATAAAGAAAGGTTTTCCCATTTCGCCAAACCTCGCGAGTTGATTGGCTCCCTGCCTGGGATCGCAAAATGGGCTGAAATCATGTTGGACTCGAAGGGGACTGAAATCGTCGTGAAATGGCCTTGGGACACGTGAAATATGCGTGACCAGTGGAAACCTGATCGCGTTCATGCAAGTTGAAGCTGCACCGCTCCAAATCTTGAACGTTGGCTCTCTTGGTACTTTCTTTTGTTTATCGGAAGCCGCTGAATGCCAATCCTTCTGAGGTTGCCATTAGTGACTAGTGACTGGCCATGTCATTCATGCAGCCTAGCTCGCAACTCTGCTTCACTTCTTGCACTGGTATCTCTAAAATCTTGATCTTTAGGAAAGACTGCGAATGCCAACGCTGATGCCGGCATCTACCTTGGCTCGCGGTGAATGTTATAAGTTTTTGAGAAGATATTACATTCGCTTTGATGTCAGGGCCATTTTTGAGTAGGTGTTTGATTTGCTTTCCATTGGGTGTAAGTAGGTGCTCTGTTGACCCACGTCATTTATACAATGTAATTTACGGTAGAGCGGTCTGCGCTATGCCAGCGCTCCTTTGATTCTGTATTTTGGCACCCCGACTATTTTCTCGCCCTTTTCCAACTATCAGAAATCTCTAGTAAGCCTGAAATCACTGGAGAAACGGATTCTCTCTCTTGGGCTTCTGAACCTGCACTCAATCCGGTCTTGGGACTCACAGTGGCGGCAGACAGGATTGGTGTACACTGGACTTGGAATTCGGCAGACACGAAAGGTCGTATCTTTATTCCTTTTCTTTTGCAGAATCTGTTATGCTGAACACTTACCAGGCCTTCTTTGTCAGTCTCAAGGCCAACAGATCCTCTGCCTGTGCTTTAAGGTATGCATCAAGCTGAGCTTCCATCGTGTTCTCGGAGGCTTGCTGCCTCTCAGAAAGTAACAGTATGTGGTCTTTCTCCATTTTTTGTGCTTGGCTAATTTCTTTTTCATTTATACAGTATACTTGAACTCCAGGCAATCCCAATATGGTGCGTATCCCTGCCGTGAAGCATGGCTAAACTCAAAAGAATATTTGACCTCCTTAGCAAGATATCCCTCTTATCTCATCTCGAACCATAGCAAAGGGACGGCCAACGGTTGAAGTCCCTACTCCCTGTAAAACAGTCAGTCATTTTGGTTCTGTCTTTCTATCTCGCTTTGCTAATTTTCCCCAGCCTCCATAACAGCTTTCTGCCATTCCAGTACTCCCACTTCCTATTCGTTGAGATGTTCTGTATACCGATGTCTTTCTATCTCAGTTCGCTAATTTTCCCAACCTCCACACAGGTTGCAAATATTTTATTTCTAAGGGCCGTAACCCTGCTGACTGTCCATATTTCTCCGATGATCTACCTGATTCTCATGCCATTAATCTGGATCATCCACTAGTCTCTGTCCTAGCCAGACTTCGATATATGTGATGCGCCCTTTGGATCACGGTATATGAAGGTGTGTTTGGGAAATCCGACGAGCAGTGCTGTTTTGTTTCGCACACGATGGTGAGAGGCAAAGTTCAAAGTCGAGCTTATCTTGCAACAGGTTCTTGATTAAAATCCGTCCACTTTCGGAAATCCCTTGACATGTCGAGCTTCGCCATGTCATAAATCACATCTGCCCTAGAGACTAGAGTAATCTACGTGCTCAACGGCATCCAGCTATATAAAAGGATAGTGTGAAGCTCGTTGCCTTCGCAAGAATCATAGCCCCACTTTTACAATCAACATTGCCTCCGTGTCCCTAGCTGGATATGTCTCACCGGTATGAGTACCTGACACGTACGTTAAGCCCAATATTTGCCCCGTTTCGCCTTTTCATACATCCATTGCCTTCAACAGCGGAACAAGTGGCTTTCTTCCTCGAGAATGGTTACATCATTATCAAGAATGCATTTACAAAGGAACAAGCTGCTCAATCGACGGCGAGCATTTGGCTTCGTTTGAACTTGGATCCTAATGACAAGTCGTCTTGGGACCGCGAGCGAATTCACATGCCTTCACATAATAAAGTGAAAGTCGCTGAGTTTTCTCCCAAGGTTGATTTCGTACTGCATGCTCTGAGAAAATTAATTTGATTGACTTCACCATCTGAACAGGCATGGGCTGCAATGAAGGACCTGCTTGGAGGGGAGGACAAAATCGATGAACAGTCTTCAGCCTGGGGAGACTCCTTCATCGTAAATCTGGGAACTGATCAGTGGGAGCGGTCCGCGAAGCCCATTGCCCCGCAGGACCTTGATAATTGGCACGTTGATGGAGACTTTTTCGTGAGTTGGTCCAGCCATTTCGTGTTCATAAATTGCTAAAACGGTGTGTCATTATCAAAGGTCCATTATCTTGATTCACCAGAACAGGCATTACTGGTTATCCCATTATATTCCGATATCCAAGTAATGGGTGGGGGTACGATGATATGCCCAGATGGTATTAATCTCGTAGCAAAATACCTTGCTGCCCATCCAGAGGGTGTTCTTCCAACAGGACCAACATTCACACCTTCGACAAGCAAATTCGAAAATCACGAAGACCATCCTGACTGCTGGTCCTATGCCAAAGAGATCAAGAAATGCGGTCAATTCGTGGAAATGACGGGCGAAGCTGGAGACGTTGTGTTGATGCACCCGCTGATGCTGCACTCAGCATCCAAAAATCATTTGCGCATTCCAAGGATTATAACAAACCCTCCAGTGTCCCTCAAAGAGCCGTTTAACTTTAATAGGCAAAACCCCGACGAGTACAGCTTGGTTGAGAGAAAAACTCTGAGGGCCTTGGGATTGGAAAAGTTAGACTTCAAGATTACGACGGAAAGAAGGAGGATTGTCCCTGCCAGAGTTTTGGCGCAGCAAAAGATGAGAGAGGAGGAGAGCAAGAGACTTGCTTCCTTAAATTAAAGGAGAGTGGAACGAACGTTGTGGACGTCAAATAATTATGAGAAAGCCACTGCTTATTGGGGTACGTTAGGTGTGCTTCTTGTTGCTGGTAAAATAGAAAGGTATAACCCATCCAAGTACATGGTTGACTGAGCACATGTCCATGCCCGCTGGAATCAAGTCAGGCTGATGGGAAGTTATAGCAAACAAGTTCTATGAAATACATATGAATCAGGGGACTACTTCTTCCTCTTCCCATGACCATTCCTCATCCTGCTTTCTTTTTCTGAAAATCGATCTTCGGTCGGGCGGGGTCGACAAATCCACAAAGTCCACTTCAAAAGGGTCGATAATAACCAACACAAAGTTTTCCAAAGCCAAGTCCCAGATTCGCTTTGCCTCCTCGTAATCCTCCTTGGGCATGGTAGTAGCATCAGGTTCGTCGACACGCTGTGGCCACTTCTTTGCCTCCTCGTGTCCGCCCTCAAGCGGGGTACCAGGCGTTGGCCGACACCAGCTGGCTTTCATGGTCGGGCTCATGGACTTGAAAAGATTAACACGCCTCGACTCCCAGTCCTCGTTTTTGAACAGCGCAACAGCCGTCCCGTCCGCTGCTCCCGCAAGGCGCTGTGCGAATTGGGCGTGAAGAGCGTGTTTTGTCGGAGGAACGAGGTAGACATCTGCGATGATGCGGAATTGCTGCCTTGTACCCTCGATCCACCACACGACCTCCGCTGTAGGTGTGGTTGTAAGCTGGCCGACTTTCGGCGTGCGAACGTCTGTCGAGCTTATGAGAAGGGGAAGCGTGGGTACTTTTGGACTGTCAAGAAACGAGCGAAAGACTTGTGAGCGTACTCGAGGAATCGGCCCAAGTTCAGGTCTGGTTGTGTCGATGGTGGCGACTTGAATTACTGCAGAAGTGATCAATGTACTCTTAGTAATTGCGAAAAGATTCGGGTTTTTGAACACGTTTACTTACTTGTCTGATTTTTGAATTGAGAAATGGCCTTCTCAATGGCTGTTTTCCAACGAGGTGCGCCCATGGTGGGGTAAAGAATAGAGGTGTGATAAGATTAGATTCAATATTGACATTCAGACGCGGTCACGTGAAACTAGATTTGTGGTCCGCTTCATCATCATGCCACTGCCACTCATGATCAACGTTCAACTGCCACTCCCGATTTCTGACTGCCACCCGCTTTGCACAATTGCAAGTTCAAGCCTTCCAAATTTGAGGGTAAAAGCGTCGGGTTGCCCACAACGGCCAATGCGGATATTGTTTGCTGAACAATTGGTCGGGATGCGCGTGTGGTCTAGGCGGGTGTCCCTCTCTTTCTGCATTCGACTGTGCCACACTGGCCTCTCGCTTGGGCCATGCCTCTGAGGTATATATTGGCGCGATGGCGCGACTTTCTGTCCTCCAACATCCTGCAAACAACCTGATACCGAACACCAACCATGAACGGACAAAACCGCAAAGCCACCGCAGACCCAATCGTCATGATCTCTTCCGTTCCTGCTAGTCAGAACTATCTCTCTCCACCTGAACCGAGGGGCGAACCTGAGCCTTTTCCAATCATTATTAGCCCCGTGGGATCTCGGAATTTGGAGGACTTCCAGAATCAGAGAGAAGTTCTACTCGCTATACTTGGTGCGATTGATTGTAAGTGTTACTTATACACCTTCTCAATTATAATCGACCAACTCAACGCGCCCATCCTTCCAAAATAGCGCTCAAGATAAACTGGGACCACTTCTGGACACCATACCGCGTTGTTAGTCCCAAATCCATCCGCATTTGTGTTGCGAAGCACCCAGGGGCAAAACGACATAGGAAAACAGGATTCCTGTCAAATCCAGAATCTCACACCGAAAATCCTATGTTTAAATCTGTTATCGAGCTCTCTACCCTCGTACTTGAACGCCCAGGTGCTTACCCTATCGACTATCTCGACGACCTCGAAGCACTCTACTACTCTGTTTGCTGGCTCTGCGTCGCATATATCTCTCCAGGCAGCTGGCGCCCCAAGGAAACCTTATCCAAAGCTATATGGGACTGGGTGCATCACCCTCTCTCAAAGGAGGTAGCACTATGGAAAGAGGACCAACTGCTCAACGGGCCTGGGATAGAGAGCGAACAAATATCCTTCTATTTTGGGCCGCCCTTCCTGGCCATGTTAGGGCGGATGAGGGAGGTGCTCAGATCCATGTATTGGCGCAGGTTGTCGTTGGGAAGGGCAAGGACGACGCGGGAGATGACCATGGACTCAGAACGGGATTTTGCGGCGTTCAGTGGGATAGTGCAAAGAGCGATCAGGGAGGCGGCTACTTTTTATTGGGAGAGGGACCCAGCTGGAGGAGGAATGTGGTTTGGCGACGGGCTTGACGAGGTTTTTTTCGACCCGACAAGCCCTGAGGACGACCTTTAAAGCAGTTGGATCTGGAATTTGTCGATGTAGTTGAATTGAGCAAACGTTAGAGTAAAATATTTTAACTACAGCCTTCACAATGTAACCGAATTTGTAACACATGCAAGCGCAGAATCAGGATTATTTCTAGCGGTAGTACATGCAGTTATTTATTCTTCGTACTGAACAGAATAGACTTTCTCCAGACCTGCCAGCTTCCTATCTGGCCACTTAACTTTTGCTAACTTCTCTGAGCCATTTACATAAGAATATCTCCTTGCTAAAGATATAAAATGTTTATGGGTCCAATGAGACAAGGTATCCTTCATTACATTCTAAAGAATCGAATCGGAATGCTACATAAGCTGGAAGACATATATACACCTAGCAACTCATATCGAATATCTGAAACTGTTCAGTCGCAGGCTCGCAGCCCACATCTTTTTGTGCTAGTTACTGAGGCACCCCAGCACATCACGCAGGCGTCCTCGTCCACGTAGCCCCAAATCTCCAACTGCTGAAAACTTTTTATTTCATGTCCTTGAAGAACCAGGAGGCCCTCTCAGAGGCCAATTCGTACCATTGAAGAGGACATCAGGTCAGATGGAAGGACGTTACCAGACCACGGCATCCGTTCTTCGAGGTTGTCGGGTATTTGAAATGTTACGAGAGGCTATCGGTGTACAGCTTGCTTGGGTTCAGTACTAAATATTGCTCCTATAGTTGGTGTGCAGCAGATGATAGTGACCTTGTGGGCATCTGGGCTTCCGTATAGGGGAAATGTATTGAGTTTGCGAAGTGGGTGCAATAATCAGGCTTGGGCCTGTACATGTGTTGGCAGTGGTTGAGTTCCTCCCTAGTGGTTCTTCACCATGTTAGCAATCCATACACCGTTGGCGCAAACTTTTGGGACGCGTGGAAGCGGCCGGTAGACGTTGCTACGGCTGTTTTCTTTATATGTTCGACGCTCTTGATTCACCAATCCCCCTGCATCTGGCAAAGCCGGTGAATAATATCTCTTCTCCTCTCCCTTTTTCGGCCAATGAGGAAGACTCCCAAGACGAAAGGAAGGGTGGCGCCTCCAGCCACAGTGATGATGATTGCTACCGGCGTAGGCTGTTGTGTCCATACGTATGTGTAGATACCGGAAAACATACACAACACGCCAATAATAAGCAACGGTAACGGTATGGAGAGACATACGCTGAGATACCAATGGAAGAGTCCGCGAAAGAACGCGAGGCATGAGTGAAGGAATCGCCTATTTTTCTTATATCGGTTGGGAGGAGAAATAGACGAAATTGAGGACTTCCTTCTTCCTTCCTCGGGATGGCTAGATTCGTGCTCCTGACTGCTGAGTTCATCCTCAAATAGGTCTTTCTCTTCCTCCGAGAGTCGCTGCAGCCAACGCGACGCAAGGAAGGAGATGGCAGCAGCCATGAGATCCAATATAAGGCCCCCAAGGAAAAAGGCATTGATTGCACGGATCGCGATGCTCTCTTGGTCTTGGGGAAGTCCAGTAGCTATGCTCATTATCTGCGACTGGACGGCCGCGATGAAAGTCGCCTATACTCGCAAAAAACCCAGTCAGCAGTTAGCATGAGTAGCAAGGTTTCTATCAGAGAAATGAAACGTACAGCAAGGGCTAAAAGTTCGAATCCCTTGCCGAAATTGTCGAGATGAACTCGAATTTTACCGTGTTTCCCGAGAGCAGGCTGATTGACGATGGCATTTCGAAGTATCAAAGGGTGGTGAGGAATTGTAATCGTATTCTCGCTGCTCGCCATTGTCAGAACTCAGGACAAGCTCAGCAAGGTTGTATAAGTATTCGCCCTAGTAGCCCTACCATCCATGACGGGGCTATGCGGGAGAATTTGATGCATGCTAAGCGGCACTAGTACCTTGACAACGCTTCTTGATTCCAGCTTCCACCTCCCATTCCTTCTCGGCTCTGGGGAATGAGAGAACTCGAGGCAGCACAGGAGGGTGACTGACAATCTTTATGTAACTCATTCGCGACCAGATCGTGGATGAGAAATGATGACCGTTTCAGATAAAATTTCAAGTTCAGTCCGGAATTTAGAGAACAAGCAGTCTTACAAAAACAGCATTTTATTAGAGTATATTATATGGAGACTGAAGTAAAGCAAAAGACTCTACGACACAGGTCAGTATGTGTGCCGAATTATTGACAAATGTTACGATATTGAAGGTTTGTTGGATCCTGAGGAATCCAACCGTTGGCTAGTCCAGCCTGATATGACCATTCGTCTGCGGCTTCAGCTTTCCAGGTCCATTGAATCCAACCCTGAGCCTGCTCATAAGAGATTACTTGAGCTTCCCAATATTGTCGAAGGAAAGTCTTGTAGCTGTCATTGAATGAGGACGCTTTGCCAGTGAGGCCTTCACAGCTGCCCACGCGCGTGGATCCTGGGTAACTGCCATCATAACGAGAGCCAGAGCCACGACCGTTAAGATGTTTTGCGCAATCGTTGGCAGCAGGGGTCCATTCTCCGACGACAGTCCATAAAGTCGACGAGGTAAGATCGGACGCCTTGGCGCAGGCAGTTTGAATGTGCTGGCTGTTGCTCATTTGATTTTCCTGATAAAAAATGAGATACGTGAGATATCGTGGAATCACCTAACTTACTGCCACTGAGAAAATTTGGTAAACATGGGTGTCCAAAATCACGCCTTGATAATCTGGGTAGGGCATGAAATTTTTCCAATAGCTTATCGGCTGGAATGCGTCGTGGATCATCACAACAGTACTGCCATCCGACCTGAAACTCCAGAAATGAGAACTCCACACAATAAGCAAATATCATAAAATACCAACCGAATTATGTCATAGCTATCATACCAGTACTATTTGGAGAAGTTGGCAAATCGTCACAATATTCTCAAAAATCACTGATTAGGCGCACCTGTTTCGTCACTTGCAAAACGTCGTTGCCGAAGTATCCTGCTGGCCTTGGTCCACATAAGCAACATGAATCGGTAAAGAGAACGATCTTACTCATTCAATGGCGCTATGACGGGAACAGTTCCTGTCATATCTTTGAACATGGAGGCTAGCATTTTTATCACGGCTTTCGTGCGGTCGACGTTTTTGCTTTGGGTGTGCCACTCTCTGGAGGGGAGGATTAGAGGTAAGAATTGAAGGGTTCAGGAGACGCACGGATAGCTCTTCCTCTGACCAGAGTTATCGTATCTGTTCAGAAAATTAGTGAGAGACAGACATGAGGAAAGCGACAACCAATACCCGTTTTGACTTTCAGGTGCACCTGTAATTGAGTCAGACCGATTTCCTTTTAGTTAGAGAGGGTTATATACCATGTAAATCGATGATTAATTTGAGTCCATGATTTTGTGCCCAAGACACAGCCTTGAGTAGGTAGGGGAGTTGACCTTGTATATACGGTTCCCCAGCGGAAACATCGAATGCCCAATACCCAATAGGAAGACGAACGTGGTTGAGTCTATTGCAGTGTGAGTACAGCATAAAGTGCAACTGAAGGTATTAGATACCCTGCCCCTGCGATGGCGGCAAAATCTGCCTCTGTGATCCAGGTGTCCCAGTGGTATTGGAGGGAGGCCTGAGCCTTTGTGCGGTCTTGGTATTGTCCAAAGGTATATTCGTCTACAATGCGAGAATCACCAGTGTTATCGAATATGGAAGGTGTGATCCAAGGCTAAATGAACACTTTAAAATGAATATCAGAAATGTAATAATCTGCTGAGGGGTCGTACTTCGAGAACGAGCCACCCTCCGAGATTCACACCCCGGACTTTCTGAGCTCCATATGGGAACCCGAAGTTGAGGCCACAGATAGAAGGAACGAACGACAAGCCAAGTATAATGGCGGCTGTAAAAAGAGCGGAATGGGTCATGGCAAAGAACGTGAGTGCAAACGAGAGTGGGTAGTGAGCTCAAAAGCAGAGTACTAGAGGCGGCATATTCATGAGGTTGACCCTTTATACATTTTCGAAACACCGAGCTAGCGTTGGTCGAGGAACAAGTATTAGTGCCCGCCACAGCTAGACTAGAAATTTTCCTTGGAACGCCTAAAATAAGCTTGACCCGATTAAGCTGCAGGTAATAGGGCCCATCCATGGCGAATAGCTCGAGAAGTTCTGTCGGATGATTGCTCAGCTCTCAACACTGGCATGATTGTTTTGTTGAAATTTTCGACACTGGCGGACGTCAGGCAGGCGGGTTATTTATGATGTCAAGTCTCAACAGCAAATAAGTCAGGATGAGATGAACAACCCTGCGCTGACAGAAGGCATGAAGGTCATACGGATCGACGGCGAGATATCCTGGATCCACGTGAAGTCATGGTTGGTTGGTTGTTCTTGGCCAAGGGTCAGAATTTGATTTGTTTACCGCTGCTTACTCGATCGTATCCCGGATCCCACTGCCTTGAAAACATTACAGTATGTGTGAGTTTAGCGCTTAAGTATTGAAAGCAACTGTTGTATATGGCTATATATTTACAGAGGGGTATGTCGAACTAAGAAGAAAATGTAGAGGCTACAGTCATCGATTTCGTTACACTAGCATAGCAAGAAGCAAGCGACAGCAATATATGGTGAAAACAGTTAGACAGTACTTATGCAAATAATTATGATCCACAAATGTTGGGGAATTGGAAATTAGTGGGGTTCTGAGGGATCCAGCCATTGGCCAAACCAGCTTGGTAGGTCCATTCGTCAGCGTTTTCGGCTTTCCATGTCCATTGGATCCAGCCCTGGTTGCCTTTTTCCCATGTTTGCACTTGAGCCTCCCAGTATTGCCTCAGGAACGTCTTGTATGCCGAACTGAAGGTGGAAGCTTGCCCGGTTAATCCTGTGCAGCTGCCAACTCTAGTTGACCCTGGCAAAGAACCGTCGTATCTCGCGCCTGAGCCACGACCGTTTAGATATTTCGCGCAATCATTTGGGGCCGGTGTCCATTCTCCAACGACGGTCCACAGTGGGGAATTGGCAAGCGTCGACAACATACCACATGCCGTGGAGATGTGTTGTGCATTAGTCATTTGGTTTCCCTAGAAGATAATCGCATCACTTTCCAAAACGATGAACGACGTTTTGAACTACTTACCGCGACAGAAAACATCTGGTAAATGTGCGTGTCGATGATAACGCCTTGCCAATTCGGAGGCGGCATGAAACCATTCCAGTAACTGAGAGGCTGGAAGGCGTCGTGGATCATAACCACTAGGTTACTCTGTTGTGAGGTACCAAAGGGGTACCTAACCAGAAGTAAGTTCAAAATAAAACTCAAGGCAATAGTCACTGGATGGTATTTACCGAATGGATCCATAACTGTCGTACCAATACTTAGGAAGGGATATTAATACCGCTGATAGTTAAGTATGTTGAGGGTAAATACCTGTCTTGTCACAGATAAGATTTGAGACCCATCATACCCAGCCGGCCTGAGATGAAGCGTGAATATATAAGTTCATCTGTATTGACAAAGACTCACTCGTTCAATGGGGCAATGACTGGAACCACGCCTGTGTTTCCAGCAAACATGGAAGCCAGTCGTGAGATAATTGCATGCGTACGGTCGACATTACTTTGTTGAGTTTGCCATAACCTGTTGCAGTAGGTAAACTACCAGAACGGGCATTGATGACGTATGTCAACGTACGGGGAACTCATTCTTTGGCCTGAATTATCAAATCTGAGTGGGCGGGAATGTATGAGAAATCAAATGATGGACTCCACAGGCATCACGAACCCATTTTGACTTCCAGGAGCGCCTGGGATATGCAAGAATAAGCACAGCAATTACTCCTACGAAGACGTCGTTGATGAACTCACCATGAAGGTCAACAATAAGCTTCAAACCATGTGCTTGTGCCCATGTAACAGCTTTGGAAAGATATGGAAGTTGCCCTTGAATGAAGGGCTCGCCACCAGATACATCAAACGCCCAATATCCGATGGGAAGCCTCACATGGTTGAGTCTATTGACCGCGTCAATGAAGTGCTCAATAAATTGGAGTGGACGAGAAAAAGACGCACCCTGCAGCGGCGATGGCTGCAAAATCGGACTCGGTGATCCAGGTGTTCCAATGGTTCTGCAAGACGCTGAGAGCAGTGGCCTGATTCTGGAATTGACCAAAAGTCCATTCATCTACGATTCTTGAATCTCCTGTGTTGTCAAACAGCGATGGCGTAATCCAGGGCTGCAAATTTGGAATAATTTCGAAAAGTTCTCGAAAAAGTTGTTTTGTCGCGTGCGTACCTCGAGGACGAGCCAACCCCCAAGGTTGACACCTCGAACTTTCTGGGAGCCGTACGGAAAGCCGTAGGTCAAGGCGAATGTCGTTTGAAGGAGAGATAAACCCGACACGCAGGCAAAAAAGATACGAGAGAAGATGCCCATTACAGAAGGGGGTGTTGCCTTGCAGTTCATTAAAACAGGTCCACCATATTTATACACGCTACAGGGATGGCTTGCTCGATCATCGGGTTCTAGTGAAAAGCTCGAGGAGTGCAGGAGAAAATAGAACAACTCCAAGAATAGACCAAACTCGTGTGCTTGCGTGTGGTTCAGTGAAAGCAGCAAGGGCTGCAGCAGAGCAAACTGACGTTGGACGTTGAACGTTGCTCCCGTGGCCCATTTCGTATGAGAAACCAACGGATCTACGTGTCAATTTGACGAACTTCAAGTCCTTCAGACCGGGAAGCACGATGGTCAGTATACACGTGAACGAATCGCATGTCGGTATCCAGGTGAAGTAAAAAAACAGATCCCAAAGAACCAGCAGCATTTTCCAGTGTCCATTGGTCCACATTCAATGAAGTCAGAAGAGCTTGCGCCAGCAATTTCGACAAGACTGTGCTGTGCTTCTGAATGGCGGCATGTGAGGCGTATAAGGCACTTGACCAAAGTTTAGAAGAATTGCGCAACTCCGTCTAATGTCCTGGGCCGAAAAAAGATAGCAGGGCTTCGGCGATCGTGAAATTAAGTTATCTCGGTGGGCTTGTTGTTGAGCTTGTTAGAGAAAGCAATCAGGATCAAGGTTGTACAGGGGATCCATGGAATATTCGGACTTGCTTCGAAGTCGATATTTATATCTTCGTAAGACCCAGTCACCAGCAACTCTGAGAGAGAAAAACCATTTAGAAGAAAATTCAAAATAGAAGATGGAACACCCTACACGTGAGGTTGAAATGAACGAAACATACGTTAAAATCGTACTAAACCAAGACCACGGTTCCGGCGTCCAGGATAAACGATTCCCCGCAAGAGTGTTGTACTGGATTTCGCTGGTTCCAAGAAAGCTGACCTAGCCTTGGGTGAACATTGGGAGTGCCGAAGTTTTGGCAGCGCAAGATCCTCGGAATAATGTTGAACCAGAGCAAAGGCAGATGCTATCGCGTCTCGGAAGGAAATTCAATGAGTTATTGGGTACGCTCGTCGTCGCGTCCGTTCGTCTTGCGATCCGGACGAGACAGCGCCTTGCTGTGTGCGGCACAGGTTTTATGGCGGCAATGGCCGAACCCTTTAAGGCAGGACGACGCCCTGACAATGATATTACGACCCTACACTCGATACCATCATGTCAATCGATGCCCTCCGCAAACGCTACGAGGCCGCTGGTCAAGTCCATCTCTTCAAATTCTGGTCGAAGTTGACCCCCGCCCAGCAGGAAGAGTTGATAGCGCAGTTGGAATCCCTTAATATTGAACGGGTTAACCGAATTTATTCTAAGGCAGTTTCCTCGGAAAAGGAAGCTATCAACCCAACCGCAACCGCAGAATCAATAGAACCTCTACCAAAAGGCGCATCCGAGTCCGTTACAAACGCTGCCAAGGCAGGCGAATGGCGACAGATTGGCCTGGAGGCAATTGCACGGGGCGAGGTCGGCGTTCTGCTTATGGCTGGAGGACAGGGAACCAGACTAGGAAGCAGTGCCCCGAAAGGTTGCTACGATATCGGCCTACCTTCTCACAAATCTCTCTTTCAGTATCAGGCGGAACGCATTGCACGCTTGCAAACCGTCGCAGAGACCGAATGCACCAAACCTGCCGGATCCGTCATCGTCCCGTGGTACGTCATGACGAGCGGGCCGACGCGTCGCGAAACGGAGGATTTCTTCAGAAAGAACTCTTATTTCGGTTTGAATTCCAAGAATGTTATCTTCTTTGAACAAGGTCAGCAGGCCTTTGCAGTTTTCTACCTGTATAATGCGGTACTGATATATTTTTCCAGGTACATTACCTTGCCTTACAATGGAAGGCAAGGTCTTGCTGGAGACACCTTCGAGTGTGGCTGTTGCCCCGGATGGCAATGGCGGGCTTTACGCTGCAACGCGCTCACCCCTGTATCCAGGAAAGAGCGACACCGTGCTCTCTGACCTCGCTGAACGCAAAGTTCTTTATGTGCATGCCTACTGCGTCGACAACTGCCTTGTTCGCGTCGCAGATCCTGTCTTCCTGGGATACAGCATTCAAAAACAAGCCGATTGCGCTGCAAAGGTCGTACCCAAGACACACCCAACAGAATCGGTCGGTGTGGTTGCATGTCGAGGGAACAAGTATAGCGTCGTCGAGTACTCCGAGATTTCAAAGGATCAAGCAGAGCGGCGCGATCCCGAGACTGGGGAATTGACCTTCCGCGCAGGCAACATCGCAAACCATTTCTACACGACTGCATATCTTAATCAAGTCGAATCGTTCGAGGACGACCTTGCTTTCCACATTGCACGAAAGAAAATTCCCCACATTGATCTTGAAACTGGCGAGCACGTTAAGCCAAGCAAGCCGAATGGAATGAAGCTTGAAATGTTCGTCTTCGACGTCTTCCCATATACAGAGCGGTTTGCTGTCCTTGAGGTCGAAAGAAATGAGGAGTTTAGCCCTTTGAAGAATGCTCCTGGTACAGGGTCTGATGATCCTGAAACTAGCCGTCGTGACCTCCTCGCCCAGCACCGAAGGTTTTTGGAGCATGCAGGTGCCCAAATCAATGCAGGGGTTGAAATCGAAATTTCCCCGCTAGTCAGCTATGCTGGCGAAGGTTTGGAAAGTGTGAAAGGGAAGACGTATCAGAAATCAGGATTGGTTGGAGCATAGAGGAGCTAGATGCTTTAGTTTGAGCAAGACTTGGAAGGTTTGAAGGTGGACTGTTAGATGTACTTTGGACATGGACAAAGAGTGGTACAAATTTCGGATTGGACATTTCGCCTACAGCATCACTGTAATCATCGCATAGCAGGAATAATTCATGGACGTTTCTAGATACCCGTTTTGCCTTTCTGGATTTCTGCAACTGAAGATAGAATTCAAGGCACTCCGCTACAAGGCCTTTGATTATAACACCCAATTGATTAAAACGAGTAGGAAAGAAGGGCCCGTGAACAGACTACATTCAACCGCCCACAGGGCCATCGGCAGGCTTCTTTACAGTCCGAGGTCCCTTTCTTTCCAGTTCTTCCCGAAGGGATGCAAATAGGCGCTGTGTCCGCTCTGCATTCGGTTTCTGAATGATCTGAACACAAGTTGGCCTTAGGTGAGTCAGAAAAATTAGAATCTTGAACCATACCTCTTTACAGCAAGTGATCAACTTGTCAATGAGCATTGTCTGCCCATTCTGCGCATCCTCAAGGTCTTTCCTCAACTGACGATTCTGGAGGACGCGTTATGCCTCAGAACAGAGACTTACGGCTGGTGTATGCATACCTCTTCCTCCTGTTTATTTGATCTAGCTTTCTCGCCCTCCGCCAGTTGTTTCTGTTCGGCAGCACGAGCACGAGACAAAAGCACCTCCAACTCCTTAGACCGAATAACGCACTCGAAATGCCTTTCTCTGAGCTCATACTGACGAAGGACTTCCTTCAGGCGCTCACGGATACTATGTTGAATAATTCATCAGCCAAAGTTTGAGTAAAACAAGGTCAAAAACTTACACCCCGTCGAATATTTCTTCAATTGTGCGTCTGGCCCTGGAAATACGAAATTTAAAAAAATTCTGAAGGAACGGGTATTAACTAACTCCTGAGGGTCGTCTGTCCAGCATTTCTTTAGCTTCTCACGGCGAGGTTCTACATGGTCCTCCTAAAAAGTCGTCAGATCTCATTCTAAATTTTCTTGTACAGTTCACCCACCCATTCCTCTGACCCTCCACCTCCTTCTGTCAAGTCCATCAATTCGACAGCTAATATTTCGTCCCCTTCGTCGATCCCGATTTCTTCTGGGGTTTGATCAGCCTCCAGCATCCTGCCATTAAAGGTGAAGATGAACTGCAAGCCAGAATTGGAGCCTGTGGTGCCCGAGTAATGCGTACTGGCCGCATCAGTCTTCGCAGACCCATTCATTGTGTCATCTTTCCTATCCCCTGCTTTCCCTCCAGTCCGCTCCATCCGCTCCGTCCACGAGTTAATAAGGCGGGAAAGCTTGGTTTTGCGAGATATCTTAAAGAACAGCTCGGCACGGTATCGACACACGACTTTGACAACAATGTCAGGCATTTCACGGTATTTCACGTCCTGTTGCTTGACTTTGTCAGCACGTTTGGCGAAGTCGTTTTTCATGCGCGTTAACTTTACGGAGATGTAAATATAAGTACCCAGCAGAATTTCATATTATATTTACCTCTTCTTGCGCTTCCTCGACACTTTGGGTCAAGCGTTTTCCGTCTTCCTGTAACCAACCAACGAATTAAAAGTGACCGGAAGGACAGGAAATAAAGCGCACTCGTAGACGTTTATTGTCCTAAAGTCGTATACGTGATAGGTCATGAGAAAGAACTTAGATTGAGATGTATGGGATATTATTTGGCGCACTTTCTGGAGTTCACGAGCGAGGTTTTCCATTTTGGTTTTTGTCTGGTTTGCCTTGGTAAGCTGCCCTTTGGCTTTCAATTGAAAAGGCGTCAGGACATTACCCATTCTGACGGCATTAATTATGAGAACGCACCTGCATCCTTGTCCTTTACTAATTTCTGCTTCTCCTTCGCATGGTCCCGTTCCATGCGTTTGAGTTCCGCAAACTGAAATACCGGTTGTCAGTATCCTGTTCTGGAGGGACTCTGAACACAATTCCTTTCACCAGTTCAATGTATTTGCTATGAATGGCATTCTCCTCTAAGCCCTTGACCGATTTCTGGGCTTCCTCGGCTGAAGACCATTGGATCCGTGGTGAACTCGTGTGGAACTGAGCCTCATTGCAATGGTAACACACCGTATCGCCTTTCCTCCTCCTCTTCCAGAACCTCTTCCTCTTCCAGCGCGGCAATTCTATTTTTTAAAGATTCGTACATTGTCGCAGGGTCAACGGGGGCGTCGTTGCGTTTCTTCCCCTTGCCATTCTGTACAGGTGGGTGGTGACCGTTTACATCTGGGACACGGCGGTGAATAGAACTGTTAAGTAGATCGTCAGGAAGCACAGGCGCACTATTAGTGTGGCTAGGGGGTGCTGGAGGTGCAGTGGCAGGTGCCGGAGGTGCTGGTCCGGCAGGTGGTGGTTTCGCCTGTCTTGCAGCAGGCGCGCTCTGCTGGTTGTTCGCGTCCGGTGCGTTCATTGAAGAACAAAGTGTCTATAGCGGCGAGAAAGTAGATAAGTTCTGGGCTTTCGATGTTTGAAGTATAAATTGAAGAGGCGAGTGGTGTCCTTCAGCTGGCGATGTCCTTTGCTGGGCTAAAAAAGGAAATGACCTCCGTGCCTATAATTTATCTGCTCGGGTGCACTCGCATGAGGACCAAATTCTCAAACTGGCGAGAAGACAATAAAATCTGGCGTTTTCATTCACAAATAAGCAGGGTATATGAATTATTGTGCCTCTCATTATTTATAGAGAATATCTATGAGGCTGAGGAGAATTGGTTTCTGGAAGAAGGTAAGATAACCAAAGGTATAAGGAACCGCCGCAACAATCAACGCCCTTGTGTATCTCCTGCTTGCCGACAATATAGCGCTGAATGTCAAGGTTTATGACGAATGTTTAACGAACAAATGCCAGCAATGTTACTAAAGACGTCACCAGCCATTGTGGAAAAATGGCCATCAGACGGCAGAAGTATGCCAAACCACAGTGATGCAATTTTTCCCTCGAACGAGCTTGAAAATAGCAAAACAAGAAAAGAGGTCACTTGACGACAAAAATAGCAGAATAATTACAAACCAAGACTCTCATTCGCTATTTGAGAGGCTGGAGATGGAGTCAACAGTTAGGCAATCAAACTCAATGGTCAAGCCGCTAGAGCTAGATCCCAGTCTTCACGAGGGTGAGAGAGAGCTGCGAAATTTGGAGTCATAAGCAGCACAGAAATTCATCGGGACTTTTGAGTGGGTGTATAACAGCCAAGGAGGGAAAACAATATGCCTGCAACCCCGAGCGACGATAGATTGTTCCGGTACAGATTGACTAATAGACAGGCGAAGAGGCCGCAGCACATCACCAAGAAAGAAGTGGGACACACTCGTCTCCCGTGACATGTACAGTGGGATATCTCAGCTCAAGAAGTTGATTCGGGATGCACCAAAATCAGGTATGAAAACAATCCAGAGACCAATGAGAGGAAATAAAATATCATCACAGGCAATAAAGCGCCTGGACCGTCCACGAGTATAATTGCGCAGTAGATCACTAGATAGGTTGAGAAAAGGTGGTGGTTGAGAGTCAAGTGCCAGTGAGGATCATGCTTGGATTCAAGAATCGGGTATCGGATCGGTCCGAGGCATGTTGAACGCGTGACCTAAGCAAGGTCCCGTGACCCGTCGCGATACGCGAATTGTCACGCCAAATCAGATCGTTTGCCTCTGACCACATCCCCCAAGCTGCAGGGTGCCATGCCTCGTTCAGGTATGTTTTCCATTCAATTAGGCTCCAGCGTCTCCTAATGTTTTTGAGAAAAGCATCCGGCTCTCCTGCTCGTAAACGACAGCGACTCTCATCGCCCACATACGAAAACGAAGTAGAGGACTTGACCCAGGAACACCTGGACGCATTTGATGCAATTGAGGAACGACTCTCCCAGCAAGCTATCTTAAGTTCGCAACTGGCTGTGGCTGAACGAGAGGCCGTCGAGCCATTCAAAGTGTCTGATACGACCGGGCATATTGACTGGGAGAGCTCGCAGCCGCGAGAGCCTTCTTCCTCATATCCGGGTTTCGCTTTTGCAGCCACCAAGGCGAACGACGTAAGAGACGACCCGGATAACCCGTTCTCTCATGGCTTTTCCACAGCTGCAAAACTAACAACACCCAATTTCGCTCCACCTGCTGCAATCGGATTCACCTCCGCCTCTAGGCTTCCAATTAGTCGAGACTACGAGCGATCTCCATCACCGGATGTTCCTCCACAAGAGCCAGATTTAGATTCGTGGTTCACTTCTGCTCCGGTGGACATTCCGTTAGCTTTCGAGACACCGTCGTTTTCTGCTGCCTCAGCACTGCCAGGCTTTGCTCTAGCGTCAAAAAAAGCTATGATCATGCCATCCAAAGAGGCTCTCGAAAATGCAAAAGCTAAACTCGATGCATGGCAAAAAGAGGAAGATGCGAAACTAGGCCAGCTGAATGACGAAAATGTTTTCAACTCTTCTTCCAACCTCAATGATGTTGTGCAGAAACCAGATACGTTCAAACCTGCCTCTATCAATCTGACAAAGTCACCACCGAGACCCGCTTTACAAATTTTAGGAAATGCGGTGAACACTCCTGGCACGCCGACACCAGGGTTCTCCCGTCCTTCAGAAGTCGGACCCCCAAGAGCAGTCCCATTTCCAAATCTTCATCGACCCGGCCAATTCAAGCCTCCCACTTTCAAACAGCCGCATACGTCCAGCACCGCAACAAATTTCAGCTCTCCACTCAATCCAAACCGTCCAGTCCCATTGCAAGGGTTTGCATCAGCAGCCAGCCAACACCCGCTGGCAGCTCCTCCTATTACCGCATTACCGGTTGCCCCTCAGCATACATCATCTGGCATGCCCTCCTTTGCGACCCCGCTTCGTCCAAAAGTCCAAGCCGCTTCTCTCAAAACTACCCCTGCGCCATTCAAAACTCCTTTTAAGGCGGGTATGGGGCCTGGCGCACCTGGTCGTTCTAGCCTTGGTCAAACAACGATAAGGACACCTCAACGTGCTCCCATTCCCATTCCAATCGCCACCCCGGGACATTTGAAAGAGAATAGAATTCCTATTCGGAAAGAATTTTTCAACATGAGTAGGTGTTTGAATTTTTTGATGTGCATTGAGCTGATGTTTTGGCTACAGCACCTAGCTTCGAAAGAACATCCCTAGCTGCCTCTGGGTTGAAACCACAACAACACGGCACCGACAAATTCGAATATATGGGAATGTGAGTCCTGATTTTTTTAGTCATTCGTTTCCTGTTCATCTTTTGTCAACGACCCAGAAACATTGCCATGCTCGACCAGATTACACCAGACACAGCCCTCTACTACTCCTTCCACACGACCGACTCCACCCCGCCTCCATCTACCCCATTAGCGCCGCCAACTATCCTAGGACCTGGAGAAGCACTCCAAGAGCTCCGCAGTCGCGGGTGCACCCTTGCGACGAAGCCTTGGGTGGACAACCACTGGTGTCTAATCCTCTGGAAGCTTGCAGGCATGGTCGCCCTCGACCCAGAGAAGGAGACAAATCCCGACGAGACAAGATGGTGCTGGGCAGAGGTCATCCGGCAGCTGCTCTATCGGTCAGTCATACTAGTCATGTTCCCTCATTGCACAGAGACTAAAGCACGACTCTCCAGCTATGAACGCGAGCTCAACAGCGGCAAGCGCCCGCCTCTCCGGAAGATTGCTACCCAAGATGCCCCGGCAGCGTTTCCCATGGTTCTCTGTATATCCGATATCTTCTGGTCCCCAGGAGGTGTCACTGACGACGGGCTGCCCATTGTGCCACACCCAGAGCTCGAAGTGACGGATGGGTGGTATAGGCTGCGGGCTCAAGTGGACCTGCCTATGGCAAGGGCTGTGAGGAAAGGCGTGATTCGTGTTGGGCGGAAGATTGGGGTTGCTGGTGCTCGGGTCTGTGGTGTTTCTTCCAGAGAGATTGAAGCCCGTTCTTATAACAATTTTTTAAAAATAGTTGGCGACAGAGAAAAAGGAGCCATCGGAGATACTGGAGGCATACAACTCGACGAGGCTCGTGTTTTCTGGCAATTCGTCGCATCTTATGCCGTGGCATAGCAAGCTTGGATTTATGAGAGGGCCTTGTATCTCGACACTGCATAGTCTGACCGCGGATGGAGGGGTCGTCGCTGCTTTGGACTTTGTCATCACCCAGGTCAGTAAACATAACCATGCAGAACAGAATCAAGAAGCTGAAAAGATATTGCGGTATTTTTAGGTATACCCTATCGCCTTCCTAGAGTTTTTTGAAGAGGAAGACGGAAAGACGCGACGCGAGGGCCCGAGGAACGAGGTGGAGGAGAACAAGGTCAACGAGCAGTGGAAGGTTTGTCCATGTCCCTTTCAATGCGGCAGTTCATGGAAAAGGACTGATCGAACGTCTTTCTGAGCAGAAACGGTACGAAGTGGAGGCGTCAAAGCTGAGAGTCGAGTTCGATAAGCGGTATTCCCGGTATGACGGGTACGTCGACCGCCTGGAGCGAAAAGCAGGTGCCAACTTCCGTCCTGGAGAAAATGGTTCGTCCGTCGTACTCTGAACTCGTAAAGTGTCATCGTAATAACCATTCCATCCGCAGACTCGCCACCAGACCACATCGACGCTCTATACGACGAGCTCGAGTACCCAGAGGCCGCCGGGAACGTGATCGCACGCATCTCGCCCTCCGAGGCGGGCTGGCTCGCGCTGCACGTCCGCAAGCAGGTCGAAAATGCGAGAGAGCTGATTGGAGAAGAGATAGAGAAGGAGCTGAGGGTGCGTTTCGGGCTTCTTTATGCCCTCTGGATGGAACGAAAAGCGATACTAATTTAAATGCTCCAACCAACAGACAACATGCCCGCCCCGCTCCGTTCGCTCTTTCCGAGTGCTCAAGGTGCAAGACGCGCGCACTCTGCGGAGGCCCGCGAACCGGACGGCGCAGCTGACGATATGGGATGCGCTCGGGCTCGTCCTCGACGAGGACTCTGCCTGCAGCGGCAGTGGAGGTGGTGATGGTGAAGTTGGAAGTGGGGGAGTGCAGTTTACCGTCGGACAGCGGTTCATGGTGACGAACCTGGTCCCGCAGCAGATGAGCGCGTGGATGGGCTGTGAGCCTGATGCGGAGGTGTTTTTGTGCACGAGGAGGGATACGCGGTGGACGAGGATGAAGGCGAGCTGAGGTGGTATAGTGGAAGGAGAGGAGAGAGGATGAATGATCGTGATTGCGTGTTATTACGGTACTAACTAATGTAGTATAGGTTTGTTCAATTGTTATGTGCTATACTATATGTTCATTGCTGTCAGTTTTGTCAGTCCTAACTCACGGTTGTATCTGGCTTGTAGAAGCATAGGCTTTGGAGTTGCTTGATAGTCAAAACCGGCGCATTTGAGGGTTCGAATTGCATAGCATTGTACATTC
The DNA here is from genome assembly GCA_023014345.1 of Galerina sulciceps. Lineage (NCBI taxonomy): Eukaryota > Fungi > Basidiomycota > Agaricomycetes > Agaricales > Galerinaceae > Galerina > Galerina sulciceps. Next base: position 1,151,602 of record JAEDXJ010000035.1, read on the forward strand.
TCTCATAATTCTGGGAGAACATCTAGGAGTAGTAGGTTTATAACATGGCATGACTTTCGATGAAAAGTGGAGGTATGTAAAATGTAGATATGCATGAAGATAAATAAATCATCAACCACGAACCACCAGGTCAACTATAATAAGTCGACGATACCCTCTATCTGGCAACGGCAAAGCACCTAGCTTGCCAGCCCATACTTGGCAAACACCTCCCTCCAGTTACTGCCGACATCCTCATGGCCCATGCACACGACGGTAGGTGTGCTCCCCGAGCCAGGGCCGAATATGCGCTGGGCGACGCGGCGCACGTCTTGCGGCGTCACGTCGCTGATCTTTCCTGTCATCTCTGTGACGGGGACTTTACGGTTGTGCACAAGAATCTAGCAGAGGAATGTAAGTTGGGACGTAATCAGAAAAGCAAAGAAACACACCTGTCTCCCAAGATCCTCCACCTCCACCGCGCGGCTCTCCAGCGCCATCATCAAGCTCGAGTTAAGCTGGTTCTTCGCCCTCTGCAGCTCGCCCTCAGGCACGGGCGAATACACCAACAAGCTCAGCTGGTGCACCAGATGCGGGAGGATCTGCTCCGGGGTGCTGCCCACCGGCATAAAGCTCGCAAACAGCCCAAAGAGCGACGAGTCGTTGTAAATATGGTGGAACGACGCGCAGTGGTCGACCTGGGTGTAGTGGTTCAGAATGTGCGTGTACAGCCGAGAATACATCCCCTTCCCCGGCCCGCCGGCGGAGAAGGAGCCCCCGCCGCCGAGGAGGACCTGGAGGGTGGCGAGGGCGTACACGTCGGGGTCGTTGATCCCCACGCCCTCGTAGGCGATGTAGAGGTGGTTGAGGTCCTGCTCCGGGTCGGAGATGAAGCGGTGCCCGCCTGTGTAGGTGGATGTGGGAGATTTTGGGGTCGCGGTGGGGGTGCTGGCGCTGAGGGGGTTGGGGAAGAGGTAGGAGGCGGCGCGGGTGAGGGACCGGGCTACGCCTGGTGGGGGCGAGGAGGGCGAGAGGAGGTGTGGTGGTGGGGCGGTCTGGGTGGAGGTTGAGGTGAACCGCGGTGCGGTGGGTTGAGGTATTGATGAGGTGGGTTTTAGGGAGGAAAAGTATTTGTCGACGAGCTCGACGAGCTCTTGGTGCGGCATGCCGGCGCCAGCGATGACCATGCGCTCGGGGCGGTACCATTCCGCGAGAGTGCTGTGCAGCAATGGTGCGCTCATAGCCGGTATCCTGTCCTCCGGACACAACAGAGGGTTGCCGAGGCCCTGGCCGCCGTACGCGACGTCATGGAGGACCTCGGGGAGTATCATCTCTGGCTTGGCGGAGAGCTCGCGGATCTCGTAGGCGGCGGCGTCGCGCTGGGCCTCGAGCTCGTCGTGGAGGAATGCGGGGTTAAGGACGGTGTCGGCGATGAGGGAGAGGGCGAGGGGTGTGCCGGTGTGTGCGTGGGAGGACTGGTAGAGTATGGACTCGCGGGAGGAGGAGCAGATGATTTGGCCACCGAGGGAGTGGATGTCGGATGCCATTTGCTCGTCTGTGCGGGTGGTGGTTGTCTACAGACCAAAGAAGTAAGTTGTGGTTCTGAGACAAAAAATGAAAGAAATCAACTTTGAAAGCCATTCTGTCGAGAAAGTGAGATGCGCCAGAGGTATGTGGTACTTCATAGCGAGAACCGGCGTCGATGTACAGACCGACGGATGAGAAATGGCCGGGGGTGGTTTCAGTAGCGACCCGCATTTTGTTGGGTAGCGTTGTTATTTGGGTGGGTGGATGGGAAGAGGCTGAAGCGACAGAGCGCTTTGCGAGTCTCGAGAGGACAGCCGCGTTGGGTTTCCTCATCGTGGTCGCTGCCGAACAGACTGTCTTCGTCACTCCTTGAAAACTAATACTCGTCATGTGATCTAGCTCTGTTGGCTCGTGTTTGCACCCCTATTTTTAATCTCTTTATACTACTAACATGATCATATCCCCCTTCGCCTTGTCGCAAGACACCCACCCCGACCCAGATCCATACTACAGGGTCACCAAATTCGAGCAACGAGAAATTCTCGTTGTCGTATCAGAGGGCGACTTGCCTTATACCCAGACAGAGTCCCCAGCCGACCAGGACGAAATAGCTCGCGTCAATGAACGTCTTTTGCATCCCACCTTTGTCCCCATCGACCGCACTGCGCCTCTTTGCCACCCTTTTGTGCCAGACCAGATACTGGATGCGTCCCTTCTCGCCGAATGCGAGTCCCGCAAGACCCCAGAGGCCCTCTTTCCCCCGCAGAGAAACCGCGGGACTGTCGTCAAGCAGCGCTACATCCACGCTCGCGACAGGGGCATGATTCTCCTCCAGACCGACGGCGCGTGCCTCAACAACGGCCAGTCCAACCCGCGCGCTGGCATCGCGTACGTGTACGCCCCGCCCCACCCGCACAGACCCCTTGAGGACGGCGTCGCTAAGAGCCCTATCGCCCCGTCCGACGCGACCAACAACCGCGCCGAGATGATCGCTGTCATCACCGCCCTGCGCGCCCGTATCTGGTGGGGCGAGGGTTTCCACACCATCGTCTTTGCCACCGACTCGGAATATGTCGTGAAAGGATGCACTGAATGGTGCAGAGCATGGGAGCGCCGTGGCTGGAAGAACTCGCGCGGTCAGCCAGTCCTAAACAAGGATTTATGGGAGGAACTGGTTTGGAATATCGAGTGGACGCGCCATCGAGGATGTGAGGTTATGTTTTGGCAAATCCCTCGCTCGTGGAACGCGAAGGCGGACGCGGCGGCGAAGATTGCAGCAAGGAAGCCTTTTAGTGGATGAATTCAAATAGGCAAACCCCGCATTGATTGTAATTAGGGGACTGTTCCCATCCAGCTGCGGTGAATAATTTATTTGATCCTTCATTATTCCGCGAAACGGGCAGTAGATATGATATCTCTGAAAGACCAGGGTGTTTTTACCGAGTGAACCTATATCAGCGCTCAGCGGCACAAAGACTGAATGGAGCAGGTGAATGCAGTACGACAGAATAAAGCTTCGAGACCCCAGGCCTCGCATTCCGTCCTCTCTCAACCGTCCACCTCTTACAGCTCAAAACGAGAGGAGTTTATTTTAGACTCGGATCTAATTTTGGGTGCGCCACGCTCTTAGGCGCACAGGACCGATCACGCCGAGAAAAAGTTGGCCTTCCGTCGAATGACAAAGACCGATTCGGGTTTCTTGCATGGCGCAGTTGTTGTTCTCCTCCAGTGAGCATACCAGGCAAAAGACCTGAAGCCATCCATCTGAGACCTTTGCCATTGCCATTGCCAAAGCGCATTGCAAGTCCGCACGTGAGATCCGCAACTCCGGAAAAGGCAAGGATTTGTGTCAAACTCGTTTCGACATTGTCATCGCCGCCATCGCACTTTTATATTTAGTTCTCCTCTCATTTCGTTCTCCACCACCACCTTCCTCATCCCCCCTGTCCGCCCCGCCCAGTGCCATGTTGAATCTAACCACAGTTGCACCTCTACTGCAAAACACCGGCGTCTATGGACCCGTCACAGCCACCCTCGACTGGTGCGAGGTAAGTGCATCAAGCTCGCCTCTCATAGCGTATGTGCTCACCGTCCTATCTATGTACCAATCGACACGCTTTGCATACACCAGCTGAACCACCAGTTCTCGCCATACGTCGCAGAGATGGCAAACACCTTTTCGAACCTCTTCACCATGTCCATCGCGCTCGTCGGCTTCCTCGAGGCAAGGCGGCAGGAGCTGCCGAAGCGGTATGCAGCGGGATACGCGGTTCGTGGGCCATAGCACCCTTCTCTTGATCCTTGCTTTGTCCATGTCTCACGTCTTTTTTCCTATCTGTTGTTCAATCCCAATGTCTGACCTTCTCGGATGTTAACAGGGCGTCGGTCTGGTGGGCCTCGGAAGCTTCTTCTTCCACGCGACTTTGTTGTTCCAGGCGCAGCTCGCGGACGAGCTGCCCATGATCTACGTCGGGTCCATGAGCCTCTTCCTCCTGTTCGACAATAAACCAGGGTATGGACTCAAGCAGACGCGCACGCGCGTGGTCATCGCCCTCGTCGTGCTCTTTGACGTGCTTTTTACATGGAGCTAGTGCGTATCTACATCCCATCTAATCTTTATCTATCCATGTTCACCAATGACCAACCAACCCGCACGCACGCACGCAGCATGGTCTCCCGCAACCCTATCTTCCACCAAGTCGTCTTCGCCTCCGTCGTCATCTCCACCGCGCTGCGCATCACCTACATCCTCCAGCTCTCGCCCGCCGCGACGCGCATCCCCGAGAAGAAGCGCGCGACTATCGCGAATTTCTTCAGCACCGGCGCGGGGCTGTTCGCGTTTGGCTTCTTTGTGTGGAACTTGGACAATATCTTTTGTCGGAGGCTGACGCAGTGGAAGGTCGCTGTGGGGTGGCCGGCGGCGTTTTTGCTTGAGGGTGAGTGGGGTTTTTTGGAGGCGTGGAATGGGTAATGGACGATATTTAGGTCATTCGTGGTGGCACGTCTTGACGGGTCTGGGGGCGTATTATATGTTCATCGGTATCCAGTGTGGGTCTCTTTTATCTACTCTTTCTTTAAATATTGACGCGTTTGAAATTGACTTTTCTCTCGTCAGTTGTGTAAGTGCAGCTTTTTGACCTACCCGAACTTTCGGTGCTCATTCAATCTCCTCTAGCACGCTTTGCACAAAGGACAACCCGAAACACTACGACGTACAGACGCGATATGGCCTGCCTCACATCGTCCGGCGGACGGCCAGGACCGAGAAGAGCGCATGATGCGTGATGGCGAGTCTTCAGAATGCCGCAACGCCGCTGAAGTGAGGGTCATTCATGACCTGCTGGATAATCATGACGACGACGACGACACGACGACCCTCCAGACGGACGAGGATGCATTTGGTCTAGATCTGTAACGCATTCAACCCCCTGTTGAGTAGATATATTATCACTACGCAGCTATTTATCTCATATACTTAATGTCGTGGTGTAAGCTAGAGTACTGTAGTCACAGATGGGTTTCTGTAGATCTTGTTTTTATTGTATGTACGATGGAAGGCAGTTCGTTTCGTGTTGTAGTTCATGTTGGTGTTGATAATATTCAGTGAAGTTGGAAAAACTTGAAGGGACAGATATATCGAATGAAACTGACAGGATGGCTTCCTCAGGGTAAACTGGTTTTAACAAACGAAGAGCTTAATGAAGGCAGGCAATTTTGTGCATGTTTTTATTCTGTTTGGAAATTTTCTATTTCATGCACTAGAGTGGTGGTGCTTCTGTGAGTGTGGGGGTGATATGGAGCATTATACTTATTGTAGTGTAATTATCTTGCCTGGGCTTGTCCCTTAGAAAGACCAAGCTCGGTAAGTCTAGGATAAACGCGTCTCGGGCTGGTTAACAGCCCATCTAGAAAAGTCGAGCACGTCGACACCACCATCCTGTTCCTCCGACTCGACAAGCCCTTGTTTGACAGACCACTTTTTCAACGCCTGCTCGACAGAGAGGGTTCTCATTTCGGGTATTGGAAGTACGAAGAACTCCTGACTGTACAGCGCCTGGTCCGGCCTCTCCAGCCCTTCCACAGGTCGAACGGACAGCGTGTCCATCCCCACGAGCTGTTGCGCGATAGCACGTTCTAGGACAGCGAGGTCGGCACGGAAATGTTCTTTACGCAGGAGTGTGGAAAGGTGCGGCGAACGGAGGTGGAAGAGGGCGAGAGCGCTCATGGGCCCGCATGAGAGGCCGTGGTGCGTGCCGTGGGTGTATGTCCCCAGGCGGTGTGCGCGGCTTGCACCCGCGGAAAAGGACATAGGTAGGTCTTCAACGACGGAGCGTGCACGGGCGAGAGAGATGTTCTCGCCGACTTTGACGATAGTGTCGCGGATAGCGGCGGCTACTGTCGTTCCGTGGGGATGTGTCGCCTGCTGCTGGGAGGCACCAGCAGCCGGGTGTCGGATGAGCGGGGCCTCCAGGAGTTCGTCCAATGACAAGTCCACGAACTTGGGCGTCCTGTTGTCCGGTGATTCTGCGCCTTCTGAGATGAACGCGGCCGTATGAGCGATATCCACCGCCAGCCCGGCGAAGAGCTCGTTCTGGCTCACGAAATCCGTCTCGCACTTGAGCTCGACCATCGCCGCGCGCACGCCGCCCACCGCATCGAGCCCCGCCCCGCGGCTCAGGACGCTTTGTGCGATGAGGCCCTGGCTCGTCTCGCGGGAGGCGACCTTGGCGGCTTTGGCGCGGCCGGTGGCGACGAGGTCGTGCTGCAGCCATTCGAGCGCGCCAGGGACGGAGAGGTTGGAGTGGGCGAGGGCTTCGCGGGCTTTGGAGAGCGAGACGTGTGTTTGCTTGCGGAGCTCGGCGATGAGCTGGATGGGGATTTTGGGGGTGGGGGTGGTGTACGTCCTGGCTTGGCATTGCAGAGGACGGCGGAGGAGAGGAGAGGGACGGCGGGCGAGGCTGAGCATGGCGGCGGTGGAGGCGGTGGAGGAGGGAGACGCGTGTTCCGAAAAGGGTAATGGTGCATGATCGAAATTTTTTGAGTGTTCGGTCGGGATCAGGGGCCGGTGGTTGTTGTTGACATCCTCGACGCCAAAATGGACACCTTCAAGGTGCCTCATATTATACCCCAGGACCTGTTGCTTATACAGGAGCTTATAGGTATCCTTACGCCGGCTCCTGCACCTGTTCCTGCTGCAAAATCACTCGTTGAGGATGGAGAAGTCAAGAAGGAGGAAAACGATGATATCGATAGCTCAGACGATGAAGACGAGGTGGCTAGTGAGGAGGAGATCGCTGAGCTCATCGCAGATACGGGAGCGGTCACTGACGAAGACAGCCCGAGTATCAAAGTTGATCTGGGAGAGAAATCACAGTATGATGCATTTCATATCTCTCATTTATCGTATTTAACATTCCTCTAAAAGATCAATACCTGTGGAAAGCTCTGAATCAGAGTCTGATTCCGACTCGGATTCAGACACTTCTGGCTCTTCGCATGAAGATGCTCGCGTACAAAACCCAAAAGTCGAACAAGACCTCGACGATGACGAGGACCCTGTGCCAGCAGCTGCGTCTGGCACTTACTTTCAAACCAAACACGAATTAGCAGACGCAGAAGCCCAAGTTCCTATCCCAGACGTCGATGAGGTCGGGGTAGATGAAGCCCTTGAAAAAGTTGGCGAGGTTATTAACATCATTGATCGTGTGGCTATCGTGCGAGGGCAGCTGTCCAGACAGCTGTCCAGGGGAAATGACCGCGCGTTGGACTCGGATACGCTGTTGGTGTTCGAGGATAGGAAAGTTATGGGCTATGTACGTCACATTTTTTTGTGTTTCTTTCCTCTTCTCCCCCAGGCCTGGATATATTCCCCTACATTTCCGTCTCAAGTACATTGAACGCGTCCTCACACAATACCAGGGCAGATCTACGAAACCTTCGGACCCACAACGCAGCCTCTCTACCAGGTCAAGTTCAGCGCCGCCTTTCCCCTGAACCCCGAGCGCGTGCGGGTAGGCAGGGAAGTTTTTCATGTCCCCACACGCAGCCGTTTCGTATTTGTGGACCAGATCAGGGCGTTCAAGGGCAGTGATGCTAGTAACGTACACGACGAAGAGCCTGCCGACGATGAACTGGAGTTCTCGGATGATGAGGCAGAGGCAGCTTACAGGGGTCGGCTGAAGCGAAAGTAAGTCTTCTCCCATTTTGTTTTACCCTTCTTCTTTTTACATTGTCATATTTTTTGTCTACATCCATCCCTACTTACACTTATTTTATTTTCCCATCGACAGAAGGGGCGAATCCCGAAACCGCTCCGTCAATGGCTCGGCCGCTAACTCACGACAAGCAACACCAAATCCTGCACTCATGCGCGACCAGGAGCTTGCCGACGAGGGTTACTACACTCGTAACGCGTACGATGACCGTGGACCATATGATATCGACTATTCCGCCCCTGGACCGTCATCCTTGTTTTCGTCGGGTGCTGATGCTGGGAGTGGGAGGCCTCCGCCGATGCCGTATGATGACCCGTATGGCGACGAATACACCGCGCCGGATGTGGTGGATCGCGAGGCGAGGGTCTATGCGCCTGCTCCGACTGGTGATGGTGCTACTTTTAATGCGTCGAAAGATGCGGGGAGGGACAGTCGTGGAGGAGGGAGAGGACGGGACCGTCAAGAGAATCGAGGTCGTGGACGAGGCAGAGATCGCGGCGGACCGGGCCATAGGGACAGAGAACGCGGTAGAGGGCGAGGTGGTGGCAGCGCGAGAGGAAGTTTCCAGTCCCAATCTCAACGTTATACCAGCAGTGGCAACAGAGAGTCAGGCAATATGCACCAGGCCGATGCGTATGGTTCCAATAAAAGGCGGTCAGTGTCTCCTACCTCCCTCGCCATCGCACGGGCTACAGGGGAATTGGACGGCCCACATCCTGGGTGGGAACAAAACGAGGAACTACAGCGAGCGCAACACCAGCAACGGCTGCAACAACAGCAGTGGATACAAGCTGGGATGCCCGAAGGTTATCCGATGGCAGGGCAGTACCCGTTCCTCACAAACCTCTCGTACGGCCTGCACCAGCAGCAGGGGTATCAGCCTCAATTGCATCAGTCAGGATTTATGATGCACCCTGGGACTGGCGTGCAGCCGCATATCAACCCGCGTTTCGCCTCTGCCTTTGGAATGGGCATGGGCATGGGCATTCCTGGTATGCACCCACCGCAATTACAGCAAACATACAATGGTGGTGGGATCGCCCAAATGGCAATGCAAAATGTCCAGCAGTACGGAGCTGCTGCTGGTTCTGAGGCTTGGGTTGCATCTGCTTCTGTGTCAACTTCAACGCCCGCTTCTGCTTCTCAAGGTAGCTGGACGGACGAATGGGCTGTCCCTGTTCAGGAACGTTCGAGTTCCACGTCGGGTTCGGTGGGCACGGGCACTGGTACTGGCATTCCAACAGGAGATGTTGGTGCTAACCCCAAAAATACCACCCAGTAATCGGTTGAATCTTTTGGTGGCGGCTACATTCCCTCGGATTGTGGACAGCGCTGTGGTGTTGCAGTTGAAAAGTATTTTATTTTTGATCTACCACGAAGTAATTCATGTGTTATTTCGTTTAAATATAGGTTAATGTTTACACACTTTGGGACGCGAGTTGTCTCTCCTCATCAACGGCGACCACGACTGGCAAATAGTGTAAGTCAAGGCGATGCATACAAAGGAACGCCAGGTGCAATTGGAGCTCGGAAAACATATCTCTCACAGACAATCTTTTTCTTTGTCTCTGGTAGTGAAGCCTCACAGCTTCAAAGCCCCAACTATCAAACCCTGTCATACTCTATGGCAAGAGCAGAGACGATAATAATAGCTACTCAACGGATGTGAGCGCGTTGGCTATAAATAAGATGTCGTCAATTCAAAGGAAGGCCAACGTGTGGACGAAGCACCGATAATCTCTATCATACGCACGTGCTGGTGGCTCCCCTTATCTTCGTCTCTGACTACTCTTGCTAAACCTTTATTGGTCTTCGGCACTCTTTTCGAAAGTCCAAAATAACCTGGTTGCTGCGTGGTTTCTGCTTGATCATGATATCTCTTGTATCTGAATAGGTAGGGGTGCATGTGTGTTCTCTGGCTCATCTGACAGTTTTTCTCTAGTCGCATTGAGCTTCTCTGCATTTATCTTTGTTCTCGATCTCACCTCGATGAGATGAGAAACGAAGAATGGAGAGGGTAAACATAGGTCGGATGATTGACGTCCTATGGACTTTACGGCGCTGCAGACGTGGTCTTTTTCTTCCTATCATATGGTTCTAGGTCAATGGAGGCTGTTGTGTTGTCTATGTTCTGCATTCTGATTTCTCATTCTCGCCGTCGAAAGCCTGAGTTTCCAATCTATTTTGCGCTCCACTTTTCCTCTCCGGAGCCCTTCGACCTACAACAGTGGTCTCGCCTCGTTTTTATCTGCTAGATGAAATGAAACTCAATGCCCGCATGGCAATGGCACCTCATCCAACCTCCCGCGTGGGGATCCCTTTACTCCAATGTGCGTCGCCTTTTTTATCAATATACCTGTACACGTTCATCACTTTTTTGATTAGTGGTGATTCTTTACGCTGCGTCCGAATTTCTCAGACGGCATTTCCTGGTGTTTCCCCGGGGCTGATGCCGTCTCTAGCTCTTCGATGCTTCATTGCTTCGATGCTTGGCAACCAATATTGGTGCCATAATGTGCGATATCGATCATTCGTGCAGATTGTCGGCCGGCTGCATGGTTTAGAGATTCTCTGACCCGTTAATGGAATGGCATTGTGCCTCTGGCGAGTTCCATAGGTACCAAGACAGGCGTGGCACGGCCTTCTTGACCTGCATTTATCTTCCATGCAGCAGGGCGCATTTCTAATTTATCCGTGTCCATATTCAAAATGAGCCAGGCGCAAGGATACTACTATTCACGCTTTTGCTTCCTCCCACTTCCTCACTCCCAGGACCTAGACCGATTTCGATCTCGAGCCTTTGGCAAAGCAAACTGAAGCGATGCTGTATGCACCTGTCCTGTTATCAACTAGTCTTGTCAGCACCGCTCTAGGGGTGGCCTTGAACAGTCATGTCGGCACTTCGCAACTCTTCGACCGATCCCAACTACTCTCGTCAGGATGCTCGACGACCGGCACTCAGTCTTGTCACAACACATCTTCCGTCTCAAATTTGTGCTGCTTTGAAGCTCCCGGGGTCGGTTCCCTTCTTTTGTCATTGATATTCTAACGACTTAGCCGTCCTATCTATACGCAGGGTTTACTACTGCAGACACAGGTGCGGAGTTCATCATCTTGCGGTTAGACTAGTACTCAGGCTTGTGGCTTTCCCAGTTCTGGGACACCAATCCGTCGACAGGACCATCCAATAGTTGGACTATCCATGGTTAGAACAAATTTGTTTTCAAATGTTCTATCCTCCACTGCTTATGCAAATACTTCCTCAGGTCTCTGGCCTGACCAGTATGTCACTTGCAAAAGAACCACTACTCTCCATTTTCTCCATTTAACTTGGGATATTCTATTTTAGCTGCGACACTACTTTCAGCGAAAACTGCGATTCTTCTCGTGCTTACACTGGTATTAGCACCGTCAGTTTAATCGTTTCCTTTTACACTGCAGGCTTTATTTATCAGTGAATCCCTTCAGCTGCTCAGCAACAATGGCGCAAGCGACACTTTGGCGTTTATGCAAACGGTATAACTGCTGTTCCCTGTGTTTTTTGGCTACTTTTATTCATCAGTAAATAGCACTGGGTCGATATAAATGGCCAGAATGAACAATTCTGGGAGGTATGTTACTCTTCCTCCAAATACCTCTATGCATTCTTAAATCCGTCGTTTGTAGCACGAATGGTCTACGCATGGAACTTGCATGAGGTCCGTATCAAGACGTTCAATGGGTTAATTTCGTGATTGACACTGCTGCAGCACCCTCGTTCCCTCTTGTTTGCCCAAAGGTAGTGTCAAAGGCGCAGAGGCCGTCGCATTCTTCCAAACTGTCGTCAAACTCTTCCAGGTCTGTCTTTTACAGTTTCTTTATGGGTTCGGCTATCATGCCAAGCCAAGTTGGACCTACAATGGAAAATAAACCCTGACTGACACCACATTGATTCTAGACACTCCCAACTTTTACCTGGTTGTCGAACGAGGGTATCACGCCGACTACCTCGAAGACATTCACTCTCTCCCAGCTTACATCGGCGCTGAAGGCACAGTCGGTCCGCATTCTTCCTTCCCTTATTTTCACATTTACGTGCTGAATCTGATTCTCTAGGGCTTTACTCCCGTTCTGAACTGCGACTCCAGTTCTTTGAATGCAATCCAGTGGTACTTTAACTTGAAGGGGTCCGTTATTGACGGCACTTTCATCCCTATCGGTACTTTCAATAGTCGTTCGTTTTTCTGTCTTAACTCAACGAGATTTATAGATGCTCCTGAATCTGGTAATTGTCCTTCGTCGGGGATCAAGTACACACCAAAGAGTGGTAGTGGTTCCTCTCCAACTTCTACGGTAAGTAACTGAGCAATTTATGCGATACTACAAATTGAGTCATGGTTGACAATAGGCGACTGCTCCTGGGGTAAGCTATTCTCTTCAGGCCCAGATTAACTGAATTTTATTCTAATGTTGTATACAGGGTACATCCACACCTGTAAGTTGACCCGATATCAGCAAATAAGCCTACTAATTTTCTTTCCACATCTCAGGCTCCAGGAAGTTTACCCGCCAAAGCGACCATCCACTCCATCTCGTCAAGCGGCTCGACAGTCGGCGGGCTTCTTTCTCTCGGGACATGGTCCACCCAGACACTGGCGACATACACGCTCTCCGGAACGACCTCGAGCTTCACCATGACTTCGTCGAAGGGCAATTGCGGTGTCAGCGGCGGGACATTTGCATGTGGGAGCGGGGTGTCGTTGACTTCGTTCTCCGCGGTAAGCCTTTGGTTTGGGTCCTATAAATGTGGTGTAAGATTTTAACCTCGTTCTTCTTGTGCCGTTGCACAGGTGGCTTCTGGGAGTAACTTGCTCCTCGCGTCTGACAGCTCGACGAGCTTCAGCAGCGACGGCGTCCCAAGTGGTAGTACCGTGTTCACGGTGTTCACAGGCTCAAGCCACTCGAATGACTACACCCTCTCCATCGTGAGCACGTAGGAGTGTGTTTAGTATGCTGGCTCCTTTTTTGTTAGTTTCGATGAGCACTCTGTCAACAGAATGGTTGCCAGATTGTGTAGTATGTAGTTGTGCAATGGACAATTCCAATTGAATTTCCACGCCTTTTCAAGGTTCACTCCACGCGAAGAGCTGGTCTTGCAGCTACTGTGAACACAAAACTGTGCAGCCTGGAACCTCGCAAGCTAACGCCCTCTATCACCGCTCTTTCTCCGTATCGAAGTCTGATGTCGTGCTATTTATTGCAGAGCGCGACTCGGGACGTCCGACGAGGGTTTCTCTGATACATGCACGCCAACGTGGACATGGATAGCTTCACGTCCAATACACCGATGTCCTTGGTCGGATTCGGAGTAGATGATGGGAGCTGACATAAGCCCGAGCTTGGGCTTCTTCAAGCTTAAGGAGCCTCCAGGAACCTAGTTTCTACGTTTACTCGGCTCGGGGATTCTGACTCGTCGGCCAACCTAAGGCGACAACACCCAGCAAGGTCCGCACCCCACTCAACACCCCAACTTAGGTCACAAGCATGCCGCCTCCATCTCAAAGCCCTGCGCTACATCTCCTCGTCCTCCCCGAGCCCTTCTTCGTCGTCAAGCTCCAGCCCGGGCAAGAAATCGCGCCGTGCGTGCTGCAAGACCTCACACGCGGCGCAGAAAAAGGCGGAGGCGGGTTCTTCTCGGTGACGCGCACGAGCGACGAGGTATCCGTGGTGGGCGAGGCGTATCGATGGATGCCGAAGAGTTATGAGGAACAGTCGACGTGGATGTGTGTGAAGATACAAGGGCCGATGGAGCATAGTGGGTCACGGTTGTTGGGTGCAATGCCCTAGTTGGTGGACTGACGATAGTTTTGTAGCGCTGACGGGTGTGATGGCGTCTTTGACGGCGCCGTTGAAGGCGGCGAAGGTGCCTGTGTTTGCTTTGTCGACTTGGTGAGGACGCTTTCACGATCATCGTTTCCTTGCTTTGCCAGCCTTTATGCAGGACCTGACGCGTTTGTTTTTTCAACCTTTAGGAACACAGACTACGTCCTCGTGCCCAAAGAGATGATCACAGATGCGGTTACCGCGCTTGAGCGAGACGGGTGGGTGTTCGTACAGGGAATCAAAAGCAAAGGTCATCGGGTGGCCAGGCTGTAGTGGAAGGAGTACGCGCTACTATCAATGCAGTCGAAGCAACAGACAAGATTCAGAAGAAGGCAATCCACACCAATGAGACCGCATATTGTCTTTGGTTGTTGTTATGGAGGTTTCACAGAAGGTCATTACAAAATAATGCTCAACAGCAGGCTCACGAGGGCCGATTCTAGAGGATGTATTTGATCATTACGGTAAGATACCTATAGCAGAAATGAATAATTTATCAAAATCCAATTGTATGCCGAATGGAAGTTGGAATGTGAATGGATATAGCATGATAAATAATGCAATCTATGAGCGAGCAAGAAATGCATGATGGATGCTGCATAAGATGCAGATGAGTTGTAGTGACAAACCAGAACATATCGACATGACTCACCATGACGTTCAGTAGACATTGAGATCCTCAGGCTTATCAGCCGTCGTAGTCATACTCACATCCGGAGCAGCCTCTGGCTCTTTCTCATGCTCCACTTCCACCATTCCAGGGTTCTCTGCCTCCCAAACCTTCAGTGCACCCTCGTACTCCTCCCACACCAGTCGCCCCGCCAGCTCGCCGCCGTATTGCCCGTCATCCGCTATATCCAGCACCTCTTTTGTCAATTCCTTCGCGTCGTCTTTCTTCTTTCCTTTGCCATTGGATCTGGACTTGGCCTTCGCAGCCTCAGTCTGCGCCATCCTATCCTTTTCCGCCATTTCCTCTGGCACTTTCACGCCAAGATGGACGGCAGCGCAGTCTGCATATAGAGCTCCTGGAAGGAGGACTTCTTCTGGCATGTCGAGTATGGACGCGTCTAGTGGTCCTTGGGGTGTAGAATTTTTGGAGGCTGCGTCCTGAGGCATGGTTGTTGTTGCAGGAGCTTGAACGGCGTAGGCAGGAAGAGGGCGTGCAAAATTGTTTGCATGGCTGTTGTTGGCGACTTTGTGAATATCCGGAGCACGGGCTGGAGGACGATGTACCTATTTAATTGGGTGACAAGTAAATAATCTGCAAACACGAACAAGACGTCGACGTACAAGAAGAGGCCAAATACGATGCGTCTGGAGTCATATAATCAGCTTTAAGCAAGCTTGCAACGGTGTCCACACGTCCGATGCCTGGAGAGGCACTGACTGCGACGATGTTTGACTTTTGGATCTTTGAACTGACAACGGGCACGGCGGTCGTGCCTTCATCTGTTTTTGGGACCTGGGTGGCGGTGGGGAGGGCATCGAGGACACGTTGGAGGTGGCGGGTGAGAATAATTGTGCGGAGGGAACGGCGGCCTTCACGGAGGAATATGGATTCAGGCTTGGGTTTGGTTGAAATGGGAGAGAGTGGTGTGAAGGAAGGAGACAAAGGGAGACCAGCTGCAGCTGCATAAAAGGGATTGACGACGTTGATGATCCGTATGTCTCTTTCGGCTGGGGCGACGAGCAGAGCAGGTAACAGCAGAGTAGTTATCAAGAAGGTAGCCAGTGAGTTGGCGTCTCTTTCCCTCTGCTCGTTATTTTTCGAGACAGAGGAGAAGAGTCTCGGAGAGCCAATGTGCTTGTGCTCATGAGCAAGGATGATAGCATCGAGCCTCTGGTCCTTGCCGGTGAGAAATTTGGTGCAGAATGCACGTATGGAAGCGGGTGAGGCAAGGTCGCACTGTTCTGCGAATATCTGCTCGTTGTTGGTGGTGGTGCGGAGGAGACTGACGAGGATAGTGACGTTTTGAGCGTCTATGGGGTCTGGGGAGAGGGCTATGATGTGTGCACCGCGCTCTGCGAGAGACTGCAGCAGCGTCAGACCCAGTGGCGTGAACCCTCCCTGTTCGATGGTCAGTTAAATACTGTAGCACACTGTGTGCGCGACTTACGGTGAGGAGGACGACTCTGGCATGGAGGTCCCGCTCGCGATTCGTCCTTCGGCCCTGGGAGAAGGCTCTGAGACGAGAAGGGTGACGACGGCAACGAGGATGTGGAGGATGTACTGAGTGGGGAAGTAGGACGTCGCAAAGGCCTCGAGAATGCCGAGGACCATGCTGAGCAAAGTCAGGAACGCGCCTTTTTCGGGCTCCAAAATTTGATTCAACTCCGACTCGCTCTTGCACTCGACGACTCCCCGCCGTCCCTCACTATCGCTGCTCACTGCCCTCAACGTCCCCCAGCATTATTCTACCGACCTCACAGCCCTGTCACGGATGGATGCTACATCCTCCTCCACCGCCAGCGCGCAGAGCCGTCTGAAACGCGTCCTGCCATCGCGTGCTCGACGCGGCGGCCCAGGTGTAGGCACCTGCGACACCGATCTGCTCATTCTAGATACTTACAAGCGGCAGCGTGCGTCCTCGTCTTCTCCAATCATCCCCGCATTGACTTTCTTTCATCCCAGACGAAGCCGGGCCCATCATCCCCCTCGACACCCCCTTCTTGCTCACTACCAACTCTGCCTACGCTAACGACGCCCCCAGTTCAGAGTCCACTATCCGCATCAGCATCGTCGTCAACGACTCCCATTTCGCCCGCCCAGAGGTCCTCAAGGCCTGTCGCGAGCAGGAGACTATCCAGACACCTGAATATGAGGCAATCGCAGAGTCCTCTACTGTCGGAGGCCGCTTCAGACCCAGAGGCGCAGAGGGTGTAAGTTGTCAAAAACATCTCTTGGCTCCAACTGATCCGCATGCCTTTTCCCTTCCCAACAGGAGAGCGCAGAGACCTCTGATGCCGCATACGAGAAACGACACCGCAAGTTCGAGACCTTGGAAAAGCGTCAGCGCCTGCGCGAGAAGGAAAAGCTCAAGCATGAGCACTACAAGCTCAAAGAGCGCATTGAGCAGCTGCGCAGTATGGATAGTGCCGCTTTCATGTCCCTCCCCGCTGAGTCTTTTACGCCGGCCCCGCCCCAGGCAACAGCAGAACTCGACGAGCTCGTCGCTTCCAACAGCCCTTATGCCCACATTAACGGCTTAGCACACCATGCCGAAGGCGAGAGACGCAGGAAAGAGATGCTCGACAACGCATACAAGCTCGAAAAACGCTACGCCTACCTCCTTCCCCCGGACCGTCCTCATCGCAAGGCCCAGGATCCATCCGTATCTGCCCCCGTACCCCCCGAGTCTATCTCTGTCTCAAAAGCGGCAAACCAGAGCCAGAGTCAAAATCAGTTTGAAGTTTTCACTGACGACTCCGATTTTGAACGAGCCTCCTCAGCCCACCCTGGGCCTTCAAAAAAAGATGCAGAGGGAAGTAAATTCCGCCTTCTCGCCTCCCGGTCGAGTGCATCCGCCACCCCTGCTCCTTCCCCGGCGGGGTCTGCCATTATTGCTACAACTACAAAACCAACTACCGCGAAAAAGCCTCGTGGTTCCGCCGCGGGGTCCCGCCTGCGTAAAGGCAGCGAGATCTCCGTCTCGGTTTCTACGCCCTCTTCTACTATTGTGGCCCTGGAACCTCCCTCGCAGCCACCCTCCTCTGTGCCCGCTTCCGTGTCAGCGTCGGGCTCAGTCCCCAGCCCGTATGGCGATGTTGAGATGCAAAGTCTCGCGGCAGTGCCCGAGCGGCCTTCGACGCCTGCCCCGTCTGCACACGTTGAAAGACGCCCCATGCCTTTGCCTCGGGTCGGGTTGTTTAATCTCGACTATGCCTCGTCTCCTCCCACAGGCGAGCCGGAAGAGCCTGTCCATTTTACTGTGGTCTCAGGACCACAAAATGGTGCCCAGCACTCGCCGACAGTCTTCCCAGCTCCTGCTGCGACACCCCTTCCTTCTTCCTCACCAGTCCCCTCTCCGCCCCGTGATCTCTTTCCGCGTGGTGAGTCGGTGGACGCCAACGACAACGATGTTGACATGCTGGGCAGCATGGATATGGAAATTGACATGGACATATCGGACAAAGAGCCATCTCCTGAGCCGGAGGTTCCAGCTGTACCTCAAGTTGAACAGCCTCAGCCTCAAGTCGAGGAACCCCTGTCTGAGCCGAGGTGCGAGCTGCACCTGAGGAAGAGGCAGAGCCATTGCTCCAGTCAATACCTGAGCCAGAGGCAGAGATAGCCCCCGAACCAGTAGCGGTGCCCGAACCACCAGCTGCACTACAGTCAGAGCCAGAGCCGGTGACTGAACCGATTGCACAGAGAGAGCCTGAACCAGAGCCTGAACCTATGGCTGCGCCCCCTCCCAAAAAGAAACGCGGTGGCAGGCCGAAAAAAGTCAAGCCACCCGTTGAGCCGACGCCGCCCCCTCCATCTCCTCCTGCTCCAGAAAATGTAGGGTTGGAGGCAGAGGGAGAATTAGACGCAGAGGCAGTGTGGAGGGAAGTATCAACAAGGATGCAGCAGACCGCCATCGACCCTGAACCTCAGGTTGATCTCGGGGGCGGGGCTGAGGCGGGTATGAGCTTCCGTGCCCTGGAGCAGCAGGAAGATCATATGGACGGTACTCTCGAGCCTTCAGAGCTCGGCAAGGAAGACCATACTTCTATGGTCGCAAATGACGTCGAGGACTTCCCTGAACCAGAGGCAGAGCCTGGATTCGAAGCCGAACTTGAGCCTGAGCAGTCTATTTCAGTCGTCACCAAACGACCTTACAAGCGACGAAAAAAGAACGTACTCGCCGACGATGAGCCTTCAACCCGGACGGCGTAGCCCTCGACGCAGACAGCATCTCCTTCGCTCTGCCATCCACCACCTCTGCTGGGCCCTCCACTCGGGGTCGCGGGCGCTGGCCTAACCGAACCTTTGCTTCTGTCACCGTCGGAGATGCGGACCCCAACAAGCCCGCACGCAAGCCCACCGCCAAGTACTCCACATACGGGAGGCAATACCTGAAGTACACTTCACCCAGCACAGGGGAGAAGAGTGTCACCTATAGTCTCCTGCTCATCGCTGCGTTGAAACGCGGGCAGCGCGAGACGAAGCGGCATAATATTGCGTTTGGGGTGCTTACGCCGAACTTTAAGGAGACTTGCGAGTTCGAAGCACCGGAGTGGCTGCATTATCCTGAGGATGGCGAAAGCCCGTATGCTGGGCTTGGTGGGGATGCGGGGCCGTATCAGAATTTGAATGGTGCGGGACCGCCGATGTTGGAAGGTAGAGAAGGGGTGATTGTGCATGGTCCTGCATCCGCGCTCCCTCTTCCTGCCGAAACGGCGCCTCCTCCTGATGAAGATGCTACAGAATTGGGTGATGATGCTGCTGCTTCTGCTGGTGACGGTGCTGGTGACGCTACTGTGCCCGTGCCCGACGCGGTCGTTTTTGGAGATGAATCGCGTACTGGTGCTGATGGCGGTGGTGGTGATAATGATGACCACGGCGATGGGCCTGCTGCGTCGACATCGACAGCTAAGAGGGCTAAGCCCAAAATATCGGCGGCGGCAGCTAGGAAAGCTGAGAAGGCCGAGAAGGCGTCGAAGTTCGGGAAAGGTGCAAAGTTTGCTAAGACAGCAAAGGGTGCTGCTAAGGCCGAGAAAGCTGCTCAGACCGCTGCTAAGGCTGCGAAGCGTCTTCCAGGGGCCCCAAAGCGACGTCCTGGCCGGCCTTCGCGTCAGGAGGTGGAGAGGCGCCGGAGGGAGGAGATGGGGGAGGCGCCAGAACCGGAGTCGGAAGAGGAGGTGGCCGGAGCAGCAGGATAAGCGAATGGATGGGAATGTGAATGTCAAGGTGGGGGCTGTTGTGCAGGACGCGCCTGCGCAGGAGGAGGAAAGGGTGACGCAAGAGGAAGGAGGAGGAGGAGAGCCTATCCAAGTTAACAATCTGGAAGTTGCTAGCGGCGGGGTTACAGGGCAAGAACAAGGAACCGGAGACCAAGGCAGCGATGACACTGAACTCGACCAGGGGTTTGGAGACACCATGCCCATCGACGAGCCGCAGCAGTTAGAGGATCTGGAGTTGGATATGCGCATCAAGCCTAGGGTCCTCTCGGTTCCCGCGGAAGATGACGACGAGGAACAACTAGAGTGGTGATTCTTCTCTTCTTTTTTGTTTGATTTTTACTTTTTTGCTTTTTCCTTTGTTTGTCTTCCCCCTGCGCCATCGACCAGCATTTTTTAGTTTTTCGTCTTCTGTGATATTCGTTGCAATCGCGATTGAGGTTGCGTAATATAAAGTACAGTATGTTCCCCTTCTTTGTATTCATTTTCCATCTGTGTTCGATTTTTGATTTCAGTTTGGACGTCGGCTATTAATTTCCAATCTTCTAACGCCTTCAACTCAGATCGTCAATGATCGCTTTGACCTGTTTTCAATTCCTTTGTTTCTCTTCACATGTGATTCAAGCAACACATTATGCTTTAAGATTTGCTCCCTTCTTATTTCACTCTCTCCTTTTTACCTATGAGGGCGCAGGGGAAGAGGCAAGGTGCTGCTCTAAGATTAAGATTCAAAGCATTGCTTAGTTTATAAAAATATGTATTCCTTTCTTTCTCCTTCACTCTTTTGTCTGTCACTCTGCACATTGACATCGATCCAATTGGGTCTAGGTTGTTGTCTATAGTATCTAATTGTGGGTATAACAAATTGTAACCAACCACCCAACCAGATAGACAGGTTATGCAGCGGCCTTGGCAGTAGCTGGAGCTTTGGATATCCGAGTTGAGACTGGACGCATGCGAGCTGAAGCCTGGGTAACAATATCCACTGCCTGCCTCCGCTTTGGCAGAGAGATGCCTGCATGATGAGATAATGTGAGTCTGGCTAAGTTAACTGGCCCAAGCTCTACCGGAGGGGTAGAGAATAGGTGTTTCATGGCTTTGCTGACGTAGTGGGAGTAGTCACTGGTGACAGGGCTCGGATGAACAGCCAGTTGGTTGGAGACAGGGATGGAAATGGAATTGGGACTGGGTGTGGAAGGGGGATTGCTGAAAATCTCAGAAAGGGTGTTGGAGACAGGTTCAGGGCCATTGAAATCTGGGCCGAAGTAACCGGCAACTTCTTCCTCCTGTTCAACATCAAGCGCTATTTCAAGTTCGTTTTCGGACTGAATTTCAGGAAGGATGTCAGCCTGTCTGTGATTGGACTTCGAGCCCTGCCGAGGGCCCTGTCGTTGTCTGTTTGACGATAAGCGTCCGTCGTATTCTTGGCTAATATTACCTTGAGCTTCAAGCTGCTGTCGCCTGATCCGCTCGGCTCGTCGTTTGGCGATGGACGAAGCCAATTCTTCGCGGGAGGGTGTACCATCCGAAGGTTGGGAAAACGCACTTCCTCTTGCTTCTCGCCTCAAGCGCTCTTCTCTGCGTCTGGCGATGGCAGCGGAGAGGAGCTCGCGCGGCGAGGCGGGGTGGGTTTCTACTATCTTTTCGCCCTTTTTGTTTATTAGGCTCTGCTGATTTGCGGGGTCGCTAATGGGGGCAGAGAACTGCTCAAGTAGATTGAAGTTCTCAGAGGTCTTGATAGGGGCGATGCCCTTTTCTTGGGTGACTGGTATACGAGGTTGTGAGAACAGTGCTTTCTGAGATGGTGCCCAGGCTGGGGGTGGTTGCTCTCGATCACGGTGGACGGGTGATCCGCTTGAAGTCGAGAATGTCTCTGGACGCCTCTCCGACAGTTCTGGAATGATACTAGTATTACTGGACTGAGGCAGTGGACGAGGTGCGTCCATTGCTGCATAAATAGCTTTCGATACGGCAATGGGACTGAAGTCGCGCAAAAGCGCGTTTGCCTTTTCAGCGAGGTTCACTGAATCCCGCGCTTCCCTGGCCAGACGGGCCTCTCGCCGCTTGCGAGTCAAAGCTTGAACCTCCTCTTGGGAGAGAGTAGAAACAGCAGGTTTGGGGGTTGAGTTGGCTTCCGCGCGTGCCAGTCGACCAGCTAAGCTCTTTTCTGAAGCATTTTTGAGGTAGCTGATGTCGGTTGTGTGGGTTGACTTTTTAGCTTCTGCTTTCCTTTGGGCAGCTTTCTCCTGGACCTCCTCCCTGCTGGCTGAAAACAATGAGAATAAAAATGGAAAGATGAGCATTAAATGCAGAGCAACTCACGGATCACAATTCCCCCCCATTCCTTGACTAGTAGTCGGGGTGCCCGTGGGGCATTTTCAGTGGAGTACCTGCAGAGCTTGGACGCTGAAGATATCAGCGCAGGTCGAGTAGAGCCTACGCGCTGCATTTGCTGAGCTCAACGTGTCCAGAAAGGGTAGTATGTGCAGTTGTCGTATTTGTTTTTGTATACTTCGGAGGTTATGCCTCACAAAGCCTTTGCCTTCCATCCGACCTCCACCTTCCCTTCGCCATAGGCTCATGCATCCGTTCCTTGGACGTCTGATCGTCAATTTCGTTCTTTGTTTGATTTGCTTTATCGCCTATTCCTCCCAGATCTTTATTATATGGCCCTGGTACGGCAATGAGCTGTCTATTGAACTTGTCACTCTCCTCTTGCCTTTCAAGTGCGTATCGTCTTATTCAAACATGTTGCGAAAATGACTAGCTTCTCAAGTATATTCGTTGGCCTATTACTTTGGAATTACTTTCTTTGTGTGTTTACCGATCCTGGGCAAGTCCCAGCAGGATGGGTGCGGTCCTTAGCGCTCTATCCCTGTTGAGTTACCTTGACCGTTGGTCCAATAGAAACCTGATACGAATTCCGACGGTTATGAAGTCAAGAAGCTGACAGGGGCTCCCCGCTTCTGTCGTATGTGTCAGAACTACAAACCCCCTCGAGCACATCATTGCAGACAGTGTAACAAGTACGTCATTCTGTTCCCGTACAACTCTTCCACCCTCTGACATTTGACCTGCATAGGTGTGTGCTGAGAATGGGTATGAAAGGGCGATAATTCGTCACGATAACACGTCTAACACGTTTTAATAGACCACCATTGCCCATGGATCAACAATTGCGTTGGTCACTTCAATTACGGGCACTTCCTGCGTTTTCTCTTCTTTGTGGATATCGCTTGCTCTTACCACCTTGCCATGGTCACCAAAAGAGTCTTAAGCGCTATGGGCCCAAGATATTGGGTACGTCCATCTCTTTCTATATCAATTCAATCCAACTGACATGGACAATTTCTAGGACGAACCGTCTACCTTGGAGCTTATTATGATAATTCTGAATTACGTTGCATGTGTTCCCGTAATACTCTCCGTCGGTATATTTAGGTATTTAAATGGCCTGTTCCGAGGTTTGCGCTGACGTTTCTTTCCAGCATGTTCCACTTGCATTCTCTACTCGGGAATACAACGACCATCGAAGGCTGGGAAAAGGATAAGACCTCGATAATGATTAAGAAAGGAAAGACGCGAGAGGTGATTGTCTTCCTTCCAAAAAACTGTTTCAAGTTTTCTTATAGTTCCATGTTGCCTTAGGTCAAATTTCCATACGTAAGCGATCCTGTGAACCAAATCAAATCCGTTGACAGACTTCGCGCTCTCCAGGATCTTGGGTGGCGTCGAAATATAGAATCTGTCCTTGGAACCAACTGGGCTCTCTGGTGTTGTCCAACTCGAACTCCCGGGTCGGGTCTGAAATACGCACTGTCCAACTCTGATGGTAAGTTGATCCAACTTTCTACTTTAGAGTCCAGAAATGGGTGGGGCAAGGATCCCGGACACCTTGCATGAGGGCCTTTGTAAGTGGAAGTTCCATATCCAATAAATGTAAGCACTTATGCTCATAGCATCTAGTTTTCCTGCGTCTTTTACTTATCTTACCCCGTATGTTGATTTTTATTACTGCAGGAACAGAGTGGACAGTGAAGGAGAGAGCCTCTTCAGAGGAATCCGAGGAAAATGATCAAAAAGGCGATGAATTTCGAAATTCATCCTCTCCCTGGACATACGAAGAAGAATCATTTAACCCTGCCCTTCGCCCTTCCAACTCTCAACTCCGCAACTCCATGACAAGGAGGAGGCGCAGACCACAGAACAAAATCCCTGGCTTCTTCACTCCCACCATATCACCCAGATTATCAAGAAGACGACGACCCTTCTGCTCCGGAAGAGTACTCTGAAGACAGTGAATTTTCGGAAGGAGAAGAGCTACGAGCAGGCAATGTCCATGTCCGACGAGGTTCAGAGGGCGTTGAAGTCCGTCAAGAGGGGCGAGAGGAAATGCTGAGACGATACCTCCAGCAGTTGGGTGAGGATCCTGATCGATACCTTCGCTATATCCCTCAGCCCGAAGAAGACAGTGAGTCAGAAGGGGATAATGTGTCTCTAGCTTACCAACCGGATACCTTGAAAACCAAGTAAATATTGTCTCATTGAATTGTTTTGCAACTTTAGATTACATGTATAGTCGTTATTATAAGTAATTATGATTAAACAGCCTTGTGACTCATTGGTAAAAGGAATTGAACAAATAACAGTATGTATATTACTTATTGGTAATGATCGGTAATGCTCTATGTTACACTATGTAAATGATGTTATGGTACAGTGGAAAAATAGAATGATGCAGTTTTTGAAAGAGCCAATGAATAGTAGTGGGAACAGTGAAAATCAGAAAGGTGGTGCAAAAAAGATAAAGATAATCTATAAGACAAAGCTACATCAAAAGGAAGACCTAGAACCATCAGGCATTCTTAGGCAGGGACTTAGGCAGAGTCAGCCTGAGCAACAGTCATTGACATAACACGCTTGCAGATAGCATCAGTCAGATCCACAGCAGGCTTTACAAGCGCCTTGACTTCCTCTTTCACATCTGACTGGTTCTCAAGAAAGCTCTGTTGTAATTTTTCGAACATGGGAAGGACATCGGTCTGCATGCGTTGGACCAGAAGGGGGCGGATGTGTTCGATAATGTGATCCAGATTCACATTTGGCGGTGATGCTGAAGGTGACTGAATCTGCCTGTGCAAATGCAGTTGTCGCAGTTTCCCTGTCAATTGCTCAATCTCAGAGGTGTTCACGTCCTTGGCCCGATCAAATTCTTGAAATTGCCTTTCTGCCTATGTAGTGGAAAACTGTCAGCAACAACCATTGAAGAGATCAAAGTGTACTGACTTTTGCACAAATTTGATTCATACTCTCCTTCTCAGCAATCACAGTGTCATACTCCACCTGGAGCTCAGCAATTCTTTTGAACAAGTCAGCAGCACGGACAGCCTGGGTACCAAGATTGTCGCCAACATGATTGATTCCACCAAGCAAGTCATTAGATGAATTTTGAGCATTGGCCTTGATCGCATCTACCTCCATAGGGATTTGTTCGAGCTGATTGTTCAAGTCACTGGCCATGGTGTAACGCTCATAATAGAATTGTTCTTGTGTGCTTGAAAAACGTTCTTCTAACTTGTCCGTTGCGGCTTTGAGCTCTTTCCAAGTCCATTTTCCTCGTTCAAATAGTTCTTGAACATTTGTCTGTGTTTCCGTGTGCTTTGCACCCTCAGCATCCCTTTTGACAAGAGACAGTTTTTGCAATTGCAGATCATTAAGCCAAGATCGCAGTTCGGTTGTGTATGCTTTCACCAACTCCTTGGTGATCTTGGGGTTCACAGTCTTGGTCTTGGGAGTAAGGTTTGGGAGAGAGATTAAGGCCTTCAGAGCCTTTGCTTGCCTTTTTTTGGCATCCTGAACTTTCTTCATATATTCAGTACGATGCCTGTCAAGGGAATTCCGTGTGAGGGGGGTCGCATGTGCGTAGATTTCCGAGTTCTGTGTCCGTTTCCACCTGACGTCAGCTTGTTGTGCACGGTCTAAGAGAACATGTGAAACGACGAGGTCCTGCAAGAGCCTGAAAAAAAGAGGGCTATTATATAAATACTATTCAACCTTAAGTTGAATACTTACCTTAGGTTGTCTGTATATAAAGCCACACGACCCATTGGACCAGTGTAGCTTTTCGCATCTGGAGGCGCGGGTGACTGAGTATCAGACATATCCTGAATATAAATGTTGCCCGTCTCTAGCGCTGTTTTGCTCGCTGAGAGCTCCAGGGCCATTTTTTGGAGATTTGGAGGTGGTGGTAGGCTGACTCTCGGTTTTATCCTGGGCAGTGGTGCAGGAGATGTTGGAGTCGCAGTTGGTGATGCAGCAACGGGTCGTTGAGATGAACTCTGGCCAGAGGGTTTAGCATCCAATTTCAATGGCCTTTGGTCAGGTTTCATTGCTTGACTCTCGCGACGAACACCTCGGGGAGCAGGAAGAGGAATTGGCCTTGGAAGAGGCGAGGGATCCCGCATTAAAACATCAGCTTTTTGTTTTCCTTTGTCCTCTGGGTTCTTGTCTCTTGCACTTGCAGCTCCCACCCCCAGATCCGTAGTCACGGAATCTGATGCGGCCCATCCGCCAGTAGCCTCGCTTGAAGCTGTCCTAACTGCCCCACCATCAACAGGTGCGGACCATCCATCACTACCACCAGCGGCGCCGCTAGAAGCTGTCTCACCACCTCCAGATGACGACCATCCGCCGGCCCCAGCTGAACCCCACCCGCCGCCCCCAGTTGAACCCCACCCGCCGTCACCAACTGAATCCCACTCAGTTCCTCCGGACGGAGTCCACCCATTCCCAGACGTGGTCCATCCTCCACTGCCTGAAGAATCTTTTGAAGTTGGTTCGATATCCCAGACCACGGGCCCCACCTTCTTTCCTGGATAGTCCACGGCGCCTCTAGAGTGAACACCACCGCTGCTGCTGTCAGCTTGAGTGTTACTGTTGCCCCATCGGTTGCCTGTTTCAGGTAACTGAGTCGAGTTCGCGTTATGGGGAGAATTCCATGAGCCTGATGGCTTTCTTGCAGAATCATTCCTTCCCGATGGTCCTGATTGCCAGGCCTGAAAGTGAACAGCAGTGAATGAATGTCAAAAGGGGGAATCAATATCAAGGCGAACCGAGTTGTTGCTTTTCCGTGTCGCCCTATCCCAATCTGGACTATCCGGATGAGTAAAGCGACAACCTGGATTATAGCAGCCTCGTCCAATGGGCTGTTTATCGTCGTTGAAATTCTGCATAAAAAATCGTAAGCCCTTGGTGTTCAAGGTCAAAATAACCCAGAACTCACCCGACAACGAGGCAAGGGCCCTGGCATAATGGATCTCGACTAACTTGACCTTTAGTTAGAGGAAAAACAGTCAAGCAATTCCTTGTGTTGAAGACTGGCAAATAATGGGTAAACGAGTTGGGTGCTCATGGTCAAAGGGTTGGTTAACTTTCATATCTTTATCACGTGACCACGACCAGCCTCCTCCTTTCGCAGAATGCTGGCACCTAATACTTGTAATGGTATCTGATCCAGTTCTCGACATGTTCTCTTGACAGTCTCACTCACTAGGTGTATCACACAAATGGCATTGATATTAGAATCGTTGGTTATTGAAGTTTGTGTAGACTCGGTACAGTCTGCCGTCGCGTTGGTGAAGTACTTGATCGTCTTGATCTCCCGAACTGAAAGCGCGTTTTCTTGAAGGGCCGTAAAATCGGGGGCCAACAGATTAGAGATATGCGCCAATTTAGGGGTGGGAGGAGGTACTACGCCTAGTTTTGGTCTTGTCAAGTCCATCCAGAGGGCAGTACACGATGTACCTTTGATAGTAGGCGCTTAAATCCGACGTGCAACACGATCTTTGGCGTCTAAATGACTTCTTTGTATAGGTCATGATTCGGCCACGTGTCGGAGATTTCCTGTATTCCAAAGACGAGATTGCGGTCATGTTGGAGGACATACGTGTCTTCAAAGATCTTGGTTCTATTCACGGCTTTGCTGTCGGCGCTTTGACCAAAGAAGGGGATGTCGATATCGAATGCATGAAATTGTACGTAGTCCTGCATCGGCATTCGATCGGTTTCTTTTTTTTGAGAGCGATTTGTAGGATCATAGATGAGATACTCCCTCTGGAAAGTATGTCGTGAGATATAATGCATCTGGCCTATGTTTATTCTCGTAGTCTGCTTCCACAGAGCTTTTGACCTAACTAATGATCCGGTTAAAGGCGAGTACAATTAATATTACATATGGACAATGCTTATATCTGGGTTTGATCCAGCTCTGGCTGACATTGTTGACATCGGAGGAATCTCCCGGATTTTAACCAGGTGCAATTTCATCCACTTTTTTGTAACTCAAATTGGGCTGATCTATGCTCGTGAATGTTGTGAAGTGGACTTAAACCTAAAGCTCTAGACGGTCTACAAATACTGAAAAAACTTTTTCAGATTAGAAAAGAAGTAGTAGAGGATGATCTTTGGGGTTTGACCATCATGCCAGGATCTGGAATCAATAGCAAGACACTTCCATCTCTGCTAGACGTCCTTTTGCCCTTGGGCCTTCGAGAAGTCCATCTCAGCGGAGGCAAATGGGTACCCGGTGAAATGTCTTTTAAGCAAACAGACATGGGGATGGGCATTGACCCAAATACGGAATGGTCTGTGTGGCGTACTCAAGAAGACGAGGTTCTGAAAACCAAAGAAATTGCCAAGGCTATGTGGGAGGAATTTTTACAAGTAGCGGAAAGATAGCATGCATAACTATTGCAACATTTCTGCACCGTCGTACTCCTAGAATTGTTCAAGTTGAACGGCGCCTGTAGGCAGGCCAAAGGCAGGCGCCTAATAGATGGCTGATTTGTCAGCAGACCAATTTGACTCTCGATCTCTCCCTCTCGGATCAGAATCGATCACTTTCATGGAATCAGTACTACTGTTCAGTACTCATGCATGTGCAGTTCTTTGACCCATTCAAGGGGTGCTTCGTGATCATCGCCATTAGCGACACATACCCTGAATTGATGTTTCTTTGGCTACAGATTTCTTCATAACGGTCTACCCTGTTTGGTTGCGGGTGTTCACTGAACATGAAGATATTGTTCAAAATTTCTTTTGACTCTTCTCTTACAAGATTACGTGGAGACATTCATGAACGAGTTTGCATGGAATCGTCCATGACGAACGGGAACGGGCCTGGATCGTAGAGAGTGATCGAATCAGCGCCTTCGTCATCGTACGGCTTCTTGACGACAACAATATGACACGCGAACATCTACACTATCGTTTAAACTGCGACACGGCGTGCATTTAGTGGTCAATAACTCCTCCCCATCGTTATCGTTTCTTGTTTAAATCCATGTCCCCTCCCAAGTTCACGATGAATTCAGTTGCTACCATAGGGCCCGCTAAACCTCGCATATGGTGGTCCAATGCTATTTTCTTCACGCTGGTGCATTTTGCGGCTGTTCTCGGGATATGCTATTTCCCCCCATGGTCTGTTAGGAAGGAGACGCTATTGTTATGGTTTTTGACATGGCAGCTTTCAGACTTTGGGTGCGTATTCAACTACAGTACCGATCAACCATCCTTTGTGACGTAGGCGTCAATTGTTGTAGTATCACGATTGGGTACCATAGGCTCTATTCCCATAAAGCCTTTCGTGCCACCTTTGGCGTTCGCGTCATTTTGGCAATCCTGGGCTCTGCGGCGTTTCAAGGTTCCATCAAGGTGTGTAAGGTTGTTTATATGCGCAAATATGAACCGCGTTTTGACGCTTTGACACTTCAAAGTGGTGGTAAGCAACTTCGACACGTAGCCCGACAGGATTTTCTACAAACGCTCTTTCGTTTCTCCAGGTGCCTCAGACATAGACTGCATCACGTACGTCCTTTCCTAAAGACATATGGGTTAACAAAATAATAAAATATTTGGCATACATCTGACAGAGGTTCACCGACGACCCGGTACACGATCCGTATGTCATTTATGATTCATGTCGAGATAACGTGCTGACACCCGGTTCAAGTTATGCAGCCACTCGTGGCCTATTTTACTCGCATATGGGGTGGATATTCTATAAGCCGACATACGAGCGCATGGGATTGATAGAGAGAGAAGATCTTGATAATGACCCAGGTTCGTCATCCTGTAAATCCTCAGCTATGAAACTAATTGTGTTATATTTTGAGTCGTTCGAATTCAACACAAATACTACGGTGTGTCGATAAACTGCTTAACGTTACGCTGACTGACATATACTTTCCATAGTGCATTTAGCTCTTTTTTTTGGTTTCTTATGCCCGGCCTTGCTGGGCTCCTTATGGTGTGAAACTATGGGTGGTTTTGTCTGGGGAGGCTCGCGCGCGATTGTGCAGTGCGTCATTTGGCTTTGTTTTCAAACAGATTAATAGAATTTGACCAAGAAATTTGTTTGTCATAGTCTGGCATTGTACTTTCCTTGTCAATTCGTTAGTCAATTCGACTTCCTCGATTTCTTGAAACTAATCCAGAAAACTAGCCTAGCACATTGGGAAGGCTGCAACCTATTCCGACGAGGATACTTCCAGGGGTATTTTGTGAGTGAAGGAATACCGATAATGTTTACGTCTTCGAGCTTAAATGTCTTTCAGATACTTGCACTTTTGACTGGTGGCGAAGGAAATCACAATTTCGTACGTTCTTCCTTTCATTATATATCCTTTTGCTCGTTTTCCGCGTCTCGTCTCAAACATCTCTCTATCCCAGCATGTTCGTTGCGATCTTAATAGTCTGAGAACGCGGGCTGATTTATTTGATTAGCATTCTTTCCCGCGTGATTTCCGCTCGGGACCATCCTTGACTGACTGGGATCCGAGCAAATGGATCATCCTAGGCTTGCACAAGCTGGGCCTTGTCACTGCCCTTAGACGCGCCAGAAACGACGACCTCGTGGGGCGATCCATCATATGCAAAGGGAGTTTGAGTAGCAGTCGAGCCGGAAAGAGATTTTTGTGGGATGTGTCAAGTCTTGGCTATCCACCAGGTCAAAGAATTTGCGCAGCAAAGATGTGCATCCTTGTGATAGACTTTTGCCGTTGATGTCACGCGACATATCTTGGGGAACATGTAAGCAAGCTGTTATCCTTCGCTATCTGGCTTAAATTGCTCCTTCCAGCCCGGTGGCGCCAATCTCCTCCGCAAGTACTGTTGATTAGCAGGCGACACTGAGAATGGGTAAGCCGACTGGGCATTTTCTGGAGGAATGAATACATTCTCTCGTGCTGCAAGAGGAGACTGCGAAGTTACAGTGGCGAAGGTGTTGTTGATTGACTACAAGTTAGAGATTCGCGTACACCCATACATAATGCGTATCACGATCAACGCGTCTAGAATCACGTGATTTTGTCCGCTAAGGCCGGATGCTTTGGATATTATACGCGCTTCAATCATTACTTGCCCAAGATAGCCCCTTTTACCCTTTATCTGCATTCTCATATATCTAGTCGAAGTGACTATCATGTCGAAAGAGAGCTTGGCCCTGAACGGACAGCAGAACATGAGGGAGCCAGATATAAACGGCGACGAAGGTGGCGGGTACTCGTCAGACGTGGATGTGACGATGTCGGATCCCGTTGACACCGGCCCTGCATGTGGCCAGCAGTGCGACGACCAAATAGCAAGGCCTGAGTTGTTGGCAGACCGTAAAGACGCGGTCAACAAAGAGTGAGTGAAAGCTCGCGGACATCCTGCCTTATTCGTCTCTGCTTTCTTTTCTGACACGACCTCTGTCCTGTTACCTTTCCACTTTTTACCAGAGGTCGCCTCCTCTCTACCGACTTTCTGCGCAAGCCTCCGAAACGACAATATCCAGATTACTATGCAATTATCAAGCAACCTATCGCACTTGACGATATCAAGAAGCAGCTGGATAGCAGTGGCTATTCCTCACTCGAGGATGTTAAAAACGACCTTGAATTGCTCTTCGGCAACGCTAAACAGTATAACTTGACGGAGAGTGTTATCTTTCAGGATGCCAAGGAGCTCTTGGTGCGCTACTTTCCATCAGAGACCATCTCAACTCCATGTCTCACCTCATTTTGCTTTTACTCAGAAACTAGTCCACAAAACATATAACAAGATGGTACCGAATGAAGAGGACGGGGAGAACTCGAAGCCCAAACCTCCAAATCTCACCCGCTTGATCAAGTCAAGGTTGGAAAAACTTGTATCGAAGGAGGTCGAGTGAGTCGCCACATACCTGTTCCTCGAATTCTCGCCTATGTTCTAATTCTCTCAAGTGGTCGTACCTTGTCTGACGAGTTTATGCAACTGCCCTCAAAGAAGCTTTGGCCTATATACTACAAGGAGATCAAATCACCACAGTGTTTTGAGGCTATTTTTGTGAGTACCACTTGACTCTCATGCCTGTGGGCTACCCTATATCCCGTTTTTCTGCAGAAACATATCAAACGCAAGGAATACGAGACATCTGCGGACTTTGCTGCAGACGTCGAACTCGTATTTTCAAACGCTTTGACTTTCAACCAGGACCATACGCCAATATGGAACGATGCTGTAGCTCTTCGGGTACCGTTTATCCGCCGGTTACTGACACGGTTCAAACGTGCTAACACAATGTATACGTCTAGGATTATTTCCGTCAGCTCATGTCGGACCTGCCACCACCTCATAATCTTCCGCAATACGCCAAACCATCCAATAGAATCAAAATCAGACCTCCCCAAACTGTTCAAGCGACTGCCTCTAGCTCAGCTCCTCAAGCTTCGCATCACGAATCTGTCAAGCTACGAGTCCCAGCACAACAACAACCACTGAAACCTATACCTTCAACTCCAACTCCCGTCCTTCCCGCCCCAACCCCGTCAACTCTTCCACCTGCACCTACACCGACTTTGGTGAAATCAACAGTGCCGATTGCAACGAAAGTGCCAACGTCTCAGGTTAAAGCGCAGAGTAAAGGCTCGACGCCTCTCCCACCCCCTCCGCAACAGACTGTCTCTTTTATAAATGCAACGCCGTCGCATTACCCTCGCGCGCCATATGCCCCTGTGGCAAGTACGCCTGCCACTGTTGCCGCCCCAGCAGCTTCCAGTGCCATTCGGTCGACCTCTGCGTCGAATGCAAACATTCACTCCACTTCCCAATCACCTGCCCCCGTCACTCTTCCGCCAAGTCATCAATTGAAGACTATAAACCTCCGTATACAGCCTACAGGGAGAACCTTAAGCCTGGATCATTGCGACCGAGTCAAAAGCTGGGCCCTACGGCTGATGCCAGGCGAGACCAGCATACTTGTCAGTGATATATCCTTTCTCGGAGACGAAGAAGACGAAGAAAGTAGCGACGACGACCATGATGTTGAAAAGCACGAGGAGGAGGAAGACGCTGACATGGATGTCGATATAGAGTCCGGTGCGCCTTCTCCTATGAAAAATGGGCGAAAGAAAGGCAAAGGACGGGGACGAGGGCGGCCGCCCAAATCTTCTACCGCGGCAGCAACCAAGGCAGCCCAGGCAGCCGCTGCCGCAAAAGCAGCAAAGGCAAAAAAGAAGCCGGCCACAAAAATAGGCGAGGTCCAGTTAAAGCTCAACAAGTTCTTAGTGAAAGAGCGGCCTGAGCAGCCCGGCCAATGGAACGTATATTTACCAGTGGGATCGAACGTCATTGAAGTCGGAGAGACTGGTGGTATGATATGGAAGGTCTATGCAGAGAGATTGCCAGACGCGTAGTAGTGTTATTTTTTGCAACACACCCTACGTTATCAGCGACTATCCTTGTTCGTTGTGCTGTCGTTGTTGGTCTGTCCTTTTCCCCCCTGTTTCATTTCCCTGGTAGCTTTTGTAGTTTTTCTATAGTTATATATTGATTGGGTCACCCCTCGTGTCTACTCTTAATACGTATATAAAACCTCTATAATCGTGATCGTCAAACACCCCAGGATTGAGCTCTCGTACTTCCCCTAAGCAATCAAGGGTCCGGGAGGCTGAGCAAGTAATCAATCGGATATGTCCCAGACATCGACCGCTTGTGGTTGGAGCATATCGTCGACGCCTTCTCAGCTATGGCTCGAATGTTATCCATGTTCTTTCGAACCGCTCGCTCCTTGACGGCCACATCACTTCTCGACGTTCTAGGCGGAATTCTCTTCTCCGGCGTCACCAGAAATACTGTCCGACTCATGAAGTGGCTGTTAAATCCAGATAGCGCAGAAGAGTACAACTCCATGAAGGGACGCTCGAGCGACTGAATGTCCTTGACGTTTAGGGTGTCGTCTTCGACGTCGACCAGAACAGTTGGTGTGATTTTCCACGCGGTACTGAAATCGGTGTGTCTCCATGCGCGCTCGGAATTTTCAAGCAGGACGCGAGCGGACCCAAGGCATTCATGGTAGTCATAAATTTGACGCGGCCGTTGCATCCTATTTTTGGTGAACTTCGATCAATGCGAGCTAATTATGAGAACTTTCTTACTTTGAACGAATACAGTCTATACCATTCACGCGGGCTAAATCTGCGAGAGCTGGCCAATTATCATTAGAATGCATGTTTCTATATATTTAGGTTGGGAGCGCTAGAACTGGAAAGTGGACTAACCGGTATCAAAATCCTCCTCTTTCACGTCATCGAGGGCTCTCGCGAAACAAACTGCAAGACGATACGTCAACGTTGCCGTTAGCGAAGAAGAGCTCAATGTAAACCCACTTTCAAAATTTTTCTCCACGTTCCTCTCCATATCATAGTCGGTTTCGTCGCTGTCAGAACCGTCGCTCTGTTCGTATTCTTCTGGTTTTATTGCTTCGACAAGGCTAATGTGGCGGCGGCGGTCATATTCAAGACGGTCAGTGATAGCTGGTTGATATCATTGGGGAGCTTACATGTTCATGCGTTTCACATCGACCCTCCCAGATTTTGTCAGAACGGCCAGAGAAAATCCACGCACGCAGGCGAACTGTTTGAAAACCTCGATGTCTTTCAACATTCCTTGAAATTCTTTATCTGAATAAACGAAGTTTCCAGGACGGGGTCGGATGCAGATCTGGGAATTGGGTAAGTCCATGCCACTTGTCGACACCAAGAACAGCTCACGGTTACAATTGGAGGTGCTCTGTGTTGCACGACTAGCCTGCTGATAGACTCGACCAGGGCAATATCCGGAGTAATGCGACCATTCGCGGTGAGTTGGCATATTTCAATGCCATCTGCGCCACCTTTCAGAGCACTTTAGAGCATCAGTCAGTCAGGATAAGTTAATGATGTAAACTACGAACGCTTCAGCGAGCTCGGCTGTATCGACACAGACATCCAGATAGACCTTAGCTTGAGTGCGATGGGACATGTTGGAGGTGGAAGTAAAATGAGAACCACAGACGCGGAAGGACTGCTTTTATAAAGCGCATTTTCGTGCCACAACGGCGAAGATCAGCCACACAAACAGATTGCTTGTGCCACTGGCCCATGGCCATAAACAATAGGGACATTAGTGAGACACCACACGGTCCCAGAATTGCGTTGACTCTCCGTTTTTTTTTTCCAGCGATTTTGTTGCAGAGAGAGAATTACGTGCACGGCGCTAATGTCAAACGAAGTCCAGCATAAGAGTGGTGAAAGACACTAGCAGAATAAAACCAGCGTTTATCGTAAGGATGGTCAAATTCAAGGCCAAGTCAGATTGAGGAATCTATGAAAGATCGCTGTCCTGATGGCGAGAGAGAGCGGTGGTCAGAGTCAAGATTGAGTAACGACCAAGTCAGGGCTGGGCAGCGCACGGACCAGGCCAAGTGCCAGTTGGACAAGAATAGCCGGTATGAAGCCAAGTCGGACACCAAGCTTTGACCAAGTCGTCTTGTATTAACTTGGCTGGTTCACAAGAGGAAATAGCTTCCATTTACGACGATACCTCTGGGATGACTGCAAAGAGGGATTTTCAAGAGTTTAAAAATAGGACGTGCCAAAAATAGCGCACCACTTGTTGTATTTTTTGGACGGAAAAGGCCGCGTGTTTGTGAGGTCGGAGTCTGAAGCATGAGAAGCTAAAAGGCTGCGCAACGGGTGCCAGCTCAAACAAAAACCTTCACCACCATGTTCTCTTCTTCCTCCGTCCTTTTTGCTGCCTTGGCGGCGGTCCACTCCTTTACCTTGGCATCAGCTGCTGAAGCTCCCGTTATCACCCAAGCACCAACACCCACCATCGCAAAACGCCAAGTTGCTGGCGGTTCTGGAACTCCCATTCTCTCCACCCTCCACTATGCCTTCACCGACCTTCCGTACCAGGTCTACCCATTCCAAGTGCTCCGTGGTCCCCAATTCGGTTTCAACCAGTGCAACTCCACGACGTTGGGCCCAAACTCAAACTGCCAAACACTGATCTTCAATGGACCTGTACGTCCATTCCCACCGCAGAGCACTGCATTTTTTGCTCATTTTTTTTTCTCACAATAGGATGACTTCTGCCTGTGGGGATCCCCCGACACGAATGGCCTCATTGGAAACGTCGAGGCTAAAGTCGTAGCTTATTGCACCAAGCCCTACCACGGTACGCGCCTTATCCCCCCTGGTGCCATCACCGGGTTGCAGGTACCTATTATACTTTCGTATATACCCTCGTCTCAGCGCTAAACAAGATTTTTATAGTGGACCAAGACCAAGGGATACATTCAGGCTGTCGGTTTCATCAAAAATCAGGGCATTGGGTTGGACCCCACTGACCAGGGCGGTGAACTTGACCCGCATGGTGCCGATCTCCAGGGTAACCCGCTTGGAGGTGTTGTCTTCTCTAATGGGACTGCTGATTCCGATGGCCATACGCTCACGCAAGTGTTCAACTGGAATACGTGTGTTTCTCCTTTTTGTATCAAAATAAACAATGCTAATTTAATGGGTTATCGTAGTTTCGTCGGTGGAAACCAATTCTGCTTCAAAGCTTGCTTCAATTCTATTACCTCCCCAGACTACTGCGAAAATAGATATGATCTCGTTGGTTGTGCCTACAACATGCCATCCGCTGCCCAGGATGGTCAGTTCACTGAGTGCGATGGTGATGTTCAGGAAGTCGTTGGTGTCTATACATCTGCTGGACAAAGTGCGTACCTTACCCCCTGTCTATGTCCCATTCTGACTGAACCAAAAAATTTCATCAATAGCCCTGACATGGTCAATGCCCGACCCCCTGAACACTCCCCCACCATACACCCCTGTCATCCCTGCCTCTTCAAACTGCAAGACCTTCCAGTCCACCGACCTATTCGCCGCTGGTACATTCGTAAGTCCTAAATTATCATCTACTGATTGGTAACGTCTCATTCTTGTCTTGCAGTCGGCTTCTGCTTCTTCTGCTTCCGCTACTGGAACTCCCGCTGGCACCACCAAAGCAGGAGGAGGCGCAGCGCCCACCTCTGGTTCGTCCGGCACAGGAAGTGCACCTGCATCAACCACGAACAAATCTTCTGCTGCTATGACGACGAGAGTGCCTGCTGGTTTCTTCGGTCTTGGACTGTTTGCCCTCGCAGGTGCTTTGATTCTTTGAGCGACATTTGAGCGACGTGATGATATCTAATGGACATTTGTTGACCCACGAACTGCTTACTATGGCATCGTATCGGAGTCTAATCGCCTTTATTTGAATGTTAGCTCCTACGATAGACAGTCGTTACTTCGATCTTATCATAATAACCTGACTAAATACCCACTTCCAAAATTCTAACCATATGTTGGAATTGTGAAAAAGTCAACTTAATCTCATTTTCGTCGAATATGCAACGTCGATGTTCAAATGTTTGTGCCTTGTCATGACAACTCAGTGTTGGGCGCCGTTTATAGGCGGTCTGCGGTCACCGTACCCCGCAATGTGTGGTATTCAGATGTCGAAATGAGCGCTGCTGGCTCCGGAACATGTGCTGTGTGCAGTGAAGGAAGACCACAGATAGCCTCAAGGCCCACAACTTGTTTCATGATCTGGAAACGGGATTCAAAATTGTAATTCAAGAAGTAAAAATAGACGTGAACTTCTTCGAGTCCAGTGCTGTCTGTCGTCAAAACGGGTTCGTACAAACATCACAAATTTTCCAAGTCGCGACCGGTCTCCCTGAGGGTTCAAGAGGAAAGGCAGCTCGGTCCTCCGAGGCGCCGCGTTGCGAGTTGTGGATCACGTGAAGGTTATGGATCACGTCTATGCCGGACGCGCCGAAAGGAAGCCATTATCCCTTTTTCCGCATTCCTATCGTCGACCATCGTTGACGGGTTGGCGGAGCGAGAGCATCAATGTGAGCATTAGCGCAGACTCATAAAAACGCTGAGATGTTGATTGTGACGTTCATAGATTACTGCTTATCTTCTACCATACACTGCACAGGTGCAGGACTTGAGAAGTTCAACTCCTTTGGATATTCTCGGGACGAGGTTCTCATCTTGTATAAAATTTTGACTAAAGTGAGCTGTGCACCTCGGTCTAGTGTCAAATTACTACTTATATGCAATTTCTTAGATTTTTAGGTATATCGATACCACTTGTGCTCGTTAAGTCTCGAAATGGCATCCACTGCGCCCACTGAGAAGCAAAATGAGCACGCCATAAAAGAGACAAACGGATCTGTGGCGAAAAAAGATCAGGAGAATGGGAACGACATTCCTCCGGAAGATGCTGACGGCGAAGACAATGATGATGGCGAGGATGAAGTTGTCGGAGAAGGCGCAGGCGCAGGTAGGTAAAACATGTTGCAATTCCGCCAAGTTGTGTTCCAATTTTTTCTTTGATACGCCAGGCGACTCAAAGAAGAAGAAAAAGAAAAAGAAACCCAAAAAGAAAAAGGCAGAACAGTCTGATCCTCCGCGTGTCGGACTGTCCAAGCTTTTTCCTTCAGGAATCTATCCAGAGGGCGAGCTACAACCCTACAAAGACGAGTGAATTTACCTGCTTTTTTTCCCACTTCTATATGTCTGACATTGTCTTATTTAATTAATCAGTAACGCATATCGAATTACTTCTGAAGAGGCCAAATATAACGAAAAACTCGCCAACGAAGATCCAGAAACCACGTACAATGATATTCGACGTGCTGCAGAGGTACACCGACAAGTCCGAGAGCGAACCAGGAAGTTTATTAAACCTGGAATGGCCATGACAGATATTGTAAATTATATCGAAGACGGAACGAGAGCTTTGGTGGAGGAAGACGGGTTTAAGAGCGGGGTCGGTTTTCCTACTGGTGTGAGCTTGAACCACTGCGCTGCACATTACACACCAAACCCGGGAGATACCACTGGTGCGTCTACCCTTGTAAATAAGACAACGGCCGACTGATTTTTTCCTTATTTTTTTCAGTACTTCAACAAGGAGATGTATTGAAAGTGGACTTCGGCGTACATGTCAATGGCCGGATTCTAGATTCTGCATTTACCCTTACGTTCGATCACACATACGATAAACTGGTCGAGGCTGTGAAGGCTGCTACAGATACTGGTGTTCGGGTATGTGTCTCGGCTCTGGTCGAAATCACCTTACACATATCATATGGATAATCGTTTAGGAAGCGGGAATTGATGTGAGACTGGGAGAGCTTGCCGGTTATATTCAAGAGACGATGCAGTCTTACGAGGTCGAAATTGGCAGTAAGGTCCTTCCAGGTGAGATTATCTTTACGTCCGTTCGGCTTGGTGTCTGACTGCGTTGGAAACAGTGAAACCCATTGATAATCTCAGTGGGCATTCTATTAACAAGTATCAAATACATGGGGGTAAATCAGTGATGCTGGTTAAGAACGAGGATCAGACAAAAATGGAGGAAGGAGATTATTTTGCAATCGAGACCTTCGGTTCAACGGGACGGGGCCGCATCGTCGAAAGTGTATGTTGTCATCACAAAGTCTAGATTCCTTGAGATTCCTTGGCTAACGAACTTATCGATAGGGAGAGTGCTCTCACTACGCTCGACGCGTCGATGCACCTCATGTACCGCTCAGGTGGGTCGCGTGCCGCTGCCTCGAAGATTTATCGCATGTTTATTGACATCGGGTAACCTTCTCTATCAGGTTGACATCCGCCAAGTCGCTATTGAAATCGATCAACAACAATTTTGGCACGTTGCCATTCTGCCGACGGTACCTAGAACGTGCGGGGGAAAGCAAATATCTGCTTGCCCTTAACCACCTTGTATCACAGGGGATCGTGCAGGACTATCCTCCACTTTGTGATCAGCGAGGGTCAATGACGGCGCAATTTGTACGTAACTCCACAATGAGTAGAGTCAGTACTGACGAAATGCGCAGGAGCACACAATATTACTCCGGCCGACGGTGAAGGAAGTTGTTAGTCGCGGATTCGATTACTGATGACGGAACGGATTCCGGGGTACGGTGCGGGGTAGGTCAGCTGATCTTTCCTCTTTTGGATTTGATCGGGTTGATCCCTTGCACCAGTACGTGTTCCACAAATCCTGAAACTCTTTTTTCTACCTCCATGTACTAGTCCACATTGCTTATCTATTCTTCTCTACATCTCCTGCATGCATGGCTCCCTGGTTTTTTTCTCAAAAACGCATCCAATCGCCCAGGGAGCAGCCTACTCAAAGTTCTCCAGCTCAATCTCTCCTCCATTTTGCAACCGGATCTCCTCCACCGTCGGCTCGAGTGGACCCAAAGCTCAAGCTCCAGCCGAGAAGGCCACTGCGTCTCTGG
The DNA here is from genome assembly GCA_023014345.1 of Galerina sulciceps. Classification (NCBI taxonomy): domain Eukaryota; kingdom Fungi; phylum Basidiomycota; class Agaricomycetes; order Agaricales; family Galerinaceae; genus Galerina; species Galerina sulciceps. The sequence goes on from JAEDXJ010000035.1 coordinate 1,191,718, forward strand.
GACTATTGGAAGTTTGGCGTCATAGTCGCCGCCAAAGGTAAGCTCGTTGTGGTTCATACTCGTCGCTACTCACCCGAATAATCCAGCTACTGAGGTCACCTCCGATGTCCTTTCACACCACATTTGGGGGCCACGTCGCAAGTCTTGGGGCATCGAAATGACCATTGTCACAAGCCTCATTCGTGGCGCCGAACGACATAGTTCGCTGGTCGACATCGTGAGTCTCTTTGTTTGTCATGGCAGATGTCAGTCTGGAATCCTCCTTTTCTGACAGGGAACCATACGAATGCTCATGGGCATCGGTGGGCTAGTCCCTCTTCCCTCTGACGCACTCGTCTCCCCAGTAACTTTTCGAGTCAAGAAACGAAACCTCCGGGGCATACTGGCGGAATTCGATGCACAAGAGAAGGGAAAACGCGAACTCTCCGGAGAATGGGTTGTTGGGCGTAAGACGTGGCAACGCATGCAAACCGAATGGAAAGCGGCCAACAAATCTGATCCAGCGCTCAACCAAGCTACGCCTCGGACGGAGGAAGCCACCTTTAGTCCCTCACAATCTTCCTTGAAGCGGAAGGAGCGTGTCATTCTGTATATCCATGGTGGTACGATTGTCACATAACCTTTTCTGAGGTAGATCCTGAAGACCCTTGTTATTTCTTTTTTTGTCCAGGTGCATATTACCTGTCAAGCGCAGCAGCCCAGCGTATCATTTCTATCCCGCTTGCCAAATATACCGATTCCCGCGTTTTTGGTAAGCTGGCTTCTTCTGATCCCATGGTGCTGGCAGATTTTCTAATCCCGCTCTTTCTTTTCCTCGACCTTTATTCGCATACTGGACTAAAATAGCGCTGGACTATCGTTTGGCTCCTGAGACGTGTTTCCCTGGGCCTCTGCACGACGTTGTTAGCGCCTATCTCAGGCTGGTAGAGGACTTGCATATTCCACCAGAAAACATCATAATCTGCGGAGATAGTGCAGGCGGTGGTCTTTCTCTGGCACTACTCATGTATCTTCGTGACAATGGATATGCACTTCCATCTGGAGCCATCCTTATGTCCCCATGGGTTGGTGAGCACTTCTCCCTCGAGGGTTTCTGTATGTACTCACGTATACGTTCACCAAGATCTTACCATGAGTTGCGAATCCTGGGACTCGAATGCCCCCTATGACGTAGTCCCCTTCCCAACCGCCGATAATCACATGAATCCAATTGCGCTGTACCTGGGCGAGCACACTGAAGAATATCTCACCCACCCTTACGCCAGCCCGCTGTTCGGGGATTTCGAGGGGCTTCCTCCGTTACTAGTTCAGGCTGGTGATGCAGAGGTCCTTCGGGACGAAATTACTCTGTTGGCCCATAAGGCAACCTTGGCCGGTGTGCAGGTGATGCACGAGCTGTATGAGGATGCTGTGAGTCGATAACACTTCTACCTTTGACCAGCACTCAGTTTCTCTTGCCAGATCCATGTGTTTCAGGCATATCCGTTTTTGGAGGCCTCTCGCCTGTCTTTCGAATCTATGCGGAACTTCGTGCGAGATGTACTGCCCAAGTATCAAACACGTTCACCGCAACTTCTTGCAGCCATTGCTGAGCGCGGTATGGAGCAAGAGATAAAGAACGAGAGATCTGTCTTTGTGAGCGGTGATGGTGTTGAAGCAAAGGTGCAAGAGTTTGGAATTGAGAAGATACATGCCGAGGGCATGACCTCTGGTCACAAGGTTCTGGACGCTGGGGCTGACATCACCCCGAGCTGGGTGCGATCACCTGCTTGGCCCCCAGTGGTCCCAGAAAAGAAGGCGGAATGGAATAAGGGGGAGTTTGAACACATAGAAGATTCTAATTTGGAGGATATCCCTCACCTACACCTTTCGCCTCCGTTGCATTCTCCTATACTGCACCATGCTTCATCTGCCCCTCCTCCCGACTCTCGACCATCTATATCCTCCTTTTCTTCGAGTTCCTCTATAGGGACTGTATCCTCGATTAAACTCTCGACATCACCTGAGGCTATGTCTCCTTCCACAGGTAGTCCAAGAAGGATACAGTCCACAAGTTCTCTCGCTGGATTTCACCCCGATGTTCATCTTCAGGATAAAGACATTGAACCCGGTTCTTTAAAGCACAATATATTCGCCGTCACCCAGAAACTCCCTCCTTCCCAGCACCGCCTGCGATCACGCTCGACGACTTTCCTGTCCCCGCCTTCTAGGTTGTCAATGGCAGGTGTACAACCAACGCTGCCTTTCCCATCTGTTCGGAAGAAGCTATCTACTGGATTGCTGATGAAGAGCAAGAGGATTAGGGATGTCATGTCCATGACTGACGTGATCCCATCGGTGAACCCAGTGTTAGGGCAGGAAGATATCAAGTCTCTCGTAGACGGATGGACACGACATGGTCCGGCGAACCACACTGTCATGGTTGGTACAACGCCATAGTTTCTTTCGGTCTAGCCAGCAGCAAGGAGTCGCTCTAGCCTTTTGTTCCTACCCTCCTCTAGCGAATAGGAGGCAGAACTTTGTAGGTCTCCCCACGGCTATTTGGTTGGCAAGTTACCTTTTGTTTGTTTTATTTCTTTTTTATTTCGACAATCATGACTTGCAACGTTTTTGCCATGACCATACCACACTACACGCATTCTCGTCATTGGTCTCCCAACATCATCACACCACATCGCATTGCTTTCCCTATTCCCAAGTGCACAGTCATCTTTACACATCCCCAGTGCTGCATATCCTACAGCACTGATGTTAATCTCTTCATGTAGATTGTAGCCTAAAACAATAAATATATATAATCAATGAAATATATACTCGTAAACTATAGTGGGTAAAATACAGCAATCATAGACAAAAACAAGAGCCACTTGGGTGGTATCTGAGGGAGAATATTGCTCTTTACTAATCACTCGTTCCTTCATTCAAAATTACCTGACCTTTCCTATGAATCTCTAATTCCTCGATGACATTCATCAGAGCGTTGCACTCCCAGTTTCCGAAGATGAAGCCTTCATATAGCATAGTAGTAGCGAGCCATGTCATAAAGAAGGTGAAGATGATGAGGATAGGGTTTATCCAAGACAGTGGGAGCCATGCAGTGCCAACGACGAGTCCGATGAGAAGGAGGATGGAGAGTCCGAAGATGATGAGTTCCTTCCGAGAACGTTCTCGGGAGAAGCGATAACATGCTGAAAGCGCTTGGATGGTCGTTGCTATTGTTGCACTTGAGAGCTCTGTTTTTGTAGCTTCGGGTACATTGCCATCAGGAGGTTCACTTATTTCGAAGGTAGCTTCGAGCCCAAAATGATCAGATAGAGAAAATTTCTGTCCTGGAACAGGTTTTGTTAACACAACTTTGGTATCGACGGCTTTGAGCATGGGGGGGCTCTGTCCTGGGCGTTCCGGTTGGCGATAAAGAATGTAATCAAGGCGTTTGCCCCATGTTCCTTGTGCATGAAGTTTTCCTGCTGACCAGCTGTTGAGGGGCGAATCTGCTGTGACACCGAGCTGCTGAATGGCTTGCGAAGGTGCCGTAATTTGCGCTATGTTTACATTGGGATGTGTAGCAGCCCAAGAATCAGTAAGGTTCGCGTGTTGGAAGATAACGGTCATTGGGAGCGTAGAAGGTATGCTGTTGAAATCACCCAACTAAACACATATATTAGCAGTACGAGAGTCGATTTTGAAAAATACATACCGCGATAACGTATCTGCCCAGTTCAGCAGCTTGTCTGGTAAGTTTGGCAAACTCCCAAGCATTGACGAGACGATGAGCTCTGTTGTATTCTGGTCCGTCTTCTCCGCCTTTGGCGAAAAGCTGTGGCAATATGAATATCCGTCTGGGAAAATGGTCACCAAGAAACCCACATACATGAGTGTTAAACACCTGCACTTGGCCGAGGATAGGATGGAGAATGACTACTTGTGCAGCCGCTTTTCCGACAAACCAGTCCCCGGCTGCGACATCAAGCGGTGTACCGTTCAGAGAGTATGGGTGAATCGAAGCGGAGATGATTGGGTAGCGGCTGAATATTGCGAGACCTGCACCTAACGCACCGCTGCAGCCATAGTCATTACGACCTTCTAAGATGGAAATAAAAAGAGTAAAAATTACCCGTAGAAAAATTTAGAATTGGGTAAACGAGTAGCGACTCTTTGTTGTATACGCTCATAGTGCGAAAAAACCCATATTTCTTGCAGTGCAATGATATCATAGTCTGAATTCGCAAGTTCATCCACAATGCGCTAATTCGCTCGTTCAGGTTCTTTGCGATATATTTAAGGCCCCTAGAAGTGGCGTATTAGCTTTTGTTGTCTGAAATGAGGGAGTGCCAAACCAGCAATTCAGGGTGAGGACACGAATGCGGGAGTCGCTTGACAATGACATGGTCACGGTGATTGAAGGAGGCGGTGCTATATTTAGACCAGTGCTCAAGGTAATTATGTAACACGAGTCACAGCTTTGTCTTGAGCGACAATGTCTGCGACGACCTCCTTGACCCCCAGCGAGTGCGTTTCCCACTCTTTGCCATATTACCCCCCCAACTCAGCTTCTTTTCAATCCCGACAGCATCGAAATCGCAACGAGGGCGGCGGATCACTTTACGCGCATATATTATGCTGCCTATGACTCAGACACCCGCCTTGCAGACCTCCCCCAATTCTACCGCCAAAATTCATCATTGACGTGGAATGGGAAGCCCTTTCAGGGTACAGATGGCCTGAAAGAGTTAGTGGCCAAGATGCCTCCAACGCTACACGAAGTGCAATCGTTCGATTGCCACCCAATACCAGGTTTGTTGGCGTTCAAATAACGTCTCTTGCAATCGCTCAACACTCTTCTGGTGCAGGAGCCCAACCGCCTTCATTGTTAATCTCAGTATCGGGAAATGTAACGCACGGACGTGGGCAGGCTGGAAACCCACCGGACACGCCGATTCGCTCAGTCGAGGGTCACCCGCGCGTATTTTCGCAAACTTTCATTCTAGTTCCAGACCCGACAGCGCCTCCATCAAAACCAGGAGAAGTAGCAAAATATTACGTTGGATCAGATGCCCTACGTTTCGTTGGTTGAAATAGTATCGACGTGAATTCTATTTCGCTGTATTTGAAGTCGACTTTTCTTTGTATAATTACTTAGGTCCATCCGCTGTCGGACCTGAAAGAGATGATGCAGATTGCCTCCAGACAATGTAGCCGTGTCTTTATGTATATCTTATAGATTTATTCGACAGAGTCATCGATATTTGGCAATGTAATCCATACAACCCTCTCCAGCGAGCTTGCAACTTCATATTCTACATCTTTCGCTTCCAAAGTACATCGACTTGTACATACAAAACAAAAACGACTGGTAGAAATTAAGCACTTTCCCGCAAAAAGCATCTAACCAAAAGTTTGACTCTGCATAGCGAAGTCAGCATCAGTGCAACAGGTATCAGAATAATAGAACACACCGAACGAGCACTCCGCTTAATCTTGGATAACCGCCACTCATCCGGCTTCTCGTATTTGTTAAACAATGGCTCGATCTTCTCTTGCCTCTTGCGCTTACTGATCTTGTTCGCATCAGCAACCTTGAAGAATTGCGGCGCGACTTCGACAAGCCACTTTGGTTCAACCGCTGTAACATTGTGGCAGTATTCACGCGTTGTCAACACCAATTCATGATAGACGAGCCACTCGGGATTACGATTGAAGAGGGCTGATGATGGATGGATATAGACGGGTGTCCCTTCAACAAGTGTCTTGTACCCTTCTTGCGGATCCTTCTTGGCTGCATTCCTGAAGAATCCGGAGCAGATGGCTTTACGAACGCGGTTGTAATCTCGTCCTGCTGAGACGATGTCATGCTTGTACCTAAAATAGTAAACTTCAATCATTGTCCTCAGAAAAGTGGTCATTTAATACATACCGATCCATAATGCCTAACAATTGCTTCCTGACATCCTGCGCTCTCCGCATACTTCTTGCCTGGATAAAGTTCTCGTAACACCAAGGGTTTGAAAAGTTAGCTGCCTTCCAGCCGTTATACACTGTTAAAAGTGTCAAATGGTCTCCTTCTGGCTGATGGAACTTGGCTTTTTTCGAATCAGCCTGTCCTTGCTTCTCTTTCGGCCTATAGAACACCGACTGAACGGAGAGCATGGCGACAACAGATAAAATTTCTTCTGAACATCCCAGCTCAACAGAGGCGATTAGCATTTTTGCCATGGGCGGGTCCATGGGGAAGTCGGCCATCTTCCGTCCCAGTCTCGTCAGTAACCCTTCGTCATCCAGAGCAGAAAGTGCATAGAGGGACTCCAATGCTGTCAACATCGTTTGTGCTGGAGGCGGATCCATAAAATCGAAGCTCAGTAAATCATTGATGCCCATGGCCTTCAACTGGAGGATAGTTGCAGCAAGATTTGTCCGTTGGATATCAGGGATGGAGTTGGGCAACATCTCGTTACGGTATGCTGCTTCAGTATAGAGACGGTAGCACTTTCCAGGACCCGTGCGCCCGGCACGACCAGATCGTTGTCTTGCCTGTGCTTGTGAGATGGGCATGACGACGAGGGAGTCCATACCCAGCCTAGGATCATAGGCGTTTTGCTTGGAGAATCCAGGATCGATCACGTAATAGATGCCAGGGATCGTTAGACTCGTCTCGGCAACATTGGTAGCAATGACGACTTTGCGAGCGCCCGGCGGTGTGGGCTCGAAGACCCTAGATTGGACTTCCGAGGGAAGAGCAGAGTAGATAGGTAAAATAATCAGTTCTGGTACTTTGGGACCGAGAGCCTTCATACGCTCGAATAGAATTTCGCATGATGTGTCGATCTCTTCTTGACCAGTAAGGAAAAGGAGAATATCGCCAGGAGGTTCTGACAAATGGATTTGCATCACAGTGATAAGAGATGCATCCAGATAATCTGTCTCAGGTTCTTTGGTATACAGGACTTCGACAGGATAGGTTCGACCCGGGATTGTGAAGATGGGACAACCGAAGAAGTATTTTGAAAACTTTTCGGCATCAAGTGTAGCGGAGGTGACAATTAATTTCAGGTCTGGTCGACGCTTCACAGCCTCTGGAAGTAAATGTCAGCAACAACCTCATCATAACGTAGCATTGGTATAACTCACTCTTGAGAAGTCCAAATAGGACATCAGTTGCAATAGTACGTTCATGGGCCTCGTCCAACATGACGACGGAATAACTGCTGCACAGCGGATCGATCAAGCATTCACGCTGAAGCATTCCATCAGTCATGTACTTAATCCGCGTTTCCGGACTTGTGCAGTCCTCAAAACGGATAGTGTACCCAACTTCCTGGCCTAGTCGACAACCAACTTCTTCAGAAACACGCTTGGCAACAGACATAGCAGCCACACGTCGAGGTTGAGTACAGCCAATGCGACCTCGGTCCGCATATCCTGATTCTGCGAGATACTGCACCATCTGCGTGGTCTTTCCAGAACCAGTGTCACCGACAACGATGAGGACTTGATGCTAAAGAAGATATAAATATTTTTTGGCAACAGAATCGAGTCAAATTGACAAACCTCATCAATAGCTTTCAACAGTGGGTCTCGAAGCTTGTAGATGGGCAGACTCTTTCGCTGGTCTTGAATGCTGAGGTTTGTGATTTCTCCGAAAGTTGTGGTTTTGTTGAAACTCGACTGCTTCCAAGATGGCACCTCTCCAGCCTTCTGCCCTTTCAAATTACCTCTCAGATCCTGAGCAAAGACTTTATCCGTGTCTTTCGACATAGGATCAAGCCAGGGCTGGCTGAAGTCGCGTGCCTGAGAATCAACCTCTTCGTTGGCCTCTTGTTGTCGTAACTCGCGTCTTTCCTTCGCCAATGAGGCGCCGGCAAGCGCAGCTCTATTTAATGAGCCATCCGGTGCTTTGACAATTTTGACTGGACTCAGATCAAGGGTTCGTTTTGTTTGTCCTGCCAGGAAAGGGGGCTCGTCCTCTCGAATCTCAACATCCAGCTCCTCTTCAACCTCAGCATGAGCCATGGGATTGCTGAAGTCTTCATCAAGTTCTGGATACTCAGAAGCAGCAAGTGCACCTGATGAGATGAGTTGTTTGATTTCCCAACGCTCGGGAGATGTTAGACGTTTGGCCGACCGGACAGGTCCGTCGTCTTTTGAGCGTAAAGGCACAGCGTTGGATCCCGACGAAGCTCGAGCGGCTTGTATCCGTTCTTGTTCCATCTCAGCCTCAGATTTGATGCGGAGGTGGGGGTCAGGTCTCGCCCTGTGAGTTGGTCCACATCCTTCATGGATAATCCGATCCTAGTACCAGCGACGCTCATAACCTTCACCTTCACTGCTTTCCCTCGGCTCAACAAATCGGCGGCAGAGTTCGCCCTGGCTCCGGCTTGAATATTCGACACGTGGACCATACCTAAGAAAATTGTTGAGAAGAGAAAATAACTAGATGGAAGAAAATAGTGAATTACCCTCGACTCTTCCGGCGACACCCTCGAGCGTGACGAAAGCCCCAAACTCTTTGATTCCTGACACCTTGCCATTGTAGATTTTAAAGAGGACGGGTCTGTCATCAACCTGGTAGTGACTACCTCCATTTCTATTACCATATCTGTCCTCCCTTCCTCTCGGCGGACTTGGGCTCCGTCTTCGAGGTGGTGAAAGGTCGAGTCGTTGCCGCTTGGGGGAAGGTTCGTCATCAGATGGTCGAGGCCGCGTCTTTTTGCCCGCTACCAAATCCCCCAATTCCATCAGAAAAACATCGTCTGGTACAACTGGAGGAACATCCTTGTCCTTAACAGAAAGACCTGGAAACAGGCGCCTCTTCCGGTCTAACTCGGTCATCTCACCATCGGCCTTGGCTTTCCCTTGGGCCTTCAGAGATTTTTTGATAGGCTTTTTGTACTTCGGATGAAGACTCAGAATAAGGCGGTCGATACTTTCTATTAATGAATCAGAAAAACCCGCGTCTGTTTCGCTAAGTTGCGCTTTGAAGTCGGGTGAAGTTTTCGATTGCTCGTGGATGTTGATAACGAATTCGGCAATAGTTTTGTCAGTGAGTCCCGTATGGTTATCAATCTCTTGCGCAATCTTGTTGACAAGAGAGAGATATTCCAGCTGCGCGAGGTCTGCGTCTGCCATGGTGAGAAGAAGAGGGAGGAGTCAGGCGTGCTTTCGGTCAAAGTTGTCAAGAAACGAAGTCATGACATTGGTCACGGCGTGACGATCCAGTAAGCCTCTTGCGAATTTGACCCCAGTTTGATTCACTCTTAGATTACTTGAAATGCGCAAGGGGAAGGGCATCGTCAAGTCAGGCAATGCTGGAAACTCGTCGAAATCAGATAAAAGTCAACCGTCGAGCACAGAACCCCCTCCGTTATTTCCTCCAGGCTCAAAGTACCCTTTGAGCCTGCTTCATGAAAGGTATGAATAATTTGCTGTTTGTTTCATTTTCACCTGTTGATAATTTTGAAGATGTCAGAAATTGGGTTGGGATAAGCCCATTGTGGACACCGTGCGCTTATTACTCAAGGCTGTATGACCTACCTTACGAATTTACAATAGCGTGCCCACGGAACCAACGGGTTTTCTTTCGTGGTCACCCTCAACAGGCACAATAACAAAACGTCCCAGAAGGATACCGTCCGATTGGAACCGCACCCTCCCTATTACCGGCCAACTGCTCTGGAAGCAAGACACTGGGGGGCCACATACGCCTTGTATCGTGTTCGTTGCTGTATCATCTGCGTCGAGGCGTCAATTCCTAGTTCTGAACTTGGCCAACTTGACAGTTCTGCAATGGGATGCAATTTAACCAAGTTCTCCCACCTGGTCCCAGGGAATACTGGAAAGAATTAGCGGCCGAGCACAAGAAGATTGAGGAACATCAGAAATGGATGTACGATGCCGATCCCTTCTTAGCTCAGAGAGTCGTTCAAGAACGACAAGCCAAAGCTGCCCAAAAGAAGCAAGAAGCTGCTAACCCTTCTGGAGTTGCGGACGATCATAAATTCAAGAGTCGGGCGTCCTCAGAATATCCCGAGGTTATCATGGCCACTTACCTGCGAGAATTGGTAGAAAGCGCAATTAAGAAGGTAGGTATCATTATAACTTCTCCAGTACATGGTTTTGGTACTAACATGGTAAAGGGATTTGAGCTCTACCCAGAAGAAGCCGACTCTTTGCCTTTGACACTCTCGTCCAAAATAGTTCCAGAACTTACTCAACAATTAAGTCATCTCGACTTCACAAAGTCTCAAGTTGAAAACGCTACAACCTTCCTATCGCAAGAATCTCCGCTTACATTCAGGCTCCTGGGTTCCTTATCACCATTGGAAGCCGCTATTGAATATCTGGTCCTACATCTGCCGGAATGTGATCTTCCTCAACGGTTTTTACCAACGAATAACTCGTCAAATCCTTTTATCACAGCGACGCATTCAGGGACAGAAGATCTAAAAAGACGTTGGTCGGAAGAGAAAGCTGTGAAGGAAGCTGGCTGGCCTTTACAAGTAGTCAAGGAATGCACAAAGGCTGAACCCAAGTGCATTCAGCGATGGGATTTGCTCATGGTTGCACTGGGCCGTCAACTCATCGGCGGCCAGATGAAAGATATATTAACGGTCATTTCACCCCCTTATTCGATTGAGGCTGAGGAATATGAGGCTCTCGGAGCTCACCTAGAAGAAGAGGGTCATCTGGTTTTGCCTTTGTTCAGTGCCCCGATTACGTTACATATCCTATTTTCTAATGCAGAGCAATATCCTCGTCCTGGCTACATCCCTATCTACGCCACCTCTACCACAGTTGCCGCTTATGTTCGACTGCATCTCATCTCTCAATTGCTCACAACGATGAACTCCAAGCTTGATTTAGAACCCGGCGAGGGATTTTGCATGACTGTCTTGCAAATAATCGAAGCAGAATGGGCGACCATCGAGGATAATGGGCCGCCTGATATCTCCACCGTACTCAAGAACCTTCTTCCTCCTCCTCGTAAACTCGTCCCTGCCGATGAGAATGTTGACGACTCTGACATGAACAGAGTGTTCGTTAAATCCTTAAAGCAGCGACGGTTTAATGTCCATCCAGTCGGAAATGACCTTCAGATCAGGCGTGACTTCGAAGCCATGACGCAAAGCGATAAGGCATGTTTTTCTTGGTACATGAGTTGTACCTTAGCTAATAACGTTCATAGTATCAGACAATTTTAGAAAAAAGGAAAAAACTTCCTGCGTTCGAAGCAAGAGACAAATTCCTGGATACTTTAGAAAACAATCGAGTTGTTGTTGTTGTGGGTGAGACAGGTATGTATCTCGGTCCTGTTGTTCGGTAACTCTCAAATAGACCCCTGCTAGGTTGCGGGAAAACGACACAGCGTACGTACTCTCACCTCTAAATTAAGACATCATACTGATCATGGTGTCAGTCCCACAATTTATCCTAGATGCCCTCATTATGTCCAACCGTGGCTCGCAAGCCTCTATTTTGGTTACACAACCACGTCGAATTTCTGCCATATCAGTTGCAGCGCGCGTATCCGAAGAGCGCCTCGACGATGGTTCCGTGGGATACGCGATCAGAGGCGAGAGTAAACAAGGAAGAAATACGAAGCTATTGTTTTGCACAACAGGCGTCGTCCTTCGAAGGCTTGGCACTGGTGACACTCTCCGAAATGTTTCGCACATTGTCGTGGACGAGGTACGGTTATAGTTCAAATTTCCTCAATTCTAAATCTCATTAACTTCTGCCAGGTTCACGAACGATCTATGGATGGCGATTTTCTGCTTCTCGAGCTGAAGGAATTGCTGGAGACCCATCCGACAATAAAAATAGTGCTCATGTCGGCCACGATCAACCACGAGAAATTTGTCAAATACTTTGACAACGCACCTCTTCTGACAGTACCTGGCTTTATGCATCCGGTTGTGGACAAGTATGTGACTGTTTTGACCGTCTTGTGAACCCTCTGATCACGTCCTTCAGGTATCTCGAAGACATCATATCTGTGACTGGCTATCGTCCACCTTCCTTTAAATCAAGAAAAGGGAATGGAATGGCTACAGGACAGGAAATCCGCGAGGAATATGAATCTCAAGGTATCACTACTTCGGTTGTTGATGCGATACAAAACATAATACGATCTGAAAGGATTGACCATCAGGCATGTCCTCTTCATGCCGTTATATACCTCTTTATATTAACATGTAAGCAGCTGATTGCCACTCTCGTTAATCACGTCATCTCCACCGCAGGAGGCAAAGCTGGAATCCTCATTTTCCTGCCAGGTGTGAGTGAGATTAGGCAGTGCGTGGAGACGATTCGAAAATGCACTCAAGACCGAGACACCATTGTCCTTCCGCTGCACGCTAATCTTTCGAACGAGGAGCAGAGAAAGGTGTTCCAACCTACAAAAGGCTGGAAGGTAATTGCTGCCACAAATGTTGCAGAGGTTCGTTTATGGTTCATGTTCTAGATCTCCTTGTTCAGTCCCTGATCTCTTGACAGACATCGATTACCATTGATGACATCGTCTATGTAATTGACGCGGGTCGGGTTAAGGAAACTCAATACGATTCAGATACCAATATGTCGCGACTGGTCGAAACTTGGGTCACTCGTGCAGCCGCCAGGCAGAGGAGAGGGCGTGCTGGACGTACTCGGTCAGGTGTATGCTACAAACTTTATACACGAAAGCAAGAAATGAACATGGCAAGCTTCCCGGTTCCAGAGATCCTGCGGGTTCCTCTAGAAAGTATATCGCTCTCTGTAAAGGCTACCAGAGAAGACGAGGATGTCAAGGTGGGTCTATCGTATTTTTGCAATGAGAATACCAGCTAAGATTTTTTTCAGGCCTTCCTAAGGAAAGCCGTCGACCCTCCAGCGATGACCGCGGTCGATCGAGCATTGAATACATTGGAAGAGCTTGGTGCAATCGACGAAAACGGAAGTTTGACTCCACTTGGAAGGCATATTGTAAGCGCAACGCATTGGAATTTAGTCGTTCACTCACGATTACTCAAGTCAATGATACCGGTCGACATCAGACTTGCAAAGATGTTGATTCTAGCCACAATTTTCCAATGCCTTGGCCCAATCACAACTGTAGCTGCCCTCTTATCATCGAAACCTTTGTTCATAAGCCCGATGGACAAACGTGATGAATCCGCAGCGTAGGTTCCGTCACACTGAGTTTGTGGTGAAACGCTTTTTGTTGAAACACCGTTTAACAGAGCTCGTGCTCGGTTTTTCACCGGCGACAGCGACCTTCTAACTGATGTCAGCGCTTTCGATGAGTGTATGAGGATGCGCGCTGAAGGAAAATCGCAAGGTGCGATCAAGACATTCTGCGAGGAGGTAAGCTTGGAGCGAAGGACGATTACTCTGGATGCTTATCGTCTGCAGAATTTCATATCGTCGAATACCCTTCGAGAAATTGGGACTCTGCGACAGGATTTTATCTCCTCGTTGGCAGAAATTGGGCTCGTACCCCTCAATTCAACGCCGTCAACCCCGGCACTTAATACTTCGAGCTCAAACTTGAATCTCGTCAAAGCCGCGATCCTGGGAGGACTCTGGCCACGCGTTGCTAGAGTGCATTTGCCGGAGAACAGGATTAAGTATGACAAAGTCTCGGCGGGCACCATTCAACGAGATAACACGGCAAAAGATTTCAAGATCTTTGACCTCAAAGAAGGAAGGGTATTTCTTCATCCTGGAAGTGTTATGTTTGGAGTATCCTCCTGGAAGCCTCCTTTCTTGGTTTACTTTCATAAGTACATGACAAGCAAAGTCTTTCTTCGAGATGCGACCAAAGTAGGGAATTGTCAATGTTTTCCCGTGCTATTCGTGATTAAATCTGTCTCTAGGTGCCAATATATGCCATTTTACTTTTCGGTGGCCCTGTATCTGTGAACCATATCCGCGGTGGCCTCACAGTCGGCAACAAGGAAAATTTTATCAAACTGTCAGCTATTCCTCGTATTGGGATCTTGGTGAACCAACTCCGGTATGTTTTACGATGTCATTTTTGTAGAAATATCCTACTAAACCTGACTTTTCTACAGTCGCCTTCTAGATGCTGAGTTGCAGAAATCCATTGAAGAAGGAACCATGTTATCGACTGCGTCTGGAAACCCTGTTGTTCATGCGATCATGGCTCTCCTCACTCACGACGGAAGGACAGAAGACTTGGGAGCAAACACGCACTGGTCTTCTGGTACGTCCACTCCGGGAATAAATATGGCTCAGGATAGCATCACCGCAGAAGCTGGAATCAAATAACAATTCAACGCCTAAATCAGCGATAAATATAGTCCCATTCAAAGGGCGAACAAAGGTTCAGCAGAGAAGATAGAAAGGAAAGTTTTAGAATTGGTTATATGAAGAAGGACCGTGACCCGTAGTTTTGAATATATACTCCGCTGCTTGTTGTTGGTCTCACATTTGACCGTGAAATTGTCTTTCAACGACCTTATGCGTCAATAAGAGGTCAAGGCAAATACCAAATACGTACCAGAGCCAGCCTATCTCTGACGATGCGTGAGTTCTCGCTCAGCCTGTTCCTCCTCCAGAGCTTGGTCGACCTGTTTTAGGTCCTCAAGCACCGAGTCGGATTCTTCGGACACGCTCGGACAGGCATCATTATCAGGGTCCTCAAATTTTGTCTTCGTTCGTTCTCGAAGAATGTGATGGTGGTGGTGGTGATGGTGGTGGTGATAATGAACACTCGGGGAGGATGAGACGTATTGATGTATTCGAGGCTCAGGGGCTAATGACGGACAATGCCATAGGATAAGCGTAGTACCGACGCTCTGGAGGGTTAACAGGTGAGTGGTATGAGGTGAGACTTCAGCGAGAGTTGGCACCTCAATAAAATGGAATGCTGTTGTCGCCTGTGCTACTACGCGGATCAAGAAGGGCATCGTTTCTGAGGTCGCCGGGGTAACTTCAATGGACTGCATGGCGGACTGCCCCAACGGAGTGGGCTTGGGTAAATGGTGTGGGCAGATGGAGTCACGGTAAACCAATGCATCCTCACGCGTCGATGATAAGTGTCTGACACTAACGGATCAGTTCTCAACAGGTCCAGGCGTCTTTCGGTGTCCGTCAAAGCATCTTCCAAGCCATTGTGTAGTCCTTTCCTCTTGATTGAAATGTTTCGACTATCGTATCGTAACAGGAACAAGCTTGGATTTCAATGCTGTAACAGCCGCCCTTGACCCCTATCCCTAAACAAGTAATCAAAGTTACATATAAAGATCAGTAATTTAGAGGTGGGGGATATGCAATACTTATAATAAAGCAAAGGTCAAGATGGAAGTAGTCTCCAATTGTTCATTCGTACCTGTTTAACCAGCGCTCAGGTCTCGTTCCACCATCGTCTTCACCTCTACGGCCGTCGTAAATTTAATCCCTTTCTTTCGCATTTGGTCAAAATGAACGGTTTCATCTTCCGCGATGCTCTTGATCGCATCCGTCACCACCCACGTATTGTACCCATACTCTGCCGAGTCGATCGCCGTATATTTGACACAATAGTCGCCCGCGAGGCCAACAAAAAAGACGTCGGTCACCTCCTTCTCTTTCAGCAGCCTCGGGAGATCGGTCTCGCTCTTCCCCCAGATGTCGCAGAAGGCGGAGTACGACTCGATATCCGGATGAGTGCCCTTGTGGATGACGGCGTCAAACACTTTGCTGTTTAGTTTTGGGACAAAGTCCGCGCCGTCGGTGTACCCGACGCAGTGAACGGGCCACATGACCTGCTCAATGCCAAAAAGCCGCTCCTTATCGTCTGGGTGGTAGATCGTAACCTTCGAGAACAACGGTTTCTTTTGCGTGTCCGCGAACGAGATGTGGTCATCCGGGTGAAAATCTCGTGTGGCGATCCTCAGTCGGAACGGGAGGTCGATCAAGCAGTTGATCGAGTCGACAATCGTTTCTCCTCCAGGCACGGCGAGCGACCCGGACACGAAATCGTTTTGCATGTCGATGACGACAAGAGCAGGGACAAAACTGGAGTTTTCAACTGCTGCATGCTGAACTTGGGTGGGCACTGTTTCCTCCGTTCCGTTCATAGTGAGAGTTGGGATACAGCAGTGGGACGATAGATGCTGAGGTAATCAGATCACAAGGTGGTCACCACTGTGTTCTCATTTAGGCGCCCACACCTGGCAAACAACAAAACACGATGGATTACTGAATAATTTACTGTATAACAAATCGACGATGAGAGGTGATGATAGTGGATGTGATGATGCCATATACAAGTACATTGCGAATTTAAAATTTGTTGTGCGAAAAGCGAGAAATGATACCCCTCTAATAATTACCCTGTACTACGAATCTAATTGAGGGGTTGTTGAGCACTAGAACAAACGACAAAAGTGGAGGGAACTCACAGAATTATTTATATAAATTATACTGGAATGGAAAGCAAGATCAGGCATCGGCAGTCTGC